>JAWNKW010000145.1:1947213-3314426 GCA_035041775.1 Chymomyza caudatula
CGCCTAGACTCTTGTGAGTCGTGAATTGAATTGCACGTTTTCGTCTTGTTGACAGTGCATATTGATTTTGGTTGATTTTTTAAAAATAATCAAGTTGTGTATTTGTAAACCGGTTTGACCAAAAGTTCATTGATAAATTTGGCAAGCTTGTGACGATTGTGTTTGGACATGACTAACTGCTTTTGCTCCTTGTAGCACTGATGCAATCGATGCTAAAACATAAAAAATATGTGAAAAAATGATGGATTTTTTATTTGCATTAAATTGTACTCATAATAAACCAACAACAGCCGATTGCAAACTGCAATTGTTCTTGCAATTGTCGGGCAACAACGCGATGACATAACACATAACCAGTGCAATCTTATCAAGGAGCACGCCAGGGAAATGCATTCTGCAACTGCATGCGCGATTTTTGGTGCATAAATTGTCAACATGCGCACATAAATAAACATTAAGTACATTAAGTGCAGTCGCGATACAGTGAACTAATTAAAACCAAGGGTGTTCACAATATCAAATTTTTTCACTCTATCGATTTGAATATTTTATGATGTGTTTAAATAACATTATGCACAAATCTAGTCGGGATATCCTTTTATTTATTTAAAAAATTCTAATTTTAACATAAAACAGCCTTCATGGCTCATATTTCATCACATATCATCGCATAAGTTAACTAATTTAGTACATAAAATTCATATTGATTGAAAAGCTTAACATAAAATTCAATAAATAAAAAAGATATTGCATTACGTTTAAAGTTTTTTAAAGAATGCTGAGATTATGGTCTGTTTTTGGTTAAAAACTAGGCTTTTAGACTTTTTAGAGTAGTCAATGTAAAATATAATTTGTTCACTCTTACGAGTGTTCATTCTATCGCGACTCCACTGTATATAAAAAAACGAGGTAATTCTGCAAAATAAAAATGGTCTGGTGTGTAAATAATTTGTATTCCCAAGAACTATAGGTAGCAACAACACAGCACCAATCGCCTTTTTACTTTCACTGATTCTTTTGCGTCGACGGTAATATGAGATACACCTATTTGTTTGCCCTAAACTCGACTCTTCGACTGCAACCGCAAACCAAACGACGTTTTGTAGCTGACACAGGTATGTACATATGTAATAGTTATGTACATACATACATACATATGTACATATATGCAGCAGGTGCAGCACCTCAAACCGCAACGCCAACCAAGCGATCGATCAGTGAAACGTTGCTAATTGAGATATTGACTGTCATCATTTGGTTTGTGTCTTGGCTAAGCGCAATCATGTGCAAAATATCACACACACACACACACACAGTTATTTAGCTTTTACGTAATATCGGCCAATGCTCACGCATTACGCGCTGCTTATCTTATCAAGCTTTGCTGCTCAAAATTGTCAGCGTCCGGCAGTGCGAGCGTGTGTGTGTGTGTGTGTGTGTGTGTGTGTGTGTGTGTGTGTGTGTGTGTGTGTGTGTGTGTGCGTGTGTGTGAGCGTACGTGCCGCATATATGTACATACATATAGAATTTGGCACAAAGCAATGTAATGCAGAGTAGAGACTCGAAAGAGAGTTCAAGTATGCAAGAACTCTTAACCCTTTCAGGACCCCACCCCTGTTGCCTTCCAATGCCGAAAAGCCCGTTTTATAGATTTTTGTGTGATTTTGTGTAATCTTATGTATTTACAATGTATTCACTTTTGGAAAGTTTCGGGTTTCATTCCAAAAAGCAAGTTACTAGATAAAATGGAATTTATGATAGAAAAGTGTTAAGGTGTCCCTAAATAATATTTTAAAGTCATTCTTGCCTATGTGCAACATTGGTTCTGAGCGGTATCCTTAGTTTAAAAAAAAAAACTTACTTAGGACTTTGAAATTCATGTTAGTTAATATTTAAAGGCATGTATTCTTTAGCCATCACCCACTTTAATTCGGTCCTGAAAGGTTTAATAGGTATTCAGACATCGTAATTTTGACTCCTTTTTCTATGTAGGTATCACATGCAATATCTACCATACTGTTAAACTAAACCAATCATTCCAATAAAAAAATACATTTTTATACAAGCAATTTCTTTTAGGCATAGAATTGCTACTGTTTCGCGTCTTGATGAAATTGCAAGCCATAAGTGACAAGCATTTTGTCAATAGTTTCCCTAGACAGAAAGTGTTGAATTGTTAACTAGCGAGATCTGGAGCCATGATAGAAACCTATGTGGAAAAGCTGCAGAGAAAATTAGGCTTCGCCTAGGGCCATCGGCAAGGCTCGCACAATGACCCGGCCCAGGACTCAACTTTATTTCACGTCATAGGAAAATCAGCTTAAACAGGTTTCCTGGATACCGGTGTATAGCAGAAATTCTCAGAAAGAAATGTTCGTCTTATCAAGCTGTAGGACTTGAGCTGCTCATCCCTATCAGCGTGGTTGAACTGGTTTGATGGATGGCGGCTAGCACAGAGAAATTATTAATATTTTGTTTCCTAAAAATTGCTGCATAATTGTAACATCTGAAATTCACATTTGTGAACGTTCACTGTAAATACTAACTCAGGCACACAATCAGATTAGTTTCGGGTTTTCTTGCGTTCGCGTGCAGCTCCACTGATAAGGCGTTTTCGAAGGTCTAACCGCCGCGTCGTATTCCATTGCGTCGACAAAAATGCCAACTGCCGATTGAGCATTATCAACAATATTTTAATATTTCCAAGGAAGCGTGCACATATAGGTACATTGTACTGAATGCCAAAAATATCTACAAGTGCTTTTTACGGCAATCAATTTTACGAGCGTTAAGCAGAACATGCAACCGATTAGCGAAAAATTTGTGTAATAAAAAAATTTGTTCAATAATATAAAAGCCTATGAGTAAGTTGTAGCTTTCAATTACAGCAGACTGTCGGCTATTGGAAGACACAGAAAGATGTAACAGCCACAGAAGATGTACAAAAACATCGTTATTCAAAGGTTTCAAACAGATGATCAAAAATCTTGAATCTTGTAATGCAGTTTTAAAAATACTTTTCAAATCGTAAAAATATGGGAAAAATGGCCAAACTAAATGCGGAGATAGAAACAACATTTTTTTTTTTTATTTCCAACACATGTTCTGCATAACAAATTTCAATGTTTGCACATCATTATCATCCAAGAGTGGATACTTGGCACATGGAATTTAACGATAATTTAAAAAGCTACCTTCCAAACACTTTGTCTTTGAAGCTCTAGTTACTAAGCGTCTAGCCTATTGTATAAGCGTTCTCATTTTTATCTCACTACAATAAGTCCTATTTGTATTTACTAATACACATTACATGTCAACTAAGTAAATGCCGCTCATCAATTACACGCGAGTCAGTTGATAGAGTTGGCAAATGCATTGCTAAATTATACATTGCATTAGTATGTGTGTGTGTGTGTGCCTGGCCAGACAGACAGAGCTATAAACTATAAGTTTTTACGATTGCAAACAATAATATTAAATGTATATAATATGTATTTATATATACAAAATAAAAACTCTCAAGCTCAAATGCTTCCCAAAGTCGAACTGCAAGTGCAACCATAGACGAAGCTGGGATCAGTCGCTGCTTAATTGTTGGCATGTTGCAGCTGCTGTCATTCAGGGACTACTCTCAACACTAACGGCATACGGCACTCAACGGGACACCTCGAGAGATTTAGTAACAAAACGCGTTTTGGTTTTTTTTTAAACTGTTGTCAAATGCAGAATATCTCTGTTTGTTGGCATTTCAAGGTGAACACGAGTGTAAGATTCATAACATGGGGAAGTTAAAGTTTCAGCAGCTTTTGGCTAAGCTACGCTCTCCGTAGTTGTTACTTGCGCTCACATCGTATTATAAATGATGACGCTCTCTTGGCGTGCGTTTGATGCCCCTTTCGTGACGTTTTCAATTTTCTCATTTTTAATTTCTATGATTACAAACTTTTGTAAATAATTGTTTAATGTGCCGCCGTTATTGCCGGTCAGTCTAAGCTTGTGTGTGTGTGTGTTATATATGTGTATGCGATATACACATATGAATGAGTGACATTTGTCTTGCTTTGCGCATTTTCAAGTACGATATTTATACGAATTTTTACGTAATTTACATTTTAGATATTGTCGATTTGTGTTCTTTTGTTATTTCCAACTTGCGGTACGGCTGAGCAATCAACCTTTTTAACAATTAATGACTTTAATTAAGTTTTTCGCTTTGTGTGGTTCATTTAAAAAACAGACACTGTCAAAAGTAAACAGCTTCGTATGCTCCACGTGACGTAACTCTTTCGACTTGGTATTATTGAACCCAGCCGCCCGGCCTGTTGCTAAGCATTACTCAGTACCATATTAGTGGGATTTTTATACGGAATGACAGTATGTCGAGTAATATCCTATATACAAACAGTTGTACAAGCTGAATTGAATTAATCACATCTGCTACTAAAAAATGCAATTATAAATTTCAGGAATTTAAGGCAAGTTTTTCATTTGGTCTACGTAACTATTTAACTTGCACGCGCTTCATACTTCATCTGCTAATTAAGTTTTCAAATTTTTATTGCGACATAACTTTGCAAAAACGATTTCAATAAAAATGCAGAAGTCAATGTTTATTTTGTGTGTTTCTCTCTTATTAAATTAACACCTTGCGACTTTATCAGTGCGCATTTGGTTTTTTTTTTTGTTTTTTTTTGTGTTACGTGTGTTCAATCATGTGTTTCATAAAAAATAAAATAAAAATTAAAAAACAAATGTTGGCTGTTCTTATCAGTTGTGTGGGCCTGACTGACTGAGTTTCTCCAAAAGCTGTTATACGATGCTTAAGAAAAACATTTGGGTTTTGATTAACTTACAGCGTCTGGTTTTAAAAATTAATACTTCCAGCTTTGCTTTTAAATCACATGATGTTTGCGATAAGCACAACAGAAACAGATACAGCTGCTGTTGATGGCTCTACATTTGACAGTTATATGCGCCTTTTCAGCTTATCATATCGACTCACAAAATTTCATTACCAAACACAATTTCTATGGCGTGTGTGTCTTGCTATCTACTGATAACTTTTGAGCATGTTCTAACATAACATAAATCTTAATATTGCAAAAAAAAAAAAAAAAAAAAGAAAGAAAAATCAAGTAAAGAGTTTCGAAAGGCAAACCACTTGAGCTTTGCACAATGATTAGGCCCCGCTTTGTATATGTAATGTCGCCCATACTATACCCCAATAGCTTGCCATAAATTAAATAGGCTTTAAAAGACTTTCATCAAGATTGCAGTGCTTATGCAACCTGTGGTTCGACTAAGGGTTAAGTCGACCAACCACCAACTAAGCTAAGCTTTCTTTCACCCGCGCTCAGCAACTTCTCTCTCTCTCTCTCTATGGCTCTCTTTTTACGTAAGTTCTTGCAGCTCGAAAAACATAAGGGCGCTGCTTTGTTTTGCCTTTTTGCTGTTCTGTTCACGTTACGTAACACATATGTATATATATCATGACGTATTAGCAGACTGGTGATAAAAGCGAAAAGAAAAAAAACTAAAATAAATATTTCGCGTGTGGACTTTTCAGCCAGAACCAAAGGCAACGACGTCGTGTTTTTTTTTTTAGAGGCGTACAATATACACAGATATACACGTACACACAACATACATACTTTTAGGCATATTTTTAGTTGCCATTTGAAAACTGAATCTAAACAAAGTTACAACTGACCCACAAAAACTGTTAATTGCCTGAACTTTTGGGCGGAAGAGCTGCAGTCTAAACTACGTTAGACTTGGTAGCAGCGCAGCTAATTTTAGATGAAAAATGTGCAAAAAGTGTGACAACAAAATAAACGGAAAAACACACTACTACACGTTAAGTGCAGCCCACTCCACCCAAAATTATTGGCACATGGCCAACAAAATCAATGTATGCATAACATTTAAAAGCCAAAGAAAACAATCTTTGAGATACTTTTTATTCCATAAACATTTCTATCACACAACCAACGTAATAAACACACCCTGAAAAAAACCGGAATACAACACACACACACACGTACTCACAACAAAAGGAGGCTCGTCCTGTGCGCCTGTGGGCCTGGCTTTATTGATTTTTCAATTATAAATTAGCCGTGCAGATTTTATGCCATTGCATAACCACAACCATTGACGTTAACGTTTACGTCACGTAGCACGTAACAAATATTTTGTAATAGACAGAAGAACGTTCGGCGCTGCAGTTTTCCCTTTCGTTAAGGTCATTCGACGGACAAAATCTTCCTAGCAATATATACGACCAACTTGGCAGCTCCGCACAGTGGCGTAGATAGACGAAGAAAATTTGTGTGCGAATTTTTTAGTTTTTTCATTTATAGCTAATTTATGACTTTGTCAGCTGGAATACCAATGTCTTGCTGAATGTTTATACATTAGCATGTATAACGCCGATCAGCATCATATCTCTGCCGTACTTCTAGCAAGCAAATTATGCTCTTTTGTAGATGTTGTCGGTATCATGCTTTAAAAGCGCCGAAAACTATTCAAAGTCCAGAAATGTATTGGACAATGTCTTGGTAACTGTTTAGTGATCGGCAGCAAGTTTTGAAAATATAGAAAGCTACAAAAATTCAGTTTTTGCTGAGTAAAAAATGTTGTTCATTTGTTCAATATATTAGAATAGCTGCTTCAGCAACGATGTGGGCCAAAAAGTTGTTCTTTAGAGATATTGGAGACATAGAGATATGTCATAGCTTAAAAACGCGATTATACCGTTCAGTTCTAGCAGGCAGGACTGAAATTTCAGGCCTGAATCACTGAATCAATTATGAACACCAAATTGAATTCGCTTCTTTTTAGTGCAATTTTCAGGCCTGAATCACGGCTTCTAATGAAGGCAGCTAATAATAAGCAAAGGAAATAAAAACAAAGAAAATAAACAAAATGTGAGCGACACTCGCCCTTGTAGCAGACAGAACAGATCAATGTTTACAACACATGTAGCATAATATGACGAATAACTCGAAAGTTTCTTGATTTTTTGGCTGTTTGATTTTGGAGGATTGATTCTTTAAATTTGCTCTTACTAAGGGGGGTGCCTAAGGCACTGGTCAATCATCACTGTGTACGGTACGAAAAGAGCAACAACAACACGTGATGACACGCTTTGGACATGTTACGTAGGCGGACGCTTAGCAGTCGCAAAGAGCGCATCTTTGGTGTTAACTGTGCGCCGCTCTCTCACCTGCTTGGATGCCGTCCGTCCGTCCGTCCGTCCGTCCGTCCGTCCGTCCGTCTCGTGTTGCTGAGAGCACTCAACGCGACGAGACGCGAACTTGTTGTTGTTAAATTACAAGAAGATGCCAAGGCGCGTGGTTGTTTATAAGCCAAACTCATTATGGAAATTTCCAAAAACAAAAGACATTACAGTGCACTTTTGCAGAAGTCGAAAAAGTTCATTAAACTCTTCTACACTTCTTATGCAAATGCTGCATTACTATTTTGGTTGTATTTTTCGTTGTTGTTGTTGTTTCGAGCGGTTTTATTTATAAAAAATTTTGGCAAAGCAAAAATAGCCAAGCAGAAAATTCACTGATTATGTAATGTAGCTGACTGAATGGTTGTACATATGCAGATACATACATAGGTATCTATTTATTTAAGTGTATCTGCGCCTGTATATTGCTTAGCCGCAAAATCATCTGCATAGATAAGGAATCAAAAGGATTAGCACACCATAATTAACTTAGTATCAAATGAATAGTTATCAGCAAATAAAATTACGCTGACTAAAGTTTAATCGCAAGCACATGTCTCGAATTTGTTTTTTTTTCTTTTTTTTTTTTTTATTGCGTGACGTGCCATTTGCTTTGCTGTTTTTACGCATTACAACTTTCTACCAACAAAATCACACACACACAACCACGAAAGCGAACTTAAGATACACTTTCTGCGCTTGGATTGGATCACTTGAAGATCCTTGAGCTCTGAGCGCTGTTCATTTCATAGAACTGTTTTGGACGCGATATCGCTTCCTTTTGGAGTTGTTTCATAGAATGTGTGTGCTTTCTCTCCTCAGCACTTATATGACAGAGACTCTCGACTCACCTGTGCCTCGGCCAATTTACGTGCAGAGATGCGATAGAGCGACATGATTTAATGCTAATTATATGCTCGTAGAAAAGTTTTCCAAATATTTTTCACACAAACGCGCACACACAGAAAAAAATTTGGTTTCCCCCAAGTTAAGAATTTGGAAATGTTCTTTTTCTACTTCTCGTTGGTGTTGGTGAGCGAACGACAGCAGCTGCGCGGCAACTGAACGGCGTGCTGCGCGCGTACATTGAATTCAGCCAGCCAGCCAGCCAGCCAGCAGCAGCAGCTAGCTGGTCGTCGTCAGCCATGCCTGGCTAGCCGCCCATGTGGTGGCGCGCACAATGTAAGCAGTGCGCGCGCAAGAGTTGCCAGCACGCTGCAAAAACTGGCGCAAATAACATTATAATAATAAGGCATAGCACATAATTGATAAAGACTGAAACAAACTGTGCTTATAACAGAGCATGCAATATCATACATAAAAAGTTAAGCCTTTGGTTTAGTTTGTTTTGAAAATATTTGCAATTGTTAAATGAAAAACCAAGTCGCACATAGTTTTGTAGCAGCGAGCCTGTGCACGCCTGACACCCACACCATACATCGGCACGGGCTAGAGGCAGGTTGCTAATGCAGTGCAGCGTCCAGCATTTGAAACGTATGCGCGCGTTGCACAGAATTCTTTTACATGCTTTTATTTTATCAATTTTGCCTATGAACTTACCGGGCTTATTTCAGCGGTCTGCACCTGTGCCTGTTCTTGGGCCACTGGCTGCGTTTTTTTTTCCAGTACTCCTTTGACAATCATTTTTTCATTTGATTCTTTGGCAAACAAACGCTGCTGCATAAATTTGATCTTATTGAGTAGCACATTGGGGCGCTTGCTGCAATTTGCTGGTACAGCAAATAATGACATGTTTTAACACTTATTTGCACAATTTTAAACAATTTAATCACAACAAATTTACAAACGTTTAGTTTCCGACCAAGTTTCCGACGAAATGAAAAAAATTTTTTCTCTGCCTACACGACAGCACAAAATTTGAAGCAGTTTCGCTGCACTGCTTGGTATTGTTTTTTTGTTTTTGCTTATATCAAAAAGTTGGCAGCTTTATAGTTACTACTAGTCTACTTTATAGCAGCTTGACAGCCCTGTGTGTTATGCAAAACGCGTCTAGAAATTTTGACACAAATTTTTAACTTTTTATAAAATTACTTAAAGCGTAAGTTTTGCCTGTACGCACAGAATTTATATATATATATATGCCTATAGCTAGTGCCATAATTATATAAATTATTTTAGCAGCCAACATGGCAACGGCAGTGCCACGCGTGCCTCACAAGCAGGACCTGCCACCACCGGGTGGCTACCAGAAGATACCCTTTGTACGTGTGCCTCCCAAGAGCTATTTTACTGGTGAGTTTGCAGCATGCTATGTATATTGTACGATGTTGGGCTAATAAATGTTTTCGTTTAGGCTTCCAAATGATTGGCGGCTATGTGCTGGTTACCGCTGTGGGCCTGGGCATATATTATTTGACTGCCAAAAAGGTCAGACGCGAGGAGGTCGAAATGCGCTCCGCGCAAAATGTGATGTATCCATTATTGATTGCAGAACGTGATCGCGAGTTCCTTCGCCAATTGCGTCGCAATCGCGATGAGGAAGCTGAGCTCATGAAGAATGTGCCCGGTTGGGAGGTAAGACACATCTAAAAAGCCAATATGCTACTCTTAGCAAGTTACTGAGTTTTTGTTTGCTTGTTGCTAGGTGGGCACCTGGTACGGCGAGCCCGTGTTCAAGACGCTGCCCGAGGACACACTGGTTACGCCCATCTTCAAGGAATTCTATGTTCACACTGACTATAAATCATTTGCCAAGCGCGCAAACCTAAAGCTCTGGTCTTAAATACCTTTGCTGCTGCTTATTAGTAAATAAACAATATTGTAAATCAGCTTTTTTCGTTTTAGTTTGTGAATTATATAAAATGCAGCATGCATTTGTTACAATAAAAGTCGTCTTGTTGGTTTTTTCTATAGTATAGCTATTTTATGAACTGTTTTCACAAAGTTCTAGATTTTATTAGTTAATTTTGTATTGAATTCAACATATTGGATTTCGCAACTTATGCTTGCCTTATGAAGGTAAAAGTGGCTGCGTAAAGATAAGTTTTTGTTTAATATAATAATTAAAAGTAAATACATGTCGTGTCTGCCATTTCATATATATAAATGTGCATATGCACATGCATTCTGCGTAAAGTACATTTTTGTTAATGTGCCCTTTCAACAAATCCCTAGCATATGTTTAAAATTAGTGTACTATAGACAAAAAAAATAGCAATTTAATGTATATATATATAATTATCAATATTAATTATTAGAATTATGCGCATATTTTCTGCAGCTCCTTGCTGCTGTTATTATTAATCTGGTCTAAACTCATATTTATATATTGAAGAGCATCTTTCTGTCTCGTAAATTGTATATTTTGTGTATGTGTATATGTGTTTGTGTTGGCTAAAACGAATTAAAGATAAAAACAAAAATGCTAACTTCCCTACGGCTGCAGCAAATGCTCCTCCTGCTCAAACACCTCCTCTTCTTCCACATATTCTTCCTTGATCACAACGCAACGTGCTGGCAAAGTACATTTCTGCTTCTCCTCCTCCTCCAACTCCTCCTGACTGCTCAGAGCGTTCTGGTCCTGTTCATCGATTTCCTTTTTCACGCTGTTAGCCTGCTGTTGCTTAGTCAGTTTCTTTCTTCGTCGCCAATTGCCGTCGCGTTGCTGTCACCTCTACTTCATGTCTCGCCGGCGCTTAATGCTGCCATCGCATGTGGGCAAATGACGCTGTAAGAAGCCCTCGAATACAAACTTTCTGCCGCACCGCTCGCAGCTAAACTCGCGCTTTTCCTCAATCTGCTGCTTGTGCTGACGCAGCGCTTCCGAATTCGAGTATTTGTCGCGACAATCATCGCAGGCATAGCGACGTTTAACCTGGCCCACATCAAAGACCACGGTGAAATTCTGTGAGCAGAAGGAGCAGTTAAATTCCTTGACAACAACCTTTTTGCCGCCATGCTGTGCGGACAGTGCCTCGGCTTCGGTCTCCAGCTTGTCCTGATGACGATGCGATTCCATATGAGCCTGATACTTGGTCTCTTCCACAAATTTGCGATAGCAGCGTGTGCAGCGGAACGGCAGTTCGCCTGTGTGACGCATCATATGCTCTTTAAGGTAGGCTACCGAGTTGAACACCTTATTGCATACCTTGCACTTGCGATCCTCAGCTGGGACTTCGGCGCGCTGGCGCATACAGGCGCGCATGTGAAGCTTTAGTGAACCAGCGGCGCTGTAGCAATTGCCACAATTCGAACAGTAAAAGGTTTTGCGTGATGCATCGTTTTCGAGGCTGTGATCAATGGTGCCTTCGAATACAATCTCTTCCTCGTCTTCTTCATCACCCTCAATGCCCATGATGTCCTCCTCATCCTGTTCTAGCAACTCCTCTTCTTCATCGTCGTCATCTTGCATGCTGGGCACTATGTGTAATATAGTGTGCGTGCCATCGCCTCGTTCAATAGTCTCGACCACCTCACCAGTGCTATTCTCAACTAGCTGCTGTAGAGTCACTGGATGCCCATTCTCATCAATGATAACTTCCTGTGCATTGGTTAGAGCCTCATGTTCGCGATCGCTAAGAGTTACCACAGCTGTCTCGGTGTCGTCGTCTTCAGTTGCATAGGCGTATGTATATTGAGCCTCCTCGCTGCCATCTACGTCCTCGCTTTCATGCAAGATGACGGGCACAATTTCTTGCTTTATGGTGCCGTGGACCGTGGTGGGACTCGAGAGCGTGGCATATCGAACGCGTTTGGCATTCATCATGTCCAACTGCCTATTTACCGTTCGCAGTTGAAAATTTTCTAGAAAATTTTTATTTGCTTGGCGTGGCTTAGCGTCGTCAGCACCTCCTCCAGCGCACTGTACTTGTGTGTGTGTGTGTTTGGGTATGTGAAAAAGTTTAAATATTGCGTTATCTCGTAGAATTATTTAAGTTTTGGCTGTAAACAGATTTATAGATGGTAAATTTTGGCGCGTTCAAAATATTCGCGTTTTTTCTTACAATAGTCAACACTTTTTCTTCGACTTCTTTGCCACCAAGTTTGGATTTTTCCACTTCAATACGATTGCTGCAGCGCCTGCTGACTTTAGCACGATTTTGTCGATTGTGGCAACTTCGTTCAAAATGGTGGACGACTGGCAGGGTTGCGCATGATAATTGGCTTGTCATTTTTGGCAACCAACACTAGGTAATAATAGGCGTTGCCGTACAGTCAACCAGCGCGCCGTAACATAGCGGATAACAGTGTTGTAAAAGTGTCATATCACAAAGATGGCTTGCTTGCCATCTAGCGGCCGTTCTCAAAGCTCAACTGTTGTGCATGTTGTAATTTAAAATGAACTATATTTTTGTTTTTTACTTAACGCTGTGCGTGGAAAAATTGCTTAATATGAATTGATCCTATTTTTGTGGCAACTATTTGAAGTGCATCAAGTCTGTATAGCAAAGAAATTGTTTAAAAAACTGTTTGCAAGTTCGAGAGGCGCCATGCAGCGCTCAGTAAAATTGCTCAACTGTTGCGTAAAACTTATTGCAAAGCGATAAGTCGTTTATTTTAAAATACATATATAAAAAAAAGGATTAACTTAGCTAAGTGCTGCGTTATATAATATAGTTTATAGCAAATATAAAACCAAGCAAAAAGGCAAAAATTTATGCATATTATTGTTGAAAAATTGTCAATTTATTGGCGCCATCTAGCGGACATCCCAAGAGCTCAACTGTTGCTCAACAGCTGCAAAAACATAAAAATGTTGCTTAAGTCGCTTATTTTATAATTTAAAAACAACAAAAAGTGTGTTTTGTCTTCATCATATATAAAGACCAAAACAAAATGTGTGCAAATGTTTCATTAATTTTCAATACACTGGCGCCATCTACAGTAAAGCGCTAAACTGTTGCGCAGAACTGCAGCGTTTTTGTAGCGCTATTTTTAAAATAATACGTTTTTAATGGCTTATTCAACTTGTTGAAATTTTTATTGTTTTTTCAAGTTCGTATTTCATATAAGATAAAACAAAATGAAATTTTGATTTAATATGATTTCTGCAATTGTTCATTTGTATAGTTTATAGCTGCAATGCTAATCTGGTTACTGGTTTTCAAATTAAATCTCTATATAAACTGAGGAACATCGGCTGAATTATACGAGTCAAGGAGCCTGAAAGTAATAAAGTGGAATCTTGGACCGTTAAAAAATAAAAAATATTGTTTAAAATGCGACCACTTTCACTTGTGTTTCTGTCTCTGTCAGGCCAACTCACTCGCCGGCAAAATTGAAAAAGAGAAAGAGCATTTCAAACTTCATGCTCTTTGTATAGGAGTGTAAAAGCAAGATTTCTATCGATGGGTAACTATAGATTTGATCGTTTTAAGTTGTTCTGATACGTGACTAACTTTTAAATTTAACTGCATTTGTGCCTTGTTTTTTAATAGCATCGGTAGATGTAAATTCAATTTGATTGCTATTCCCATTTTATTTTGCATTCAGCTAGTCACGTATCGAAATGTTTGTATTGCTTATTAAATCAATAAAACTTCGGTATTTTCCACTCGATTTACTTGCAAAATGGCTCATTTAAAAATATTTCTTTCGAATTTTTTCGGAAATTCTGTTGAAAAAAGTTCGTTGGATAAAATGTCTTCTACATTTTGAGTATAATCTTTCAACTTTTTTTGGGCGTTGCGTGCGATTTTGCAATATACCAAGCAAATTATCCAGAAAATTGATTCACAGTCGAGATTTTGGAACTATCATGTGGAAACACGATGTCAAAAGCTGTTTCAAGAGATGCACTTGATCTTGACTACGATCTTAATCCTTTAGAAGGTTTTCAAATTGAGTTTTGCGGCCTTTGGCCGCGGCCACGTCGTACTATACTTTATTGCAGCCCTGTCTGCATGTATATATATTAATCCGATTCATTGTATTATTACTAATCATTTATGTGGCATGGCGTCAAGAAATTGGCACAAATTGTATATATACAATTATATAATATTGTACAGGCCCGAATGAATTGCTCGCACTCAAAAACCGGCCATAGTACAATAGTTACAAGGTTAGAGTCGTCTGCCGAATGTCGCTCTTTTTGTGCACTCTCTTCTCTTCAGTCTGTTGCAAACAGTTGTTATTTCAACTAATAAAAAAAACTAGTAAAAAAAATAAATGCTTGTGCAGTTGCATAGTATGAGAATACAAGGTATGAGCCGTCTGTCGATGCTCGCTCCTTTTTAAGGTACTATTTTTCATTTTATTGCAAAGACACTAAAGTACAGTGTTGGAAGTAATGGCGAACATTTTGTGTCGCTCTTTAGTATATATATACAATGTGAACTATAATGTCTACAGTTGTTTGAATAATGACCATGACTAACATTTACAACTTGCTAAACCTTGCAGTTTTCACTTTTCTTGCATTGTTTTTTTATTTTTTACTCATTTCAATGTGCATTTTTTACTTGTCATGCAAATATATCCAGTCGCAGCTATAAAGTCAATGGTCTGCAAATTAGATGCAGTAACGCTTTCAGGTGCGAGGTAATTACACTAGCCAACAAAATTGACATAAATTCAATGCACTTTGGGGTCGCTTACTCCCAATACGTCAAATGGTTTGTCGTTGCGTAGTAGAATCGCCGAGACACTTCTAACTCGCGAACATTAAACAAGATCCAGGAAACCTATGACTGCATTTTAAGGCAAATAAATCTTATTTTACTCAAAATAGTTTTGAGCTACATAATGAAATGAGAACTTTTTCAACATTCAAAAATAAAATTTAATTTTAAACTTTTTTAAATTTGAAGTTCAATAAATTATTTTCCTTGTCTCATCTGAATTCGATAGAGTGAAAAATTTAAGCAAAATCGGTTAAAAAATAAGATGTTCGAAAAATTGAATTGTGAGTAGGGGGAGGGGTTAAAAATATTCC
This sequence comes from Chymomyza caudatula, assembly GCA_035041775.1. Lineage (NCBI taxonomy): Eukaryota > Metazoa > Arthropoda > Insecta > Diptera > Drosophilidae > Chymomyza > Chymomyza caudatula. The sequence goes on from JAWNKW010000145.1 coordinate 1,962,348, forward strand.
AATCGCAATCGCTCTATAAACGCGTAAATTAAATGCTTACTTGCATATAAAACATTTCGAAAAATCTACATTTTTAAATTTTTAATAACTGGAAATATGTTTACTTGCCTTCTTGTTGTTTAAATTTTCAATAATTCGAATCTAAATTGTTGTGACTTTTTAAAAACGTTCAAAAAGCTATATCAATCTAAATTTGTCGTTTTTCATAATTTTTACGTCAAGCTTAATGCCATTATCTTTCGAAAAATATGTATTTTTGTATCCTGTATGATCCTCAAAGTGAAATTGTCCATTTAAATGAAAAATTGCTGGGTTTGCAAATGTATTCCATGTTTCAACTAGAAAAAGAACCTAAACCTATGTATTTGGCAAATTTTGGGCTTTAGAAACTTTTTCTTGAACAATTTGCGATTTCGAAATGAAAATGACAAGCTTATTTTCTAAACTGAAAATTTTTCAAATATTTTGACAAATTGAAATAAAATCTTTCAAATGTGTTATCAGAATTCGAAACACTTCAGTATTCAGCACTTCAGTAAAATGGGCTAGAAAAATAACGAACTGAAGAGTTACTTAAGGTTGATCGCGATTGACTTAATTGTTCGCGAGCGACTTCGCGTCTTTCTTCTTTAAATCGTGATTCTCAAAAACTATGCAAAAAAATTGTTTGGCAATACCACATTTGGCGGAAAGGGTATATTTTATTTGTTAACTAGTGTTATCAAGCCGTAACCTAGGTCGTAATTTTAACGTTTCGCAATAAACAAACGTGGTTTTGTTTCAAACATGGAATTTCTCTGTGAACAACCAAAGTGCAGATGTGTTCACAGATTAGTGTAGAGTTTGCTCATTTGCTGGAAAATTCTTAGATATTTTTATAACAAATGCCTATCTTAACTCTAGTGGAAATACTTCCGTGTACATATAAAGTGATTCATGGCGTGTTGGAAAAAAAAATAAACGCAATGCAATGATATGGAACGGAGCAGTGACGTAGATAGGCGGGATTGGATTTAGTGTATTTGACAATGTCATACTTTAATTCTAGTTATATAAGACTTACTCATTTTAAAAATGAAAACCTTTTAAATCGGAAAAAGTTTTTCGTACTCAGCATGACTTGCTCATGGAACCAAAAATAATTTGTTGTATGAGTAAAAACCTGTTTAACTTGAGGAATTCTACCGCGTACTACCGTAATCGTAGCTATATCCGAAATAAGTTTCCGTTTGAATCCCTGATATTTATATATTATATGTAAACTGTACATTCTTTATAGTGAGTGTATCATATGAGTTGAGAATCCTCCAATAGAGTCCATTGTTGATTGACGTCATGTATCAATCCGTGTGTTATGCATATGGTTGCATATTCGTACACCGAGAGATTAAGCCGTGAAGAAAGGTGCTGTCCGTTGAAAAACTGTACGCTGTAAATATACTTGGAGATGAAATTAAGCTTGGATAATTTTAAAGCAGAAAAAATGTGCTGAATATCAATATGATGCGGCAGAACGAACATTATCTTGTCTGAAACGGAATTTTATACACATATTGGGGGTTCCGGCTCTCTCGAGATAAATCATCTTCTTCTATCCGTACCCATTTCCTCTCCCGTGAACCTTTCCATTCTCTTTCTCAGCTTAAGTCCAGCTGCGGATAATAGTACCAATTGTGACAGGTGTCTCATCTTTGACAGGCTTGCCAGTAATATACGTTGCAAGTCTGTGTTCACAGTTTTGGGGGAAAAAAATAATAATAGGCTTTAAGATTTTGTGTCATTTTTTGTAGTTTCACAATTTTTTGTCCCCCAATATGAAACTTTTTCAAAATTTTTTTTTTTAAAACCATTCTTATTTCAAGAGCTAGAAAAGCAGTTCTAAGATAGAAATGGAAAATTTTTTGGTTTTTGTTCTAAATAGGTTTTGTCTAAGCGTTCGATTTTTGAATCAAATTTGTAGCTTCAAAATGGCAATCTGTTCGAAAGACATCCATGAAGCAGCCCTGAATGCCCAGTTCCATTTCACTTCTCTCCCTTAATATGCTTGCAATTCTTTCCAATTGATCCTTTCAACTTCTCACGTTTTAAAGAGAGAGTTCGGTAGTGGCAGCAGAGTCGTCGCTACAATAGTATTTGTGTCAGCAGTTAAAAGTTGTCAATCCTTCTAGCAAATTTATTTCGGCACTCGCCATAGTATAATAATAACAAGCTAAGATTGATCTGCCGACTTGATTGTCAAAATTCATTCCACATTGACGTTTGCAATTGATTGAACATTTGACACGCAAAAAGAGAGCGAGTGGCAGTTTAATGTTACCTTGTTAATATTATACCATGCGACTCACGTTGCATCGGTCCTGGTCGGTTCTATTCACAGCGAATGCTGCAAAAATACACGTTTATTACTTGGCAATCGTCTAGACTTAACTTTTTTTTGCCATAGTTGAAAGGTTGTACCTTTTCGTTTATTTTCGAACCCGCGCAATGTTCACTTTTCTCCTCTTGCCATCATGGCAATGCACCAAAACCAACTGTTGCATAAAGAGTGTGGCACTTTTATTCGGAAGCAGTACTCGCATTACCCCAGTCTTCCTCTCAGCCTCATTCTACCATTTATCGCTCGACTGTCTCCAAAAGAGAGAGTGCTGGACTATATTCTGAGCGACAGAACTAATGTTCAAATTTTTTTTGGTTTTTTTGGCAATTACTTCTTCTTCTCATCATTGTATGGTACTAGTTCCGGCGTTCCAGAGTTCCATCATTATGAAACTACACAGGGGATGTCTTAGACGTTAGATTTTTGACAAAAAATGAGGAATACGTTTAGAAGGCATCCCTGTGGCAGCCTTCAAATACCCAATTTCGAGCTAATTCCATGCATCTCCTTTAGATTGCTTGCCAAATTGTAGAGACAATGTAAAATGTACATACTATAAGTAAGAGACTTTTGAAATTTGTAGGTCCCAAATGAAGATAAATATAAAAAGAAAGCTGTCTATCAGCATTCGTCATATTCTATATATCTGCAATTGTCAATTGAATTTCGAAATCATGATGTAAGCATTTGTGTTATAAGTGCATTACTCAAGCATGCAACAAGTGTTTATATAAAGAGCACCATCGCTATGTGGCGACAATTGTCTTTATAGGCCAATTGTCGTAGGAAAACCGTGAGTAAATATGTAGTTACACATAATAAAAATAAAGCAAATTTGTTTTCTAACACGAACAGCGACCAAGCGTTGCACGTGCAAAATCCAATGCCAGAAGATTCGAGCTATAGAGAATATCTATAACTAGGTTTATCTGGGTACACACCATACCACTATTTATATGTATATCAAATAAAGGGTGTTCTTTTTTGTCGCTAATGGGGATATTTGACATATGTTTGGCAAATTCATCATGAATCAGCTCTCGCTTGAAAAACGACTTCGAATTATTGATTTTTGGTACGAAAATAGGCAAACTATTCGCGCTTTACGTCTAATTTATGGCCAACATAATCTTGCTCAAGAAGTTGCTCTTCGTTTAACGACCTTATAAGATCCAATTAGTACATAAACTAGTTGCAACTCATGATTCAGAGTTTCATGATTTGGTTTCAACAAGACGGCGCAACATGTCATACAACACGTCAAACCATCGATATATGGAAGCAAATATTTGATGGTCAAATTTTGTCGAAAAATGGAAAGATCGATTGGCCACCTCGCTCATGCGATATCAAACCATTGCACAATTTTCTGTGGGTTCCTGTGAAGGCATTAGTTTATGCTGGTCATGTAAATCCAGGCCAAAACATCGATGTTTACCAACGCAGAGTCCATCGACAATGAACATCGATGTAGGTCGATACATCGAACTAAAAACATCGATGCATTAAATTTGGTGGAGACAGTCGGAACGGTGCCTGACAGTGGGTTACCCTGTACGCATTTTTCCCATGAAAATCAAATTTACGTGCAAAATTTTGTATACGTATACGTGTTTATACGAGAAGGGGCCTAAAATCGCCACATTATTACTATGTATATCATCTAAGTTTTTACCCTATTTTGATAATTTTTACACAACATATGCACAATAACAGTGTGCATCACTGTGCTTAGTTTCAATCGGATAGCTTCTATGGCGTGGGTGTAAACCGCAAAAATCTCTAAAGGGGGCAAAATATCGAAATGATTCGACAAACTTCATCTGTTTTGATGAAATGCGCATCTTTTGGTAAAATTTTTAGTGCCTCTAACTTTTATGGTGGCTGAGATCGCGACATTCATACGGAAGGACGGACAGACGCACATGATTATATCGACTCGACTATTGCTACTGATCATTTTTCCTAAGGAACTTGTGGTCTGGCACGCCTCCTTCTGCCTGTTTTACACTTTGTGTACAGGGTATAATGACAGGCCAACCATCGATGTTTTTGATGAATCGATGTATATTTTGCACCACTAGTTTATGCAGACAAAGAGGCCAACATAAAACATGTTATCGGTGAGATTTTGACGAAGCTCTCGGGAGAGTCTACAAATATTGGACCGAACGGATGGCATTGTTTGAAATGCAATTATTTTTAAACATGCAATGCGAGGCATTTTTCCACTGAAAAAAAAGTACCATATGGTTTAAATATAACTTCTCATGTGTTTTACTTGAAAAAAAATTCACACGCCCAATAAAAAAACACTCTTTACAGCTTGCTTATAGCTTGTTTTATCATATGCTCATGGGGTGCTCATAAAATTTGACCATTGCCATTATTCATTAATTAAATGGCCATTCCTATCTTAAAATAGATATATACTCGCAAATACCAACTATTTGCTGAAACATGCCGATATTACAGTTGTGGGCTTGCACTATTCTATATTTAGAAGAAAAAAAACAGAAAAAAACTGAACTGAACTGAAAGTGGCGTCAACATTGCAACAATTGCGAAATTGTGTTACGTACTGGATTATGCAGTGCCGCATTTAACACTACTTGGGGGCCCAAGGGCTCGAGGCCATGCGGGCCCTCTATCGTCAAATTGAATTTACATATATTTGCATTACTACGTCATTGGTTCGGCAATCACATATCAGTTAAACAATCAGTTTTTTTTATGATCATTACAAAAATTGCGCAACAATTTTGCAATTCTTTAAGAAAAAACGTGTTAAGGGTTGTCAAGTGTCTGCGAAAAATGAAATTCTAAGCAACATTGGGCAACAAATTTGATCCCAATGAAAGGCGTTTGGCTTGACGTTTAATTTTGTGCTGTTGATTTCGAACCCAGAAAAGGTTCAATTACACTAGTCAACAAAAAAAATTGTATGCAGATAGTGGGGATGGTGCTCGACAGTGGACGCTGTACGCTGTATTTCATTTTCCCCCATAAACACTAAATCCAGCATACGGTAAAATTGGAACGAAAGTATCTTCTTTTATGTCTCTTTTCAAAAGTCCGATATGACTGTAAGCATTTTGCTATTGGGAAGTTCCAATTGACAAGTTTTCCTATTAGGGAGTTGGTTATTATGAAAAAAACTACTTTTATGCCCATCACTTCAGTATTCTTCGGCCAATGTTGTTTAATTTCAAAAATATAGCTCGAAAACATTTTTATAAATATCTGTTTTCAAATTAATATGTTGCAGAGTGCGGCAGTTATTATGGTAAATCGGTTGCGGGGGTAAAAATTGGAGCACAGTTTTAGCTATTAGGTTCACACGAGTCTTCACACCAAATTTTGTAACTCTAGCTCACATGTATCCATATTTACATGTTGTGGAATTTTGAAGCAGTCTATATGCAAAGGGGTGTGAAATCGGCAAATTTTTGACAATAATTTTTGATGAGTATCCGATTTCAATCATTTTTATAACTTAAAACAAACGAATTTTTTTAACTTTGACGGACATTTAACGCAGTTTTTCATTAAAATAGGTTATATATTAATACCCTATTTCGAAAGTACATTTAAATCAGAGTCAATCATATGAAAATCGATAAACAATTACACAATCACATCGCCAGAAAAGTGCCCTTTCCAACACAAAACACGTGTCACAAACTCAAAACCCATATTACTTTTAGATTTTACCCACCTACAAATGATAACTCTAAAAATATCATGACAATCCGATCATCAGTTTTCAAGTTACAGTCGTTTTAGTTTTAGCTGCTTTTGTTAGCTTTAAAATATGAATTCCTCAATTTTTTTTTCATTTTTTTGCATTGGTACTTTATATTTTAATTCATAAGTTGGTCAATTTTTGACCGATTTTCATAAAAGAAAGTCTCTTGGAACTAAATTTACTTTCGAAATAAAATATAAAAACATAACCCATAATAGCTGCTAAAGTTAGAAAAATGTGTAATACATGGGAAATTTTCAGATTAGATTGAAAATACTTAGTTTCAAAAAATCATCCTTACTCCATATAGATTGGGAAAGATACGTTTTTTACGTATGCAAAACATATTATATTTCGAGAATCGATAGAAAAATCGGGAAGTTATAAATAGATTCATGTGTAAAGCCAAAAACTATCAAAAAAAAATTTAATTATTTGTCAATAAAAAAAATTGTATGGTTCCACAGAACAAAAATAAATTATTTTGAGTTCCACTCGAAACTGTTATTTGTTGAGTGTATTTTCATTCCATTTTTCATAAACTTGCACTTTTTCCCTTTTTTCATAACAGATTGTCAACTATGAGCAAGATTTAAATTTCCGTGGACCATATTTGAACACATTGAAGTTCGAGGTGTCCGCATCGTCTCCTTACTCTCGTCAACACCGATTTTAAAAAACAGGTTCTCAACAGAATAAGCAGTAGATGTTGACACCGTATTTTTTTGTGTTTTACGTTACGTCACTTCATAGAAAATGGTACCACTGATTTGCACATAATCAACAATTTGAACTGAAAGCAGCAGCACCAAGAATTTAATTCCGATAAATTAGAGCTTTGAAATATTTGCCGAACCTATCCGAATCAAAAACTTGTTGCTTTTTGCGAAATTTCCATTTTTTTTAAAGTTATTTACACTAGTTTTACTTTTGTATGATCAACAATTTTTTTCAGCAGCCACACGTCCTTGCTCCTTGAAGTTCAGATTAGAAATGAACTCTGCGCAGTAGATTGACCACAGCTGCAGGCACATGCAGCTGCCGTACCATGTACACTTAGCGAAAATATCGTTTCCATTTGAAGCAGCGTTTTAGTTGTATGTCATCTAAATTGGCTGCTTTTCGTGCAGTGTATGTACAAAAGAGCTATTGGTTTGTGCAACAATTGGAAATGCTAACAGGTCCTGGGATGCTAAGGTGACCCAGCAGCCACTTCCATATTAGCATGCAAAAACCTAGACATCCATATGCTGACGCCCACTAAGGGCTTTATGCATCAAACTCTTAGTATTAAATTTCGTGAAAGCCTAAAAACTGAGTACAGTGAACGATACAGTGGCGCCCTCTGTGGAAGCTGCAAACGAATTTGCATTATTTGCTCAACAAATAAAAGATAGTAGCTTTTATGGCTTAGTAGCTGTTGGTATTTGGTATGGTATATGGTACATTGTCGGGATATGCGAAAAATTGTGAGCAGTCAAAGCGCGAGCGGTATGAGATCGAGATGTGCAGAGGCAGGAATGACGTAAGGAAGTTCTTTCAAAAAGTCAAGCGTATGTCTGAAGGATTTAGTACTGATGCGTCTTCCTGTTGAGATGCAGAGGGCAATCTGGTAGTGGATGCACAGGGTGCACTGAGGTTGATGATACGAAAATGCCGCTCCCGGAGTTAACTTTCCGAAGTCTCCAATCATAGATGACGGGATGGATATACCACCGCCTAGCAATGACGAAGTCAGCATCGCAATCAAGCGGCTCAACAACAAAGCTGCTGACCTACCTGCAGAATGGTTCAAGACTGGCGGAAATGAGTTGGTAGGATGCATGCACCAACGCTTTTGCAGAATACGGCTGGATGGGAGCTCTCCCTCTCCTGCAGTCAAAGTAAATAGGAGAGGGATAATATTGTACTATAAAAGTGTGATTTTCTGCAGTTACTTATACTAAGCGAGCAGTTACCAGAGCCTTTCGGGCTATTGAAAGAGAATCTGCCAGGTTGAATCCGATTGTAAATGCGAGCAAGATAAAGTATATGTTCTCTCCGAGTAGACAAATTCAGCGGTTGGACTCTCATTTCGTCTACGTTGGCACCACCGTCACGATGAAAAACGATTTTAGCATGGAGATCAAGCGGAGAATCACTCTTGCCTATACATGTTACTTTGGTCTCAGTAGGCAAATGATAATAGAGACCACTCCCGAAACTAACACTTTATAAGACGCTGAACCTTCTCGTTTTGCTTTATGGCGCTGAAGCATGGGTGATGACGCGGAAATGTGAGCGGAAAGTAATTCGTAAGATCATTGGCTTTTTACGCGTTGGCAACGACTGCCGTATTCGATGAAACGACGAACTCTATAAGCTCTACCACAACATCCAGCGGCTGCACTGGCTAGGTCATGTAGCTCGTATGGATCAAGAAGCTTCTCCGAAGGACTTCTTTAATGCAGCTGTTGAGTAAGGAGACAAAGGAAGGACTTATGTATCACTGATTGGAGAAGGCGCGCCCGGTAACGTACAGTTATGGCCAACTAAGAATTAGAAGTCTAAACTTTCTGTTACTCTAAGAAGGCGTTATAGGCACTTCAAGACCTAGCACCTAATAACAATCCATTGTCGAACTCACAGACAGAACTCATGCAAAAGTCATTTACCTATGACATCCGCTTTACCAGTTCAATATCGTAAGATATTAGCGTAGCGCTTCCCAACGGTACGTGCCTATACAGTAAAACCATCTGTAGCTATCTCTGCTCTATAGTTTTCCTTATATCGCAACCGTGTTCACTGACATTTGAAAGTATGGAAAGTTTTGTTTTTATTTTTAGTATGACGGCATAGCTGCACTAGGTTGGTTCTACGGGTCAATAAAACTTTTGTCACGATTTGCTGATTTGACAGATATATGGGCATAGAGCACGTGCTGCCGTCAAGGTGAATACGTCTATCTACAAGCAAGAAGTTTCGTCATAAAACTACTCCATTTATCGAAAAAAAAATTCAATTGGATCATTGACATTGTATACATAAAGCTATATATATAGATATGCGGGCTTTGGGGGGAGCTACAATAAAAAGACACTCATAGCGAGTGGAATTTTCCATGCAATTTTTTACCGTGTAATTGCTGATGCCATTTTGGTTTTTGCTGTTGTACAATATGCATTAACCCTATAGCGATTGTGGTGCAAATTAGAGCCAAATATAGATGCGTTGTATCGTATTGGCTTTCTATAAAGTGGATCCCCCCCTATTAATTAGAGCTATCTAGAAGGCGCCTTGCTAGAGTGTTTGCGTGGTTTCGAAGGCGCAACATGTACTGCGTGGCCTGTTCCTTTAGGACATCCCCAACTTTAAGCACATCACAGTCCTTTTCAATAACAGCCGTTCGGCAGAATTTTCGTATTTTTCCTAGGTGAGATTTCGCAGTAATACCGTAGACTTGCAGACCTTATCGCCAACCAGAAGCTATGCAGCACTTGTACATGATCACCTCAATATTTTTCAGGGATAGTTTTTCGCTAGTAAGGAGTCATCTCAGCCTACTAATTCAGTTTTTAAGGGATCAGGGTTCCAAGTGTAATTGTAACTGCGTCGATCCGCCAGTTGGTTCTTCAAGAAGACGCCGGAGCAGAGATCGTGACGCTGTGCGTTAGTCACATTGGCGGATTTGCTTGCATTTATGCCTATTTCCCAGCGCTTAGCCCACATTTCAAAGCTTTGTAAGTACTCCTGTAGAACATCTGTTGCTTCATATACACAATGTGCCGTCACATAAGTGGCGACGAGCAGGTCCTGTGAGTCCTGTAAGCCGATGAAGAGGGTGTAAACCGTGGGAACCAAAACGCTTCCTTGTGGAACTTCAGCTCTGATGGCCCTGACTCTAGATTCCACACCATTCAGCACCACCGAGAAGGAACGAACCGTCAAATAGCTAGGCACTTATCAAAGAAGTTGGGGCGTTTACAGAGGTTGAACTTTTCATAGAAAAATTATGCCAAACTCTGTCGAAGGTTTGTTTAATGTTCGGAGCCCAGTTTAAATATCATATACATCTATGTATATAACCACCTATAGGTGGTTCTCAGACGCCACACTCTGAATACACTGTAGCCCGGTTTCTCAATGTCTACTCAAAGTTTATCTTCTTTACAGTGCAATATCGATATTCCGGATAATTGCTCATTGTGGCAACACAGTATTTCGGACACACAAATTTCTGTCATTACTTATCTGGACAGCAGCCTCATTGTTAATTCAGACATTTCATATTTTGCTATTCTTGAGTGAAATTTTTGTTCGAAATATGGTATATAGATATACTGGTAGCAGAGTATAATTTAGGGAAATCTACAATTTCAGGCATAAAATCGACTTTTATTTGACGACGTTTGGAGTTCAATTGATAAACTGCCTGTTGTGACTTTACGCTCACGTAACTCAACCAAAATGATAGACTTACTTGTGGAAATATACGGATTTCTACAAAATTTTAATGTTCGTGTTCTACATTCTCAAGCTTTATTCGCATTCAATATAAGAGAATTCTCTAAGCATCTGCGATACACTGCAATAAATATTCTGTGAATAAAGAGAGCTTCAAAAAATGGTGGTAAAGTTCGATATTATGTACTCCAAACGTCTAATCCTGCGACGCGTGGGTCTAAGGGATATTGCTTTCCAAACCCAAAATGAAGTAAAACTTAGCCAAAAGTCGATAGCAAATTATTTTCGCCCAATTGAAAATATAATCGCTCTTTTGTATAAAAAAGTTTTTCTCCATATATATATACATTTAGCCCGTCTAGTGCTCTTCTTGACTCTCACGCGTGTTATCCAAGCGCTGTAATAGCAAAGACGAAAAATAAATAAAAGGGTTTTAAAAAAACTAAATCTCACAGAGGAAGAAAATAACAAACTACGCCAAAACGACAAAATCACAGCGTCGAACAGAAAATATGTCTCTTCAAAAAGTCGGAGGAGAAGGACATGTCTATCTCTAAGAAGCACGGTGTTTGGTGAGTGGGCGGCGGATCCCCCTAGTATACATTTGCTGAGATAAGTTTCATTGCGAAGCCTTAAGTCTCCACGTATATGTAACTACCAAAACACAAATTGTCCGGATTATCGAGATAACACAGTATGTGTTTCCTAAAGTTACAAGTACCATCGGTTTGTTTAGCAGAATACGATTAAAAAATAACGAAAACGTATAAATCTCGAAATTATGGTCCGATTTTGAAATTTTGGGACATGTCATACTCGAAATCTCGATAACTGATGTTTGGCATTCAATTCAAATTTTTTTTTATTATTATTATTTTTGAGTGGGGAAACAGCACAAGAAAGTTTCTCGAATATGAATACGAACCAAAAGGTAAAGCTGTGAGCGAACTTACATATATAAATTCATATCCTAGGGACACATGTATACATTAAGGCTTCCAGGTTTCTTTTCAAACAAAGAGAACAATGAACTTCATAAATAAAACGAAATACACCAATACAACAACTGTCAGTATTGTAGCTTTTGAAATAATGCCTCAATTTGTAAAAACAAAGTGTATAATTTATGCCCCATAGAGCATTTAAGGGTTAAGCATGCACCGTGTGCTGCACTTTTCGTTAATCATATGTGAATAAGCGAAACTGAACGTAACAACAACAAAAACAACTGTCAGAAAAACTCACTTACTGACTGACTGACTAACTGACACACTGACGTCATGACACAATATCAAACAGCTTGAGCGAGTCGATAAAGTCGATTCGCCGCAACTAAAACGGCAATTGCATTGATTTCAGTTACTTCTACATAGAATATAGTATTTAATGTTGTTGCGAAATACTCTCTAGCAGAGAGTACATTGAATTTTTTGTAGAATATATGCACACACAATAACTATAGCAAATCCAAGCGATATTGTCGCTTCAAAATGCTTAAACGCACAAAATCGGTAAAAGTAAACGAATTTCATACTAACACTTACGTTACGTAGCACTTTTGGAATAGTCAAACTTTCATTATATGACTTTTTTTGAAGTGTATAGAGTAGTGAGTGATAGGCTATGGCTCCAATGCTCCTATGCTCCTTTTGGGTATATATTTCAAAACACCGTTAGTTTTATTAGAAGGAGGAGCATTTCGGACGTCAAGAAGCAAAGCACGTGACGTCAGAAGAACAAATTTTTTTGGTTTACTTTTTCTTTTAAAAAGGTACAATTTCTCATACTTAACACAAGGCGCTTTTATCTTGTGATGTATATGCGCAGAGAGAGCCAACAATTGCACACGGGAAGACGCCTCCTCTTTAGTTTCATTACTTCTTTGGGCTGTGTCAAGGTATACTTAAGCAGGTACTCTCACTTCACGCTCTCAAGTAGACTCGTTTTTTTAAACAGACTTAAAGGGCAAGACAGAGAGGAAAGCCGCAAAAGACTGAGTCTATCGAAACCGATAATACTTTTAATCAGCAGAGGCGTGCGTGTCACCTGGTTCTAAGATGCATCCTTAACTTAGCTCTGTCTATATTGTAAGCCGAAACTAGAAATTAATTGGCCGAACACGTTGCTTAATCAACATTTTTCTTTGCAATGATGTCACATATTTTGTTATAAATTGAAGGTCTGGGTGAAAAACAAAAGTTTCAGAACGAAAAAGATATCGAATCTTAAGGAACACCCTGCAACTAGTTATAATTAACTGCTCTTAAAAGTAGTTATAAGAAAATCTCCAATAAATAAGAAAATCATAGAAGTTTTCAATGAAATATCTTTTCTATTCCTGAAGTATAAATGACAATTTTATAATATGTATGCGTCTTAGAATACCTTTGAATGAGTATTCTGAATACCATTCTCTATTTAGCAGGAACTCTTAGAGTTGCTATGTGGGGCAGAACGTTTCCTTAATTTTCTTGTATTTAGAAGGCATAAGCAGATGTGACGGCGTTGTAGTTATAAGTATTAATGTTGAGTCCAAGTCGTATATGTATCGAATATCTCGGAACTAGCTGCGAGGTTGGTTCCTTTATTCATGAAGCTGGCTAGCTCAGACTCTCACAGAATGCCGGCAGGCTATGGGAGACTTAGGAAATGTGTTAAAGGAGCGCAATATTGCTGCGTGGTATGGTGCTTGAATTTTTCTCACGAATAGTGTATTCTGGGGAGCATTAAAGACCGGATGATATTGACCAGAGTGTTAATATGTATACCTGCATATATAAAACGTGATTTAAGTTGCCATGTTAGGTAAAGTCTGTGTTTTTAAGATAATAATTTGAAGTCAAAGAATTTTTAATTTTTAAACTTTTTTTTTTAATACATTTCTTATTTGTAGAAGCTAGAAGAGAACAAAGCAATCGATTGGTGTTCTCGCAGTTACAGATCCTGATGAAGATTCAATAGCAACATTTTCAGAATTAAGACTTGACTTTTTGGTCGAAAGTGAAAGGCCTGAGGGCTTGGCACAGCCGTCGATAGTTCGTGCACAATTTCTGCTTCCGGAAAGCTAGTAAGCCAAATTTTCTACTGGGCTATTTTATACGGTCACATGGCAGTAACTGTTCTAGGCAAGGCATATATATTACAAGGTATGAGCCATCAGTCCACGTTCGCTCATTTTTAGAGCGCTATTTTTCATTCTGTTGCAAACGTCAGTGAGAGAGATTGTGTTGACGCATGTTAATAGCGCCTCTCTTTCTCTCTGTGTCAGACAGTCAAAAAATGAAGTACCTTCAGCCAGCAGAAGGCTCATGCCTTGTTATAGGTATGCCTTGGTTCCATCTAAGTGTGTGTTTATCTTCCTTACATTGGCAAATGCATTTAGGGAAAGGCTGCAATCGCCAGCAGCAGCTGCTGCTGCAGTTCAAAGCTTGGCCGCGTTCGATGAGTAAGTGAGAAGCAGTGATAGAAGGCGGTCAAGGCCGCACAGTGTGGAGCGCAGGCAAACCACAAGTAATTATACGATATTTAAAACGAAATTAAAATGTATTAATGTAAAATAAAGATATTAAAAAAAAAATTTATGTAAAATAAAGATAGACCGAAAACCGTACCACAGCGTAGCGGAATTTCCTTAACGGTGTTGAGACTTTCCTGAAGCTTACCAATGCCTGGGAGAAAAATTCAACATTTGGTTTGTCTGCGTTGGAAGTAATAACTATAAACTTTGGGTTTTGCCACTAGCAAAGTGTTACGAGGTAGCATCCCGGGGTTTGTAGCTCTATTCAATCACCAAGCAAGAGAAGTAATATCCTTTGATGCACTTGCAATGTTTGACGTCTCACATAGAGCTGCATAGCTCTATATAGAGTGACGTCTATATGACGTCTCACATAGAGAATGCAAACTTCGATAAGTCACGGTAAGCTTCAGTTGCAGCTCTACTTCGCATTGTTGCGCTTGCATGTCATCTTTAGCCCCTACCATACCCCCCCTCAAAAAAACTAAAAAACATAGTTCTTTCAAGCTGCAAATCTGTTTATTTTTCTAAGGTCTGTGCCAATTCTTTGTGGGTGACTCTACCAACACTACACATTATGCTTGCATGACAAAATAAGCTGTTTACTTTTAGTGAGTTTAACTTAAAATTAAGCAAAAAAAAAAAAAATATAGAAATCGTAGAATAAATAAATATTGAGCGTAACCAAAACTGGTTTAATAACTGCCGCCGAACTATGAACGTTGCACTACAATAGTCTCAATGGAGTCGCCCTCCGCAGTGGCATGCCCATTGCTTGCTGGCCGCGGCGGCTGCGTGCCCGCAGTTGGTGCTAGACCCACCAATTTCTCGCTTTCACGCCACAACCAATTGGCTGTGTCCTCATCACGTACCCAGGGCATCAGCGGCATGCGGACCGAATCGCTATAATAGCCACCCGTAGACTTTTCCAGCACCGGGTCCAAGGCCAGACGCAACTGAGTCTGTGCGCCAGCATGCGGCGTCTTAAAGAAGTACAGCGAGAAGTATTTTAGAAAGCTTTTGGTAAAATTGGAACCATCGAAATGACGATTCAGCTCTGTGCGCACCACGCCCGGATGACAGCAATTGACGGTAACGCATGTGTCCTTAAGCAACTGAGATAGCTTTCGCGTAAAGTAGACATTGGCCAGTTTGGACTGGGCATAAGCGCCCGTAAACTTGTTATAGGTCTTCTCACCCATCAGATCCTCGCGTTTAATGCGCCCAATTAGATGCACCACTGAGCTGACCACCACAATGCGACTGGGCGTGGACTGCTTGAGCCGATCCAGCAGCAGATTGGTTAGCAAAAAGTGACCCAAATGATTAACGCCAAATTGCATCTCAAAACCATCGGCGGTCAGCATGCGTGGACAGGCCATAATGCCTGCATTATTGATCAATATGTCCAGACGTGTTTCCTCTGACTTAAAGCGTTCCACAAAGTTGCGCACCGACTGCAAAGAGCCCAAGTCCAGAACGCGATTGTATAGCTGCTGGTTTTGGGTGATTTCCATGATTTCGAGACGCGCGGCTTCACAACGTGCCGCATCGCGACAGGCCATATAAATCTTGGCGCCACGGCGTGCCAGCTCCAAGACAGTCTCCTTGCCAATGCCCGTATTGCAGCCGGTTACAATGACCACCTTACCATCAATGCGATTCATTTTGCGATAGACCGGCCCCAGTATCCATTTGCGGAATAGCCACATGACAATGAAGACGCCGCCAGCTATTAACAAGATCAGCAACAGCCAGGCCCAGACCCCCACAAAACAAATCGTCTTTTCCGCCGCTTCACCGGTTCGATCGTACACCTGTGCAATGGGCGTGGTAGACTCCATAGAACTTACGCGTTGGCCTTAAGCTGCATGCAAATGAGTAAAGAAAGTTTTGGGTTAGTCTTTTTGTTGCTCACTATATAGCCAGAAGTCAATCATAAAATTACGTTCAAGCGCCGTAGCACCAAAATAAATAACCAGCTTAATTGGGGGCGCTGCCCATAAATAGTATGCGCTAATACAGCTGACCCTTTAAGGGAACTTATACAAGAAAGTAGTTTTTGAGTTTGGCTTAAATAAACAATACGATAAGTCGTCACATGTGCACATATGCATACTCCAGCATACTCCAACTTTTAAACTTTCTTCAAGTTTGGGCTTTGGCGAAAGCTATTAACCACGTGGTGTGCCCTTATTTACCCGGTGGGCTTTAAGAGCTTTGGGCGTAGGGTCTGGGACACACAACGTTAAACCGACCCGAAAGTACGAAATTTCTTGGCTCAAATGATTCCTAGTCTATGCACTTCTTCAAAAGCAAACAAACTGATAACTTCCGTCTAACTGAAT
Source organism: Chymomyza caudatula (assembly GCA_035041775.1). Taxonomy (NCBI): domain Eukaryota; kingdom Metazoa; phylum Arthropoda; class Insecta; order Diptera; family Drosophilidae; genus Chymomyza; species Chymomyza caudatula. The sequence continues at coordinate 1,978,784 of JAWNKW010000145.1, forward strand.
CAGACAATTACAGCTTTTGAGACATATAAAAATAAAAACAAATCGTTTTCGCATTGCGAAAAGAAAGTCAAATCCGGATTAACTATAACTACAATTTAAGGTAATTAAGTCTTCTTTTACTTTTTCTCCAACAGTTTTGGTCTCCTATGAGTCGATTTCGAAAGAGAGAACTTCTTTCAAAGCTCAAAAGTTGGGAATATTGTGTTTGTTTGTAAAATGTATTAAAATCAATTCCTGAATTTATTTAACCAAATTTGAGCTAAATGGGTCTTAAAATGGCGATTTAAAATCTTCATAAACAGTGGAGTACCAGAAGTCTCTTTCAAACGAATTTCAACTGAACAGCAATTCTTTTGTTTGCTAGACTTCTCTTTCAACGTAATTTCAACCTAAAAGCAATGGAACGATGTGCCAAAAATGGTTTTAAGATACAATGTACTAAGAAAACGTTTAAAAGATGCACAGTTTTGCCAATTGACTTCTTATTGGCGAAAACCGTAACTTTTAAAGGATGTCTAGTATATTTTCAAAATTTAAAATGCATGTAACAGAGGATTCTTGAAGCTTCTGCAGCTTCGAAAAACGTTCGTAAAGTACGATATTATGTATTGTACTATGCTGTTATGGAGATATGTATTCCATATTCTAAATAATGCTTATTTTTCAATAAATTGTTCTCGTCGAAAGTTTTTTCATCTCTTCACACTGTGAACGCTAGCTTTAAAAACTTATATGATTCAATAAGCAATAAGCACAATGTAGAGGTGCTTGATAAAGAGGACTATTTTTTTGGTTGTATTTAAATAAATTTTGGCCCCTTACGCGTTGCGTAAGGAACGAGCAATACGACGACGTTGTCATATTGTGCCTATGGATGAAGAAGCTCCTGCGAGAAAGGTCTTCAATGCAAGTGTCGGAGGGAGGCGACGAATGGACAGACCATGCCTCCGCTGGAAGGACAAGGTAGTGAGCACACTAGCTACATTTGGTATCACCTATTGGAGGCGCGCAAAACAGAGACGCCTGGAGGGAGCTTTACATCAGGCCGTAACGGGTTGTTATGGTTAGTTAAGAAGTATGTAAATAATACCTTTATAATGAAACGTCTTTTTTTTTTACAAAAATTACAAAGATCAACAAAAACCAATAAAATTACGAAGTATATATTAGTTCAAGTTCACAGAACCTGCAGGTACTGGAGCTGGTGATACCCAGCTTGTTCAAGTGTCCCGTCATCCAACAGTGTCCAGTTAGCAGACCTGTCAGAATTATAATAGAATTCTTCCCTAGTTGTGACATTTTATTGAACCTATGTAAGTTATAGGAGCCGAGGAGTAGCTTAGCTTGTCACATTCACGGGGTATTTATTGAGCTCGTGGTCCTTATTGCTCTTTTCGCTTCTCTGAATAGCTGCTTAATAATATGTTTTCCCATGCCCCAAAAGGCCTCTGACCGTATTATGGTGATCATAGCGCCGTTTCTAGCAAGTTCATTTCAGGGAATGCCGGGAATCCATTTGAATGAAAGTTTGTTACGTTTGCCTAGAAGTTCTAATTTGACTCAGGTTTCCCAAACCAGGTTGGAGTTTATTCTAGTTACTGCAACCGCTCTTAAGGCGGCCTGGAAGACGCTGCTATGAACGCACATAGATTCTGACAGGCGAGTCCGTAGTCCTGAGACTCCTAGTCATAGGTTGCATCTCCTCTAGTGTTGTCCAGCCTCGTTTGCTACTTATGAAGGTGTTAAAACAAAGTATACATCTGTGATCATATGGAAGAGTAGCTTAAGTCGACATAAGAAAATGTTGAGTTATTGCGTTCGGAAGCTTTAAAGAAACGATTTCAAACCACCATTCCTTTTTTAAAACATTTAGTTTGCTTCTCTCATAAACTTAGAAAAGGAATGGTTACTTCTAATGACTTTTATAAAGCTCCAGACCGCAATAACTTTTTACTCTTCCATATGATCACAGATATGCTTAGACACTTTTAAGATCGCTGATTTCACCCATGAGGTGAGCGGGTTAGAGAATACCACCTCAGCAGGTCAAAGCTTGTCGTATGAGGCGACTAACAATGATACTGGGATCTTTCGAGACCAGTAGAGCCAAACCAGGCCTTAAAAGGGTTGTGCGTAGGTTTTGGGACCTACCACATAAAACATTTGTAAGCTTTCATTCTTTGATGCATATAAAATGGAGGGGCGGCAGACCATAAGTTTATTTTCTTTAAAAAATGGTTCGGGCATCAATTAGGCCTTGTCCGTATGAACATCTAGATCTTGGAGAACACAAGATTTGGGCATACCCAATTTAAACAAAAGATGCATATTATCCGTGTGCTTGTCGAATCATGTTAACATAGGGTGTCGTGTTTGCATCGAATCTTAAGATTCAAATACCTTCTGCTATAAACGGCAACAAAGTTTCATTTTTTGGAGGTACTTATGTTTCAGGGGATTATCTCCTCATAAAAACTTTCTGGACGAATGGCAAATTTATTAGTGATGATCGAAAATTGGATTAAAAGATGAAGAGCATAACGTCTGTGGCTTCGTACCATTTTCGGTAAACTATCGGCACGTATTACATAAAAGTCCCTTCCCTTTTTTATTTTTTAAAAATTGGCTGGTTATACGGAATTGTAAGCTAAATATTGTATAATAAAAACTCAAAACAAAAAACGCATTCAGCTAGCTTGCATTCACAGTTTATACACTTTTGAGTATTTTCACTAAAAGAATTTTGAAAAAGTAACAATAACTGTTGAATTGTGTATTACAGCCTTTTAGCTTTTCGAGCTTGGGAAACACTAGTGACCAAAACTACGACTTCTACGTTAGGAGGGGCGGCTATTTGAATGCCGGGCAGTGTTTACGTTAGAGACACCAAATTTAGAATGACCCCAATAAAAAAAACGAAGTTGACCCTTGGCCGAAACAAGCCTACCAACGCCCAGTAATCGATACAAAGCTCGGCACAAGTGGTATTAAGTTTTTTTTTTTTGTGATGCAAAACGAGTGTAGAGTATCGCATTGTCGGTGAACGAACCCGCGACTGTCTGTACTTTGACTTGTATAGTTAACATTTCTTCAATGTAGTTTGATTAAAAACAAGCTTTATATTATATATTTTGTTTGATTGTGTAGAAATATCTCGAAAATTTCGAATGAAATGGTTTATTTATTTATGGCTAATTTGAGTATTTAATATACTTGCCAAAACTGTTACGCTTCCTCACGCGCTTATTTCACACTTAATGTTTTTGGGCACAACGATAACAATAACAACATTAGCAACAATGCGAGTTACACAAAAATTTAGAAAATGGGGCTTTCATTTGCCTTAGCACTTCACAGTTTTTAACTTTTGCCGGCACAAATAACCCTTTCCGCGTCGTCTTCTTCTTCTAGTGCTTCCTCTCGCTCAGCTAACTGCTTTTACTGTTGCGTCCGAGCAGCTCGATCTTAACCAACCAACTGACAGCATTGGCTCAGCTCAGCCTCAGATTCAGGCAACAAACACACGCTAACGCGTTAAAATAACTTGAAATTTTCGAGTGTAGCTGTTATTAACATAACTTATTCATGTAACGGCCGCTTTTCTGCCGACTGCGACGCCGACGTCGACGCAGAGCGACACCTGCCTTAGCTGGCTGCAAATATGTTCAGTTTGGCTTGCATGCCCCACATAGCAAGCAACATACACTGAGAGAAAATCATAGTATGAAACGTTTGTGTGACAATTCAAAAATGTGTGCTAACGGGAACAAGCCTTAGACTTTTGTCTTCAACGACGTCCAGAAACATAGATGGCGGCGTGGATATACCGCTGTCTAGCCATGATGAAGTTAGGATCGCAATGACCTGCCTGAAGAGTAGTTCAAGACATGAGTTGGTTCTTTTAATCTTTTGCAGAGCTTGGTTAGAGCGCACGCTGTGCGCTAGCTAATGTAGTATCAGTCTTCGCAAAAGCACTGATCGGCCTTTGTAAGTGTGGCTTTGTGCCTGACAAGTCTACCACTGAACAGATATCAGGAACCAAAGACCCACGAATACCAAATCGACACCCACCATTATTCGATTCTAAAGCAACTGCCGCAAAGTCTGAGTTTGGAATCTTAATACCGAGCGAATGTGTTGCGAAGCGAGACAATACAATACCAAAAGTGTGTTCAGCTGGTCGCATTGGTAATACTAAGCGAGCAGTTATCGGACCCTTGGCGGCTATTGAGATAGAATCTGTCAGCGTGGGTTTGGTTGTAAATGAGTGCAAGACAAAGGATATGTTTTCTTAATAACTTGGCACTAACGTTACAATGAAGACCGATGTTAGCATAGAGATCAAGCGGAGAAGCACTCTTGCCAATAGCTATTAATTTGGACGAAGTTATACGGACTCTATAAAACGCTCATCATTCCCGTTTTGCTATATGCCGCTGATGAAAATGCTTTTGGAGTTTTTTAAGGGAAAGTACTCCGTATGAACTTTGGACTACCGATGAGCTCTTCGACGGCATTGACATAGTCAAGCTAATTAAGATCCAGCGCCTCTGCTGGTTGGGCCATGTTGCTATGGATGAAGAAGCTACTGCGAGAAAGGTCTTCAAAGGTAGGCGACGAAGGGAAGGGCCATGTCCCCGTTGGAAGGGCTAGGTAGAAGGCACGCTAACTACATTTGGTATCATCGATTCGAGAAGTAGGCCGCAAAACAGAGATACCTGGAAAATCTTCCTCCACATCAGGCCGTAACCCGGTAACGGGCTGTTATGGCCAGTTAAAAAGAAGACATATAATTATTTGTTTACTGGTGTTTAAATAAATGATAACGCTGCTAACAAGAATTTTCGCGTTCAAAATGCAAACTTAATAAAACATACATAGTAAAGCGTTAATAGTGACGACTTGCTTGGTTATTTTTCGCAGTGTATTACAAACTCCACAAGATGACGGCGTCGGCGACACAACAACAACAACAACAACAACAACAGCTACGGCTACAAAACTATAAAAACAACAACAGCAACGTCATGGTCATCAACTGTGCTTGCTGCAAGCAGTTGAAGCCGGATGGTTTGCTCTCATTGTTGTTGCCGCGGCTTTTCAACGTTTTTGTTTTAAACTTTCACTTTGGAGTGTTTTTCTTCTTCTTCTTTTTATTGTTCAACTGTCGGCAGCGACGTCGACAGCGACGTCGGCATCGGCGCTGAAGCCAGCAGCGCTGCATTGAATAAGCATTCAATTTTTGGCTGCACATATTTTCTGATAATCTATGTATTGTAATGCAGTTTATCTTGATATGTTTGTCGTACACTTATCGTAATTGCACTTACCTGACAATTGTGTCCAGTTCAATGTATACACTTTCAATAATTACGCTTAATATACGTTTTTAATGGCATTAACATGTTGAACTGCAATAATTTATGTTTTAAGTGGACTCAGCTTAACTTTTATTTGTAGATTGCGTTGTTGACGTATAAGAAAGCATTAAGGGGTCATGTAGTTTGAAGATATCACCTAAAGCGATCCATCTCCACTATGATCGTGATTGACTACAACCCTGTACGTGTGTTGATGGCCGTCGTGATGGAACACCATGATCGTCAATCAGTCAGTCGATTTGAGTATTTGGTATTCACATCCCAAAATGTGCATGAAGAATTGGTACAAAAAGGGCAGCAATTTACCCACCAAAATCTACACAATGGGCTGCAACCGTCGTCGTCAATGCACTACAAATATTATTTGTCTATGACAACTTCAAATTTTAAAGAGCACCTATCTTTGGGTACTCCAGTTATACAAAAAAATGAAACACAGATGCATGCCGTAATACCTGTGGAGTTTAGGCTCACAATAGCATTACTATAACATTTATTCTTTGACTTGACATCGCAGGTAGACCACGGAATATTGCCAAGAACTTGAGCAACAGAACTGTCCATTTCAATGTTTACATACACACAGAATCGCACGTACCGTGTCCCTTCCATTCCGCACATCATGATTGCAAATATCAAAACAGTTTTGATATTCGTACATTACACATATTTATTTTCATGGGGCCGCTTAAGGGTTAACACCTATGTGAGAGCCTTACATAAACGTATTTCTTTTAAACTCTCGTTCAGATGACAAAGAGTTGATGAAAAATTTCATAGAAGCTATGAAGAAATGTAATATTGCAGAATGACTTTATTCCCTAGAGAATATAATACGTTCTGAAATAAAATCGCGTTTAAATTTGAAAAGATTTTAAATTCTTAAATGGGTTAGTCTTGCATATTTGCACGTTGCATCCATAGCATAAGAAACAGCAGGAATAACACTAGTGTACAATATTTGAACTTTTTGAATATTCAAGAACCTTGAAGGGTGATCGTGCTTAAGCTATCTTCTCCCAATATCGCATACTCCGTTTCCTAACAACCCTCACTTCTTCAGTACTTCGCGAATATCGGTATTTTTGAGGTGGTTTCACTCAAATCACTATATCTATATATATATATTGCCAATTGGAATATCAGCATGACTCTTTAAGAGTAATAAAAGCAACTACAATTCTTTCACTTTTTTCAATTTGACAGATAAGTTTTTGGCCACACTTTTCTGACATCAAACAATTCCATTTGTGGAAAACAAAATGAGCCGTGTAGAAGTCATAAAACCCCCATACACACAGGAATCGGTTGGCCAACCGCAGTACATTTCGGTTGCTTTTACACCAACCGATTGCTCTGTGTATGGAGGCATAAGGGATAAATTAACGGCGCGGTTAAACCTATTGATCTAAGGTACATATGTGTTATACAAATAAGCAAAATATGTAATAATACATTCATAAACATAATAAACTAGGGGGCGCCGCCCCAAAGTTTAAAGTAGATATTTAGGAAAGCCTTCTTGACATCGATAATCTGCGACTCCAATGTCCAAATGCTCGCTTTGCCAGGGAGGTCTTACATACATAAGACCAAGACATAGTGTATGTTTCCTGCGCTAAGAGAGACGCGGCGGTAGGAATCCCAACATTGCCAATAGATGTTACTTTGGTCTCAGTGGTCTCAGCGGAAAGTACTACGTAAGATCTTTGGCCCTTTAAGCATTGGCAACGACTACCGCATACGATGGAAAGACGGAGTCTATGAGCTCTACGACGACGATATTGACATAGTTAAGCGAATTAAAATGCAGCAGCTTCGCTGGCTAGGTCATGTTGTGCGTATGGATGAAAAAGCTCCTGCAAGAGAGGTCTTCAATACGGCTGCCGAAGGAAGGCAACAAAAGGGCAGGCCGCGTTTCCGTTGGGGTGTTGGGGGATAGAGAGCGCACGAACTACATTTGGTATCACCGATTGAAGAGGGCGCGCGCGAAGCAGAGGCACCGGGAGGTGTGCTACACATCATGCCGTGTGGATGATTTTAAGTCATTACCTCTGCATCTAGACTCTTTTGATGTTTTTATTTTTTACACATTTAAGCTTTTTGTGAACAAGCTTAATCCCTGAAGAGGAAACATGCGTCCGATAAAATAGCTAATTGACGGGTTTTCATTTCACATTTGCGCTTTTACATTGAAGTGCTACACTGCGCTTAATACTAAGAACTAGCTTAATCCCTAAAGAGGATACATGCGTCCCATAAAATTGCTAATTGGCAGAAGGAAAAGTGTTGTGTGGTTTACCTGTACTTTATAGCCGCAAACATTTTAGCACATTTTAGCACTTTTTAGCAGCTTATGCAACTTTGAAATCAAATGTGATGTTAATTCTGGGAAATCTCTGCATTGGATTAAGTCGCGCAGTTTGTAGCTTTTCGCAATAAAATAATGTTGGCAAAAGCTTAAATTAGCGGTGAAAGGGTGTGAAAATGAGGGTGGAGAAATACCAGGACAAACTTATTTTAAGTGTTTTTCATATGTGGCAAATTTCATTGCATGGCATCGCTGGCCGTTTCAGATGGCTGTCAGGCTTTGGGGTTGACACGTCTAGAGCGTAAGGGTCTTAAACTTAATACTTCGTCGTTCACAAAGTCACACGAGATCAGAGTGGGGACCAACCAGATGCAATCCGTTTAGGTCTCATTACAGACAGCTTTGAGATGCTAGCCAGAATGTGCCTCGGGACAATGGTCCTGTCAACTCCTGCAAAAAACCATGGTCAGGGACGAAAAGCCTAGCGGATGGACGCCAACTAACCAGTTTCCAGTGATGGCGCGCAACACTGCAAAGCATCTCTTCCGATTCTGACGTCGGGGCTCCACTATGCGTTCCAGGACAACTTTATTTGGCTGTAGGACAGCCACAGGTATACTTGTACCTTCTCTTTTAAGCACAAGGAGATTGGTGGTGCCTTGTCAGGCCTCAATGCCGCGGTGCCTTGGAACCCAAATCTCATGTAGAGATCAGCGGCAGTTAGTTTCTTATTTCAATTTTGATGATATTGAACTGAGGGATTTGATAAAAAAAAGTTACTTTCCGTTGGAGATTGAGCTAACTCGTTGAGTGTAGTAAGTATCTGCGGATCTTTATGTTTAATTTTTCGTTATCTAAGAAAAGCTTTCTTACCGTATCATATGTTGGGCAGCAGTGCCTGGCTCTAGGCCCGCTGTCGTATTGTCGCCATTACTATAATTAGGGAGCAAAATATGCTTAGCTGCTTTTACGAATTTTGGAGACAGCCGAAGCTGATTTACGATAGAGGGGGATTACTTGCAAGACTCTTAGGGACATTGGACCTTCTTTTTTTTATAGTCGTTATCGGCATACGACAACACATCACGAAGCGACTCGTCGATGTTCTGGCTGAGTGTTAATATGCCGATTGTTACGGCATACGTGTCGAGCGTGTCTACTCCCCACAGGCAATGACTTCGACGTTTCTCATACTTACACTCAGATAGGGGTTGAATTTGTTTTCAAAAGTTGGAAGCACTGATTGGCCAGAGCTGTTTCCACCCATCGCCATCAAGGATCCACTCATCCTGCTTGCCTTGGTCGAGAACGCGGATAAGCCAAGGGTCTGTTAAGTATCTTGATCTCTTGACTGTGGGTTCTTGAACCTCTTGGGAGCTTCTTAATGATATTTGTTCCCACACGTGGCGGAAATCACAGCACAGAGTTCCCCACTTTGTCGGATAGGCTGGTTAAGCCGAAAGGGCGCCCACCCGGGATGACTCGGGTCGCATTAAACTTTTGACTGACCTTGACTCGGGTCTTGCCAGCATATCATTTACAAAAGCTAAGTTATTGAAAAGCCAAAGGCTTTCGTTCTGATAATTTGACTTGACGTTAGACCTAAGGTAATGTCATGTCCTGTCGGCAACCTTAGAGAGGGTTCAGTCGAGGAATTTCTACCGTCCAAGGGGTAAAATTAATATACATATGACGCTAGTAAGCGTGACGAAGTGAATATGTTATGACTTTACGGTGACCTATTAACAAAATATTTTCAGCAAAACAAAATCCCTCGCCAGAGTTCTTAAATCAGTACTAGTGTTGAACAGTGTAATCGCAATAATCGAAAATTAGGCAGTTATACATCTAGGCAATCCGAGAGATTGAATTTGTAAGTTTAACTTTTCATCGGGGGACTACTTAGAATTTGATTTTTCACTTTTCACTTGTGTTGACCTGTGTTAAAAATCGATTATATTTCTTACCAAAAGAGTGCTCACCTGTAATACTAGACAATTGTCAAGTTTTTTTTTCTTTAAAATCTAAATAATTGTGATTAATTGCTTTTAGTGACAGATGTTAAGGTTCACACAAATACCCTTTCCGCTTACAGTGTAGGATGTGAACTTATCAAGGACAAAAACCGAATAAAATATGAAAGTTTATTATGCACAATATAATCCAAGCGATCAAGTTGATATGTAAGTGCATGAGAACCGAAAACTGGTTTGAGTTTCAGCTTGACAACATTGGTAACGTCGAGAGCTTTCAAAGCGAAAACAAAGAGCACTTAACATCAGAGTTAAAGATAGTATGTGTTTAAAACAAGAACTACAATTCAAGAGTTCGTTGAACTGTCTTGCTAAGGTGTGAAGTCTTTGTAAACGATACGCATTTGTACCTACCGACAAAAAAAGTAGACGTCTTTGCTGCAACTCAACACAAAACCAATCAAATGTGTAGCCAAAAACACTTAACTAAAACAATTATATAACACTGTTATACTAGACGGAGTTACTAAGTATACCAAGCACTTAAGTTTTAGGCACGACTATCTTTATTCAAGGGTCTTTTAAGACTAAGACTAATGCTAAAGCGAAACCATTGAACAAAGAGCACAACTTCCAATGTCCCAATATCTAATGTTTGGAACACTCCGTACAGCCAGATAAGGATTGGTGCGAATTCGAAACCCTCTAGCCCTCTGTCATTGCTAAATGCACTTTCCACCACCTGTCCCTCTTTTGTTGGAATTAGCTTTCCAGCCTCTCCTGCGGTAGTACTCTCTTTCTCTCCTCTTTTGTAGATGCCATTTTTTTTCTAAGTTTTAAGATAAAATCACTTATCATACGTGTTGGGGGTCATAAATATGCACAAGATTTTTGTTTTAAATACTTTTGCTAATTAAGTAATCAAATGTTTTCATGATTTCTAATATTATGTTAGGTAGTGTTGCTCATTGGAAATGCACTCTGCATTTTTTGCTGAACATTATTTACGTCACGTATTCTAAGCTATATATATCCATAATAGCGAAAATTATAATGGCAAAGAAACAGTTTAAATACAACCACCTAACGCGGCAGAAGCAGTTCTTTATTCCTCGAAAGCCTTCGAAAGAGCACTTCTCTGGATAAAATGTTGAAATAGATTCATTGCTTAACCCTTCTGCTATGTTTGGGTCAAATTTCCCAATTTCGAGTTTAAAACAGTAATATTTGTTGATAAGAATCATTTTTTCGGGCTTTGATTAAATGATTTTATAGCTCTTAAAAGGTTTGTGGGTCATGAAATGGAATTCTATCGATTCGAACCGCCCAAAAAAATTGCTAGCATACTGGTAAAACATATTCTTCTTCTTAACTGGCCATAACGACCCGTTACCGGGTTACGGCCTGATGTAAATCTCTCCTCCAAGCGTGTGATACTAAGGGTAGCTAGTGTGCTCACTACCTGAACCTTCCAGAGAAGGCATGGTCTGACCTTTCATCGCCTCCCTTCGACACCCGAATTGAAGACTTTTTTCGCAGGAGCTTCTTCATCCATACGCACAACATGACAATGTCGTCGTAGAGCTCATAGAGTTCCTCGTTCCATCGTATGCACTAGTCTTTGCCAACGTGAAAATGGCCAAAAATCTTACAGAGTACTTTCCGCTCAAACGTTCCAAAGGCCATAAAGTAAAACGGGAAAGATGAGCGTCCTGTAGAGTGTTAGCTTCGTCTGGCGGAAGTGGTCTCTATTAATCATTTTCCCACTGAGACCAAAGTAACTAGTAGACTGGATCTTCAGGCCGACATCGGTTTCCTTCGTGTCGGTGGTGCCAAGGTAGATTAAATCCTGGATAACTTCAAAAGTATAGTTTTCAACATCCTATTTCACAGGAGAGGGCATCGCCTTGTCTGAAGGCTCGCTTGGTATCAAAAGGCTCAAAGAAGCTCTTTCCTATCTTGACGCAGCTGCGTGTTCTGCTCAACGTCTTTCTGCACTGTCCCACCAACTTTGCAGGGATTCCAAACTCAGACAGAGCGGCAAACACGCGATCCATCAACGGGCTATCAAATATTGCTTTATAATCGACAAAGAGATGATGGGTGTCGATTTGGTGTTCATGAGTCTTTTCCAGAATTTGGCGTAGTGTGAATATCTAGTCCATGGTGGACTTACCAGGCTTAAAACCACACTGATAAGGTCCGATCAGTCCTTTGGCAATCGGTTTTAGCCTTTCACACAGTACGCACGATAGGGCCTTATATGCAATGCACCGTGGGGCCACCCTTCTTGAGAACAAGACATGAAGTGTGCCAGAGAAGTGTTCCTTACACAAGCTCAGTGCTCCCTGTGCATCCACTATCAGATGTCCCTCTGCACCTCTACAGGAAGACGGTCCGGTACTAAATCCTTCAGCCTGACGCTTGACTTTTTGGAAAAACTTTCTAACGTCATTCCTGCTTCGGCACATCTCGTCCTCCTCTCACTCGCGCTTTTCCTGCCAACGTTTTTAACGTCTGAAAAGGCGTCTACCCATATTCCCCATCTCCCGGTAGTGGTCTCGCACAGATCGCGTAGCCGCCGACTGCAGTGTCTTCACGACACTCCTGATTGTACCATTGGTTCCTCGGCAGTGGGCGTTAAAAAGAACGTTCTCTACGGTAGTAGGCAAGAAGCGGGATATATGTTTCCAAAGTTCCTCGGCGCTCGGCGAGGGAAGTTGGGTGACCTGCTTAGAGAGTTAAGCGGAAAAGGCTTCTGAAATATACTATTTTACAAAATTGCTTCGAACTCTGTATAGACATGTAGGTTTAATGCGGGGTTAGTGCCTATTTATTTTAACAAAAAAACTTTACACGTCTTTACTCTGCAGCTGTCCAGATCAGTCTCCCTCTCTTCATATCGCTTTCGTTCCTTGCGCTCTCTCCTATCGATGCTTTTAATATCAGTGCTGGACAGCTTAGCATATTATCAACACTCATAACTAACACAATCAGTTTCTTATTTAAATCTTACAAACTACATTCAATACTTAATACTACATAATACTTATTCCTACAGACATTTCGTCAATCGTAGATTCCGTAATCTCGCCAGAGTGTTCTGCCAAGAAACAACAATGCTGAGACTTCGTAAAAGCACGAAAGCATTAAAGTTGTTCCTTTTATCCACAAACAAAACATATTCATAAGATATAAAAGAACATAGTAAAATTGCAACACCTTGTTTAAAGAACAAAAAAGTTCCAGCGGTATGGAAATACCATATCATATTACCACTTAAAAAAAACCTATTAGTACGCATTTTATCAAGAAATATTTCGAAAGTTTAGTGGTTGGGTCAATATGACCCAAGACACAACAAGATTTGAAACATAGCAGGGTTAAGAATTACAAGGTAAGAGTCATCTGCCGGCTGTCTGAGAGAGCCGAAAATCACTCTCATGCGGCCCATACACAAAGCAATCGGCTAGCCAAATTGCGGTGTAAAATCAAAATATTTTGATTTTCTTGCGACTAACATGTACTGCAGTTGGCCAACCGATTGCTGTGTGTATGGGGTGGCATGATATATAGCTGAAAAAACCAACAATCATGCAGGATTCTTACTATTTTGCGGGTGGCAGACAACAACAAAAGTGTTGTACACATGCACTCGTATATATTTATTTACGGGTTGCTTGGAATAACATGAGTGGACACAACCTCGCTCATTGACGTTGGCAACACACTGAAAAATATTATCAAAAAAAAAAATTAGATTTGGTAGACGACTCTTACCTTGTAATTCTTATACAATGATTCGAATCCAAAGGCAACTCCTTTTGCATTTTCATTTAGAATTTGTTTGTAGTTGGTGTTCCAAAATTCTAAATTCCCATCATACGTTTTGAGAATTTCGCGAATATCGGTATTATTGAGTAGTTCCACTCAAACTGTTATATCCCCATTGTCAAATAAATTATCAATTTAATTCGTTATTCTATTTAAAGCTATGAATGCCGCTACAATCCTTTCATAGACCATATTTTATAATAATTCTTGAATCAGTAGTCCAATTTGCAAAGAATAGAATGTTTGGACCAAAACGGATGAAAAATGAGGATTCACAAAATTCAAGAATTGAATCCATATGTTGAATAGATACAATTTGTAGCTTAGTAATTAAATTCGAGTATGCAGACTTTTAGATGTATGCTTTGTGACTATTTTTTATAAAACCACGCCCACTTTTACCGTTAATTTAAGCAATTTGCTCTAAGTGCCGAAACGTCAACACCCATCCAAAAAAGGCTAAAAAGTTTCAGAAAAGTGTGAAGATATTATTTAAAATTGAAACACGATAATTATACCCTGTGCACAAAGTTTAACAGGCAGAAGAAGGCGTGGCATACCAGAAGTTCCAAGGGCAAAAAGTCTTACCATTGACTCGGGTAGCGATTGGACCATGTCCGTCTGTCCGTATGAGGGGATAATCTCCAAGACTATAAGAGCTAGAGACACAAAATTTTACCAAAAGATGGGCGTAATCCAATGTAAGATGTAGTTTTTCGAATTAAGTCGATATCTTGCCCCGTTCCCCCGTGACAGATTTGCGCGGTCAACAACCGCTCCGTTAAGTCTATCTACTCGAGACTTCTCAGAGATATGCGTCGTGTTAATGTACATCTATGTTACAAAAATGATCGATAAATACATTAAAAGTTATAGTCAAAAATATGCTAATTTCCTCTCCCCCCACCCCCTCGCCAACAAACTTTGCCAAAATTGCACTACGTGTAGATATGGATACATGTGAGCTAGAGTTACAAATTTTGGTGTGGAGACTCGGGTGACCCTAATCGTTAAAACTACCCCCAATATATTGATTTGAAAATTCCACAGACATTTATAAATGTATTTTTGATCTATATTACAAAATTCAACGATATTGACCCAAGAATACTGGAGTTATGGGCATAAAAGTAATTTTTTCCCCCATAATAAAAAACTTGTCAATTGGAACTTTCCAATATGGAAATGTTTACAGGCATATCGACCTTATGAAAGGAGTTATAAAAGTGGATACTTCCGTCCCCATTTTACCGTATTTAGTGTTTATAAGGAAAAAGGATACAGGGTATTCCACTGTCGGGCACCGTACCCGACTGTCTGCATAAATTTTTTTTTTAATTGGAAATGCTATTTTAATCCAAAATGGTTCGTGATACCTCAATTCCCAAAAGAGAGCTGGAAAGGATTAGGGGATGCATGAAGCTGTGATGGGAATGCACCAAATTGTTTTTATTGCATGTAGACACCATTAAAAACTCTTATAAAAGTCTTACAAATTACTCAATCGACTTTCAGAGGAGTCCGATACCTATATTCGATGGCTTAGCAGCACACTCGGAAGCTTGATACTCATGACATGATGTTGTCCAACAAAATTAAGTCGGAATCAAGCCTCAATAATAATACGCGTAGACCAAAAATAGAAAAGCGGGATGCACATTTATATCATACCCAGGGTGCCAAACCATGCAGAGCAGTACAAAAATGAGCCAATTATAGCCTATAAGAAATAAAAGTTTTAGGTCGTGGGCTTTGGAATCTTTATATTTAGCGATAAAATACCTTTATGGTATTGGCTGTATTTAGCGCTATAGACAAATCCCAAATATGAGCTTTCCGGATCGAATTTCTGCACAGGCATATAATAAGATATTTAAAAGCGAACTATCCCCATTTCGAGTTGTTTCCCTTGGATACAACTGGATATTTCAGTAAACCAAAGCTACCTGGTTCTTCCAGCGGAGGCATGGTCTGCCCCTTTGTCGCCTTCCTTCAACAATCGGATTGAAGACCTTTCGCAGGAGATCAAAAAAAATTAAATTACATCATAATTACCTTTAACCCGCCTCCCTCATATCAGTGATGACGTAATATACGGACCGCCCCATAGAAAATTTCAGGCTCCCACAAACACGTCGTGGCACTTTTCACACAACGATCCGTTTCCTTATAGGTTTCGATGATTTTTATGGGTTTCCCGATCGATATTTAACTCGCTAGGCTAAATTGCAAACCATTAACTAAATGAATGTCAGAACTTCCAGTAAACGTCAAAAAAGTGCTATTGCCAAAGAAAGTTCTCGCACAAAAAACGTTAAGAATCGTTGATTGATGAACGGGGAATTCCAGTATATTGAGTTCTGTGCATTGAGTCATAAGTTGGTGCAATTCCGTATTGAACGATAACCTACTTATGTTTTGGATTAAGGTTTAATTCGTCCAGTATCTCCTATCTGATTCCAGCTGAGTAGTGAAGTAAAGAAAGTATTCAGCAAGTTCCAGAAGCTATCTAAATTTTGTACAAAAGCAACACAAGACTTCCAATAAAATTACCAAAAAAAAAGGCTTCAAAGGCAAAAATTGGTAGTAGAGACTATTCCTGATGGCTGAAATCAATAGTCGCCTCAAAGGGTGGGCACACCGCGTATTAAAAGCGTACAAAATGTATAAAAATTTATTTTTTAGAAGACTGCTTCAAATAGCTGCGTCGCAATAACCATAAATGAAGTTGCTTGTTTTAGTTTCAACGTTAATAAACGCTTTTGCCGGTCCTTAATATTACTTTCGATTTCCAAAAATTAAGTCAATACTATATGTATGTACTCTACAATGAATGGGGGTGTCCCTGGCGGCAGCATAATCCTTAATTGTTTTACATGCCTTAGTATCCCCGAATACCGAAGGTTTGGCATGCGTCCTTTTTTTACCGGCTAGCCAACGAAAGGACGCGACGCTATGACGCGTTGTCCTAGACAAATAGGCGTCTTCCGGCTGCCCAACGCGTAGTAAATGAAACTGCACAGTGGTAAGCAAACAGCGCATAAAGCATGAAATGCCCAATCTAGCTTTTGAAAGGTAAGCTTTCTAAAAGTCTGATTGTGCCTCTTGTTAATTTTTTCCGATCACAAGGTTGAGTAATCATTTCCGAAGTAATTTGCTGCGTAGAATCCGTATCCGGGGTCAGAATCGGCCCATCACGTCAGAATTTTGATATAACTATAATATAATGATGTCGAAACAAAAATAGTAATTTGTCTCTTAAATAAAAGCGTAAGAGTGGTACTAAATGATGTAACTGGAGAGACACACCACAATGTGTCTATATAACCTCAAAAGTATGAAAAACGCCGTTTTTCGATTACAAACCTGAAATATCTCAAAATCATGGCGTGCTGGGTCAATTCTAACCACGGATTCGGATTCTAGGCAGCAGGTAACTTCGGACATGACCCTCAGCGTACCAACAACTGACATGACACCGGTATTTTTAGACCTTTGTTACTTATACTCCATATCGGAGTTTTGTTGTATTTACCGTATTCATGTAATTGTCAATGGAAACACTGTAATAAGAAAAAAACGATTTCGTGACTTTTGACCTTGAATATCGTAAGATGGGACTTTTCACTCTTTGGCTCTATCTAAAGAACGGTTGATTGAAGAAAATATTGTTGTATTTTAAACTTGTTGAAAACTTCAGGCTCTGCAACTCTTTTGAAGAAATGAAATGACTTTGAGCGCCAGAAACAGTGTAATAAGAAAAAAAAACCGATTTCGTGTCTTTTGAACTCGAATATCGTGAGACGGGACTTTTCACTCTTTGGGCTCTGTTTAAAAAACGGTTGTTTGCAGGAAATACTGTTGTATTTGAAACTTGTAGGAAATTGCAGAAGACACCAAATGATTTTAAAGCACTAGAAACACTGTAATAAGAAAAAACCGTTTTCGTGACTTTTGAACTTGAATATAGTGAGATGGGCATACACAAAATGCCAAAACAAACATTTTTACCAAGATTCATCACATTATCTTTTCGCTTCAAGTTTTAAAGCTTATTTGAGTTGTTTTCCTACTTAGTAATGCATTCGATCACTCGATCACCTCTACTCATTCATAAATTTTTTAGGTAAAGAAGTTACCAAGTTTTTTTTTTTTATTTTTGTAGCGACTTTACGATCATTAAATAATATGTTTTATTTTCGAAATAGATTGAAAAATATTTTTTTTTCTAATTTCATAAGGAAAAAAATAATTAATAAAAATATATTTTTACAATAAAATTAATAATTTATTTTTGAGGACTAAAGTACTAAAGTTCGTTTACGAGATACAAGTTAGAAAAAAGACTACATAAACTTTCAATTATCCATAAAACTATACATAATTGGAATTTAGGAAAAAGAATATGCTTCTTTAAAATTGTCTATATCTTGAAAGCCCAAGAGAGATCGAAAAAAATGGGTCGTTATATTCGCCTTGACCGGAAAACTTAATGTTAATAAAAATTGTTTTCATATAATTAAAAAAAAAAGGATCGAATTTTCATTTTAAATTAATAGAATGACTCAGTACATTGCGTAAACAAGAGTGACTTAAAAATTCAATTCTTGCTCGCTCTTTTAACAAAATAAAACAACAGAATAGGATAGGTTTCACCTGAAAACGTTGCTCTATTGCTATGAAATCGGTACCAAACAAAATTTTTGCTTAGCGAATTTATATATAGATTTGTGTGCATTGTCTTGGAGTTCAAATTATCAGTCACTTTGTAATCGGCACTGGCTTCTTCTCGACAAAGCGTTTTAAAAAACCATTTGGAAACGCCTAAGAAAAGTTATTAATTGTAGCTCCTTTACAGAGGCTTTTGTTGCAAAAACAGTGCTGCGAAATTCAATGTGCAATGTACACAGACCTTTACAAGGGGAATACCAAAAGTATCCAATTTATAAGTTAGACAGGGAACAATCTACAGAGTGATAAATTTCATACAATATTGCATTTTTAAGTTATTTTGTTTCCAGATTTGACAATTTTCACTGTAATTTATACGCTGTACAAAACGTGTAAAAGTGCATTATGGATTTATTCAAATTTGAGCAAAATCGGTGTACCATAACATTAAGTAACCATAGAAACACACCATTTCTTGCTAGAACTTTCGCCGGTTTCGAAACACGCCCTTTTCTTACATAAAATCATGCACACTCGCTAAAAAAACACGTGAAACAACTTTGAGGCCAATTATTTTTCGCCGCCGACTACAAAAAATCGTAACCACTGTGCGCACTGTTGACGTGCCTTTTGGCATGCTTACATGACGATACAAGCGAGAGAGTGCGAGAGTGCGAGAGAGCGAGAGAGCGCACTGCCAGACTTTGCGAGAGAGCACGCACACATTGCGCATTCGAGGAACTTTGTCTAGGTCAGGATAACAGAAATCGGCACGAGGCTGCACATTGGCGGCCTTTTGGGTATGTTATTAAATCGATGAGCATTTCATGCAGCGACCAACCCCGCCGAAAAGTGCACCCTCTAGACACACTGGGCCCAGCCCCCCCCCCGAGCCCCCAGTCTATGACTCTGCTGTCATAGAACGGAAAACTTTTGGGAATTTTCCATTGTATGATTTGAATGTTATGACAGTGGCGCAGAAACATGAGTAAAGTCTGGCTAGCGTAGATACATTACCTGTTTTCCAGGACTTGACAATTTTGTATACATATATCATTTTTAGCTGGAAGTCTTGTTTATGCTAGAATTGACGGAACAACTGTGTAAGACAATAGCTTTTGAGATTGTTGATTGTGGGTACAAACATATGCATACTCAGGATTTGATTTCTAGTCTGTGATTCTCTGCTTGCTAGGAATTGTTTACATTAGTAACACTTTTAGAATCGACCGAGTTATTAGATTCAATAGAAAAACTTTTTAAGTGCTTTTACAAAAAATATATATGTATATAAAACTGTATGAACAACCATTGCATGTCAAAGTGAATTAATATATGCGGATAAAATCAATTCCTTGATTGATAAACTTGATTAGTATGACAATTATATGCCGTGCTTCTAGAACTAGAAAGAGATTTCTAGCTTCAACCATTAATCGTTTATAAATACTAGTTACAAAGCTCAAATTGTTTTCGACTTGATTTCGACCTATTTCTTTTTAGACCAATTTAATGTTTCAAAATGGGTCTAAAATATTGCGGTCTTTAGAAATATGTGCATTATGACCATTCGTTTATATGAAATAATTGCTTATCTATTAAAAATTTAGTTTCAGCGTATTTTATATGAAATTCGCTTAGTTGCCATTATTGCATGTATGCAATCGATCAGGTGTTTCATTGATAAGCTTTTGGTACAAATATTAGCGCTTGTTTGAAATGTTTTGCATATATCCGATTAACATTTATATGAAATTACTTGCTAGCATGCAACAACTACGCTGCATTTTCGCTATCGCATATAAGCGATATTTACTATAGCTGATTTGCGCCTATTTAAATTATTTTGCATGCATCCGATTATTGTGTATATAAAATAATCGCTTATATGCAACAACTGCTTTGCATTTATGCCATTGTGCACACATTTATTCAGATTTTATAAAACTGGACAATGTTATGACTTTAAGTTATTATAGTGCTAACGTCTATTCTTTACACTTTTGTCACAGTAAATGACACAAATTGAATCATTCAGTTCGTTAAATCGAAGACCGCAACGGAACAAAGAAAATTCATGTTTGTTTTTTCTACAATTACCTGAATTTCAGACACATTTCTTGTAAGAAAACAAAACAATAGGTTTTGAGTTTAAATTAAACCCACAAAAGATGGCGAAAAATACTGTTCCTTCTAACTTAATTTGCCTAGAACAATTGTTTTCGAAAGGTTTACTTGGTTTAATACTTGCAACAAGTATTCTTTGCACACATGTAGGCAGAAAATCGGTGTTTTTTCCGTCAAATTTTTGGTTCTTTTTTTCGTTTAACTTATAGTGAGAACCATAATAATTTTCATAGACTGTAATTTTTCAATAAGAAAAAGTTTTTCAAAGTTCTAATACATAGCATTTTATTTATTTTCGCAAATTGTCATCATTCTATAATAAATACGCAAGCCAAAAATTCCGTGTCGTACTGATTACTTTGAATAACGCAACCTCTTCAGGTGAAACCTATATCATTCGAAAGATAAAATGCTTGCGGTTTGCAGAATATAAGTTTCACTTGAATACGTTGCGTTTTAGTAAAGTCAAATTTGATTCTCTCGGTCGTGGGTTACAAGGTAGTGAAAACAAAAGATTATTTTGAAATGTAATGTTCGAATAACTTCGAATCCTGCCAAATATAGAATTTTTCGAAATCGTGCTTATTCATATAACTGTGCTCGAAAGTCCGAAATAGTTGCCGGACTCGAAATCACGCCGAACACATGGTTGCAGCCGCGATTTAGATGTCAACCACAGCCACCACGGTTCTCCCCACAAGGGGGCCGAACTCAATGAGCAGCATTGGAAAAACTGCTCAGCCGGTGTTATCGAAATGAAGGGCTCGTTTGGATCTGCCCCGACAGGCATCTTAACAGTCGTCGCCGTGAGAACATGACTTTGACAAAGGCTATAAGCTTGTATGTACAGGATAGACGGACATGGTCTTATAGCTAAACTGGTATGTGCACACTATGTCACATACCGGCACACCGCATAAAAAAATAACAACAACAAACCGCCACAGCGATTTCACAAACATAAGCCAACTCATCTTTCTAGTTATTTCCTACATACCTTTCAAGACTCAAATGCGTAAGTTTCTTTTCCAAACTAACTAAGAAACAGCTGTGAAATCTGCATGATTTCATTAAAGCAACTTAAGCCCAAAAATGTCATCCGAAAAAGGTTTTTCTTTATTTCATTTCAAACGAACAATTTGCTGCAAGATCATGATAACTGAAAGATAAAAAAATTTGTATTGATTTTCCGCCTAATTTTCAGCTATTTATAGAGCTTTTCCGTCCATTGTGCCTGTCATGTGAACTATGCTAGTTGTTTCCATATAATGCTCTAAGTAACAGCATTTAACGGCTTCACTTGGCATTAATAATAATTTACTCAGAATTGTAGCATGCCCCAAGCGAGTGATTAAATGTCGTGCCAGTGCATGAGGGCCTTAGATAAGCGTCTAAATTTTTGGACTTTGCGCAGCATCCCCATTGTCAACCCTGCAGCGACTGTCACATGATGACGTCAATGCAAATTAGCACGGCTTTTTATACCCTGTACACAAAGGGTAAAAGGGTATTATAGATTTGTGGAATCTATGTGACAGGCAGAAGGCATGTTCCATGGGCAAAAATGGTCAGGAGCAAAAGTCGAGACGTTATAGACATGTCTGTCTGTCCGTGTTGTCGAATCGTTCTAGGAGACTATAAGAGCTAGAGCAAAAATTTGTTTACCAAAATATGCGCATTATACCTTTTCAGTGCAAGTTTGTCGAATTATGTCGATATCTTGCCCTTTTACACCGTGACAGATTTTCGCGGTTTTAACACACCATAGAAGCTAGCCAATTGAAACTTGACACAGTTATGCACACTATTACTGTGCATGTGTAGTGTAAAAAATATTCATATCGGGTAAGAACTTTTGAAGATAAAGCTAATAATGTGCCAATTTTAGACTCCCTCTCCAATGAACTGTAACAGAATTTCACTTTTTACAGAAATGTTAAAGTTAACATTTATGTTAACAAAATGTGGTAAGTGAGGCTTATAAACCAAACAATTTTGACCATCCGCCTTACCCCCGTAGTACAGTTGCCGTTATTAGGCCCATACCCTTCAGCTTCATGGAAAAAATATGTACAGGGTATCCCACAGTCGGTCATACAATTTTTTTTTGCTTGCTCTTCTTACATTTTGGCACAATTAAGGGTTGGATGGCACTTACTCTATAAATGCAACGAGCTCTGAATCAACCTTTTAAAAGTGGAACAGCTGAACGCTTCACCTTGAACTTTAAATGGACTTGTACAAGTTTTGGCCGAACAACAAGTTAATGGCGCCAAATTGTAAACAAATACAATTGCCAAAAAGCAATTTTTGCGCAAAGCAAATGTAAACAAGCGTAAAAAAAGAAAACGGCGTATATAGTAAATTTAAATTCCGGAAGTCAAAGTTTACATACTCTGGCAATGCAATCCGTCCGTCGTACAGACTTGGAGCACTTTTCGTTAAGATGCATAAACAATAAACAAACTAAGATATGGGAAGCGGGAATGAGGAATACTGCCAGAGGGTCAGTCGGGTTCCCTCTGTGAGAAAGAAACAAATAAACAAACTCCGAAGGGTTCCTAGTCAGCAATAACTGGCGAGCCACTTTATAGGGTAGAAATATAGTTAGCAAAGAAAGAGGTTGAGCGAAATCTTGCAACTGCGCAAAAAGTACATACAAACTTCAAGTGATCAGCTTACTAGACACTAAGCTGGAAGTTGCCAGCTCAAATACCAGTAGGATTTGTGAATTTGAGAAGCAATCTTCACAGCACGTAGCAGTTGAGTGTGATGCTCTGTCATGAAAAAGTACGCTGCTCGAGTAGAATAGACACCCGATGAAATGCGGCTGAAAACAACCCAGAAAATTCTGCTTATCTCAAAAATCGACGATCAAATTGTGAAAAAATGGTTTAAATGAAAAGCAAGGATTGAACTAAATTGGTGTTACACGAAGCCAATCATTCCAAACTTATGGAAAAGACATAAAAGCTGCTCCTTAAACAAGTGTAGGAGATCAAGACCTTACATGGTTGACATGGAAATCTATGTCAAATCAAGACTTATGGTGACTAGAAAGCGTGTGGAAAACAAATTAAGAGATATTATACTGCTAGTAGTAAAAGTAACTTTAATCATGCCTAACAAAGTAGTACAAAGAGACATGCACGCAGGGCCGTTGAGAGAAATTCGCAACCGGGGGATGTAACCTACTAAAGATGATGCATGTTTAACTATTTCCGGGTATTATGATTTCACCCCCAACCTAGCCTGTTGACGGCCTTGCATGAACTATATTCTATGAGAAGTCCTAAGTTCTTGATCATGGAAATCAAAATAAATCGAAAAATGTTTTGTTTGAATCATGGAATAATAATTACAAGGAAGTACTATTCTGCTGCTACCTCACTGTTCGCTTGCCAAATTTCTATTCTGCTGCGAATGTCAAAGAGGAAGGTTGTGCTGCGCCTGTCATTCTTCTTCTTAACAGGCCATAACAGCCCGTTATCGAGTTACGGCCTGATGTAAATACAAACTTTGACCTGCTGAGGTGGTATTCTCTAACCCGCTCACCACACGGGGGACCACACGCATGTCATTGCCTTGCGTTATTTGCATGTGCAATTGTAAGTTTTGTTTGATTTGCGCCTTATGCTCTCAAAAATTTTTGACAATCGCGTCGGCCGCATAATCCTGCCTTATAATTATTATTCCATGGTTCGGATGTTCTTGAAGTGCACTACGAAAAAAGTTGCAAACGGCCCTTATGGTGTGTGTGTGTGGGCATATAAGTTATTGTCAAGTTTACAATAGGCTTTTCTCATCTTCGAATCAATGTTCCTAGCTCTTAAACGTACTCGTGATGTGTCATGCCTTCTTCTGCCTGTTAAATACGTTGCACATAGACATCTATAATACCCTTGACCTAGGACAGGGCATAAACAAACAACAAGCTGGTGGCACACTTGATACTCTTATATAAGTGCCTCTTGATGATAACAAATGACGTCAAATGACTTTTGTTTTATGCTACACGTAAGTGGCACATTGCTCATGACGGCTGCATTCTATATAATGTCAGCTCAGCAAAAGTAGGCGTGGCAGCTGCCACATCTTCTTGTTTAGCGGTTGCCCAAAAATTTGCAAATTAATGCAGCGTTTGAAGCGTGCAAATTTAACTGCGCATTAGGCTAAAAACAACGGCACTTAGTAAATATGTACATATCTATATACATATCTATATACATATCTATATACATATCTATATACATATCTATATACATATCTATATACATACACACATAAGTAATGCACATGCGAAATGATTGGGGCAGCTGCCAAAAATAAAAGAGCTATAAATATGTGTACATATGTGTATAAAATAATAAGCGCTTTCAGAGTACAGGCAAAACTTTACAGAGAAAACAAAACAATTTGCGTTTAATTGCATTTTACAATTAGATAATCGCGCTAACGTATACAATGTATACATACATACATACATTCCTACATACATACCTACATACATACATATGTATGCATGAACATATGCCGCGCAGTAGAGCTGCAAAACCATCGATATGGTTACCACTCGATATTTTCGATAGTTTTGGGTGTCCACCATCGATACTATCGATATTATCGACTTTTGACTAGAGCGTCTGATCCGGTTGATACGTATACCATGCAAAGGTGTTAAAGCGTAAAGGTTTTTATAGAGCATAAAAGCAGATATGGAATCAACGCGTGGATACAAATCCAACAAGACTAAAGTAAAATAAATAGGATAGATTGTTCAATAGTTATAACCTTTAATTTTGTCGAAATCTGAAATGCAAAAATTATTTGTCTGTCGTGAATTTTTTCCATCGTTGCGTTCTGAAATTGGGTACACATAAAATTAATTGCTTACCGAAAACATTTATTTTCATTCTTAGAGTAATATATATATGTTCGAAAATCCAAATAAAACAATAAATTCAATTTCAAACATTCTTATAGATATTACTTACCTTTATAACATTCTTATACAGAATATTTATATCATAACAAATCAAATTATTATGCTCATAAAACAATATAATATTATGTTATTATATTAATACCTTTGCATGGTATACGTATCAACCGGATCAGACGCTCTAGTAAAAAGTCGATAATATCGATAGTGGTAAAAACAATCGATGAAGGCCATGCAAGAGCCTACCATCGATGGATTTGCACCGACCAATGAATACTTAGCAAGGTAACGTCGTCGTTGAGCGAACATTCTTTAAATTTTGTTAGAGGCTGAAATAGCGAAAAAGAGAGACGCAATTTACTCTCGTTGCTGAAAAATTTATATATACACACATGCAGTGGTAAACATAAAGCAATCCATACAAATATACACATAACGTAAACTGAAACTTTCATTGAAATTCGCACGAGAATGAGTAAACTAAGAAACTGCGCTGCTGACGTCGCAACGACGACGTTTCCTTGTTAAGTATACATTAATGATTTTATTAGCTGCCTTCATTGGAAGCCGTGATTCCGGCCAGAATATTAATCTAATCTGAACCGCTGGCGTCATTTGAAGGCGTGATTCAGGCCTGCTAGAACTGAAGGCTTGGTACTGACCACACACACTAACACATTGCAATGAACAGTTGAAAGCAAAATTGAACCGAAGCCAACGCCAATTGTACACTTATTTTCCATAACAGCGATTGTGGGTGAATGGAACCGTAACCGTGAGAGAGAGTGGAAGAGCGTAATTGTAGAATAATTGAATGAACCTAGCTGAGAGTGAATGACATTTACCGTATGCGCCATAGGAGCGCTCTCCAACATATGCACATAAGTGGGAGCGAGGTTGGTAGCAGTTCGGGCGGCAGCCTGTCTCAGGTGTCACTGGCCGCTGTCGTTAAGCTCATTTGCATGTGCCGGTATCGAAGTTGGCGTCCAGGGCTGGTTTTGAGCTCGGAGCGCCAATTTTCGCTGAGCCAAAATCGACGACGAACAATTTTCAGTTTTTTTTTTCATATTCGGTACACTTTGAGACGTTGCCAAGCTGTTGAAGATATAAGTGTGCGATCTTTTTTTTTAAGTTTTTTCATACTTTAATTGTTAATTTTGATCTGAATTTTCGTAGAGCGCTAACTGCATAGAAGCTGTTGAAGGAGGCACACCACGTGCAGGGGTCTTGGTGAAATTTAAGTTTGTTTTTACTTTTCCGCAAAATGAAAATCTCGAATCTTATGTTTTTCGACGATTTAAGCACATGTGACCGGCGATTTGGCGATGTTTTTGTGTTCGTGCGTTGTCATTGCTGTCGATGTAGTGTTATTTTAAAACCTTTAGTAATTTCCACTATAGCAAGCTAAACGTTTTTCTATCGTGTTGGGCATGTTTTCAAAGGGTTTTCTATTGAATATGAACACTCTAGTCGCTATAGTTGGGTCCCTAGAGGAATAGACATACAAAAAATTAAAAAAAATTGTTTTTCAATATTTTAAAAATTAATTTTGTCCACGTTAGTCTCGGTTGTTTTGATAAACTTGCGGAAAAGCCTGAGTTGGTTACCAACTGTTTAATTAAGTTTATTGTATTAGTTTTAAGAAACAAAAACAAAAAGTGTTCCATATCTTATGATTTTTTATTGCTTGAAAATGTTATGTTTTGAAATCCAAGCCAACTGAAAGAAGGCTGGGATAATTTAAATTTTAAGTTTAAATAGTAATAAAATAATAGTTTTCTTATTTAAATTTAATAAATATATAACTAAACATAAAAATAAATTCAATTGTTGACGCTGCCTGTGCTCAAGATCTTCGTAATAGGGATTCAAAGTTGGTCGTAGTACAAAAAAATAAGGATGCCGTTCCAGGGTTATAAAATTGAGCTATTGATTCGACGTTGAAGAATCTTTGAGTAACTTTTTGGTACCAAAATCAGAACATGATACGAGCCAATAGTATTTCATCATGAATAATTGGGTTACATCGATTTCATAAGCCAAATCACCTCTAAATAAAACATAAACGAAGAATTTGTGCATTCTATTCATTTTTAACTCTGGAACGTCATACTTTGTCATGTATATAGATTAAACGTAAAATATTCTGAATATAAACGTTTTAGACCTGACTTCATTAAGTATGATGAGCAACAGCTAACGAGCGAATGCCAAAAAATAAAAATGTTATATTTTACAACGATTACGAACGTGACACTTCAGAATTTTTAAAATATTTCCTAAACTATTATAAGAGATCGCATTATTCAAAGTGCGCCATTTTGCCCAAAACCGTTCCTGATTGTGTCAGAGTGTGTGTGTGTGTGTGTGCCCACTACAGTTATTAAATTAAAATCTGGCTTAATCACAACATATTTCCTTTGGCGTCACTTGACAGCAGCGGCATATGGCACAGGATAAAACGAGTAATTGCTCAATAACACAATTGCCATACTGAGTAATTCAATTGAGCATTGCCATGCGCCAATTGGTAGGGCAAAGAGCGAGGGGGACCGTTTGTGTTGTATGCATGGGAAGCTGGAGAGCGCTGCAACGCTGAAAACCTCGACAATGAACACTGAAAACCTGTTGCTGTGCATAAGCATCAAAAAAAAAAATGTAAACAAAAACAAACTAATCGGAACAAAATGCATCACGAGAACAAAGCCAAGTCATCAGTGCAGTTTCTCAAGTGATGCTCGTCAATTAGAAACAACATCAACAACAATATCGGGCAAGCGCAATAACAAAAACAATAACATTTGAGTTAAAACGCCTCAAGGTCTGCCCAATTTGTGCCTCATATGATCGCAAATCTTCATCGGTTTCAGTGTTGCGCTCGAAATCGTTTTCAAACGAATTGCAACCCAAAATAATTATCAACATTCAAAAAATGCTTTTAATTGTTAAAATTACCTACAATCAAGTTTTCAACTTTCAAGCTGACATTTTTTATTTTTAATAATGATTAACAAAGTTTGCTCAACTTCCGACCTTACGAAACATATTCGCCAAGAATATCTATTATTTTTATGTAAACACTAACTCTGCTCACGCGGATTGGCCCCTTTCGAAGTAGAACATATTCTTCTTTCCGTTTTCCTTCCTCTTTCCGCTCCTCTTCCTCTTCTTGAGACATGCGTTGAATTCATCCGCCGCTGTTGATTTCGAAATCACGGAAAGTGTTTGTCGGAAGTCGCCCCCAACAGTATCATCACGACATCCGTTTAAGTAATGATGCAGAGGTCAAATAAGGTTATTTGAAAACAACTATTAAATCTTTTCATTTTGTTCACATCGTGTACACTTCTCGCTTTTGAGTGTAAACCACAGCCACCACGAAACTCCTCAAAGGGCCGCAACCATTGAAGTCAGCACACAGCCGCCCCTAAACTTTAATACGTGTTTATTACGTCACTTGACAATATTGCTGATCCTGTGCACGCAAAACGAATATATGGTCCAAATATAAAGTCAATTGGTTCAGTGGTTCTTGAGTTTTAGAAACCCGTTCATTTTTGCAGAAAACGCTTTAAAGTTAGTAGAAAAAAGAGCGACAGAGAGCAGGGAATCTCAAGCGGAGAGTGTACAAGATATTTAAATGAAATTTGAACACAAGATGAAGCTGTATATAACCAACAATTCTGCATCATTAACTCAAAAAAAGTGATTTTTGATGGTTGATTGATGAGTGATTAACTCAAAAATCACTTTTTTTGAGTTATGACAGTCTTCTAGTAAATGAGCGATATATATATTTGTAAATATCATGTACAACTGCCTGCGAACTTGGGAATTATATATATATAAATGTTTAATTTCATTCGACGCTTAAAACCCTTAAAACTTTTTCGTTTAGGTATTTTTGTGAAAAGTTACACGGCATACAAACCGAAACTTATGTCGGATAGTATCGCTACTTCTGTTAAACGGTAATGGTAAACGGTTTTATTTCTTTTTCAATAATATCGGTTTCGATTACCCGATATTTGTTCCGGTTTAACGGCTATACCGATTTGTATACAAAAGCCAAAGAGCATGAAAGTAATAGAGTGGAATCCTGGACAGTAAAAAAATGCAAACCATGTCCAAGACAATGTGCGTATGATGCTGCTTGTGTTGCTTTCTCTGTAAGATCGACTCACTCGTAGTCAAAATTGAGAAAGCGAAAGAACAAAAACGAGGCACATGTGTGCATTGTCTTGGGAATGGTAGCCTTTCAGCAAGTCGACTCAATATAAAGGCCAAGGATTCCACTTCATTACTTGCATGCTCTTTGACAATAAAAAGAAGTGGGAGCGCGAAACAGATTGTGTTGTCTAGTGTTTCACTTTTTATGGAAGCAGCAGAAGCAGCGTAATTATTATGCAGTCCATACACACAGCAGGAAGCTTAAGGAATTCTTTGTTACATGCATTTTAAATTTTGAAAATATCTTTACTCCATCAAAAGTTATGAATGTTGCTGATAAGAAGTCAGATGGCCCCACTGTGCGAATGCTTCACAGAATGATGGAATGTAAAACACAACATGGAAAAACATGTAAGCTTGCAAAGAAAAAAAACCGAAACCGTACCGGTATAAATATTTCGGCTTCAATCCTGTTATTTCTCAAAAATGATAACGGCTATTTCGGATACGATTTCAAAATTCAATCGGTTGTTTTTGCTTTTTGCGTGTAGCGAATTCCGGCATGCGCCCAATTATGCTGTTATTGTCATTTGCATGCAAATATACCGATGCGCAAAATTGATTGGACAGGTTCAATGCGTTGAGTTCTTGGTCTTTAATCAGCATCTGTTGTTGTATGTTTACCGTTAGGCATTGTTGATAAGCAAAGCAATTGGCAAACCCAATTGTATATCACGTTTGACACTAACTGCGCAATCTGCTTTATGGCATGTGAACCTGAAACATGTAGCCAAAAAAACTGCCACAAACCGGTTTTTTTTTTCAAAAAAAGAATAGATAAATAGAAAAAGGCTTGCCATGTCATG
The DNA here is from genome assembly GCA_035041775.1 of Chymomyza caudatula. Lineage (NCBI taxonomy): Eukaryota > Metazoa > Arthropoda > Insecta > Diptera > Drosophilidae > Chymomyza > Chymomyza caudatula. The sequence continues at coordinate 2,009,059 of JAWNKW010000145.1, forward strand.
GTAACAGGTAGCTTGCTTGATAACGGTGCACAGTGGATCCAAACGACTTTTTTTCGGCGAAAATCATAACTTTTGAGAATTCCTTAAGCTTCTGCGATAAATATGCTCTGAAGAAAGGGAGCTTCAAAAAACGCTAGTAAAGTTCGATATTATATATACCAAAGGTCTTATTCTTGCACCTATAAAATGTGCTTATTGCTTAAAAAATCGTTAAAATTTTGACAATCTGTTGGCAAGATGCTTGGAGTCTATTTTGATCCCAGACAAACTTTCGACGAGGACGATTTATGAAAAAATAAGCATAATTTAGAACATGGAATGAATTTTCATTACATGCAAAGCTAAGTTAAATTTGCAGCATTAATATCGAACTTTCCTACCGTTTTTTGAAGCTCCCTCTATAAACAGCTTATTTAGCGCATTGTATCGCAGAAGCTTAAAGAATTCTCTGTTCTATGCATTTTAAATTTTGAAAATATCTTTACTCCCTCAAAAGTGATTTTTGCCGAAAAGAAGTCAGTTGGATCGACTGTGCGGCGTATATGTAAAAAATGCACTTGTAGTATGTAATACTTTGCTATACCAACTTTATATCATGTGCATTAAAAGTGCGAGTTTGTTTGCCAATATCTTTAACTCTTAAAATAAATGAACAGAAAATGATTTAGCGCACAAAACTGGATTTTGTTACAAGCACATTTTGTCCCAATAACTACTACATCAGGGGCACTAATTATTTGTTTTGTGTTTCCTCAACGCATTATCTTTATTTTTCACAAAAATCGTTTAGCAAATTTCTCTTTATAACCGTTTTCAATGCGCTAACCTGCAATTTTATATAGTACGTTGTACAGTTTTAGTTTCTACTTTCATGCAGCCCAATTAAGAGAGTCGTGTTCGTTTGTGCTGCAAAGTTTAGCAAGCTCCATCGTTAAATTTGTAAATAGAATTCAGCCGAAATTTGTTCTTTTCCTCCATGTTCACCCTTTTTAGTTGGTATCCTGCCAGCTACTGTGTGGGGGTCATTATAAAGTTGCATCAGGTTCGGCTTTTTAGTCATTTTAGGATGACAGTATGTACACAAGTTTATTGAATTACAGGACAAACATAAAGAAAAAACAATGAAATTTCTTCGAAAGTAAATCAAAACTTATCTGATTGATTGGAAAATAAGTACAATTTAGTACATGACATTTTTTCATAACATGCAAAAACACGTTTGGAGTAATATAATAATGAACTTTACGAACGTTTCTTAAAGCTTCAACTATTCACAGCACATTTATCGCAGCAGTTAAAGAAGTTCTGCTTTTCTAATTTTGAAAATATCTACTCATCCAAAAGTTATGATTTTTGTCGCTAAGAATTCAGATGGTTCCACTGTGCAGCGCTCCGCGTCAGAGTTCAAAACGTGCTCACTCGCCTTATCATTGACTCACGATTACAGAGAGAGACTCAATCGGCGATACAACAAAAGTTTGGCATTAAGAGTCAATGTTTTAATCAAGGATTCAAACCGAAACTTTTTTCGGATACGGTTACGATTACGGTAGTACCGGTACTATTGATCCGGTAAACGGTTTCTTTTCGATTCGATTTATCGATATTTGTTTCGGTTTCCGATATACCGTTTCCTATAGAAAAACCAAAGAGCATGAAAGTAATAGAGTGATCCGTAAAAAAATTCCAAATTTGTACTGAAAAGCGACTATTTTCAAGACAGTGACAAACACAGTGCCAAAGAGCATCTCTCACGGGAGAAGGGGGCAAGATATCAACATGATTCGACAAACTTCATCTGCTTTGATGAAATGCGCATCTTTTGGAAAAATTTTTGTGCTTCTACCTTTTATGGTGGCTGAGAACTCGACGTTCATACGGAAAGACGGACATACGCACATTGCTATATCGACTCGACTATTGCTCCTGATCATTTTTGCCCCTCCTTCTGTGGGTTGTTACATCTTTTAGCTCTTGAGGTTGAGGAACATTAAGAGAAAGAGGAGGAGGAAGAGAAAGAAGATGAAGAAGAAGGAAAAGAAAAAGGGAAACGGGAAGAGGCATACCTCGAGAGGGGCACGGGTGTTGGCGATCGGAGTAGTCTAATATATTACAGTAGTTGTAACTGCAAACTGCTGCTGCTATATATTCTTATATTAAATATAAATAATATATGATTATCCACATAACGTACGATGTATTAACTATTTTCACTAATTACATATGTGAGTTACTTCAGTACCCAACACATACCAACGTATCTATTATTTACATAAGCACTAACTACTTCAGTACTTACCATGTAAACGCGGTGAATAAGTACTTACCCAGCAATGACATCGACATGTAAAATTCGTCAGTTTTAAAACATTTTATATTTTTTATATATAATTTCACCCTCGCCTATAAACTGCTTTAAAATTCCACTACATGTAGATATGGATACATGTGAGTTAGAGTTACATTACAATTTGGTGTGGAGACTCATGTGACCCTAATTGTTAAAACTGCATCCACCTTTTTTCAATGGAACGCCCCCTTGCCTCGCAATCGATTTGCCTTAAATACTGCCATACGCCCCAATATATTGATTTGAAAATTGCCAGACATTTATAAATATAGTTTTGATCTATGTTACAAAATTCAACGACATTGACATTGAATTTTTATCCCTATAATAGCCAACTTCCCAATAGGAAAACTTGTCAATTGGAACTGCCTAATTGGAAAATGTTTACAGGCATATCGATCTTATGAAAGGAGATATAAAAATGGATACTTCCGTTCCGATTTTACCGTATTTAGGGTTTATAAAGAAAAAGGGTACATGGTATCCCGACTATCTGCATCAAATTATACAAAATTATACAAATGTAAAGTGGATGCAATGTTAAGCATATGCTGTCAGGGGGTAACTACTGAATTCGCTACCTCTGAACTACTTCCGTATACTGCAGGGCAGCTGTATTATATGTCATGCACATTTACTGTGACATTGACATGCATGTATCTATGTATCTGCATGTGTGTGTGTTGTTTTTTTCCTGCCACAATTTAGCTAGCTGTTAATTTGTTGCACGAGCCACGACGCATCAAGCCAAGCGTAGCCAATCAATTAATATCAAATTGAATCACAACGCATTGAAATTGAAACGTTTCAAGCTGAGTCATTCAATACACTTGCTCGCAGTCGCAGTGTCTTTTGCTAGTTACATACATATGTATATATGCATTTGTGTTTATGATATGCATGTACATATGTATGTATGTATGGATGTATGGATGTATGGATGTATGGATGTATGTATGTATGTAGCTTCTGCTGCCGTTCAAAGTCCAAGACGTTGATCTTGCTTTGCCGCATTTTATGAATTGAAACAGAAAGCCGCTGGTCATTCGACGCCGCTCTCTTCTGCAATATTACGCTCATCCGTTCTGGCGCTAACTGTACGTTGTATGTACATATGTATGAATGTATGTACATATGTATGTATGTACATATGTATGTACATATGTATGTATGTGTCAGAGAACTGCAAAGCGTACAAAAAATCTAAACGTAAACGTAAAGTGTCACAACGCAGCGGACCAACATGCGAGTGTTTAGCGAAACACACACAATTTTTGGAGAGCCGAAGAGAGCGAGAGAGAGTGTGACATTGACACTTTGACATTCGCAGCAGAATGAAAATTTGGCAAGCGAACAGTGTGCGAGCAGCAGAATAGTCCTTGTCATTATTATTCCATGATCGTACTCAGAGCGGCAGCGTCAAGAGAGTGAGAGTATGCGTCGAGAGTTCTCGAATGTCGTGTTTTTTTGCCAACTTGCATGGTTAAACAATTTCTTAGTGTTCAATAAAGCTTGCGAGTCTTTTGCGATATTTCAACACAAGTAAAAAATAATGACATATAAATCTTATTCTTATCTTTTCCGAGCGTTTGTCGGGTTAAGGTTCGAATTTCAATCATATGCGAGCGTTTGGTCCCCTGGGAAGCGTCATTGTGAGACAGCTCATTGTGCTAAGCAAATATGCAGGGTACACTAAGGAAGGTTTGAGGCCTCTGACGACGTCGTAACACTAAATATTAACAGAGAAAAAAGCAGCACACCCCCGTAGCCTGGGTACGCTCATAACTCTGCCGATGCTGAATTGACTGTTCCCTAATTTTTATTTTAGTGCGAACGTCGACTTTTTTGGACTTAGCGCGAATTTAAGGCTGGGTTTTTGAATCTACAAATAGGAACAATTTAAGAAATGTACACTTGAGTGTTTGAATGTTAGTGTGTTATTGTGCCGCACAATAAATAAACGTCAATGGTCAAGGCAGTGTTTTTTTTACAGCCATGGGACTTGCGTTTCTCTGCCGCGATCGACATTTACGGATACGACCAAGGCATATGTATTATAAGGTATGATCCATATGCTGACGCTCGCTCACTTTCAAGGCACTATTCATTCTGGTGCAAAATAATGCCTTAAGCCGGCAGATGGCACATACATTGTAATACATATGCCTTGGGTACGACGTCGGCAGAGTAATCATACCTTTATACATACCTTGCATTCACCCACACCTACATTCGCGTTGATACATCAACAGCGTCAATACGTCGATGCGTTTGGCGTAGTTTCACTAAATAACACTTTCTACTCATGCTGCTTTTAACGCCCATGCTTAACTACTCCGACGTTAAAAGACGTTTTTAAATGCGTCAAGCTCTGACGTATACTAATTTTTCTTTCTATGAATAGCGTGCTTCACGCTGTTGCTGCAGTATGCGTGCAAATGTATGTAGGAAAAATAAAAAACGTAGTATTAAGTAGCAGCACTAGGCGCAGATGTTCCTCCGCGACTCTGCTTGAAGAGTCATATTCGATCATCATCAATGTCATCAATTTACAAAGGCAGCAAACAACCATGCGTAGAAACATGCGTACATCACTCTTTCTAATAGATGTTACTTAGGACTCAGTTGGCAAATGAGTATTAAAGACCACTCCCACCAGACGAAACTATCACTTTACAAGACGCTCAACCTTCCCGTTTTGCTTTATGGCCCTGAAGCATGGGTGATGAGGCGGTCTGATGAAAATGCCCTTGGACTGAAAATTAAAATCCATAAATTTTTCAATTCAGTCACAGCCGAAGTGAAAGCTCAAGCTATGATTACCAATGATTTGGCAAAATATAGGAATGAAACTTATATTCTGCACTTCTTATGAAAATTCCCTACACAATGATATCAGTATCACCCATATTTGTTTTCATATAGTTCATGAAAAAGGGGTCTACAAACTTTTTCTTGGCCTATTTATATAAGAGGCTGTTCATAAATGACGCCACCAAAATTTTTAAGACTATGAAATTGTCACAAATAGTCACATTTAGGCAATACCCGCTCCACATATGCGTCGTCACAAACCGTGCTTCCAAAAAAACAACTGTGAGCAGTCATGGAATAGAATATCAACTGAATCATTGCAAGAATAGTCAATAATTAAAAATTTGATGCAAGATCTTTGATGGATATGTTTCAATTCAAAAGAAATGTAAACATTGCATGAATATATAAAGATTTTTTTTGGTTTCATTAACATTTTGATTGTGGCGTCACGTATTCGGAACACTACGAAAATATTTTGAGATGCTTTGTACCTGATCTCTTCATACTAAACACAAGGCGTGTTGATCTTGTGACGTACATTCGCAGAGAGCGCAAAAAGTTGCACACGGGATAGCGCATCCTTTTTAGTTTCATTACTTCTTGGGCAAAACATACATTGTTGACGTCACAACTCTCTCTTAACGGTCCTGCGCATTGCACTATCTTCTTTTCTCTCTTTTCATTTTACGCATTATTTGAATCTGCTAGAACACTCGAAAAAGACTCGAATATGATCAGCAAATGCTGTCTGCGTAGTTGTGAGTAGCACGCACAAATGAGACTACGCATTGCAGGTCTCTGCTATGTATGCTGTCTGCGTAGTTGTGAGTACCACGCACAAATGAGACTACGCATTGCAGGTCTCTGCTATGTATGCTGTCTGCGTAGTTGTGAGTAGCACGCACAAATGAGACTACGCATTGCAGGTCTCTGCTATGTATGCTGTCTGCGTAGTTGTGAGTAGCACGCACAAAAGAGACTACGCGTTGCAGGTCTCTGCTATGTATGCTGTCTGCGTAGTTGTGAGTACCACGCACAAATGAGACTACGCATTGCAGGTCTCTGCTATGTATGCTGTCTGCGTAGTTGTGAGTACCACGCACAAAAGAGACTACGCGTTGCAGGCCTCTGCTATGCATGCTGTCTGCGTAGTTGTGAGTACCACGCACAAACGAGACTACGCATTGCAGGTCTCTGCTATGCATGCTGTCTGCGTAGTTGCGAGTACCACGCACAAGTGAGACTACGCATTGCAGGTCTCTGCTATGTATGCTGTATAGTTGTATGTGTGCCTTTGACATTTCGCTACGCGTGTTGACTCTTCTATTTATAGTACACTGAGAGAGTGGGAGAGCTACCGCAATGTTTTGTGTACATACATATGAAATTTAATTAGATTGTTGACTGAACACTTGTTGTTGTTGTTGCCCTCTTACAGTGGGCTACGCTTATTATGCAGCAGAGTCTTGCAATTGTGGTATGTTTACACCACAGAGCCAATTATTTGTTTTTTTTTATTCCGGCGTTAAATTTGTCGCTGTTATTGATTTGGCTGTCGCTTCGCTTTGCTGTTTGGGCTATTTCCGCATCCGCTGTTGGCGGACTTGAGCTGTGGGCGGATGCGTTGACCACTGTGCAGTGCACTCATTGCATTTTGCGCACTTGTGGCAGGTGTGTGGGTGTTCTAGCTACAGCCAAAAATAACTACCGTGATTCAACGGCAATTGGGTGCCAGTGAAAAACACATTGGATGACGTTTTAATCAATTTATTTATGCTTTTGAATATTTTGTGTATATAGTATGTATCTCGTTGCTTGTGTATGGTTATGTTTATGTTTTTACATTTATAAAACTAGCCACTTAAATAATGCAATAAATATATAGTATTATATTTTAAAAAAAAAATTGTTTTCAAAAAAAATTTGCACATCTTAATGATAGTACATTTTAATTATATAATATTTAATTTTAAGTCTGTTTTCAGCTTGCTTCAGCTTTTTTCGTCTTTTTTGTTTAAATTATTTTTTATTCATTTGCCTTGTTCGCATTGCATAAAAAATATTGTCACAATAAGTCAAAAACTAATTAAATTTTGTTTGTTTTTGTTGTTGTTGTAAAAACATACATATGTATATAATTTAGATCTCGTGTTTTCGCTTATGCCTAATTTGATTTAATTTGGTTTGGTTTTGTTTGGTTTTGACTTGTAATGCAATTGGCAGTCGCAAAATGTTGTCAATTAAATATACGCATATAGTATGTATGTGTTACACGTTATATATATATATATATCTGTGTGTATATGCATATAGTTGATTATATAGAAACCGCTACTCGTTTATTATGCTTAACAAAATTTTGCGTCATTTTGTTTATGATATATTTTAATTCACTTTTTTTGGAAGCCTTAGTCAAAATTTTGAATTGCCACACAAATACATTTGTGTTATAAACGACATTTAAGTCTATATATGGCTGACGCTCAACGAGAAGAAAAAAGAAAATCAAAAATTTTTCAGGCAATTTTCAATGCATTTTTGTAAATGTTTCAATGCAATAATTCATCTGAGCGTCTATATGTACTATATGTATGTACATATGTATATGTATTGTGCTTGTATTTATGCACTGGTATATGGTATATAGGTATAGTAATGTGTACTTTATAAACGTACGTTGAACCACATATAATAAGCATTTGTGTATATATATATATATAAATAGGTATAAATAAAGTTGTTGTTTTATGCTATTATTATTATACTGCATTCAGCTGCCAAACTCACTCACTTGTCTGGGTGTCAGCGGTCCCATATCGCAGGCAATGCTGCCGCCCTCGTTACCTTTTCCAACGACACAGTTTAAAATAAGCCAAAACCAACAGCAATTTTGACCGGCTGCATCCTGGTCGTAGCTGCCAATTGGCAGCGAGCCAAACATTTCGTGTGTAGCCCACACACGTGTCGCACTTTTCTCTTAGCCCAAGCCCACTGTGCAGCAATTAACCAAGCGATGATGTGGAACGTCGCAGTCGCAACAGCTTTAGGCGGCCGCCGCTACTGCTGCGTCTGCGCCGCATGGCATAAGGACTGCCGGTAAGCTCAACGGTGCTGCTGCTGCCGCTGGCATCAAAGTCCAGCAAATGGGCATGTTGTGGTAGGCTCAGCGACTGTTGTGTGGTGTTGGTGTCGGCACGATTAAACGCCAGCTGGGACAGGCGTGCCTGGTAGCGTTTGATTCGCCGGCCCAGACTACTGACGATACTGCAATGCTGGTTGCTGACACTTTGGCTGCTGATGCTGTTGCTATTGGGACGTCGACTGTGGCCAGCAATGTCCTCTTGCTCGTCATTGCATGGTCCAACGTATGCAGCTGCTGCTGATATTGGCTGCAAAGTGTTGTTGCCGCCGCCGACGCCACTATTGTTATTATGGTTGTGTTTGTTGCTGTTACTTGGTTCTCATGAACGCTTGCTGCTGTCCTTGCGAAAGGATTTACGCAGCTTGTCAACCAGGCGCAGATGAAACTTGGAATAGTCATTGGCGCCTTCAGTTGGTTTCTGCTGCTGCTGCTGCTGCTGCTGTGGCGCCGCTGCCTGCTTCTCTAAAACCGTAGCTGTCTGTGAGCGATTTGGCGGGCTCACGCTGCCGCCAGAGCCACTGCCCATGCCGGCTGCATTTAAACGCGTTGGTGACATCATGGAGTTGTGTGAGTTACGCGATGCATTGCGCGGTATGGCGCGCGAAGATTGACAGCGTTGCATTTGCATGCGATGCGTGCCTATTTGGCCATGCGATGGTGATGTGGCATAACTCTCCGACTTGCATTCGGATACCTTGCGGCGTCGTTGCTGGGCGTTAGAGGCCTTTGCAGGTGTGCCTAGGGCATTGCTGGCGCTGGAATTGGAGCACTCAGAGGTCTTGCGTGAGCGCGTGTCCTTATAGATGTCATAGTGATTCTTCATAACGGGTATTACGAATGCCATTTTGTTAAGTTTATATTCAAAAACACACAGTAATTTGTCAACAAAAAAAAAACAAATTGTATAAACACACTGCACAATTGCTATAATTTCAATTTGCGCGCTTTTTTTTTGCGGTCTTTCCAGTTCCTTCGATTCTATTACACGTATTTACACTATATATTTTTGTTCTTTATGCGCTGCTTCTTCCGAGTGCCTTTTGCGTTGTTTACCATTCGCTGGTCAAACTTGTAATACAAGTTGACAAACACGGAATAAGCATTAAATACAAAAGTACATTTTGGCACAGTTCGGAGAGCAGCAAGCTAACATTTTAATGTTAAAAGAGAGCGTTTACATGAGTTTTGGCTCGTGCATTTAACAGCGCACTGTTAAGTGCTGCTCTGCTCGCACTTACATAACAGTTTCTATGCCATCGAGCAGCGCATGTTAAATAACAGCGCAAAAGTGAGCAAGCAGAGAATGAGTAACAGAAGAGAGCGAGCAGCAGCAACAGAGTGAGAGCGCGCTTGCGCTGTTGTATTGAACGCGGTTTATGCGCAACACTAATTCATAAACTATTGAAATCGGGATTGCGATGTTACGTTAAATGTATATTTTGTGCTGTGCTCTACAGTTATTATTATGTTTATGCAGCAATTACTTACCAGTTGCAGTTACTATTGCAAGTTCTGACAATGCAGCTAGAAAATCGTGATTTGGTTGCTTGCATGAACATTGCGTATATGCGTGTCTTTGAATAAGATTTAATAATATGCATAAGATTAGTTATAACTTCATCAGCTTCATCAAAAACATTATCAATATGCAGCTAAGGAATTTCATATCTATTGTTGATTGATGTGACTTATCAAATTTAGTTATAAAGCTCAAGCTTGTCGAAAATATTATCAAGCACTTTGTTTATAAAACAAAAGGTATGAAGATATCATTTAAGTTCATATGAGAATATAATATGCTAAACTGTAATCATGATATATTGCTAACGTAGTGGCAGCTTATAAAACCCAAATCGACAAGTTTAACGCATATATAAACATTTGATAGATAAAGCAGACAGGTGCATGTACTAAAGTAATTATTGTATTCCACTGAAAGCGTTGTATCCACCGTAATAATATAAGTTATGATTGCTCTACTTCTACTTCTAGGCATTTTGTGTATACATCGCATGCACTTTGCGGTGCCTGTAAAGAGAGGCAACTACTCTGCGTAATCATACCTTATATTATTCTACCATCAGCTGCAGTTGAATGATTGGGCAACCCTAATAAAAAACCATACCCTAACTTGTCAAGTGTACACAAGATGTTAGCTTTTCAAATACATTTTGTCACTTTAATGAATAGTTTCAATTAATGGTTGTTTTGTTATTTTTTCAATTAATTTTTCCACGTACATATTTCGCTATGAAATTTGAAATAATGAAAGTGCATATATATTATTGTATTTTTGTTTTGTTTTTTGTTTCTTTTGTATATATGAATGTTTAAATTTGGTAACAATTTTCATTTCTATGCTTATTAAATTTTAACTTTTTATATGTAAATGCATTTTTAACAACTTTTAATTTTCGTTTTTTTTTTCATCATCGTTTAGTTTTCAAATTTGGTTTTTGTTGTAGTATAAAGAGCTCACAAAAAATATATATGTGAAGCGGTTTATCGTTTGAAAAGGAAAAACTCAGAGAAAAAACTTTATATAAATACATATTTATATAAGCTAATGTGTTTCAGTTATATGCACTCAATATTGTTTAAATTATTGTACAAATTTTTAAAGTTTTCTTTTAATATTTTTCGTTTTTCTTTTTGCATCTTAATTTAAGTCGTTTTAAATTTTAAGTAAGTTTTGTGCTTGTATAGGTATTTCGAGGGCTATCAAAAAAATTGCATAGCTTAATTAGCGCTTATGCTTTGTTTTGTCCATTAGTTCAATATGTAAGAGTATGACTTAGTCGACCAAATCGGCGCACAACAACTATACGACGCTGCACAGTGGTGCAGATCCACATAAAATGTGACTTTTGTTTTAGCTTATGTTCTAACACAAGTACGTATGTATGTATTTGGGTATTTCAAATTCTTTGTCAAACTCGTAGCGTTTATTTGGGGTTCTGTTGTAATGTTTTGCTAGTTTAGCTTGATTTATGGTTACTATTTGATGGATTTACACATTTTTAAACTTGTTTTTATTATTTTTAGCACATTTTTAATGTATGTAGTATAGTATGCATGTATATTTTACCTAATGTTCAATGTATTTTCTGTATGTATTTTGCTTCAATTTTATATGAATGTCCGTTGCGCTAATATCAATTTATATTTAAAGACTAGCTAAAGTTTTTGTTTTTTTTTTTGTTTTTGTTTTTTTTGTTTTAAAGACAATTTAGTGTTCTATTAACTATCAATATGTTTATACATAGTCCTTTATTGCCAGGCGAAATCATTCGCGCAAATTAATAAGAGTAAAGAAATTGTCTAAAAATTTTTGGTTGCAAATTTGGAGCTATGCATATATAAACGCAGCTTCCATATACTAATTAGAGTTTATTTGCTTTGGGCAAAATAATTTTAATTTAAGTTCAATTTAAGTTTAATTTTATATAGCTAATTTTTTTTTAAAGAAATATATATAGTATATATCTTAACTCGAATTTCAAGTACAACGCCCTAATTGCATTTAACTGCAACGCATAAACATAGTTAATTGTGGAGCTCAATCATAAATTGAATGCGTATCAAATCGCCCAGGCCGCTTTTTTTCAAAAAATTTGTTTGACATTATAATTTAAGACACCAATTTGAAGAATTTCAAATCTTCTTAAATAGTTGAATTTACAAAAAATTATAAGTATAAGTAAATCAAACAAGTTAAAAAAACAAAAACAAATAGTTTTCTAAAATCGTGCACATTGTGATGTGAAGTGTCTTGGGGTGGTAACCCTTCACTTTAAACCGATCTGAAAAATGCAGCTTAAACAAAAGATCGAATTTGCTCTTAAAGCGATCTGACAGTGCAGACAAACGTTTAGTAAATCCTGGAGACTGAAACTGACTGAATTGGATGTACATCGCTCTAATCAGGACCGTATACAAGAACAATGGTTCAGTCTAGACAATAAGTGATGCCTAGCTTAAATCTATCCTCTATTGATAGGAGACTATGAAAGGATTTGTCAAACTCAGAAATAGCCGAGTTTGGACGCACGGATTGGGATTACAGAGAGCCAACGAGCTGAGAGCAGAATGCATTGTTCTCAATGCCTGCTGAGCTTATAGTGTTGTGCCAAATACTGAGGTGGAAACAACTATGAGTTTTCCAAAAGAAAGCATTGAACTGATGATGGCTGCCATGCCCGACAGAGGCAGTTCAAAGAGAGAATAGAAAGTTGAAATAGAAAAAAGTGTACGAAAACAGAGAAAAACAATCTTCCAAATCCAATAGGGGCAACTCTGGGCAGTAGTCCCATCAGCTTACATTCAATTCAGAAGATTTGTATGGCTAGAAGAAGGCTCGTGTCGATTTATGCATAGAAAAGAAAGAAGGAAAACAAAATGAAATCTAAAATAAAAAAGTCACAATAAGTTAAAAAAAGAAACAATCATCGTCACTGACAAAATGGTTTTTTGGCTGTTGGTATGCACTAAAACCGGAGACAAGAACGAAAACGACGATAATTGGGCATTTATCGAGAATTGACAAAACGAAGAAGACAACCGTATAGGGAAATTCGAAGAGCAAATGATGAGCGAATTCACTGGCTTAATTTGGCTTTTGTTTAATCTGACAGTTTAAAGCAGTTTCTTTATAGAACTTGTTGGCGATTATTGTTGAAGTTATGACAAAAGCTGAATGAAAATAAAGATTTTCACATATTTTCCGGCAATTTTTGTCACTTTCTGTAAGAGCGAACTCAAACTGTTTGCAACTCCTCTTCTCTACTCTATTTTCTTATGTTTTTTCTTCTTTAAATTGGCGTTTTACACTGCAAACTTCCTCTATTGGCTATGTCACAAAAGGCAGGGCTGCCTTGGCCTTTTTTGTTCTGACGTCTCATCCAACACAAAACTAATCTCAGCTAATCATACATCTTTTAGAATTGCTCATTTCTCAATCTATTTAAAAAAAAACCTTTTATTTATATAAATAATGCCCAGAAATGTTACCCAAAGTACACTATAATACCAAACTGTATATTCGAAAAAACCAGCTGGTCCTTTTGAGCTGCTCGAACTCCTAAATATACCAAAAGGCTACATAAACTGTATAATATGTATTTTGAGTGCTTATAAAGTGTAAGTTAAGGAGCCCACAAGCGCTAGACAATATAGCTAATTAGAGAGTGGTAGACTATTAAGAGTTCTGCAACTAGAGTTGCATGTTTGGTAGTACGGCCAGTGTTGTCTAATGCTTAATTGTTCAGTCTTAGACTTAGTTTAAAATAGACCAAAACCCACAACCGTTGACCGCGACTATTTTTGAGCTTTAACACAAGTTCCGACTAAGAGATTTGTCTGAGCTTCATTGGGTAGATTGGGCAACAACTACAGGTTATATAGCGACTTATTCATATAGGTATACATCAAACTATACATCCATCATAACATTTTGAGATCACATTAAAAGTAGGCATAGCGGAGGAGCATCAGGGACACATGGGAATTGTACATAAAGCTCATATGCTTTTGTTAAATGCTAAGACATAGTTCCTTTTAGGGTTGCCAGACTATCCAGCATTAAGTAAGTTTAGGCTAGGCTTAGGTTGAGGATCGTACATATATGTATAAGTCATAGTTTTTATATACGCTATAAAAAGTTATAATATGCATCAATTTAGCTATTAGAATCAAAATATGTATATATGCTTGTATATATCCTAAAATGAATGCCCGGGCATCATTGCCATGTCTACGTCACTTATAACAACCGCACTGCTTGAGGTACATTAAGGATATGGCACAAATTCGGAGCAGGCTCAAATACGCTCGGACTTGCATGCCACTCCAGATTCGACCATTGTATAGTAATATAGTTAGAAGTCTGAGTAGCTGTTACGACTCAGGCGCTTATACAGAGGGATTTTTAGAGTATAAGGTGACTACCCTTTAGTACTATATGATATAGTGGAAAAAAAACCAAAAAAAAACAAGACGCTGCTTACATTCTATTATCGGGAAATTTGCGATTTCTAGGACTCTGCGCAGCATCGCGGCGTGGAAACTCCTCTAGCTGCTGTAATAAAGAGACAGAGCATTAGCAGGAGCATTGCTGGAATTACACAAGATATACTTTATAAGGTAGGCGCACTCTGACGCTCTTCCTCTTTTCGCTTGTTTAAATTTCAATCAAGACAAGACTGCGAAGAGCAGTTGTCTCTCATTTAAGGCTAAGGGCTGTTCATAAATGACGTCACCCTAGAGGGTTAGGAGGAGGGTTTCGCAAAAGTGACGTCACAGTGCCAAAATCAACAATAACTAGGGGGGAGGGGTTCACAATCTTAAAATTCGTGGTGACATCATTTATGAACAGCCAAGGAAGGAAGCTACACAGCTACGTTAGTGATTTGCTGATCCCTATCTCCCGCAAGAGAGTAATGTGTGCCTACCCTATTAAGTATACCTTGAGATTACTGTCTTAATGGCTTACCCGTGTTGCAACGCCTTTGCTGCTATGACGCGGCATACGTTCTACCTGCTCTTCCGTGTAGCATCTAGAGAGTGAAGTTACAATAAGTGTCATTTTGGAGCAAGCCGAATTTACGCTTACCTGGTCTCTTGCGTCTCCGGCTCCAGCAAAGGCAACATATCCTCGCCCTGCTCTACGGAAGCCAGAGATTCGCTGCCTGTACCTGTGCCTGTGCCCGTGCCGGTGCCAGTACTTGTGTCGCCCGCAGCCCCGGTAGCACCCGATGTTTCACCACGCTCTGCCTCATGACACTCACACTGACAGTCCTCGGGCTTGACATAGTTGTAGTGGAGCTTATCACCCGCAGCCTGGCCTACAGCGGCAGTTACATCCGGCGTCTGGCGAGACTGTTGATGTTGGTGATGATGCTGATGATGCGCATGAGCTGCTGCAAAATGTGCACTGGCACAGGACGCACCAGTGCCGCCACCTGTGGTTGGAGTTGTGGTTGTGGTTATTGTCTCCTTGGGCAGCGTTGTAATTCGCTTGGCGGGCTTTCGTTTTTCGGGTATATTCTCAAAGTCTATCCAATGGCCAGAGAGCTTGCGCTGTGTTGACGTACTGGGCCTTGACTTGGGCGGCTCCTCTGCTGAAGCAGCAACAGCTGTTGCAGTAGCTACACTGCTGGTCGTTGTGCTAGCCGTAACGGCAGCGTTTAGCAACTGCTTGTTGGAGTCTTTTCTCTCCAGATTGCTAGCACCAGCGCGCAGCCCCTCCTCGGCAAACTCAAACCATGACTTGCCGCTGGCATTGGAAATGCGTCGCGGCGATTTGGAGCTTTGTGCCTTATCCTTGGCGGCGGAGTCTTTGCGTGGCAGACTAATGCGCAGTTTCTCGCCGCGTACGGGCAAGCCGGCGGCTTCATGCAAGCTGCCCAGCTCATGGCTGACATGTGGTGCCTCCTGCGGCGTCATAATGCCACAGTATTCCTCCAAATGGGAAGGATTCAGCGGCGTGGTAGAGCGCGGCCTGTCTACAGGGCATGTTTTTAACTCCATGTTGGCTCGTTCTTTCATGGGTATGAGCGGAACACCCTGGGCGCGCTCCTCAGGCAGTGTTGTGGGTATGTAGGGCAACTCGTCGTCAAAGGATTCCTGTGAGACGAGCCCAGTGCTCTCGTGCTCCTCAATTAAGCACACATTGCGTGGAAAGTGATGACGCTTGGTATCGCCAGTGCTACCCACCTGCACAGCCGTAGCCACTGAGGAGCTGCCCGCCATATCGGAGTCACGCTCACTCTCGGACGACTCAATAGGCTCATGCTCATCAGTGGAGTGCCTATCAGCTTGAGGTTCGGCAACAGGCGAGCTTGCAGCCACAGTTGTTGTTGCTGTGGGCGTGGTGGGTGTTACACAGCTGGAACTGCGCCGGGTTGGTGTCGTTGCACGCGGTGGCTTGGTGGGCGTTTGTCGTCGTTCCACCGGTGATTGTGACTGTCCACGTGGTGGTGGCGGCGGTGATGGTGACGGCGCCGTTGACGGTGGTGGTGGCTGTGGCAGCGTGGGCCTACTCTTAGCCGTCTCGCTCTCACCTTCGGACACTCTCTGGTTCTTGCGCGGCACAGGCACATTCTCATGGTATTTCTTGCGCACATCAAAGTTTTCTAAGTAACGCGAATGCCGCACATCCGCAGCAGCCGGTTCTTCCTCCGAATTGGAACGTGATGATTTGTGCTTGGCACGCAAAACTACAGCAGTGGCTACAACGTTGCTGACGACGGCCGCTGGTGCTTGCTCCTCTTCCGAGCTCGACATGACGCCTGCTGGCTTAGTCTCTTGTGCGGACGACTCTATGCGGCGTATGACAGTGCCCTGTCGCTGTAAGCCCTCAGTGGTGCATTCGGATGCGGTGGAGCCAGACTCTTGCACCTGCTCGGACAGCTGGCTTGATTGGCTTTCTGTCTTAGAAATGCTAAATTGTGTGGAAAATAGCTGCTCTTGGCTTCCCGAGCCTAGGCGTGTGGCGAAAAGTAAACGTCTGCGCTCTTTGGCTACAGCATCCTCAACAGGCGCATTGACCGTAGCCACAGTCTCCACCAGGCGTGGCTCGCAAGCGCTTTGTGTGCTGTCCACGGAGGGCAGGCGATGGATCTCGGCCACACCATTAGCTACATGCTCGGCGACTTGTGCCAAATTGGCTGCTCTGGCGTTTACCACTGAGCTAACCGAATGCAGTGTTTCCTGTGACTCCTGAGAGCTATGACGTTGTACCTCTAAGCTCCAGGCGCGTTCCTTATTGTCCTCATCTGCTGGCAGCGACTGTATGGCATCCAGATTCTCAATGCGTTGCATTTGCGCTGGTCGCGCATTGGCTGCGCCCTTACGCTGACCCACAGGCTTTAAAGCAGCTGCTGCTGCCGCTAGCTGTCCGGCCGTAATGGGTGCACCTGCTACAGGTGCACCGCCAATAGCTGCCATGGGCGGCGGTGATGGTGCAGCTGTGGCCGCCGCCAGCTGTTGTATGCCCTGCAGCAAAGTTATGGCTTCACGCTCCTCCGGCGGCGTATGCAACGGTATGTGTATAACACCCTCCACACCCTCATCGTAGTAGCGCAGGCGACTATTTGGTCGCGAACCGCTGGCCGTGATGACTGGCGTGCGACTGCGACTGTGTCCCGGCATGGCAGGCGCAGGCGGTGGTTGCGGGTGGGTCTGCATCTCATAAGCATCAATGGGCGAAGAGCTCTTGGAGCTTTTGGTGCCATCAGTGCTGCTACCTCGTTTTCCCGGCTTAAAAATGGCCAGCACGGATTTCTGCTTGCTGGGCGTAACATTCTGTGATTGTGATATAGAACGCTCCTTGCTTTTGCTGCGTGGGCGAGAGCGTGAGCACTCGCGCGGAGAATCGGGCGAGTCCTTGCCACCGCCGCCTAGGCGAAAGAGAGAGCTAAACGAGCTCTTGCGTGATACACTGCCGCCGGCGCCTGTTGCAGGCGAGGGCGAGCGACTGACCAGCCGCTGCGAATGGCGTGCAGGCTTGGGACTGGCCGTGGGCGTTAGTCTATGTTCATCTATAGGCGCGCCAGCGCCTTGTAAGCACAGCGAGGCGGGCTTAGACTGCGCGCTCTTAGAGTAGACGGGTGCAAGCTGATTGGGCGCCTCCACCACACGTTCATTGGCCGCAATGCCCTTGTCACTGTACATATGATCGGGTCGTAGATTAATGCGTATGTATTCCGTGCCGCTGGGCGTCTTACCAATGACCATCTGCCCGGGACTTTTGGTGCTGCGCCGCTGTGCACCCATGGGTGCTGGTTTGCTTGCCGCCGATGACGACTGTTTGCTGTGCAGCTGTTTAGTCTCGCCATTGGCCAGTGTTGTGGTGGCCTTGAGCTTTCGAGCAATGGCCGGCGAGCTTTGAACTTGTATGCCCTCGGCTAGCACCACCTGTGTGGGATCGTGTTTGCGTGCGAGCAGCACCTTCTCCAGGCGCGCCGCATTGGCTGCCATATCTATGCTATGCGCCGAGCTGCCCGCTGTGGAGGCATTGCTGGTGCCGCTGGCAGCGCCATCGCCGCCCAGCTCCAGCGGCTTGGGTCCACAAAACGAAGTCTCAAGCAGCATGCGATGCGGTGAGGGCGAACGTGATACGCCGGATACGGTAGACAAACGACTGACGGCGGAACCCTGGCTGCCCACGCTGGAAATGCGACTTGTGCGCCCCGAAATGCAAAGCAGCGCTGCCACCTCAGAGCTGGCAGAGTCTTTGCGCTGATGCTGCTGCAAATAGCTTTGATGATCGTCAAACTTGAAGATGTGCGGCGAGGAGCGTTTGGCCTAAGTGGCAAAGAGCGAAAGAAAATGGCAATTTTATAGTTGACTGTTTTGTAAAAACCTATTACGCAATGCGGCATGCCACAAGCTCGACAATTTCAATGAACACTGTAAAAACAAAACACAACAAAACAAAAAGAAAATATATAAAATAAACCAAATTACGCCCAGACAATTGAAATTGAATGTCAATGGTGGCAATCCGGCACCAAGACTAAAACCCCTTTGTTTTTTATTCCCTGATCCACTCAATGGTTTTGGCATTGTCAATCGATGAAAAATACGGAACAGAGCAAGTGCTAGGAAATAGTAGTTAGTTGTAGTGCAAAAGAGACGGCAAGAGGGGGGCAAAACATGCGATAGTATTTTTTTTTTTAATTTTAAAATGGCTAGTTTCGTACAGCTGGTTAGAGTCAGAGTGGTTGGGGTCACAGTTTATGGGTTTCTGGGTCTCTGGCTGATTTGGTGCTGCAGTTGGAACATGCAAATCATTCGCGCAACTTTTACAAAATGTCCAAAAGCAAATTAAATTAATTGATTCTGGTTTGAGCACAGTTTACTCGAAGGTTAACCTTGTCAAATCGAACCGTTGACGTCATTGAGCGGGCGAAGCCCGTTCACACGAACATTACAAGTTTTGGACTTTCAAACTTGCACAGTAAAGTGTTTCGAAATGCTTAATCCTCAAATAAGTTACTTATTTCAAATGAGTGCTCTTTGTTGAGAACATCTATTCAAAAGTGTCAAGTGTCTGCCTCAAGGATTTACTTTAGAATACCACTTTAGCAGGTCAAAGCTTGTCGTATGAGGCGACTAACAATGACATTGGGTTCTTTTCGAGGCCTTAAAAGGGTTGTGCGTAGGTTTCGGGACCCAGCACGTAAAACCACAATTCCAATGAAAGAATGTATTTACATCAGGCCGTAACTCGATAGCGGGTTGTTATGGCCAGTTACGAAAAAGAAGTCTGAGTTCGGTATCCCTGGAAAGCTATTGCGACCTTGCAGCGTGACGTTAAGCAAAACACGAAGCTCTGTCAAGGTAGGAAAAAATCTCTCCGAGCCGTAGAGGTGATGCGCATTCCCGCTATAACCAAATTCGTGATGGAGAGTGTGTTGCGAAAGGCCGGAGTGCTTCGTAAAGAATTGGATTATTATTATTATATCATTGGTTGTCGGTACTGAACGAAAATCTGCCAAATCTGGTTGTAAATGAGAAGCAAAGTATATCGGTTGGACTTTTAATTTCTCTTCTTTTTTGCAAAAACTGCTTATTTTATCAAAAAACGTCGAATATTTATTTGCTAATTACGATTCTGAAGTCGATTTGTTAAAAGGATTAACAAACTGCTAGTACTTAAAAAACAGCAGGAAAATTACTATCAAATGTGTTCCCCTGATACCAGCTCAAGATATTCGCTGTTGACTCTAGCGAAAAATAATAGCAACTTGATTCCGATCAAAAAGTTTAACGCATTCTGAGTCAGATGCCCAAGCGATTTGGAGAAACGTTACCATGTCTCTAATAGCAGCTCAAGAAGCAGGCTAAGAAAGGTTCAGTTGTTGCACGGAACAGTTACATCCCACTGTTGCTCCCATCACAGCGATGCAGAAAGTCGCTGAGTACCCGAAACGCTGCAGATGAAGACAGCCTCGAAAAAATAACACGCTAGGCAATGTCAACGAACGTTCTATGCTGTGCTATGAGTGGGACATTTCCCAAACCACATGGTAGAAAGCGAGGATCTGCTTGATATATAAAACTGGAAAAAGAACTTCCTGTCCAGACTCATGCAGACCAATCAGCTTGCTGCCGCATGTTGCCAAGCCCTTCGAACGCTGCCTGCTGATGCGCTTGTTGTCCAAGATTAAAGAAAGAATCCCTTCGCTTAATTTAAGATTTGTATGGCACGCGCCTCAAACGTGAATCATCATGAATCGTTTCAGAGATCTTAACTCGTACATCGAAGTAGTCGTAGAGTTGCTCTATAAAGTCTTACTTTAGCTCAAGTTTGCAACAGTTTGACAAAACAAACTTGTAACAACTTTTGCGCTCGTTTAATGCCGCTTTTCAGGTTTATATTTGAACTCAATGTCATTGTTATATACTATATATATATATGTCTTCTAATAAAGCGTTCGTTCAACCAAAGACGCTAACTTTATCAATGCCAAATTAGAAACTTTGCAACAAATGCAGCAGCAACAGTTAGCAAACATTTTGTTTTCATTATTTGCAGGCGCAAATTGTTGCTGCAACTTGGTAAACAACAACATCGCGCCCTAAGCCTTGCCACCTTGACACCTTGCCACCTTGTCACCTTGCCACCTTGCCATCTTGCCACCTTGCCACCTTTTCAATTAAAAACTGCACCCTGTCCAAATGCGTTTATAGCTTTTTCTTTTGATTGGCTGCTGCCGCTGCTGCTGCTATATTTGTTCCGCTCTTGAAAATAAAAAAGTTATCTAATGCCTCTGCTTGCTGCATGCTGCAAGTTGCAAGTTGCTGAAGCCGCTGTTGAGCTTCTGCTGTTGAGTGGCAAGTTTGTATGAAACTTTTGGGAATTGCATTAAGTGCAAGCACTTGCAACAAGAAATAAAAAAATTCATTGCATACTTTTCGGCTCGAGCTGCGACAGCTGCTTTTGACGGCTAGATGAAAGTTTCACTCACTCACTCACTCATTCACACTCTCCGCACTGTCTTATTGTCAGCCATCATTTATTCGATACCCTGCAGCCCGGGTATAAAGGGTTTGTGGCATGAAAGAACTCAAATTCAATTTTACAAAGTTCTAGGAGCAAATATTATTGTAAGACAAAATCGATCTAACGATGTGCGAGTGCTGCTTTTTATACATCGGCAATGAGCAATTCTAGGCTTGCTAGCAAATCGAATTTGAAATTTGCATCGTGAAGCTTGGTACTTTACTTAGAAAGTCACATGAAAAGTTTACTTTAAGTTCTGCCTCATTTATCTTCACAAGAGTGCGTCGGTGATTCAAAACGACCATATATAGAAGGTTCTCAAAATCAAGTAGCGGTAGCTGTTCGCTCACAGACAAATTTCGTAAAGGTCGTTTAAAAACAGTTATTTTGCTATCGATGCGTTGCATGAACTGATTAATCCAGATAGTCATGTGACATACAGTGAGATAGAGGCATCCCTTGGCATTAGTACCAACGGTTTACGTCCAATACAGAAGATTTGTACGGCAAAGGATTTGATGCAAAGAAATGTTAAACAAATAGAGACACGGTGCTACAAAACACTTTTATAAGATCGTAACAGGCAACGAATCTTGGCTCTATATGTGTATGAGCTCGAAACTAAACAGCAATTGGCTGTATGGGTCTTTAAAGACGCGCTAAATACGACAAAAGTTGTTCGCGGACGAAACAGTTTAAAAACTGCACATGTAGCTAGATTAGATTTGTGATGGCAGCCATACCCGACAGAGGAAATAAAAAGAGATAATAGAAAGTTGAAATATGAGACACAATTGACACATTCTTCCCGACTTCCTAAAGTCGTGAAGACTACGTAAGTGTGAGTGTAACACTTCCCAAAAGACCGCACAGTAACACAGAAGAGTCGGCTTCTTCAAGACAGGCTGTGCAAGTTGGGCCCATATTGGCCAGGTGTTGGCCAAATGTATTGTGACCTGTGATTAATCCCAACAGGGCTCGCAGATCTTTCCTCTTAGAAGACTTAGAAGATATCTGCAGGCCTTTGGATTGGGTTCATTCACGAAGTGTTTTTTTTTATTATGTGGGGGATTTCCAGCGTTTCTTACAGATTTTGTCTGTGTAGACCGCTATCCAACCCCGTTGGAGAATACCACCTCAGCAGGTCAAAGCTTGTTTTATGAGGCGACTAACCATGACGCTGGGTTTTTTTTTTTTGAGACCAGTAGAGCAACCCCAGGCTTTAAAAGGGTTGTGCGTAGGGTTTGGGACCCATCACGATCACTACACACCATCATTAAGAAGAAGAAGACCACCATCTAACCAACCAATTCAGTTGCGATGACAGCAATAATTGGCTCAGGCCTTTTGGCTGTGACGCCGAGCCTGACCATGATCGACTGACTGAGCTGACCATGATCGACGTTGTGCGAGGATTCTTCAGTGATCTGAGCGCACTATACCATTACAGAAACGTAGATTATTCAATTCTGAAGGGAATGCGAAAAACCGAGCTCTCGCACATCGGCTACCACAAGCGGTTTTTTGAGCCACACAAAACGACGTTTTTGACAATGGATAAAGGGTATCCCACTTTCGGGCAACGCCGTATTGTATAGATGCCGATTTTGCGGTTGGCCTTCTTTCAGGCACCCAACCGATTGTCTGCATCATGTCTTTGTTTGCTGTCTTGTCTTATGTCAGTCAGTTGATGTCTGTGGTTAAGTTTGTTGGCAACATTTGAGTTTATAATCAATTTTGCAGGCCACCATTTGCCAGGTGCTCAGAAAGCAACAACCGCTGTTTCTGCAACGTTGTCTTCTTCTTATCATTGTTGCTCTTGTTGTTGTTGTTCATGATGCTGTTGCTTTTATTGCTCTTACTGACTCGATTTTGAGTTTACTATCGCATTTCCCTGACGCATTTCTTGAATTATTAATTCAATGTTGTGTATATTTTTCTCGTTCTTTGGGTTTTCCTTTTTCCTAAGGTTGTTGCTGTTGCCATTGCCATTGGCTTTTCCTTTGCCACATCAATGTCATGTGTTGTTTCAATTTCCGCTTCATCATGCCATGTTGTTGACAGTTGTTGTTACTTGTGGTTAAAGCTATGTGGTTCCAGCTCTGTGGTTTTCCTTTATCGTACAAGTGGGAGAAATATTGCACAGCGCAATATCATAATGGCAATGTACATACCGTACATATCAACCGAATGCTTACTTGGCCCTTTGGTTTCATAATCTTCGAATTAGTCAAGAAGCGAATTGCGAAAAACAGAAATGCAGATTTCTGTGGTATTTATACAAATTTTGCTTTTAGCATAACGTTGGAATAGGAATGTTTCTTTACTTAGTTGGCATTTCTAGCTGAAAAAAAGCAGAGAAATAAAATTCATTCGCTTCTACAGCGCAGAGTTGAGATAGATGGCAAACACAATTTAAGAAGGTACTTTAATACCATGAAGAGCAATAGACGAGAATGGACAATCCTAGAGATGCATCCTATGAAGAGCCACACCAGAACAAGAATGCACATATGTATGTATCGGAATCTGTGGACATGCAGACTTATGTGCGTGCTATAAACCTAGAGAGGAATCACCAGCAATACTATTTGATAGTCAGTTCGCAGTAAGTGCGGTCACAGGAACGAGAATAAACTCTTAGCTGCTTCAGTGACCGCAATAAAGTTTGCCTCGAATGGGTACCTTCTTGGGAATCAATTTGCGGATAACAGAAACGGTGCAGCTTGCTCCCTAATAGAGCTTGAGCTATTGGACAACACATTGTCAAGCTACTTATGGAAGCAGAAGAGAGATCCAAAAGAATTACAGACTGGAACTGTACGCCAGAACTCAGATAGCCAAATCAACTTATCGGTTCCTTGGTTCTAATATGTCTTTTTCTCCGCTGCGCATTGATAAAGCCGTCAATAAATTCATTATAAAAACTAATTCTTTCCTCAAACGAAGTCCTTTTCATCTACCTCCACTATTACCTCTACCCCAATTCAAATTCAATGTTAACCAAATTTTTGATAATGTTTGCCCACTATATATTTTTATCGATATCTTTGGAATTCATCCAAACTTCACATAAACCATTTACAGACCATCCCCAACCTTTTTTTGATGGAAAAGACTACGCAACACGCATTTTCTGATCCGTCAAGACAGTTTTGTTTTTCCATTTTAGGATGGTTATGAAGACTTTTTGAGGTTATGTCGAGAACTTGAGGCGTCCATAATTAATATGGTCTTTTTTCAGATCTAAAACAGCGAATTTGACGGTTCTGAAGAGAGTTTATAGTTGGAAAAACTTTTTGTTTTTTTCATTCAAAACATTTGTTTGGCAAAAATCGTTCAAAATCGGTCCACTATATCATGTATCAAGAGCAGTTTCTGGTTGAAATGCCATATAACTTGTTGAAAGCTGTGAACCACGCATGTACTAAATTTTGAACCAGTATTGTCACGCTCTCATATTATTTAATACACTCAGAGAAACACGATTAGCGGACCTGCACATGGCGTGAACTCTTATACATACTAGTTGCTAATGTGCACCATTTCCGACTTATTGTTGAGATTCTTCTATCGTCACGGCATACGAGTCGCGCTTAACTCCAATAGATGTTTCACATCAAAATCCTTTTGGATAGCTGTTTTCGACCTGTTTAAGTGTCAATCGTTCAGATAAAAGAATCATACTCATAGAATAAAGTTTTTTTTTGCAGTACTAGTTAATCGAGTTAATCTTTTCGAGAAATTACCAAGTTTTTTGCTTTATATAGTATGTTTGAAAGCTGTGCTGAGTTTCTGTATGTATTGCAGTTTTTCTCTAACTAGAGGCAATTCCTGTTTGAAGTCTTGCAGCTGCCGTAGACCTACCTGTTGTTGTTGTTGTTGCTGCTGCTGCTGCTGTTGCTGCAAACGCTCCTGTTCCTCCTTTTTTTGCTCTGGATCCATAAAGTAAAGTTCTTCAGTGGAGCTACGTAGCTCCAGTGTACCCTCTTCGCCAAAACCAAGGCCAATTGTTTCCTGTAGGGTGCCAGTGCCGACCTTTATAATATTAGTTTATCGGTTACCAGCCAACACACGTACACACACACACACACACACACACACACACACACACACACACACACACACACACACAGACACAAGCGCGCACAAATACATATACAAGAAATTTTGCGTAATTTCGGAAGCAATTTTCATAAGTTTAAGGCAATTACATGGTAAGGTGTGCGTAAGGAAATCACAGGAATTGGTTTGGTTTAGAGAGAGAGATAGAGGGATAGAGAGCGACAGAGAGAGAGAGAGAGAGAGAGAGAGGGTACATAACATGCATGGATTGTTAATGGTCAGTGGTTACAGTTAACGGTTAATACAGGCGCAAACGGAAACGGAAACCAAAAGCAAATCAAAACAGTAGTCAACAAATCAAGAGCCAATTTTTGTGCATTGCGTTAAACAGGCAAATATGGGTGTTTTGGGCCCATGCCATTATGCGTGTGTGTGAGTGTGAGTGTGTGTGTGAGTGTGTGTGTGAGTGTGTGTGAGTGTGTGTGTGTGTGTGTGTGTGTGTGTGTGTGTGTTTGAGTGTGTGTGAGTTTTGTATGGATTTTAGGTTAGTTGTGCGAGGTTAAATTGAACGCATCATAGAGCCCAGTGTGTGTGAGCGCACGAGCGAGATACAAAGAGAAAAAGAGAGAGAGAGAGAGAGAGAGAAAGAGAGAGACAAAGAAATACACAAAAAAAAAGAACAAATTTCAAATAATTAGCACAAAATGATTTTCAAAATACGGCAACGCCGACGTTGACGTTGACTGTGACGGCGACGGCGACGCGACTGCGACAGTAACTGTGGCTGCAACGTCAGCAATTGGCTAATGAAGTTGTGGGCAGTGTTCAAATTTTTGTTGTGGCTTTTGACTGTTTTAGTTGTTGCTTTTGAGGCTTAATACACAATTCGAACGAAATGCTTGATTAGAGTTTTAAGCTGGCTACAGTTTCGGTTAACGTTATAGACGAAATTCGGCAACGTTTATGATTACAGCACATAAATATAATTAACGTTTACAGTAACGATTGCGGTAACACTTTCCAGTTGATTAATAACGATTAACACTATGCCACAACAAAATAAAGCCCATGTCTAAAACAGACCTTTTCCGTTAAATTTGGCATCAGAGATTTCGCATCCACAAACCGTTTTGAATTATCTAGTACGGTTTTTGAATTATCGATATTTACAAAAGCTAATTGCCGTGTAACTCACAATCGAGAAAAAATAAAATTACATCGACATGTAAATTCCTCTAATACAAGTTATAGTTCATCCCGATCGGCAGTAAGGTTACCGACTGACTTTGCAAATTTCGAATACAAATTTGAGTATTGAAATAGCAATAACTAGAAAACCGTTCTAGATAATTCGAAATAGTTTCCGGATTCGAAATCCGTGACCCCAAATTTACCGGAAAAGGTATGGTGTTATCCTTTTGAAAATTCAACAACGTTGTGAGTTGTAGCATTTTTTTCTATATTCCCAAATAACTTTGCCACTTCGCTACTGATTTTGCTCAAATCGATGTTCGCAAAGAAATCTATTTATCGAATTCAAAAGGAATATATGTCTTTAGGATAATAAAAAAAAATGACCATTATTCGAATTTTTAAAATAAATACTTTGCTTGAAAATTAAAAACGGTTTCCGAATTCGAAATCAGTGATTCCAGAAAAGGTATGTTTTAGCCATAGGCCTGTTTAAAATTCATCTTGATCGGTAGCAAAGTGCTTAAGAATTACTTTAAGCTTTAAACCAAAAACATATTTCGGAGTTCAAAATTTTGACATTGCATTTCTTTTTTGAAAATTAAAATTAATTAAGAAAATAGTTTCGTTTTGACCAAAATTCGTGTTTTTTAAGAATCAAGATAAAGTAAAAGTTCAGCTTATCAAAAATTGTTATGAATTTTTTCACAAAATTTGATTGAGTTGTTTTTTGAGTACTACAAACTCGTTTAACTCTTCTACAGATTACACTAGATAACATTTTTCGTTTAACTTTGATCAGCTGAATCGAAATCCGAAAACCTTTTGGTTTTTTAAAAGTATTTTCGAGTTATCGCGACTTCATAGAAAACACTATTTCAAACGACGCGACGTCGCCGATTCTCCCCTAATCTTGACGGGATTAATTATAACTGAAATTAGAGCCAATGGAATAGGTACTTCTTAATATGCTCTCAAATGGATTTATTCTACTCCGAGTCGATTTCCTTATGAAATAGAAATTTTCTCCGCAATCATTTATTTTGCCTATCTACTATACTCCTTGGTAAAGAAAAATAATGTTCAAATGGATGGTAAAACACTAAATCTCATAGAGTGAGAAAAGAACAAATACGTAAAGCATATCGACCCCTTTGTGCGAAATTGTCGAATGTTACATTCTTTACGAAATAGACTTTTTTTATGCGAAATTATTCTAAAGCACCTAAATCATCACCTGAAAAAATATTATAGAGATGATCACTATTGTTACGGTGATAACACAGAATTAAATTTGGTAGTGTTGCAACATACGATAATTTCGCGCAAAGGGCTCGATATGGCAAGGGCGGAGAAGAAGGACCTGTCTAACTCTTAGGAGGTAGAACAACGCGGTTGGTGAGCGAAGCAAACAGGGCAAGCAAAATGCCATTATCGAAAATGTCATTAAAGATCTCTTTTAACGATTTTTTGAATTCCTATTCATTGCAATTAGTTGAACACGTTTGACGCTAGTATTTGCGTTCTGGAGACGCAGCTACGTCCGAATTCGCGATTTTTTTTTACCGGATTCTGATTCTGCAGGACTTTTCGTTATTGGTTTTCAAAGATTAACCTCAAATGAAGTTTTCATTGGAGCTCAAACTTTAACTCGTATTTCGAAACTATGAAAGAAATGCATGGCATTCAAGGTTTTTTTTTCGTTTTTAGCCATTTCTGTTGAACTGTGTATTAAGCCATCGTTTTGTATGTTGCTGTTGTTGTTTTGGTTGTTGTTGTTACCATAGCTGGTTTCTCTATAAGCGGCTGAGGAGCTACCAAGTACGTCCAACTACTGCTATTATCACAAACACTTACAAAAGCGCAGCGGCTTTGTGCTTACCTGTTCGAATACATTCTCCGGACTGCTCTCACGGCTATCCTCCTCCTGATGCGACGATGACGAGGCGCGACTCAATTCGATGCGTGGCGTCGATGGTGTTGTCAGCGTGGCAGTGCCCCGAAAGTTCATGCCCGTTTGGGGCAGGGGGTGGCCGCCCTCACTGCTTCTAACCAAGGTCGTTGTGACCGTTGCCATGGCGGTCTTAAGCGGCGGTGGGCGTTGCTTGGCAGCGACAGAGGCGCAGGTGGCGGACGTGGATGATGATGAGGAGCTGCTAATGCTGGCAGCAGCAGCTGCCGTTGCTGGGCTGGCGGCTGATATGCTCGGTGCTTCGCTGGTGCTGGCGTTTGACGTTGATGTCGCTGTAGGCGTCGAGGGTGTAGTATGTTTGCTGCGCTGCTGCTGCTGCTGCTGCATTGCATTGCTGTTTTGTCCCGGCGTGGCCATCATCTGCAATCGACAATAATATGCTTAGTTGGCTTTTACTCACACACATGCACACACACTCTTCCTTTTGACCTTTATCTGTCATTCATCTAGGCCAACGGTTTCAAATTGAAATCAAATGCTTTGACACAGTTTTCATTTTGTGCAAATCGCAACAATGTCCGCCCCACACATGGCACAAGATTCATCAGGCATTGGCCACCCACTGGAGCACACATAGATGCATGCAGCAAATGAAAATTGCCAACACAGCTACTAAAGCTGAGGTTTCCTAAGCAATGGCAGCCATTGAAAGTCATTTCCTTTTGGTTTTTGTTATATGTAATTTTAATTAAAATTATCATTTCCTTTCATTGCTCTAGTCTTAATGCTTTTATTCAATCTCTATATGATAGTCAAAGGCTTAGATAGCTTTCTGCTGTAGGTAGCGGTAACGGGATATTAAATTCCATACATTTTTCTTTCAAAGTTCTATTTATCATGCTCCCAACTATCTCTTATGTTGTACAAATCCCTGCATGTGTAACAGAAGCAAATCGAAATTACGATATTTCCTAATGATTCTTTGAATCTTGTCTGTTGATACCAACAATATGCATCCTACTTCAGACTCAAAAAGGACTGCACACAATTGTACTTTAAACGAATCAAGCGAGAAGAGCACCGAAAATTCTAGTAAGCAGCAGTGCTATGAAAACTTTTCCAAGCGGCTAATTGATAACTAGGAGGCTCCGCCTCCTGCTTGCTTGTCTCTTGCTATTGACTTATAGATTTCAGCCTACCAATGGACTTTCGCCACATATTATCAAATTCTTAAAACGTAACTCACAAATCACCACATTTACCTCCAAGAGGACTTATGTGGGTCTAGTTCTGTAGGTAATATATACGGCTGACATAAGCCGAGGATGCAGCCATATTTGCAATACATTATAATGCTGTTGATACATCGAGCGTATAAATCAGGAATGGATTGGAGATATTTAGGTAAGAGGGATTCCAACGACGATTGTTGCTGTTACAAAGGAGGCCGCAAGATATTTTGTGCAACATTGTGGAGAGCTTTATGACTGTTTTGAAAGAAGTATTCTATCGCCGATCCTCTTTTTATTGGCAATAGACGATGTACTGAGTGCCACCGTAGAAAGATCTGAGAGAAATGGCATCCAATGGAAACCGTTTGAGAGACAAAGCCACCTGGGTTATGCCAACGATATTTGTTTTCTGGAAAGTACCAATAGCGGGCCAGTCTAATTTCCCTACGCACTTAGTGTATTCCTGCGAAAGCTGAAAAGGCTCTACACGCATCTCAAGAATGATGCCTACACAACATTCTTAAGATACAACGACCGGATATTATATCGAACCAAGAATTGTAGCTCAAAAACTGTTGAACGCCGAAAATAGGCAGCGGCTACGTTGAGGAGACCAAACGATACCATTTCGAAGCAGTCCTTTGAATTGAATCTTCAAGGTACACGGCGAGTTGGTAGACCAAAAAGATACCCTTGAATTGCTGGCTAACGTCGAAGAAAGCAGTTGCAGGCTGAGGCAAAAAAAAGGAAAATGTACTGGCTCCATGGGCGGCACTCGCAAACTAAGATTCAGAAGAAAGCTTTTCAAGGCAATTCCCAAGCTGGTATGGACCTGCTTAACTTTGGGGAACGGCGAAGTACCCAAATATTTAGATTGTACACATAGTATGACAAATGCTTCTTGGCATGTGAGTAACTTGTAAATCTACAAAGATTTTCAGAATACCGTAAGTTAGAGACGAAATAGAAAGAGGGATAGAAAGATACATACATATGAAGACTGCGGTAAGAAACACATGAACTAGCAATATACCTTTTGGTCTACAGTATTAGTCCCAGGCATTTAAATCAAGAATATATATGGGTACTCCCGAGCGTGATCATCGTACACGTTTAAAGTGAAATACAAGGCAAAGCAAACACTATCTTTTTTCTATTACTATAACGCTTTGCTAGCACAAACAAAAATTTTGATTCGAACGTGACCAAACATGGAGCTGGTTTTCGTGACGATCTCTAAAACTTCGCCTTTTCATTGCTTCGACTTTCTGAAATGCGTCCATTTGCAAGACAGTGCATACATTTGCATTTGTTTTTTCTATTTAGCTTAAAGCTCTCCCAGTAATCCTAAGTATCTCACTATTTGGAATGGTTCTAATTGTGCTACTTCAGGCATCGAGAGTCTATGCCCGCCTAGGAGGTTCATTCTTCTTCTCGACAGTACGTCACCCTTGGCGAGCACATGCCGCGACTCCTCCTCTTGATCATAGTATCTACACGTGTTAGAGCTGGTGATGCCCAGTGCTTAAGTGTCCCTTCAGTCTGCAATGTACAGTTAGCACGCCAGTCAAACCTCTTGGTGGTTTTAACATACACTTTCGCATAAATGAGGAAAAATTACAAACTTTTACTGCTAAGCTATCAATTTTATTTGAATTTAACTCCGGAAATTCTTCATTCATCTTCAAAAATAAAATCTCTCACTTTTGAACTTCTAGTGAAAATTTAAGATTAACCTAAAGGTATGTTTCTTCTCTTTCAAGAACAATAAACAAATTCAAAAGCGCTTGAAAAATTACTGAGTTACAAACGCTTTTTTCACAATAATTTGAAGTTTCAAATAGACCTTTAACCCAGAAAAGGTCACTTAAAAAGTGCAGAATCACTGTAGCACCGTTTAATTATCGTAGAGTCATTGGAGCCATTGAACCCTTAGAGCATCCCCTATCTACGCCACTGATGCTCACAATCTCATCCAGGTTGTAGAAAAATGTAATGCAAAAGATTCAAATCAAGTTTATACTATAGCTAATTATGAGTCCAGTTGATAAAACAATTTTAAGTTTGCAAAATTCGATTGACTGAAACTATTTGTATGCACAGCAAAGTCATGATTCTGAATACATGGCATTCCGAAGTAATGTGCAAGCTGTGGCTAAAAGGCTCTTTGTCACAGGACTTAGACGGGATTAGCTTAAAATGGCTGTGAAATATGCTCTCCACTGTCGCCCACTTAGCACTTAGATGTCGTTGTGACGTCACCATGCATATAAGCTGGGGTGGCTCAAGGCCAAGCGTCTTATTGCAACTGCTTTTTAAGAGTTGACTCTTAATTTGTGACACAGGCTTTATGTATTCTTTAATGAAGTGTCAACTCTAGTTCATATTCAAGAACTCTGGTGTGTGATATTGTTTTGGGTACTTTCTCTTAATATGTATAAAACGGTACAAAGTTTTTTACGGTCTCCATTTATTGGGACTAAAACGGGCCAAGTATCCAGGACTTTAACAGGCTTGTGCGTAGGGCTTAGAACCCGCAGCTTATAACCCCCTCGCAACGAAAATCTTCTGAGGCGCCTAGTGGAGTGCCCCACATCAGGCCGTAACAAGGTAACTGGTTGTTATGCCTATAAAATCAAGTTAAGAAGAAGAAAATGGGTCATGTCTCGAGCGAATCGACTATAAAAGAAAGAAGTTGTAACATTTTGAGCAAATATGTCAAGCTTGAATTTTGTAGCCCTGTTTAATTCGTGTTATATTTGATCATATAAATGGTTCTAATGATAATGCGCGTTTATGCGTAGGGTTCGGGATCTGCCACTGTCTATGACCGTTGCCCAACGATTTACGTTAAAATTACTTTGGGAGGTCTCACTGTCGGACAATTCAACCTTAACAAGACTACCGGCGATCCAGATCCAGTGCACAGCGAACGCCTTTCCAGAGGTAAGAAGGTCGATTCACACAACGACGCTAACTACCGCCGTATCAGTCTTTGTTGTATCGCTATTCAGACCCTATTGAGCGGCTTTTGTGAAAAACTAAACCCATTCGTGAAAGAAATGATCGGACCTTATCAGTGTGACTTTAAGCCTAGTGAGTTCACTATTGGCCATGTACACCAACCAAATCCTGAAAAAGACCTAAGAATACCAAGTCGACATTCACTATCTCTTTGTCGAGAGATCGCGTATGTGTGACTTAGCAGAATGACTTTGAGCACGCAGCTGTGTCACGGCAGGTAAGAATCCCTACGAACCTTTTGATGCCGACATATTAAACTTTCCGATGGAGAGTGTGTTGCGAAACGCCGAAGCATATCGGAACGGGAAAATATTGAACTATAAAAGGGTCCAGTGCCTCGCAGCTACGCGAGCAGCCTTTGCGGCTATTGAAAAAGAATGTGCCTGGTTGTGAATTAGAGCAAGACAAACTATATGCTTCCTTCGAGTAGAGAGACGCAGCGTTTAGACTCATAAATTGATGTTGAAAACTATACTCTTGATGTTGTCAAGGATTTCGTGTACCTTGGCACCATCGTCAATAGGTGATACTTTGAAAATGAGTAATAGAGAACATTCGGGCCCGGCGAAACTAACACTCTATAGGACGGTCATCCCTTCCGTTTTGCTTAATGGCGCTGTATAATGCCAAATTATCAACTTTTTATTAAAAATAGAGAGAAAAGTTCGCAGAAATTCATACTTAACCAGTTACTCTCAATTCACGCTCTTAAAGGGCGAGAGAGAAGAAAGCCGCAAAAGACTGAAGTTCGCAACGAGAGTCAAGAGGGGCGAACGTGTAACATGATAGAACCTCGTTAAGTATGCCTTGATTGCATGAAATTAAGTAAGAAATTCAAAAGAGCTTAAAGGATGTTTTGCTTTTCAAACATTTCGCAAACGTTTGCTGATCGTTTCGCTCATTTCAATAAATTACTTTGCTTATGTTCTTATAGCAAACGAATTTACTTACATTTACCAATCTTTCAAATCATAAATCCAAGCACATCAACAATCCAAAGCACATTTTCGGCTTGAGAACTTTTACAGCTTTTATATAAGACTATATATATAGAACAAGAAAAAATTTTGCCACAAACCCGCTAACTTTGACATTGCAAAAGTCTTCAAGGACAACTACAGTTCATTCAAATTGCTTTCCTAAAACGAAAAGTCATCTTGGTAATTGCTTTTAGGCCCCTAAAGGCCCTACATATCGCTGAGTCATGTTGTCGTTGTAAAAGTCCTTAGTCCAAGTTCACGTGTTCTAAAGAATACGTACAAAAGCCATGGCCGTTGGCTATACGCTTTCAAATAAGGTTAGGATTTTTTTGCGGTAACTTTTGAACTTGAAATCAAAAACCTGCACCGTGTTGTTGAGTGTTTCGCTTAAAAAGCTATTTTTATACTCTTCTAAGCAATGAAAGAGCGAGCACTGGATTTTCTGCCATACCTTTATTTGCGTAGTCTTCGGACTAAATTTCAACATCGAATTCATTAAAACTACTTGCTTTTCACAATCGAAACTCATTTTGTTTATTGAAATGAAGCAAAATTAGGTTAACTGTTTGCGAGTTCGTTTTTCGAACTACTTTAAAAAGCCGACCATTTGACCTTAAATTAGCCATATTTCGGAAACTAGAAGAGATGCAACAAAACATAGTTTTGAGTTCCTGCAATCAATACCTTTAAAAGGAGCCAAAGGTAATTTTCAAATAGCTGTATTTTCAAACAGAAAGAAAAGTTTCAAAATTATATTTCGCGATTTCATCATGTACAATGTGCTTAATAGACACATGTAATAAAAAGTATTGATTATGAAAACTGGTAATCGGAATTTTGCTTTGTTTGTATAAATGCATCAAAACGTACACATTTTATGCATCAACGTTCAAAAATGTTCTCAGTGCTTTGAACTTTGTGGAAATGTCTTCGAATCAGGGCTCTTCTGATATTGCATATATTCCACCAGAGCTACGACGTAAAATGAAACCTTTTAAAGAGGACTAAAGACCTATCGTATTTGAAAGGAAAGTGTGGTTAAAGATTTCGAAACCTTATTTGATAAAGAGGTGACAAATTAGAGAGTTCACTTTATGCTTTTCAAGCAAACAAGACTTTTCCCTTGTCAAAATGATTTGAAAACTTTCTGATTATATCAAATAATTTGATTTCTAACCATATAGATCATAGATACTACGATACGACCATTGGTTCAAATATTGAGGGTATCGAGCAAATTATCGGCAAAGGCGTTGAAAATGTGGTGTTGGCCGCTTTTCACAAAACAGCCCTATACTTGGATTGCACTTTCAGTACGAAGAGATTCGATACTATGGATAGTACTATTGAGGTATCGAATTTGTTCCTTCGTGCCTTACTATCTATTTTTCCAATAACGGTAATTTAAACATGAAGGAAAAAACTGATCGATAGTATCGATTCTTTTCGAGCCGAAAGTGCTATCCATAGCTTCGAATCTATTCAAACCGTAAGTACATCGTTAGTATCGATTTTTTTTACTGAAACTAACGATCAAATCGAATGGTGCGACTATGGTTAGTTTTGCAGCTCTACTTTTTTATCGCACCATTGTTTGTTGTAACTTATGTAAATACACTTAGATCTAGGCAGTATCCAAACGGGTGGTTATTTCTAGTGTAGCTACTTCGGTTGCAAACCGTTTTGCCAAAAGATTACAAAATCCCGAATTAGATGAGAAAGAAAAAGAAGTCGCTTGTCTTCTATATATCAGCTGTAAAGACCAGAGACCGCCACAGCAATCAGCGATATGCTAGAAATCTCTAGATAGTTTATAACTCTACAAAAACGAATTTTTGAAAGGATTTCAATAGCAGATTTATAAAGTTCTGAAACATATTCTATATTTATGTTTATAAGGGGTATGTCAGATAGCTCTAGAAGGAGTTGCTTCAACTTTTCGGACAACAGCATTCAGGATACTCTTGGAACGGTCTCTCAGATACTTTTAGTGCTCTAAGGGATTGTTTTAGAACTTAAATTTCAATCTAATAGATAACTGGCACAACGGAGAATAGCTGCGATATGCAGATATCTGGCATTACAACCGGATTACGGTCTGATGTAGAGCACTCCTACAGGCACCTCTTCTCCAATCGATGGTACCAAAGGTAGCTAGTGTTGTCTATACCTGGCTCCTCCAACGGAGGCATGGCCTGCCCCTTCATCGTCTTCTAAGGTGAAACATAACAATGTTTTGTTTCGCAATTATAGCTGTGAGCTTGTTCACTTTGCCCACAAACTTAAGCTGTAACGAAATGCTTTAGGTGTAAAGGGTATACCCGTAGTCTGCAACTATATTGCGCCATCACAAAAGGAGCGTGCATATGATACTTTTTGACAGATATTCCTCCAACAGACTCTGCCAGTAAGTGTCAGCTATTCACTCCACCATGATATAAAACGATTACAATCTTTAACATATCAAATATGTGACGTGGGCATCATTTTTGACGCATCGTGATAAAATATTATGAAATAAATGTTGTAAATGATGCTGACAGTAATGATGACACTCTGCAATGCCGCCTGCGGCTTTATGAGCGGTGTGCAATTTCAGCTTAATCTAATGAAATATTTGAAAGATGATATAATTGAAAACTCATCTTGCCAGGGATCAAGGCAACAAGAAACCAGTGCAATAGCTACAGTTGGCGCGTTGCCGGGCTACAAAATACGCTGAACTCTATACACCTAAATGTATTAGGTAATTACAATTTCAATCAGATTTTGACGTGATGGAATTTAGGTATTATATCCTGAAAGCGAATTTGTATATTTATGTCCAGATGAGTCTACATAGCCATTTTTCTAACTCTAGCTTTATGAGAAACAGATTTAGATTTTAGCCCGACGAGGAAGTTAGGGGAGAGAAAGACAGTTGAAATAAGAGAAAGGTTGTGAAAACAGAGTAGGCTTGCTAAACAGGCTCCCTATTGTCCCGTAGTCGTGAAGACTATGTAAGGGGAGAGTAAACACCTCGCTCATTTTGAGTGCATCGCTTCCCAAAATGCGCATCCAAGTTCTCGCAAAGGCCGGACAGTGACACAGAACTTCCTCAAGACAGGCTGCGCAGGTTGGGTCGTCAATGAGGCAAATATTGGTTAGCCAAATGTATTGTGACCCGTGATTAATCCAACCAGGGCTCGCAGATCTTTCCTCTTCTAACAAAGAAGATATCTGTAGGTTTTTGGCTTGGGTTCTTTCACGAATTGTTTCGTTACGCGGCATCCAGTGGTGGATACCCAGCGTTCCTTACAGATGTTGTCTGTATAGGCCGCTATCCATCCAACCAATTTAGCTGCGCTGACAGGAATGATTGGCTCAGGCCCTATTGGCTGTGACGCCAAGCCTTTGTTTGCCAGCTCAGCCGCCATTTCATTGCCCTAGATACCTCGGTGTCCAGAAACCCAGTATATACTGACTTTGTTATGACGTGAAATCATTGTCTAATGCTTGGCATCACAGTCTTAATAAACAACACTCTCGCTAGACAAAACTAACCACAGATGTCTTTAGAGTGTTCGAGCGGTAAGTACTCCGTAAGATCTTTGGCAACGACTACCGCATTCGATAAAATGATAGGCGTTACTAGATACACGATGACAAGCGAGTTAGCATTCAATAGGCTTGTATAGACAAAGAAGCTCTTGGAAGAGCGTGCTTAAAGGAAGCACCAGTTAGATGGCGATATCTTTGGTGTCACGGAGTGGAGGAGCAAAATTTGACTGTTGTCTTAGCCGTTTCCTGCTCAGTGTTTTAAACAAAATCAGTTAGCACTAACTTAATATATACTCATCTCCATTGGGTATAGAGTACAAAAAACAAACTGTGCCAGATTAATAAGCATGCATAAAGAATTATCTCTGGCAACTTGATGCATTTAGCATTAGACACGCTTAAAATTTCCGTCATAAAACCAATGCAATTATCCTGCTTAAGGCAAATGCGAGTGAAAAGCAGCTTTAACTGCACGTACACAGACGACTTTGGAGCAGTTGGGAAGCGTGCATAAAAAAAAAGGAAAGAAAATTTTATAAAAATATGCATAAAAAAAAAATTTGATGCTGACAGTCGGGACGGTGTCCCACAGTGGAATACCCTCTACTCTTTTACTTTATAAACACTAAATACGGTAAAATGGTAATGGAAGTATCCACTTTTATATCTATTTTCATAAGATCGATATGCCGTAAACATTTTCCTATTGGGAAGTTGCAACTGACAAGTTTTCCTATTGGTAAGTTGGCTATTATGGGAGCAAAAATAACTTTTATATTGTTCTTGGGCCAATGTCGTGAAATTTCGTAACATAGATCAAAAATACGTTTATAGATGTCTGTGACAATTTTCAAATCAATATATTGGGGGGTGTGACAGTTATCAAGGTAAATCGTTTGCGGGGAAGGTGGGTTTCCATTGAAAAAAGGAGGATGCAGTTTTATTGACTTGGGTCACACGAGTCTCCTTACCGAATTCTGTAACTCTAGCTCACATGTATGCATATCTACATGTAGTGGAATTTTGGTACAGCTTATTGGCGAGGTTGGGCGAAATTAGCATATTTTTGACTTTAACTTTTGATGTATTTATACGATTTCGATTATTTTTGAAACATAGATGCACATAAACATGACGCACGTCTGGGAAATGCTTCGAGTTGATAGATTCAACGGTGCGGTTGTAAGCCGCGCAAATCTGTCGCGCAGGAAGGGGGTAGGATATCGACTTAATTCGACAAACTTCCTCAGCCTTGAGAAAATGCGCATCTTTTGGTAAAATTATTTTGCTCTAACTCTTATAGTGTCGGAGAAAGCTGGCCCAACACGGACAGACAGACTGTCTGACTCGACTATTGCTCCTGATCAGTTTTGCCCATGGAACTTAGGGTCTGTCACGCCTCCTTCTGCCTGTTACATACATTGCACAAATCTATAATACCCTTTAAAACTTCGTGTACAGGGTATAAATATATATATAAAGCAAATATGCAGCGCGGAAAAAGCATGCAACGCACTCGAGGAAAAGTCCTTTCACACTTTCACACAGAGACAGAGACGCAGCTCACACGGACAAAATGCGCTGATTGACACATGGCGCTTGAATGTCGCTTCAACCGAGTGGGTAAGAGTGAGTGAGCGAGGAGGAGTCGGTGAGGGGAGGACAACACTGGCGACAGGGAGAGCAAAGTTGGCGACGAGAAAAAAAAATATTTTAGCTGTCAACGAGCAGAAAGCAGCATGCGTTTCTTCTTGTCTGTGTGAGAGACCTTGAGTCACACACACACACACACACACACACCCACACACACCCACACACACACACACACACACACACACACACACACACACACACACGCTTGCTCAAGCAAATAAATTAATTTAAAGCAGCATGAAGCTGGCGCTGAAAACTATGCTATGCTAAGCCGTTATGCGTGCATGTGTGTGTGTGTGTGTGTGTGTGTGTGTGTGAGCCTTTTAATTGAAAGCCGCATACATAAAATTTTATTAATTCAATTTTTAAATCAGAATGCCGCAAACAAACAGCGCACAGCGTGCAGCGGCCTATGTGTGTGTGTGTGTGTGTGTGTGTGTGTGTGTGTGTGTGTGTGTGTGTGTGTGTGTGTGTGTGTGTGTGTGTTAGCCTGTTACTATAGCTATGATAGTGTCTAGCTGTAGTGGGCGTGTGTGCTAGTAGTAAGACCGGCAAGCGCTTGGACGACGTCGCCCTGGACAACGTTTTGGCCCGTTTGGGCCGAAAATGTCTAGTGTACAGAAAATGTATATACAGTCAAACCTGCAAAGTTGGCCACCTCCTTAAGTTGGACACTTTACAGCGAAACCCAAAATATATTAGTACAAAAACTGAAATTTTCAACTGCTTAAGTTGCAACTGCATAT
Source organism: Chymomyza caudatula (assembly GCA_035041775.1). Taxonomy (NCBI): domain Eukaryota; kingdom Metazoa; phylum Arthropoda; class Insecta; order Diptera; family Drosophilidae; genus Chymomyza; species Chymomyza caudatula. Next base: position 2,048,720 of record JAWNKW010000145.1, read on the forward strand.
CTTGTAACTAGGTCACTTTTTGAGCGATTTTTGAATTTCGTTAATTGAACCTGTAAAAGTTGGCCAACTGAAAACCACAGCAATGTTATGAATGAAAATACGAAGGCCGCATTTTCGAATTATAAATATATTACAAATTAATGGCAAAATTTTACAACTGAACAAAATTGGCTGCAGTAAGCTCGTTGCTTATAGAAATTTGAACGAAATGCTTGCAGATGCAACAAATCAAATCAAAAGAAAGAATTTCAAAAGCGTATAATTAAGCAAATTTAAAAGATTCTCTTAAGTTTGAATTAGAACATTAGAGTTTAAGTGAAATTTTGCAATTTAAAAGAATGTACAGTACGCTTGTAACAAACTTTGACTGCTTTGCAACTATGAACTTAAACTTTAAATTATGTATGTACACATAAACATACACATTTTTATGTTTAAAACAATCATAATCCATAATATAAAGTTAAAAAAACTGTTGAAGAAACAACATAAAATCAATATAAAACTTACAACCTTATAAGTTGGCCCAAAAATTCATGAACCATGAATCTTAGCCAACTTAAGCAGGTTTGACTGTATATGTTTTTGGTTAGCATGTCTAAAGTTTTTACTTTATAAAACTAACAAGCTCATAAGTTGGCCCAAAAATTCTTGAACCATGAGTCTTAGACAACTTAAGCAGGTTTGACTGTATATGTTTTTGGTTAGCATGTCTTATATTTTTACTTTATAAAACTAACAAGCTCATAAGTTGGCCCAAAAATTCTTGAACCATGAGTCTTAGCCAACTTAAGCAGGTTTGACTGTATATGTTTTTGGTTAGCATGTCTTATATTTTTACTTTACATAGCATCTTTTTTGGGGCGGTTACAGCAGCAGCAAGTGTGCTTTTTGTGGCAATATTTAGTCACAGGCCATAAATGTGTAATTGAATTAATTAAAATTAATTTTAAAAAAAAAGCAGAGCAAATACACACACGCCTACATAAAAGTAGGCCGTGTTTTTGTGTACCAAAAAACTTGTTAGCGTGTGTTGTTTGTTGTTCTTCCTGCTGTTGTTGTATACTTACACACACACACACACACACACGGCTGTACAGCATGAGTGTGTGTGTGCTGCTGCTGCTATTACTACTCACCGTGTGTTAAGACTTGCTTAATGCCTTCTTGAACTTGTCCAAAATTTGCTGCTTTCTTGGCCTTATTAATTTTTCATCAATTTGTTTTTTGGCAGCCACTTTTGCCAAAACAAACATGCACTCACAACAACAAACGTTAAAAAAAATAAAGAAAAACTACTGGGAAAAGGCAATTTTCAACACAAAACACGCGCTACGCGTTGACCGAGACAGCAGCAACGTGCCCCAAAAGTTCACTAAAATTTTGCTTCTCTTATGTACATATACATATACATATATGTATATATATATATATATACACATATATTATGTTTTATTCTTTTAATTTTATGCTTTTATGCTCTGACTTTAACCGTTTTCTTGCCGTAAATAGCACGCGCTGCTCATCCGTTCAACTTTAGACCGCACGCACGCAGCGCCAGCGTCGTACTGACTGCAAAAGTATGCTACACATTTTTTTTTCCGTTCTCCCTTTTAAGTTCAAACTAAAGCTGAAGCTGAAACTGAAGCTGCACTTGCCAGAGGCGCGCACACACACACACGCACACACACACACAAATATGCTGCGCACTGGTAAAGCTTGCGCGCTGAAAGCTTTTATGCCTGTCACTCGCCTCTCTCCGCTCTGTCTATCTCTTCTCCTAAATGAGCTTTTTCAAAGCTTTGCCCAATGTGTCTGTTTGCAACTTTTGGTAAACTGGCTCAGCTGTGGAGCTTATGTCAACTCTAATGTGCCTCTCGATATATGCCTGAACAGCACAGTACGCAAAAATGGGACCAAAATTTAATCTCTTGCGTCACATATAGTAAATTTTGAATGGCAATTCATATATCCAAAAGTTGTGCGCAAATGTATTTTATAAAGTACTAAAAAGCAATTCGCCCAAAAGCCAGCTAAATGTGTATCTTCAAATCCTCAAAGACACCACAGATATGACAAAAAAGACCAAAGACAGTACTGTGGATGCCAAAAAGTTCCTTTGGCAAAAATTATCAGCATCAATACTCAAGCCATTATAGCCAAGTCAGCCTGTCTAAACATTGAAATTTTAATTCTCCGCAAAAACGTATTGCAGTTGGCCAAAAAACTAAAATCTCAAATTTGATCTTTTTCGACGATTTAAGCACAACTGACACCTTTTCCGGTGATTTGGCTATGTTTCTGTGTTCGTGCATTGTAGTTGCTGTTTTCGTTGTCGATGTAGTGTTTTATTTCAATAGCTTTAGTAATTTCCACTATAGCAAGCTAAATGTCTATAAATTCAATAATCTATCATGTTGGGCATGTCTTCAAAGGGTTTCCTATTGAATTTGAGCAGTCTAGTCGCTATAGTTGGGTCCCCAGAGGAATTGAAATAAATTTTAAAAAAAAATGTTATTTGTTTTTATTCGTCCACGCTAATTTTGGTTGTTTTGATAAACATGCGGAAAAGCTTCAATTGGTTTCCAACTGTTTATTTTATTTTGCGGCTAAAGGACTAAAAACGATTTTTCAAAAAGGTTTTTGAGCTCTTTTGACTTTATATCCGCATTTAACATGCAAATCATTGAATCTCAAGTTTTTTTTTCGAAAATTTAATAGTTTATATGAAATATTTTTTTAATCATGAAATTTTTTTGTCAACAACTTTGTCAATAATAAATGGATTTTCTTAAAAAATAGCTTATTTGACCATCGTATGTTGATACATACATAATTTGCCCATCGTGCCTAGTGTTGCGTAGTTGATGTCTTTCTTTTTGGGCCTCTAGCGCAAAGAAACTAATTTTTATTAGTTTATTAGAAAAGTTTACTTTTATGAAACAAATCTCTTGTATAAATAGGCTAAGAAAAAATTTGTTCACTCTTTTTGGGGAAAATTCATCTCATACTTCATCTTACATGGGATTACGCGCATCTTTTGGTAAAATTTTGTGTCTAGCTCTTATGGTCTCGGAGATCTATTCCCTTATACGGACAGACGGACGGACATTGTCCAATCGCTACCCGAGTCAATGATAAGACTTTTTGCCCATGGAACTTATGGTGTGCCACGCTTCCTTCTGCCTGTTACACACATTGTACAAATCTATAATACTCTTGTACACTATGTGTACAGGGTATAAAAAAATGACAAAAGCCTTACAAATTGCAAATTAAAACCTTTTCAGCAAGTAATGAGTCTCTTCAGTCATTTTTTTAGCGTCACCAAATAATTTTTACGCCGCGCTGTAGAGAAGAAGGCAGTACCGATTACAAAGTAACTAATAATTTGAACAAGAAACTTCAAGATAATGAACACATATAACAATATGAATGCTATTAATTCGTATGTATCAAATGTAAGAAAACAAATGATCTCAAATCAACCAAAATACACAGAAGACTGAAAATCTTTAAATTTGTATACATCCTGTCTACATTGGACAAAAGTATTAGAACCAAGTGTGTCCATATACTGTACTAGTATTTTTAAATTCGTTAAATTTAAAAACTATAACACATAGACTATGCAACTTGCGCAAAAAAAATGCAGTTTTTGGTCAAATTTACTTTCTATAGATATATTTATAAATGATCTGAATCGTTTAAAAATTTGAATACAGTGCCTTTTAATTTTGGTTTTTTTACAAACGATGACTAGGTTAACACACCTGTGCAAAACTTATGTCCATTTTGAATAATCGTTCTTACTGTAGTGGCAGCCCTGCCATACACACTGAACAGCATTTTCTAAAAGACGAACAATTTCCACTAGAATTGCATTTAGCTTTCTTGAAATTGTAGCTTGTAAATACGATTAGATTTTGGTTGCACAATTCGTATGAATTTTTCGACGATAGGCTATTTTGTATGCTAGTGTTTTTCTTCTAGTAGCTCTTCTCCTCAATCAGCATTTATTTTTTTCTATTGCGTTTCTATTCAGCTGTCCCTTATTGTTTGTGCTGTCCTGGGGTTTATTTATGCATGCTTCAGTTTTTTGGGCATGTGCTCGGGCCATGCGGCGTTTGTTGTCGCCAGCTTCGTCCTCGTCCTCGTCGTCGTCGTCGTCGTCGTCATCGTCGTTCCCGTTATCAAGCTCGTCGTCTGCGGCAACATCGTTGTCGTTGTCGTTTTGTTTGCTATGCAAACAGAGTCAGAGCTTAATGCCAAAGGCCTTGCCTCGCCCCCCGCCCTCCTCCCTTGCTCATGCCGCTGCTCTCTCTCGCTCGTCTCTCTCTCTCTCTCTCTTTCTTTCTGTTGCGCTCTTCATTTCGTTTCCTTTCTTTCTGTTCCATTGTTAAACGGTATTATTTGGAGCACTTTGCGGCTATACATTTGATACATATTTTCATTGAAATAACAGCGCTTACATATATACCATCCGTACTTATAAACATTTTTTATGTCTGTCTGTCTGTCCGTCTGTCTGTTTATCTGTCTCTGCGTCTGTGTACTTATCAGTTGCTCCCCAACTGTGGCACAGTTTGAGAGTGACGCGCATGTGACAAACCATTTTGTTATTGTTTGTCTTGTGTTGTATGTTGTGTTTTTTTTTGGTTTATGGTGTTGTTGTTTTTCTTACACATTACCAGTTGGTGTGATTAACATTTTTGTTATCCAATATTGTTGTGGCTGGGGCCTTATATAGCACAAAAGCCATGTCAGTTCGGCCCCTTGCATACGCCTCTAGACCTCTGACAAGGGAGCATTACGCATATTATCGGATAGCACGTTGAAGTTAATTAATTTTTGGCTATATGCACATAGTGAAGGTACATAATCTATCCGTGTGCACACTCACATACTTGGCTATGTACAGGAGAAGCTGGCAAATGAGCTTGTCAGCGGCAAGAACTTTACAGGAATTGAAATAGTTGTGGTTCCTTTAAAGCGTTGCCTAATAACAGGATAAAAATGTTAAAAGTTTTTAAATAGTTGGCACAACACTTTGGAAATAATGTGTGAACGTATCGTATATTAGTAATCGGCTGTTTTTATACCCTGTACACAAAGCGTATTATAGATTTGTGCAATGTATGTAACAGGCAGAAGGAGGCGTGACAGACTATATGTTTCATGGTCAAAAATGGTCAGGAGTCGTTATAGACATGTCCGTCTGTCCGTGTTGTCGCACCGTTCTCGGCGACTAAATGAGCTAGATCAAAATTTTTCCAAAAAGATGCGCATTTTACCTATTCAGTGCAAGTTTGTCGAATTATGTTGATATCTCACCCCCTTCTCCCGTGACAGATTTTCGCGGCTTTAAAAAAAAATAAAAGCTATGAAACTTGGCACAATTATGCACACTATTACTATGTATGTGTAGTGTAAAAATGATTCATATCGAATAAACGTTAGAAGATATAGCTAATAATGTGCCAATTTTAGGCCCCCTCCCTGAACTGCAACAGAATTTCACTATTTACAGAAATGTTAAAGTTAACATTTATGTTAACCAAATATGGTACGTTGAGTAGGTAATAAAACTATCCCCAAATTAATTTAAAAATTAGTATTTCTGTGGACTTTTACCAAGACCACTTATGTGCATATGTCGTAAATACACAAATTTTACTGGAGAGTGAAAAAATCATACGGAATTTCAAAAAATTCGAAGAAAAGTTGATTTGATTGCAGAAAGATGCCGGTAAGTCAGAAATATGCCTTATCGAAAGTATTTATAACAAATATTCTGGGATATTGTTTTTTTTCGAAATAAGTGGTTCATATACATTTTCGAACCATGTCGAAAGTAGTTTTTTATATTTTGTTGCTAAACGCATAAAAGCCTTTCTTTCTAAAGTTCGAAATACAATTGCAAAAGATAAATCAAGGTTTTTTAAACCTGGAGAAGATATTCCGGTTATCAGTTTGAAAAGAAAAAAGTGTTTTGGGCTGCATACTAGTGAATCTTAAAAGGTTAATTTAGTTTTAGTCTACGTCACGGATCGTGTTATGGCTTCTCGCGAAGAGCTCGAAACATGTTATAGTAAAAGACGATGCATTTACTTGAATTTAGCCAATTTCATAAAATCTTTGGCAGACAGAAGAATCGTGCGTATACTGAAGTTCAAAAAACTTCACTTTTGTGAGATATAGTATTTGCGAGAAAAATTGTATGAAATTCATTACTAAGAGACATCTCTCCAATGATTTCATCTTATGGGCTTCATATCGCCTCTACGAATAAAATGAGTCTTTCTAAAAGTGTACAGGTTGCCGGGAGCAAGAAAAAAGTACTGATGAAGACAATCCAGAAATTAATTGCACACCTTCATTCGACAGTTATCTACTGCACTTTGAAGTTCAGGATATGCACCATTCTTGCAGTTCAAAGTTAACAGTTTCAACGGGTAAAGCACCGTAACTTTCAGATAATGCATCTTTATTTGCTTCAACTCTCCTAAAATCGTAATTCTTTGGCGATATCTAGAGTTTTTAACAAATCCAAATAAACCTTTAAAAATTGAGGACTCAAAACTATCGAAAGTTGTTTAATGATGGTGACTCACAATGATAAAAAGTTTCTTTGGCTAGATTAAGTGGTTTTAGATAGATTTTCAATATCGGCTTTAATTGCACAGCCACAGACACGAGTCCCAGCAATATGCAACAAAACTGTAATATAGCATCTGATGAAAATTTGTGGCTCTAAACTGCGCACGTAAACCCAATTTGATTTTTTTTTTTCTCAAGTTGGCAAAACTGTTATGCCAAGTTTGAGCGGGATGCGATAATTAGTCTGTGTTTGACAGCTGTTTATTGGCGACGCGAAAAGTTTCTGTGGGAATTACGCAAAGTGTTATAAAATTGTTTTAGGATTTCTAATTTATCGAGAACGCAAGTAGTTGAGTGTGATAGAGCATTCAGTGAGGGTCGTGTAATCGTAGAAACAAGTCGCCCATCCACCTCTGTAAAAGGCGATAGCATCGAAAAAGTGATAGGAATTGTGCTCGAAAATTATCGTGTTGGCATCAGAGAGATAGCAGAGATACTCAACATATCTTATGGAGCGACTCAACTCACTTTGGTTGATATTTTTGGTATGAAAAAGAGCTTTTTTTTTATTCCAAGATCCTATCTATCTCTACACAAAAATGTAATACAATTGGTTCAGCGGCTTAGGCATGAAAAGGGAACAAACAGACACACAGATAGATAGACAGATAGAGTTAATTTTGAATTTATAATATTAGTATAGATTATTTATTTATAGAGTATCTATTATATAAATAGGCTAACGAAAAATTTTTGGACCCCTTTTTTACCAACTGCATGGAAACAAATATGGGTAAAACTTATATCATAGTGCAGGGAATTTTCAAAAGAAGTGCAGAATTTAAGTTTTATTCATATATTTTGTCAAATCATAAATAAAATTAATGGAAAAGACATTTATGTTAAGATGTTTTTATATGCATTGGTAACTGTTCACGAACGTTTTCCCTGTTAGCTATTTGTATCTGCAATAGTATTTGTGTCACGACAGAGAATAGTTGTCAATGTGTTAACAAATGCATGAGTTCACGAAGTGAACGACGGCCGAGCTTGTACTTTGGCTGTGTCTCTTTAAATAGCCGACAACTGTTCGGCCCGTGCGGGCCAATGTATACTTAACAAGGTAACGTCGTCGTTGAGCGAACGTTCTTAAAATTTTGTGAGATGCTGAAATAACGAAAGAGAGAAGCGCATTTTAATCGCATACAGAGTATGCTTTGGTTTTAAGCAATGCGTACACATACACACATACATATAACATAAGCTGAAATAACATGCGCGACACACAAGCTCTCTCATTGAAATTCGCAAGAGAACGAAAAACTAAGAAACTGCGCTGCTGACGTCGCAACGAAGACGTTACCTTGTTAAGTATACATTGGTGCGGGCTATAGAAGAACATGACTGTTTAATATGCATATGTGACTTACAGCTCAGTTGCTCATATAAATTATAGAGAGCGAGAGAGAGAGAGAGAGGGGGAAATCAGAAATGCTAAATGATTTTGAATTAAAAAATTTATGGATTTATGTTATGCAAACAGCAGCTTTTCCTAAAGGCCCCCCCATCACCTACGCCACTGGCTAACAAATAGCTTCTTGCTACAAATCAGAAAAGTTTGTATAAAATGTTGCAAATGTTTTTATATGCGAGTGTTTACTGTATGTTAAATTACGGTTGGTTAACTTACCGTTATATGGCTGGTGTTGGCACCAAAGCTGTTGCTGTTGCTGTGCTGCTGCTGCTGCTCTTGCTGTTGCGGTTCTGCAGCTGACGTCGCTGCCGCTGTCGACGCAGACGTTGGCATCGTGTTCGTGGTATTGTCCTCAAATGACTTCTCGAACGATGCAATTGGCGCTGGGCCAAGTCTCTTCTGTTTGCGCTCATCCATTGCTCTGCACTGTAGCTCTCTCACATGCACACACACATACACAGCGAGAAATACATTGGGTCCGTTGTCTAGTTGTAGTTTTCTAAAAAAAAAAAAAAAAACAACAGAAGAAGAAGAGAAATGCCGGTTTAAAATGGGCACAGACACATTAAGGCGACTATTGCCACACACACAGCCAGCCAGCCATTTATAATTGCAAATGCAAGAAACTGCACACAAACGCCTATCAATCATTGCAAAGCAACTGTAATTGTATAGGTTATGTATTGCAAAGGGGCCTATAAATTATTGGCGCAGTAATCGTAACTTGCAACAGACATATCGTGCCTGCAGTTCATTGAACTCTTCAGCCATAATTACATACTTAAAACAATAATAGCCATAATTAAGTTGACATGAGTGTAGAGAGCTATATTATGACAGCATAAATAGAAGGTATACTGAAATTTCCACCAGTAAGCGCGTACATTATTCATGAGTGTCCGTCTGTTGCACTTGCAACGTCACAGTGACGTAGGCACACCCTTTGAATGCCTTGCTCACCGACTTATGCTAAAGTCAATTAAAGTGCGGTTGCGAGGGCGGTTTGATTTGTCAGTAACTTGAAATGTAACACTGCTCCTGTCAAGTGTTCACCGATTGTTAGAGCACTCTCAAAATTTAGGCAAGCTTGGTTGTCTTTGCTCAGGCATTGAAAACCGACAAGCTCGTGAATATCGATGAAAATGTTAAGAGTGCTCATCCAGCAAACCATTATCGAAACCAAGAAAGGAAGAACCAACATGTTCAATAGCTAAGAAGTGATTTCACGCATACCGTTGTAGTCCTACCAGCACAAGTAATGCCAAAAGTTGAGTTCGTCGCACCCGAACACGGTGATAAAATCCATATAATCTATATACCAACAAACTATAAAGTTAAACCATCCACTCTAGATATTTTCCTCTCAAATCCACCTGGATATATATCTGAGCCCATTGTACACACCAATCTTTCTTCTGACCACCTACCTGTTATACGCAAACATTGCTACTAAAGAATGCTACTTGCTGTATTCCAAAGCAAATTGGACAGCTTTCAGACGAACGCTAAAACTTAAAATCCAAAATAGGCTTAATGTTATTGCTGACCCATGTATTAATCTGGAATTGGTTGACACGATGGCTAATTGTCTTAGAGTAGATATAACCGAAGTTATAAATGAGCACGTACCGAAAAAACTTGTCAAATTTTCCCGCGCATATCGCTGAGCCTGATATGATCAAAACATTGCTCAAAGATAGTGGCCTAGAACGAGACTACCCATATTCAAAGCCAGAGCTAATCATCTCAACCGCGAAAATCGTCAGAAACTGTTTCAACAAAATATTTGTAAATTTCAATAACGGTTATCAAAAATAAAAATCAATTTATCCCAAGCTTCATTTATAAAAACAAACAATTTTCGACAGGCCGGGAAAACGCCAACATTCTAGCTGACCCATTCGAATCAAAACATCATACAACCGAGTAATACTCTGATGCGACTACCTCAAACTTAGTGCAAAATACCCTAAATGAGTTTGTTGTCCATGAAAGTGGCAGGATAGACAGCCCTGTTACAAAAGATGAAATTAGATGCATAATCAAGTCGCTTAAAAACAATAAATCTCCAGGAATTGATCAAATTCCAAATACTTTCTTAAAAAAATTGCCAAATAATGCACTTTAATATTTAACACTGCATGAAACTGTGCTACTTTTCCCTAGAATGGAAAAGATCAAAAATTATTGCAACTCCCGAGTTGGAGTCCTACGAGTTATCGACCAATCAGCCTACTTTGCGGCGTTTCAAAAATTTTCGAACGCCTTATCAAAACAAGGCTTAATCTCCATCTTAAATAAAACAATGTCATACGTGCTTTTCAGTTCGGTTTTAGAGCTTCGGTTAGCTGTATCCACCCTCTTGATTTACTTACAAGCTACATTAAACAAAATTTTGGTCAGAAAAAATAAATCGGTTTAGTAACACTCGACATTGAAACTGCGTTTGACACGGTATGGGCTATTGGCCTTATACACAAGCTTCTCCAATGCAACACTCCGTTCTATCTAACAAAACTTATCTCAAGTTTCCTATTTCCTAAATGGTCTTGAATCGAACAATAAACTTCTATCTGCTGGTGTCCCTCAAGGCTCAGTACTTGGACCGATCTTATACAATACTTACACCCACGACATTCTCATCTTTGAAAGATGTAAAGCACTAATCTTTGCAGACGATATTGAATTATAGTGAAATTTATAACCAAGCTTAAAGCCGCAAAAACGAATGCCACTTATTTTAAATCCTTTTCCGAAATCCTAATTTTCCTACCAGATAACGAACTAAGCGTGGGCACAACGAATATTAAATGGGATAGTAGCGTTTGCTATTTGGGTATACACCTAGACAAAAAACTTTTTTTTTTCTGAGCACATTAACAAAACTTTAGATAAAATTAACAAAACTATCTGCATTCTCTACCCATTTATAAACCGTAGGTCTTAATTATGAATTCACAATAAGCTAATCTTCTTCTATATATATAAAAATTAAGCCTCAAAAAGTGATGTGCTCGCTAAACTCAAAAACGCGTTTACCGATTTCAACCAAATTTTCACACATTGTAGACAGTATTAGGGAGAAGGTTTTTGTGAAGTTTGGACGAATTCCAATAGATGGCGCCAAAGATATCGAAACATACTAAATGTGTCTACTTATATAGTAGGCAAGCATTAAATTTGACTAGGTAAAGAATTCTTTTGAATTGAGGTAGAGATAGAGGTAAGGCTAGAGGTAGAGGTAGAGGATATAAAGATATTGGTACCAGTATCCGCAGGTTGACTTAGTATGAAGAAGAGAGAGAGAAAGAGAAGGAAGAGGAACGGGAAGTGGAATGGGAACGGGAGAATTCATTTATATAATGAATCTATTGACGGCTTTATCAATGGGCAGCGGAGCGCGAGGGTTCAGCTAGTAAAATATAAACCTCTGATTTCAAAATCTGCTGCAAATGGCTGCCAATGCAGCAATGCCAAATGTGTAATACTTGAACAATTTTCAGATAAAATTGAAAAAATCACTAATTAGTTTCAAAAAACCAACCTTACTCCCTATAGATGGGGAAAGATACAATTTATCCGTTTCCAAAACATATTATATTACGAGAATCAATAGAAAAGTGGGGAATTAATAAATAGATTCATGTGGATTTGGAGCGTTCCCCAGAAGAAAAGTAAATTGTTTTGAGTTCTACTCGACCAGATCTACAAACTACACTTTATTATTTATCGGCTGTTTTTCCTTTTTTTTTTGTCGCACAGTGTACTTGATTCGTTTGTAAGAAAATAACCGACTTTTATATTGTTTTCCGAGTTGTAAAGACTTTCACGCTAAAACTTAATCGTAGAATAAGTTTAGCAATTTGTAGCATAGTGTAGTTAGTCACTCTATGAAATAACAAGGCTACTTTTGGTTTACGAGTGACAATTTGTATCAGCAATTATGCGAGCTTAAATTTTCTTTAAATTACATAAAGCCCGAAACTCATGCAAATTAAAAGTGAACTTTAAATACGAATAAAACTTTTTAATAAGCATAATAAACTACCAACTTTTTCAATGAATTTTATTTTTAATAATATTTGCCCAACGCTTTATAACTTTTGCTGCTCAATTTTTTCGAACTTGCGTTTTATTAATGCAATTTAGCAGCTGCAATGTTTAAAAGGTTTTATACATTTTTTCCAATTCGTAGAACTCTGCTGATAATCATTATTTATCAGCAGCAAAGTTTCAAAGGTTTTATAACTTTTTTTCGCAATACGTGGAACTCTGCTGATAATTATAAAATCAGAATAGCAACAGAAACTGACAGACAAGCTGCTCTGACAGTTGTCAATGTTACTGACATTTTAATGCGAAAAAAAAACAAATGCAATGCAAATATAAAACCTTGAACAAACGGTTAATATATATCACTCAGCAATACACACACACACACACACACACGACTTGTTATTGTATGTTGCTGCACACTCGGAAAGTTTTATACACTGTGTTTGCATAGATTCCAAGATACTATAGATTTGTGTAATGCATGGGACTGAGAAAAGTAGGCGTGGCAGAACAGAAGATCTGCACAGATCAAGGAGTATGAAATTCAATAGCATGAAATGCGACCACTTTCAATCTTTGTCTCTATTTTGCCTATGAGTGAGTCGGTCTGACAGAGACAGCAACACAAGCAGCCTCACATGTACACTCATAGATGTGTCAGCGATCTGTAGACGGTTTTGTCTAAAGTTTCATTTGAATTTTATCCATCGATTAGATGCTTATTTGTTAGTAAGCATATTGACGAATTGCTTTTTGATTGAAATTCGGTATAAAAAGATATCTGGCATACCGAAAAATTGCTTTGGCTACAAATTCGGTTGAAAGAGTTTTCAAGCACACCCCGACTGTCAAGAAAATGGTCGCTTTTCACGACACACACAAGATTTTACTAAAGATCTTAACAAATTACCAATGAGCTTATTCCAAACAACTATTCCACAATTTTCGAATGAACTGAAATAATTTGTTAGAAAATATTATATGTACTTCGAAACTACGTTGGAAAAGCTTATAAAGATGCGTTTGTCAACAGTAATCTTTAGAAAACACGTTTATCACAGTGTCAAATTACTTTAGATAGGAGATCATTGGTGAAAGATGATTTAGATTCAGAGAATGTAACTCATTGGAAATTTCTAGTACGAATCTTAATCTGTTACGCTGCAAATCATCACAAATATGTCATTTGTCTTGGTATCATTAAAAATAAAATTAAACTTGTTGTTTAAAAAAAGAAAGAAAGAGAGATAGTCTTCAGATACGAAATCTAGTTACTTTAGACTTTAAATCTTTTAAAATTCACTTTTGGTTAGTGAAATCTAGCAAGGTATGCACTTTGTTCATGAAAATTCGAAGAGTTCAATGTACAAAAAAGCAAAAAGGATTCCACTCTATTACTTTCAGGCTCTTTGGAACAGATATGCAGATAAACGATGTTCACAACCTTCGATGTTTATGAAGCAAAATATCAATATTCCTCATTGTTTTTGTAAAAAGCCATAGACTTTTGTCTAACCAAATCTAGCAAGCTAGGCGCTTGTTCATAAAGGTTCGAAGGGAAAACTGCGTGAAAAAGTGATTTCTGAGTTTTTTAACGTTCCAGGATTCCACTCTATGACTTTCAAGCTATTTGGAACAGATCTGGAGACAATCGATGTTTACAACCCTCGCTGTTTTTGAAGCCAAATATCGATATACTATCGTTGTTTTTGTGTAAAAATTTCAGAGATAATTCAAAGTTTCGATTTTGGTAAGAAAACAAGAGTTGATCTACTGTAGCTCATCAAGTTTTTCCAAATTCAGTCTTAACATTATTTTGCTATACACTCTTTTAATCGATTTGATTGTTGAAAAATGGAAAAAAATATGAATGACTTTGCTGTTTTACATTGTATGACAATGTGTCATCGAATAGCAATTATCGCTAAAAAACTTATCGTTGCCCAAGACCTCTGATGTGTTAAGGAACAATAACATGCCTACTAACATAGAAACCAATCTAGTCCTGCGATGTGATATAACTGGATCAGCTATACTTAATACTCTTTCTGATTCATGACATGACGCTAGCATGCATTAATATAATATAGCAATTCCTTCGATATTTCGCCGCAATACAATGCTAACATCTGTCCACGAAGACTGCATTTTATTGGCAATTTTTGTTTTCATGAAGGAAAATTTACTCAGTTGCTCCTCTTTGTATGATGTTGGCTATTTCCGCGGATTTTTAGACAGATGGCATGTTCCTGCTCCAAAGCATGTTCCTGCTCCAAAGCATTGTCTGCTTGATCCGCATTTGAATTTGTCAAGGTTCCGCCACTTTTGAAGCGCGGATCAAAACGGTAGCGACGCGTGAAATTGTGCGCGTCTCAAAGTAAACTCATCTTACGGATAAACTCTTTTTTTATAAGCTCAAAAACAGACGTTCCTGCCATATTACGGGAATGATTAAAGAAACGCTTACTTTGGCATATGACGAAACTGATAAACTTGCTCCTTCAAAAGGTGACAACAAAATGTCAATTTCTTTATAATGTCAGTTTCTTCTGCTGAAAACTGTGAAGGAACAATAAGCGTAAAACATTGAAGGCGGTCAGACAAATGTCGATGTTAGCAAAGATGTGAAAACATGACATCTATAGTGTCGGACAAAAGAGCTGAGCAAAAAACTATCGATATTTGCGCAAAATCATCGAGATTCAATTGCAATAGTGTTATCGGCAGTTTTCCAGCTTTAGACTGAACACCTCAGAGATCATAAGAGCTAGGAGCCCAAAGTTTTGCTAAAAGATGACCATTGCGAAGAGTAATCACCTCACAAAAAAAAATAATTTTTTAACATTTTCTTCCGTGTATAAGCATTCGTATTTGTCGTCGAGCTTTTGCACCCTCTTATGGGAAAGTAACGGCCAACAAATGTAACGGTCATGATTTCCACGCTATTAGAATCGATACTTTTTGGTTATAGATGTTGATGTTTGAGCAGTAAAGTGATTTCGATACTAATCGATAGAATAAGTGCAATCGATCTATAACGTTATCGGTTAACGTAGCTCAAGTAAGATGCTGAATAAAGTTAAGCGTTCTTTGAACACGAAGAAGGTCATTTCACTTGCCCTATAATTACAGGGTATCCCACTGTCGGTTAGCTCATTGACTATCATATCATATAGTTTTTCTTTTTCGAATTTTTGGTTTGTGCGTTGCAGCTGCAACTTCAATAAACGAAAGGCTGCAAGTGTGTATGAGTGTGTTCGTGTGCATGTGTTTTTGTCTGGGCGTGGCACACACACAAATGCAATCGTTTATTTTTTCAAATATTGCAACAACAAAAATCACAAAAAGCGAGAAATTACAGAATTCATTGCCTACTTTTCAGCGCGAGGCTTATAATAGTTTTGATCGATATATGGGAAACGCCCAAATCGTAAACAAAAGGAATCGTTCAATAATAAATTTTGCCATGACTTTACAAAAACCTAGTTTATTTAGTATGTAATTAAGTAGGCCTTGAAAACAATTTTGCGTCGTTTAAGGACAATTCACCTTAACATTTCTTCAAAGGTTTTTGCACTTTTGTTTGGCCAACTTTTTCTACTATATGCTGACAATTGATACACCCCTTTATCGTATTGCACCCTAATTGTACACGTCAACACGATATTTAAACGATTCTTGTTGTTGCCTGAATAATGGTTTTAGTAAACAAATAAACCTTGCCATAACCTTGATACTCCGGCTCGTACACACACACAAACACAATTTCTATGAATGCATGTATCGTATGTCATACATATACATATCCAATATACCATGCATACAAACATATCAGGTGTGAGCGTATTATTTTTAGAAGTATCGAGCATGGCATCAATTTTTCATGAATAATATCTATGTGCCAGTCATATGGACCAGCTAGCTATATATGTATATATAAATCACATGGCATATTGTGCTAGTTTTTAGTAAACTTGTTAACTAGCACACAGACAAGAACAACAATTTTGTTTTCATCAATCTAAACAATCGCTGCAAATGGAACGTCCATATCCAAAACCTTATCCTATCCTTAGCTCATATACTCAATTTCACTGAATGACTGCAAGCCACAAATTCTACTCTTATCATCTTACTTGTTTCTGTTATAAACGCCATTATCTTGTCTAAACTCGACTATGGACTATTCCTTGACGGAACTGCACCTACCTCACAAACCAACAAACTAAAGTCTATATACCCGCACAACTCCCATTAACGACATGCTGACCAAATCTAAAATCATGCCGCTGGAAATCAGCTTCCAATTCCAATTAGCCAAACTAAATAGATCTCTTTTAAACTCATCAGACTCCCCACTCAATTTACTACCATCAAAAATACTTAAACAAAACAGACGGCCAAAAGTAGCTTCCTTGCTAGACCGCACAATCGCGCTCATCACACAGCTGAAACTTCGATTGGTAACGTTGATTGGTAAGCCTCACCAATTGCCGTTTTTCTAGCCAATTTCGAAACGACACTTCGTAGAACTGAAGAACTCACTGCAAGCTACACATACCTGCTTATATACTGATGGCTCACAGTCTCAATTAGGCACATCGTTTACCCTCACAGAACTTCTGCCCCATTACAGTTAGATCTTCACCGCCGATATCACCGCCTTCCCTTATGCTATTCATTTTGCAAAAAAATCAATAGGTAACTGTATCTTTTTATCTGACACTCTTTCTTAACTCAAAGCAATCCTTATCCCATCAAACCTCATACTACCCATCCGAAATCCGTTTCGCTGCTTCTTCTCAAAACCCGGACATGTAGCTACCATGCCATTAGAAACATCTTTGAATACCATGAAAAATTAAGGAAGACCAGAAACGGATCGTCTTCATCACTACAATGCCAGCTCTCTCACATCGGTTCGCTCAAGAGAATCCTTATCCCATCACACCTCATACTAGCCATCCGAAATCCGTTTCGCTGCTTCTTCTCAAAACCCGGACATGTAGCTACCATGCCATTAGAAACCACTTTGAATACCATGTTTTTGAGACTGTCGTTTGCGAAAAACTAAGGAAGACCAGAAACGGATCGTCTTTATCACTACAATGCCAGCTCTCTCACATCGGTTCGCTCAAGAGGCTTTTTGAGCAGCCGAAACGTTGAGTTCATAGATCATACAGCGTGTAGTCCTAATTTGGCTCCTACATATTTTGGAGTTACCTCATTCGGAGCGGCAAAAGTGTTTCGATAATTGGTTTAAGAATAATTTAAGAAACATTAAATATCTTTGTTCTTGTCCTCTATTCACGACATATTAAAAACATTCCTCTTACTCACTTTTTTACGCCCGTGACTATCCATAAGCCCATTAAGTACACTTCCAAGTAAATCACTCAAAAGCAATTCCTCTAATTATGAAGCGCAGCAAATACTCAGGCAAATTTGAACGAGTTTCGTGGAAGTATTTGCTGTACAAATATTTCCATGGAAAAACTTCAGCATTTGCTTTGCTTGTTTTGGTAAACAGCAAGTTCCACATAACAAACAGCTTTCAGCTTATTTTGATTTAAAACCGCTGTATCTGCTCTAATTTTCGAGGTACGGCCTTTTGAAGTTGGCAAATAAGTGGTTTCAAATTATATGCAAATTTTGTTTTAGCTCTTTAGGCTCAGTATAGTAGCCTTGCATCGTTGGTGTACACCTTAGAACCACTCTGAATCCACATATTGTAACTGAGTCACAGATACAAGGTACTAAAATGGGGCATGTCTCCTAAAATACTCGGAGGGCTATACACGGTACAACCCAATCTCCTCTATGATACCCTATGCATTACTGGCACCCTTGGCACTGCGCCTAGTGATGCCCTCGATGCTATTCTAAACATTCCTCCTCTGAGTCTTATTGGGTAGCAAAACGCCTTTTTATCAGCTATACCCTTAAGGGACTCGAGACTGCTGGACTAAGGCTACCTGTGATCACTCTGACAATCACAATCCTTTCGAAATATGCTTTCGTCCCGCTTCAAACTGACTACTGTGTACCAAAGGCGTTTGACAACACAGCTTTTAGAACCGCATCTCATGCAGGGAAGAATGGTTCGACGCTGCCTGCTTCTTAACGGTTGGATCTAAACTGAATGACTGGGTCTGAGATGGTGTATACTCAGAAAAGTTCAATATTAGGCAGTACTTTAGGATACTGTATTACTGTTGTGTATTCCAGGCTGAGGTCCTCGGAATATATATGACAGTAATTTGCCTAAAGAATACAACGAGCATGTCGGACAATATCCACATTTACATTGATAGCTCAGGTCAATATCGTCTAATTCGATAGTCGTAACAAATTGCTGCAGATCTCTACATGAGATGGCTCAGCAGTTCGTTATTAGCCTGATATGGGTGCCGGGAAACATAGCCATTGAGGATAGTTGCATAGCCGATGAGCTTGCTAGACTGAATACTTCCGCTCCGCTTCTCATTGATGAAGAAGGTTCAAGTATACCTCTGGCCACTTGTAAGCTCCACATCAAGGAATAGCACAAAGTTAACAGAAAATGGAAAAATGTGATAAAATTGTCGAGTCGCTAAACAAACTTGACCAGAAAACAAACAAAATCAATATGTTCCCTTGATCGGGAAAGCATCAGAGAAACTCGAGCGCGCCACTACCTGTGAGCTGGTTGGTTGGTATCCATGAAGCTATGCTGCGTGCTCCGTATGATGATTTTTGCAGGAGCTACCGGGACGAGGAATAGGAAGTATCGGTTGAGCACCACTTCTGCTCATAAAAGTTCTTTGCAGACGTAGGCTCAAGAATCTAGGCAACTATTTTTTTAATAGTATCTCAGATCTATTTAAAGATTTTATCTCTGGCTCCGGTAGTACCCTCTTTTGTTGCCGTCTGCTTAGGAACAGGGAAGAAGTGCGCTTTGTAGATGCTACGGTATCACAACTGACCGTAATATGGCCTAAGTGTGAGAGGCAAAGTGGCTGGCAGCCCTTTTAACCTAACCTAACCTTGTTCCAGCTCCTCTCGTTTTGAAATACAGAAGCATTCAAGTTTCGAACCACCAAAATCGCTTCAAGATAAAGTCTTTATATTAGCTTCAATCAATATTTTCCTAGTTTTGCGACATGTCTTTAATTTTGTTGTGCTTAACTTAAAGTCCAAATTTGAAATGAGCTTTGTACCTATTCAAATGCATAGGATTGTATGTATTGTAATTACTTAGTCTAAGTAAGGCCAAGAATTTTCCAGGAAGCTATAAAACGCTAGACTTATCGCTTTACAGACCTATCAGTTTTTATTTATGAGTTTCAGAGCAAATACAAAACCGCATGAACAAAAACCACAATCGTTCAAATTACGACCTAACCCATGGTTTGGGACTCAGACATAGACCATTGACACAATTGTGGCGCGCCAGTGTCTGCTGTATGTGTGCCAGAAGAGGATTTGTGGACACAATACCTTGCCCCTTACGTAGAAGTGATAGTATAAAGTTACAGTGCGAATTTAACAGCGTGAATTTCGGGTTAACATGAAAAAAATGTTATGCAGACAGTCGGTACGACGCTCGACTGTGGCATATGCTTTTTTGTTGCCACAAACAATAAATCCAGCATACAGTTAAATGGAAAAGAGAGCATCTACTTTTATGTATATACAGAACTTCAGAACGACGTCTTTGGGCCAATGTTGGAAGCCATCAAGCCGCTTCCCGAAAGACGGCTGGTCAACAACTTCATAAGTGTCGAATCCATAGCTTTTCAGTTTGTTGCTATAGAGTTGCCACCAACAATTCAGCTAACACTAATCGAAAGCTAAGGCGCCGGTTACACGAAGCGAGATTAGCAACTCGAACTCGGTTTGTAGGCGCCGGTAAGTTGTCTCGCCTGCAACCCTATGCAAAATGCTTCATATTACAATGCATTCTAATATCGAGCGAGATTTCATGAGATTTTTTCACTATATCACTTGAAAATCTCGCTTCGTGTAAGAAGCGCCATAGAATATGGTGGCGTTCCCATTTTCCGACACTCTTCAGCATTCAAGCATAGCAGCAGTCCAAAACAATCAAATTCATTATTCATTTTACTGGTCACTTTTAGGCTTAAAAGTCTTCCAATCGGAATCTGGAATAAGAATATTGCATTCCAAAAACATTTTCCCAGAAGTTGTATTTGCAGGAGAAAACTAGTATATAGTTTAAACTATATAAAATAGTTTATGTTGTGGAACTTTGGGGCAGTTTATAGGGGAAGAGGGTTGAAATCAGCACATTTTTCAAAATTCAAAATTTTGATGTATTAATTCTATTTTGATCATTACCAGTACACAAAGTGTAATAGGTTTGTACAATGTATGTAACTGGCAGAAGAAGGCGTGGCAGACCATAAGTTCCTTGGGAAAAATGATCAGTAGCAATAGTCGAATCGATATAGTCATGTCCGTCTGTCCGTCCTTCCGTATGAATGTCGAGATCTCAGCCACCATAAAAGTAAGAAGCACAAAACTTTTACCAAAAGATGCGCATTACATCAAAACAGATGAAGTTTGTCGATATCTTGCCCTCTTTCCCCGTGGAAGATTTTCACGGTTTACAAGCACACCCTAAAAGTGTCTGCCTAGTGTTACTGTGCATGTGCTGTATAAAAATTATTAAAATCAAAAAAGATATAGGTAATATTGTGTCAGTTTTAGGCCCCTCCTCCTAAACGTCAACAACATTTTATTTTTCACAGCAATGTTGACATTTTGCCGAATCAACCTCCCAACCCCCGCAGTCCAGTTACCCATAACCTCGATGTAAAAATTTGCACAGTAATTCGATTTGCACGGGAAAAATGTTTACAGGTCATTCCACTATCGGGCACCGTTCCGTCATTTTGATGCATTAATTCGATTTTGATTATTTTCATACATACCATACATACATACATAAGCATAACCTAACGCTGAACTGGTAGGATTCGTAGACGACGTGGCCATTCTGTTAGCAGGCAAGGAGCAGTCATACGTTCGAAAACTGGTTGGCTCACATCAGGCTTCGATTGGCAGAACACAAAAATGAGGTCGTGCTAATTAGCAGCCGCACGCAATTGGAGCATATTGTATCCACTATAAGGTTGGTGGTACACAGCGTGGTGAAGGCAGCCATCATGTACGCCGCAACCCACATCCGGAGTTACATGCAGGGAGTTGAAGCTACAAACATAACAGGCACTCTACGAATATGTAGTGCATTTCGCACTACCTCAGGCGATGCAATATTAGTCATCGCGGGGATGGTGCCCCTCGACCTTCTAGTCTCTGTAGCAAGCGAGTTTCATAACTTGCGGCAGTCACATCATTCACCATCATTGTGAGCCTAGGAGAATAGACGCGCACGAGAGCTTTGCCTGCTTAAATAGCAGAAGAAATGGAGCGTGCCCGTCAATGGGCGCTGGACGTTCAAGCTGATCCCCAACATCAACCTATGGGTTAAAAGTGTCAACTTTCACAACTTTCTACGTAGATCCTCAGCGGACATAGGTGCTTGAGCTAGTACTTTTATAGATTTGGCCACTATGAAAACACAAACTGCCCCAGCTGTGGGTGCCAGAAGAAGCTGAACATGCCTAGGTATGTGAACGAACGCTGGCTTCCGCAATAGCTTATACCGGAAACCCTGGTGCCGAGAGAGCTTCTGGAACGTAATCATTGCGCTCGCCAAGACGGTGATGGCAAACCTGAGCGAACTAAAAGCGGCCTAATAGGAGCATGATAAAACCCAGCCTTAGCCTGGCTTAGAACAGACAGGTGACAAGTCAACGAGATTTATTTGTACCGTCTATAGGGCTCAAAATAGTAATCCCTAAAGGGAATCAATCTAGTCACGCTCCCCTGGGCTTGACGGAGTATACGTAATTATGTTAAAGAGAGGGAGAGACACGCTGGCTAAGACCTTGAAAAGGATCTTTTGAGCTTGTTTAGCTTTTGGCTATGTACCAGCCTTATGTTGCTTTCATCCCGAAATTAAGAAGGGTCTCTCTCCCATCAGTCTGACATAGTTCTTTCTCAAGGATCTATAGCATTTAATTAAAAAACACATTCGGACAAGCGCATTAGTCCAAAGCCCGCTCAATAGGCAGTGGAAAGTCCTGTGAGTCAGCTCTCCACGATATTGCTTGCAAAATCGAGGAGGGTCTGGAGAAAGGAAAATACACTCTGAGCGTATTTGAGGCATTGAGGGAGCCTTTGACAGGCGTCTTAAAGCTGGGAATGGTGATATAGGCAAGGTCATAGGGCAGGTAGAGCTAGAATGCCACCAAGGCCGAGCAATATCTCGCCTTCTCAGGTGCTTGGTTATGGAACAACTCCTGCAGGAGATTCAAAATACGGGCGCACACATACAATCTAACTCTTTTTCTCATTTGAAGTATCCTTTCTCTTTCTTAGATGCCTCTATTGGGCATGGCACTGCCTGAATTGGCTCAACATTCTCTGTTGAGCCATCGCACCCAGCATAAATGATATAATATAATATATAGATAAGATATATATATATAGATATAATATAATCATTATTTAATCGTGCTAGTTTATTGATTCGATTATTGGAATAAAATCTGTTATTCTCGTATATCTGCGATAAGCACAAGTATTTCTTCATTATTTTGAACTATTTCAAAAGAGATGCAGAGTCAGGTGAATACACTAGGCAACAAGTTTGAACTCAATTATAATTATTATAAATATAAAGCGTATTTGATAATTTGTTCAATAAATTGCTTCTTTTTGAATGTTTCAAATAAGATTTGAGGGCCGAAAAAAGAGCATGGTCGAAAATGTCATTAGGGAAATCAAGTGAGCGATATTAAAGTTATATTAAAATACTTTTAATTTCAGTTACACTTCAACTCGAAATCGTAATTTACGATTATGAAAGCGATTTCTATTAACGATGGCCGGATTCGAAATCACTTCACTCTAATATACCAAAACAGGTAAGTTTTATCCACATAACACTTTCGCTTTCAATTTTTATGCTAACTAGTGTAACAAGCGTTTCGCTTTTTATTTGACCTTTTTCAATCAGAGTTTCTAAATTTAAAATATGTGTGTGTGCCCTTGCCCCAGCTCCAATCAACTGTTATTTTATGTTTTTATGAACTTGCAACTACTTAGCTTTAACACTACAAAGACCAAAAGGTCTCATTTAGTGACAACAAAATATTTTTGGCATATCAATCGATTTAGGCTTTAAGTGATGCAACCTCTTGACAGTTTTTATGTTTTTTTGACATGCCTTAGTGATAGCTTCGTTAAATATGATCCCCAAATAATGTCAAGTCATGTTGGATGTTGGATGTTTTTAAGATGACAGCGCTCTCAACATAAGTACTAAAGTTGCCCCTCCCCCCCAAACAGACCCCCTTGCTGTTGGTTACCCTCTTCCTGCTGACTTTTACAGACAAAACTATTAAAAACTGTAGCAGCAGTGCCCCCAATGACATTGGAGGCTATACTAAGTGTGTGTGTGTGTGTGTGTGTTAGGGTGTGTGTGGCGTCTATGTGTGTGTGTGTGTGTGTGTGTGTATTTTGCGACATCGCCGCTGTCGCTGTGCTCAATTACTTTTACTTTGAAGGCAGCCAGCAAACATTTCATTGACCTCATAAATTGAGTTGCCATATACTTACAACTAGCGACCCACGCGAGCGTACCAGTGCACCCCGCGAACACCCCTCCCTTAGTAGATCCCTAATGCCACCCTTTTGTCTGCGCGCCAAAATGGCACCCACAAAACAACGTTTGGCCTTTTTATACCCTAGAAGCGCGAAAGGGTATATGCACTTATTTTGTGTGTCTCCAATATACCCATCAACAAAAGGTGCCATTTGCAGACCCAACGAGAGGTTCATCGGTTAGGAGGGGTCCGCCATAGATACTTTGAAAGGGGCAGTACCAATAAAATAGCCCTAAGCGATAATAGGAGGACATTCTAGTATTCTGAACAGAAGAAGGATATATTATTCATATATATTTCTGTTTCTGTTTTCTGTTTCTACGAAATGAAACATTTTTTGTTTATAAAGAAGGATATGGTACGGCATTACAAATAAGGCACTGGAATGTGTGTTGAGCGGGTTAGAGAATACCACCTCAGCAGATCAAAGTTTGTCGTATGAGCCGACTAACAATGACACTGGGTTCTTTCGAGACCAGTAGAGCCACCCTAGGCCTTAAAAGGGTTGTGCGTAGTTATTTGGGATCCACCACGTAAAACCACAATACCAATGCAAGAATGTATTTACGTCAGACCGTAACCCGATAACGGGTTGTTATGGCCAGTTAAGAAGAAGTAGAATGTCACAACAACAAAATTTGCATGTTAGGCTATCATCGAGCTAGCTTCAAGGTCTTACCTTAGAAATTCGAAATTGAATGTAATTTTTTCAATTAGGTTTCAAAAGCGCCATCTATGGAAATATTTCACAGCTGTTTATTTGACAAACTAGCAGCTATTTTGTGCTTCCGATTGTCGGTCGAACTTAGTAAGAAGTTAAGAAGAAGTAGAATGTCACAACAAGTTTCAAGGTCTTACCTTAGAAATTCGAAATTGAATGTAATTTTTTCAATTATGTTTCAAAAGCGCCATCTATGGAAATATTTCACAGCTGTTTATTCGACGAACTATCAGCTAATTTGTGCTTCCAAGTGAATGGAAAACGATGATGAGCGAAACCGATTGTCGGTCGAACTTAGTAAGAAATTAAGAAGAAGTAGAATGTCACAACAACAAGTTTCAAGGTCTTACCTTAGAAATTCGAAATTGAATGTAATTTTTTCAATTATGTTTCAAAAGCGCCATCTATTAAAATATTTCACAGCTGTTTATTCGACTAACTAGCAGCTATTTTGTGCTCCCAAGTGAATGGAAAACGATGATGAGCGAAACCGATTGTCGGTCGAACTTAGTAAGAAGTTAAGAAGAAGTAGAATGTCACAACAAGTTTCAAGGTCTTACCTTAGAAATTCGAAATTGAATGTAATTTTTTCAATTATGTTTCAAAAGCGCCATCTATGGAAATATTTCACAGCTGTTTATTCGACGAACTATCAGCTAATTTGTGCTTCCAAGTGAATGGAAAACGATGATGAGCGAAACCGATTGTCGGTCGAACTTAGTACTTATTATAAGAGTAGCCAAAATGCGTTCCATATCCTTTCTAGACTCTTTTCAGTGCTTAGGCGCAACAAACGAAAACCAACACAAAAATATTAATGTCTGACTAAAGAGATGGAGTCAAACAGCTAGAACAGAGGCAGAGCATGAATGGCGGGCAGGAAAGGGCAGGGCATAGAGGCAGCGGAAGCGTAGCCGGTTGTGAGGCCAAAGGCGAAACGGAGACAAGAATAAATTTAATGAAAACGTTAAACAGGCAAAGGAAAAAGGAAGCGGATATGCAAAATGCAATGTGCAAAAATTGAGTGATGAAAAGGGCAGCCAGCCCGAACCCTAAGTTCAGTGCAATGGGTCTGAAGGCGCAAAACTAATCAGAGCAAACTAAGGGCGCTACTTTTATGAGGAAATGACTGGTAGCCGAGTCTCTTCAGAAGTTTGCGACTGCCTTGTGGCAAGTGCAAAAGTTTTCTGATGTTTATCAATCCTTGCCAGAGAGATAGATGCGGAGGGCAAGCGAGTGGTGGCCAAAACAAAATGTTAGTTGCACGGCTTTGATCGCTGCCTATCGATAAATGCCAGGGCGACACAGTGCGAGCAGCATTGCACGGGCAGTACATCAGTGTATAAGTGTGTGTGTGTGTGTGTGTGTGTGTGTGTGCATGCACCTTGTAAGCTATTATTATGTATTGTAGTTCTGTTGTGCTGTACTTTGGTTACTTGGCAAATTTAGGCCAGTTAAACTGCAGGTGCTCAAGTATGGACGCTGCCAAGTGGCACATGGAGTGCAGCCAAACGATGCTGAGAACCTGCTGCTGTTTTGTGTGTCACTCTTTGACTTGCTCGCTCTTTTTCTCTATAGACATATAGTACTACGTTTGCTATATTAAATGCGATTACACGTTTTTTGCTGCATACTTTTAGGCAGCGCCATGGAAATGTACGCCAGCAAGGAGAGACGCGCAAACGCAGCAAAAGAGCTAACAAAACAAAAACACAAAAAAAATGGTAGAAAAATTTGATGCAGACAGTCGGGACCGACAGTGGAATACCCTGTACTCTTGTTTTCTATAAACACTAAATACGGTAAAATGGTAACGGAAGTATTCACTTTTATATCTATTTTCATAAGGTTCCAATTGACAAGTTTTCCTTTTAGAAAGTTGCCTATTATGGGGGCAAAAATTACTTTTATACCCATAACTCCAGTATTCTTGGGCCAATGTCGTTGAATTTTGTAACACAGATCAAAAATACATATACAGTGGAGTCGCGATAGAATGAACACTCGGTTATGTGAACACTCGTAAGAGTGAACAAATTATTTTTTACATTGACTACTCTAAAGTCTAGTTTTTAACCAAAAACAAAATAAAAATTCTTTTAAAAACTTTAAACGTAATGCATTGTCTTTTTCATTTATTGAATTTTATGTTATGGTTTTCGATCACAATGAATTTTATGTACTAAATTAGTTAACTTATGCAATGAAATATGACCCATGAAAGCTGTTTTAAGTTAAAATTAGAAATTAATTGTTTTTTTTTTTTTGTTTTTTAAATAAATAAAAGGATATCCCGACTAGATTTGTGCATAATGTTATCGAATCGATAGAGTGAACAAACTTGGTATTGTGAACACCCTTGGTTTTAATAAGTTCACTATATCGCGACTATACTGTATTAATGTCTTTGACAATTTTCAAATCAATATAATGGGGGGGGGAGGGTTCCATTGAAAAAAAGTGGATGCAGTTTTAACGATTAGGGTCACACGAGTCTTCATACCAAATTTTGTAAGTCTAGCTTACAAGTATCCATATCTACATGTAGTGGAATTTTGAAGCAGTTAATAGGCGAGGAGGGATGAAATTAGCATATTTTTGACTATAACTTTTGATGTATCTATCCGATTGCGATAATTTTTGCAACATGGATGCAGCTAAACTCGAAATGATAGATTGAACATAGCGGTTGTAAGCCGCGCAAGTCTGTCACGGGGGATGGGTGTAAGATATCGACAAAAATCGACAAACTCGTATTTTTCCCGGCATATGCTCATCTTTTTGCTCTAGTTCTTATAGTCTCCGAGAACGGTGCGGCAACACGGACAGACGGACATGTCTATATCGACTCGACTATTGCTCCTGACCATTTTTGACCATGGAACATATAGTCTGCCACAAATCTATAATACCCTTTTACACTTTGTGTACAGGGTATAAAAATTTGCATGCAATAACAAAGCAAACAGTGCCGAGACATGACTAATACGACCCCATAAACCGTATGCCCCTCGGCCAACCCCTTTTGCCGTATATGTGGTACTTGCTGCCATAAAGTGGCTGCACCTCGTTGCCGTCTTCTAAGGGTAGTTGTTGTTGCTGTTGCTGTAATAGTGTAATAGCGTGCAGACGAGCGCTACATTGTAGGTGTTAAGTAATAGAACACACACCACACACACACACACACACACACACACACAGACACAGACACAACCTTTACAATTTACATTAGGGTTATTCACTGCAATCAGCTGCTTTAGCTGTGCTCGTTGCCTTTCTGTTAGCCTTTTTGCTTAAGTTTTCTGGCTTTTAGCTTATTGTGTACGCCCAGCTTTAAACCTACATATGTATGTGTGTATGTCTGATCTATATAGGTTAGTTAGTTTGGCAAGCGACGACGCATAAATTGGCACGCAAATTGATTGAGCAGCAGCTCGGCATAATACCCACATGCAATTAAGCATGATTATATAGCCTTGAGTGAATGCATAGCCGGCAGTGCTAACTTATGTAATGAATGAAAAGCGACTACAAGCTACAAATTTATTGGAACAGTAATGCCAATAACAAATAAACAAGCTCGCAGCAGCAGTAACTTACACACACACACACACACACACACACACACACACAAGCAGAGAACCGTTAAGATGGCTGACCATTCATCACAGCCAAATGCAATAACCGTTAGCCGAAAGCAACATCAAAACTCAATTTCATAGCATACTTTTGCGCGCTGCACATAAAATAGTTTACCGTTATTGCGTTTAGTACAGATTAGAGCGTAAATTATATAAAGCATACTTTTTGGGGCGCAGTTTTTCCTAATGTTATAACCAGAACTTGACCAAAAAAACACACTTTAATAAGCGTATAACGCACTTTTTTTAAACAAACAAAAAAAAAACAATATAAACACACGAAACTTGAACAATTGAAATTCGGTTTTGGACGCGTTAACCGTACACGACGCCTGCCAAATGCCAACTGAACTTATCAGTCAGTCAACTGAGCCTCGGTATGGCCAAAAGCCGCGCGCCACTACATGTGTCTGTGTATGAGGGTGTTGCTACGAGCGTGCAACTTGTTGGGGCAACACAATCACACACACACACACACACACACACACACACACACACACACACACACACACACACACACACACACACACACACACACACACACACACACTACTCAATGCCACATATTTCATTTTGGCTGCGCATATGCATTTGTACGCACAAAAATATAACAAATACTTGAAGCACACATTTTAGATAAAAAACAAAAAAGTTAAGTATACGTCTGATGAGTCTTTAAGCGTAGACGCAGAAAAGAGTCTGAGTAGAAAGCGTCATTACTTGTATATAGGAAAAGGTACGCGAATGTTTATTCCTTTTTCTTGTTGATCGTACCGATAAACGTATAACGAAACATTTTTGCAACTGCACTGTACTTTTTATTTCATACCTACTTTCACTACTTTACTTCATACCTACTCACAACTACGCATTCGTAAGCAGTGCGTAAAGCCTGTATGTATACTTATTTAGCGCAGTGGACTGTATCAAAATGACGCGTGCATCTAGGCATAGTATAAAAACACTAACAGTTGGTAACCAACTCAGGCTTATCCGCACGTTTATCAAAACAACCGAAATTAGCTAGGACAAATTTAAACAACAAAAAAATGAAAAAATGGTCTGGCGACCCAACTATAGCAACTAGAGCACTCAAATTCAATAGGAAACCCTTTGAAGACATGCCCAACACTTTAGAAAAACATTGCTAAAGCCGAAATCACTAAAGTTATTTGAATAACATGACAACGACAACGCACGAACAAAAAAACATCGCCAAATCACCGGAACAGTTGACAGAGTGCTAAATAGTCGAAAAACATAAAATTAGAGATTTATGGTTTTTTTGGCCAATCGCAATACTTTTTTGCGGAAAAGTAAAAAGACTATGACTAAAACATACCTTTTCCGTAAACCATTTTCGATATTCTAGCATCGTTTTCGAACTATCGCTGTTTGAAAAAATTCAAGTTTTCGAAAGTTGCAAAGTCAGCTAATCTCACATATCTCGGGAACCCTACTACCGATTGAGATGAACTACAAATTGAATTGAAGGTAACTGTTAATTAAATCCGTTTCAGTTAGTTTGGTGTACCTGGATTCGATTGTAAGTTACAAGGTAGTAAATTCAAAAAATATTTTGGAAATTACAATTTTTTGGTTTTTTTTTTTAATTCAGTGCCTTGTAATGCACAATCGACATGAAATAGATCAAAACCGTTCGAAAACCATTGAAGCGACAATTTAACACCTTTAAGTCAAGTTACCGTTCAATTCGTTTAGCAGAAAGGCTCTCAAGTAATATTCGAATTTCTGAATTGCCACTTTCGAAATGTGTAATTTGAATTTGAATTTTGAAATAGCGATATTTCGAAAACCATTATAAATAATTCAAAACAGTTTCCGGATTTGAAATCAACGACTCCAAATGTATGTGTGTTTTACTCCACAATTTTTAATTTTCTTTTTTTTAAGGAAATTCAAAAAAATTTCGGTTGTGGCATTTTGTCGATAATCCATAATAACTTCGCCATTTCGATTTTGTTCAAATTGTTATTGGAATGTTAGCAAAGAATCCATTTAGCGAATCCAAAAATAAACCATTAAGATTTTTCATTTGTTTAATTCATTTGGAGTAAAAAAAAATTCAATTTTTGAAAGAAAAAAAATGGGTTCATTGCCCTTTATTCATTTAAATCAAGTTTGACCAAAACGTCTCAAAAACATTAATTTGATATAAAATAACCTTCAATTCGAGTCACAATTCATATCGATCGGTAGTAAGGTTCCAAAGATATATGCGATTTGCTGACTTCGCAACTTTCGAAATGTGATTCCAAAATAGTTTACGGATTTGAAATCAGCGACCCAAAATTTACCAGAAAAGGTACGTTTAAGGTCAAATTTGTTGCATAGTGTAATTAATAGATAAGAGTCATATCGCTCTCTTTTGGTGGATTATCTTTCAGTCTGTAGCAAACCTCAATATTATGTTATGTTTACGCAAAATTTAATCACCAAGCCGAGAGATGACTCTTACCTTATAATTATTATACTATGCGTTTACGCTTTTAGTACGCATTGCAGTGCTTTCACTCACACAATACTTTGTATTCCGGTTGCTACTGCTGCCTGCACATAGCATTCTTCCTGCCAACTTCCTTCCGTTAACTTACTTGCTCTAAGCACAAGAAAAAAACCAGAAGGTAACCCCAACTTTGTTAACACAAAGTTGCTATACACTTGCATGCAGCATGCCGTACTGTAGAGCAAATTCAAAGAAATCAGCTAAGGAAGTTCTTACCCCTTCGTATTATTATGTGTACTGCCTAAAGAGAGCTACTAGAAAGTAAGGCAATGTTTACTTCGTTATGTTGAGAGATCTAAGCAGTTGCGTTACTATGGTCGGTTAAGGGGATCAACCCACTCATGAGTCCACGAATATTATAATGAAGTTTAGAGATTACACCAGTTGTATCATCAAACGAAAGATTTTATCTTTAATACTTGTTTTTGGCCCTAAAAGACGTTTTAAGCCTTGTAAATGTGCTAACTTGCAAAGAGAAAAAAGGTCTGCACCTCCCTTGACTGGGCAAGTTTCGTTCTGAACCTCAATGAGGTAGTCTCCGCGCAACTTATTTCCTTGTCCTTAGCAGAATGGTTACAATGGCATGTAATTATAAAGCTGAGCTTAGATTAGGAAGGGGAATAGGAATAGGAATAAGCCGTTCACGCGGGATTGCAGAAAAGGAAGGTTGGTGGAAGATTAGAGTATGAGGAAACCTCCATTGATTGGGCCAATATTGTTAATCTGTATAAAATGACGGATGTCACTAGGCTCAAAAGGCAGCGTCTGTTCCGTAGATACGGCTGCCACGGTTGGCCATGTTTCTCTCTTTTCCAGCTTTGTGGCTGGCATATTTCAGAAATGTAAATTTGCATACACACCAAAGAAAACTTGGTCAAATAAGAGAGATGGAATTAGTTTACATTGTTAGCTACACCTTGTGCAAGCGTTACAACATTCGAGCGCCACACCATACAAGCGTGACGGCCCTGAATGGCCCAAAAAATATGAGCTGCATTTTAGAAGCAGGTCACGGTCACGGTCACCGCTTAAATGAATTTTAACTCTTCCACCTCCTCGTCATCCTTGACCTATGCAATGTCAGCCTAGCCGCTCGCGTCAAAGTCCGAAATTGTTTTCGCTTAAGCCTCCTAAAGGGCACACTCACAATCGATCCATTGGGCAATCTATTGGCAAGCCTCATTAACTAACCATTATGGTCCAAGGTAGAATCGATTTGGTTACAACCCTCCGCAAGATTCTTAACATACAAAGGGACTCCAGTGATATACCGCAGAGTCTTCTGCATCCAGTCTCTCTTGCAGGCAATATCCCAAAACGACATTCCATATCTCCAAACCGACGTCAGCATCTGTTAATAAACCCAAAGTCTGAGAACGAAACTTAGCTGAGATATGCTAGAATGGAGCCAGCCCAGCTTTTTCATCCTGGCTCGCGCAATGGGTCCTTTCTAGCAGTATGTATGCTTTTATCAAGTATCAAGCCCAGATATTTAGCCTAGACGTCCGCAGCAATGACAGAGTTATTGAAATGCAGTCTCGGAGATATGCCGCGCCTTAAAGCATAGCATACATTTTATTATTTTCCAATATTAATCTTCTCATGCATTGTACAAGCCTTAAGACGCCACAAGAAGAACTGAAGCAGCAGTCGTTTTATCCATAGAGGAACACCCACCTCAAATCCTGATGCTCAATATATAAGCTGAACAGCGATGGAACCAACACACTTCCATGCGGAAACCCAGCAAGCAACGCCTTGGGATCTGATGAACAGCATTTTTAGCCCTTAAACACGTAAACTCCTGGCTCCCAAATAAGACTTAAAGAGGGGCAAATAAACGGAATTCCATAAGCAATGTTAATGCAAATTTAAATTGTTTGTTTTTAGTTTTTTTTTACAATTTCTTGTCACTAAAACTAATTTATCTTCTATATTTATAGAAAGAACTGCCAATTCTTTGTAACTCTTCTCCTCAAAAACTACTGGACAGATTTTGATGATGATTTGAGGATAGTTTCCTATTATATTATAGAGTGTTCTTATCAAACAAAATCGACTTAGGGGTTTCGGAGATATTGCAAAGACGATTTTCCATTTAAAACATACTAAATGTGTTTCTACTTATATATGTTAGTAGGCATGAATTTTACAAAATTCGTTTAACATTCACAACAGTAACATAAAGAATTCATTTGAATTGATTAAATTTTTTAATCGATTACACAACGCCTTTTTTGTCACTTTGCTTTTGAGTTACTGCTATTCAGAATGTTTTCCAAATTTATTAGTGTCAACCAAATTTATAGGTGTTAAACTGCTTCTTGTGGATTAATGTTTAATCCTTTTGTTGGTCTTCCATCGTAGTCAAATAATTAAAAACAAATGGTCAAAACTACATCTTTAACAAGCGGTTCAAATTTCACTGTGAGTTTACATGGCCTAAGTGCTTGACTTTTTTGTTTTTGTTTGGTCTATGAGAATGAAAGCTATGACTATGATTCCAGCTTAGCCAATGATCAGTCCACAGCCAAGTCTAAAGTTGTCCTTTGAATGATTCATGCGACCACTAAGAGCAAAAGAGAAGGGCAGCGGCTGTAAACGTTTCTCCACCCGAAATGTGCCAGTTCCAGTCAGCAGAGCCTTTAAACACGAGATCAGCCTTGGGCAAATCAATTTGATAAGCAATCCTGGCCGTAGACTCCTGCATCCGTAGACTAGTTTCGACCTCTACACCAATTTGTAGGTGCTCGCGGGCTTTTTGATAATAGCACAAATGCACGCCGCTATATCCAATGGTGCCAGACCAGACCGCATCTCCATTGGTATAACGACCCACAGCAGAAAGAATCGAAATATGCTTACCAGGGACATTGGGCTCATACTGATAGGCCAGCTCGGCACCCAAGGCAATACGATTGGTTACCGACTGCAAATATTGGCCAACAATGACGCCAGAGTTGGTGAATACGCTTGGATTCACCAGCGTCAACGTGGCGGTATAATCCTTGCCGTGATAATCTGTGGTCAGCTGTGATGCCACCAATTCGGACTCCTGGATCTGCGAGGCGAATATGCAGCGCACATGCGGCGAAAACTGATGTATGACATTGGCATTTAGATTGCCCGATGGATCAACATCGCCAAGCAGCACGGGAAATGCCTCTGTGGGACTGTATTGGGTGGTGCCAACATAGGTAGCGCCAAAGCGATAGCCGCTGGGCGTTGTGTTGCTCATGTTTAGGGTATGGGATACCTGTAAGTGATTGCTAAGACCCTTGTTTAGCATAATTTTGGCCTTCTCAAAGGTCATGGCCTGTATGTCTTTGCATTTTTTGTGCAATTCCTCGACCGTTCCCGGATTTTCCAGTGTTGTTTCTTTGCTCAAAAAGCTTCCAGCATCGGCGGCTATGGAACTTGTTATGTCTGTGGGTATTGTTGGCTCCGGCAAACCCAAATTGGAGGCAGCACGCAGCATGGTAGCACGTTACCCATTTCATTTTAAATTAATAAGTGTCCTTTCGTATTCTTAATATATTTATATTTTTAGACATTAAATGCAGGTTTTGTTCACTTAAAAAATCTATTAAAACCGTGCTGAAAATATTCTGCTAATGTAAAGGGATAATGGATGACAAAGTACAATATATGGAATTTGTTGCTTAGTTACGTCCCCCCATTGCAAAATGCTATCTACGTCACTGGGTCTAACTGCAAGTCAAGCCAAAAACTAAAGCAAACTTTGGTATGACAAAGTGGATATACTTTCAACATTGTTTCTACAAGGATTGTGGCAAAAATATAATACAGATTTATCCTAAACTTAAAGAGAACTCTTTTTATTCTATAAAACAAGCGCAAAGTTGTCAACTGCAAAAACACCAATTTACCACATGCAGTCACTCTGTTTATTACGTGAAAACAGTTCACGGAAAGTAAGGCAAAACATAAACACCCTTACAGTCGGTAACATTTTTAAATCGATTTCTAAAAACTATATAATTTTGATCCCTAAAGCAGTTAAAGACACCTCCTTATTGCTCAAGGCAACCGAGCGCAACATCGGCCTTCATTGCAGAACAGAAACTGACCTTGAAGTGTTCTCTGGGTACATCGACTCGAACCAGCTATTTTAGTAGACATACTCCTCAAGGAGGTGTACTATCCCCCTTTCTATGGAACATTGCTGTAAATAAGATGTAATGCGACATAGTTGCAAAGTTATTGCTTATGCGGACGATGACGCGATTAGTTTTTCTGGAAAGAAAACTGCCCCATTGGAGAGCAAAGAGCTGGATAAATACAAATCCGGAAAAAAATGATCTTGTTCTCTTTTCAAGGAGATATAAGGACCGAAAATTAGACTGGACCCTAAACATTTAAAAATACATGAAGAAAGCTACAGTAGCCCAACTGTAGCTTTACACGGCTATAATCAGGCACATGTTTTTAAGTATTTGTGGGTTGGCGAACTTTAAAAAGACAATCCTCACTAAACAAACTAGGTACAAAAGTACTAAGGCCATTACGGATGCCCTTCGCACCCCTGAATATTGCAGAAGAGTAACAAGCTCTCCTATCGTTCATACGACTGAGAGACTCAAATAACTGGATAGAAATCAAATTTTGTCCCTCATCCGTTACAGCTTAAAATGCTTATGTTCCCCCTAAACAGACAGATGATTACCCAAGCACTCATTTTAATATCGTTAAAGTCAGCGTTGCTAACTCCTCCTTTACTAGAAGCTATACAATCGAGTTGGAGCGGGAGTCTTTTCAGCTTTTGGCCTACTTCAGGCGGAAGTCTCGAGAACATCTATAGTGATACCCCCCAGCTATCAAATCCTTAAACTCCTTATCAACGAATTCGATATCGGTAACAAACTATCACAGATCTTAGCACGAAAACGCACAACAGTGATGTAAACTTCTCCTCCAGACGTCTCTGCTTTGAGCGCGCCTCCTCCAATTGGTGATACCAAAGCTATCACAACATACACAATAGCCAGCGGAGAAGCTGAATCTTAATTCGGTTGACTTTGTCAATGTCGTCGTAGAGCTCATAGAGTTCCTCGTTCCATCGAGTGCGGTAGTCCTAGCCAACGCGTAGAGGGCCAAAGATCTTACGTAGTACTTTCCGCTCAAACTCTCCTGGGGCATTTTTATCAGACTGCGTCACCACTCATGCTTCGGCGCCATAAAGCAAAACGGGAAGGATTAGCGTCTTACAGAGTGTTGGTTTCATCTGGAGGGAGTGGTCTCTATTACTCATTTGCCTACTGAGACAAAAGTAACATCTATTGTCAAAACTGATTCTCCGCTTGATCTCCGTACTGACATCGTTCTTCATTGTGACGGTGGTGCCAAGGTAGACGAAATCTATATCAACATCAAAAGTATAGTTTTCAACATCGATCTGAGAGTACAATCGCTGTGTATCTCTACTTGAGGAAAGCATATACTTCGTCTTGCTCTCATTTACAACAAGACCCACACTGGCATATTCTCTTTCAATAGCCGCAAAGGCACCGGTAACTGCTCGCTTAGTACGACCGACAATATCTATATCATCGCGTTTGCAAGCCACTGGACATCCTTATAGAATACAGTCCCATACCGACGTACTTAGGCCTTTCGCAACACATTCTCAAGCAAAAGGTTGAAGAGTTCGCAGGAGAGGGCATCGGCTTGTCTGAAACATTGCTTGGTATCGAAAGGCTCGAATTCTAAGCCCAGAGAGTGCGGCAAAGAGACAAAGAGATGATGGGTGTTGATTTCGTGTTCGTGGGTCTTTTCAGGCATTTGGTGTAATGTGAATATGTGGTCAATGGTGGACTTACCAGGCCTTAAGCTACACTGATAAGGTCCAATCAGTTCTTTCGCAAACTGCTTTAGTCTTATATGCGATAGAAAGAAGGCTCATACTAAGGTTGCTAGCGCACACCGTGGCATCACCCTTCTTGAGGACAGAGCAGAGGCCATCGAGGTTCCAATCATCGGGCATGCTCTCATCTAGCCATATTCTGCAACTTACCAACTCATGGCCGCCAGTCTGGAACAACTTTGCAGGCATTGGTCATTAAAAAAGTTGTAAAATGCTCGAAGATTATTTCCTTTCAAGACTTGGCTATTGTGCATCACAAACTGTCTTAACAAACTAATGTACACTCTGTAAGCTTATAGAGTAACGTAGGCAACAGGATTGCAACAATAGTAACATTGAAGAGGCAAAAGTTCTGTGTTTGATTGTGCTCAACGCTTATGTTAATGGACGCCTCCACGTACGCCATTTTGATTGTTGAACGTGACAATGTCTGCAGTTGTATGTGTTTTTGTGAGTTCTGTTCCGTTCTGTTCTGTTCTGTTCTGTTCTGTACGTGTGTGGTAAATGCAAAATTGATCAATTCTTGGGTTTGCCAAAGAGCCAAAGACCACAACAGACCACTTTGTTGCACTTGCAGCGGTCACAGCTAGCTACAAAATAGAAGTTCTACAGCAACAAGGCGAACAACCCCATGCTGGCACATGACAATATTGCTGCTGGTTATTCATTTAGCTGTCAGTCGTAAATACCATTAGTTGCAACCTTAATTGTGTTATGTACATTGTGTCTATCATAATGGAAAATGAAGTGTAAAGTGCAACAGTATGTTGGCAGTTTATAGAGACTGCTTAAAACGCTACCAATTAAAGTGGGATACGATAACATCTAATCAGTATTGTCAGTTAGTATTGCGCCAATCCACAAAGTTGCTAAATCGGAAAGCCTTCTACAATAACTCTACGTAAAATCTTACAAAAATGTCATAGAAAGAACCGTTGTATTCGCTCAGAAAAGTTAAGAAATATCCCTTGAATGCATTCCCAGTTCTTTTTGTCTCTAAGTGGTGCATTAATCTTTATATCTCTTCAATTGTGCATAATGAAAAGGGGGACTTTTGTTTGTTTCTCGCTGGAATACTGTTTTTGCTTTCCTACCTAAACTTGTCATCGGGGAGATCGCTCCTTGCAACTGTATATCTAATCGAAAATGTCGGCTAGAAATGCACCCACACACAGAAACAGCTCTCATAACAGCTGATAACAAAGAGGCGAAAAGAAAACACGAAATTACAACGTTTGTGTGTACAATGTTATTGTTTTTTCCCCCAATATATACAGTACTTTTTTACTTCAAACGCAACGTATCCAAATACTTATATTCTGCAAACCGCAAGCATTTTATCTATCGCATGGTATAGGTTTCACCTGAAAACATTGTGTTATGGCGAAGTAATCGGTACCACACTAATTTTTTGACTAAGCTATACATTTCCAGTATTTAGCTATACTTACTGTGTTCACTGTAGTGCAAACACTTTGACTATGCAGGACAATCTTGAGCAACACAAGCCACATCATCAGTGTAGGAAAGAACCTCTACAATAATTTTTATACCAAGCGAGGCTTCAGAAAAGCCAATGCTATATGCTGCAACCTCTCAACTTTGTGATTACGTCGGACTACATTCTATAAAACTGTTCAGTTGCTCGTCTTCTCAGATGATATTGATATCATCGTCGTACTTAGCGAGCAGTTACAGGAGCCTTGGTGGCTATTGAGCTACTCATGAGACGTAACTAACGCTCTATGATAAGCTCAGCCTTCATCCTGTGTGGTGAGCGGGTAAGAGAATACCACCTCAGCAAGCTTGTCGTATGAGGCGACTAACAATGACACTGTGTTCTTTCGAGACCAGTACAGCCTTAAAAAGGTTGTGCGTAGGGGTTGGGACCCACCACGTAAAACCACAATTCCAATGAAAAGATGTATTTAAATCAGGCCGTAACCCGATAACGGGTTTTTATGGCCAGTTAAGAAGACGAAGATAAGCTCATCCTTTCCGTTTTGCTTTATGGAAGGCATAATATGGGTGCTGACGCAGTCTGATGTAAACGCCGTTGGAGCGTTTAAGTTGAAAGTACTTTGTAAGATCTTTGGTCTTTTAAATGTTAGCAACGACTATCCTATTCACTGGAGCGCCCATTGTGCGAAAGGTCTCCAATGCCGGTTGCGAAGGGGCAGGCCTTTTTGTACAAGGCGCCTAGAGGAGTACTCTATATCAGGCCGCAGCCCGGTAACGGATTGTTATGGCCAGTCAAATAGAAGAAGAAGAAGAAGCACAGCACGTTATATGAAAAAGACCAACGGCAAAAGCTAGCAAAAAAGTAAATCCCTGTCATAGTGTAGAGTGCTTTCAGCATATTTTGCATAGTGAAGCGCTTAAATCAAACCGCTTATCATACAAAACCCATATGTGTGTGTATGTGTGTAAAAGAGAAGTTCCACACCAAAGTTGCCACATAATTCGATTACTGCAAGAGAGCACAAGCCCTTGGCTACCCAGCTCTGCCACACTCACTTTCCACCCAAACCCAATGCACTCAGTGCAGTTGGCTAGTGTATATATGTAGGAGTGTGTGAACGGGTTTTCCCCTATTTGTATGTGTGTGTGTGTGTGTATGGGGAGCAATGTTTCGTTTATTGGGTCGACGCTTGGCTTGTCGAGGCCATTCCGTTAATGCCGGAATGCCGGCTACCCGGTCATTTTATTTATAACATTTTTTTGCTCCCCAAGACTGCACTTCAAACTGACACAGACATACGCACACTCGTTGTGTGTGAGTGTGTGTGTGTCACACTATGCAATTGACGCCATTTGAAGTGTCATTTTATGTAGTGCAGTGAAATTATGTAATGAACACGACAGATCCAACATACTCAACAGACCCGTATCTATGTCCATTATACGAGCACATTAAGACCTCTGCGTCCAATTTATGAATATGTGTCCATAAAGTGCATTTTGTGATATGAAACCTTAAATACAATTGATGACAATTGATTGGCATATTTTAAGTGTAAGCACCTGGCATGTCTGGATACTTGAAAGCAATGGTGGGCACGCCTAGAGTGTATAACCGACACGTATGCAGCGTACATGCCGTGATGGTAGCTCATCAATAAGCTTGAGATGGCCCTAGCACAGACGCTTGCTAGATGGCGCCACACACGATTCCACTAAGAAAGGTCGCGCAATGCGGAAGACCTTTCTGAGCATGTTAAAAATCGATAGAGCATGATGACCCTAATTTATATTTTATACATTATTTCCCGAATTTACATTGCCGCAGCTTTTATCAAAGTTAGCACAAATGTATAGACTAGTTTTTCTAACCTTACATTCTTTTAGGAACCATAATTTCCTCATCTGGCTGGCATGCTGCGGCGGCAAAAACTGTGACATTGTGTATTTGATTAAAAAAAAAACAATATACATTTATGGTATTCAATTCCAAAATCTGTAGATACCATTAAAAGATTAATAATATCAAAAATTTGTTTCTTCATACAAGAATGTTAAAAGATTCGATCCAATTAGTGGTTTCGGTTACCTTTTGAACTTCTGAGTGGTAACTATAAGGTCTTTACTACTCATTTGCCTACTAAGACCAAAGTTACACCTATTGGCAAGAGTGATTCTCCGCTTGATCTGCATGCTGACATTGTTCTTCATTGTGACGGTGGTGCCAAGGTAGACGAAATCCTTGACAACATCAATAGTATGTTTTTCAACATCAATCTGAGAGTCCCACCGCTGTGTATCTCTACTCGAAGAAAGCATATACTGCGTCTTGCTCTCATTTGCCACCAGACATACCGAGCAGATTCTCTTTCAATAGCCACAAAGACTTCGGTAACTGCTCGCTTAGTACGACCGACAATATCACTATCATCTGCGTATGCAAGCAACTGGACATCCTTATAGAATACAGTCCCGTTCCGATGTACTTCGGCCGTTTGCAACACATAATCGAACAAAAGGTCGAAGCGGTCGCAGGAGAGGGCATCGCTTGGCATAAAAAGGCTCGAAGAAGGTCTTTCCTACCTTGACGGAGCTGCGTCTGTTGCTCAACGTCATACTTCATAGTCGTATCAATTTTGCAGGGATTCCAAACTCAGACAGTGCGGCATATACGCAATCCCTCAACGGGTTATCAAATGCTACTTTATAATCAAAAAAGAGATGGTGGGTTAGATAGATCACGGGTCGAAATACATTTGACCACCACTTTGCCAATATGGGTTTCAGGAGGACAACTTGCGCAGACTGTCTTGAAGAGGCCGCCTTGACAAAACGCTTTGCAACAAGTACACGAACAAGAACTTTAGGAGATATATAGTACTTCATCATGAGTCAGGTGCATGCTCTACGGAGAGAAGCAGATTGTGTTGAAGGGCAACCTCCACATCGGTCTACTCTGCCTATTTGATTTCTCCCTGAAACTGTACTCTCAGTCTCCTAACATCGTGTACCGAGTATGGCACAATGGGCAAGGCTGCCTCAGTGCTAGAAATGGGATAACTTCCTTTGATAAGCCAACAAATCTAAACTAAGGACAAAAGTACACTTTGGTCTACTTTTAAAAGCTCGTAAGGTTTACTACGCGATCTGATGATGCCCTTGGAGTGTTTGAGCGGGGTACTCCGTAAGACTTTTTCTCTACGCTTTGGCAACGACTACCGCATGCGATGGAACTCTATGAGCTCTACGATGCCATTGACATAGTTAAGTGAATTAAAATCCAGCGGCTCCGCTGGCTGTTGTGCGTATGGATGAAGAAGCACCTGCGAGAAAGGTCTTCAATGCGAGAGAAGGGAGGCGACGAAAGGGCAGACCATGCCTCCGCTGGAAGGACCAGGTAGTGAGCACCTTTGGTATCACTGAGACGCCTGGAGGAGAGATTTACATCAGGCCGGTAACGGGTTGTTATGGCCAGTTAAGAAGAAGAATGTTTTCAGCTGAACATAAGAAATAAATCAACCCCGGTGTGGTAAGCGGGTAAGAGAATACCACCTCAGCAGTTCAAACCTTGTCGTATGAGGCGACTTATAATGACACTGGATTCTTTCGAGACCAGCAGAGCCACCCCAAGCCTTAAAAGGGTTGTGCGTAGGGTTTTGGACCCACCACGTAAATCCACAATTCTAATCAAAAAATGTATTTACATCAGACCGTAACCCGATAACGGGTTGTTATGTCCAGTTAAGAAGAAGGTTAAATCAATAAAGCGAGCTGTAGTCGCAACAGTTATTCCAACTGGATTTCGTTCTCATTTTGTCACGATACTTTTATTATTATTCGTATATCAAACTGTATAACAAAATATATTTAAATCTGTAACAAACATATGGATAAGATCAGATGAGATGACAGTGTCGCCGAGAGTAAGACTGTTGTAGAACTAATAGATAAAACATCATTCTTCAATTGATTCATAAATTAGTAAATCGTGTAAAGTTAGAGCCAACTTTAGTTAAGAAGTTGATTGATCTACATTAGTTTGGCTGACTCTGTTTCCACCGACACTATTTCGCCCAACTCTATTTCGCCCAACTCTATTTCGCCCAACTCTATTTCGCCAAACTCTATTTCGCCCAAATCTATTTCGCCCGGCTCTGTTTCGCATGTGTCCTCAAGCCTAGCTGTATCACTGTTTGCAAGGACTGCTATCGAATCGGTGGGCATATCCATCAGATCTACAGCTGGAGCTTGCGAGCTTAACGGCGGCTTATACTTGATTATTTCACCGCTTTTGTTGTCATAAATGAGAATTTCGGATTTCACTAGCCGCTGCCAAGGCCAAGGGATCTCTGTGTTTGTGCTAGTATCTACAAACTGCTTGAGGTTGCCATCGCTGCCAAGAGCTCCCGAGGACTCCAGGTGCTCAATCGGGTCAAACTTTTCCATAACATCTGGTTTCCGTTTTGCGCTCAATATTTTTTCAACTTTACAGGAAAAGTTACGCAACTTTTCCAATTCTAGACGCCGCTGGCGCATCAACTATGTGGGAATTGGTACAATATCCAAGAATATTGTATTCTTAGAGGTCTAACTTACCGGTTGTGGTAATATGGGCGCACAACGTAAGCGAAAGGTGGGGGTATTGTTCATACCTGAGGTGGTACTCAGGTATCCACACACCTTTTCGTTGACTTTCTGTTTGGAATTCATGCTTGATATATGCTAAAAGAAGAAATTTAATTTTTTTCAATTTTAAAGTGTGTATTTCAATGATTTCACACTGAATAGTGTAAGTAAATTGACACTCGAACGATTGTTGCTTCGATTCTGTTCGATAATACAAAAACAACAAAAAAGTAGGCGGACATTAGATTCAACACAACGCGAGATAAAGTTAATCGAGGCTGTGACACTATCCGCGTGGCTGCATTCGCGATTCAGTTCTAGCCATGGCAGAAGTAAGACCGAAAAGCCTCGGATAGGAACGGACCTTAGGACCTTATACGCAATAGTAAGGAGACTGATAGCATGGTAGTAAGCGCACACCATGGGATTACCCTTCTTCAAACGAGCAAACTGTTTGAAAGACTAAAGCCGTTTGCGAAAAAACTAATTCGACCGTTTCAGTGTGGTTTTAGGCCTGGTAAGTCCACCATTGACCAGTTATTCACACTACGCCAAATCCTGGAACAGACCCACGAAAAACAAATCGACACCCATCATCTCTTTGTCGATTATAAACAGGGACCGTAAATAATAACATTTTATCAATTTTAAAACTAAAAAAATCATAGTGAAAGAGAAATGGTACATGTAAAAGGAAAAAAAAACTCAAAAATTAGTTTTATTTTCTGAGCAAAAAATAAAACTCTAAAATAATTATTATTTTCCGAGAAAAAAATATGACTCAAATATAAGTTTTATTTTCTGAGCAAAAAAGAAAACTCAAAAATAAGTTTTATTTTCGGAGTAAAAAGTAAAACTTAAGAAATCATTTTTGAAATGCAATTTTTAAAATATAACATAACAGTTACGATCTCTGATTATAAAGCAGCATTGAATAGCCCGCTGAGGGAGCGCGTATAT
Source organism: Chymomyza caudatula (assembly GCA_035041775.1). Lineage (NCBI taxonomy): Eukaryota > Metazoa > Arthropoda > Insecta > Diptera > Drosophilidae > Chymomyza > Chymomyza caudatula. The sequence continues at coordinate 2,092,408 of JAWNKW010000145.1, forward strand.
GCCGCAATGTCTGAGTTTGGAAAGAGCTTCTCCGAGCCTTTTGATATCAAGCGGGGCTTCAGACAAAGCGATGCCCTCTCCTGCAATCTCTTCAACTTTGTGATGGAGAGTGTGTTGCGAAAGGCCGAAGTAAATAGGAACAGGAAGAGAATCTGCCGGGGAGGTTTTGGCTGTTAATGAGAGCAAGACAAATTAAAACAGCGATTGCACTTTCAGATTGATGTTGAGAACTATACTTTTGATGTTGTCAAGGCTTTCGTCTACCTTGGCAGCACCGTCACAATAAAGAACGATGTCAGCATGGGGATCAAGTGGAGAATCGCTCTTGCCAATAGGTGTTACTTTGGTCTCAGTAGGCAAATGAGTAGTGGAGACGCTCATCCTTCCCGTTTTGCTTCATGGCGCTGAAGTGATGTCGCAGTCTGATGAAAATGCCACAGGAGTGTTTGAGCGGAAAGTACTCCGTAAGATCTTTGGCCCTCTACGTGTTGGCAATGACTACCGCACCCGATGGAACGACGAATCCTATGAGCTCTACGACGACATTGGCATAGTCAAGTGAACTAAGGTACAGTGGCTCCGCTGGCTAGGTCATGTTGTACGTATGCATGAAGAAGTTCTTGCGAGATGGGTCTTCAATGCGGTTGTCGAAGGAAAGCGACGAAAGGGTAGATCATATCTGCGTTGAACTCGGTAACGGGTTGATATGGCCAGTTAAGTAAGTAAGTAAAGTTGACTACCATGTATTGAGGGACAGGACTTTTATGTATCTGCAGCGTACCCTTGTGCCAGCCACTATCAATAACCTGCGTAACGTTTAAAAATAATTCAATGCAACACTGCCGGCGTTTAAAAGAGTCGAGAAAGCGCTGTACAACTCCCCGCACTTGTTCGGATGTGCCGTGTCTTTTGCGGAAAACGAATTTGGTGACTCCGGAGGGATGTCGGCGCATAGTCATTCCCCGCTACTTTTTTTTCTTAATATTGTAAATATTGTGTCCTATTAGAGTTATAATAATAATTGCATAGAATTTAAATATAATAATCTAATAAAAAAACATATAGTGTGTAGCGATTAAGTAAATGTACACCTATTGGATTATAGCCTTAGTTTTAGAAAACTATTGATTGCCAATAATAAACCAAAATAAAAAATTTAAAAAAAATTAATGTTGCCGCTAAGAAGCCAGATGGCCCCACTGTGTGACGTAGATGACAATGCTTCACAGAATGAATGATCATGAAATGAAATAATATAAACCCGAAAACGGTTTTAATTCGGTTATTTCGGCAAAATTATAACAATTACATACCTTTGAGCCGACAGCGTTTAAGTCTGCTTAAGAAATAAAACCTCATGATAGTCGTTTTTTTTTTTTTTTACTTGCAATTCAGTTTTTTATTGAAAAATTATTGCGAGTTTCAATAGAATGATATTAATAGTATGTATAGTAATATTTAAAAACATTTTACTGGACTACTCGTTTTGCATTACTATATTAAAATATGTAGTATTTTTACGCATTTAAAAATGAAAAGCTCTTTATTACTTTAAATAAAACAAAATCAAAATAAATAAATAGAATTGAAAGTTAAACTGAAAAAAAAGAGAAATCGTGCGGCAAGGCCGCAACAAGGCGTTCCGTCGTACCTTTCACAATCAAACTTGGAAGTAGTTGAAGGAAACAAACAGTTTATAGAGAACTATAAATTGTCGCTATTCTTTTAAGTGTTTTTGTTTTTGTTCATTTTCATTTTCATTTTACTGAATATGTGTGTTTTGTGAAAGATACGCTTCTAATTAACAATAGTTTAGTTAAATTGCTGATAATTAAATTATAAATAAAGAGAAACGAATGAAATTCACCTCGTATCTCATGCTAATTACAATTACATGAGTTGCATTGTTGTGGTTGTTGTTACTTGTAGTTCGTTGCAGGCTTAACGCAGGCAGAACCAGTATTTGCTGACGTCATCTAGACTTTGTCTGTCTCATCTGTCGTGAAGAAAAATAACTGTGCTTAGAAGTTACCTGGTTCTACTTCGTTGCAGTTGCAAGGATCTCTGATTATTAGCTGCGTTTTCAACATGCACACATCCTGCAGCTCCTTTTGTTGGGAGAGACAGAAAGAGAGAATACAAGCGTTTTGTTTAATAATGTTTAGCACAAAAGAAGTCATTGACACGCCCACTGGCACGCTTACATAGCTGAGAATTTGAGAAATTATTGTATAGGTAACGTTATGCATATGTATAGGTATTACATATATATATATATATGTATATATATTATATTTATATGTGTGTGGACTTTCAAAACAAACAAAAAGTTAACTAAATAGAGTTAGCTGCGTTTTCTCAACTAAACTTTAAGGCAAGGTACCAAAAATGGCTTAAAAATTTAACTAAAACTTAGTTAAGTTAGCATTAACCCATTTTACGTCTATTGTTAAATCTGTTCTCATACAAGGTTTGCCTTTTATATATTTTGGGAATAGAGCATGGTAAAATACTATAAGGTATGCTTACTTTTCTGCTTCAAGGCAGCACAATTTTTGTGAGTGTCACAGCATGAGAGAAATGCATACACGTACTTAGAGGCAACTCCTCTAAATAAACATACCTTATATTATTCTACCATGGCAAAGTGTACAAGATTTTGCAAAATATTCGCCTTGAATTATTCGCATACACTTTTGCATACGCTTGAACCAATTTTCGAAACACTTTTGCCACTACGAATGAGCTAACTCCAAAACATGTGTTTAGAACGCATCCAGCGCTTGATGTGCGGACAATTGGAGATCCGGGTGACCCATTATTTTGACGTTTTGTGTGCACTAAAACCCATTTTCGTGTTGAAGCACGATTCATTTTTGGTGTTTGGTTTTTATGATTCTTCCAAACATTTTATGTTCCTCAACAGGCGATCATTTACTTTGAAGTGTTATTGGATTGTTGGCTCGTCTTCGCACATCTGTATAGTTCGTATATACGCATAGCTCCACGATTTGTCGCCTGTTACGATCTTATAAACATCATCCATCAATTAGAGATCCGGATAACCCATTAATTTGACGTTTTTGTTGCACTAAAACCCACTTGAATGAACCGATGTGTAAGAGCTCGCATTTTCGTGTTGAAGCATGATTCTTCCAAACATCTCATGTTTTGCTCTGAAGTGTTGTCGTCTTCGCACATCTATGTAAGACACACCATCTTTTTCACATTTCTTTGCATCAATCGACGCAAGCCTTCTTCTGTGCGACAAAATCTGCTTGATAGTTAAATGTTTATGCAATTTTCAATGTAAATTGGCGGAACTAATGCGCTGGTATGCCTTCATCTCCATGTCTAATGACGAACTTGCAACAGCAATTCACTCACAGCATCGATACATTCCATTTTTCATCAAGAAGCGCTCCTATTTTAACATGTTTTTGGTTTTACCAAACTTTACGAAGTAAATTTCATAATTGCTCTACCTAGCCTACAATTACTCATTTCCGAAATATCAAAGGCTGGTTTTCTCTCTTGTATTCAAAATCAACGGAATGCTGCAAAACTATGAAAACTCAAACCGAAACAATAGCCCGAACATGTTTCTTAGTTACTAGGCATTCGAATTTAAGAGTAAGGGGCCGTCCATATATTACGCCATCATGGTTTTTCCTATTTTTGCCTGCAATCCGTTTGGGACTAATTACAGCTACGAGTTGTTGTCCCTAAAATAACTACCATCTCCAATAGGAAGGCGGATATGAACAGTTTTGCAGTTTTAAGTTAGCTTTGTGCTTTTGCACTATCTTAAGGATAACATACCAACTAACTGAACTATTTAAGGGCGGTGTTCAGAGGATGAAACCATGATTCATAAAATTTTGAAAAAATTAAAAAAACTTGTTTACATACATGAAATTTTAGCCGTATCTCTCTCAGAAAAAAGCTATCTACGACACTGATGGGCAGTGATTGATTCCCTAATCATCCCCCCTAAACATATAAATATTAAACTAATAATTTCCATCTCATAAAGAGATTGCGACAGTATGCTACAGATGTCGGCTTTGAACAGTGTAAATATTTATATACTAATCTGACTCAATGAAAGAGTTTTTAAGGCACGATATCTGGAACACGCTACATTGATCCGGCAGACTAAAAGTCGAGCTGTTTTGCAAAGGCACCACTTCGAACGCGCAAAGAGAGAAGGAGTCGACTTCCTTCGCACCTTGATGACCAAATATTAAATCCTTATATTAGAAACGACTGGAATATCGTGTTCACCTTCCTGTTCATCTTTTTCTTGAAAATATGAAATAAACATTTTTTTAAATGATGTCGTCATCACATTTGGACACTTAGTTCTTATAATACTAATGGAAATGTTCTCGAATTGTGTGGCTGCCTTTAGCATCTATGACCATGGTATTGGCGTTATTGGCTCTAATTTTTCTCCAGCTCTTTTCAAGTATACTCTCCTTCTTCCTTTCCAAAAGCTTGCCAGTTTTGTTTAAATGGATTTTAGTCTGCTGACTAGTTTGGGGTTTTAGATGACGAACCACGAATGTTTTGGATCGCTGTCTTGCACAAATTTAAATGCGATTATCCATTTCGTTACCCTCAATCACTACATAAATCCTCAGCCGTGCTTTACAGTGGTCCATCTTGCCAAATTATGGGTTTTGCGGCTTTCAACTTTCCCGTGGTGTTAGCCGGCATTGTTCAGCGAATAGCTTAATGTGAAATGTTCTTTAATGTCGGCCGTTTCTTAGATATTTTGCTTCTGGATCACAGAAGCTGCTACATTACACCATCTCGGGGTGTCAGTATTTCTGGGCCTTCAGACTGCTTTTGATTTACAGCCGATGTTTATGTATTTTCCAATCATGGAATACAAGAAACGCGCGTTATGCCGACGCGAGTGCCAAATTTTTTTGAGAGCCTAAGAAAGCGAGATAGAGAGATGCGTAATTCAAGGCTTTTCTTTGACATTCGCAGCAAAATGAATATTTGAAAATTTGAGAATGGAATGTAATTTCGCGAAAACTGCAGTTTTACGGATGAGGTGTAATCTAGTGATAGATCTAGAACTCGTCTCATTTTGTTCAACTTTAATGAAAATCAATGCTAATAGCAGGTCGAAAACACAAAGTGTCCTATTTGCCTAACCCTATTTATATGCAGATCGGAAATGGACAAAAGACGTGATACGTCATCAAGATGAACGGTGTCTTACGATCGGCTATGAATAAACTTATGAGACTGATAAAAGAGCCTAACATAAAACTGTTGTTATGTGGAACTCTGCGGTAACAGAGGTTTTCACATTATTTTTGCAAAATGGTTGGTTCTAGTCTGTTCTTGACAAGTCTCAGGAAAAGCCCGAAACTTCTGTCATTTGAAGTCGTTTATACTGTTCTGATCTCTAGTTAAAGTTGTTCCCTAACTACTTATTTCTTTCTGCACATACAAATATGCTTCCCGTTACCCCAAAAGGACAACTTGGACCTTAGCAGTGGGTCAATGATTGTACAAAACCCGCTGTCAAGCCCGTGAGTCTTAGTTTTAAAGCAGGCATCGGCATCGGCAACGGCAGCAGAAAGGTTGCCAAATTCGTGCTTGAAAACTTTTGCCGACGCTGATACCTATTTCAAGACCAATTTCTAGCGTAAAATGCTTTTAACACTCATCTAAATCACACAATGCTGTCTCAAACGACATATTTATGTTCTCAAATCATAAGAATAGGTAAAACATCATAAGAACTCTTGTTGTTAAAATTTACTGCATAAAATGGGTTAAACTTTTAACTAAAGCTTGCCTTATAGTTCAGTTGAGAAAACGTCACTCCAGGTAGCTCGCACGTTCGAAACTGCACGAAAATTTGCTTAAATAGATAAAATTGGTTCTATTTTTGGCATAGAATTAGGTCTTTGGGAACTCTTTAGTACAGACGCAGTGTTAGCTATAGAAGCAAATGTGGAAACTGTTTGTTGTGCTGTTTTGGAGAACAATATTACGTAAAGAAAATGTGTTAAATCACTTAGACAATGATTGTGGTTAAGTTGAGTTATACATTGTATTTAAAAATTACTATATACAGAGCTTTAAAAAAGTTTCTACATTCATCATTAGGAGCCATTAAGCCAAGACAGTTTGGGGGATACATTTACCTGGGACACATAGTATTTAGTTTTGTGCTAGACTAAGCTATATAATAGTAGGGTTTATCACGTTTTTGCCTCTGCTCAGACTCCCTTTACAGTTACTGCGACCCTTAAGTATGCTACATACAATACATTATATTACAATTATGATATAGTAATTTACAAATTTCGTTAAGTTCAATTACCTCGTGTATTGCTTAAATCTGCTGGTATATCATGTCGTTTGTTCATGGATGTTTGTGGTATACTTATTTATAGATCAAGAGACTCGTTACGGCGCTTTGCTTAGGTTTTCGATATGTATACGGTATATAAGGTGTGAATAACAACAACGATTAACAAGAACAAAAGCGAATTTCGGCATGCCGAAGCTGAAATGCACTTTCCAAAACTTGCATTACATTAATAATGACGTAAACTTAAAATATAGTATTAGAGTTGAAATTTTGGAAAGTTTACTTTATAAATATTGAGTTTTAGTTTTTACAAGGTATACCTGACTAAGCATTGGGGGTCCTAGTGTAAGCCGCAGATGTGGGTGTTGTGTGGGTGTGTGTGTGTGTGTGTGTGTGTGTGTGTGAGAAACATTTCTTTGGATTTTGAGTTCCTAAGCGATACGCAGATAGAGAGATAGAGAGAATTTCAGCACATACCTCTAGGAAAGACACAATGGAAACTCGTTTAAGGCCTTAAGTTAAGCAATCTTTCATTTCTTGAACCAATCTCAGCTGGCAATGTAGCAATGATTCGAACTGGAAACGCAGCAGCAGGCATCAGAGTTAATACAATCTGTACATAGGCGAGTTGTATCTGTGTGTGTTTGTTTGTGGGTGGGATTGCTGTATGTGTGAGTAGTTGGTGTGCATGTATTGGGGTTTAATTAGTATTTTGTCTAATTAATACGGCATGGTAAATACCTGGTACGCTCGCATCTTGGAGAGCTAACCCATTACAACGCGATCTTATCCAACAATATAATATGCATTCAGCAGACTCTTACACTCTTTTTGAGACTCATTACTGTGTGTGTGTTTGTATCTGTGAGTGGCACAACGTGGAAGCGAAACGAAAGTTGCCCCGACAATTGTACAATTGATTTGGTTTTTTTTTATAATTATTCGGATTGGGTACACTAGAAAATATGCATTAATAGAGAACAGAATAACAAAAACCAATAGTAGTATTATAACTGTTTAAATGCCCAAGAGCATTTGACTAACCTGTCGGAATCACAGTTGTACGATATCCTTTAGAACTTGGCATCCATTTCGAATTCTCAATACTAATACTCTCATACCACAATAAAGTCCTAGTGTCTAGGACAAATAAAACATCATTTAGGTTTTAGGTATATGTTAGGCTATGCTCTTAAATTCTTTCGGCTGGCCGAAAACTTATAATTCGTAGTGTTTCCTTTGAACGTTATTGATTACCTAAAGTATTTTACACACTTCACGCAGCATTGAAATCACTCTAAGATTGTCGGAAATTTGCAAGAATTTGGATCAGTTGGAGTTTTACCTGACCGAGTGATACCCTGTACCCATTTTTCTCCTACAAAATATAAAGTTCAGTATTGATATGTTGCGGGGCACGAGCGTAATCAAAGCAAATGGTTTGCGGGATTTGTGTGGTTTTGTGACATGCAAAGTAAATGGATCGTTTTTATGGTGCGAGTGTAAACTGCAAAATCCTTCTATGGGAAAGGCGCTTAGATGTAGGGATCGTGCTTATTTTTTAGTGAAACTTAGTAGCCCTAATTCATGCTTTGTGAGTTCTAGTTAAACGGACAGACGGATTTGGCTATATCCACTCGTTGCTTCACCCTGTTACAATTAACTTGGCCCTATAGATGGGTACAGGGTATACAAAAAATGATCTCTACTCAATGCTAGTTACTTTTGTAAAAACCGACTTTATTTTAAAAAATTGACATTCCACAAAACCTACAACTTGAAACAGTTCAGACTTTATCTGGATTAACTTTAATACAAGCTTTACTTTGGCAGTCGAAGACTTCAAACAAATTTGGTACATTTAAATACATTTTTGTTAAAGCAAACTAACTTTAAGCGTAAGTTCGCATAGACTGCTTATAAAGTCAAACACGAATTGGCAAAACTACGTGAAGAGCATAAAAATCTTGACTTCATAAAGTAAGACATCTGCGTTTACATTCATACAGGTTCAGTTGGTCCATTTTGGATTTAAACTTGGTCAATATAAACGCATACAAACAATACATTTACGGTCAGATAACTCTTGAAATTAACAATCTTGATGGGCATACAAATTGAAGTGAGATCTGAAAATCTCTTGGACCATATAATGTTTTTAAATTCGTTTTCATAAAATATATTAGTACAAAAATGAGTTATTATATAGATGTTGCTAGCATTTACCTATTAACTAAGTTGTCTAATGTAAGCCACTATAATCTAGTTGCTCTACATTTTACAGCAAGCAATATGACAAAGAGAGACAGAGAGGTAGAGAGCGCGCGAGGTAGAAAGACATGGAACACGTTGTGTTTTGTATGTCTGTACAATTTGCATGGATATGATTGACTCTTTTTTTTTTATGTATTCTATTACGCTAACAACTAAAGTTTCAACTCACCTCATCGCATATGGCATATGCATCGTGCATACATATGGTTTTTCTTAGACTGTCTGTTATATTATTGAAATGTGTTAATTATTTGGAGTACCTCGATCCTGCATATGAAGTTTGTATAGCGTTTTCTGTTGTTTCGCACGTTGACCGCTGCCACTAGTTTTGGTGCTGAGGTTGCTAATTTCTTGTTTGGGTTCTGTTCTTGCTGTTGGGTTGCTTATTTTTACGGCTGTTACATATTTGAATTTAATTTTTTTGTTAGAACAAATTTACTGCTTTTGTTTTGTTATATTTTTCTTTTTGGTGTCTTCACTGGATGATCCCGCGTTGTAACTTAATAGCGACTGCGACTGCGGCTGTGCCGCTCATGGCTGTCATGACGATAGTTATGGCGACTGCGATTGCTGGTGTTGTTACGCGAATATGAGTGTCCATGTCCATGATGGGACTTGTGATGATCTACAAACATTTATTAAAATACATCAATTGCTTTGAAAATATTATGTGATAGTACTTACGATGCCGTCTATCGGATGTTTGACGATTGGGCATGTAATCTCGGCTGCGCTCACGGTAATCACGTTGATCGCTGTCAAATAATAAATTTAAAAAAATATATATATTGTTATTGTATAATTGTCTACAGCACAGCAAAAATGAAGACTATGGGAGCTCCAAATATCGTACATACCATAGACATAAGAACACTGAACTGTTTGACTATAGCAAATCTTAGGCAATTTTGCCATTTAAATTTCTGCACGAAAATTGTATACTCACCGTCTATTTTCGTAGGTGTGGCCGCGCTGAAGGCGATCTTCGCGACGACGTCGCTCATCTTCTTCACGCTCCTTTTGACGCTTTTCATCGATTTCCGTCACAGCATTGCGTAACTTAGAGTAGCCCAAATGCTGTTTGCCCATCAAATGATCCTCAATGCGTTGTTGCGCATCACCAACAATAAGAAATGCTCCGCATATCTCGCATACCTTCATTTGCTTCTCGGGCAGTGTTTCGTGTGACCAATTAGGTGGCTTTGGATCTGACTTTTCGCCCGCCGTTGTCGTTGCATTATCTTCAGTGGCGCCATTCGATTCGGTTTCATTATCATTAACAACAGCATCGCTGGAGTTTGTGACGGGACTGGCATGTGCCTCATCGCTACACGCTGTTGGAGTATTCTGCGGGGAAGTCTGTTGATTTACAGACGGCGATATGGGCTTGGCATTTTTAAGATTAGCCTCATACTGCTGTTGCAATGTTTCCCTTTCCTCCTTGAGTTCCTCGCAAAGCGTCATTAGATCCTTCGACTGATCTACATCACCACGTATGCCTGCCTCTTCGGCCTCAACTAGCAGCTTGCTAATCCTTGCATTTAGATTGTTTAACTGCTCCTGATGCTTGGCATGTTGCCCCGATGGCTGGTCACGCTGCATGAGCTGCAGACGTTGTTTGCCTTTTTGTATTTTACGATCTACATCGTGCAGCATAACATTACAAAAGCGCAGAAACTCATCTTCACATTGGCGCTTGCGCTGCGAGGGTCGAGCCTCTTCGTATAGATTTTTGGCTTCGTCATCGTGTATTCTAGTACAGGGGCCCAGATCAGCACGTGTATTTATGAATAAATCGTGTGGGCAGAACTTAACATTGTAGAATTGACAAAACTAGAAATAAAATAATAATAATGAAAGGTATAGAAGGTAGCTGCATAAATCAAGGTATATTAAAACGTAGTTCCACTAGAACACATAAGCAGATTGCTCATTTACAAGAAGAACGTCGTAACTCAAAAAATGTGAGCATTGACTTATTGTTTATATGCAATTTAATATCTTGTATACTCTCCGCGGGAGAAGGAATACATGTGCAATTATTTTTTCTACTATGTGGGTGGGAAATAATAAAAAACTTTAAACGTGTTTTCTGTAAAATCGCATAGCTCATTAAATATATAAAGCTGCCAGAACAGATGCAGAAAACGCGTTTAAAGTTTTTCAATTTGCTTTGAACGAGCAACCAAAAAATGGCTCTGCTCAATATATAGTGCAAGCTATTTATACGAACTTTTTACACAATATGAAACTTAATATAAAGTATGCATCATTAACTGAAAACTAACTCTTGTTGACTTATGCTAGTCGATATATGTGTGTATATTTATAATAATATATGTACATACATATATGTGCCTATATCAATAAAGCACGCCGGCAAAATAAATAAATAAATATATAAGTTTGTAGTTGTTTACGCTTATTGGCAGCATATATCATAATAGTAAGTTCTATTCTAACTCATAAAAAAGCATTAACTTACTTCTGGATCTTCCCAATTAACCTTAAGTCCTGCCTCAGAAGGATGCAAATTTCTATTGCGTCCCATTAGCTCATCAAGCATTTGGCGTGCAGCGTCCACCATATTTGGTGTGTTTAAGTTTAAGTCCTCTGTTAAGTGCAAATCAATTTATAGCTTGTTGTATTCACTATAAAGTTTTCAATTGAGTTTAATGTATCAACTGCGCTTTTATAATTACATTACAAGCGCGTTTTTACCACTTTTTCTGCATTTATTGATTCAACTAGTGCTGAAAAATTATCGCTGTGAATATCGATAATATCGATGGTTGCATATTGCAGCTATTATCGCATTCTTTCCAACACAGTCGATAGGTTTTTTTTGATATTTTGATTTATTCTCTAAAATTTCTTCAGTGGTTTTTTAAATGTTCCTGAAAAAAAAAAACGTTATAATGTTGATAATGATGTAATTAAATAATGTTAAAATAAAATCTGAAAAACGAGTGGTACATATGTATACGCCAATTTAGATCATCGATATCTTTGAATGCATTGCAACTCAGCCGCTGTCAAAATTGCAAGCTGCTGTCAAAAAAAAAGGCGCGAATTACCACAAAACACGAAGCATTGAGGCACATAAATTTTGCGCGTTGTATTATTTTATAGCATCGTTCATAGGTGCTCGTTTCGTGAAAGTCAATTAAATCAACATGGATGTTGCAGATGCACAAATCGGACAGTTGCGCGTAAAGGATGAAGTGGGTATACGCGCACAGAAGCTATTCCAAGATTTCCTCGAGGAGTTCAAAGAAGATGGTGAAATCAAGTATACCAAGGCCGCAGCCCATTTGGAGTCGCCCGATCGTTGCACACTCGAAGTTAGCTTTGAAGATGTCGAGAAATACGATCAAAATCTGGCCACTGCCATTATAGAGGAATACTTTCATGTTTATCCGTTTTTATGCCAATCTGTTTCAAATTATGTCAATGATCGCATTGGATTGACAATCAACAAGGATTGCTATGTAGCCTTTACGGAGGTGCCTACACGTCATAAGGTGCGTGATCTGACTACCTCCAAAATAGGCACACTAATTCGCATATCTGGCCAAGTCGTGCGCACACACCCCGTGCATCCTGAGCTGGTTGCTGGCACTTTCATGTGTATGGACTGCCAGACTGAAATACGCAATGTAGAGCAGCAGTTCAAGTTTACCAATCCAACTATTTGCCGCAATCCTGTCTGCGCCAATCGTCGTCGCTTTATGTTGGATGTGGAGAAATCGCTATTTTTGGATTTCCAAAAGGTACGCATTCAGGAAACACAGGCTGAACTGCCCCGGGGTTGCATACCACGATCCGTGGAGATCATTTTACGCTCAGAGCTCGTGGAAACTGTTCAAGCAGGCGATCGCTATGACTTTACGGGCACCCTTATTGTAGTCCCCGATGTAAGCGTGCTTAGCTCGCCTGGGCTCAGAGCTGACGTAGGCTCACGTCATAAGCCCGGCGAAGGCTCCGATGGTGTAACCGGTCTAAAGGCTTTGGGTGTCCGTGAACTAAACTATCGCATGGCATTCCTTGCCTGCAGCGTGCAGGCTACCACAGCACGTTTCGGTGGCACAGATTTACCCATGTCTGACGTGACGGCGGAGGATATGAAGAAACAAATGACTGATGCAGAGTGGCACAAAATTTATGAGATGTCTAAGGATCGCAATTTGTACAATAACTTGATTAGCAGTCTCTTTCCATCCATCTACGGTAGTGATGAGGTGAAGCGTGGCATATTGCTGCAACTATTTGGTGGCGTCGCTAAAACTACGCAAGAGAAGACATCGTTGCGTGGCGATGTCAATGTATGCATTGTTGGCGATCCCAGCACAGCCAAATCGCAATTCCTCAAACAGGTTGCTGATTTTTCGCCGCGGGCCATCTATACTTCGGGCAAGGCCTCATCCGCTGCTGGTCTAACAGCTGCTGTAGTGCGTGATGAAGAAAGCTTTGACTTTGTCATTGAGGCAGGCGCCTTGATGTTAGCTGACAACGGTATTTGCTGCATTGATGAGTTTGATAAGATGGATCTGCGTGATCAAGTTGCCATACACGAGGCCATGGAGCAGCAGACTATATCTATAGCACGCGCTGGCGTACGTGCTACTTTAAATGCGCGCACTTCCATATTGGCTGCGGCCAATCCCATTAATGGTCGCTATGATCGGTCCAAGAGTTTGCAGCAAAACATACAGCTCTCAGCACCCATTATGTCACGTTTTGATTTGTTTTTCATATTGGTCGACGAGTGCAATGAAGTTGTCGACTATGCTATTGCACGCAAAATTGTGGACTTGCATTCGAACATGGAGGAGTCTGTGGAGCGCGCTTACACACGCGAGGAAGTTCTGCGCTATGTGACATTTGCACGTCAGTTTAAGCCAATCATCGGAGCGGAGGCGGCCAAAATGCTGGTGGAGAACTATGGACACTTGCGCCAACGTGATACTGGCTCATCGGGACGTAGCACTTGGCGCATTACTGTGCGTCAGCTCGAATCCATGATACGTCTGAGTGAAGGCATGGCCAAGCTCGAGTGCTCGAATAGAGTGCAAGAGCGTCATGTAAAAGAAGCTTATCGCTTGCTAAACAAATCCATTATACGCGTGGAACAGCCAGATATTCATTTGGATGATGACGAAGACATGAATATGGATGATGGCATAGAGGGTGATATTGACATGGAAAATAATGGAGCTGCTGCAAATACAGATAATGCGGACTTGGAGACATCAACTGGCGTACAGAAAAAGAAATTCACTCTTTCGTTTGAGGACTACAAGAATCTTTCGACCATGCTGGTGCTGCATATGCGTGGTGAAGAGGCACGCTGTGAGGTTGAGGGCAGCGACACAGGCATGAAACGCAGCGAAGTGGTTACCTGGTATTTGGAGCAGGTCGCCGATCAAATTGAATCCGAGGATGAGCTCATACAACGCAAGAATCTTATTGAAAAGCTGATTGATCGTCTCATTTATCACGATCAAGTTATTATACCTCTAAAAACATCTAAGCTAACACCCCATCACAAGAGCCCCAAACGCTTGGCTGAGGAAGATGTGGAAGAAGACCCTTTGTTGGTGGTACATCCCAACTATGTTGTAGAGTAGACATACTCTTTTTAAACTATCTTAGTTAAGTTTGTGTTTCTTTTTAAAAGCCGCGCATTATTATTAGCGCTTTTGAATTTGTTCATTCATATCTATCTATTAATTCGATCAGATTTAAGGTCACATTTTACACCCACATAAGTACAAAAAAGTTAAGATACATATATACATGCATATGAAATACTTGCATTTAATTTTTTGATTATTTTAAAACATGAATTAATAAATAGCAGTTAAGGTGTAGTATTGTTTTTTTTTTATTATTTCGATTAAAGGCATTCTAGCCAAGAGAATAAAGAAAAAGTTATGTATGATTATCTATTGCAATATTGAAAGAATACACAAAAACAAGTGTAATACGAGAAGACGAACTCAAAATGTCGAACTCTTACAAGATGTTCTATGCATTCCAGTAGCCAATAGAATCTCAAAATATATACTTTCAGCACAGCATACAGCCGTGTCCCACATAATGTTTACATAAAAATCTCTACAATTCATAAACATTTTTCAATTTCGTTTTAATTGTTGTTAAATTTCCTATTAAAAAGATGGCTGAAAACACAATTGCAGAAACAATAAGAATCGCTATTGGTCGTCATTTAGATTTACTTCTCAAAAGTGTAATGTTTTCCACCATCGCCGGGAAATTGCTTAGCGGACACGGGGCGGTACATTTTCTTATCGTCCAACCAATAGTAAAGAGCCAGGCAACCGGACATCACGCCAAGGAAACTCAACCAATAGAATGTCATGCTGAAACGTGGTGTATCAGCTTGTGAGTAGCGATCCTCGCTGTACAGATCTTGATCAACCGAGATCTGATAGAAAAATTTGTAATTTAAAAATAAAGTTGGGTCATTTTTAGTTTAAGTACATGCTTACAGGCTCATTGAAGTTGCGCTTGAGTTCGGGATAATCATAGGGATAGTAGTTATCCTTGTTTTCAGCGCCTAAACCACCTCCAACTACTGGATAGTCACCGTAGCCCAGACCATTGTCAGCATATGGCTTGTATTCCTCTGGCAGCAAATAGTACTTCTTGGCAGCCGCTTCGCGTTCCTTCTCTGTCTGTGGAAATGGTGCTGGCTTATAGTCCTTGTTCCAGCCGGCAACTGCACAAATAGTTAATTTTAAAAGGTTTATTCAATGGCAAACACAAGTTACGTAAACAAAACAGAAAGCCGAAAGAACAGCAAAATTGCACAAACTTACGGCTGCGCACAACTTGACGTTGCAATGCTGGATTAGAGGCAGCTGCACTTAGTTTTTGTGCCAAGCACATAGATTTCATCAACGCGGACATTGTGACACGGATTGATATAAAATAAATAACAAGTAATCAGCAGCAATTTTAGCTCATGCAACTACTGAGATGCGATAAACAGCTGTGTAAAAATCGATGCTGACAACTTGCTGAAAGGTAATGTGTTATCGATATAACGATTGGCTGTCGATAAATGAAAACAGCAGTATTGTTTTCTCACTGGCGATTTACGCGGCCAAATATTTGTTGCATTTTTTTTTTGGCAAAAACGCCAACTATTTAAACAGTCCGTTGTTAAAAAAATACAATAATTAAAATGGTGCTACCATTATTGCAGCGCACAACGCTTCGTAGCGTACAGCAGTTAAATAAGCCATGGATAGCCACTGTTTCTAGCCTTCGCCTGGTAAGGAGTTTTATCGTAAATGTGTATTCTTATGTAATTACTGCAATTTTTTGTTTTGCTTGTGTTGCTTTTTAAACCATTTTTAGTTAAAGAAAAGGCGTTTCACACGATACCCGAGGAATCAAACTTGCTACGATGTTCAGTACATACTTAATGCTAATGCAATTACTAAGCCACAAACAAGAAATAGCTTTAAGAATTGCCGGCGTTTCGTAATCAAAACTATGCAAATTCACCCACATAATGTACAAGGCATATTTTAAGGTGCGTGCCAGAAATAGCTTTCAACTGAATTTCAAGCACACATCAATTCGTTAATATATCAGGAAACGCTTTCAACTGAATTTCAAGCCAACAGCAATCCGTCAATGACAAGAACGAAAGAAATGAAACTGTAGCCAAAATCCTCTAGAGATTTGCAGCAGCCCGTGAATTTGCTAATTGTAAACAAAGCAACTGAAATACTATGCTATTTTATGAACCGCTTCGTTTTAGCTCGGCTATTGTAATGAAATGTATTTAAGTTAGTTGTGTACACAACTTGTTATACCCCTGACCGCAATATGCCATCATTCATACATTCGAAAATTAAAAATCGTTCAAGTTTTTACCATTCCTAAAACCGGTTACACAAACTTCAATCAAACAAGTTTGGCTTACAATTTAGTGCATTACACGCCTCTACAAAAGAATGAGAGTATTTTCGACTGGGCATTATCAGTTGCGGCTCGAGGGGTCTTCGCTAATTTCTGCAACGAAACCAAAAAACAATTTGAAATGGAGTTCTTTCAACCAATTGCTGAAAAATGACGATTTCTGTACAAAATTGCAAATCTCAATGAAAATTAAGCTTTTAATTTGAAGAAACGCCTAAAGTCGAAGAGAAATTTGGTGCCTTTTATGCTTCGAACTGAGATGTATACAGAATGATGTACAACTGAATCGTCTAATCTCTTAAAACATATTAGAAGTTAATAATTTTGACTACTTTTGTCTCTGTCAAGAAAATGTAAATTCCATAGCGATACTCTTCATTGATGATAAAATCGTTTTAACATAATTATATTGATTTTTCAAAAGTCTTAGAGATTTGACTTTAATCAATCGTTTGTGTACGTTTAACAACGTTGCTCTTCGAGATAAAAGAGTTTCATTGACTAAAATAAAAAAGGGCGCCAAATATGCTTGAGCCGGCACTGACACACGATTGTTCTCAGTGCTGTTCACTATCTTATGATGTTTTGGTGTGAATTTTGTCAGCTGCTCTAGCAGTCCGAAAATCTCCCCTTATAATCTGCTGATAATGCATATTTTGCCTATGTAAAGTCTTAACGTTGTATACATACATTTCTATATACACAAGTCTCTAAATATATATATATAAGTATGTAAGTACATATGCATATATGTACATATTTGCAATCTATTTTCATATACACACATGCCGAAAGGCAGACAGAGCTTTGCTGCTGCTTCTGTGTGCTAATCAGAACTCAGTTATAAAACTTGAGCGCTCCGTGGGGCTGACGACGGATAGGTAGAACCCATACTATAGCACATTGTTGGATTGTGCGCTCTTTAGAAATTTGACAGTGTGTTGTTGTAGTTGTTGTTGATTCGTGAATGCCAGCAGCTTAAAAACTCACAGTTTGGCAACTGGTTAATCATTTGCTTTCAAAAACTTGTTATACTCACTTATTTTACAATGGTTAGCTCGCTGGCTTTTTCTTTTTTACTATAAATCTAAAGATGTCTTTTTTTTCTATTCTCTTTGTTGTGTCCAGGCTTCACAGGAATTTCGCGTGGAGAGCGACACCTTTGGCGAGCTGAAGGTGCCTGCAGATAAATATTATGGCGCGCAGACAATGCGTTCCCAGATTAACTTTCCCATTGGTGGAGCAACGGAACGCATGCCGGTAAGCTTTCAAGTGGTGCACGGTGAGGTATTATAAGTGTATGTGTGCAGTGTATGCAACAGGCAGCAGGAACATATCTTCTTCTTATTGACTGGCCGTAACAACCCGTTATCGGGTTACGGTCTGATGTAAATACATTCTTTGGATCCCAAACCCTACGCACAACCCCTTTAAGGCCTGGTGTAGCTCTTCTGGTCTCGAAAGAACCCAGTGTCATTGTTAGTCGCCTCATACGACAAGCTTTGACCTGCTGAGGTGGTATTCTCTAACCCGCTTACCACACGGGAAACATGCCAATAAATAATTGTGTAGAGATTTTTATGCTGCACATAGCGAATAAGAGCTCTCTCACTATGTTACTATGTTATTAAGGTCAAATTTGTTGCCTAGTGCTATTATTAACTCAAAAAAGATTGAAGGTCCAAAACGTTTTTCACAGAAACAGAATTTTCGAGCATATTTGTTAATTTATAGATGGGCAAACTTTATTCATATCAATTTACCCATAATATAGTTCTGATCGAATCTTATGTTAAGATATGAGCTAGAATAACTTTTATATATTTTTGATGTTGTTCTATATCAATTTGTTTGTCTTTTTTAAACAATATCAAAGTTTGTGTTAATTCAACTCAATAGAAATTCCGCTTTGCAGAAACCCGTGGTTCAAGCGATGGGCATTCTTAAGAAGGCTGCCGCTGAGGTAAACAAGGAATTCGGCTTGGATAGCAAAGTCAGTGAGGCAATCTCTAAGGCAGCTGATGATGTTATATCCGGCAAGCTATATGATGATCACTTCCCCCTGGTAATTTGGCAAACTGGTTCCGGCACTCAGAGCAACATGAATGTGAATGAGGTAAGTTCCCATATTAATAATGTAGAAATTCCCATCAATAGCAATTAATCATAACAATTAAATTAAATTAGGTAATTAGCAATCGCGCTATTGAGCTAATGGGCGGCAAGCTGGGCTCCAAGACGCCCGTGCATCCCAACGATCATGTAAATAAATCGCAGAGCTCCAATGATACCTTTCCCACTGCCATACACATATCCGTGGCTCTTGAACTGAACAACAATCTAAAACCCGCCATTAAGACGCTGCATGATGCCTTGCGCGCCAAGTCTGAGGAATTCAAGGATATCATCAAAATTGGACGCACGCACACCATGGATGCAGTACCACTGACATTGGGTCAGGAGTTCAGCGGCTATGCGCAGCAGCTAGCCTATGCTCTGGAACGCATCGATGCCTGTTTGCCCCGCGTCTATGAACTGGCCTTGGGTGGCACAGCTGTCGGCACTGGTCTGAACACACGCAAGGGCTTCGCTGAGAAGTGCGCGGCAAAGATTGCACAGCTTACAAATCTGCCATTTGTGACGGCGCCCAACAAGTTCGAGGCACTGGCTGCACGCGATGCTATGGTTGAAGTGCATGGTGTACTCAATACTATTGCGGTCAGCCTGATGAAGATTGGCAATGATATACGTTTTCTGGGCTCTGGTCCACGATGCGGCTTGGGTGAGCTGATGCTGCCTGAGAACGAACCAGGCAGCTCCATTATGCCCGGCAAGGTGAATCCCACACAATGCGAATCTTTAACCATGTTGTCGGCTCAGGTAATGGGCAATCAGGTGGCTGTTACGATTGGTGGCTCCAATGGACACTTTGAGCTGAACGTGTTTAAGCCTTTGATTGTCTCCAATGTGCTGCGCTCGATAAGGCTGCTGTGTAAGTTATATATAAGCAAAATATATGCAGATATCCATATTAATAATGTTTTTATGAAAATATTTTATTTAAGCGGACGGCAGTCGCACTTTTACAGCCAATTGCGTGAATGGCATACAGGCCAATCGTGATCGCATTGACAAGATCATGAACGAGTCTTTGATGTTGGTAACCGCTTTGAATCCGCATATTGGCTATGACAAGGCTGCCAAGATTGCCAAGACGGCACACAAGAATGGCACCACACTTAAGGAGGAGGCCATCAATCTGGGCTATTTGACCGAACAGCAATTTAAGGATTGGGTCAGACCCGAGGAAATGCTGGGACCCAAATAGATACCTACTAGCTACTGCCTAAGCATAAAGTGACCGTTTTTTTAAGTTTTTCAGAATTTGTTTTTAATCACAGTAGCCGATATGAGTGTCAAGCTAAAAAGCTCCTACTTTAACAGAACACACATTAAATTTGTAGCTCGTACGCAGAGCATAACTTCAAAAAAATAAAAACAATAGAGTAAATTCGACGACAACAACAAAAATGTTTCGTCCAGTGCAAATCATTAGATTAGGTTTCATTCGTTCAGCCATGTGGCAATCTGAGCGTAAGATCTGGATAAGCCCCGTGCTTTTCAAAAAGAAAAACAAAAATAAGGAGTTTCGTGTAGAGAAGGACACTTTCGGTGAGCTGAAGGTGCCATCTGAAATGCTCTATGGCGCACAGACCATGCGCTCCAAGCTAAACTTTCCCGTTGGGGATATTGGAGAGCGCATGCCGGTAAGTAGTCAGTCAGTCAGTCGTCTATAGCTTCTAGTTAATATGATAATAACAAAATAAAAAAAACAGCTGCCAGTAATACAAGCCATGGGCATTTTAAAGAAAGCCTGTGCGGAGGTTAACAAGGACTACGGATTGGATTCTAAACTATCCGAAGCCATTTCATGCGCCTGTGATGAAGTCATATCCGGTAGACTCTATAAAAACGGTCACTTTCCGTTGGTAATTTGGCAGACCGGATCTGGCACTCAGACCAACATGAACTCCAATGAGGTAAGGCTCTGTAATATTTGAGCATGGAACTTTAGTTTCTTGTTTTTTTTAACTTGCTCAAAAAGGTCATCAGCAATGCGGCTATTCAAGCCATGGGCGGCGAGCTTGGCTCAAAGACACCAGTGCACCCCAATGACCATGTTAACAAGTCTCAAAGCTCCAATGATACCTTTCCCGCGGCCATACACATTTCCGTTGGCATGGAAATAAATGAACGTCTGATTCCATCTATCACAACCTTCCGCGATGCGCTGACTTGCAAATCCAAGGACTTCAAGGACATAATCAAAATTGGACGCACTCATTTAATGGATGCTGTGCCCTTAACCTTAGGCCAGGAATTCAGCGGCTATGCACAGCAAATGACATATGCGTTGGATCGCATTGATGCGTGCATGCCGCGTGTCTATGAGTTGGCCTTGGGCGGCACTGCTGTAGGTACTGGCCTGAACACGCACAAAGGATTTGCCGAAAAGGTTTCCAAGCGCATAGCTGAACTTACTTGTTTACCATTCGTTAGTGCGCCAAATTTCTTTGAAGCATTAGCTTCACGTGATTGTATGGTTGAGGTGCATGGAGTACTGAATACCATTGCAGCAGGTGTGATGAAGATTGCGAATGATATACGCCTTCTGGGCTCGGGTCCACGTTGTGGTTTGGGTGAGCTTATGTTGCCTGCCAATGAGCCGGGCAGTTCTATTATGCCCGGCAAGGTAAATCCTACACAATGCGAATCCATCACCATGATATGCGCGCAGGTAATGGGCAATCATGTTGCTGTTACCATTGGTGGCGCCACTGGACATTTTGAGCTCAATGTTTTTAAGCCTTTGATTGTATCCAATGTGCTGCGTTCTATACGCTTGCTGGGTAACTATATTTTAAGGCTTCTTTAATACAATTTGGCAACAACTTCAAATTTTTACTTAAAGCAGACGGATGCAAGAACTTTACCAAGAACTGCGTGGAGGGCATTGAGCCGAACAAAGAGCGCATTTCCAAGATAATGAACGAGTCACTTATGTTGGTAACTGCCTTGAATCCCCATGTTGGTTATGACAAGGCAGCCAAGATTGCCAAGACAGCACATGAGAACGGAACCACACTTAAGGAGGAAGCTTTAAAAGAAGGCATTACTGAGGAGCAATTTAAGGAATGGGTGGATCCTAAGAAAATGTTGGGTCCCAAATAAAAACATAACATTTAAGCATACATTAAGTAAGAGTCGAGTTGCTGTGAATACGACAGTTTAGTTTAATAAATTCAAATTTTGGTGCGCATTAAAAATAATTCAAATAGCTATATGCAACAACAAAAAAAAAACATGTCTAAAACATAACATTTCCGGTAAATTTAGGGTCGCTGATTTCGAATCCGAAAACAGCTTTAGATTTTCTAGCACCGTTTTCGAATTATGTCTTTTTTTAAAATTCGAGATTTCGAGAGTTGCGAAATAAGCAAATCTTATTTTTCCGATCGCGATAAGCCGAATGGCACTCCAGCAAGACTCTGATTATGGCCGCATCGAAAATTAGCTGCGTTCAAATGTAACGGTCGAGGATTGCACTCTGTTAATATCGATACTCTTTGCCTAGAGCTATTGTACACTGCACGCAATTTATCGATAGCAAATCAGCTGTCTAGCCAACACATTTTATTTGTGTTTTTTGCAACACTATAGTTTATCGTTTAAACAGATTAATTTTTGTTCTATATTAAAAATTGACATTCATAAACCGAGTAAGTAGCTCGCAACAAAATTGCTAACGCTTGTATTTTTTTTATAACAACATATGTGCATATGTTTTTTTTTTTAATGTGTTACCTGCAAGTTTACAAGGGCCAACCTTGATTATCTAATTTCAATTAACACAAGACGACCCAACATCGCCATTCTACGAACAAAAACAACACACGGAAAGCAAAAAAAAAACAAACGAAAAGTAAGCTAATAAATTAACAAAAATAAATTTACAGTGTAGTCTGTGTGTACGTATAATATGCAAAAAAGGTGTTAATTATAAATATGTACGACAATTTTCGAATATCTCGTTTGCTTAAAATAAATTCCGAAATTGTTGCTGTATATTTTGTAACAGAGCAACAACGTCTACGACGCAAAAACAAAACAACAGCTGTTCCGATAGTTATCGTTTAATCACGTTCCCCACCACCGCAGCAGCCAACACTGATAGAGCAAAAGTTGTTTTGGACAGATATTCGTCGGTCTGGCGTGTCGATCAAGCCGCAGAGCAGATATCCAATAGACAAAAATAAAAGGTGAGCTCATACTTTTGTTGCTCTCGTGCTGCTTAATCTTCAATCTTCCCAAATTTAGTCAATCTCACGCAGCGCAGGTGCTCCAACTCTTTTGGGCTGTTGAAACAGCTGCTACTAACACTAGGGCGGGTGGAAAGATGTCTGTGCGACTGCTGTCCGTGCGACTTGTTAAACATGGTCACTACATTCTGCGTACATATTGGAACCGTGAAATACATACCAACATTTTGGAACAAGGTCATTTAAAGACACGTAGCAGGCGAGGCTTTCCGGTTCCATCATCGGCAGCCAATGTTGTGCGAGTAAGTCTTATAATAAACTCTTACCAGCCTACTTAAAAACATTGCATTCTTCCCAAGAGCGCACCCCAACAGCTCGCCAAATCGGCGCCCACGAACATTGCAAATGTATTGCCACAAGCAGGCACAGGAAGCGGATTATTTCGTTTCGGCCAACATGCACGCAGGCTCTTTATTGATAACATCCTAAGTCGGGTAACAACCAATTACTCGGAGGAATTGCGACACCGCGCCACACGCAAGCTTTTCTATGGTGATTCGGCGCCCTTTTTTGCTCTCATCGGAGTGAGCTTGGCCTCGGGCGCGGGTGTATTGAGCAAGGAGGATGAACTGGAAGGTGTTTGTTGGGAAATACGCGAAGCAGCAAGCCGCTTGCAGGAAAACTGGAACCGTGATAATATATCCGATAAGCTAAGCAGCGATTTTAACATAGATAAACTAGATGTGGGTCCGCCAATAGCCAAGGGCTGCGCAGCTGTAGTGTATGCATCTTCATTTAAGCAGGAGCATGACACACAAAACAATGATGAGCCTTCAACCGCAATGAACATGCCTAGAACCACAACAAGTAGCTGGCAGCATGAGATGATGTCGCCTTTGCAGAATATGTCCCGATTTGTGCACAACTTTGGCGGTTCGGTAGATAATATTTATAGTTATAGGCAGCGCACGGCCTTAAACGCTTTTGTAGAGGGCCTAGTCGTTGAGCAACAACAGGCAAATCAAAGCCCGAGTCGTCAGCAGTCGAAAGAAAGCAGCAATAGTTCGGAACAGCCGCGAGCTACCACGTCGAATACCTATGGATCGGTATGTTGTAAAATGTAATCCAGAAAACATGATTAAAACATATTCTTATACCCACAGCATACAATGAGCGATGCAAGCACTGTAGCCTCCATTGAACGCTATCCGCTGGCACTCAAAATAATGTTCAACTATGATATACAAAGCAATGCTTTGTCAATTTTGCGCGCAATGTATAAGGAAACAGTGCCAGCGCGACAACGCCGCATGAATGCCTCGGCAGATGAATGGGAACATCTATTGCAAAATCAAACTATAGCGCTGCCTCCACATCCTAACATTGTGTGCATGTTTGGCTTCTTTTGCGATGAAGTGCGCAATTTTCCCGATGGCCATAAACTCTATCCCAATGCGCAACCACAGCGCATTAATCCTGATGGCTACGGACGCAATATGTCTCTGTATTTGCTGATGAAACGTTACGATTACAGTTTGCGAGAGCTGCTAGAAGCCACTGAGCTAAGCACGCGCGCTAAAATTTTGCTGCTAGCCCAGATGTTGGAGGCAATTGCACATTTAAGTCGTCATGGTGTGGCGCATCGTGATATCAAGTCAGATAACTTACTAATCGAACTGAATGATGATGATACGCCACCAGTGTTGGTACTCTCTGATTTTGGCTGTTGCCTGGCGGACAAAGTGCATGGTCTACGTTTGCCTTACTCATCGGATTATATTGAAAAGGGTGGCAATGCAGCGCTTATGGCGCCAGAGATTATCAATACACAGCCGGGACCGTTTGCTGTGCTCAACTACGACAAAGCCGATTTGTGGGCCTGTGGCGCCTTGGCCTATGAAATCTTTGGCATGCGCAATCCTTTTTATTCGGCCAGCGGTGGATTGGCTCATGGCAATGGTGAAGTGACACATTCATTGCGCAACAGCGATTATAAACACGAACAACTGCCGCCTTTGAGTGACGCATGCCCGCCGCTGTTGCAACAGTTGGTATATAATATATTGAATCCAAATCCGTCGAAGCGTGTTAGCCCAGATATTGCGGCAAATGTGCTGCAATTGTTCCTTTGGGCGCCATCGAATTGGCTAAAGGCCGGCTGCATGCCGAACAGTCCAGAAGTAAGTATACACTTACATATAAAGTGTAAAGGGCTCTAAAATTTAAATATTCTACTTGCAGATACTTCAGTGGCTGCTCTCTCTCACCACCAAGATCATGTGCGAGGGCCGACCACAGTTTGGTGCTACAGCCACGTTCCAGGAAAGCGGACGTCGTACTTATGTAGAGTATCTTTTGATTTGTAGTTTTCTGGCGCGGTCACGGCTGCGTCGCATACGCGGTGCTCTCAACTGGATACAAAATGTGGTGACCATATAGGCAATGTAGTAGCTTGCCGATCATTTCTTGTGTTATTTAAAAAAATGTTTAATCAAAATAAGCGTGTGATACATATAATTAACATATGCATGTATTCTTAAAATTGAAGGGAAGTGGCTGCAAACCCGATGAAATACGATTGGAATTTTTAATTTAAAACATTTATGCACAATTTGGTTATATTTTGTAATAATAAAAGCAGATAGATCAGTTAATAAATAATTTATGTTATTCTCATAAAATCGAGTTGGCGCTTGGGGGACAAAATTCGATAAAATGGACCAAGAGTCCCATGAAGTCTTGGCTTTCCTCAGCATATTGCTTTATTTCCGCAAAGTTTTCTCTAGCCGGCAATATTTCAAGCAGCTTAAGACATGAATCCTCAGACGCCACAGTTATAGAACCTTTTTCGCCAAAATCAAACTGGAGTAAACAAAAAAAAATTCAATTATATTATGACAAATTAACCTTGGCCTGTAGCAAATGCCAAGCCAGATTCAACCGTCTACGGAACAAGAACGAAATTAAGGATTTTGAGGGACACAACGTACGATCGAAGCGTCTTGTACGAGCTAAACTCATGGAGTAAGAATTCTCATACTATGGCTAAACTTACTTATTTATGTTGCTAACGATGCTGTTCGTTATACCGTGGGCACATAGTGCCAAGGATATTATAGATTTGTACCATGTACATATGCAACAGCGGAAAAAGGCCTGTCAAACCATAAAACCATTTTTGCTAATATGATTAACACCAATAGTCGCGTCATGTTTGGTAAATAATTTGTTGAATCATGTTGATATCTCTTCCTTCCATAGTACAATTTCGCGGTTCAGACCCATCATCCGGCTGTCATTTGGTGCATGTGTGAAAATCATCAAAATCAGAAAGCTATAAGGGATATAAGCAATGAAGTGTACCCATTTCATAAACTCTCACATAAACTGCAACAAAATTTGACTTTTTGTTTAGATCGAAATCGTTGATAACGCCCATACCCAACCTCTTAACGTATCCTTACAAGACTTGGAACCGACTGCAACAACTTTTTTTTTTTGGTATACCAGATGTCTTGTCAAAGCTGCTTATCCTGTTACATACCTTTATATCTAAAATAATACACCTTAAATAGTACAACACAAACCTTATAGATGGATCTGTCCTCCATGTCATGGTTGATTACTAACGTACACCCCAGATCTTCTATTACATTTTTTATGTGTCCTTGAATTTGCTCAGTAGTGTGTTCTCTATCTGTAAAAATTTTATATTAGCGGTAACTATATAATAATTAAATCACGGTTTTACATACTAAGCGCTTCTAATTCCAATTTCATTTTTTCTCCCTCCGCTTCGACGGCTATATTTTCATTGAGAAGCACGTCTAGGCTACCATCATTTAAATTGTTCGCTGTTGATACTAACTCGTCGGCGTCACTGATAGTGTCCTTTAAATGCTGCGGCAAACTTATTAACATTTCGCGAGTATCTTTAATGCATTTTATTTTTGATTCAAGCGATTCAATATACAACTTAGCACGAGATCTCCAGCCGAAATTATTATTTTCCATATTTAATGTAAGAAAACTAATTTGTTTGCAAACAAGCGCGTCGATAAAATGATCGTCGATAAACATTCGATTGCCTATCGATATGTCAGCGAGTTAAGAATTCATTTTGGCTTGTCGTTTTATAGGCCAATCTATATTTTTAACAAACTACAAAAATAAAAATTTGTTGCAGACAGTCGGGACGGTGACCGACAGTGGAATACCCTGTACCCTTTTTCTTTATAAACACTAAATACGGTAAAATGGTAACGGAAGTATCCACTTTTATATCTATTTTCATAAGATCGATATGCCTGACAAGTTTTCCTATTGGGAAGTTGGCTTTTATGGGGCAAAAATTACTTTTTTACCCATAACTCCAGTATTCTTGGGCCAATGTTGTTGAATTTTGTCACACAGATCAAAAATACATATATTAATGTCTGTGACAATTTTCAAATCAATATATTGGGGGTGTGGCAGTAATTAAGGTAATTCGATTGCCGGGGGCGGTTCCATTGAAAAAAGGTGGATGCAGTCCAATATCGCGCTTTGAGCGCAAATAAACATACATATGTATTTTAAACACTTCTTTAATTGGCTACAAAAAATATAAAAATTAAGTGTAAGATCGACTTAGCTAACAGCTGGCCCCACTTCCACGCTGCTCAAGCACAACTTATGATCATAAAAGGAGCAGGTTGCCATGTGCAGCATTTGTTGGCCATCAGCTAGTTTTCCCACACGGGGTGCCCAATCGGCGCCGTAACAAATGCTTGTATGCTCATTATAAACGCCCAGTAACGACATAACCGCGTTGGCACTGGATCCGTACTTATCTAAGCCCACTATGCTAAAGTTTTTGTACATGCAGGCGCTTAGAATAAGATCTCCTCGTATCGGATGCGGCTTCAGACGCCAAATACCACCGTAAAGCATAAGTTCGGACAGTGTACGCTTCATAGAACGCGTATCAAAGAGTCGTAGCACCTCATCATAGCTGCCGGTGAGTAACTGGTGTTCCCTGCGCGGGTGACTAAGTAAACAGGTAACGCCGGCATTGTGCGCCTTGTTCGTCCAAATGCGTTGCTTTGTACGCAAGTCGTAGCCATGCAAAAGGGTATCATCGCCGCCAGTATACACTTGTTGTGGGGACCATCTGTCAAAAGCACATGACCATGCCTCAAAATCATGCGCCTTCCAAGTATGTAATTTACTCAGTTCACCCTGCTCTGTGTAGCCCAAGTGATTAATGCAGCCTTTGGAGTCTGATACAATCAGCTGTAAAGCTGCACCATTACGCTGCCAGTCAAAGGCCAAGGCAAGTGGTGGCTCTGTTGCCTTTTCCTCGCCGCCTATTGTCAAACACGTGCGCCTAACTAGCTTGCGTTCGGCATGCGACAATTCATAGATCTCCAGTTCACCCAAACCATTGGCTGTGGCCAGCAATGGGCCCTGCTCGTCATGTAAGCGTGGCAGCCATTTCATGTCCAATATAGCTGCTGTTTCCAAGCTTTGCAGTCTGTCCAGCGCGTTGGTATTTGTGTCATATTCATACAAATAAACTCGGCCTTTGCGTGGCTGGTTTGACGTTGATTCAACATCGTTCTGCTTTGTTTCCACCAGTTGATAGGTGCCACAAGCAAAGTAGCCACCATGCAATTCATCCTGCGTGCACCATTCAACCGAATCCGCTGAGTACTCTGTGTCGACACTATGCAGCGTAGCAAATTTCATGTTTGTCAACTGTAAAATGATGCATTCTGCGTTTCGTTTAATAGAGATGGAAAATGTGGTACGATCTTTGGCTGTAGTACAAACTATCGTTACAGTTTGAAAAACAATTGAAAGTGATTTTCAAGTTACAGCGAACGTTTGGAAAATTTAAATGCAAGTTTAGTACCAAAAAAAGGAAAATCAAATTATTACCAACAACAGGTAATACCATCAAACGAGCATAGAACCAACAATTGGTATCGATACTTAAAAATCGGCGATAATATGTATCGATTAAATAAAACTACTCATAATTGATTGTTTCTTTTAAGATTTATTTGCTTTTTTCGCTACTTTAAAAAATTACACTTTACCTCTCTTTAGTGCTTTGTTACTCTGTTTACGCACTACATACATACATATATATACACATATGTATATATTTTATATAATTTAGTTTTATTTTATCTGGCGATACATACAAAGTTATCGCTTATCAGTGTGGCTGTTATTATTCAATTAAAAAATAAAAAAGTCTGCTAACATTGATATTCAGCTAAATCATTTTTGGATGCATAAAAACTATTATTATTATTGGTTTGTTAAGTCGCTTCTCACTCGGTTAGGCTTAAGTTTGCGGCACCAAAACATAACGCAATCTAATAGCCGCGCCTGAGTTTTTGAAATTTTTTCAATTGTAGTGTAGTGGGTTTCTATTGTTATATTATTTATGTACATACATTGCACTGCTATTTCCTATCCATGCGAAATAACATTAATTATTATCGTCATTATTAATATACAAAGGGGTAGTATGCCTAACTTAGTTATAACTTATTACTTTAGTATATAAACGTATGTCATAGACCACATCAAAGATTATTGTGTATAATATGCGCTGATTTTGTGACCACTTACTAGTTCCATTGGTTCCACTTTTAACATACCCTATCATTATCGAAGTAGCTATTCTAATCTAACCTATAGTTGTCATATAAACTACCCAGCATCACCATAGGTACAGTTTACACGGCGTAACTCATTTCAATGAGTTTGGAAATTATTTTGTAAACGTTGCTTTTTAAACGTTATTATCGAATATGCCAGATTTAACAAAAAAAAAAAAAGGAGCTGTTGTTTCTATTTAGAACTCATACAAACGTGTTACCCCGTGTAAATTGGGCTTTGGAGATAACGCCTTACTCATGCTAACCCATGTTACAGTAACGCTCGCAATGCTAAATCTCGCTACTAGTTTTCGGGATTGCTAACAGTTATACGCGCTCATTTCATTTGGTCTTCATAACAATGATGGGTTCCAGTATTTTAAGCATGTCATTGTTCTCGGCTGTACCTGCTCCACCACTGCTACCAGTCGCACCGCCTGCTGCTCCACCTGCATAGCTCCCTTTGACGCCTTCTAGCTTAAAGCTTTGATGCTGATGTTGATTGAGCGCCAGCATACGCTGTTGCTGTTGATTCAACGCTATGGCCTCATGATGCTGCACCTGTAGATTCCCTGCAATGTGCTGCAGATCATGTTGCTGTAGTTGCAAGGCGGCCAGCTCGTGCTGTTGATCATTTGATGCATCGCCATCCAAGTGTGCATCTGTCTTAACCACTGTCACAAAGCCATCGGTGACACTGCCGCCGGTGCTTTCATAAAGCTGCTGCTCATGCTCGGACTGCTCCTCCTCGGTCTTGCCATGGAACTCAGCGCTGCCCGCGCTGCTAGCTCTGGAGGTGTGAGTGCGCATGCGCCGCATGCGGGCATACTCGGCCTGTTTGGACAGACGATCCTTGCGCTCCTCGCTTGACTCCATGGCGCGTATTTGAGCACGTTTTAGACGTGCACGCTCACTCAATTTTTGAAGCCGTGCGGCACGTTGCTCTGGCGACTCATTGGCACGCACGGCACGCTGATGTGCGGCCATTTTGTCCAAACGCAGACGCTTCTCATCCTCGGTCTCATACTTGTTGGCGCCGCTGCGACGCGTCGTGGTCGAGGCGCTGCTATCGCTGCCCGCATCCGGCGTGGAATGTGCATGTAGTTGGCCGCGCTGACGTTGGCCAGCCAGCTGTGGTGCAGCTAGCATTTGGTTCAGCTCCTGCTCGAGCAGTGTATTGACTTTAAGATGCTCTTCATTGATGCTGGCGTTGGTTAACAGTGTTGCGCTACCGAGGCTGGTTTTTCTGGGCCGACCACGACCCATTTTTGGAAAATCCTGTATGCAATGCTCCTGTTGTTGGCCCAAACCAGCCACGGCAAGCGTAGAATTGGCCGTTAGCAGATTATATTGTCCCGGTGCGGCGGGATTAGCGCCCGCGTTAGTATTGTTCGCAAAATGTACGGGTGTAAAAGGCGGCGGCACCGTATTTGGCCCAATGCCCAGCTGGAAGCCATTGTGATACATGGGATAGTAGGCGGTGGTTGTAGCTGTGGCTGTGCCGGCGCTTACAGTGTTCCCTGCTGTGGTGGCAGCCATGCCCGATGTAGCATTGCTGTTGCCGGCCGGAAATGTGGCCAGATAGGGAAATTGATTGTAAAGCTGTGTTGGTGGCTGGCCGGATTTGAGTGCCTTTTGTTGTTGTTCAGCTGCTGCAGCAACTATGACCTTGGCCTCGTTCTGGGCCAGACTAACAGACCCGCTGTTGTCGTTGGTAGCCGCATTGTTGTTATCATTGCTGGACTGCAAAGAGTTTGGGAAGAGCAGAAAAAAAATAGAAGAAGAGAAGATGTGTGAGTGAAAAATGTGTGGTTAGGCTCCAACAGGTTGTTGTTTTTGTACATCTTAAGTGTTAGAATTTGGTGCAGCGCAGCTATGCCGTGTCTTATTATCATTCATTGTTTATATGCCCCACGCTGAGTTCTGCCACTGGCTTTTGCCTCACCCCACCAACCGCAGTTGCAGCGCAGCAGCAGCAGACGCCAAGTTCAAAGTACAGTCTGCCACAGGATTCAAATTCAAGTTTGTGCATGAGTCTGACAGAGAGCAGGATTGTGAGAGAGAGAGAGATAGATAGAGAGAGCAAGTGATAGACACAGAATATTGATAAGAGTGAGAGATCACAACAAACACAGCAACCATCAGCCAATCACCGAGTGGGAGCGAGTGAGAGATAAAGGGGAGCTAGCGACACGCTCAAACACGCACACAAATAAATAGAAAACATTGGAGAAAAGTTGGGCATGCACATATGCGATTTAATAGTTATTTGATTTTGGATTCGGATTACAATACAAAAAGTTTACACACACTTTGCAATTGAATCTTGATTACAACTACATCATAATTGTAAGATAATTTTCTACATATCGTATTTTGTATTGTATACACTACTATAAATGTATTTTCTTTTTTTTTTTTTGTTTTTGTAATTTATATCTGTATGCTACGTACATAAGTATGTGTGCGTGTGTGTGCAATGAGTGTGCGATGTGTGTGTGTGTGTGCATCCCAATCGAACTTTAAGCAAGAAAATGTAACTGCATACTTTTGCAGCATAAAGTAATGCATGATAAGAGCATGAAAATGTAAGCAGTGTGCAATGATGACAGATAGCAGCAGGGAAAAGTTTATGATTTACTTTTGATCTAACGATGGCTGGGTTTAAGCCTATGTCGAGCTTCAGAAACTCAAGCAAGCAGTTCGTTGTAGTGCATGAAACGACATGAAAATTAGTGTTTCTCAAAATGTCCAATAGAGAGACATATATTATTAAACATATTTCAAATAAGTTGTGCAAAGTCAGAATAAGTGCTAAGCAAGCAGGTTCTTAAGACAATCTCAATCGAAGTTGAGCTTAAATTCCTTGCGAAATCAGTGGATATTGAGATATTGAATTTGAACTGCTCGAAAAAAGCTTCGGTATGATTCCAAACTTCCTTTAAGGAAGATATTGTTATTGAATTTTGCTCGATTTGTTTCCAAACTTCTTTTACGGCTAATACCGGCCCGGATTACAATAGTTTTTGTTAATGTGATAAACTTTATGTGTAGTAACAATTTTTACAACTGATTTTTGCGGGTTAGAGAATACCACCTCAGCAGGTCAAAGCTTGTCGTATGAGGCGACTAACAATGATGTCTCTGATAAGAGACAATTTTCGATGAAGAATTTTGTATGGCTTTCGATGAATGAAACAAATTTCTCTAGTTACGTGCCTACAATGCATGTATGGTATGTAAATCCGGTAATGGCTAGCACAGATCGTTGTATATGCGCTAGATCACCCTTTGTCACCACCACCACACAAACTCGCTCTGTATCGGATCAGTGCCAAAAGCACATGAAACTCCGCAATAACAATAACTTTTCGTTAAGTTAGCCTCGGACTCTAACCGGTGCTATACTTTTCTAAAGTACCATACAATATCTAGAGTTTACTACAACTACTTTTAGCTATTTAATATTTAAATGGTCTAC
Organism: Chymomyza caudatula; assembly: GCA_035041775.1. Lineage (NCBI taxonomy): Eukaryota > Metazoa > Arthropoda > Insecta > Diptera > Drosophilidae > Chymomyza > Chymomyza caudatula. The sequence goes on from JAWNKW010000145.1 coordinate 2,125,444, forward strand.
TCAAAATGGGATTTACAGCTTTTAAGTTACTAGTTACGAAACAACGACAACAACACGGACCGTTTTACCCCCCCCACAATTTGATTGACTGAATGACTTGGCTGCCTATAAGTTCGATTGGGATTACAGTGTATGCTGTGTGTCTGTCTGTTAACCTGACTAAACGTTTAACATTCAAATTAATTACAAAAAAAAAAAAATTGGAATTATAATAATAGGAAAAAAACAAGAACATTTTAAACAAAACAGAAACAAGATTAATATAAAACCCAACTTTGGCATTTCAAGGATACTCGCAAGCGAGCCCAAACTGTGCATGGGTATTGTGTGTTTGTGGATAGGCCTGTAGTACATATATGATACATACAATACATACTAACTCTACTAAACTAACGTGATTTCAACACATCTCATAAAGGAAGATTTCCGGGAAATGTGTTATATACAAAAAAAAAAAAAAAAATAGTAACAAAAGTCAAAGAAACAAATGAAAAATGCAGCTTTTGGAATTGATTTGCTGCTGGATTTCGCATGGCGGCTGTGACTGCTGTGCTCCAATGTAGTAGCATGTATTTAGTATGACGGATGAAGATCTGTGTTTTTGGCTGTACAGATGCAGTCGGAACCAGCCGCTCTCGCTCTCTCTCTCACACTCTGTGTCTTAGAGACCAGACGACGCTACTGGTCCGGTTAGCTTCGGTCTCTGCAAGCAAAGTAGAGTGAGAGTGTATGTGCTTCATGAAGTGTTTGTGTATATAATGTGCATTTATATGATATATGGGTATGTACTGCCTGAGTTGGCGCTAAGAAACTAGCCATTTGGAAGGGGGGCCTGCTACTGTGGCGCCTGCGGTGGTGGCGGCGGCGGCATACGCACCTGAAGTTCCTGCTTCTTAGCGTATTTTTGCTGGTAGAACTCGAGCGGATTGGCAATGCTAAAGTGAGGGACATGCGCCTGCAACAGCTTGGCGCTCGCCACACCCTTGCTTGGATCAGCATCGCCATAGATTTGCTGCACAAATATGCTGCTCGGCTCACCGCCATCGAGCAGGGCGGCGGCAGCGGCTACCTGTTGCTGCTGTTGCCCACTCAGGGCATAGCGTGCATTTTGTTGCTGCTGCTGCTGCAGCTGTTGTTGCTGCTGTTGAAGCTGCTGCTGCTGTTGGACTTGTTGCTGCTGCTGCTGCGGCTCCTGCTTGAGCTGCACGGCCGGACGGAGCGTGGTTGGCGCAATGAACATATTCTGGCTCATATACTCAATAGCATTACCGCCTGCAGCGGCGGCGGCCAAAGCCTGATGTTGTTGATAGGCGGCCGCCGTTACCAAATGTTGCTGCTGCTCATCATTAGCTGCTGCGGCGGCGGCTGCTGCTGCGGCACTAGCTGCTGCTGCTGCCGCCGCTGCTGCTGCTGCTGCGGCGGCGCTGGTCCCAGTTGCTCCACTAGACGACGAAGACGACGTTGCACCGCCCGTCACATTTGCCTGATTTAAATTAATATTATGCTCGTTATTATTACAATTTCCAGCCGCGGCGGCAGCCGCAGCTGCAGCAGCAAGTACTTGCTGCTGTTGCGCGATCAGCGTATTTGTCGTATTAGCTGCTGCAGACGACACCACCACCGACGACGACGACGTATTATGCACTTGCTTCAAAAGTTTTTTCTTTTCTCTGACCTTTTTGGCGTAGTCGTTTAGCTTTCTCAGTCTTTCCTTGCGCTCCTCGGTCGATTCGCTGGCAATGCGCTGTCTTGCACGTGCCGCCATCTCGGCCAGACGTATTTTGCGCTGATCGGCCGTCTCGCTGGCCCTATACATACGCATGCGCTCAGCCAGCTTGGATAGACGCTTCGATCTCTGATCCGGGGTTTCCATGGCACGGCGCAAACGCTGTCGTGCCGCATTTCGCACCAAACGCATGGCACGCTCCATTTCGGATTCGTTTTGGCGACGTTGGCGGTTCGCCTCGGCATTACGCACCAAACGCTTGCGATATTCCTCTTCACTTTCACGCTGACGTCGCTCGCGCATTCTTTCAGCATTTCTGGCCAAACGGCGTTGGCGTGCTTCGGGGCTTTCGTTCCAGCGCTGCTGCTGTGACGTTGGCGCCGAGCTGGTGTTTGAGGCGGGGCCAAGCGGCGTTGGAGGCGGCTGTTGTTTTAAAGACAACGGCTGTGGATAAGTGGATAAGGTTAATTGCAATTGATGTTGTTGCTGTTGCTGATGCTGTTGATGAAACTGTTGATGCTGCTGCGCCTGTTGTTGCTCCTGGTGTTGCTGCTGCTGAAGATGATGATGCTGCTGTTGCTGCTGCTGAAACTGTTGTTGCTGCTGTTGTTGTTGCTGTTGTTGTTGTTGTTGTAGCCGGTGGCGGGATGACACGTATGTGGACAATCACAAACATATGGAAAGATAATAGGTTAGAGTGTTAAGAAAAGGTTTTTGGAGAAAGTTTAGAGTTTAGAGGACATTGGGAGCGCTCAGGTCCAGCTCGAGGAAGCGAGCAGCCTCAAATGGGTCGAGCCAGAGGGATAGTGGCGTGAGCCCGGTGGGCCTCGAACTGCACTCAAAAAGGTGAGCCGTTGAGTGAGGACCTAGGCCACAGAGCGGACAGACATCCGAGACCTCGGGATTCACCCTGGCCAAGTAGGTGTTCAGGATTTTGGAAAAGCCTGAACGTAGCTGGGCCAGGGTGGACCTCGTGTGTCTCGGAAGTTGCCGTTCCGCGGGGTCGATTTTTGGGGGTCTAACACCTAGCACTGTGTTGGGCCTTGCGTGCTGAATATAGTTCTCCACAGCCTCCGTATGGAGCAGAGAGAGTTTGTCCCTCATTGGGAGAGGGCGTTGGGCCACGTGGGCAATGGAGGGAAATTCACGGCGGAAATCGTGACGGACAGGCCGAGATCTGGCGGACACTGAAGTGCCTGCCGTTGCTTGATTCGGCTGGAAGTCTATTGACTTGAGGAGATACTGGCGAGTGAGGAGGAGGCAGTGCTCTTTAACGGGGAGCATACTGACCTCGTGGTGTAGATGATCACCATGCGTAATCGCATGGCAACCGGTTGCAACTCTGAGAGCAGCATTCTGCACTGTTTGGAGGTTCCTCCACTGGGTTTCACTTATTGCGGGGGTCCAAACAGGTGCAGCGTAGTCGAGGAGAGGGCGACCAATTGCTTTGTAGGTTGCTACTATAGTCTCCTTGTCTTTACCCCAGGTACTACCGGTTAAAGCTTTGAGGACTTTGTTTCTACCACGGACACGTTTAACAACCCCTTCCGAGTGCTTAGCAAACTGGAAGAGGTTATCGAATGACACACCAAGAACCTTGGGATATCTCTCTGTTGGGATAGTACAACCTCCAGAGATGATATTTAGGTCTAGAGAGACCTCTTTGGTCCATGTGGTAAAAAGGGTGGCGGACGATTTTTGGGCCGAAAGGCTGAGATTCCTTTCGACGAAAAAAGAATTAAGGGACGGAAGGTAATTATTGATGCGTTCTTCAATTACTGCTATGTCACGATCGGAAGCTACAATAGAGCAATCGTCGGCATAGGAAACTAGTTTTACCCCCTGTGGTGGGGGAGGCATCTGTGAGATATAGTAATTGAAGAGTATGGGGGAAAGGACTCCCCCTTGTGGGACTCCTTGCTTGCATTTCCGGAACTTTGAAGAGGTCCCACGGAACTCGACAAAGGACTGCCTTCCGGCCATGTATATAGCAAGCCAACGTTTTACACTCGAGGGGAGTGTGGAGCGAAGTATATCCTGGGTAAGGGTACCATGGCTAACTGTGTCGAAAGCCTTGGATAGGTCAAGGGCTACCAGGATCGATCTCAGGTGCGGACGTTTGCTGTTTAGGCCTTCGGTGATGTGTGTGGCTATCTCACACAGTGCCGACGTGGTACTCCTGCCAGCCCTGAAGCCATGTTGATGGTCTGCCAGGGGAAGGTGTTCAACTAGTGTGGGCAGGAGTAGGGACTCTAGTATCTTGACTAGAGGTGAAAGGAGGGTAATAGGGCGATATGAAGAGCCTAAATGCAGGGGCTTGCCTGGCTTGGGGACAGGGATAATTTTGCCAGTTTTCCAGATGGATGGGATCTGGAGGTCAGCCAGGCAGGCGTTAAATGTTTGCGATAGATATGCTAAGCCGAATGAGCCAATGTGCTTTAGCATAATCGTCGCTATGCCATCAGGGCCCAAGGCTGTGGAGTTCTTGGCAGCCTTGATGGCAAGTCCGACCTGTAGAGGGGAAAAGGAGAGCGGCGACTCGTTGGGTAGGGCTCGGGTTTTCCGCTGGGCGCTCCGGAAACTCTTCGCGCTAGCACCTGGGTGCTCGACAAATTGTCTGCAAAACATGTTTGAGCATTGGTGGGGATCGGTGGGATCTGAGTCACCGAAGGTGATCCTCACCTGCTCAGATTTGCGCGGATTGGTTATATTCTTAATAGTTTTCCAGAGCTTAGCCGAGCCCATGGATGCGTCATCAAGGTGCTGAAGCCATTTGATCCGACGATGCTCATTTACGAGTGTCGAGATCTCTTCATTCAGCATCTTGATGCGCGGGTCAGCCGCGTTTGCCTTGCGGATCTCATCTCTGGTATCCGCAAGGCGGGACGCTGTCGGGGGAAAATTAGGGCGTAGGGTGGGTATCCTGCCTGAAGGGATGCAGTGTTTCCCAGCTTGGGTCAGGATTTTACGTACGTTTCGCTCCCCTTCGAAAACATTACGCGGGGGTGGTAGGCGGGAGAAGCGTTCATTGGCCATCTGCTCAAACCTATCCCAATCAGTCTTGCGAAAGTTTACGAAGGTCCGACGTTCGGATGTAATAAAATCCTCACCTTCGGAAACCCTCACAATGATTGGGATATGGTCTGAGTTTAGGGCAATGTCGGCGTGCCAGGTCGCGGAGGCAAGTATGTCTGAGCTCACAATTGTGAGATCAGGCGAGCTGCGACAAGATGCCGTAATCCTGGTGGGATGATCTTCGTTTATTGGGCAGAAGTCAGAGTTTGAAATCTGTTCTTCAATTATGATGCCCCTTGCATCATCACCCAACTCAGAAAACCATCCCGAATGATGGGCGTTGAAATCCCCTAGGATAATCCTGCGATTGCCAACGAGTAGGAAGTCAATGTTGGCTCGATAGCCAGCTCGACAGGCTGCTACTGGAGGAATATAGACGTTCACAATGTCTAGATTCCCTTCTCCAGTCTGGACCGAAATGCCCAGAGCCTCGAGGTGTGCGTCATTGCTAACGATGGGCAGGCGGCTGTAAGACACAGAATTGTGTAAAATAAACCCGATCCCTCCGCCATTGTTTCGTTCTCGGTCGAGGCGGAGTATATGATAGCTCGACGAGTGAGATAACGGATTTCTAGCCGTAAGTTTCGTCTCTTGCACAGCTGCAATAAGGACTTTTTTACGGGCCATGAAATCCGTTATCTCCGAGATTTTCCTGCTCAGGCCATTGCAGTTGAATTGCATGATCTTCACTTGAGAAGTTTGGCCAGAGCAGGAGTATGGCGGGGGGACTTGCACTCCAGAGGGGGGTGCGGTGGGTAGGGTACGACGTGGGGGGGAGATGGGGGTGGTTCTGCGGCAACACGGGCCAACGAAGTCAATATGGTATAAATTTGAATTTCGCAGTCCGGAGCAGCGAAGATGGCTGCATTCGCCGCACACGCTGCATCTTATGGGTGTTGAGGCTCTGGTAAAACCTCTTCGACACATCCGGCACTGCAGGGGCAGTGGCCGGGGAGGTAGTGGGGCTTGGTGTGCCAAGGAGGGCGCGGTGGCTACCGGTGTAGGCCTGCGACAACATAGGCCAACGTGGTCAGACCGGTATAGGTTTGAGTTCCGCAGACCAGAGCATCTTAGGTGGCTGCACTCACCACAAGAACTGCATTTAATCGGTGTGGCGGAGGCGGTGAAACGCTTCCGGCACATGCAGCACTGTTCGTTCCTGGGGGCATGTGCGGGCGTTGGGGCACTGGAACGTGTGGGAGGGATAGTGGGGGGAGATGCGACGCGTGACGGGGGTAGGCACTTAGTGCACCTAAAAGAGGGAGAATAGTCTTTAGCACTTGGAAGGCCCGAGCAGCGTAGGTGAACCCACTGCTGGCAATTAGGGCACAGCAATGAGCACACCCTTCCTGAGATGCCTTCCGAGCACACCGGACACACATACACTATAGGGCCTGGGTTGCTCTCAATGTCACCGGCACACATGAGAAGTAGGCTGAGCAGGCTAGCCGGTATGGCCTGCTCAGGAGTCAGAAAAACATTGAGGTAGGGATGAAAAGAGGTGGGAGGGTAGTACATACGTGTATTCCCGTTTCCGGGAGGTGGCAATCCTTGGGCAGGCCGAAACCTGCGTCAGCTCCGGGACGTTGACCCGATTGCCGTGGGAGCTGTTGTTGCTGTTGTTGATGATGCTGCTGCTGCTGCTGCTGCAATTGTAGCTGTTGCTGCTGATGCGTCGACAGTGGAACCAACAGCGCTGAGGGATGCTCAATGAGTAGGCGTGCATTGGGGCCATTGATTGCGAGTAAATGTGTGGCGTATTGTTGCTGCTGATGGTCAAGTGACGGCTCTATTTTTATCCCATTGGGATCTGGTTCCATTATTTGGCGAAGCCGTAACAACAATCGAAATTGTCGTCTCTAATCTGCAACGTCAGCTCAGTTTGTGTTCTATATATATATGGAGGCGGCGTCGACGGTAAATACTTGAGAACTTCTCAAGCCCGTCAACAAAGGCTGAATCCCGGCCAGTAAACGTTGCTGCTGCTGATCTTGCTCTTGGTTTTGCTAATTGCACGCAGGTTTTTTTGCCGCCGCATTTAACAGCCGTTTGTGCCACACACTTTGCTCTATTTATAGAGAAGCAGTGAGTTAAAGTTGGTTGGAGGGAGGTTGTGGGCTACCAGTAGAGTATGATGATATTTGTTGCTTTTTGTTGCACGGCTTGTTGCGCTTTTGGCGGGCAGACGGCAGTTATATAAAGTAATGCGCTTAGTTATTGCAAGTATATAAGCAATACATTAGAGCCGTATGTGTGTGGCTTTCCTTGTTGCGCATTTGTGTTTGGCGCAACCGCGTTTTTTATTTATTTTGTTTGATTTTTTGTTGTTTTTACGTTTTATACTTGTTGTTTTTTAGGCTGGGGCAAAAGGCTGCTGCTATTCCTTTTAATGCTGCTTCCTCTTTTTCGCGCATCGAAAAAATGCAAATGTCAAAAATCATTCATTCATACAGATGGCAACAAATGGAAATAAATGCACGATTCGCACAGTTTTTGTTTTAATATGTACGGCTCCGACTTTGCGTAACTGTTGCAATTTGATTAATTAGCAATTTATTTATTTCATTTATTTTTTGTGTTGATTTTTTTTTTTTTTTTTTTAGTCTATTCGCGTTCTTCTTCTTGTTCGATAGTAAATGACAATTGGCGCTGCTACTTCGCTTCCATTGAACAAACGGCGGCGGCTTCCAGTGCCTTCCAATCGATTTTTCACATGATTATATGTATGTACATATATGTCCATACGTGCAGGCACACACACATGCACTTTGATAATACATACACACAAACACACATACAAGCACGCGGCTGTCTATTTGATTATATATATATATATATATATATATATATATAGGTTTAGTTTTGCCCCTTTTATTTGTACAATATATGTATATTCGAAATGCACAAAATCTGCGGCTATATAGCACTGCCTTTATTTAGTTATTGCACATTGTTTGTCTGCAATTTATTTAATAGCGTTTTGCAGTTTATTACGTTCCTTTAACAAATGTATGTTGTGCACTTTTGCCGCACTCTTGCTGCTGCTTTTGATTTATTGTTCTCTATGTGAATTTATTTATTTCGGTTTTGAAAAAAAAAACGCGCAAAATCTCCGGCAGTACGCCGTTTTCTGCACGCACACAACAACACATTAAAAAATGTAAATACAACTGGATGTGCGTGTGTATGTATACAAGCAGCAGAGGCAGTGAGAACTTGGAATTGGAAAATGGAAATGGAAATGCAGCAAGACGTGTTATCGTTATGTTATCGATAGGCAGTCAGGCAGTGCTGCCTGCCTTTGCCACCAACAAAACTTTGTTTATATTTATTTACCCATTGCCCCTAATGTTTATTTGCTCACAAGTAATAGTTCGTAGCAAACTATTGAAGGCATAATTATGACTAAATTCATAACTGACTGACTGACATTAGAGCAACGCTAGCTTTGAATCTCATGAGTATCGAAATACAACTTTTAAAAAACTAAAACCAACCCAAAGCACAGTGGGCGAAATCCAGTCAGATTTATTTATTTATCTATGACATCGAAAATATAAAACAGTGCTGTACATTTCGAACCTATGAAATGTTTGAATTCATATTCAAGAAACGGTCTAAGCTAAGGAGTAGCTTCGAGCCAAGCTACAGAACAATCCAATAAAAGAGCGTTTCAAAAACTCAAATTGTAAAGCTATTTCATTAACTAGTTACGAACCATTTAAAGTGCTTGTAATTTAAATAACGTAAACATAAATTTTTATGTTTTCTTAAGTTACATGTGAATTTTAACATATTATTGTTTTCAGGGTCCGTTTCGTAGTGTTCGGCTCAGATAACAAAAAAAAAAAATAGCCGGATATTCGTTTACAAACCTGTGTAGCTGAAACCTGGCTGCAGAGCTGCAATATAATAAAAACTCCAAAAGCTTCGTAAGCCAGAGCGCAACTAAGTCATAAAAGAGTTTATGTCAAGCAGATTAGTTCGAGTTGACTATCCTGTGTAACTCCAGAAGTTAAATTGATACAATTAGATAATGCACAAAAAAAAGTTGTTTTATCCTCCAAGCAACTGATCAGTCGAGAACAAGTTTTTTTATTGTGGTAAAAATTGTCATCAAAATTATTATGCACTAGTCCTAGGCGATCTCATATATTTTTTGATTTTGACTAGTATCGACCATCTCGTAGCTTTGAGTAATCAAAAATTAAGACAAACATTTTTATTTGTTTGGCCAAAATAATATTTTTCGTCGATTTTTGAAAGGAGAAACTCATAAAAGTGCCTGTCTTGCAACTGATATAGTTTCAAGAATAGGAGCAGTTAATCTTCGACGTTGAACATACGACTTACAGAAAGACAAAAAATCAAAATGAGCTTGTATACGTTTAATTTAATGAAATACGTACCTCTAACTAAAAAAAAGAGAAAGAACATGTTGTTAAAATATTAATTGGTTTAGATGTTATAGCCAAAATAATGCGCAGCTCAAATAAAAGGCTACAAAATCTTTAATTACCTTTTTAAAGCACAACCATGCATACAGCTATTATGAAAGGTCGGCTTATGTCGCTGTCACAGTTCGAACGCTCAACAGTGGATCCAACTGACTTCTTTTTCGGCGAAAATCATAACTTTTGGGGAGGTAAAGATATTTTCAAAATTTAAAATGCATAGAACAGAGAAGTCCTTAAGCTTCTGCGATACACTGCGATAAATAAGCTGTGCATAGAGGGAGCTTCTAAAAATATATTATATACTGCAAATGTCTTATCCTTGCATGTCATGGAAAAATTCCATGTTCTAAATTGTGCTTATTTTTCAAAAAATCGTCCTCGTCGAAAGTTTGTCTATCTGGCGAACGTGTGTACACTAAGATCAAAATAGACTGCAAACATGTTGCCAACAGATTTTCAAAATTGTAACGACTTATTAAGCAATAACACTTTTGCTGTTATATGCATTTTAAATTTTGAAAATATCTTTACTTCCTCAAAAGTCATGATTTTCGCCGAAAAAGGCGGTACTGTGCGCTGTACGAACATTTTCGCAGCTGCCAATCACTGATTTACCGCAAAGCTTCATTAGTGGAGTATAGATTGCCATTTTCGCCCACTGTGCCAGGCAATAAAAACCGCTTACTTATTTAAAAATTGTGAATGCAACTTTATTCAAGTATTCATTTTGTTTATCCGTTTTTTGTTTGTTTGTTTATCATTTATGGGTGTGTGTGTGTGTTTTTTTTTTAGTGTACATAGAATATTACATTACATAAAAAGTATTTTATAATTTTACATCAAAACAATTGATAAATGTGTAAGCAAAAAAAAAAAAACAATTTGAAATTTCGACTAGAACTTAATTGTTAAGTATAATTACTTGTTTCTTAATTGCCTTAAATTTTTTTTTTATTTCGTTTTTAGTTTTATTAATTTTTTTATTTTTTTTTTTTGATTTTTTTTTTTGAGGAAAGGTTTAGAAGTTAGCCTTTTGTTTTTTGTTGTTGTTTTTTAGAAAGTGGCCCTTGGGCGGGGGGCTGGTGAGAGGGTTTCTTGTTACTAAAACAATATATATGTATGTATGTGTGTACATATGTATTCCGAGCGACGTGTGTGTATTCATATGTAAGTATATTTAATTCCCATATGTGATTGCTGATGTCCGTTTTCATGGGAGTGCATGTGTGTGTGTGTGTGTGTGTGTGTGTGTGTGTGTGTGTGTGTGTGTGTGTGTGCGTGTGTGTGTATAAATATAAATTCACATGCACACCCCACAATTCAATGGGGGTTGATGCCACACACATTAGGGTGCCTCACTGGTACATCGCAAAAGCAATAAAAGGCCAATTTGAAGCTAAAATAACTTTAAATACAATAAAATAACTTGCAAAGCTTTTAAATAAACATTTTTGTTTGTTCGTTATAAAAAGTAAATAATAAACGCATTAAAATATGTATATGTATGCATGCGTGTTTACACAATAAATGTAATCAGCAGTTGCTTAAATAATAATAAAAATCTTAATTAAAATGTATGCTTTAGCTAAAGCTGTGTTTACGCTATATTATCAGTGTTGTGCCAGAAATCTCTTTTGCACCAGTTCCAATGCATTGCCTATTTTTCAAAAAATTTGAAAAGAAAATTCAGGCAAAATTGTTGAAATATTTCTGGCACATCTGACTAATTTGAGATGCCAGCTTTTAAACTTTTTTTTTGTCATAGACGCATGCAATTTAATTTTTTTAAACATTTGTGTTTTTATTTAGGTCTGTCATTATAGCCAAAATTTTGTCTTTTTTTTTTTTTAATCCGAGCTAAATTTTTCCACTTAGTTAGAAAGACTGTTGAGGGAAAGTTATAAAATTTTGACAATAAATACGGGAAAAATATATAAAATTGAATATTGCTAAGTAAGTTAATTTTCCATTTATTATCAAGCAAGTAAACCTACATATTGAGAAGTTTTTTCAGTTTTAAGCTAAAATTGACAGCTTAAGCAGATCAGCAAGTCAAAAGCTAATTTTGTGTTATTTGTAGTGGGTCAATTCGTATTTAATTTTGTTTTGCAGCTTTATGAAGGCCGTTATTTCTCAATAATTAGTAAAATTTATTTCTACTTTATTATTTTTAAATGACGGCCTTCATAAACATGCAGCGCAAGATCGCTATACCACAAAAGCTAATTTTGTTTGTGCAAATTTAATGAATTGAATTGGTTTGGCTGACAAAACTCAAAAATTTAAGCCAAATTTGACACGTACATTTTTTCTGTAATGTATATGCCTAGTTCAACTAAATTTTGAGAAATGTTTTCGAGTTTCAAGCTAAAATTTAAAATTGATGTTTTTTTTTTTCAAACTTGATAGTTTTAAGTAAATTTGTGCAAAAAATAAGTTTTCAAATTTAGAAGCTATTTTGAGAAAACTTGAGCGGAGCAACAAGTGAAAAAGTTGCGAATGACAAAAAAAACTGAAATACTATTAAATATGCACAAAAGTAGCTTAAAGCTTCAACAGTTAAAAGTTCACAATAGTGAAACACCCTAATGTGGCAACTTCTGTCGCATACATACACTTATATGTGCTGCCGTGTGTGTGTGTATGTGTGTGTGTGTGTGTGTGTATACCACATAGGGATGAAGTTTCATGTGTGTGTTCATGTCTTTCCTGTAAGCTTGGGCTTGGCTTGATTCTGGGGGTTGGGGGCCTACGACTATAGCTTGTTCTATGGGGGTTTCTGAGTCTGGTCTTGGGGACTTGGCGTGTGTCTGAGTGTGTGTGTGTGTGTGTGTGTGCATACATTTATACATGACTATTTTCTATATGTATGTATATTGTGTATATATATATAACTATATGTATATATATCGTACGAATATAATGCATGCATTATAAAAATACTTTACTTCTTCTTCTTCTTCTTTCATCTCATTTGTTATTAATGTTAACTTAAAAAAAAATTGCCGGCTCTATATCCTAAAGTGCCCGTCATATAACTGCTTACGTCTGGTTCCATGTCCCAGCCATTCATCCTGGTTCCAACTACGTTCTATGCAATTTTTTTGTATTACCTTTTTTTTAAGTTTTTTTTTTTATAGTTTTTTTTTGTTTGTTTTTTGTTTTTAATGTATACATATATATATTTATAGATTTTTTTTTTGTGTTTGCTGTCTAAAACGACGACGTTGATGACGTTGCTCGATACAGCGGCTGCCCGTTAGCTTCTGGGAGAGCGGCCTAACTTGTTACTTTGCTCTTTATGGCGTCTAATGCATCCCATAACTATGTCCGTATTATATGCATGTGTATATATATGTGTGTGTCTGTGTGTGTCGCGTACGTCTGTGCTTAAGCTTACCAAGATCTGGGGAGTCCTTAAGGACGAAGACGTCGACGTTGACGACGCGACGCTTTTGTTGTTTGATGTTGCTGTTGCTGACATTGATGGAGCCAGCTCCAAAAAGTCCACTCGACTGTTCCTATGTTACTTTTCAGAACTGGCATTGTGCTCTATATAGTATATTACAAGATTGTGGATGTCTCTCTGTCTGTGTCTGTGTGTGTGTGTTTGTTTGTTGCTTTTGGAGGATTTTGGATATATTGATAGTTTGTTCCTATGGTTGCAACTAGAGTTTTGTTGTTGTTCTGCTGGAGATTTAGCTGCATTGTTTTACTTTGTGTTTTGCCTGTTGTATGTGTGTGTTGATAGTGCCTCTGCCTAGTAGCCCTTGAGTCGATCCGCTAGCGGTGGTTTAATCACCTTGGGCGCACTGGCACGCGAAACACGCATACGTTCCGCCGCCTTGGCCAAACGTTTCTTGCGCTCATCCGAAGTTTCGCTGGCACGTCGCAGACGCTGCCGTGCGGCATTCTTCATCAGTCTTAGGGTTCTTTGTACTTCGGTTTCGTTCTGGCGCCGTACGCGATTCGCCTCGGCGTTTTTGGCCAGACGAAGGCGATACTCCGCCTCCGATTCCTTAGCCCGTTTCTCGCGCATACGTGCCGCGTTACGTTCCAGACGTCGTTCGCGTGCCTCGACAGATTCGTTGCTGCGTCGCCTAGCTGCCTTTTGAGCACGGCTCGATTGTGATCCGCCAACACTTCCTCCGCCGACGCTGCTAACGCCACTGACGCCACCAACAACGACAACGCCTGTGGATAGATGATGATGCAGGGGATGCGGCGCCTGTTGGTGTTGACCAGCGCCAACGCTATTGTCTTGCGAATGCTGTTGTTGCTGGTGCTGTTGCTGCTGCGTATTAGCTTGCTGTTGAAAGCTGCTCTCCAAATTCAAAACGGCTGCAACTGTGGCACTGTTCGCAGCTGTGGCGGCTGCAGCGGCGGCGGCGGCGGCGTTGGCGCTGCTATTGTTGTTTGCGGCTGCAGCAGCGGCGGCGGCGGCTGCAGCAGTTGCAGAGTTTCCTGTGGCGGCGGCAGCAGCAACTGTCGTATAGTTGTTGTATTCTATAAGTCCTCCTCTATTGCTTGGGTAGAGATGGTGCATGGGATTTTCATAGTTGAGGTATTCCGGCTTTATAAAGAATGGATCGCGTCCAGCGAGCGCCGTGGGTGAGTTAAGGAAATACAAACGGCTATGATGATCTGTGGTTATGCTCCCTCCGCCTCCCACACCCGCGGACATCGAGGGTTTGTGCGCTTGGTCGCGACTATTTTCTTTCAACTGCAGTTTGCACGATATTTTTTTGGTACGCGTTTGGCGCCGGCAATATTCAATTGCTTTTAATTTTTATACCTCTTTTGTGATTTTAATTATTTGATTTTTTCTGTTCGCCGCGTTTAAAAAGCACAATTAAGTGACTAAAAAAATGTAGCGAGTAAACAACAAAAGCGACATAACTAATCAATATGGAAAAAACTTCCAAATTCTGGTTGGAAGCTTCCAATATAATTTACACAAACACAAGCACGCATGCACCAATATTTGCGTGGAAAGTGTTGCTGTCGCTCTTAAAGCTTCCAAATTCCAATTGTCAAATGAGCCGGCTGTGGTTGTTGGCGCTGCCAACATCAGGCGATGCTAGGCGGCCAATGGCAGTCTCGTAAATAAACTGACAACAGTTGGCAGCGCCGCGATAAGTTTGTTGTCCAAACAGAACTTATCATTTAAAACCATAAGTTTTATTAAATTGTTGCCATTCCTACAGCATTTATAATGAATTTAAATACAACACGGTAAAATTTGCATGAAGTGGCGTGCAGCCGAACGTTAAAGACCCGTTAGCAACATGTTGCCACTGGCTCACCCCAAAGAGCATGAATCTCTATCGTCATACCATAACTGCTCAGCTTTCCAGCCAAACTTCAAGCTGGAGTTCACTAGTTTAACTTTTGGTAAACGGACCTATTGTTCTTTTGGTTCGTTTAAAACAAATGCTTATTTTAATTGTAATTACTTCTGTATTTATTATTTTTAATTAGTGCTAATTTGTTTATAGCATATTATAAAATTACATTTAAATCGTGTGTTAGCTGCGCCAAAAAGCTGCACTTACACCCGCTATTTAAAAAATGATTGTGAAGAACCCTAACCTTAGACTTTTTGAGAATATTGATGTTTACACAGGATTATTTCCCCATAGATTTGAAACTTTCACTTTTCAGCAAAAAAGTATCGCGATTGGCCAAAAAACTATAATCTCTAATTTTATGTTTTGCGACGATTTAAGCACTTTAACAACTTTTCCGGCGATTTAGCAATGTTTTTGTGTTGGGCATTTCTTCAAAGGGTTTCCTATTGAATTTGAGCACTCTAGTCGCTATAGTTAGGTCGTCAGAGGAATAATAAGAGTAAATAATTTTTAAAAAAAATTGTTTTTTCAATAACTTTAGTAATTTCCACTTCTTCTTCTTAACTGGCCATAACAACCCGTTATCGGGTTACGGCCTGATGTAAATACATTCTTTCATTGGAATTGTGGTTTTACGTGGTGGGTCCCAAACCCTACGCACAACCCTTTTAAGACCAACTGGTCTCGAAAGAATCCGGTGTCATTGTTAGTCGCCTCTTTGACTTGCTGAGGTGGTATTCTCTAACCCACTCACCACACGGGTGTGTGGTTCACTTCACCAAGCTAAATATTTTCTATCGTGTTGGGCATGTCTTTAAAGGGTTTCCTATTGAATTTGAGCTCTCTAGTCGCTATAGTTGGGAGGAATAAAGAGTGCAACCTATTTTCATAGTTTTTTTTTGTTTGTTTAAATTTCTACTAGCTAATTTCGGTTGCGTGATAAACGTGCGGAAAAGCCTGAGTTGGCTACCAACTGTATATTTTGCTTCTGTTTAAGTAATTTTTAGGAAATGGAAACTATTTTCTAGCAAGAAAAGAGAATATAAGTAAAATGAATTTAATATGCTGAAGCACTTGGCTTCAACGTAATATAAATAATATTCAATTGGTATTTAAGTCTTCAGTAATAGTCAAACTCAAACTTAATTAGGACATAACTTAAATTCATAGCTAGTTGCTGATATATTTACACCTTGCACACAAGGTGTAAAACGATATTATAGATACAGTCAGAAAATTGTGTGGCAGACCGTAAGCTCCTGTCCATCCGTCCATTTGTATGAGTCACTAGATCTGGTAGACCATGAGGGCTAGGGAGAAAAAGTTTTATCAAACGTATTCCCTGGTAGATGCAACATATTCATTTAAAAGTTGCTACAGAAATTCATATAATAATAATAATAAATAATAAAAGTAATTTTATAAACATAATATTCAACTGCTCAACAGGAAATCTTCTCAATTGGAAAACTTCTCAGTAGGAAAATGCTGACAGTCTGATCGGACTTGTGGAAAGAGAAGGAGATTCGAAAATATCGACGCTTGGTACGCAAAATAATCGTGCTAATACGCTTTTTACGAACAATTTTTGTTAATGTTAAAGAAGACCTCTAAGTCTTCCAGAACTAGAGACACCTACTAAACCTAAACGGACGGGCAGACCATGTTCCACTAATTCGCGTTGTCGTTGTCTAAACTAAAAGCTTTCTCCATTCAAATTGTACTGAAATCGTTCAAATTTTCATAAATTAATTGTGCTTTAAGACGTAACTATTTCATTCATGTTCCATTTGACTTCAGTAGTTCATATGTCTAGAAGTAAGAAATAACTTGGAAAAACCAAACACTATGCAAAATGTATTAAAACTTAAAAAAATGAACACAATAGAGGAATTTTTTTTCGAAATTTTAAGTGGTTGTAGTTTGAAAACTAGAATGTTTGTTTCCTCGACAAATAGTTCGCTAGAATCAAAAAATGTTGAGACCTGCTGTAGATTCAGGGTAAATTATTGAAGAGATTTCATGACTGTAGCACGCCAAGAATCAAATTCTTCAATTTTCTGTTGTACTGCAGGTCGATAGGCATTATCATTATTACATATTACCGTATTTCAAAATGATTATTTTCTTGCGTATTCGTATGCTATTTACGAAAATAAACAAAAAAAAGTTTGTCTATAATACATACATTATTTAGAATTCTATCTATAATGAGATAAACGATAGATTCTATTTGTTATCCATTGTATTTAACTTCTTTTTTTTTTTAATATATGTAATAAAGGGAATAAAGTGCAACATATCTTTTAAAACTTTTCGCTGCTTTCAATTTATTGACGCAATCAAAAAAGTGTGAAAACATGTCTTCAATTTTGAATGTCGATAATTTCGCGATACACCAGCGATTGAACTGGCTCAGAGCTGTTTGAGCCAACTGTTATCGGCATTCCATAGCTATCGACTGTCGGCGCCTATCGTTGCCGCCGCCGTTGTGCTCTGCAAAGCCAAAACAATACTCGAAAGTTTCGCGCGGCGCGAAGTGCAACGGACGGCTGCGTCGCAGGTATTTTAGTTACCGCCGGTTGTCGTGTTTCTTTTACTTCGAACAGAGTGCAATGCATTCTGATTTGTGTTTACTTTGTCATTTGTCATTTTTTTTCTTATTTATATTATTACTTAAATCAAGTTGCACACAATTGTAGCTTTGTGTGTGTTTGCCTGTGCGAGCGCGTGTGCGTGCAGCTGTTAATTGATTTTTTGTAATAATCATATTTTTTTTTATAGTGATTTTTTCTATATCAACATTCGTTAGAATGAATAGAAAATATTATATGTAAATAAATAGTACACAACGATTTGTCAACGAAAATTTTATGTAAGAGCGTAAGGAAGAAAAAACGAATTATTGTAATAATGATTAACAACAACAACAACAACAACAACAACGACGACGGCAAACTACTAATAAATACAATTTTACACATTCACATTCCATTTTGATTCTGCTCTTCGTGTGTGTGTGTGTGAAAAACTCAAAAGAAAACAACATTAGAGGCGGCGGCGGCGAGGTGACGACGAAGAAATAAATCCAACGGCATTAAAGCAACAAAAAACAGTAACGGCAATCATAACAACAACAACAACAACAACTCAGCATAGTTGTAGAAGAGTGCGAAGAGAGAGACAGAGAGAGAGAGAGAGAGAGAGCGAGGCGGCAGTAGAAGAAGAAGAAGAAGCAGAAGAAAATAAATAGCAATTTCGACTAAATAAAGGTACGTCGTTTTATTTTATTATTACTACTCATATATGTTTATTATATATTTCTATACATACATATTTCGTTATTAGTTTAACTCTTCAATTTATTATTGTTATTATTATTATCTTGTTGTTGTTGTTGTGTGTGCCGCACGCTTACGCTCTCTTTCTCTTCAGCTAGTTCTTATTGGGTTCTTGTTGTTGCATATTCAACTGCCCAGCGGACCAAACGCTCGCGTATTATATCGCATACGAGTGAAATGCGAGAATTAATCCGACAAAACGCTCGTTTTTAGATGCGAAAGAGATACGAATAAGTTTCATATGTTGCTCAGTTTGTGGCAGCAAAAGCTATTGTCTAAGTGTGTCGCAAGAAATATTGTTAACTTGCATTTGGCGATCTCTTTTGACACGTTACAAATATCAGAAAGATATCGCAGAAGGTATGCGAGCATTTTGTGCGACTCTCGCTAATATTTTGTGTGGTCGCATTTTTATCGCAAAACACTCGTTTCAAAGCTCGTAAGCGAGTGTTTTGCATGGCAACACTGTAACGCTCGAGCTTTTCACTCAAAGTAAATCCAACGGCATTAAAACAACGAACGAGATACGAATAGGTTTCATATGTCGCTCAGTTTGTGGCAGCAAAAGCTATTGTCTAAGTGTGTCGCAAGAAATATTGCTAACTTGCATTTGGCGATCTCTTTTGACACGTTACAAATATCAGAAAGATATCGCAGAAGGTATGCGAGCATTTTGTGCGACTCTCGCTAATATTTTGTGTGGTCGCATTTTTATCGCAAAACACTCGTTTCAAAGCTCGTAAGCGAGTGTTTTGCGTGGCAACACTGTAACGCTCGAGCTTTTCACTCGAAGTAAATCCAACATCCATTAAAACAACGAAAGAGATACGAATAAGTTTCATATGTCGCTCAGTTTGTGGCAGCAAAAGCTATTGTCTAAGTGTGTCGCAAGAAATATTGTTAACTTGCATTTGGCGATCTCTTTTGACACGTTAGAAATATCAGAAAGATATCTCGCCAAAGATATCGCATATCGACTCTCGCTAATATTTTGTGTGATCGCATTTTTATCGCAAAACACTCGCTTCAAAGCTTGTAAGCGAGTGTTTTGCGTGGAAACACTGTAACGCTCGAGCTTTTCACTCGAAGTAAATCCAACGGCATTAAAACAACGAACGAGATACGAATAAGTTTCATATGTCGTTCAGTTTGTGGCAGCAAAAGCTATTGTCTACGTGTGTCGCAAGAAATATTGTTAACTTGCATTTGGCGATCTCTTTTGACACGTTAGAAATATCAGAAAGATATCTCGCCAACGATATCGCAGAAGGTATGCGAGCATTTTGCGCGACTCTCGCTAATATTTTGTGTGGTCGCATTTTTATTGCAAAACACTCGTTTCAAAGCTTGTAAGCGAGTGTTTTGCGTGGCAACACTGTAACGCTCGAGCTTTTCACTCGAAGTAAATCCAACATCCATTAAAACAACGAAAGAGATACGAATAAGTTTCATATGTCGTTCAGTTTGTGGCAGCAAAATCTATTGTTTACGTGTGTCGCAAGAAATATTGTTAACTTGCATTTGGCGATCTCTTTTGACACGTTAGAAATATCAGAAAAGTCTCGCCAAAGATCGCATATCGACTCTCGCTAATATTTTGTGTGGTCGCATTTTTATCGCAAAACACTCGTTTCAAAGCTCGTATGCGAATGTTTTGCGAGGCAACACTGAAACGCTCATTTGCGAGCATATTGAGAGATTTTCGCTAAAGACATATGTTCGTCCGCTGGGTATGCTCACTTAAGCAGCAGAAATAGTTACGTTAAATCAGTGCGTTCGCTATGTATGTGTGTGTGTGTGTAAGTGTATCTGTGTGTGAGTGTATCTGAGTGAGTGTATCTGTGTGCTGCTTTGGCTTGTGGACTGCTTACAAATGCCAAGAAATTAATTTCAGTGTATGTGCATGTGTGTGTGTGTGTGTATTTGTTTATTTTTATTGTTCTTTCGCATTTTGAGCACACACACTTGATAAAAGAAAATGTCAGGTTAAAACGAGCATAAATTGAATTAAGTGTAAGATTTTTTTTTTTTTGTGTATTGTTGGTTGGAAATTTCTACACACGAAATGAGTACACTTCAAAAAATGTTTGTCTTTTGTTAAATTGTTTTGCTTTAACGCACGTGTCATTTTAACGATTTTCTGTTTTTGGGGCTTGTGAGCATTTATGTTCCATTATATTACCCGAAATGGAATCCGCAAATTTTCTGCAATCGTAAAAGTGCAGTGTGGTCATATTCATGCCTTTCCAAATTTCTTGTAAGTCACAACTGTTATTCATCAAATTTTGAATGTCATCTATGTGATACTAACTCGAGTTGTGTTCTTCCTTGTGAAAAAAGCTTTATATTTGTTACTTTACCAGTATACTATATTTTATCTTACTGCAGTTTCTTATGTTTACGCATACAAATAATAAGAAATATTCATTTTGAAATTTAATTATATTATATTTTTCTAAATTATAAAATAAACTAGAACGATTCTTAAAGCTTAGTAAGAGAAATGTTGTGGTTGTGGTAAAATTTAAATATTCTCTTGTTTACTTTTTATGTCGGAAATAAGAATTGTCTACAATTCACATGATATTTCAGTTTCAGTACCAATCTGGTACGAAATATCAACTTATCGCCATGGAAAAGTCTAGTTGTGCGTGTGTTTTTTTGTAACATAATTCTGTTAATTAAGATTAATCTTTAGCTATAAATTAACAGGCTATTGAACTATGTATATACATATGTATGTATATGCCTGCAGCGTTTGTTATGCAATAGATACGGGGCAAAGGCTCTGGTTGCTGAAATCACGAACATACTTATCTTTTTATAAATATTAAAGCTAGAATTGATTAAACCCTTATCAAGGGCAATAACGTCATTTATAACACAAACTGATCATTGCCATAGAAAGGATTCTAATTGTCGAAATCAAAAAATATGTTGATCTTTCTAATTAAGGACAATCCTATTATTCATATAGCCGTAAGCTATGCCTAAATTGGCAACATGAGGCGCACTCTGATCCTTGCCATAACCAAGAATTGGCATTTACAAGTCAACTCATAAATACATGTGTGTGTATGTATATAAGATTACCATATTCATACTATGCCATATTCATGCTCAGGCTGACTCAGATACACACCTATGTATGTATCTTTGTATATACTATGTTTATGTATATGCACACAGACAATATAAACGACAGAAAGACAGATATGCATATGTAACTATCATTAAATGCAGATCTCTATAAAAGCATAAACATTTTTTATACCCTGTACACATAGTGTACAAGGGTATTATAGATTTGTGCAATGTATGTAACAGGCAGAAGGAGGCGTGGCAGACTATATGTTCAATGGGCAAAAATGGTCAGGAGCAATCGTCGAGTCGATATAGACATGCCCGTCTGTCCGTGTTGTCGCACCGTTCTCGGAATTTTTTTTAACAAAAGTTACGCATATGCCGGGAAAAATACGGGGTTGTCGATTTTTATTGATATCTTACCCCCTTCCCCCGTGACAGATATGCGTGGTTTACAACCGCTCCGTTCAATCTATCATTTGTGCATGTAAATTATCGAAATCGGTTAAATACGTCAAAAGTTGTAGTTAAAAATATGCTAATTTCAACCCTCCCACCTTGCCTATAAACTGCTTCAAAATTCCACTACATGTAGAGCTGGAGTTACAAAATTTGGTGGGCACTCGTGTGACCCTAAACTGTAACCACATTTTTTCAATGGAAAAATCAATCGATTTACCTTAATTACTGCCACAACCCCCAATAAGTTGATTTGAATATTGCCATAGACATTTATAAATGTATTTTTGATCTATGTTACAAAATTCAACGACATTGACCCAAGAATACTGGAGTAATTTTTACCCCCAATAGGAAAACTTGTCAATTGCAACTTTCCAATAGGAAAATCTTTACAGGCATATCGATCTTATGAAAGGAGATATAAAAGTGTTTATAAAGAAAAAGGGTATAGGGTATTCCACTCTCGGACATTGTCCCGACTGTCTGCATCAAATTTTTTTTTGCTTTTCTTTTGGTTTGTCTGTGCATTATTTTTATTCGTTTCTTTCCACATTCGTTTCATCGATGCAACAACAACAACAACAACTACTACGAACAAGCAATCCATAATAATCTTCCCGTAATTTATAGTCCAAGACAATTTATGTAATTTACAAATACCAAAAACGAAAGAGATAGTCGATAGCGGCAATGTGCGAGCGAGCGAGAGAGCCAAAGCGGTGAGCAGAGCGAATGCAACTGCAACTAACGATAATAACAATAACGAAAAGACGAAAAAAGAAAAACAAACAACAGTAACAACAACAACAACAACAACAACAACAACAACAACAACAAGAGCAGGCAGCAACGTACTAAATAAACAATTCAACAAATTTGATCCGAGGCAAACACACACACACACACACACACACACCACACACACACACACACACACACACACACACACGCACACACACATGAGCATAGACGACGACTCACACGCACATTAAAATGCATATGAAGAAAAAATATGTGCAGTAAGAAAACGTATAAAACAACAAATGTAACTGCAATGAGACTGCAATCATACGGGGGACGTACGGGCGGTAGGTAAGCGGGCGCTTTGCAAACAAACCTCGACAATGATGATGATGACGATGACGTTGATGATGATGATGACGTTCATAATGATGATGACGATAAATATGATAATGATGTTGGTAATGGTAAAGGCGATGGCATACAGAAAATGTCGTTCGTTTTTGTTTTTGCTTCTCAACGTTTTTGAACGCATGAAATACAACAACAAAAAGTAAGGAAAATATTCAACTTGCACACACACACACACACACACACACACGCACACACACACACGCCACGCTGCGCTCTCAAGTAAACACAATGCTTACAAGAGAGCGAGAGAGCGTTGCATTTGAGTTAGCAGTAATTGCATTTATATTGCACGTGTGTACCGTGCTCTCTTTGCAAACGCGCCACAGTGGGCGAAAAGCACGATTTAAGTTCATACAAAAGCGCAAAGGATTTAGCCCATGATTTAACAATTAAGCTCAGAGATACACGGTTAACGTGATCGAAAATAGTAGTTGTAGTTCTCTGCATCATGGGTCTAGCCGGTTAGATAACCAAAATTGTCCCCAACGATTTGTAAAAACTACTTGATGCGTATATCGATATGCGCCCCATAAAATGTTAGACTTAAAACAAGGTGTTGCTGGTTAATTAAATAATAAGCCTTTTTCAACTTTTGTTTTATTGCGAATGAAATTGTTTAAACAAAAATTTCAAATATAACACAACATTTATCAATTACTTTTTCTTAAAAACAAAAAACCGATATTGTATTACAGTCAAAACTGTCAAATTGACCACCCTCATATGCTGACCACCTGTTTAAGCTGACCGCTTTTTAATCAGACTAAAAAATTTTATTCGTAATTTTCTTATTTTCACATGCTTAAGCTTGACCACACAAAAACAAGTGGTACATAATACCACTATAATCCGTTTTGGATTTTCTAGCACCGTTTTTAGATTATGGCCATTTTAAAATTAAAATTCATTAATTAATTTTTGAAATTGAATCTTTCGAAGAATTGAACGATGGCTTAGCCGCTGCTAAATGAAAATCAAACAGATGTTTTAGATAACTTAGTCAATGTGAAAGCAAAAATTATAAGGAAACTTTGATAACAACCTCACATACCATACATATAAGTACGTAAGCACGTATATTATCAATTAGTGTGTATGTAAATATAAAAACTAATAATCATGCTTAAAATAGAGAATAAATTTGTTAATTTAGTCAAATAGAGAAAGAAATAGAGGAAATTTGTGACCCTCTCATATATTGACCACCTGAATAAGTAGACCAAAAAATGTGCGCGGTCAACTTAGACCGATTTGACTGTGTACTTAAAAGCAGCAGTCACAAATACGAATGTGTTTTACCAATTTTTAATGTATTGTAGTATTTAATTTTAACGATTATGTATATATTGGTTGTTATTAAAATCGATATGCAGTATCAAACCAAATAACAAAATATAAATTCGGCTTCGACGAGAACGACTTTACTATTACTTTTACATAGCAGCCATACAACCGAATGATCAAGATCAGTTTTCGTAAAAAAAACGTTACGTTTAGACGAATCCAACTAATATAATAATAACAAGATTGTCCAAGGATAGAGCAACTATACCATGTTTTCCCAATACTATGATCAAAATTTAAGTTGAATGCAAGTTAAAGTAATTGCAAATTTTATTTTTATAAACCAACAAATACATAAAATCTAAAATATTCAGTCCTACTTTTTATTTACTAGAAATCTAATTCCATTCATATCGAAAGCAACATATTTTTAAAGAATGTAAAATAGATAGCTAGAATATATATTTCTTTTACATTTCTTACTTGGTTCTATCAATTATTATTGGATCTATTGCATTTATCAATATTGAAAATAAAAGCAACAGCTAAAAATATTCTTATTGGAATGCCTTGCGCGTACTTGTTTTGCAACTGACGTTACACTTTAAAAGTCATCTAGTTGTTAGGGTACCAGCAGTTTATTTTTAAGAAGACTCAATTGGAAACTATCGCTATCTATATGTGTGAATTCTCTTTATGACACTTCACAGAAAACGGGATTTCAATTAAATAAGTAAAAAAGAGAAAAGTGCATCAAAATTTAAATTGTTTTCGATTTTAAGGACAAAGCTATGTTCTGACCAAAAAGCCGGTATATATATGTTGTGTTTCATGAAACACTGCTGTGCATGTATACATTCATCGGAGAGCACTTTAAATAGCTCAAGGAAGAATTTGTTAGCTGAAAAATATTTCGGCAAATCGAATAATTAAATCGTCTTTTTCGTCCACTGTGCGTGCGCTCTTTTAACAAAACAAACCCAACTAAGAACGAAATGCAAAAGCTTTAAATTTATACCAGCACACACTTACATACTCTCGTACGTTTACTTTTCTTGCTTTCAACTTTTTAGTTTTTGTTGGTTTTAGTTTGGTTTCTTGAAAATTTTCTTATGCTGAATTTAGCTCGGTTTGCCTGTTTCACTGTGCACCCTACAACAGTACTTAGTGCGCCCTTAACCGGCAGATCAGCTGTTTTTATGTAAATTTTAGGCGTTTCTCAATTTATGTAGCCCATTTCAGCACAATCTACTGTTTTTACGTTTCGTCGTTCCTGTATTGTGGTTTTTTATGCACATTTTTTATTCCCTGTAGCAAGGGTATTATAGATTTCTGATCTGATAGATCCTAGTTTCTTCTTCTCTCGTTCGCCTATAAACTTCTTTCAAGTGCCAAGAACTTGCCAAAATTTGGTATGAAGACTTGACGTATTGTCGAACTTGAAAAAGTATTCAAAAAAATGATTCGAGCACCTACAAATAAGGTTAAAAAATCTTACGAAAGTAAAGGACGGACGGAGTATGGATGCTTATCGAACTTGTAAAAGAGAAGTTAGCTTCCAACTGTTTCGAATGCAGGATTTCATTTTTGTGTGCTAAAAAAGTTACAGAGTATCCCATTGTACTGTAGCACATTTTTCAGCTGGCATTGCTTTTTGCGGAAAAACTTACAACAGCAACATTTGTGCGTTGTAATTGAGCATTGGCAATGGCTTTAAAGAGAGAGAGAGAGACCTAGAGAAAGAGAGCGGAGTTGTGTAAAGGGGGTGGGCATTGGGCAGGCAAGCAGATAAAGAGTTAGCCAGCCACCACATGCCGGGAGAGAGGAGGAGGAGGCCGTTGTGGTCGCATGCATCATTTATGGCTCTGGCTGGATAAACTTGTCTATGTAGCTGAAGCTGTTGTTCTTGTTGCAATTTCTGTTGCAGTTCTTGTTGTGGTTCGGCTTCTTGTTCTTGGTAGAGCTCAGTTTTCAAAGTCTTCTGTTTATCTCAGTTGCTGTTGCTATTGCCAAGTTTTTGTCTAGTTTTGGTTCGGTTTTTAGAATCTTGCTCGTTTACTTGTATAGAGAGTCATCGTCTTTAGATGCTCCACCAACTACTTCGTCTCTTGCGCCAATGTGCGCTTCCGTACCGCCCACAACCAGATGCGTCTTGAGGCACCACTCCTAGCCAAAGTACCAAGAGTTTAAGTGTTTGTGTGTGTTTGTGTGTGTATCTTTGAAGTTGCTTAACTTCTTGTTCCTTTGCATCCTACACTTGTTGTTGTTGTTGTTGGTATCCATCAGCATCATCATAATCATCATCTTTGTGCTCGTACTGGCTGTTATTTGTTTTCGCTTTACTTCTTAAACTTTTACCTTAGTCTAACGCATTCCTTGATTTTTTATCGGTAAAAATGTATCTAATTGAATTTAGATGTTAGAGAAAAGTCTTTTGGACTCTTTGCTTGAGTTGCAACCGTAAGCAAATTATTGTATACGTCTAATGAAACCCGAGTTTTTAAAGCTTTAAAAAAATATTTATTTTTTTTACCAATAATATTGTTTATTTTATTTTGCTTATAAGGCAAAAATGTTTGTCGCCGCCACGAAATGCTCAAACTTTATCTTTGTTTAGAACGTAAAGTATTAGAACGAACTCTGAATCAGTATGTGCGTGTTGTTTATGTTTTCCGCAGGCCTCTGAAACGCAAAAATAATGAAGAAATATTCCTAAAGGCATTATAGCAACATCAATTATAATAATATTTAGAGACATTTGATTCTGTTTCGAACACATTGCTTTGAAAATCAATAACTTATAGTGTTTAAGTTTCTCATTTTCAACTGAAGAGATGGAAAATATTACAGTCTGTTGTTTGATTCAACTCTGCCTTGCTTACATGAAGAATGGATGTACAATTTATCGTAATTTAAACATACATTAAGTTAATATTTGAGCAGATTTCTATGGCTTTATGAAGTTAAGAGAAACAAACTGTACAAAGATGTAGAGAGTCTGAAAAATTGAAGAGATCAATCATCAGAGTATCTTTAATTGCTTGCTCCGAAAGATCATTCGACAAACTGTAGTAAATTGCGTTAAAATATGATTTAATGTTAAAAAGTAATGTGCAGCCGGAAAAGTAAACATTTGAGATGCACTATTTTTACAAAAACTTAAAATTTGATGACCTTGACTTAGTCAAGCGAATTAACGTCCTACGTTCAATCGAAAAGCATGATGCAAATCAAGCAAACAAAAATTTTAACGGAAATTTCAGTATCTAAACTTAAGGCATTGCGGATATGAATTAAGAATACGAATTTAAGATGAACTATTTTTTGCTTTTAAGTTTATTGTGACTAAGCCATTGTGATTTGGGATGACAATGGCAACTGTGAGAAAGGTATCTCTGCTGCCTAGATCCTTTTTACAACAACATCTTTAAAAATTTATCGATAGCTCGTTTTAAAATGGGCTACAAACTAACGAAAAAGTGCACATCTTTCATATGTTACAAGCTTATATTTGCATATAAACTAAATCTAAGGAAGTGTGTTGTTCCTGTGCATTGCACTTTTAGAATCTTCGGGATAACTCAAAAAAAGTTGACCCCAAGTGATCCCACACATGCTTAAACCATTTACCAGACATTTACTTTGCCTGGAACCACACCCTTAATGCATCTTATAAAGATTGATGTAATTGTTTAGATACTCCTGCATCGCATTTACTTTTTTTTTGTAATTTTTTTATTTTCTTTATATTTTCAATACAAGACAAGTTTGAGGCAAAGCTGAGACTTTACTTGGATTTATGCATAGGTCTTGAATTTCCACTTCCTCTCTGTCTTTATATGTTACAAACACACACACACACACACACACACACACACACACACACACACACATGCTCATATTATAGGCACACACACCTTATATATACTCCCCTTTTTCCGTATCCATTGTTATTATAATTAAATTATTGTTCATGTGTCAATCTGTATGCATATCATGATTTATATATGTCAGCGTGTGTGTGTTTTTTTTGTGCAATTTATGGAAAAGCAACCGAACTTGAAATACTCTCTTTTGTGTGTGTCTTGTTTTCCATGAAATGCACTCGGCCATGCTTAAATATGCTTCCATAAAACCATTTTTTTTTTTTCTTTTTACAAAATATTTCATATGTATGTGCTCCAATTTCATTGTTTAGAGTTAACAACATAAAACGAAAAAAAAACACACACTAATATAATTGTATTCTCAGAAGCATATAACAGAACAGAAACTAAATAAATAGTAATTTGAAATGTGGCAAAAAAATCTAGCACTTTTACGACGCCGCAACCTATGTACGTCTTTATGTGTTGTTAACGTTAAAACAGCTTGAAATCTAATTTCAAATAAGTGCAACGAATACTCTGTATCGGTTTTCTATAGAAACATTTTCATAAAGATGCAACTTCCGCTTTAAGCTTATCTAAAGATTTAATCGTATCTTGATTAAACAGCTAAATGCACTATTTCTTAATTGGAGGAAAACTTATAGGTATATGTAATGCACGAATTTGATTAAAACTCGATTGAAATTGTTGTTGTATTCATAGTAGTCTTATCAGACATTTTTATATTTGTCCTAAAAGGAAATATATCGATTAAACTATACAACAAATTTGGCCTCAATTAAATGCCTATGGCTACAACATGCCTTTTTCGTTAAATTTTGGCCCGCTGATTTCAAATCCGAAAGCCATTTTGGCTTCACCGTTTTCGAATGATCGCTATTCCGAAAATTCGACATTTCGAAAGTTGCAAAGTCAGCTAAACTCACATATCTCGGAAACCTTACTACCGATGGAGATGAACTATTAATTGAATTGAAGGTAATTAACTAGTTCAGATAGTTTTGGTGTACCTGGATTCGATTGCGAGTTACAAGGTAGTAAATTCGAAAAATATTTTTTTCTTTTTCAGCTCAGTGCCTTGTAATCCACTATCGAGTTAAGATAGTGATAGATTTAGCGACACTTAAATATCATTAATTCAAGTTACTTCAAGTCCATCGGCGGTAAGCTCCCGAGTAATACGAGATTTGCTGCAATTGCCACTTTGGAAATCTGTAATTTGAATATCGAAATAGCGATATTTCGAAAACGGTGCTAGAAAATACAAAATATTTTAAGGATTCGAAATCGGCGACCGAAAATTTACCGGGAAAGCTATTATTTAGCCATAGGCTTTTAATTTGTTGCATAGTGTTATCAGATTGTATGAGTTTTGTACATAATATAAATGTCTTGTAACAAAAAAAAAAAGCTTTTACAGCTTTGCGCTGAGAAAAACTTCTATCTATGTTGCAACAGCTCAAACAAAAAACTTTTGGCTTGACGTTAAACATGGCTAGCGCCATTGACATGCCACAATCACGACATAGTACGTGGCATACGAGTTGCTCTCACCCCCAAGGCGCAACATTACTATTTTAATGCGAACTCTTCAACTTTTTGATGGAGAGTATGTTGTGAAAGGACGAAGTACAGCGAAACGGGACAACACTACACTATATACAGTAAGGTATGATAACTCTGCCAAAAATGAATATATGGTTCCCTATATTGTAATTTAGTGCGAATGTCGATGAAGACGGTTGTGTACAGGGTACACTTGGTAAGGTATGATAAACAACCCACAAACATTCACATAAGTGTACATTTCTTACAATTGTATCTAGTTGTCGATAAAAAAACATGCGTGGATACAACCTTCTGCATTTACGTTCGTACTAAAGTGAAATATAAGAAAATATATATTCATTTTCGGTAGATTTATCATACCTTACTAGGTGTACAATGGTTAGTACATTTTATCCTGACTGTGCTTCCTATTTGCAATGATTCAGTTTATATTCTATTCCAAGTTTCTTCAACATTTTGGTGACGTCATTTGTGAATAGCCCCCTACAGTTACTCTAGGTTCTTTTATCAAAGCTGAATCAGATCTGTAGTTTATATAGCTTATTTTCAGCTACATAAAAGTGTGCGTATATGACCACCATAGAAGCTCGTTCTGTAAACCAAATCTTGGATCACTTTTCAAACATTCAGCTTGCAACTCACGAATATATGCTGACGGCTTTAGATATACCCAAAAAGTAAAGTACTGGTAGGAACGACATCTTGAGACATTGTTGTCGGTAAACACAATCTTTAGTGCAGTACGGCATGTTGGATGCGGTTTTACGGTGACATTGCAACGGTCTTTTAACTCAAGGTGAACCGCACAATGATCCAAAAGATTAATAGAGTGGCCCGTATAATTCTAACACCGGGCACATATTTTTTCGCCTTCTAAGGCCCTGATCAGGATGCGTTCGCATTGCTTTTACGAAGAAAACTTGCGTTAGTGCTCGAAAAAAAAAATTAAAAGCTCATACGCTAAAAATTTCGTTTCCATCATCATTAAATAGTGAATAATGGAATTTTTGTGCCAAAGAGGCAAATTTTACACATTTCACTATCACTTGCTTTTATATTTCTAATCTAAAAAAAAAGAACTCTTCAAACAACACAAAACATGAAACCTAAAACATCATAAGAAAATATTTATTTTTTTGCCAATTTCTTGGAATAACTTAAATTTAGTTTGCTTGCAAATTTTCCATTGCATCTGAAGGTTGTTTCTATACATACTTTTACTTGATAAATGAAAATATATTGCTCTATCGTTGTGAGGTTAACTTGGGATTTTTATGCTGACCTAGCTAAATATGCAAATTCAGACATGACCTCAAAGAAATATGAGTATAAGATATTGTATATAATGATACCCTGTACCCATAGGGGCAAATAGATTTGTGCAATGTATATGTAGCAGACTATAAATTCCTGTTGTTGTTGGGATCATATTGATAGGGGGTCACTCTTCCTTAGTAGAAGAATTCCGTTGTTTACACTCACACTATAAAAACTGTACTTGTATATAGTGCTGTTAATCATGAAAACTTCCCAATTTATAGACAATGTACCCATATGCCAATTTAAGACCCCACTTCAAATAAACTGCATTGAAATTCCACTTTACATTTCCAGATTCGAACCATATCTGAGTTACTAGTAGCGCCATCTAGATATTCGTTAAGAACGGCATCTGGTAATACCAATTCGGTTGATATGACATTTTTACCAGTGAAACTGAAAAGAAGCAAATTTTGTTAAAAAATTAGAGAAATATTCAGAAATCTTGCTTTAATATGATATTTGCTATGTTTCAATGATGTTGATCTGTCTCGAAACATATTTACCGCATATTAACGCGGTGCGTACCAAACCCTAAGCACAATCCTGTTAAAGTTCTGGGCGCACTTCGCTGCGCCTATTGGCTCAGTGCCCTAACACCGGATGGCATTAGGAGATAGCCAGGGAACGCCACGAGACGGTTGTGCGTCAACTTGCCTAAGGCAGAGATAGGGATCAGAGAGCTTCCCCTGTCTTACTAGAACCCAGACGCACCCAATTCATTAATATATCGCTGAAACTTTTACGATTATTTACTATGTTTCCCGTTTGGCATTCAATTATGTTGGCTTAGAGATTAACTCCTGAGATTATCACTAATCTGCTTTATATCTATTGCATTGTAGTAGCTAAAACTAACTCCAGGTTTAGCTTAAAGAAACAGCTCTTTCAATCTACAAATTGATTTAATCAAAAAATACGACTTAACACACAAAAACTACGCTCGTAGCAAGATGATCTTGTTCAGAAATGATGATGGCTGTTTATTAATGACGTCACCAAAATTTGGGCAACACTCCGCTCCCCCTAACAAATCAGGTTGGAATAGCATAAAAATGGAATCAGTGCATTTAGGATGCCTAGAGTATACGCTTCTGTTAGAAAAGTGATAGGAGAATGTTTTTAAGAGTCCAAAATTTAAAATTTTATGCAACATCTTTTATCGATTCGAAATGAAGAGAAAAGATTGCTTCAAAATAAAGTTTTTTTTTCAGATTTAATTAGCATTTTCATTGTGACGTCACGTTTTTGGAAAACCTATCTGCCCCTAACGTCACAATTTGATGTATACCCCCTCGTGACGTCATTTATGAACAGCCCCTCTACGCATTTGCTCTCTATGAGCTTTAGTTTTTAACGATCCATTTATTTATCTATTCTCTTTGAGAATTTGAGAATCGAGGAGAATTGTAGACATACCTTTTTACATAATAGAGAGCAAATTGACACAGGGGGTATGCTATTGCTTCAAAATAAACGTTTTTTTCTGATTTTATTAGCATTTTCATTGTGATGTCACGTTTTTGGAACACCTATCTGCCCCTAACGTCACAATTTGATGTATACCCCCTCGTGACGTCATTTATGAACAGCTCCCCTACGCATTTGCTCTCTGTAGACATACCTGTTTGTTTAATAGAGAGCAAATTGACACAGATGGTATCCTCGGGTAATGCGTCGACTTTCTGTATTCTATATCTTAAAGATAGAAATGTATCTAGATACGTTAGATTTGTCAGTTAAAGTCTAACCCCGAAAATTTTCATATTTCATAGTCAATTGAGAATTTATGTAGTGTTGAGCACACAGGTGAGCATGTATGTACAGATAGATAGCTATAGATACATATGTATCTATGTGCGTATGTATGGGTGCTATAAAAGTATTTATTCTATCACTACGCGAAACATTTGCTTCTTCATATTCTGTGGTATTATTTATTATTCCGACGAGTCTTCTGCTATGCCGTGTTCTTCTTTCGAGTAGTTGTAGTCGTGATTGTTGTTGTTGCTCACAAATATTAAGTTGTATGTATGGTATGTATGTCTGTGCATATTTATGTATGTCGTTCAACCGTCTTCAATGTATAAATTTTCTGTGAAACTGTACAATAACTAAAAAATACAAAAAGTTTAAGCACACACACACATTAAGTATTAAATGTACGTGCATTGTACACAAATACTTACAAAGTAATGTGTATGTAAGTATATTTGTATGTAGTTATGTATATGGTTATGGATAGTAAGTGTAAGTACGGTGTATTTGTTTTTCTGCTATTTTCTTTAATAGTTATATAGTTGGGGTTCGGTTTTTGGATTCGGGTACGCTTTCGGTTCTCTTGTGTGTGTGTTGGTTGTTTCTTAAGTAATGTTTTTTTTTTTTTTAGCACACACATAGTACAAAATTACTTTGATGAAAACTGAGAAGGCAGCAAACAGAAACAGAAATGTCGAGTTTCTTGACTTTTCAGTTGCTAGTCGCTCTCTTGCGTTTCACTTGCACGCTTACTTGACGCTCTTTGGGAGCGCGCGCGCCCGGTTTTTCACAGTACACGCAATTTTGCTCTTCAAAATGGGGCAGGCTTGGCCCACTCTGCCCACTGTCTCTCTCGCTCTCTTTCTATGAATCCCGCTGTCTTTCGCTCTTGGTTTTGCGCTTATGCGAACCGGGTGAACGTCATCATCATTATCATTATGGCCATCATCATCATCATCATCATTATCATCCATCCCATCCATGACTATGAATTCAATTTTATGAAGTTTTATTTCGAACAAGCTACAGCTTTGGCTATGTTCTACGTACATTCAAACTAAATTACATACGAACATGCACACATAGATACACACACACACAGATACACACACACACACACACACACATAGATACATATATAGAAATAGGAGAAGCTTGCTCGGTTGACTCCATAGACGACACAAGACAATTGGGGGCGGGTGTACCATATGCGAACCTGAACAACCGAGGGCATAGATACAATACTATAAGTATATTGTATGGTTATATTCATATATGCTGAACTGCGCCTGAGACTGGGACTGGGACTGGGACTGAGACAAGACAAGACGCGTTGCGATGCTTGGCGACGACGGAGATTGTACAAGTACTTGTCGTTTACACACACACACACACACACACACACACACATACGTGCATACAGACACACTCACATTTATATAGACACTAGATACCTATAAACGTATTTGCAAATTGGTTGGGTTTTTCAGTTCCAGTTTTCAGGTCGCTGCCTTCCTGCCTGCCCGCTTTATATTACACCGTGTTTGTGTATGGATTGTAAATGCTTGCATAGTTATCTATCTATGTATATTTTGTATTCTTATTTGAACTATGCATAAATATAGATACATACATACATACATACATATGATGTCTGTATATGTTTGATAGGTAGTATTCCTTATGCGAGCAAGATCTCACCGCATTTGTTCCATTGCACTTTAAAGAAGATTTGCAAGTTTGCTTGTACGTTGCCATTGTATGAAACAATGTCTTAAGCACAATATGGACTTAAAGAATTGATGCTCTAGATGTTATCTGTCAGATACTTAGCTACATTGCTGTGTTTTTAGCTTGGGAAAACTGCTTGCTCTATAAGTTAAAACTAACTACACGTATTCTAGTGTAATAGTCAAAGAAGAAGAGCATTTAGCATAACACTTGCAAAGATAGCGTTTTTGAGACGCACTTTAAATTCAAATTGCTCATAAATTTCCTAAACATTTGTCTTTCGCTGTGCGCAAACCGTAAAAAGTTATATAAGATACATAAAACAGATAATGCTTTAGCGTTCTATGATCATTAGGAAATATAATTGAGATTTAGTACTTGGTTATTCATAACATCGTTATGTAAGCGTATTTCATTGTTGTCAAGTGAATTTAATTTGCAAATTATTGCGAAAGTGAGTATCAAAACAGGCGAGTCAAATTCGTTTCCGCAAAATCCCAAATAAGTGAGAAGAGGTCTAAGAATATACATTTAGAGAAATAACTTGTTTTGATTTACAAAAAAGTTTATGTCGAACTTTCTACAATTTCTGGATATTGATTGAAACATTTGGAAATTAGTTTCATTAAGTGATTTTACAGCATTTTACTCGATATTAACATTAGTAGGAACAGCGTGCTTTAACTTATTTAAAGCTTATTTGGATACCTGCAGTCGAACATAGAGATCTGAAGTAATTTTTTCAAGAACTTTCTCAAGAAGAAAACAAGGTTTGCAGAACACTTCTTAAAATTTGTTTTTTTTTTCTTGTAAATTGTTAAATAGAACCTTGTTTGACAACAAAACCTTGGCCTAGAGATCCCTTCGAAACGGTACTTGAACGTGAAGTCAAGCACCAAATAGGTTCGAAATTGCGAACAGAATTTCACAGGACATTTCTATAACACGATCAACAAATTTGGGCTAATGGCTAAAACATAATTTTTCTGGTAAATTTTTGGTTCGTTGATTTCGAATACGCTAACCATTTTGGATTCTCTAGCAATGTTTTCGAATTATTGGATTTTCCAGAGTTGCGCAAATCTCAAATTACTCGGGAATCTTACTACTGATCAAGATGAATTGTAGGTAATTTAATATCAAATCATAAACTCGCTCTCTAGGAATTCCAAGGTCTGCACATATTCGAGAAAGATTCAAGCAAATTTTCCAAATTACAACTATTGTGGAAATTTTCAATACATAAATGTTTAGATATTCATGATTCTATTTCATAGATTCTAGTATATAGTATTTCTAAGTACACTTATTGCATATCAAATTGAATTTCTTTAGCTTTTTTCTTATTGTTAAATCAAAGTGTGCTCTTAACTGCACTCATAAATGAGTTTAGTCTACTTAACCAATTTTGGTAACTTTTTAAATTTACAAAGCTATATAGATATATATTTGAAAGTTTCAACCGAAAGATTATGAGCTGAAAGCAATCTATTTCGCTAAGTTCTTAAATTAAAAAAGCTATGAATAAAATATATAGATTTGACCTCGGAAGCGATAGGTTATGAGCTAAAAAAGCCTTTTAAATGATATGCCAGAAGATTTTGTGTATTTCATATTCGCGTCTCATTTCAATCAAGGTCAAAGTTCAATAAAATTTTTTTTTTTACCGGTTCCAAAAAATGATAAGAGTTTTTCAAATCGATTCTAAGAAGACATTCAACTTTACTCTATATATATAAAAATGAATCCAAAATTTTTAATATGGCCAATGTTACGAGAAACGGCTTAGTGAAACGTAAATCGGGTTGATTCACTTTATTGGTTGGTTTTTACCAAATAAAAATTTGAAAAGGTTTCTTCTTGATGGACGAAAAATCGTTAAACTACAAATAATAACAGCAGATTGCGAAAAGAGAAAAAACACGTAATAACAACGTATATTCTGTTTTTGTTTTTTAACTTCAAATATATTTTTACCTAACTAAAACGCAACGTATCTAGATGAAACTTATATTCTGCAAGCCACAAGTAGTTTATCTTTCGAATGGTATAGGTTTCACCTAGAAAAGTTGCATTATT
The DNA here is from genome assembly GCA_035041775.1 of Chymomyza caudatula. Lineage (NCBI taxonomy): Eukaryota > Metazoa > Arthropoda > Insecta > Diptera > Drosophilidae > Chymomyza > Chymomyza caudatula. The sequence goes on from JAWNKW010000145.1 coordinate 2,161,726, forward strand.
GCGAGGTAAACTGTACCACACTAAATAAAAAGATAGTGATAATACAAAAATCGTGCTAGAATATCGAAAAAGTTTGCCGCATTCGAAAAGTTTAAAAGTTATGTTCGAAGCAAGGGCCTTTCATTAAGATCTGGCTTGCAGCTTCGAATTAAACCCCCAGAATGTGCGTATGGAATCTATAGATTCGTTCCAAGCCATTTTAGGATCTGTTGCGCTTTATTCTCTAGTGTGTATGCTCTTGCGTTCTTTTACGCTTGTGTTTGAGTCGCTGTGTACATAGTATCTACTTATTTCGAAAACTAAGCCCTATCGTAACCGGCACACGCATTAGTATACCTAGATATATTCATAGATGTCTATCTATGTACATAGTTTTCTATGTGGTATACGCAAACAATGGAGCAAACAAATATGAATTTACTAGATACACACACATATACTTCGTTTCGTTGTCCGTCCGTACCCAAAACCCTAACCGTAGCCCCCTCGGCCCGCTGACTGATTATATGCCCCGTTTTACTCCTTAGTGGTTGGCTCTTTCATAAAGCTTTATAGAGTTTTTATTTCGTTTCGTTTCGTTACGATTTTTGCTATTATTTGTTCGTGTGTTTTTTGTTTTGTTTGACTTTTTGTTTGTATGCGTGTATCTTTATCTGTATATCAGAGTATCTGTGTGAGAATGTTATTTTTTTTCTCTTTTTTTTTTATTTTTTTTTTTTTAGTTTAGTTTTGACTTGTTTTCTTTTGTGTAATTTTATTTTCGTATGTTTGTCTGTATTGGTAGCTGTGTGTGTATCGAGTTCGTATTATATGATTATATGCCAGTAAGAATTGTATTATGTATTGTTCTTGTTGTTATTTGATTCTATACTATAACATAAATAGTTGCTCTCATCTATGGGGCCGGCACTATCCACATATATTGCGTATACATATATTTATTTTTTATATTCGCTTGGATTTTAGTTTTTAATTACTCCAGCAAAAGGTATATCTATTCTGTTCGCTGAAAATGCCTTGTTTTCAAGATTAACGAACAAATTGCTTGTTTCCTCCCGAATCTACGCTTATTATGTTCATAATAAAAGTTTCTCAACGATACTACTATCGATATATTGCATTTTTTCATTTGGGTCGATGTATCGATGTTTTCACTATGCATACAAATTCTTGTCGCCTTTTGAATATGCAACTACAAAGTGTTTATCAACCACATCTATAACACAGGTCAACATGGTTTAGTTGTTGGAAAGCTAGTCAGAATTGGCCTATCACGTCAGGATTTTGCGATATTTGAGGTTATGTACCCGAAAAGCGGTCTGTGGTCTGTCTCGCCAGTTACATTATTTAGCACCACTCTATCTAGCAGCAAATTACTTCGGAAATGACCCTTAGCTTTCCAACAACTGACATGACCCCGGTATTTGTAGACCTGTGTAATGGACTCGCTAATAACACTTTGCAACAAAAAAAAAAAACAGCTCAAATTGAAGCTAATTTAATATCACATCAATATTTGTCAGACAGTGTTGGTCTAACTTGATTCGATTGCAAGTTGATTGCAAAAATTGACATTTTTTCAAAATGTTTTACAAAAATTAACAGAAATTTACAAAAATTGAACAATTTTAAAAAAAATTTACAGAATTTTACAAAAGATTGACAAAATTTTACAAAAGAGTGACACAATTTTACAAAAACCTTTAAACGACAAACCTCCACTTATGGAAATTCCCTAGATAATGATATAAGTTTCACTCATGTTTCTGCTCTTTTAATTGGTGAAAAAAGTTGCACAAAATTTTCCTTGGCCTATTTATATAGTTGATTAGATGAGTAACAATACAATCGATTTTTCAGATTTTAATGCACAATTTATTGCAATCTCTGAAGCAGCTACAAAATATGAACTCCGAAATTACGGAGCTAATGATTAAGTCGGCTTTTCATTGAAGTCATATTTAGTAAAAGCCAAATTTCTCTCTAGAGAAACTGCAATTCAAAAGCAGTTAACGAACTTACCAAAGTTTCAACTGGTACGTATATGTCGTAAAACTGATCTGGATTGCCGAAAACCAGTTATTGTCGCAAACCAATCAGTATATCAAGGGAGTTTCTGTTTGGTAGTTTTTAGATCAGACATAAGTCGTATATAGAAGCAAATATCAGGCAGTTGAGATCTATTGTACCCCTGCCAGGGTTATGTCTATCATCATCAACCATACCACTTATCACTAGGGCATACCATTTTTCGAATTCACAAACTCTGCAGTTATAGCGCTGTATCAAGATGTTTCAGTTCTGCAGTTCTCAGTTCAGACACAAGTTGTTCCTTCTACCAGTTACTTGTGAAGCTCTCTAACAAGAACTTAGTAACTAGCAACAGCTTAAAAAAGAGTTAATATTTAAAAAACTGACAGCTTTATAAGTGTATCTGAACTTCGTCATTTCGAAGTTCTCTAAGAAGAACTTAGTAACTAGCAACAGCTTAAAAAAGAGTTAATATTTAAAAAACTGACAGCTTTATAAGCGTATCTGAACTTCGTCATTTCGAAGTTCTCTAGCAAGAACTTAGTAACTAGCAACAGCTTAAAAAAGAGTTCATATTTAAAAAACAGACAGCTTTATAAGTGTATCTGAACTTCGTCATTTCGAAGTTAGTTTTTTGGTCTCTGTTTTTGTATTTAGTTTTCGTTTACGTTGTTTTTTTTTATTTTTATTTTTTTATGCCATTTGTATGTATGGTATTTATTTATTTTTTTCATTATTAATAAATAGTTTCTTGTTCTTTGCATTTATTTTCAGTTTTCAAGTCGCTGTCAGCCAAGTCGCGTGGTGTGGCTCGCTCCCGTTCCCGATTCCGATTCCGATTCCGTTCCCGCTGTGTGCTCGAGATTCGGTTTGGTTGCTTCTCCGGTTCTTTTTGTTTGTTTGTTTTTTTTTTTTAGTGTGTCTGTGTTTTTTTGATTTTGGTTTTTTTTTACACTTTATACTCGTGTGGCTCTCGTTCGTTCACCGTAGCAATTGGCAATTGCTAATCTGCAATTGGCACTTGGCGCTCCGAGTTGCATGTTCTAGAAGAGAGTTTGGAGCTGGAGCTGGAGCCTGGAATAGTTGCTGCAACTTGTTGCTGCTGCTGCCGACCAGTTGAACATAGAGCAAAGCTCTGGCAGCAGCAACAAGAGACTGAGAGCGGCACAGAGAGCGCGCTTGTAAGAGAGTGGCGCAGGCGCAATAGCAGCATACAAAGGCATTTGGCCAAGACCGTTGGAGGAGCATTGGCATGCAGCAGCAGCTAGCTGGCTTTCTGGCTGCTTCTGACCTCCAACAAGCGCAACGCACAGCCAACGTCGACGTTGACGTCGACGTCACATGCAGCAGCAGCAGCAGCAGCAACAAAAGCAAAAGCAACAGCAACAAGCAACAAGCAACATCAAACAAGCAACATCAACAGCAGCAGCGCAGCAGCTGATTTGTGTACATTTTTGTTGTTTTGCTGTTGTTGTTGCGTGCGTGTTGCCGGTTTGGGATACGCATTCGGCGCGCGTCATAGAACAACCACAACAACAACCACGTACCTGCAATAGAAGCCATCTATCTGAGAGGAGCCCTCCCTAGGCATACCACAACACAGTTCCAACATGGACGCTGAGATATGCAATCCGCAATTATGTCGCATTTGCATTACATCGCATACAAATTCAATGCAAATGATTTCGATATTCGGCGAGGATTCATTATGGCAAAAGATAACCACATTGGCGGATGTTAAGGTAAGCTATAAAAACTTGAACAATTCCAAACCATAAAGAACTGTAACGCTATCGCAGATTCATAAATCATTAATCATAAATACACTGTGCGAAACAAATTCAAAAGCGTCACATTTCCGTGTAAACTTTATACACAATTTAAGCACTCTTTTTGCTCAGCACTGTATTATACAATTCAGCGGAATATGGCTAAAAAGGGTTAAGAAACTTTGTGTCGAAGAACTTAAGATAGAATGTAAAGCAAAAAAATACAAAATATATACTATTTGTTCAGGCACATTTATTGACGTCGTCGTGTTATCATTACCAAAAGTTATTGACCCGGAAGTAATAATACTTTTATGAAGTTTACTAAAACTGATTCAAATTGTGGTTTTGCGGAAAAGCAGAAGCAAAACACGCTCTGCTTAGTCAGTAGAGTAAGTGACTAGCACTAGAAAAATAAAACTATGTACCTAAGTTCTATTAGGTAGACTTTCAAATGAGAGAGTGAAAAAATCTTTCACAAAATCTCGCTCTTCATTCTAATATGAAGCAAGACGCATCAGACCAGGCGCCTTAGCAATATTACACTATGCAACACAAAAAAAAGCCCATGTCTAAAACATACCTTTTGCGGTAAATTTTGGGTCGCTAAACCATTTTAGATTGTCGAGCACCGTTTTCGAATTATCGCTATTTAAATCGAGTTTCGAGAGTTGCGAAGTCAGCAAATCTCATGTTACTCGAGATGAACAGTAACTCGAATTTAAGGTACTTAAGTGATTTTCCTATAGTTTTGGTCTATCTTAACTTGATTCTAGATTACAAGGCACTAACTGTAACTCGCAATCAAATCCAGGCAAACCAAAACTATCTAAAACGGATTTAATTAATAGTTAATTACTTTCAAATCAAATAATAGTTCATCTCAATAGGTAGTAAGGTTCCCGAGATATGTGAGTTTAGTTTGAAATAGCGATAATTCGAAAACGGTGCTACAAAATCCCAAATGGTTTCCGGATTCGAAATTAGCGACACAAAATTTACCAGAAAAGGTTTTAGAAAATTAGGGAGCTTTTTTTTTGTAGCATAGTGTAATTTGTGAATGTGAAGTTGTTTTTGTTTTTAAATATACTTCTTCATCTTCTTGACTGGCCACAAACAGTTACCGGGTTACGGCCTGATGTAGGGCACTACCCAAGAGCGCCTCTTGGGTGGGTTTTAGGGTTGTCGGTTCCAAGTCCTATGGAACATAGCCTAACATAGGATGGTGATGTGGAGGTTGTGCGTCAGCAATAGTGTTTAGTTATATCATAAACATGACAAAGTTATAGCAAACCATCGATTCGATTTCTCGTTATACTTGGGTGTAGTAGTAGTTTAAGAATCATTCAAAAAGTTCGTAGTAAAACTACATAAAGTTTAATAAAACTTCTTAAATTAGTGTAACTTTATATTAACACTTAATTGCTAAAAAGAACTTCAATCTTGGTGATTGTGAAAACCACAAAGCTTTATTAGTCATACTTAAGTTTTAAAAGTAACATTCATTGACTTTATGAAAAGTTATTCACCTTATCTAAATTGTCAGATAATATTTTAGTTAAGTTAAATAAAGCGTATTTACAGAGCGAAATAAGCTAAAAAAGAGATTCACAAAAGTCGGGAACTTGATTTAACAACTTTGTATTGTTAATAGCTTACTAAGTAGTTTCTTATACTACTTTTGAATGAGCTAGGCGCAACGCGATATACAACTTATCAAATAGGTATATCGACTTTTCATAGCCTCTCTCATAAGCCTCTTGACGGTATAATACAAGTGGTAATCATAGCAAATGAAGTTTGACTTAACTTATTGAGGAGTTCCAAACACTAAAACTGGCTGCCGAAGAGTTAGTTAGAGTGAAATTAAACTCGAAGATCGGCGTTGCCACACAAGTGTGTACTTATAAGAATTCGGAATGCTACAAGTTCTATGAACTTCGACTAAAGTAAGACTCGTCGATGCTGAAAATTGCGCTAAAACTTTTCAATTGAATGAGTTCTGATATTAGGTAAAGAATCTATTACAGTTATGGCGGTATTAAAAGTGAACTATGGCATACTTTTTGAGTGAAGTCCGCTCCCTAAACCTTTATTTGCAGTTGATAGTTAGCGTGCAAATGTCAAATTTTAAGCTTGAGCTGTTATATTTGAGTTTTTGCTGTAATTGACAAAATCTTTTGGTTGTTTTGCTTGCCCTTGCGATTTCTCAGAACTTGTATCAATTTGCGACACGTGCTTCATGGAAGCCCAAAAATCAGTGTGAAAATGTCATCGATACTCGTGAAAATGTAGCTCTTGAAACTTACAGATCAAAATTCTGCCTATTTCTGCCTGAAAGTTTATAGGTTCTTTCAAACTTATATTCTCACTCACGATAGAATTCGATTTCTTAGAGATAGAAAATCCATTTTAGTGTTTAGGAGACTTGACTCTGCGAGAAGAACCACAAGTTTGTGAGCTTCTTGAGCTGTCCGTATATGAATTGTATCTACGCTTCTCTTTCATTAAGTATTGAGCAATAAAAGAAAAATATGCCTTCAAAGATTTAGGAGTATTTAGAATACTAGTGTTCGCCTTCGAAACAACAATGTTTGTGTGTACAATGTATTTTTATTTTTTTTTTGTAACGTATACGTTATTTGTTTTACTTCAAATCAATTTTTACCTAACTAAAACGCAACGTATCCAGGTCAACCTTATATTCTGCAAACTACTAGCATTTTATCTTTCGAATGGTATATGTTTCACTTAAGAAAGTTGCGATATTGAAAGGCAATAGGTACCACACTGAATTTGTGCTTAGCGCATTTATACACCGTTTTTGTGTACAATGTATTTTGTTGTTGTTTTTTACTTCAAATCAATGTTTACCTGACTTAAAAGCAACGTATCTAGTTGAAACTTATATTCTGCGAACCGCAAGCATTGTTTTTTTTCGAATGGTACAAGTTTCACCTGAAAACGTTGCGTTATTGCGAAGTAATCGGTACCACACTAAATTTTCGCTTAGCGTATTTATATACAGATGATCAATTTCAGACTATCTGCTTGGTGGTTTAAATGCTATTCACTTTGTAGTTCTCCGCCAGATGGCGCTGCAGTATATTTACTACTATATCGTTCAACCGATAGCCAAGAAAATTGATATGCATAGAATATTTTCTCGTAACAAACTTTGCTGCTCACCATCACTAGATGGCGTTGCTGAATATCAACTTTCACGCTGTTGATAATATAACGAATTTTAGATTCTAGATAATATAGATAAGGTCTTGCGAGCATTGCGTATAGTTTTTGAAGTTGAGGTCTAAAAATCGTACCACACTATAGACATAGAGCGGAGTTCGGAAGCCAAATTATATAGTTTTAAGAGCTTGGATATGCTAGTTTTTATGCGTAGGTCACATTTGCTAGAAAGTATAGGTTTTTTTAGAATCAACTTTGGAACTGTTCTTTTCATCTATAAAAGGCATAGAATTTGATCAAACGACCATAAAAATGGTATTATTTGCTGACAAATTTCTTGGCAATTTCGAACATATGAACTTCGCGATTGCGTCTGGAAGCAATTTTGGGTTACGCATTCGAGAACTTTGAGACACATACAATAAATAATGTTGGCATCGAGCTGTGCAATAGTTGATAGTTTGTCAATCTATCTCGAATACCCTCACAAAAAATGAGGTAAACTCGCCATAGTGCGGCGAGTCAATTAACTCACAGAGTTGTTCTTTTCAATATGAAACCGGCTGCCAAATGATGCGCTCAGGAAATTCTCCGTTTGCCAGATTGCGACATCCTGCCCTAATCGAAGCTCTTCCAAATCTTCAGCTCACGAACCAATTGCACCTTATAAACACGCAAACCGAGATTTTTTCGCGAAATTTGTACTCGTAGTGACCGGACAAAGTCCAAATGTTTGCGTGCGGCGACAAATTGACTGTCTTTGGGGTTTCGCTCACATTTACGTCAACAGCAGCCACAGTTTATGAGCTTGTTGTGGATGAATATGATCCCAGAGAGTATACGCGGACATAAATCGATCTATAGCGCTGCTCAGGTGCTCACATAAACGATTATGTGCTATGTAAATTGGGCGTAGAGCTCTTTGAGGCACATGCCAAGTTTGCAGACATTCGGATACCTTGTACCTTTATTCTCCAAAAGCACGAAATCCAGCAGACGTGAAAATGTGAACGAAAGTAGCTACTTTTAGCTCTCTTTTAACAAGTTCGATATGAGTGTAGACATTTTCCTATTGGGAAGTTCATTATTATGAAGCAAACATTACTTTTATGCCAGCATTCTTGAGCTTTTATATTAACACTATGCAACAAATTTGACCTCAATGAAAGGCCTAGACTAAATTTTGGAACGATGAACTGAAATTTTTTTTTTTTAAATGAAGATTCTTTTTTTTATGTTTTTACTTCAAATGAATTCAATCAAAAACTCATTTTTGCCCATAGAACATATGGTCGCCTCATTCAGCCTGTTACATACATTCTAAAATACCCTTTTACACTTTGTGTACATGGTATAAAGAAGGTCGTTTACGACCGTCTTCGGGATACATGCTAAAAATACTTTCTAAAGCAAACATCCCTTGTTTGCATGTATCGCTGCCTTTAAGCCTTCTTACTGAGTGAAAAAAGAACGTAGTTCCATTGTTTGTGCTTCTATTTGCCGTTCTGTCTTAGTGAAAAATAAATGCTAAACATACTTCTCGGAGAAGGCAAGAAAGGCTGCCTTTTAGCCTTCACCGGAGTGCAAAAAGAAGGTGGTTTACGACCGTCTTCGGGACACATGCTTAACATACTTCTGTTTGCATGTATCGCTGCCTTTTAGCCTTTTCGCTGAGTGAAAAAAGAACGTAGTTCCATTGTACATGCTTGTTTTTGCCGTTCTGTTTTCGTGAAGATGAGTGTACTTACTTAAACCCCGTAAATAGAACCTTTCCAGAACCACTTGGGAATCACGTTCCGCAAAAGTCCGACTGGAAAACTGCGAAATTCAGCTGGGGAAAAAACGGGAGTGGATATGAACCTAATACAACTAACTTCATCTTACCCGATGTTTCGTGCATATTTTGGTAAAATGTGGTAGAATTAGGGATACCAATATAGTCTCGCAGATCTAGCGATTTATACAGACGGACGGACGGACATGATGCCATCGCTACTAAAAATGTTTGCCCATGAAACTTATGATCTGCGCAAATCCATAATACCCTTTTACACTATGTGTAGGAGGGTATGAAAAACTCCTTTGCTTTTAGTATAACTATTACTTTTTATAGAATATGTCTAAAGTTTATCAGCGGCTGTTATTTGTGTTGAATTTGAACTTATGGAAAGAGAACGAACCTTGATTAATAATAATTTATGATGTATTATAACTTGCTTGAGCGTACCTCTCAATAACTCTCAGCTTTAGTAGGCATATTGCATCCCCGTATGCTCTCTTACGCCTATGTCTATATATATATATATATATATTTATATATTGCCTTAAAACGTAAGTGTCATGTGCGTTGCCTATAAATTCGCATAGTAAATTAATAGATATGTACATGCATACTTTATATGTATTGTATGTATGTATCTTAAAGATACTTTTTGCGTTTTACACTAAAAAGTTTGATTCGTTTGTTTATTGAGCAACGTGCATAGTGGGTCGGGGTGGAACGGAACGGGGAGGAACGGAACGGGACGGTACTGTACTGTACGGGTCTCAGTTATAGTATCTATGTATACATTTCAGTTTGTTTCGTTACGTTTCGTTTCGTTTCGTTTTCCTTTCTTGCCATCCATATTTAGCCGCTGTTTATTTGTTTGCTATTAGTTTTATTTGATTCATGTTGTGTATACAATAATTTTTTCAGTTTTTTTTTTGGTATTTTTTATGGAATTTCTTACTTCTTACTATGTATAATTCGTTGCTTTTTAAGTTTCGTTGTTGTGTTTGGAATAACTCTGGGTCTGGCTCTGGCTCTGGTTTTGGTTTTCAGTTTTGTCGGTTCGGTTTGGTTGTTGCTTTTATAAAATAATTTACCGTTTGAATGTTGCTTTGTTGTTGTTATTGTTGTCTTATGTGTAAGTAAATGCCTTGCCTGTCTGTCTGTCCGTCCGTCTGTCCGTCCGTCTTACAAAAAAAAAAAAAACACACATGCACACAGCATAAAAGTCATATGCATTGTAGAAATATTTTGTGTATCTGTGTGTATCTGTGTGAATGTATAATTCATATATTTGGTTTAATTCCATAAATTTTTCTTTTACAATTTTGCCGAGTTGTTTTCTTTGGAGAGGAGCGGCGCAGCGGCAGCAACAAAAGCCGCTCGGCTCACGTACGTCGACGCTTTTTTACTCTCTTTGTGCTCTCTTTTTTTGCTCTGCCAGCTATTAAGCTTGCTCTCTCGGCTTAGACGTTCATTGGCCCCCAATTGGACGCCCGTTTGCTTGGCATTTTTTATTAGTGATTTTTATTTTTTTTTTGTAATTTGTATTTTGTTTTTTATTTTTTATTATTACTATTTTATATGTATATATAATTGGGTTTTTTTTTGGGTTAGTTAGGATTGGCTTGGGGACGGCTTGTTTTTGCAGTTGCTCTTATTGTTGGCTATATGTATGTAATTGGTTTGTGCTTTAATACCAAACCATTCATGTAGCTAAACAAAAAAAAAAAATACATTTTTTTCTACTGTTTGATTTGTATTGTTTACTGGTTTTTCTTTTCTTTTTTTTTACCATTGGTATAATTTTTATGCTTATGCATATTGTTTTCTATGCATTTTCATGCATTACATGAGCATAACGTTTTTTTTTTTTATTATTTTTTTGTATAATTTGTATACCCTTTAGCAAGCGTTGCTATAGATAGAGGGTGAAACAGGCGTGGCATTCAATCAATTCGTTTTGCAACGATCAGCATCAAAAGTCGAGTCAGCGTTGCCAATTCTGCAAGATCTAACTTTTTTAACAGCCGCATCGCGAGACAATATTAAAATTAAAGACAAATAGCTCTGAAATCGATACATCTATGGATAAAATTACCAGCCAGTGGTAAGATACTAGTTTCTAGAGTCCTTTGGGCCTTCTCTTCTACTTCTTAGCTGTCCACAACAATCCGGGTTACGGCCTAATGTAAAGCTCTCCTCCAGGCTTCTCTGTTATGCGCGCGCCTTCTCCAATTGGTGATTCCAAAGTTAGCTAGTGCGCTCACTACCTGGTCCTTTCAGCTCAGGCATGGTGTGCCCTTTCCTCGCAGAAGCTTTTTCATTCACACGCACAATCGTATAATCTTAATTCGCTTGACTATGTCAATGTCGTCGTAGAGTTCATAGAGTTTGTCGTTCCATCCACGGAATAATAATTACAAGGAAGGACTATTCTGCTGCTGTCACAATGTTTGCTTGCCAAATGTTTATTCTGCTGCAAATGTCAAGGAGAAAGGTTGTGCTGCACATGCTATTGCCTTGCCTTATTTGCTTGAGCATTTGTATGTATTGCTTCATTTGCGCCTCCCTCACTCTTCACTAGCTTCACGCTCTCAAAAAAATTTGGTAATCGCGTCGGCAGAATAGTTATATCTTGTAATTATTATTCCTTGGTTCCATCGGGTGCGGAGTCATTTCCAACGACTACTTGGGCCTTCTAATGAGGCAAAAAGACGAAAATTTGGAAACATACAGAGGGGGCTTGGCAGACTGCACGTATGGTGTTGCTCACGGCTTACTGTCGGATAGTAGCACCAAATGAAGTAGGCTTCTTATTCAGCTAATGAGTAAAATAACAGATAGAAGTGAAGGATTTCATTCCTATTATATACAAAAAGCCGAGGAATTGCCATTAGTTATGCCCCAAAAATAGGCAGCGAAATGAGCTTAATGCCAAGGTACGCATGTTGCGTAAAGAGTTGCAGCGGGAACAAGGCAGCTACGTGTTTGAAGTATTCAAACTCATGGACAAGAAGAAAGTGCTGGTAAAAGTGCATCCGGAGGGTAAATTTGTAGTGGAACTGGTCAAGAATATGGATATTAGTGAAGTAACAAACAATTGTCGAGTGGTTCTACGCAATGTAAGCAACACTTTGCACAAAATTCTTTCCAACAAAGTTGGAAATCATCGCTTATGATGGTCGATAAGGTCTAGATAAGCAAATTAAGGAAATCAAAAAAGTTATATAGCTACCCGTAAAACATGCTGAGCATAGCCAGCCATAAGGTACAGGCAAAGCCCTTCTAGCCCGTGCAGTCGCCCATCATGCTGAATGCACATTCATATGCGTCTCCGGATCAGAGCAGGTCCAAAAATTCATTGGCGTTGGCTCCCGTATGGCTCGTGACCATGCGCCATCTATTATATTCATGGATGAAATCGATTCAATTGGCTCCTCGCACATGTTAGAACTGCTCAATCAACTTGATAGCCTCGAGGCAACAAATAACATTAAAGTCCTTACCACCAATGTCATTGATATTCTAGACACTGTTCTTCTGCGACCAGGATCAAATTTCTTTCCAAAAATCAAAGATTCTTTCCAAGAAAATTATTTTAAAAAAAATTTTTATGTTTTATTTTTGAATTCGATATATTGATTCTTTGCAAACATTTCAACACCAATTTGGGCACAATCGGTAGTAAAATTGTTGAAGTTATTAGCGAATTTCGAAAAAATGCCATTTTTTGAATTTCCGTACAAAAAAAAAAACAATACAAAAACCCTGCGGTAAAACACACAATTTCCGGTAAATTTGTGGTTTGCTGTTTAAAATCTGGAAACAGTTTTGAGTTATCTAGAACGCTTTTTCAAAATTTCAATTACAAATTACAGATTTCGAAAGTGGCAATGTCAGCAAATCTCTATTACTCGTAATTGACTTAAATTTTTTAACTCGATTGTGGATTACAAAAAAAAAAAGAAAACCAAAAAAATTTTAATTTCCTAAATATTTTGCTCATTTATAACCTTGTAACTCAATCGATCGAATCCAGGCACACCAAAATTATATGCAACGGATTTAATCAATAGTTAATTACCTTCATTTCAAATAGTTGTTTATTTTAATTGGTAGTATGGTTCCCGAGATATATGAGATTAGATCAACTCGCGAAATCTCGAATTTTTGAAATAGCGATAATTCAAGAATGGTGTTAGAAAATCCAAAATGCTTTCCTGATTTGAAATCAGCGAAACCAAATTGACCTGAAAAGGTATGTTTTAGACATGGTCTCTTTTTTGTTCCATAGTGTTAAGATCGCATAAAAAATTTAAGCTGCAAAAGAATTTTACTTTTTATAAAAATGTTAAAGTTAGCATTTACTTTGATAGTTAGACTCATGATAGGCTTATAAACCAAACAATGTTGACCTTTTCCTACCCCCGTAGCACAGTTGCCTTTACCCTTCAACGCATCGATACAAAAATTTGAGCAGCAATTTGATTTTCATGGTAAATGGTAAATGGCTACAGGGTATCCCACTGTCGGGCAACGTCCTGACGCTCCGCATCAAAAGTTTTGCTTTGCTTTTGCCTGGCTATTCTGAAATATGAAATTAGAGTACATTGAAATACACATAAATAAATTTGAGTTTGCTTAAGAGTTCAGAGGGTTCAATCAACTGAGTTTTTAAGCAGTGGTTGATTTCCATGAATTCTATACATAAATGAATCATTGTAAATTTGTATACAATTTCATGTTTCTCAGCGAGTTCTTAATTGAATTTAAAGCATACTCTCGGTTTGCCTGGTTTCTATGAATTCGTTGATTCAATTTAAAGCATTTTGTTTATTGTATGCTTATAAATTGATTACTTTTGGTAGAACAGCTAATATCTAAAAAATTGTAAAACTCGCGAGATTTTCCAACCCTGTGTCTAAAGCAGGATGGAGCAAAGCGATTTGTGCGTTATAGACACCAAAAAATAGAGGCTATTTCCATTGCACTTTTTTCACTATCTCTTTATATCTTTCGGATGTGCGTTCAAAATATCTGAACAAACAAAGTTTACTGTGTAAATGTCAATAAGATTGACTGTATATTTCATATGTCATACAAATACACGAGGGGGACTTAGCACATTTAAGAAATGTTCGAAGCTTAAAGATAACAAAATCGCGTAAATAATTGCATTTATCAAAACCTTACATAATTTGTTGTTTACATATTAAAGCAAATCATGTGCATTTCCATAATCGAAAAATGAAATGTTAATAACAAGAGTTTTCATCTGATATTACTAAAAACAATATATGTACATATTTACTAGGGGGCTCCGCCACCTGCTCGCTCCAATCGCTAACCTCCGTGCCCCTCTCGAGGTGCCTCTTGCTCCTCGTTATTTCAAGAGCTATAAGTTTAAACAATCCGATTTACGTTGCAGTTTACAGTTTTGGGAAAAAATAATAGTAGGCTTTGATATTTTGTGACATTATTTGTAGTTTTATGGTTTTTTGTCCACCAAGACTTTTTTCAAAGTTTACCAAATCATGTAAAGGTTCTCAACATAAATGTTTCTTTATTTTTATTAATTTTACCTATAATTTGGCCAAATATACGAATAAAACTTATATTCTGCACTTCTTATGAAAATTCCCTACAATATGATATAAGTTTCACCCATATTTGTTGCCAAAAGGCAAAGGGGTCCGAAAATTTTCCTTTGCCTATTTTTATAGTAGATATATGTTAAAACTCTTATACATTTTGAGGGAAGACTTCTTATGGTATTGCCGCCGATTTTATCAAACCCAGGTGATTTTTTAAGTCTAGTTTGTTTGAATTGCGACTCTACCTCCGCAGTGGAAGTTAGACGAATCGGCAGGCTCAGCTGGCAAAGCTATGCATCAGCCTCTGTTTCTACGTCATATGTAGGATTAGGTTGAAAAACAGAATGTAGGTGATGAGTAAATGCTTCAGTCTTCTCTCTTTTGCATCGTACCCTATTGTTATCTACAATGACAGTTCTCCTTATGGTTGCTAGTTGCCTTCCAGGGACTGTAATCGAGGTCAGATGTAAATGCATCGAGATTTTTTAGGTAATTTACGGTCGCCTCATTTTTCGATTCCGATTCGATTGAAATACGCCTTGTCTATAGGACTCCAACTCAACTTCTTCTTCTTCTTAACTGGCCTGATGTATTTCTTTCATTGGAATTGGGGTTTTCCATGGTGGGTCTCAAACCCTACGCACAACCCTTTTAAGGCCTGGGGTGGCTCTACTGATCTCGAAAGAATCCAGTGTCATTATAAGAAGCCTAATACGACAAGCTTTGACCTGCTGAGGTGGTATTCTCTAACATGGTGAGCGGGTTACAGAACTCAACTGTCACTTTCTTTTCGTGATGTTCTCTTATTTTTTATCTGTCGCCTTAGTTGAAGGGATATAAAAGGTCGTCTGGCATGGTAATCGCTTGATTGTGTGGTGAAGAGAAATCCGGCTTCATGAATTGCGAGCGTTTCAATTGCAAATTCGATCTCATCATTTCGCGCACCGTTTTGGAATTTTCGCCTTTTAAGAAAATTCTAGATTTCTCGAGCTGATAAAAAATAATGTGTCTCTCAAACATTTTTGCTCTCAATAATTTATTTACAAATTCGAAAATTAAATCATTTTCAATGGTCATTGAAAAAACGTTAAGAATGAAGATATGGGGAAATTTCAGCCAAAGCAACTTTTTTTGTTGTCTAGTGTAGTATTCCTCATATTATTGACGCCACAGTAAAGACATTGCTAAAGAAAATCTACCCCGTGTGGTGAGCGGGTTAGAGAATACCATCTCAGCAGGTCAAAGCTTGTCGTATGAGGCGACTAACAATGACACTGGGTTCTTTCGAGACCAGTAGAGCTACCCCAGGCCTCAAAGGGGTTGTGCGGGACCCACCACGTAAAACAACAATTCCAATGAAAGAATGTATTTACATCAGGCCATAACTCGATAATGGGTTGTTATGGCCAGTTAAGAAGAAGAAGAAAGAAAATCTATTACTCTTGAAAATTTGGAAAAAAGAAATGCGATTTACGTGCAACTGTTGCTGAAAATTTCTTTTCCTGACTTCTTTAATCTAAAAAATGTTGTTTTAAAGTTAAATTTGCTTCATTTTGTGCACATATATTATTATCATTATATTTATGATGAGAAAATTTTTTTTTAACAGATATTGTTAAAATATTTCAATATTTGCATTTCAAAAGCTTTGTTAATTTTGAAGCCAGAGCGAAATCCTGTTTTTATTCTTCTTGCGCAAAAAATAGATTTATTTACATATTTAGGCAAACATTGGATCGTCTTTGTTGACAAGATATCCAAAATTTAAGTTTATGGAAGAGTTTTTGTTTTTAATATATACACATGAATCATTAAGAATCGCATTGTGTTTGTTTATTTGATAAAATAAACACACAATTATTATTAAGTCTTTCTTTCGAATAGCATTTCTTGACTATTATCGTTTCTATGGAATTTTATAGCGTGGCAAATTAAGGCACCTTTATATATTATTTTACCAAGTACCTCAATGTAGCGTATACAAAAATGTTCTTAATAAGAGTTTTCAGAACTTTGGATAAATATTGGGAAATTCGAGGGTGTGCCAGAAATCTCTAGACGGTTTCATTTGAATTTCATTAAAAAACCGTTCATCAGATGCTTACTTATTAGATTTCCTACGATCTCAAATATCTCTATTGAAATTTGTTATAAAATGATCGTATTTCAACCGAAAGCAAGTTTTCGTTCTACCAGTTCTTCTTCTTAACTGGCCATAACAACCCGTTATCGGGTTACGGCCTGATACATTCTTTCATTGGAATTGTGGTTTTATGTGGTGGGTCTCAAACCATACGCACAACCCTTTTAAGGCTTGGGGTAGCTCTAATGGTCTCGAATAAACCCAGTGTCATTGTTAGTTGCCTCATACGACAAGCTTTGACCTGCTGAGGTGGTGTTCTCTAACCCGTTCATTACAGGGGGCAAATGCTCAACTATTAATGTAGATGCAAAGGTTTCCTTAATAGGCTGAAATTTCAACTAATACAACACCACCTTATCTGCTGTCTTTGTTTGAACCTTTTGTTAGTCAGTTGATCCCGTGGAACCGGGATAGCACTTCTCCATCTAATAAATAATGTCATGGAAGGGGTGTCAAAGGGGTAACATCGTACGCTACTCTAGGATTAAGGGGCTACGTATGTTAGGCAATACGGACTAGAACTCGTGACTCTAATATTTGTGATGAAAAATGGAATCATACACGTAAAACTTTTGCAACTCCTAACTTAAAATATGGTAATTTCTGTTACATAAACACTCAAGATCCTTTTCCGTTTACAGATTGCAAAGAATGACACATTGCCGCAGCAGGTTTGTGTGTCATGTGCCAAGACGGCAATTTCGGCTTGCCTCTTTAAGAAGAAATGCGAGGATGCGGATAATTTTTATCGCCAGCAGCTGCTGATCAAGAAGATCGAAGGACATGGTGGCGAACTAGCACCTGGACATGATGGCAAATCCAATGCGGATAATTTCTATCGTCATGATGGTGAAACACTGGCGTCCGGCCATGATAACAAATTCAAGTCTGAGCTTAAAGAAGCCAAACATGAAATGGGCGGCGAGGCTAAGAGTAGCAGCAGCAGCGGCAGCAGCAGTAGTAGCAGCAGCAGTAGCAGCTCCTCTGAGGATGAGGAAGAGGAGGAAGAAGGCAATGGCGGCCATGGCAACAACGATGACAACGATAATGATGAGATTCACAAGCATTCACAGAATGGCCATGCAGTCAATGGTCAGCTGTCAGCCGAAAGCGTTGGCCAACAAGCACCAAATGATGAGCCTGATGCTGAAGCAGAGCACGATGATGGCGAGATTACCAGCCATGTACATGGCAAGGAGCCGTTCGATTTTAACTCCATACGTCTAATGCAAGAGTATATGCAGCACCAAATGAACAAGTTTCCTAATGGCCGCGTGGCCGGTTCGAATGCAGCCAGTGAGGCTGGTAGTGAGCTGGGCATGGGCGATGCACAGGATGATGGCGAAGATGATGAAACGTTGCCGCTAATACCCGAAATTGAGCTTATCACACCGTCCGATGAGCCCATGGCCATGTTGGCCACTGGATCAGATGGCACAGCTGTCAATGTGGCGCATGCGCCGCCCTTACGTGGTTTCCAATGTCCGCATTGCTATCAAATCTTTGAAATGAAGCAAATACTCAAGGCGCACATGCAGAGCGTGCATGGAGCACCGGGACCGGTGTATGAGTGCAGCAATTGTCGCAAGACCTATTTCTATAAGCGATTTCTGGAGAAGCACATACGCCGTGGTCGCTGCGTCAAAAAGCGACGTAATCAAACGTAAGTGACACTTTTTATCACTTCCCTAAGTTGATTACATTAAACTATAACTCTCTCTCGTCCTTCTCAACAGTCGTCCAATGCAGTGCTCCGATTGCCATGTACTCTTTCCTACGGGCCACCATCTGGGCTGGCATAAACGCACTGGCTGTCCGTCCAAGGCCGCAAAAATGTAAGCAAGCGTCAGTGCAGTAATAAGAGGACAGTTACTGTCCTTTAGATTGACAGGTTTTCGTGCATTTTGATATAAATACGTACGTCAAATGAGCTGGAAAAAAGTGCCAACCTTGGAATTGTAGATAATAAGCTGAATTTTATATGTAACATAAGACAACATATGCCAATAGTCACACCGAAGTTCAGGGTCGATTCGTTAAGTATGCAGCTTATTAACCAAACATTCGAAGGAAAATCCTTATTGAAATTTGAACCCTAAGAAGATTTTTTCTGGTGCAATGGAGCGTGCTATAAGAACCATGCAATTCTTTAAGAGAACTCGCGTTTAAACTAATTGAAAAGGACAAAATTGAAATGGAACTCTTTAAAAAGAAGAATGGTTAAAATGGAAATTTGTGCAAGGTGTATTACGTATACTTATTGCGTCGTTTATTTGAAAGATCTATAGAATCTGTAATTCAATATACAATGTATTCCACAGGCCTTTGCAGCAGCTGTTCAAACAGAATATTGTGCAATTCAACAACTTTCCCAAGCGTATTGGCGGAGCACCACGTAAACCACCGGTGGACAATGGTCTACACGTAAACAATCGCAAGTGAGTAACCCGTATATGCACATGTGCAGTAAAGATACTATAGATATATTTTTATGATTTAATGCACAGATTGGGCTTGGCCAATAAGCGCAAGGGACGCACTCGCATCAAGCTGGATGCCAAAAAGATTGCATTGGCCAAACAATTGATACTACGTGAAGCCACCACAACGGTGATTGCTAATGAGCTTAATATCTCGCGCACCTTTGCCTGGCGTCTGCGCAAGAGTCTGGTTAATGGCGTTAGCTTGCATGAGCGTGTTGTGGATCAGACCGTGGAGGAGCAACTGCAACAGCAATTGCAGCAGCAGCAGCAGCAACAACAGCTGGCAACGCCGGCGCAGTTAATGCAACCAGAGCTTAGCGATGGTCTAGATGAAGCGGCCGAACTGGAGCGTCAGCGCGAGCAGTTGCCCTTTAGACACATGCTAATTGGCCAGATTAAGGAGGAGCGACAGGACAGCGATGATGAAGAACATGCCGGCCTAACCATAGCCGACGAGGGTGTGGCTGAAATTGGTGCCGAAGAAACAGCCGGCTATATGGGCGAAGACGATGTCTGCGGTCTGCTGCACAACAACTATGCCAGCGGTACTGAGGCCCATGAAGAGGACGACTATGAAAGGCGCAATGAGCATGAGCGGCGTTCAAATGGCGCTGCTTCACCACCGTCACCCAGGCCACTGGCAACCGCCGAACTTGAAGCCTATCACCGTCTTCTGGCCGACTCGCAGAACTTTCCGCATATTGTTAATGCGCAGCAGCTGCAGTTGCAGCAGCAGCAGCACCACCAGCAGCAGCAAAAGAACGCGCTGAGTCGCGATGTGGTTGCTCACAATGGTGGTCTGCCCATGCTTACACGTTATCCGCCCGCAGCTTTAACGGCAGCCAAGTAAGTGTTTACTTTGTATAAAGTACATATGGTTTCCCCGTGTGGTGAGCGGGTTAGAGAATACCATCTCAGCTGGTCAAAGCTTGTCGTATGAGGCGACTAACAATGACACTGGGAGACCAGTAGGCCTTAAAAGGGTTGTGCGTAGGGTATGGGATCCACCACGTAAAACCACAATTCCAATGAAAGAATGTATTTACATCAGGCCGTAACCCCATAACGGGTTGTTATGGCCAGTTAAAAAGATGAAGACATATGGTTTCGTGGGAGCGAGAAAGAGACGCCGCGTTCAATGAATGACAACTAGCATAAACTGCTGCCAAGCAGTGCTGAAAAAGCAGTCCATATAACACATTTGAGTTTCTATGAAAGAGATAGCAGCAGGTGTTGCCAACGTCCAACTCGTTGGGTGATGCGACTCACACCTTGAAGTGGCTGGACACTAAGATTTACATTGGTCAAGGGTTTTGAAACCTGCATATGAAGGTAACTTTGACTCGAAACTGAGAAGGGAATCAAGTAACTTTCGAAGGATAAATAGTTTTACAAATCATTGTAATTAGAACAAATAACACGAAAAGGATCATGTAAAGCAAAAGATCTATAAATACACTGACAGGCAGGGCACCACTTGACTTCTCCGAACAAGAACTTTTGCAAATTCAACACACTATGGCGGATTTTACGATTATTTAGAAAGACAATTTTTTAAGAATATGAAAGTATTCGCGGATATTTGAACCACAATTTAAGAAGTGGGTAAAAAAACAGTAACTACTTTTGTACTGATTCTAAGATGTCTTGTATCTGGGTGAGCAACCTATGAAAGTTCGACCGGTGTTTGTTATGAGTGAGATGCTTACTCTAAAGGCTGAGTCAATACAATATAGAGCAGATGAGAACAGTCATTAAGCGCTTTAGAAATACGTTCAAGAATAAAAGAGCCTAACAATCCTAACTAACCAAATGATCTACGATAGAATGTCATATTCTTACTTTTGGCCTTGTTAAGAAATAGCTGACTAACGTTACAACACAATTGCATTTTAGCCGAAGCCTTCTGTAGACGTATTTATGTCTATCATTTGAATTGAAAACAAAGAAGCGTATTGATAAATAAGGCAAAAAGAAGATAACCTAGACGGCTATCCTAAGGTAAGCCAGATGTGGGTTATTTTGACTTGCAGACTTTAGAAGTTACCTTTCGCATAGAGAGATAGAAATTTTGCATTTTTGATAACCATGAAGAAAACCGCATACGTTTAAGTAAGATTCAGTAGGGTTGCAATTGTAAAGTGAATTTCAAAAACTTGAATAGTTCACAATATGAAACTTAAAGCCCTTTTTATGCATAATTCATTCCAAAAAGTCGGAAGACAAGAATTTTGTAAGGAAAAACAAACAAGAATAGTTAACGGCGGCACCAATATTTGCACAACGATGTTCGCACATCATAACAATTTTTCATTAAAGATTTGCTAGTTAAAAATTTTACTGAAGATCTTTCTTTTTGGATATTTAACGCTCAGAGTTAACAAGAGAAAACAATTGCTTTGCATTGTTCCGAAAGTTTATACAGTATTATAACAAACTGCATTTAGGTTAGGTTAAAACGGCTGCCAGATTTATATTTGGCGTAGGATATATTTCCACTCTCCCCCCGCCAGAGATACACGCTTCAAGGGCGGACCATTCAGATACTGAGATGATGTCCGCTATCCGGCTAATTTTGTCAGATCTGATAAGAAGTTCCACCAAGAAGTGCCCACCAAGATACTTGAGCCGTTACTTTCTCATCATCCTCACCTCATTGTAGGGTTAGGACGAGAGTCGGTCCGATGTAAAACCGTAGGATCTTTTTCTACTTTCCCCTCGCTAGAGATACATGTTTCAAGGACGGACCATTCAAATGCTGACGTGATGTCCGCTATGCGTTTGGGGCTAATTTTGACAGCTCTGATAGAAAGTATTCACCAGGAAGTACCCACCTAGCTACTTAAGCCGTTACTTACTCATCATTCTCAGCTCATTGTAGTGGGTAACTAGTGTCCTGCAATGGCTCTAGCAACGGCTGAGCATATCTTCCTACTAAGAGAGCAGAGCACAGCTGTTCGTTGTCATTTAAATCTGGCCAAGTTTGTCTAGCATTTGTGATTGGCTTTACGTTTGAAGAGTTCATGTGTTATAGGTATGCATATGCCCCCTCTCTCTCTCTCTCTCTCTCTCGCTCTCTCTTAGAGAGGAGGGGAGCGAGCCTATAGTAGCCTTAGAAAAAAATGTTGGGCCATCTCGTGTAGAGATTTACGACAACTTGTTACCGACATGAAATTAGATGATATTGAGGTTAAGGATTTGATAGCGGCTTGGCTTTTACTATAGATGTCCACGTTGCCTGAGAGGTAATTAGAGCCTCTAACGCATGATAGTGCCTTAGGGTTCCGCCTGGAAGAGGCTGCAATCATACGGACTAAATGCTCTTTTTATGTTGAGCTGTGCTGAAAAGACCCCACCTTTGTCCCGTCGTAAAGAAGCAGGTGTCGTTGTTAGGTCCTAGAAACCTTTGGGAAACAGGTTTTCAATAACCTAGGTGTACTGGTGTACTCTACTTGTACACATTAGTCTCTTTGGCTGGAACAAAAGCGTGTTTGGCTGTGATAGAGTAGTGACCAAAGCCGACTGCTATGGATGTGCCTTCTTGTTTTTAATACTTTATGGGAATCTGAAGATACCCCCTTGCTTTGTAATGATTTCCTCTTTTGTGTGCATATGCTTTCAAGCTTGGGGCTGTTTAAGTATCAATACAAAAATTTATGTTCTTGCAAACCTCTGAAATTTTCTTTCGGTTTTTCGTTGGCTGTTGGTTATACACTTAAAGTTCCTAATAAATGGATTGCCTAACAAGCTTAGTTCACTTTTGGTACTATATGTACCCAAAAGAGTGCAACAATTTGAAGATTGATTTCTGGTGAATATGGCATCTCTAGCTCTTCGAGAGCTTTGTCAAGAGTTAGCTACGATTTCACACAATTCAACTATCAAACAAGCAATTAAACGAAACCCAATCTTAGATCTCTTGCGTACAAGTAATATAGATTGAACTTTTCTCAGCAGTATAATATCTAAAAAAAAAACAAAGCCTGTTTTATTACAAAACTCACATGAGATTTGAGCTGAGATAAGTCCAAACGTGCGAACGTTGTGAATTGTTATTGTTAGTGTTTTACCTTTCAATATTTTAGATTATTTTTATTAATTTGTTTTTTTTTTTCGACTTATAGCCATGCTTTGCCGGTGAATTTGTCCCTGCGCTCCATGCCGCAAATGAATAGCAATGAAAGGTGAGTTATGATTTTCCAAGTTGTTGTTGTAATATATGTACAGGTTTTTCTTTTCTTCGCACCTTTAGCAATGGCAGCACCAGCAGCAATGCCACGGCTGCAGCACCTGTCCAGCAACACCATAGCCAACATCAACACCAGCAGCAGCAGGCGCATCTCCAACAACAACAGCAACAGAATCAGCAACAGCAGACTGGCAAAAAGCCGCGCAAACCCAACGTATTCATCGATGATGAAAAGTATGCCATGGCCAAGTTATTGGTAGCACAAAACTCCTCCACCATGGAGATTGCACGCGCCTTAAATGTCTCACAGATGACCGCTTGGAAGGTGCGCGATGCCATACTAAAAGGCGTGCCGCTTTCATATCGCAACAAGCGTGTGGAGTCACGCCAGGCGGCGCTTAACGAGGAGGCGCGCATTTCGGAGGCAGCTGCGCTGGCCAAGGAGCAGCAACAACAACTGCAACTGCAGCAGCAACAGCAGGAGCAGCAAAAAATCAAACGCCATCAGCAAGAGCTGCAACGTCAGCAGCATTTGCAGGAGCTGCAACAGCAGGAAATTGAGCTGCTCAAGCAGCAGCAGCAGCAGCAAAAGCAGCGCCAGCAGCAGGAGCTGCTCCTACAACAACAACAACAACAGCAGCAGCAACAGCGACGTGCAGCGGAGCCAGCACATTATGCGCCACCGCCGCCGCCGCCGCTGCCACAGGCAGCCGCAGCGCAGCAGCCACAACTAACTGCTGCTGCGGCCGCAGCGGCCGCAGCTGCTGCTAATAAACTTTTACAGCCGCGTCGTCGCTTAAAGGCGGCCGAGCGTGAGCTGCGCGACAAGGAGATCACACGCGAAATACTCGAACTGATCAAGGAGGATAGTAACATACAGTACTGGAAAGTATCGGCACGCCTAGCCGAGAAGGGCATCAATATATCGCCTTCATCGGTGTGTCAGAAGCTCAAATCTATGGGCATACATCGTCGTTGGAAGCCGGGCGATAAACCGCCCATGTTGGCCATGAGTCAGCTAAAAGCAGCCACAGCGGTGGCAACCGCTGCTGCCACATTGGCGGCCAGCAATGGCGTAGTTGGTGTAGGCAACTTTGCTATGGCCAATGGCGCTGGCGCCGCTGCCGATGATGGCTATGAGCAGCAACAGTTTGACATGGGCGGTCCACATTTTCTCAGTGCCTTTACGCGCTAATAAGAAAGCCGCTCTTGGTTAAATTTTAAGTATTACACGCACACACACACACACACACACACACACAACCACAACCACAACCCTAAATCCATGTATTTTTATATAGTATTCAACAGATATACAAAAATTTGTATAGTTTTGGCATGTTATTAGACTCTGCACGTAGTTTAGCCAAAAGGTTTTTAACGAAAGTCTTTTCTGTGGAACAACATTCACTTTTAAGCTTTTTTTTAGTTTAATTTCGGAGTAGTTGGTTATAGGACATATTGCTAAGCTATATGTTAGGCTAAAATGCAAAATTTCTTAAGACATTTCTTAAGTGCTTAAAATCATATTTTGCTATCATATTCTATATTAACTGCGCAACATTATAGATAGGGATTTCAGTTCAGAGTGCAAGTAAGAGTTTTACTTTGCGCTTTCAGACCAAGTTACAGGGTTATAATGGAATTGTGCAGCACTATAAGTTGTTTGTATCAAAATTATAAGCACCGCTTTGGTTATCGTTTAAGCCATGTCCGTGTGTTAGTATCAAACACCTAGATGTTAAAGACCATGTTTTTCGGAGTATTCCACTATCGCGCAACGCCTTGACTGTTTTAGTTTTCTTCTATATGTTCCTAGTTATAACTATTTGAGTCTAACTTCTTTTAGCAGTTATTGAATGAATGCAACCGAAGTTAAATTGAGTGTTTGCTGTCCTTAAAGTAACGAATAGGAGCTTTTCTACTGTTTCCTGCTGCAGCAAAAGTTCCTAAAGTATCTTCTCAGTATTTTCGTTGTACCCACCATAAAGTTACTAGTTTGTTTTTCGTCAGTGTAGGCTGTTGCATTGTTTTGTTATAAAGTAAAGCGACGCAGTTTCCAATGTTTTTTCAAAATTCACTTCTCTCTAATGTAGTTGATGGACATCAAAATTTTGGGACTGACTTTTGCTGCGCAGATTGGCTGCTTTTAAGCTTCTTGACACGGTTTGGTTTTGGCTTTCCGGGCTATACACAGTCTTAGAATTAGTCGAGGAACTCATTTGAAACTCTTGTAATCCTGCATGCTGAATACAGCTTCTTTTGAGCTTCATGTGTCGGTTTGGTTTTGGCTTTCCAGGCTGTTGTATACAGTCTTAGAGTTACTCGAGGAACTCATTTCAAACTCTTGTTGCAAGCTGATCTCCTCGTATACCGCAAATCGTTGTACGTTGGTCATAAGCGACACATCCACACATCCGAAAACACTGCGTTACCTTTCCGAATTATCTTTTGTTTGTTTGAACGCCGAAAGTAACATTCAGCGACCATATTCGCTCGAATTCGTGCAGTTTTAAGAACTCTTTGTAGTGTCCTAGAGTATATACAGCAGCTTATAGCAAGAGAAAAGACACCTAATGCATAGTTCTACTCATTTTTTAATTTATTTCGAACTTGACTATGACTTTTTTAGGTTTAACTTAAGAAATCTAACTGCTTTTAATAACAAAAACCTAAACTCCATTGAAGCGTTTAGAGTTAGAAGTCTGTAAATTTGCATACAATTTTAAGTACATGTATAAGCAAGTCTTCGCATGAAAATTTTCTGCATTTCGTCATATACATTTCATATTTATTTATTTTAAAACGCAGAACATAACGTGTTTTAAAATATACTATACAATGAGTAACCTCCTTGCGGATTTATGTGTCCAACTTAAGTTGTTTGTTCTCTATATAGACAATATTCTACTAACGATTTTCAGTATTTTTGCATCAAACCGCATATATATTATCTCTACTTATTTTAATGCTACATAACTCTATACTATGGCAGAAAAACGTGTTAAGAGCACATATGCGGTATTCTATTACTCTATAACTGTAAAACGCGCATGTATATAGCATACTTTTTGTAAAATGCCATCCAAAACTTAGGCATAAGTCTTTGAAGTGTAAGAAAAGAATGCTCTAGTTTGTGAGACACAACAACTTGAAGCCTTGATGCTAACTTAAGTAAACGCATGCAAATGAATGAACAGTCAAATCTGCTTAAGTTGGCTACACACGGTTCAAGAATTTTTGGGCCAACTTATGTTGTTATGAGTGTGTAGCAGTTTTATATTGGTTTTAAGCAGAGTTCCCAAATAACCGTCAACCTTTTAAGCGTGTCTGTAAAAAACGGTTATTGCTGCGCAAAACATCAATGTTCTTTCTCATTGCTCAGCATATTTGCTCGCCATTAACACATGACCGAGCACACAAGCGCAGCGCGAAAAAGTGTTGGGCTCGGAGCGAAACCGAGTTGAATCATTTTTGTGCGGTTTTTCAGCGAGCAGACTGCATTGAAAATTAGCATTGACTGTTATTCGGGGACTCTGGTTTTAAGTTGTTTCTTTAATTTATTTTAGCTTTTATGGATTATGTTTGTTTTCAACATAAAAATTTATTAAATCGTGTATGTATTATGTCCCTAAACTTCACATAATAATCTTGTATAAGCTTTTGACCTTTTTTGCTTTTGATTTTCAACAAAAGAATTGTTGCATCTGCAAGGATTTCATTAAAATTTCTATAAGCAACGAGTTAACTGCAACCAAGTTCGTTCAGTTGAAAAATTTTGCCATTGATTTGCCCCTTCATACAAAACATTACTGTGGTTTTTAGGGTGGCCAACTTTTGCAGGTTCATTTAAAAATCGCTCATAATTTGGCCAACCTACAATTTAGGCAGTTACAAATTGGAGTTTTTGTACTAATATACAGTGAAAACTGTCTACATTGGACACACTTGGTTCGAAGACTTATGTCCAATGTATAGAAATTTAAAGATTTTCAGTGTTCTGTGTGCTTTGGTGGATTTGTGATCATTTGTTTGTTACATTAAGAATTAGTAGCATTAATAATGTAATTTGTGTTCATTGTCTTGAAGTTTCTTGTTGAAATCATTAGTTACTTCGCAAGCGGTACTGACTTCTACTCTATAAAGTGTTTTAAAAGATCCTTTGGTGACTGAAGTAACCCATTACTTGCTGAAAAGGTTTTAATCTGTAGCTTCTCTGCACTTTGTAAGGCTTTTGTCACTTTTTTCAGTGTCCAATGTACACAGACTTTTTACAAGTGAAAGTGACTTAAAAATACCAAAAAAGTGTCCAACGGGGACCTAAAATGCAATATTGTATAAAATTTATTTGGTTTCACGTTAAATGTCCAATTCAGACGTATTATCCAATGTAAACAGTGTCCAAGATTAGACAGTTTTGACTGTATTTTGATTTTGCTGTAAAGTGTCGGCCAACTTTGCAGTTTTGACTGTATAAATATGAGAGAATATGCTCTAGAGCAGGCAGCGGCAGCAGAGGCTACATTGCTGTCGCTGCTGCCGAACGCTGCTGTAGAAAAGCTGTTTGCGTGTTTGCAGAAAAGCGTATAACGACTTTTAGAAAATGTAAAAAATACAATATGGCTACGTGTAGAGTTTGTAAACTTCGGCTTTTCGAAGTTAGTTTTCGTTTAATTTTACTTTGTATTAGTGCTAGAAATATGAAACACTTATTTCTTCAATGCATTCCTAGAATGTACACACACACACACACACCTAGCAGCGGTCATTCCAAACAATTTTTGTTAATTTTAGAGCAGCTTCCATTTATTTATTTGATTAGTATTTGTAATTTGGAATTCTGTTCCTTTAGTTTTTAGTTGACGTTTTTTTTTTTTGTGTAATATTTGCACTTGCTTGTTAATTTTAAATGGTTTTTTTTTTTTGTACAACAACTCTGGCCATATTTATAGCGACACTGTTAACGGCCAGCAGCGAGGCGCATTTAATTTATTTGTATAGAGCAATATATACATAAGTGTATGTCTTATATGCCAACTATTGTATATATAGTGCTCATCAAAACAATAGGATACTTTTGAAATTTGACTTTGAGCACACGCTGTATAAAAACTATTGATGCTACGACTTTGTTCTAAGTTAAGAAAGAAAATATAAGTAGTCAAGAGTGCTAGAGATCAGGTGTTTGATATATTTGGGTGTACCTGTGAAAGCAACGTTAGTTTTAAGCTGCAATCGTATCAAAACTATGCACACATTAGTTTTTTTTTTGAATTAAAATAAGATTATTTTCATAAAAATGATGTTAAATAACGCGCTTAAAACGATTATGTGATAAAGAACTAGCATAGTTAACGTGCATTTCAGCTATGGTCATTTCCTAAGTACAAACACGAAATTAATAATCAACTTTTTGATTCTTCGAAGTTCCAAATGAAAACCAGAGCTGTCGTAACGAGATAGCAATTCAATAATACCTTGCAGTCTACTATCTGTTCTTACCAATGTGCCAAAATCTCAAAAGACGGTGTAACTCACTTAAAAAGCACTGTAGTCCAAGCTTTGAGGAAGAAACACCCATCTTTACTGCCGCTTTACAAGTCGCGAAGGCGTGCCTTCCATTTGTTGAAAGTAGTTATTAGAACTCGGCAAGTATGAAAACAACTTCGTGCTGAATACATAAACAGACATTTGCGTACAGTAACAGTCGATTTTGTTTTATGAAATGAAGTGTAATCTAGAAGAACCTGTGGCGTATGCAGATATTAGAAAGATTTAAGATGGTTCCTCTGAATTTTTCTGAAACAAAATTTAGTTGGGGCTGCATGCATATGTGAGTTAGACAATTTTTGAATAGAACAGTAACACTTATACATTCCTCCACTTCGTAATAAAGTAGCTGAACGATTTTGACTATGTACGGATGTTAGATAATTGCACCTTCTATTTTAGAACGGATATCGAGAAAAGGATCATATTTGTGTGTTTGATATTGCGCGAATATGCACAAGTCGCTTAAAAAGGCATGTCTAGAAACATGCTCTGTTTATTCTATGCAGTGTGTCCAAAATACTACCCAAAACATCTGGCCACACTTGCTAGCCAAATTTTTGGCAATATCAGAAAATTCGTAAAAGTGAGATGCCTAAAACTAAAATTTTTAAGAGAATAAAACAAATTGGAGAAATTTATGTTGGGAAATAAATAAACTCCGGATAAAAGATAATTTCAATTTAGAATGTTGATATAAATAGTGTTATTGCCAACAATATCGAAGTGTACTATAGTTTTGATGCGATTGCAGCTTAGCACAAAAACAAAAATTTCTAATAGAACTAACGGTTACTTCCGAATATATCAAACATCTGGTCTCTAGCTTTCTTGACTACTTATATTTCCTTTCTTAACTTAGAACAAAGTCGTAGCATCAATAGTTTTTCTATAGCGAGTGTTTATAGCCCGATTTCAAAAGTGTCCTATAGTTTTGACCAGCACTGTACATATACACTGCGCGTCATCAGCACCCACCAAGCGCTTCATATATTTGCCGTTATTTTGTTGTTGTCAACATGCAATGATATTTTTTTTTTGTATTCTGTTTTGTTCATCTTCGTTTACATTTTCGTATCGCACTGAAAAAAAAATCCAGGACTGGAAAGATACCGTTATAGATCGCGTCATCAGCTTAGCACACTCTAATTATAGTCTATCTTCCAAATTTGGACACGTATGAACACCAAATTTTTTGTGTAGCTTAATTTGTATATTGAGATTAATATCTAAAAGCAAAATTACTATCCGTTAAAGAGAAGTCGAATATTGAATCCTACAAGGAATCGGGCCTGTCAATAAGTGAAATATCCAGAATAATCGGTAGAAGCCGAAAAGTTATATCCGTATCCGAAGAGCTATTTTGAGAGAGGCATTCAACTCGCATGACTCGGCCAGTATCATAAGGCCAAAAGTTGGCGTTAAGGCGAGCTTATCTACCATTCAACGAGTGATACGGAATGCTTCACATTTGAAGAGACTAAAATTGAAGAAAAAAAACGCCCCTCAATAAGCCTCGAAAAGAAATGCCCTTGAATTTTGCACCAGCGTATATGACGTGGAGTGAGAAGTTGTCTTTTCGGCTGAAAGATAATTCAATTTGGTAGGTCCTGATGGGTATTACTTTCATGATTTACTTAAGGAGGATCGGTTCAGTTGGATCGGCTTTATAGTCGGGTTGGCAGTGTAATGGTGTGGGGATGGCTAGCTCGTAAGGTTTATGAGTCCGGAAAACAATATTTCGATAAATCGAAACTAATTGAAGGTATCAAACGCGCTTGGTCAGCCATTTCACACGACTATATTGAAATTTCGTACAAGTCGATTTCCATTTGGATCTATGAGGTCATTCTTAACAAGGGTGGCACGACTTTCGCTGGAATTAAGGCGAAACCCCTGACCATAGGGGTGTGCTAAGCTGAAGACGCGCAGTGTATATATATATATATATATATATATATATGTATAGAGTAGACACTTGCAAATTAGATGCTAAATACTGTAACTGTACGTGTTGCTTCATAATATAAAAAAAGGCATTTTTTTGAATACGCTTAGTTTTAAGAGTTTAAACTAATTGACAAGCGTCTTTTGTATATACGTCAAATGCGTTTTCTAGTGTAACACTTGTGTGCGGTTGGAATTGTGGCGAAAGCTATTTGCAGCTCAACTGAAAAGGCTATTTAAATTGAATTATATGCATAATATATATGCTTTTTAAAGACCCTGCATGCACACACATACAAACAGACACACGACACACACACACATACTTAAATTGCATTTTGTTGCATATATGCAATTTATGCAGTACTGAAAGTAACATTAAAAAATATAAGAAAAACAAACATTTTATTGTATACTTTATGCATATTTTGTTTTAGTTAATTACATACTCGTTAAACATAAACGTAGTTACATAGTTACATGCATTACTTGCTAGATTACACACACAGCAGAACAATAATCCGCCCCCGACTACTCACAAAATGTAACTGATGAAAACAAAAGGAAAAACGCATTGAAACAGCAACGAGAACAAATTAAAAAAGAAGAGATATACAAAATAAGCATAAGCAATCATACTTAACAATGAAAAATGTTTCTGTTAGTTTTAACGCAAAACAATAAAACAACAACAAAACATAAGTGCAATTATATAGAACTACAAAAAAATTAAAAACAAAAACAAAAAAAAAAAAACACAAATTTTGATAAATGAAATATTTTAGCAGCAAATCGAATGTTTCATTTATCAAACTGCAAATAGGTAACAGGGTGCAATAGCAAAAAAAATAAATAAAAAATAAAAAAATGGTAATAAAAACAAATAAGGCCCCCCAGCAAAACGAACAATATTTAAAATTAGCAAATTTATTAAACAAAAGCATTAAAAAAAATTTACCATATATTAAACATAATTGAAATTGTATTTATTTACAGCATATAAATAGTTTATTTTTTATCAAATTAATGTTAATTTTTTTTATATATACATATATATATAACTATATAACTAATTGTAAGACTTATCGCGTATGATACACATTTATCGATTAACCTAACAGATATCGATAAACAAACAATAGTTAATTGTAGTATTTTTGTACCACAAACAATTTTGAATTGTAACGGCAACTGAACTGCTGCATATGCATAGTATTCCATTCAAAAATATAACTTTTATTTTTTTTTTACACACACACACACACACACACACACATACATATATATATATATATATATTAGATATAATTCATTTTTAGTGAGTTTTAGTGAGAGCAGCTTTTGTATGCAATACAAACAAAAAAAAAACAAAACATATTTAACAACAACAGCAACAACAACAAATAGAACTGACGTGCCTATGAAGCAATTAAATAAGCCTTTTTCACACACACACACACATCCACACACACACACATACACTTATATAGTAGTTATATATTTATAACTTATAATTATATAGACATTTCATTTAGTTTTTAAAAAGTAGGCAAAGCAGCTGCAGCAGAGGCTGTGCCACACCCACAGACACACACACACACACACAGACACACACACACACACACACACACACACACACACACACACACACACACACACACACACACACTCTCACATCCAGACAAAGTTACACTTCCACTCTTTTAGCATAACTGATGTAATACATTCGTAACGAATTAATCATTCCAAAATGTCATAAAGAAATAAACATATATACCTATATATTTTATTAAATAACTCGACTGTTTTTATTGTCTTTTGTTGATGTCATTCAAAGTTAGCTTACTTTTTGATTCATGCCAAATTGGATCGCTGCTAAGCGATCTCTATAGCAAGATTTGAGATGTAAACAACGCCTGTAACGCGGTTCGAGATTATCACGTGAGAAAGTGAACATAGCTCAAGCGCAACCAATTTTGCTTTTTTCCCGCTAGATCTACCTGTACCTCTACCTCAATTCAGAAGAATTCTTTACCTAGTAAAATTTAATGCTTGCCTACTATATAAGAAGAAACACATTTAGTATGTTTTATATGGAAAATATCGTTTTTAGCAATATCTCCGGAATCCCTAAGTCGATTTTGTTCAAACTTAGATACGAACACTCTCCAACATAATGGGAAGCTATCCACAAAATTTCATCAAAAGCTGTCTAGTAGTTTTTGAGTAGAAGAGTCACAAAGAATTGGCAGTAATTTTTTTATATATAGATATAACAATGAATTAAGTGTAAAATCGTGAAATCAATCGGTAAGATTATAGTGCCTTGAGTTCTGCAATGCCGCAGAAAACGGATGATGAAGAAGTTGCCGACATCAACTACATGACGTAAAGCACTCTAAGTGATTGAAAATTTCCACGCGATAAAGTGGTTTTAATTTTTTTAAGTTCTCATAAGTCGACCGATTTGGCTTAATAAAATCAACTTTCCATAAAGTTGTTTCTTAAGCCTAACGGTTTAAAGAATAATTAAAACTGCACATAAACTCCGAATTTTCTTCTTTTCACGTTTGAAACGTGGACAGATATCAACCCAATTCGACAAACTTCATCTGTCCCGGGATTACGCGCATCTTTTGGTAAAATTTTGTGATGCTAGCTCTTATAGTCTCGGAGATCCATTCCCTCATACAGACGGAGAGCCGGACATAGTCCAATCGCTACCCGAGTCAATGATAAGACTTTTTGCCCATGGAACTTATGGCCTGTCACGCCTCCTTCTGCCTCTTACATACATTGCATGCACGAATCTATAATACCCTTGAACACTATGTCATTAAATTACAAAAAACAAGAGAGAGGAGAAGCAAAAGCGGCGTCAACGAAGTATTTGGTTGTGTTTCGTCCCACAAAAGGTATATCTATTACAAGGTACGATCCTTCTGCCGGCTCAAGGCACTATATTTTTTGAGTGTCTGACACGCAGAGAAAGAAAGGCGTGCGCCTGTGCACAGGGTGCACTGCGCTTGTGAAGGAAACACTTTCACGGGCGATGAGTGAACTCAAATTTTCCGATGGCGTGGGCATACTGCCGCCTAGCCGTGACGTAGTTAGGATCGTAATCAAGCGGCTTAATAACAACAAAGCTGCTGAGTTCTTTATAACGGGCGTCAATCAGTGTGTAGGATGCATGCATCGGCTCTTTTGCAGAATATGGCTAAATGAGAGCATGCCCCATGATAGGAACCTTAAGGTCTTCAACTGCGTTGTCCTCAAGGAAAGTGAACCCATGCCAGACTTCTTTGTATTGTATATAAGGCTCTATAGAGCGTGTTATGTGAGAGACAAAAGCCAAAGAAATTATAGAACCTTATTAATGCGCCTTTAGGCCTGGCTAGACCATATTCTGGAAAAGACGCACGAATATCAAATCGACACCCAGCTCCGTCAAGGTAGGAAGTAGCTTCTCCGAGCCATTTGATACCAAGCGAGGTTTCAGACAAGGCAATGCCCTTTCCTGCGACCTCTTCAACCTTTTGATGGACAATATGTTGCGAAAGGCCGGAGTGAATCGGAACGGGACAGTATTCTATAAGGGTGTCCAGTTGCTTGCATACGCAGATGATATCGATATCGTCGGGCGTACAAAGCGAGCGGTTACCGGAGCCTTTGCGGCCATTGTAAGAGAATCTGACAGGGTGAGTCTGGTGGTAAATGAGAGCAAGACGAAGTATATGCTTTCTTCGAGCATAGATACACAGCGGTTGGACTCTCAGATTGATGTTGAGAACAATGCTTTTAATGTTGTCAAGGATTTCGTTTAGCGTGGCACCGCCGTCACAATGAAGAACTTATCTGTAATCGCAAAGTTATTTCAACTGGATCTCGTTCTCATTTTGTGGCGATACTTTTATTATTATTCGTATATCAAACTGTGTAACAAAATATATTCAAATCTGTAACAAACAAATGGATAAGATCAGATGAGATGACACTGCCGCCGAGACTAAGTCTGTAGTATAACTAATAGATGAAACATCATTCTTCATTTGATTCAAAAAGTAGTAAATCGTGTAAAGTTAGAGCCAACTTTAGTTGATTGATCTAGATTAGTTTGGCTGACTCTGTTTCCACCAACGCTATTTCGCCCAACTCTATTTCGCCCAACTCTAGTTCGCCAAACTCTATTTCGCCCGTCTCTGTTTCGATTGTGTCCTCAAGCCTAGCTGTATCACTGTTTGCAAGGACTGCTATCGAATCGGTGGGCATATCCATCAGATCTACAGCTGGAGCTTGCGAGCTTAACGGCGGCTTATACTTGATTATTTCACCGCTTTTGTTGTCATAAATGAGAATTTCGGATTTCACTAGACGCTGGCAAGGCCAAGGGATCTCTGTGTTTGTGCTGGTATCCACAAACTGCTTGAGGTTGCCATCGCTGCCAAGAGCTCCCAAGGACTCCAGGTGCTCAATCGGGTCAAACTTTTCCATAACATCTGGTTTCCGTTTTGCGCTCAATATTTTTTCAACTTTACATGAAAAGTTACGAAACTTTTCCAATTCTAGACGCCGCTGGCGCATCAACTATGTGGGAATTGGTACAATATCCAAGAATATTGTATTCTTAAAGGTCTAACTTACCGGTTGTGGTAATATGGGCGCACAACGTAAGCGAAAGGTGGGGGTATTGTTCATACCTGAGGTGGTACTCAGGTATCCACACACCTTTTCGTTGACTTTCTGTTTGGAATTCATGCTTGATATATGCTAAAAGAAGAAATTTTTTTTTTAAATTTTGTACTGGGAGTCCAATGATTTCTCACTGAATAGTGTAAGTAAATTGACACTTGAACGATTGTTGCTTCGATTCAGTTCAATAATACAAAAACAATAAAAAAGTAGGCGGACATTGGATTCAAGTTTGGTTGAAAGAATATATGCCAGCAGAAGGCAGGGTTCACGATGAAGTTAATCGAGGCTGTGACACTATCCGCGAACGGATAGAACGGACCTTAGGACCTTATAAGCAATAGGAAGGACACTGATACCACGGTAGCTAGAGCACACCATTGGATTACCCTTCTTTTATCGAGCGTATTGTGTATAAGACTAAAGCCGTTTGCGAAAGAACTGATTGAACCGTTTCTGTGTGGTTTTAGGCCCGATATGTCCACCATTGACCAAATATTCACACTACGCTAAATCCTAGAAAAGACCCACGAAAAACAAATCGACACCCACCATCTCTTTGTCGATTATAAGGCAGCATTTGATAGCTCGTTGAGGGATCGCGTATATGCCGCATTGTCTAAGTTTGAGCAACACATGCAGCTCCGTCAAGGTAGGAAACAACTTCTCTGATGACATTGAGACCGAACGAGGCCACTGACAAGCTGATGCCCTCTCCTGCAACCTCTTCAACTTTGCGATGGAGAGTATCTAGAGAAAAGCTGAAGTACATCGGAACGGAAATACTATAAGAGTGTCTAGTTGCTTGCCTACGCAGATGCTATCGATATGATTGGTCGTACAAAGTGAGCAGTTACCGGAATCTTTACGGCTATTGAAAGAGAATCTGCCAGGGTGTGTCTGATTTGAGATCAGATCAAGACAAACTATATGTTTTTAGATTAATATTGAAAACTATACTTTTGAAGCTGTCAAGGACTTTATCTACATTGGCAACGATGCCAGCATGGAGATCAAGCGGATAATCCTTCTTGCCAATAGATATTACTTTGGTCTCAGTAGGCAAATGAGTAGTAGAGATCACTCGTACCAGACGAAAATAACACTCTATAAGACGCTCATCCTTCCCGTTTTTCTTTATGGCACTGAAGCAGATGTCCATGGAGTGTCTGAGCGGAAAGTACTCCGTAAGAGTAAGAATGTTGAAGGGAGGCGACGAAAGGGCAGACTACGCCTCCGCTGGATGGACCAGGTACAGAGCACACTAAAAACCTATCACCAATTGGAGAAGGCGCGCGTGAAGCAGAGACGCCTGGAGGAGTGCTTTACACCACGTTGTAGCCCGGTAACGGGTTGTTATGGCCAGTTACATAAGTAATTCAAATGTTTGCATTGCCGAATTCAAAAAGTGTAGCATACTTTTAGTTGTTTATAAAAAGTATTTCCAAACTTTGTTTATGAAGAGATACTCAGATACTGTATACTTAAGGTAACGTCGTCGTTGAGCGATACTTCTTAAAATTTTATGAGCGTCTGAAATAGCGAAAAATTAATGAATTGCGCTCATTCTCGTTGCTGAAAAAAAATGCATACACATATACATTTAATATAAGCTGAAATAACATGCGTGACTAACAACCAATCTCATTGAAATTCGCAAGAGAATAAATAGTTAAGAAGCCGCGCTGCTGACGATACAACGACGACGTTACCTTCTTAAGTACACATTGCTCAGGGGTGTGACAGAAATCTCTTTAAACCAAAATTCACCCTAATTCCAATTGGTCGGTATGCAAGATATCAATTTATGCCGATTTTTAGCCAAAAGGCTATTCGTCAATAAGCCACAAATATCTTGGTGAGCGGGGGAAATCGAATAAGAATGCATTCGTTGCGAAGGAAGGGAATTGAAATGAAAATTTAGCCAAATCCTTCTAGAGAATTCTGGCACTCCCTTGACGAGCTTGGCATTGTGGTAAGGGGCAATGCAATGTTATGAAACTGAAAACGCGGCGCCATTCGGTGATTCTACGTATCAGTGTCCTCATGATCGATTTTGGTGTTAATCTTCCCTAAGCATTAAGTAAAGAAAAAACTATCGATATTATTATACTATATATTCAATATTTTCGATAGTTTCAGGAAAAACGCATTGAAAACAAAAACAACCATGCTAACAGTCGATTATTGTTGTTTTTGTTTTCAAGGAATTTTTGGTTAGCAATTCCCGAGCAACTTGCAGTGGGAGACGGGTATTAGCGGCGGAAAAAAACCGATTGTACTATCGCTAATATCGAATGTATATCAATGCCGTCATCTCTGATGGGGGACGTCGGGAAGTTAACTCCGCGAGCGGCATTGTCCTCATCATCGCTCGATAGTAAGCCAGAGAAGTGTTCCCTCCACAACCTCAGTGAACCCTGTGCATACACTACAAGATTTCCCTCTGCATCTCTACAGGAAGACGCATCGGTACTAAATCCTTCAGCCAGACGCTTGACTTTTTAAATGAACCAACTAACGTCATTTCTGCTCGTGGACATGTCGATCTCCTCTCGCTCGTGCTTTCCCTGCTTGCTTTTTTTACGTCTGAAAAGACGCCTCTCCATCTTCCTCATCGTGATCTCGCATAGATCGCGTAGAAGCAGACTGCAGGGTTCTTCTATAGGCGGCGTTCTTATTGCAGTGGCTTCGCGATACTCCTGGTCATACTATTGGCTTATCGGCAGTGGGCGTTGGAAACCATGGACGTTCTCCGCGATAGTGCGCAAATAGTCGGATATATGTTTCTAAAGTCCCTATCAGATTCTGAGGGAGGTTGAGTGAGCTGCTCAGAGAGTTGAGCGGAAAAGGTCTGCTGTGATTGTGCGCTGAAACGCAAGTTCTTCGCTTTGCTTAGCGAACCTTGGCTGCAACATGGTAATGGTCAGAGTTGATGATGACCCCGCTGAACGTACGAATATTAAGTACACTGGATGCATGCCTTCCATTAATCACAACATGATCAATCTGTTTGCGTGTAGATTGATGAGGAGACAATCATGTTGCCTTGTCGATATTGGGATGCTGAAATATGCTACTACAGACTAACATTTTTCGCACCACGGCGGTGAGACCGTTGTTCGACGTGGTCTTGTGAAGGCTGAATTGTCCGACAGTAGGACCGTTCGGAGGAACATTGAACCGACGCTTAAATTCCTTTATTTGAAGTTATAGTTCATCTCGATCGGTAGTAAAGTTTCCGAGTAATATG
Source organism: Chymomyza caudatula (assembly GCA_035041775.1). Taxonomy (NCBI): domain Eukaryota; kingdom Metazoa; phylum Arthropoda; class Insecta; order Diptera; family Drosophilidae; genus Chymomyza; species Chymomyza caudatula. The sequence goes on from JAWNKW010000145.1 coordinate 2,200,337, forward strand.
AGATTTGCTGACTTCGCAACTCTCCAAATTTATTTGATAATTCGATTACCGTGTTAGATAACTTAAAAACAATAGTTTTCTGCTTGTAATCATCCACGCCCAAGTCCACATCCAAGATTAGACGAACGTTTGAACGAGTCAAAGTCCATTCCGATCGTCAACGAGCTATCGGCAGATGCTGATAGAGAAAAGATGCAGCTGGAGTTTGAGAACCAAACAGCCGCCTCCATGTTTAAGTCAGCCCCCGAATTCCTCGCAAGCCCCGCAAAAGCTACTAATGTTACTATTAAATTTGTACCGGAAATCGATTACAGGCGGCACAAGTACATACATACATTTCTCATTCACTGACGTCACACTTACCTCCCACAACAAATAAGTAAAACTGACCGATGAGAGCGAGCCCTCAACAGTTCTCGTTGGTTCCAGCGACGTACCAAACGGAACTAACGAATGTTACCGCGGCCTTTGACTTGTTATCGGGGTTTTCCTCTGATTTGAGCATACAAAAACAGTATTATAAATTATTTGAAAACAAAATATAACTAAATGTTATTGGGGGACTTTTCTTTTGTATAAATATTTATATATCCAAATTTATAGTCACTAAGCTAGTGTTTAAAGTATTTTTATGGGTCTAGTAGATGCCTGGCAAAAGGTAAATGCATTTCCCACAGTAATTTGTGCCCATAGAGTCCATTCCGAAATGTGCACCCCCGGTTGTGAGAGAGAGAGAGAAGGAGAGAATCTTAATACAGTAGCGCAATAACGACGAATTTATGCTCTATCGCAGGAAGAGGTACATGTATCTAACCTGAGGTCTGAGAATCTGCACCAGCGAGAGAGTAATTTTAGTATACAAAAAGAGTATAAGCGACTGCATAATCATATCTGGTTGGAAATACCATTACGTACTTGGCTTTTGATATCATCTGAAGATTCACCAGACGTTGTAATAACGGTTTCTCTTAGGTGAAAGATGTTTGTTGGGAGCTCTCCTTGAAGATCATTGTCCATTTCTTTCAATTTTTCGAGTTTGTGAAGAGCACTTCCTTTTGCTGATGCGGCTTCTGATATCATCTGAAGATCTACCAGACGTTTTGCTGACGGTTTCTGTAGGTAGGTGAAAGATGTTACGTAAGTTAGGAGTTCTTATTGAAGACTGAAGGATTGTCTATGGTCCATTTCATTTAATTTTTCGAGTTTTTGAAGCCCACTTCGCTTTTGATATCATCTGAAGATTCACCAGACGTTGTAATAACGGTTTCTCTTAAGTGAAAGATGTTTGTTGGGAGATCTTTTTGACGATTGTCTATTGTCCATTTCTTTCAATTTTTCGAGTTTGTGAAGAGCACTTCTTTGCTGATGCGGTTTCTCATATCATCCGAAGATCCGGTGGACGTGTTGCTGACTGTTTCTCTTAGGTGAAATATGTAACGTAAGCTATGAGTTCTGTTTAAAAACAGGAGGATTGTCAATGTTCCATTTTTTCAAATTTCTCGAGTTTTTTTTATTTTTGTGTGGGATAGTTAGCAGATGTCAACAGCGATCTGGAGATCTTGAAGCCGGTCTGTGAGCTTGTTGCTTCACTCATATTATATCGAGGACCTTTTCGAAGTCTATAAAGAAATATTTTGAATAGCCTCGTGAGTTTCTATGGAAGTAAGTTAAGAGCATCATGATTGGGATAAGCAGAACTAACGTCATGCCCTTAATAAAAATAGCAATATTATTGGGGAGTAGTGCAACTCAACTTTTAAGATTTGTTGTTTCCCTTACTGAGCATTATAGCTCCGCCGCCAGTTGCATCTTGGAGATAAACTTCTGTAAGAGTGTCATCCTTCTTCAAGCCAGGGCATTTCTCCTCCATCACGCAGAATCTACACGTATTGGAACTGGTGATGCATTAATCCTACAGTGTCCAGTATGCAGTACAGTCAGGAATTTTCATTTGTAAGATTTTCTTGAAACTGTACAGGTTAGCTGAAGGATTTTTTTGGTCTGTCCGAGACCTGAGTCCAGCATGTAGTTCGTCTCGAACTTTCCTTTTCTCTTAGTAACTGCTTCACAGTGAGTTTCCCAATGCCTCTGGTCCCATCAAAGGGTTTGCTGCTAAGTTTCTTTGCAGATGGTCCGGGAGCCGTCGGAGCGAGAGTATGTTTGGTCGTCCTAGAACGTCCAATTTCCTGTATATCCCCTATTATGGTAATTCCAGATCAGGATCACCCTAGGCCTTAAAAGGGTTGTGCATAGGTTTTGGGACCCACCACGTAAAACCACAATTCCAATGAAAGATATGATTTACATCAGGCCGTAACCCGATAACGGGTTGTTATGGCCAGCTAAGAAGTTCAGATTTATATCTACGCATTGGCCAAAGATGCTGGTTTGTGTGCCCAAAGGTTCAGAAAGATGTTTCCGTGTTCCCGCGACTCCAAGTCTGATGTCTTTGAGATACGCCCGTGTAACAAAGTATAGTATGCCTCTTCATAGGATTTAACTCTTCTAAGTTTGTCCACGCTCGCTTGTTGCTTATAAGTCCGCTGAAGTGAAATGGTTTTCAGTGATCATTTCATCTCCGGGTTGCAGAATCCCTAACTTTACCATTAAAAAACAAAAGCTACCGCTGTTGAACACATTGTAGTTTGATGGGATCTCAAGGAACTTCTAGGCAATGACACAAATTGTACTACTTATGTTATTATAAACTGGGGATCTCCTTCTGCTTATAGTGTATATAGACTATATGCTCGCTCTTACTATACTATTACAATAGCGTGCTCATCTTTCTGGATGAGTAAGAGGGATTTTCCAGTCTATAAAAAAAATAGCATGTTCAATAATTGACTGCGATTTTGAATTGTTATGCACGCTACATGCCAACACCCCGGGCCTATTGCTTCTGGTTACTGCTAATTGTGGCCGAGTTTAGAAGCTAGCTTAAATGTAGGGTGTTCCTGTGATAACTTTATGTGATGGGTTTTTGTCAGCTTCGCTAATTAATTTTAATTTAAGTTGTGAGTTTCAATGTTGTTGTTGTTGTGTAAGTGCAATCTTAACAACGCCTGGCGCATCCGGCGATCGCCAACCTCATCACAAGCATCATAGTTACACTGTGCTACAAATTTGAACACAATTTCATGTTTTCGGTCAATTCGGTGTTACTGCTTTTTTTTACGGGAAAAGCTCGCGAAATATATGGCTATTTCGAAAAATTCGAGATTCCGCAAGTGCCGGCCAAGAGCGTAACGAACAAGTGCATCAGAGCATTGTATACGTGCAGAAGGATAGCGAGTAAATCATGGGGAACTTCTCCAAAAATCATTCGATGGCTTAACCTAATGGTAATAAGACCGATGCTCACATACGGAGCAATCGCTTGCGGAGCAAAAGTGGAACTGACCACAACTTAAAAGAACCCCACGAAGATACAGGGTCTTGCCTGTGTATGCATGATAGGTGCAATGAGACCGTGCCCAACAGCGGCACTACAAGTAATTATGGAACTAACACCACTGCATATAATTATTGGACTACAAATGAAAGCGACACTGCTGGGAATGGTAGTGGAAGGGATTGACAATGACCACATAATCAGTAACCAAGTTCCGACAGACTGGGTAAGGCAATTCCGCCGTTTCAACAACCCAGAGATAAAATGGCCAGAATATCATTTTAAGCGGAACTTTAGCATCATTACTAGTAACAAATGGGCATAGACAACCTTAGAGGAGATGCATCCTATGAAAAAGGATAAACCATAGTTTAGTATACGGATGGATCCCTGACAAATGATGGCAGTGGAATAGGTGTCGCAGGACCCCGAACACGCATATCTGAATCTATGGGCATACACACATCTTTCAGGCAGAAGTATGCGCCATAGGCAGGTGTGCAGACGTAAAGGAATACCTAGAAAGGTATTATCAACATAGGGATATAGCTATACTATCGGACAGTCAAGCCGCAATAAAGGCGGTTGCACGAACCGGGATAAACACCAAGCTGGTTAGGGAAACCCGAGCCAAACTGGATCTTCTGGAAACTAACACTTCGGTGGGTGCCCGGCCACAACAACATTCCTGGGAATGAATGTGCGGAAGAACTAGCAATAGAGCCTTGCGGCCCCCTGATAGGAGCAGAGCCATTCTGCGGCATTGGAAGACACACAATTAAGCAACTGTTAAGAGAGGGCAATAGGCCTTAGACAGGCTAAGCAGCTCCATATTTCCTACAACTGTAATAGATTAAAGAAAATCGTTCAACTTAGCAAGAACAACCTAAGAGTACTGACTAGCCTACTTACTGGTCACTGCAGACTAGAAGGACACTAGGTTTTGCGAACAGGAGGAGGAGTCGTCGCGGTAAGTTCTCGCCGAGTGTAATGCACTGTCAAGAAGAAGATTGAACCTGCTAGGCGAGTATAAACTCGCGATGATTGACGTAACCCTATTAGAACCATGCCAGACAATGAAATACATATCAGAGATAGGACTACTAGGGGAGCTATACGCTGGGAAGAGGGCACAATGGATCCTTAGGGTCGCAGTGCATTAATCCCCCATCATATTATTATTATTAAGTGCCGGTCGAGTTGCTTGTCAATGACAGCGCTATGAAGTCAATCAATTCTTCGAAAATCCATTCGCGGAAAGGCACAGGAAGGTAATTAAGCCAGGGTTGCTTCTGTCTTTATCTTAAGCAAGTTTACCTCTAAGCTACTCACCTTAAGCTGTCCTGTCTGGTCATTAACAGGGTTGCGTGTAGTAAAATTGACCACCTACTGAAAGCTGTAGACAAATCTTCGGTTATGGACACCCCTTATGTTGAGGCTTCCCGCAAACGTATAAAGCATTCACAAGTTACACCCGTTTTGTGTATTCTGCGATGCGTTTTTCGTTTTAGTGATCCTAAAACTAAAGCGGAAAGAGTACATTTTAGTCAAGCGCTTGATTTTGTTTGTTGCTTAGTGTTGTCATTGCTGAGTGCAGCAGCCAAAACTCTCAGCAGCTTGGACACTGTTGATGACGTGCCAAGCCAAAACAATGGCATCGTAGCTTGAGAATTCCCGGACAGCCCTTATATATACGAATGCATTGAACGATTCCAGTATTAGTTGTGGATTAGAAGCGGTTTGGACGAGAGTTGCATTTGGGCTAAAACATAGTGTCTATAAAGTTATGATGAGGCAATGGAAGCTGTTGTTGTGTTGGCTGCTGCTGCTGGGCAGCTGCATGCTTGTAACACCATCGTTGCTGCAGTTGAAAAAGAAACTGCTCTTTGGCGGCTTGGGCGGTGGCTATGGAGGCGGCGGATTGGGCGGTGGATATGGAGGCGGTGGCTATGGAGGCGGCGGCTATGGAGGCGGCGGCGGCGGTGGAGGTGGTTACGGCCAAGGTGGCGGTGGTGGTTTTGGCGGCGGCTATGGTGGCGGCGGCGGCGTCGGACACGGCTTTGGTGGCGGCGATAATTACGGCGTTGGAAATCAAGGCTATGGTGGACACAGCCTCACACATAAGTATAAAGGCGGTGGACGTGGAGGCGGACACGGCGGTGGCGGTGGCGGTGGCTATGAGGTTTATGTTGTTAAGCCAGTGCCAGTGCCAGTGCCTATTTTTGTTGGAGGCGGACATGGCGGCAGCGGTGGACATGGCGGCGGCGGCTACGGGCATGGCAACCAAGGCGGACAGCAGTGGGGTGGCGGTGGTGGCCAAGGTGGTGGTTCCGGAGCTTATGCCAGCAGCAGCGCCAATAGCAATAGCTATAGCAATAGCGGTGGCGGCGGCGGTGGCAGAGGCTGTAATGCCTGCGGCGGCGGCGGTGGTGGTGGCCATCAACCTAACTCCGGGGCCTATGCCAGGGCTTCGGCTAGTGCCTCCGCAGGTAGCTGGTAAAGCAGCTTTATTTACAACCAAAAAAAACCTTTTTTTTTATAGTGTAAGTTAAAATTCGAAAAGTTGAAATAGAGCTGCTTTCCTGGCATGCAAAATCTTTTACGGATATTGCAAATATCGTACTCAGCAAATTAAGAAAATGAAAAATCATGTTTTGTGCACAACGCAAATATTAATATAAGAGAAAAAAACATACAAAATGCAAATAAATTAATAAAGCAGAAGATACAGATTTTGAAACCAGTTTTAATACACAAAAAAAAAGACAACCAAGTGAAAAAAACGTGTTTTGCCAGATGAAAGATGCTTATATATATATATGCATTTCTGTCATAAAATATGTAAAGTAATTATGAAGCTTCCCATGGGATAAAAGAGTTAGGAGAGTGTAAAACACTTAGTGGATAGATTGATCCTGTTTTGCCGTTCAACCAGTTCATCGAGTGCTGAATTAATGCAACTACTATTCGTGGTCAGTTGTTTAGATTGATTCATGAGTTCATGGAATTGTTTTACCAGAGTTGCTAGCATACTTGGCGATGTTGTTATGGAAGCTGGCGAAAGATTTTCGAGAACGTTCCATTTTCGTTCGTACAAAACTTTAGACCGTTTTTTGCTTCTCCGGCTTATTGACATGCCCAGTCACAGATGACGGCGTTTCATGAGAAAAATATTAATAATAATATGATAGGGGAGTAATGCACAGCGACCCTAAGGATCTATTGTGCCCCTTCCTAGCTTATAACTCCCCCAGCATTCCTATCTCTGATATGTATTTCATTATCTGGCATGGTCATATTAGGGTTACGTCAATCATCGAGAGTTTATACCCACCTAGGAGGTTCAGTCTTCTTCTTGACAGTGCATCAAACTTGGCGAGCACGTACAGCGACGACTCCTCCTCCTATTCAAAAAACCTACAGGTATTAGAGCTGGTGATGTCCAGCTTACTTAAGTGTCCTTTCAGTCTGCGGTGACCAGTAAGTAGGCCAGCCAGTACTCTTAGGTTGTTCTTGCTTAGTTGAACGATTTTCTTAAATCTATTACAGTTGTGGAGATAAGGAGCTGCTTAGCCTGTTCCTTCTTCCAGTTTGCAAATCACTCGGAGAGGGTTCCCCTTTAGCCCGTTGTAGTAATAAAGTACTAAAAGCTTTAGCCGGTAGTATCTGGGGCAAGGACAAGAAGTCTATAGTAACGACCCACAAAGCAATTAACCAATGGCAAGACCCAATGCAGTAATAGGTGATATACTCCCAATAGTGCACCTCAAGGAGTGGCAGCTTCCAAGGCATACAAGGCGCACCCTGGCGCAGTTGCGCTTAGGATTCTCTGGACAGGGTAAGCTCCGAAGTCTTCGATGACTGTCCGCTCAGTGCCATTGGCGCGCTTCGAAACCCAGTCGAGGTAGCTCGTTTCTTCGATCTGGACCTAAATGCTTCCTATGTCTAAGGCTTTCCTCCCCTTACTGGCTACAACACCAAGTTTGTGTGTATTTTCTATAAAAGTGTCCAGGGGCTCGCCTAAACGAGTAGTTATCGGAGACTTTATAGTTATTGAGAGAGAGTCTGGTTATAAATGAAAGCAAAAGCATATGTTTGTTTCAAGTAGAGAGACACCACGATTGGACTCTCAGATTGATGTTGAAAACTACATTTTTGATGCTGTCAAGTAAGTAGTTCGTTTAACGTGGCACATGCGTCATAACGAAGAACGATCTCAGCATGGAGATCAAGCGGCGAATCACTCTTACCAATAGACATTGTTATGGTCACAGTAGCCAAATGAGTAATAGAGACCACTCTCCCTAGAGGAAACTAACACTCCATAAGCCGCTCATTCTTTCCGGCGCTGAAGCATAGGCAAAGGATTACGCAGCCTGATGCAGCTTCGCTCGGCGCATTTGAGCAGAAAGTACTCTATAAGCTGATTAGTCCTTTACGCGTTGGCAACGTCAACTGCATTCGGTGGAACGACGAGCTCTATGAGCTCTATGTTGTGCGTATGACTGAAGAAGCTATTGCGAGGAAGGTGTTCAGGCGACGAAGGGGCAGGCCATGTCTTGATTGGAAGCAGCACACTAACTACTTTTGGTATCATGGATTGGTGAAGGCGCGCGAGCAGCAGAGATGTCAGGAGTGCGCAACAATAGGCCGTAACACCGTTAGTAAGATATTTTGAACTTACTAGTACTCATGATTGAACATTAGACCCTACTAATAGAGTTAGCTAATGAGTGGTTAATGAGACGGAGCACTCAAGTATACGGAGATTATTATATTTTATATTATAGAAGGAAATATATTGTATTGGTACTACACTGCGCATAAGTAATATTGCAAAATCTTTAGTCTAGAGATGAAATTCGTTGACAGTTTCATTGATTACACTACAGAAGCTGGTTGTAATTGGTTGTAATTGATTCTAATACTGATGATAGTGTATTGAGCATTAGGTAATTGGGTGTATCTAGTATGTAATTATCATCAGCAGCATTAACTGCATTATACCTAATGATCATTTGCTGACAGGTGTTGTTTATCTCTTGCTGAACCGCAGTTTGTTATTGTTTGTCTATTTTCGCATTCTTGAGATGATGTTTCATTTGAATGGCTTGAAAGGTTATTGCTCGATTATAAAATTCTTGTGGTGAGTTCTCTTTTTGAGAGTTTTGTTATTGTCGCTGTGGTTATGCTTGTTGTTGTTGTAGCTGGTGGCTTGGCAAGTTTTGTGCAGTTACAGATTCACCTATTTACAGGCCAAACGCTAAAAACACTGGAAAAACTTGTTTTTCGCTCGATCAAAGCCGATCCGTGCAGCAGTAAGCGCAACAACAACAACAGCTTTTAGTGGCAAACAGGCAAACATTGCATTGGGCACTTTTCATGCGTTTCCCAATCTCCCAAAAGCATCGTAAACACTACTATGTACCACGGCTTAAGGCCACATTGAAAGTTTTTCAAATTTCCGTCACACTTACACAGAGTGACCAATACAAAGACAACGTCACGTGAGATTTTCCTTCAAAGTGCAACTGGTTTTGCTGCAACTAGGCAACAAATCCAAATTTGTACAATACAAAGGCAAAAACTTTTGTGTATTATTTTTATTATTATTATTATTATTATTACTGTTATTGTTTTGTTTTTCCTATTTTCTTTTGTAACGATCTCGCCGCGATCGCTGAGGCCTGTGCCAAATGCATTGAAGTGCAGCCAAGTTAGTTGTGTGGACACAACAAAAATATGCGGATGACAGTGTTGACTATGTGTCTGTGTGCTTCTTAAACAATCTCAACAGGCTTTTCGTTCCGGCCTGACGATAATAACTGTCCATTAGATTGCAAAGTCATTGCTGCATTCCAAGCTACAAGTTCTGGCACACATATGCGGAAAATAGATTGGAAAGAAAATTCCTGACCTGTATTGATACATTTGAAGTGATCTTAACACAATAATATCAATACAGTTAAGGAATTTTTCGAAAGTAAACGTCAAAGTGTCTAGCAACGTTATTGAATGAAATATTTGATGCAAATATGGCTACGAGGTGCGCGTCACTCCCTCTCGCACTGAGATCTTCTTTATGGCCACCAAGACACAGCAGGTTCTGGTTGAGAAGGATCGTCGCATACGCGAATTGACAGCCAGAAGCGGTCAGAAGCGTTTTAACTTCGAGTCTGTCCCCATGGAACTATACGCTCATGGCCCAGGCGGAGTCTCTGCGTTACAAGTTGACCGGTGGATTGGCTGTGCGTAGTGCTTGCTATGGTGTGCTGCGATTCACCATGGAATCCAAAGCATTGTAGTTCATCGATGGACTAATGATTCACTCTGGTGAACCATGCAACGATTATTAGGTTAAGATCATGTTGCCTTACGATCCCAAGAACAAGATTGGTCCCAAGAAGCCACTGCCAGACAATGTGTTCGTGGTTGAACCTCAAGAGGTGAAAATCTATGAGACTCCAGAGACCGAATATAAAAATCCAGCACCCAGCAAGCATTTGGATGATCTGTCCGAAGCGAAAGTTATGTAAAATTGTTTTAACTGTGTATTTTAAAACTAACAACAAGCAGATGTTGCGGTAAATATAACAACAACAATAACACATTTGGGGTGTCCTGGGAGTATGCAAGGAGTGGGATATTGTGTCCAAAGCTACTGGGCTCGTCCAGTTTCGAAGGGTGGTAGAGAGTATAGCGCAGATATCTACGGCAGTCTGTTGGGATTGAAGCTTTGTGTTGTCCAGCAAAGTTATCAATCTGGTGAGTAGCTGGTTGATCAGGTGACAGCCATGTAGTCTTGTGGTTGACGAGATACTGACATCTGGTACTAGAGACTAACATGTCGCGCCGAAGTCAATTAGCCTTAAACCATTGTTCCAGGTGGTCTTGTGAGGTCGGAATTGTCGGACAATATGACCAAAGATACGCTCTCTTATGTCTTATGAGCGCAGCGAAGTCTGTCCCGTAGGGTTTGGGACTCATCGCGTAAAACCCCCCTCACAATGGAAGATGGTATGAGCTGCCTAGAGAAATGCTCTACATTAGGCCGTAACCCGGTAACGAGTTGCAATGGCCAGCCAAGAAGCAGCGAGTGATTTTGGAACGCTCAATTCTGAATGGTAGACAATCATTTATTTGCCAAAACACGGAGCATTCTTTATCACGAGATTGTGATCAACCAAAAATTTTAAGTAATGGGTTATGCGGCATATATTTTGTGACTTGTAAGTTTTTCGACAGCTTTTCAACATATGTTGGCGATAACTCGAAGTGGCTCGAGTATGCAAAGTGTGTCGAATGTCGTGGAGAATACTTTGAAAAAGATTATAAACGTTTTCGATAAAATTAGTTTCGAATCTTAACAAAGCGCGTCCTAAGTCGATTTAGTTGGTTGCGGCAAAACTTGCGAAAACAACATTTGCACCCGCAGCCACTGAACAAGAATAACTTGGGTTATCCTATCTAAGGACATCGGCTGTGCTGCGCCGTACCCGGGATGACCAGGTCCACAGCACCAAATTTTTTTAATCACTATAAGCCAAATTATAAGATGTATACTAACAAATATCTATCTTGAATTCTAAGCCAATAAAAATGGAACGTTCTAAAAACAAGATTTTGTTGCTCCCCATTTTAAGAAACCCGTTCGCACCGTGCTTTTGCCATCGATATTCTTGATTACGAGAATTTCCTGATTTTTTTCGCGTTTCAGCTATCCCTGGGGACCCACAAACAGTACACCTTACAACGTTAGTGCTAGTTTCAAAGTAAAGCTGATCCCATTTACGCTGCTTTGGCCAAACTTTCCCCTTTTCCACATATGCCCATAACAGCATCTGATCAGGATTGTCGTGTTGGTGCTTAAAAGGAAATTTAGTCAGAACAATTTGCTGCTTTGATGCTGCAATTCTATGGAATTGCAAAATGTTGAGCCCACAGTTGGCACAGGTTGCCATTTTAGAGCTGGTCCCACAGCAACTGGCAATTGGCCAATTTGAAGTTGAAACTGTAAAACCAGTTGGGAAAAAACTACATAAAAGAAACTGGAAATCTGAGTAGGACCATGCGGATCGGCGTTTATTTGACATTTTGTCGCCTTTAGCGGAATGGCGTGCGCGTCGCGCGAGCGGCTCACGAAAGGCCAGATCAGGCCGCCTAAGGGGCAGCTCCGCTGCTAAGGTGCGGGGCAACCGCATCCATGGTGACAACCAGCCAAGCGAAGCCGAACGCTGAAAACAGAATCGCATCAAGGGACAGGCAAGTCCGCTAAGTCCACAAGCTGGCGACGCATCACAGTGGGCGAAAACGCCGATTTATCTGCATAAAATTATTCAATGTGTAAATTTTTGTCTAATGGTCAACAAAATCGATTTAAGGTAACAGTATGGAACAAATTTTACCTCAATAAAAGGCTATTGGCCAAAAAATGTATGTTCCGGTAGATTTGAGGTTGCTGATTTCAGATCGCTTTGGATTTTCTGCCGCAGATTTCGAATTATCACTGTATTGAAATGATTCGCTATTTAGCAAGCTCTGAAATCTCAAATCGCAAATCTGATATTACTCGGGAAGCTTAATTTTAATAAACTGTAAGTAAAAATAAACATAATTAAATATAGCTTCAATGCTTTAAAGACATTTTAGGTCTACCTTGATCCAATTGAGATTTACAGGGCAATGAGCCATTTTTTTTTATTCGCAAATTCTTTCCTTTTTGAAAGTAATTATATCAAAAATTGCCAATTAGTGCATCATATTATCCTTTTAAAATTAATAAATTGATTCTTTGAGGAGTTATTAGGAAATATCGAAAATACGACGCGGTTGACAATTTCATCGAATTTTCGCTATAGTTTTTACACTAGGCAACAACGCTTCTTAAACAAAATCTATATTTCACGAGTTTCGAACAAATCGCATATTACTCGAGATTCCAAATTTCGATCTCGATGAAAAGGTAATTATATATGGTTTCATTGCCACCTAGACAGTTTTGGACCAACTTGACCTTAGTAACTATTTTTCGAAATTCTAAAATTTATTGCCCTGTAATCAACAACCGTATCAATTTGCACCAAAACTTTCTTAGGTACTGATATTCAATAACCTTTAATTGGAGTTACAATGCATCTAGAGCGGAAATTCTCAAGTAATATGCGATTTGCTGACTTCGAAATTCGCGAAGCATTGACTTTGTTTTTTAAATTTCGATATTTTGTTAACCTTTCTTGGATCTAAAACTGTTGGCGGTTTCGAAATCAAAGACAGCAAAATTGGCGAAAAAGATATGTTTTGAAGAAAAACTTTTTTTTTATTTTTTGTCAAAATGTAATAATAGATACCACGATTAATAATACCACGATTGTGACAATAATCATCCAACTAAGTCCTTAGCTTTCCATCCAATTAAATAGAAATATTCGTAGAGTAGGATTCCGTTTTCTTTTGATAACGATGTCATTAGTCAATGTGTCTTTTATCCTTCCTTCTTCGGTCAAACTTCTAAGTAGAAAGGGTTACGGTGTGCCATTATCTATGGGTATTCATAGCCAAAAGAGATTTTTCTAAAAGCGTATGAAAATAAGGAAACTCGTGACTGGCCACAAGAAGGTGATCTATACCTATTACTATAAGGCCTCCTTCTTGAGCCATTACTGAAAAGTCATGAGCTTGAGGCTATATAATGTCAAAGCTAAACTGACGACATTTTTCTTATTGCACCAGAAAACCATGAAGGCACAGAGAAGACTAGCAATGATTTTTACATATGGGTCAGTCGCAACGTGAACGCTTCTAGTAGCAGAGGTTGTCCGTTTGACATAAAGATGGAGGTCAAGTACTGTGACTCCAAACATTTGACAGCATCCTCAAGTAAAGCTTTAATGTCACAAACTTGACCAACAAAAGCCCAGAGCATTGGATATAGCTAATGTTACTAAAACCGATACTCACTCACTTGTGACAATCGCATCTCTATGCAATTTGAATGTTTGAAGTTGAAGTTGACATTAGCTCAAAACGAACTCCATATGATTATTGGGCTTTAGAAGAGTGCAAAACTGCTAAGAATGTCACTGGAAAAAGATATAGGTTCCCTAAATTCCTACACTAAATTTCTGGTATTATTCTTTTGTGCAACAGATGCTGCCCTACTAATATGAATACCTTTTTGTGACATTGGCGAAGCAAATGCTACAACAAAAAGAAAGATCCAAGCGAATAATAAACCTACAGTTTATGTTTAGACCTCAAACAAGTTAACCCACTCGAGGTGGAATTCTATTAGCTGAAAATCTAAGAATGTGTGTAAACCTATAATTCTCTTATACAATACTCCCACGAAAATTGCAAGCCAAAAGAACGATCGCTAGGGCAAAATGAAAAAAAAAACAAGCTAAGCTCCATTAAAAATTACGCGGGCATTACATGCAAAAATTTAGTGTGGTACCGATTACTTCGCAATAACGCAACGTTTGCAGGTGAAACCTATACCATTCGAAAGATAAAATGATTGCGGATTGCAGAATATAAGTTTCATCTGGATACGTTGCGTTATTGCGAAGTAATCGGTACCACACAAAATTTTTGGTAAAAGGTAAAAATGGATTTGAAGTAAAAAACAACAACAACAAATTACATAGTACATTTGTTGTTACTTCGTGTTTTCTTTTCTCTTCGCAATCAGCTGTTACGAGAGCATTATAAGTCGTCGAATGGCGAACACTAGTTTATGAAAAAACAAAAATTTTAAGTGAATTTAACTTTAAAATCATAATAATACCAACCAATATTTCGTCAACTAAACATCAAACTGGTCATTTTGACAACTTGGTACAAATAGTTATATAACAAGTCCCGGTAATTCTAGTGTTAATGTTCCTACAACGAAAAAATTGGCTGATTCGCTGAATGCCAGCAATGAAATGGCGTCTTAAATTTGCTTAGCGTTTGCAGCCGCTAGATCGGCCGTTTTGCCCACTGTGCGCATGCGAAGACAAAGTCGAAGTGGAAGTCAAAGAAACAAACGCAGACAAAGACGAAGACAACAAACGACGACGCTGCGAAGCTTCGCGCTTCGGCTGAAACAAGTTCAGCTGCGTAGCTACGGAGCCGAAGTGCAGCTTAGCTTTTAACTAGTCTTCGGTTCGAACTCAACGCGCCAAGTTGTCTCAAACCGGAACGCGAAAAGCTGAGAATAGTACGCAGCTAAACTGACCTGAGCTGAGCGTAAACGTGTGGCCAAACTGTGCGTGAAATTGGTAAAACGAAAATCGAAACTGAAACCCAAAACCGAAACGGCAAAAGAAACAGAAAACTTGACTGAAAACACAAAACCGAAACCCAAGACGCGAGATCATTAAACGGGCGTATCTTTCGTCTGGTTTTTTTTTTTGTATTTTTTTTTGTTGTTTTTATTTTAGACGTTTATGTTTGTTATTATTATTATTATTATTATTATTATTATTATGATGAGTTCAGTTGTTGTTGCAGAAATCTAATCAAGATCGCGCGCTATAAATTTTCAATTTCAATTCACTTTTTGTTTATTGCCTTTTTTTTCTCCAAGTGTATTCGTAGCCAAGATATTAACTTGATTTATACACTAATTTATAACACATTTAATTTACATGTTTTTTGTGTTACAAATTTAATGTTTTATTTATAGCAAAACTACAAAATCTGCAAAAAACGTTATACAACAAGAGGCAATTTTTTATATTTTTGTCTAACTGGACTATTAAAAGGTAAGCAACAACATACATAACTGTACAATACGCACTTAATTACAATTACAACAACAATAACATCAATAACAAGTGTCTGTCAAACAGTCAAGTGAACTCAACTTGAATGCAACAACTTTGTCGCTCAATGCCAATAACTGACTTTCAAACTTTATAATTTGCTTTACCAATTGAAAAACAAAAAAAAAACCAAATCCTATCAAGACTATGTCCAAAGGCGGAAAACCTTTTTACGGCCTAAAATAATGGACTTATAAGCTGCATCTATCTTTCTCTGATAAAACGCCTGAGAATACGTTTCAACCATGAAGCGAAACCTTTATAAGTACAAATAAGCATATGCTTCACTTCAAAGTCAAGTGCCAAAATTGTCCGCAACGATTCGGGTATCAATGCACCGATTTCCAGTCCATATCAGTATATTAGCTAAGGTTACCAAACTTGGCTAGAATCGTTTGAGCATAATAAGCAAAATAATGTTGATCTTTTGTCGCTGTAAACGACCCTTGCTTCTCAGTCATCGCATGGATTTGAAAATTCGGCATACTTGCTTAGAAGAGCCTTTTCAAGCTATGTTTCTTCTTCTGCTTTACTGACCGAAAAAGGCGCTCCTGCTTAGAGAAGCCACTTCAAGCTATGTGTCTTCTTCTGCGGCCAAAACAGGCGCCTCTGCTTCGCGCTTTCTCAAATGTAATTAGTGCACCTCTACCTACTCCTTCCAATAGAGACACTGCCTGCCTGAAGGCTGCATCGCCTTCCTTCCACAGCAGCATTGAAGAACTTTCTCGCGTGAGCTTCTTCATCCATACGCACAGCATGACCTACCCAGCGGTAGCGCTTCATGCTAATTCGTTTCTGTAGTGTTCATCGTTCCATCGAATGCGGTAGTCGTTGTCAACAACTACAAGAAATTACAAAGTAATTTTCGCTCAAATACTCCAAGGGCATCTGCATCAGGTTGTGCCAATCTTTGCCTATGCTTCAGCGCCATAGAGCAAAACGGAAGGGATAAGCGTCATTAGAGTGTTAGTTTTGTCTGGCGAGAGTGGTCTCTCTTACTCATTTGGCTAATGTGACCATGGTAGCATCTATTGGTCAGAGTGATTCTCCGCTTGATCTCCATGCTGACATCGTTCTTCGTTTTGACGCTTGTGCCAAGTAAGACGAACTACTTGATAGCATCAAAAGTTTGGGTAACCGTGGCGTCTCTCTACTCGTAGCAAACATATGTTTTTGTTCTCATTTACAACCAGAATCACCATGACAGATTCTCTTGCAATAGTCTCCGATAACTACTCGCTTAGCACCATCAAAAGTCACTGGAAACTTTTAATGAAAATTATGTACTCCCGCCTTTCGCAACACACTCTCCGTGCCTGCTATGATTTCGGTTCGGAGAGTTTTTCCTAACTTGTCATTCTGCAAAATCGCAGCAACTTTGCAGGTCTAGCGAACTCTGACATTGTGGCATATAAGCGATCCCTCAACGGGCTATCAAATGCTGCTTTAAAATCGAAAAAGTGTTGGTTTTTGTTGAGTTAGTATTCATGGGCCATTTCCAGGATTTGGCGTAAGGACATCCTTCTTAAGCACAGTGCAGAGAATAGGTTCCAATCATCCATGCTCCTTGCTCTCATCTAGCCATATTCTGTAAAATAGTGCTGGTGCATGCACGCCACCAACACATTGCCGTCAGTGTTAAACGCTTGATAGCGAACCTGACGTCGTCAGATCTAGGTGGCGGTGTGTCCACGCCATCCTCTGCGATTTGGTACTTTGGATGGTTAACTCCGGGAGGGGTATTACTCCCATCATCGCCCGGTAGTAAGTCAGAGATTTGTTCCCTCCACAACCTCAATGCACCCTGTACATCCAAGTTTCCCTCTACAGGAAGACGCATCGGTACTAAATCCCTATATACCTCCTAACGTCATTCCGCTCGAGCTTTTCCTGCATGCTGCTGTATATTCAAAACCACGAAGTTCTCTTAAGGGCGAAGTGCGTGAGATAGCGACAAAATTCGACAAATTTGAGTTGCGTAGCGAAATTTTGTGTCTCTAGCTCTCTCAAACGGACATGGCTATATTGATTCTGATCATAAGAAATTTATGATTTGCCACGCCTTCTTCTGCCTGTTACATACATTGTACAAATCTATAATACACTTTTACACCTTGTGGACAGTTTATGTATAATTATGATTGTTGTGGATTTGCTCCTCTAACTGTCTACTGCAAACAACTGAATAATGTAAAGAGAGACATTTTTGCTGCCGTTGCCGATGCCTGGCTTAGTTACTTAAGTTCATATTTAAGCCCAATATCGGACACCGCCTTGACTCTGTCTCATTTTCTTGCAAGCATGTGAGATAACCAAACCGGTTGTCCCATGAGATAATAGATAATGGATCAGCTTCCACCCATTTTATACACAACCCTGTATTTATCTTAACTCGAATATCATTTACTTATGCCATTTGTATGCCAAAGAATGTTGTTTGCCCAGTCCAAGTCAAGCTGGAGGCCCCAATTTATACTCGTGCCGATTCATTAAAATCCATCAATCTTATGCTAAGCAACTACAACAATAACAGCAACAACTATGCATAAACAATGAGCTGTATAATAAGTATTCTTTTTTAGATGTCTTTTATTTATAAGTGAATATCTTATTCAAGTGCGACTTAAGACTTAAGCAAAAAAAAAGAGAAGAAGCTCTTGATATCAGCATTAAAATTGAGTGCATTTAAAAGAAGAGGAAGCAGCTCAAGTCGAGGGCAAATAAAATTTGGCCAACTTTATGAGCTCAAGGTTTCAAAACCATCAGGGAAACACTCTATATGCTCTTAAATAGAGATTTACTTGTAGTGAGTGTTTTGAAATGCTCCCCAAATAAGTTTAGCAGTCAAATTTAGAACATTTGGTTAAAACAATCAATGCTAACAGTAACTTGACAGTAGAATGTTAATGTTGTTGTTTAACTGTGACAACAGTTCAATTTACAAGATAAATTGTAACTCTCATAACTTTGTTGTTGTCTTTTAATGCTATCACAGTAAATTGAACTACTATTACTTGTACATACATCTTTTTGTTGTTGTACAAAGGAACTGCCAGCTATATAATTTAGCATAGAAATTTTACTTACAAGTTATACAATTGCGTCCAGAGAGTTGTTTCATTGATTAACTGTGCCAACAGTTAATCCAACTGCAAATCTATTATATAAATAGGCTAAGGAAAATGTTTGGACCCCTTTTTCAGCAACTATATGGAAACAAATATGGCTGAAACTTATATCATTGTGTAGGGAATTTTCATAAAAACTGCAGACTATAAGTTGTATTCATATCCATTATATAAATAGGCTAAGGAAAATGTTTGGACCCCTTTTTCAGCAACAATATGGAAACAAATATGGCTGAATCCTATATCAATGTGTAGGAACAAGTGCAGAATGTAAGTTTTATTCATATATTTTGACAAATCATAGATGAAATTAATAAAATAACATTTATGTTGAGATGTCCTTACAAGCGAATTGCAACTGTCGTGCAACTACTCTAGTGCAAGAAAGGTATAGAAATAGCGACATACTCAAAGAGCATGAAAAAGATAGAGTGGAATTCTTGGCCGATACCATGAGTCGACCGCATTACCCTACCTTGTGTTCTTATAACGATACCTATCGCCCGTAATGAAATCGTGATGTTTCAGCAATTTATAGCGCACAAAGTCCTCTTGATCGTACCAGATTAGGAGCATAAACTTCGAATTATGGTATTCTGCTTTGTTGTAGATGTTGCGGTAAAAAAAAAACGCTTAGCTGGGAAAGTTTTTGCCTTCTGAGCTTTGTAAACGAAGATGCACTTCTCGTTTCCAGTCCTAATCCGAACAGCTTCAGCATTTTTATTTCACAAATGCAGCTTAGTTAACACAAATATCGACATTTACAGATCTGTATAAAATACTTGAGGTTTTTGTACGATAATCCAAACCTATATAAGCTGCAGTTATAGGAAGATGTCTTAGCTCGCTGAACGCGTAGTTTGAAACTGGCGTATTCAGGGCTGTGCCTGAAATCTCTTTTAAACGAATTTCAACGCGAATCAAGTTTACGTTCTGCCAGATATCTTTTTATACCGAATTTCAATCAAAAAGCAATTCGTCAATGTGCCAGAAATATAGCAATCTAAGCCGAAAGCATCTGATCGATAAAGGTTTTGAGAAAGTTTAAATGAAACTTTAGGCAAAACCGTCTAGAGATTCCTGACACTCTTTTGATTACTTTCTTTGAAAACCCACGCAGCGAAGATTACAAAAACATTCTTCAAATTGCAGCATAACAAAAGATTATATCATAGGGAAAAAAGCACAAAAGATTCAAAAGATGTCTAAAACTGGATGTGGCAATATGTAGCTTACAAGCTGTTTAGCATATGAAAAGCTTATCAAAATTAGAACATTTATAACCAAAAATCAACTCAAAAACGTTGCTTTGTATGTCTTTGCCGGCTATTGATCAAGTTTAAACGACTATAAAAAACTCGCGCTTGAACGAACCATAGAATTATATAATCATATTTATTTGGCTATAACTCAGCTAATCATAGTCAGAATTTCAAATGCTATGACTCTATAAACTCAGCTCTAAACTGGTTCTAAAGCATTATTTGATTAATATCAAATTGCTTATAAATTAAATAGGAAATAAAAGTTGAAAATCATCTAAACTTGAAGGGCACTCTAATCGCATATGTACTTATCAGCGTGTCCGTAACTTTCCATCACAATTAAAAACTTTAAAACATTTTGTTTCTTAATTACGTAAAGCCATAGGTTTATTTTCTTTTCTTTTCTTTAACGTTTTCTTGTTTCCTGTAAATAATGTCAGAAGATTTGTTTGGTTTAAGTTTGAAATTCCAGGCACAGCAAGCGACACACAAAAACACACTTGAGGTCATTGCTCAAACAGTTCAGATACATTTCGGCAGATACATAGATACACATACCTAGCTGTAGATATTTCGGGCAGGTAAGCAAGTGCGTAGATAGAGATGTATCTGTATCTGTATGTATCACACACACATTGGTTTGCATACGCTTATTAGAGAGTTTATGTCTACTTTGGTCGACAGGAATTGTTAGTCTTTAGTGGCTTCCTCTTTCGCAAAGTTTTCCAAGTTTTCCAAGTTTTCTCTTGGTAACAGCACTGTTCTTGGTACGTTTATGTTTAAAGCCTATTTGACGATAGATTAAAATGAAAATAGGGCAAAACATACCATGGAGACTTGTATTAGAATTACGTGATATCGAACTTTGTGTTCATTACTTTTCGTAACTTGTGCGCATTTGTCTTTTCTTAGGGGAATATTTAGGAATCATGTTTGCTTGTTTATTTGAAAAAAAAAGTTGCTTTTTCTGAAATGCTTTCAAAAGCGGCTTAGTAAACAGGCCAATCGGGAAACTCAGTGCTCTGCAAAATTCCAGCTTGCAACCGAAAAACGTAAATATTTAAAGGTTACTTTCATTTTCGCGGAAATTTCAAACTATTTTTTAAGTAATTAACTAAATAGTCATGAAAATGTTGAGTTTACGTCTTAAGATATTTTAGTCTCAGTTACGACAATACTTATATCTGTAAAGAGGTTTAAACCGAATTTCAATTCAAAAGCAATGCTTTAGAGTTTCGGATATCAGACGGATGTTAACCAAAAAGTAATCCGTAGAAGCGTCAGATGGGACGTACTTTCTTAATGGTTCGAGATATTGTTATATCTATTTATATAAATAAAACTTTGCAAATGTGTTTGGGCAACGGGAAGGGAACTAGAAAGGGGAATAGGAACGAGAAGAATTGACTTATATATTGAATTTATTGACAGCTATATCATAGGTTCAGCTAGTATCTTATTAAGCAACTATATCTTATTGGAACAAGATATTTCAGCCTTTGGAAAGATTTTTAACAGCATAAAATCAAATTTGCCCTTAATTCGATGCAGTTATACTACACGCATATATATTTTCTTCTTGACTGCTCATATCCACCACTTTAGCCTTACGGATTGCTGTATGCCGCACGTCTTCTCCCCTCCACCCACCCGGCACGGCCAACGACTTTAACGTGTTTCTTCCTGCAGCTGTCTTGAACTAACGGTTGCCTCGGATGTTAATCCTTTTGACTGCATCATTGCGTCATGGAGCTCATAGACTTGGTCGTTCCATCGAATGCAGGAGTGGTTGTTCGTTGTAATGGTATTAAGCCCTGGTTGACGAAGTTCTTGAGAACATAAAATCTATAGTTATTCTAAACGCTGTATTTATTTACATTTGCATAGTCATGCTTTCATTTACCAGCTGACGCACCCTGAAATATGCATTCTGCTGCCGTTAGTACCATGGAACAATAATTACAAGGTAGGACTATTCTGCTGCTGTCACAATGTTTGCTTGCCAAATGCATGTTATTGCCTTGCCTTGTTTGCTAGTCTGTCTCTCGCTCTATAAGGCTCTTAAAAAAATTTGGCAATCGCGTCGGCAGTATAGTTCTACCTTGTAATTATTGTTCCATGGTTAGTACTAATGATGTTCATATCGTCTGCGTAGGCAAATAGTACAAGCGAGGTATCGAATTTTTTCCTTTGTGTTTCACTATCGATGTTTCTTTTTTCACTATCATTTAAATACACGCTAAGCAGCTAAGGCATGAAATTTACTAGAGTGGAATGTTTGGCCCTTACATTGAGTTAACTTGCTGAAAAAGCACCAATTTCAGCACAGTGCATACATGTGCTAGGAGTGAGTCGGTCTGACAGAGACAGCAACACAAGCAACTTTACATGTACGATGTGCTGAAAAAAACACAAATTTTGATTTTTTGAGCGGTTCAGGATTCCACTCTACTACTTTCGCGCTCAATAGTACAGACGATATAAAATCTTTTCGAACCAATTGTATTAATTATCAAATGGCGCTATTGTCGATAGTTTTGCAGTTGCCTTTCGCAAAACAATCCATCACAAAGTTTAGCAGGTTCCAGAAATTAGTGTAGCAACGAGTTTTCTGAATCCTTGCATGGTTTGAAAAGTTTGTCGAATTATTTCGATATCTTTCCCCTTTTCCCCCGTGACAGATTTTCGCGCTTTTAACCCACACCATAAAAGCTATCAAATTGAAAGTTATAGGCACAGTTATGCACACTATTAATGTACATGTGTAGTGTAAAAATGATTCATATCGGATAAGAACTTTAGAAGATATAGCTTATAATGTGCCAATTTTTGGCCCCCTCTCCTATGAACTGTAATAGAATTTCACTTTATACAGAAATGTTAAAGTTAACATTTATGTTAACCAAATATGGTACGTCAGGATTATAAACCAAACAATGTTGACCTTTTTCCGCACCATCCCTCTACCCCACAGTACCTTTACCGTTATTACGCCCATACCCTTCAACGCATCGATACAAAAATCTGCATGAAATTTGATTTTCATGGAAAAATGGGTACAGTGTAGTGGTGTAAAATATACATCGACGCATCGAAAACATCGATGGTTGGCCTATCCAACCTACTATAATTCAAGATCATGCCAAAGTTAATAACTTATTCTCAGTGTTTACAGAATTGAGTGTGTCATCTCAAAGTTTATTCAAAAGCCAAAATCTCAGCGAAATAGACTGCTAAGGGGACGGTAATTAAAACTTTTATGTTGACATCATTTAATTGTAGATCTATTGGTCTTTCATAGCATCCAGAAATCTTCTTATGTTCAGATACCTTTAGTTTCACATATCTCATAATATATAATGAAGTTTCACATATCTCATAATAATAAGCAAAGTTTGTAAAACTTCGGAAAACCATGGATTCATCGATGTTTTTAGTCCGATGCATCGACCTCTGCGATGGTAAAGATCGATGTTTTGGTCTGGATTTACATCACTAGTACAGTGTATCCCACTGTCGGGCACCGTTCCGACTGTCTGCATCCAATTCTTTGTAGTTGTTGTTGTTTTTTTCGGGTGGTTTTTAACTATTATGTATGTAAGTTTTATGTGCGTCGTGTTTCTAAGTTTTGGTTTTATTATATGTACGATAGCTCTATATACACAAGCTGAAATGTCAGGGCTATGGGCGTGGTTATGCGTTCATTCTGTACAGCTGAGTGCAAAAATTTCAGTTATTTGCTCTCAAGTTCAAGATGTTTGTGCAGTGGAATTCGGTGACTCGCGTCGCGGCACACTACTTATAAGGTAGTATGTCAAACAATGACCAGTTCTGTATGAATTCTTTGGCTGAAATCAAGTTTGGCTTAAACCGATGTTTGTCTTTGGCTTAATATTTATCTTTGATTTTTTTGTTACTTGGAGATTTGAAGGCGAAGTCTGCAGTAAAAACAACAACAAACATACAATATTTGTGGTGAAAGCGAGCTTTAATCGTGCTGTATGTGTGCAGTGACTAACAAACACACACACAGAGACACAGACAGTCAGGCGGCAAAGAAGAGACTTGCCTTCTTGCAACTCATGCTATGCACTTGTTGCAACTTGAGACAGCAACATTTGGCAGCTGGACTGACTGACTGACAGACTGACTCGGCCAAGAGTCACAAACCAATTCACTTTTATGGCCTATTGGACACACACACACGCATACGTATGTTTGTATATATGTATCTGTGTATTTGTTAACTAAAAAGTTCAAATGCAAAAACTGCGAAACAACAAAAACTAACTAAACAAAAGTGAAATTTCAAATCGAACGAGTGCGCGCGCTGCCATAATTGGCGGAAATTACAAGTCAGACAGAGGAAAGCAACAACAATACCAGGCAGTAGCTCCAAGTAGGACGCTTCAGTGCATGCGCCCGGAATCGTAATAAAAAAAAACTTAATAATAGTGAACAAAAAAAAAAACAACTTACCAAAACAACAATGGCCAATAGACAAGCCAGCAATAATTGTTTAATCGAATTGAAATGGAAATCGAATTGAAATGGAAATCGAATTGAACGAATAAATCCAGACACAAAAAAGCAACACATAAATATGATTAAAAATGCACAAAGCGTGCTCAAGTAATGCCAAAACTGCGTAGACTTCAGGAATAACACTAGTTAACAGACATTTTGGCCACATGACCTGGAAAGCCCACAGATCAAATTAATAACTAAAAAATATGTACTGGCTTTTAGGTCCACGATCGCAACTCAGCTTAGAAAACAAAGTTCGGCTATACAAGGCAGTCCTTAAGCCAGTCAGGGACGGCAAGCACCTCAAACATCGAAATCCTGCAAAGATATCAATCTATAACTCTTAGAAACATTGCAGTCGCTGCATGCTATGCAAGCAACCAAGAAATACACAAGGACTTGAATGTTCCCTAAGTCAAAGATGAAATAAGCAAAACATCGCGAAGATACTTAGAGAGACCGTCTAATCACGAAAACGTATTTGCGATTAACCTACTAGTCAATAGTATAGAAGTTAGACGTCTGAAAAGATTTCATATTCTGGATCTTCTAGATCGATTTGTACAATAATTGTATAATAACCTTTAGAAAATGGAACTGTTGAATATTGATTGGGCATCCTGCCATTTTAGTTTTATTTTTACTTATAAAATTTGCTGATTGCAAACGAGAGATGCCTTTTGAAAATCGGTCAAAAATTGATCAGCTTATGAGTTAAAGTATAAAGTACCAGAGCAAACATCGCCTGTTAAATGCAAAAAAATGAAAAAATAATGGGCAATTCATATTTTAAAGCTAACAAAAGCAGCTAAAACTTAAACGACTGTAACTTGAAAACTAACGATCGGATTATCATGAAATCTTTAAAGTTATATATAGTATGGGTTTTGAGTTTGTGAGACCTGTTATATGTCGTACGTATTTTAAGTTATAACTTGTTATTCAGTTATTCTTGATAGATTTTCATAAATAAATCCTTATTTGACTCAGATTTAAATGTACTTTCGAAATAAGGTATTACAGTGGAGTCGCAATTGAATGAACACTCGGTTATGTGAACACTCGTAAGAGTGAACAAATTATTTCTTACATTGACTACTACTAAAGAGTCTAAAAACCAAGTTTTAACCAAAAACAGACCAAAATCTCAGCATTCTTTAAAAAACGTTAAACGTAATGCATTATCTTTTCTTTTTCATTTATTGAATTTTATGTTATGCTTTTCAATCAAAATTAATTTGTTGTACTAAATTAGTTAACATGCGATGATATGTGACGAAATATGACCCATGAAGTCTGTTTTTATGATAAAATTAGAAATTAATTGTTTTTTTTTTTGTTTTTTAAATAAATAAAAGGATATCCTAGATATCCGACTAGATTTGTGCATAATGTTATTTGAACACATCATAAAATGTTCAAATCGATAGAGTGAACAAATTTGGTATTGTGAACACCCTATTTTATAAACCTTTTTTATAAAAATATGCGGTTAATGTCGGCCAAAGTTCGAAAAATGAGTATTTTTTTTTTCAAAATTTTAGATAAGATTGAAGAAATCGCTACTTAGTTTCGAAAATCCAGATATATTCTATATAGATTTAGAAAGGTATGTCTTTCTTCTTTCTGAAACATACTAAATAAGGTGTTTATATCTATATATATCTCACTTAATTATTCAATAATTTGTAAAAGCATTGGCAACAGTCAACGTGTGTATATAATTTCAACAGAAAATCGGTTGAAAATGTTTTGAGTTCTACTCGACCAGATCTACAACCTACACTATATAATTTGTCGGCTATAGTTTCACTGTCGCACAGTGTTATCCTTTTGAGCAGTCTTTGCTGCTGTGCAAAACTTGTTCAATTTTGTTAACGAGTGTTATTAACACTTCTATTTGCTATTCACGCTCATTTATATTTGTAAGTATATATTTTTGGCAGCTCGACAACAGCTTTAATTGCAAGCCATACAAAATAAATGTAATGCCACAACGTAATACAATAATAATAATAAGTACTTAGAAAAGTAGAAGGCACAATATAATTGCCAAATGCATGACACACACATTCTCTTACACACACACACACACAACAATGGTCCAAGAAGCAATAGAAGAAACAGAAGAAATACCTCATATATCGTCGTTGCTTTGAAAGTAGCACAAACTAATTTTAAAGCTGAATGGAGCGTAAAGTTTTTCAGCTGCAATTGCAATGAAAACAAAAACAAAGATATAGAAATAGAAATAGAAGACATAAAGAAGCAAAAGAAGCAGAAAGAAGAAGAAGAAGAAACACACACAGCACAAAAAATAACAATAACAAATGCCAATTATTTTTAACCAACAAATATAATAAATAACTGCAATGCATGCCATGTTTTTTCTTCTTCTTCTTTTATCGCTGTTTCGCCGTGTCTGTGTGTGTGTGTCTATGTGTGTGTGTGTGTATTGGTGTATGCAGAAATTGAAAGTGACAACTTCAATTGTTCTGTTGCTCCAAAAGAGAGCAAAGTGCACGCAAGTGGCACAGTGGGAGAGACAAAGAGCGCGGCACAGTGGGTGAAAGCATCGATCTGACATCATTTAATACAAATATTATAAATCGCGCAAAATTTATAAATTATTTTTTTTAACCCTGAACGTCATTCTTACTTTTTTGTACACTAACGTCATCCTACGTCATTTTGACGACGACCAACTTTGAATCACTATTAACAGGATCCTGAGCACAGACAACGTCCACAATTGAATTTATTTTGATGTTTAGCTATATTTTTATTAAATTACTAACTGAACCATTGATAAAGCTGTCAATAAATTTATTATATAAACTAATTCTTCCTGTTCCCATTCCACTTCCCGTTCCTCTTCCCTTTCTTTCTCTCTATCTCTTCTTCATACCAAGTCAAGCTGCGGATATTGGTACCAATATCTTTATATCCTCTACCTATTCCTCTACCTCTACCTCTACCTCTACCTCTACCTCTACCTCTACCTCTACTTCTATCCATACCCTTCCTCTAGTCAAAGTTAATGCTTACCCACTATATAAATAGAAACACATTTAGTAGAGAAAATTGTTCAGCAATATCTCCGGAACCCCTATGTCGATCTTGTTCAATCTTAGATAAGAACACTCTCCAACATAATGGGAAGCTATCCTCAAAATGTCATCAAAATCTGTCCAGTAGTTTTTGAGGACATGAGTCACAAGGCAGTCACTTTTATATGTATAGATTCGTAGTGCATTAAACAGAACTATTGAAATTAATTTATACTGCTATTGCAATATTCGACATTAATGTGTGCTTTAAATGTTTTGGAAAGCAATGGTGAATATGGCACAATCCAACGGTTATCCACTTCTATATCGGTATTTCTTACTTTGATTGACTTACTTTTCTTAATTGATCTTCCTTTGTCTTTAGTAGAGCGTCGTCTATACAACGTGTATCCATCATTTCCAGTCACTGTATCAGAGACTAATGCTCTGGGATACCGCCTGCTGCATTTAGCGTTAATCATGCAAAGTGAATTAACGTTAAATTCACCGCACGGACCATGTATCATATTTGTTACCACGACATCACATAATTCTGGATCAACGAAGCTATCCGAAATCTCAGCAGAAATCACATGCAGTTGTCAAATGTCAATATTCACTCCGTTGAAGATTTTGACATATGACCATTTCTCAAGTCAAAAACTAACGCACACACAGACACCTTCTATAGCTTAAAACACTCACACGACATCGCCTTTCCAACAAAATAAAAAAATTCGATTTGGTCTTCCCATTCGCTCAAACATCCATCACGAACAGATTTTGCAAGTTTTTTTTTATATCTAGATTATTATTATTCGGGATTAGATATATCTATCCACTTTTCCTTTTCTCCTCCTTTTTATATATTTTTTTTTTATATATCTGTGGTCATATGGAAGAGTAGCTTCAGTCGACATAAGGAAATGTTGAGTTATTGCGTTCTGGAGCTTTATAGATGAGAATTCAAGACACCATTTCTTTTTTAAAACTTGTACATTTCTTCGCTCTCGCTATGAAGGACGTCATATTCGGAATCCTCGTACCCGAAAACCCTTGGGTTGATGTTTTGTTTTAAAAAAATCAATGGAAAATGGTATATGTTTATGTATATTAATATTCATACAAGGGTTCCAGACTTAAAATGTTCAATCAATAATGCGGGGAACTAAAGTTGAATGTAGAGGTATGGTTCCATGGGCTTCACTTAGAATTGAGAGTAATTTCACGTTAGGCGGTAGCCGAGGTAGGTTAAATTCCTTCCATACAATTCGGCCCACCCTAATATACATATATTTTATCTCAAAATCTTTTAATATACGCACTTCATAAACCAAATCTGCACTTTCGCCCACTGTGCACAATTTCAAATAAAACCTTTCAATAAGAACTAAAGCATGCACAAAGAGTGCAGAGCAATGTATACTTAACAAGGTAAAGTCGTTGCTGCGATGTTAGCAGCGCAGTTTCTTAGTTTCTCAGCAAGGTTAAATAGCATACAAAGCTTTCGTTTAGAATTAAGGCACGCAAGCAGGCCCCCCCTCCCCCCTCCCACACACACACACACACACACACTTGCATAATTGCTAGTGATGTTAATCTTGACCAAAACATCGATGTTTACCATCGCAGAGTCCATCGACAATGGACATCGATGTAGGTCAATGCATCGGACTAAGAACATCGATGCATCGATGGTTTTCCGATGTTTCATATTTACAAATTTTTTTTTTATTATAGAAGAAACTTTGTTATATAATATGAGATATGTGAAACTAAAGCTCCCTTAACATAAGAACATTTCTAGATACTTTATAATATAGACCAAAGATCTTCGACTAAAGTATGTCCACATAAAAGTTCTGATAACCGTTCGCTTAGCAGTCTATTTCGTTGAGAGTTTGGCATTTGAATAAACTTTGTGATAACACTATCAATTCTGCAAACACCATTTGTAAAACTGAGAATAAATTACTTACTTTGGCATGAAATTTTCTATGGTTTTCAAAACATCGATGTTTTGCCGATGCATCGTATGGCTAGCTATCGATGTTTTCGATGCATCGATGTATTTTTTACACCACTAATAATTGCTGCTGCTTGTTTGTGTGTGTGTGCGTATGTATTTTGAATTGAATATTGAAAAACGCTTTAAGCTGCCCAAAGCTATAAAATATTTAGCTACCTGGCGCCACCTGTTGCTCATTTGCATACAAATGCAGCGCAGAGAGCAGACGAAATTAATCGAATGAAATGGGCGAAGATGTATAAAAATGAGGTAATAGTCGAAATTATCAAATTTACAAATTTAACGACATAACAACAGAAACAACAACAACAACTTATAAACAACAATAGTAAATCAAAAGCGCAGTCAGCGGCGTTTATGAACAAGGGAGTGACGCACACGGGCTTATCGATGTTATAGCTTCAAGCGACATAACAAAAAACACAACAAGCAACAATAAACAAAAACAAAAGCAACTAACATTGAACAACAACAACAACTTGAGGCCGCTGCGAGCGTGTGAAAATAAGCGCGACACTTTGTCATATGGGGAATAGCACACACACACACATAAATACAGTGGCGTAGCTCAAACTTTGCAATGAGAGATGTGACTGAGACACTATTACGGCCTGATGTAATTACATTCTTTCATTGGAATTGTGGTTTTACGTCGTGGGTCCCAAACCTCACGCACAACCCTTTTAAAGTCTGTGGTGGCTTTACTGGTCTCAAAAGAACCCAGTGCCTCATACGACAAGCTTTGACCTGCTGAGGTGGTATTCTCTAACCCGCTCATCTCACGGGGCATAGAAATGATATTTTATGTTGTGCAAAAACAAGATTAAGAACTTTGCAAAAACAATACACTATTCGGAAGCTCCAAATAGTTTCTACTACCAGCAAATAGATATAGATACAATATTTTTTGAACGAATCTTATATGTTGCGAAAGTTTAGACAAAATCGAATCTTTTCCAAAAAAGTTAAAAAGCTGAATTTTGCTTGAAAAAAGCTCCAAAAATTCTTTGAATATATTTTCGTGATTAACAAATCCATTTTCAAGATCCATAAGGTAGAAGTCCAGAAATCGCATCTTTCATTTGTCTACTCATTATTCTGTTGTGCTTAGTTTCATGTCAACAGTTTTGCCAGTTTTTTTCGAAAACCGCAACTTCTTTTTCTCAAATCCTTCAAACTTCTTCGATTACATCTGCGTCGAGTTCCTTAGAGAAACATTTTCGCTTGCGTTTATAAAACATTGCTTTTAGTTAGTTTTATTTCGTCAAAATTGTGTCGTTGCTATTTAGCCAGTAAAGATGAGCGACAAATCGCTAAAAAGAAATCAACCTTAAAGTACCTATAAAATTTTGCAATTTGTATTCTTTAATAATAACGAATTTTGTCTTAAATATGTACAAAACTGCAAAATTTATTTGGCTTTTCGAATTTTCCTTCAAAAGCTTTGTAATTCAGCATAAACGCATGCGCCAACTGGAGATATCTTCGAATATGTTAGTTTTAAAGCAAAGAAACTTAAACTAGTAGCGAAGTTCGTAGGCAATACATCTAAATAAAACCTCTTAAACTTACCGAAAAGTATATAAACAAAAGTTCACTTTGTTTAGCTAACAAAAAGTACTAGCGATCGTTTCCGATCCGAAACACTCCGCCATCATTTTCACCACATGGACCTAAGAGTTCTCTATTGACTTAAATATCATCTCTGGCGTCTGTAATGTTCCCACAGAGAGATAGCCTTAGATCCTTGGTGTAAGCTTCGATCATCTCTTCCAGCTTGCACTGCCTTCTCCTAACTCGCCAGTTGGTTCTAAAGTACATTGAAGACTTTCACTGTTTGGTCTTTACTCAATGGAGAAACCTCAAAACTGTTCAGAAAGCTGATTGCTATGTAATTACGCTTGGGTACCATCTACACCATGAAGCTAGTGTGCTCCCAGTCAATGTGCACTACCTACTCGCCATCCCTAACTCGCCAGCTGCTTCTAAAGTGCTTTGAAGACTCTAACCCGAATCATTCAGCGCCGGTCACTCCAATGTCTGCATCACCTCAGATCCGTCAATACCCACGTGGCTGCACTCATTTCATCTTTTAGGGACAAGCTCTCATTGTTACACACGGCGACTGTCGAGGCCGTGGTGTTGCATGAAAGACCCAATGCAGTTCCATGGTGCAATGACGCTCAGGATTTTAGAAAGCCCCGCAATCTTGGATGCCTGTTCGCACTGCAGTCTTGGTTCTCACAACATGGCTTTGAGTGTCCATCGAAACCTACTGACCCACTGACATTATCGAACCCAGTCGAGGTAGCTCGCTGCCTCCTTCTAGGCCTGAGTGCTTCCAATATCTTGTGATCTGTGTAATCTTCCAAACACTATTTCTTATCTTTAAACTTATCATTCCATATGCTTGTCCACATACCAACAACATCTGCAAACAAAATACCATGTAGAATAGTTGCATTTCTTAATGCGCAGAAAATACTCTGTAATTGGAGAGTTTCAGCTAAAAAACAAAGCTTAATAGGATAGCATTCTAGCCCTTTTATGAGATATATCCCCTTGCCTACGTCACTGCACACTTAAATATAATAAGTGTAATAAGTTAATATGAGTGTGTGTGTGCATGTTAGTTACCTCATAAAGCTGATTGCAATTTAGATTCAGTGGTACGCTTAGTTATGCGGTAATTAAGGCATTATTAGTGGCATCTTCACTGCAATAGGTGTGTGTGTATGTTTGAAATTTAGTTACTTAATTGTGGTGATTTATTGTAAGAGTTGTTCAAAGAAAATGTCATCATCCAGAGACCTCAAATTGAAGAAATTACTAAGAAATTGTAAAAGGTGGAAGGGACGGATTCCTAAAAAATCAGCAAATTATAGTTATTCAATTGTTGTGATGAAACTATGAAATTCTTGTTCTATAGCTATACATATCAAGTATACGCAGCGTGAACTTAATTGCTGTGAATGTTGGCAACGCAGAGGTGACGGTTTAGCTTATGAACAACAAATTTAGAATAAAAACGATTAGATTTATTCTTTGCATAGTTACTTACTTAGGTCCTAAAAGATTTTTCATATAAGATGTGGTTAAAGTGCTCGCCTTTTGCTCTGATGACATAAAAGGCTTGTTTTTCATCATGTTCTATCATCTTTATCGTCATAGAGATACCTTTTTTAGATTAATTGTGGGTTTTCTGTGGCAATTTTGATTGTTTATCGCAGAGTTCAGTGCGAAACGCTACAATTGTTAAATACCGCAATTTGTTTACTGCCATGGTATAAATTTTTCGTAATTTTTGTGTGTCAAAGGTGAAGTAACTCAAGAATTTGTTCTTGGGCCTTTATAGTACGTGCGAATTGACATAGTTTTAAGGGTGAAGTAAAAAACGTCATGGTCAAAAATATCAATTAAAATTGGCAAGACGTTTGGAATGGGAAAAGTTGTTAAATAGCGATGTTTTCAAAGTCGTGCTAGACGCCAAAATAATTCAATTGAATGCATTTCTAGCGACAACGAAAATGTAATATTAAGCATACGCCTAATGGTCCTAAAATACTGAAAGCGGAACTTAACTTAAACGAGCTGAACTTGTCATATCAATCCTGAGCAGAGTGGAGCTAGGTTTTTTCAGTTCAGTTCAACTTCGTGCCGCTCTTCGTGTGCGTGAGGCCTTAAGCTGCCTTAAAACTTTCAAATATTGTTTTAAAACAATAAAATTAAGCGATTTAAGGTTTGTTTTGTTTTTTAAGTTGCTAAATCGCTACAAAGCCTGAAAGAGAAACTTAAAACTCGAAATGCCATTAGCAGCCAAATGCATCTGTGAGTGCAAGATGTTAGCTTTTAACAGTCAAGCTATGAAAATCAATATATAAATCAGCGTTTAGCCTTCGAGACAACAATTATTTTATAGCTTATTTACTTATACAAATTTTATAGTTTAGTGTAAGTTGCAGAGGGTTTTCTTGGACAAAAGCGATCAGTTATCCCATTTTGTTACTTTCTGCTCTTGTTTTTACAAGATATATTCATAGTTTTCTGTGCATGCCGCAAGACGAAGCAGTACATTTGGGGCATCCTTTGAAGTAGTGTTGACTCTGAGAACACAATGAAAGGCTGCGAGAATACTTGAAATTTGATATTACGCATACGCCTAGTGGTGACTAGCGCTGATACTGAGAACACTATGAAATGCAGCGATGATTCTCGAAATTTCGTATTACGCATACGCCTAGTGTGGGCGCTAAGAACACAACGAAATGCTGCGAGGATTCTCGAAATATCGTATTGCGCATACGCCCAGTTTTGACTAGTGCTGACACTTAGAACACATTGAAATACTGCGATGATTCTCGAAATTTAATGTTGCGCATACGTCTAGTGGTGACTAGTGCTGAACCAGAAAACACTATGAAATGCAGCGATTATTCGCGAAATTTCATGTTGCGCATACGTCTAGTATTCGAAATTCACATACATAGTTTACCCTATTTTTTATACAAAAAGTAAAAATTATATAGGCATAGTATAGTTGAACGTAAAACGTACATTTGACAGAGCTTGACACGAAGTGCCTCAGTAAAAGCTTAAAAGTGCAGTTCCAGTCTAATTAGTCCTAAAGCATTCGTCACGTCATTAAGGCGTCTATACTTAATACAAGTGAGCTCGTCCATCCCAATACACGGTTTTTGCAACCGATATGGCTTATGAAAGTGCTAATGAAACCTTAGACAAAAGCCTTCTGACGCAGATGACACAGTCAGCCATTGTTTAGTGCAAAAACACAAGAAGCTTCTAAACCATTGATGGACTCGCTTAGTAAAATAACGAAGTGGGCAAAGCTTAGAACAATGATGTTGTTACGGGCGCAAGTCTGTCAATCTATGATTCCAAAAAGATAGATAAAACCAGTGTTTAAAATTGCTCCTGCTCCGTAGCAGGAGTCGTACAAAAATTGCTCCTGCTCTTGCTCCTGCTCCTGACAATTCGGTAGCAGGAGCAGAAATTTTGCTACTGCTACCGAATTGTCAGGAGTAGGAGCAAGAGCAGGAGCAGGAGCAAATTAAAAGAGCAGGAGTTTTTAATCACTGGATAAAACAACTGCCACTCAATTGCATTTGCCATTTCCATTTGCCGTCACGGATTTGTGCGTCACATACGAGCCTACCCCCAACGCGAGTAATAGATGTTTCACCTCAAAAACCTTAGACTCATATCTTGAACTACACGTTGACATCACATCTTCTTGGTCACGATCCTAGACCTTGACATCTCCTTTGGCATGCTAAATAGCATTAGTAGCCATTACGAAGACCGTCTTAGGTCTCACTCCGGCTTGCTGGCTCATGCTTTTGTTGTGCATCAGCCTAGAAGAAACTGGTCTAAAAACTACAAATTAAAGAAAAGACCTTTTAGTACAACCTGGAGCAAAATACGTCATGAGGTGCTTAGTTAAGGCTGCACGGCGAATGACTCATTAATTCGATGTCATGATTGTCCAAAAACCCTATTGTTTCAGCCGATGTATGTGAGCTGACATCAATCCTTTTTCGGCGATTGGTTTGCAAATGCTTGTATTCTTCTTCTTCTTAACTGGCCATAACTACCCAATACCGGGTTACGGCCTGATGCAAATATCTCCTCCAGGCGTCTCTGTTTTGCGCGTGCTTGGTCCAATTGGTGAGACCAAAGGTGAAATCACCGTCCTATGCTGCTCCAACAGAACAGTTGCCTCATCGCCAGTTTTTCCTTAGAAACATGCGATCATTTTTTATGGAGTGTTGCGTTCCCGAACAACTTTTGTCAGTTTGGCTGATATACCTGACTTGGACCTAATAAGCCTCGAAGTGATTCAGTTTAGAAGTATAGAAGGCAATCCGCCTATGCGCAATAGCTGAAGGAATGCTCCGGCCTGAGCGCTAACTTTCTGCGATTGGATTACACTCACACAGATATTCAAATCTAAATTATGAGAAGAAGTGTTTATAGGAAAAGCTTATAGATACTGCCGGCACATTAAAACTTTGAACTCTGCAAAGAAATCATATTATATCGTTTTTCCATTTATGCAGAAAACTATGAAAGTTTGTGGCATTCCATTTTTTAACACCTACGCATAAGGAAAAGTCGAATATGACACCAAAAAAGAGAAACTGTCAAGCGTTTGATTTGTTGAAGCCGCCATAAATATATATCAGTAATGCATAAGATATCTTCTATAAATTATGATAATAAGATGCTTAACAAGAATAGCAAGAAATACATTATGTTGAGCTGTAAGAGAAATTCAAAACATATTGTTTTTCCCACTTATGGTTGGGGATCATAGCTTATTGTAACATCTTCATTTATAGTAGTATATTATGCCCAACCCGAAACAATGCTGTCATCTGCCATGTCGTCATCTTGAATGACAACAACAAACGCCCGCGCCTTGATATAAGCTCGAGTTAAGATCTTTCAACAGTTAAGTGCGATGATCTAATGCGTTGTAGTTGGAGCGACAGGAAAACCACAAACTACTATTACTGCGATTACAACTCTGGTGTATCTTATTGTTTACATATTTCACAGCATTTGAACTTGAAAATGTGCAAGTTTTCTTGACTTATCGTGTCTATGTAATGTGCGCTCTCGCTCTCTATCTCTCGCGGTTGCTTCGCCAGCGCTGAAGAAGACAATGAATGCGAAGGTGATGTTGTCGCAAATAGTTGAGTTCAATGCACTCGCCGCAAAATTGCTGAGTCTTGTTGATACGTCTTTTACTTTTGTTGTCATCTTAATAGTTATACCCTGTACACAAAGTGTAAAAGGGTATTATAGATTTGTGCAATGTTCTCCGAGACTATAAGAGCTAGAGCAAAAATAATACGAGTTTATCGAATTATGTTGATATCTTACCCCCTTCAACCGTAACAGATTTTCGCGGTTTGAACCCACACCATAAAAGCTATCAAATTAAAACTTGCCACAGTTATGCACACTATTACTGTGCATATGTAGTGTAAAAATGATTCATATCGGATCAGAACTTTAGAAGATATAGCTAATAATATGCCATTTTTAAGCCCCCTCTCCTATGAACTGCAACAGAATTTCACTTTTTACAGATATGTTAAAGTTAACCTAATGTGATACTTTAGGGTTATAAACCAACAAATGTTGAACTTTTTACTAATCATCGCCCCTCTCCTCATAGAACAGTTACCGTTATTACGAACATACCGCTCAACGCGTCGATACAAAAATTTACACAGAAATTTGATTTTCATGAGAAAAAAGGGTACAGGGTATTCCACTTTCGGGCACCGTCCCGATTGTCTGCATTAAATTTTTCTTGTTGTTGTTGTTACTGCTTTGGCTTTTGCTGCACAAAGCCAAATTTTATATGTAGCGTCTGCATACAACAATTTGTTGTTCAGGATTCGCGCTTTAAAGGTTTTTATTAGAGTCGCTTTTTGCTTTTTTGGGGCTCTTTTGACTTATGGAAATGAAACCAAGTAATTGTCTGCCCATCAGACAATGACAATGACTGACTGAACTTGGTCACGAAACACTGAGAAGACTAGTGTACCGAACTAATGTGGCAAAAGTGGCAACGATTTGTGGCATGCAATGGCACATAACTTATGGTCAAAAACAAAGCACGAATATTGAAATTCATAGCACTTGACGTGCCAATTTTGAATAAACAAATAACAGCAAAACAGCAACAAAAACACCCACACACGCATACTACTATGCCAGATTAACCGACTGAAACTTGCTTCGAATACAATATCTGCATATTTTCACCTTAAAAATACAAATTCGTTATGTGTTTATTGGATACATCTTCGGTATTTAGGCCAATTTGACGGTGGGCGAACAGCCAAGCAAAATTAGCACTTGAAATTTGCTGCGCTTCAAATGGATTATATTGGCTTGAATTGTTTTGCTTTGGCGCGCCTTAACTTGACGCAGTAACTAGAAGAAAACTACTTACTTTGGCTAGTGTATACCCTACACACAAAAAGCCAATACTGTCGGTTGAAAAGTGTTAGTGCTCGTGCGGCGATTCATTATGTTAGAAACGGAGAACCGAAAGCGCGAAGCTTCATGCAGTGCATCTGGTAGTATTCTTCGGAATACCTTAGCTGAATAGAGGGTTTACCCGGACCAAGGGGTCCCGGTCTCGTTCTCTGTTGTGCTAAATGCTTTGTGAATTGTGGGTATATAGTTGGATTTCATCCAATGCGAAAGAAGAAAGTACGCAATAGGCCATGCTGCCCTCAGTCTAAAAGCCACCTGAAGCCTAGGGCTATCGCATTCTATTCCGTACAGCTATGTTCAAAGTAATGGTCACCAGTCCTAAGCGGTTTCAAGTTGAAACACTTAACACCCAAATATAGGTAAAGCTGCGCCACGGCGACTCAAAGACCAACAGAGATTATGATAGACCTCTAACCGTACCATGAAAGAAGTCATGATTAAACTGAAATATCTTCGATATGAAATCTTCTTCTTCTTAACTAACCATAACAACCCGTTTTTGATGGTAGAAATGCTTAATTTCGATTCGCAACTTATGTGTAAGCACAATCGATATATTAATGGACAATATATAATTTTATATCAAAAACTCATAATTTTAATTTTTTTGCAATGTTAATACTCGAATGAAGCTAATGAAGGTGAAGTTTTTTTTCGTTATAAGAACATTAAATACGAAGTCCCAATAATCTTTTGGGAAACAAAAATTTATTTTTTTTATCTAAGATAAATTAAGGAAAAAATAAATAAATAAAAAAAATTAAAAATTTTATTATTTTTTTTAACATTCGATTTGGTTCAAATTTTTACTGTTTATAGAAGTGTAAAAGGAATTTTGTGAAAAAAAATCGTGATTGTGTTTTTTTCTTTTTTCTTACAAAAACAATAAAATTTTGTAATGACTTAATAAAAAAAAAAAATTCTCTTCATGGCCCTTATTAATAAGTATTATCTTGGAAATTTTTGTTAAAAAATATTCAGTAGTTTAGTCGCAAAAATTCAAAAAGTGCAAAACACGTTTTTTTAAATTAAGCAGTAACGCATTAATTTTTCTATCTAAATTTTTTGTAGAATTTTTTTTCCACCTACAAATCAATCTGCATCATTAGTTTTTAAAAATCGCTGGGGGCACTTTTTGGTACCTTAACCGGCTATAACCTTTATGTAGAAAAGATCACTGATCCATGTTCAACGTTATGAAGCAACCAATGGCGCTTTTTCGAGTCAAAAACGAATCAAATGCGGCATACATGCCGTGATGGTATGTATTAAATATGTAATTCTTATGCCAATAAGAGCATTAGTTGTTATTTTACTATTTAGACTAACTGACATAAAGACATTTCGCGACGGCAAATAGGGTCAAGTGTGTTAGATATCAAAAAGCATCCATGGCATAGCACTTGGCACAGCTAGATCTTTGAGACTCTTAGTTTTCGCAGCACCAAATTTGTAGAGTATATACATATACGTATGCATGAGCTGTCATCGTCAACATGAAACCAAACCAAAACAAACTGAAAATCGAAGGTATACAAAACGCGAGTGCACAAAAAAAAAAAAACGTTAAAAACTCAAATGGGCTAAATGTAAATATACCAGACGAATACGAGCTGAAACGTCTGAGAGTTGGGCCCGTCTAGCCATAATACTGGCTCATTGGCACCTGCCGCAGTTCAAATTGTAGTTTTAGTAAGCGTTTTTTTTTTCTCCTCTGCATTATCGAGTTGCAAATTAATTGGGACTACTTGAAGTTTTGTTTCGTTTGCATTTTCTTCAATTTTTTTCTACATTGGTATTTTTTTTTTCAATTACAGCAATTAGCCATATTTGCTGCTGCTCGATAAGTTTTCGCATGCTTAAAAATGAAAAGTTAAGAAAATAGTTTTTCACTTTTCACATATACGCCGCACCATTTAATGAGCAATTTACAGCTGCCGATTAGACGAGAAAAATCCGTTGAGCATATTCATAGTATACATCTTAATGATAGTTGAAAGTGGATGAAAGTTTTAACTAACCAAAGTATGTAGATTTGCCAACTGGCGTATACGTAATATTTGCGAATCTGAGCTGCATTTATAATTAACATTGCACGATAGGCAATATATGTACATATATATATGCACATATGTATTAAAACACTATGGCGGCCATATTTTTAGCGCTGACATATTTAGGTTGAGCACGCATCCAATACTTACTATATGTCTACTAAACGATACAATATACACTGAAAATCGAATATGTGGCAATAGAGTTAACAATTCAAAACTGAAAAGAACGGCAATCATTGCTGAAAAACTAACGAAAAACGTTTCTTTAGTAAATATGCAAATCTTTTTGAGCTAAAATAGCTTGTGTTGTTGAACATAGACCCATCCTGATCTTAGGGTTTTCGAGAACTAGATTTTGTGCGTTCTAATCACTGTTTCAGGCCAAACAAACCAGATCTCAAAGTTTTAAAGGGTTTTACAATAAGCTGTCTATGAGATAGTGACGAAAGTCTGTTTTTATTTAATAAAACGTGTACCTCTATCTATAAGCTTGTTGAAATGTCCGCAACGGTTTCTTAAGCTGGCACGGATTCGAGTCGTCCAACTTTTGGCTGAATTTGAGCGTTGGCTTATGTTGACTTTAAGGGCATCTGTCGATCGCGGCTTATTGGCATAGAACCGTGATCTAAGGAAAACCCCGAAGAAATTTTTTGGCGTGACATCGTTTCTTACTAACTGGCCATAACAACCCGATATCGGGTTACGGCATGATGCAAAAACATTCTTTCATTGGTATTGTGGTTTTACGAGGTGGGTCCCAAACCCTAAGCACAACCCTTTTAAGGCTAACTGGTCTCGAAAGAACCCATTGTCATTGTTAGTCGCCTCATACGACAAGCTTTGACCTGCTGAGGGGGTATTCTCTAACCCGCTCACCACACGGGTGGTTCTCAAACTTTGAGCTTCTGTGTCAGTTGGATCTTGTACGGCTGTAAGCCAAGTTGAAGTCTACAAAACGACGAGTTCGCTGGCAAACCGAAGAATCGAATGCTTCGGGTTGCCCTGAACAATCTGGCTTTCCTTTGAAGTACGGGTTTTGGCTGATTGTGTACCAACGAGAGTCGCTTCATAGTCGCCATCGCATCTGCCATGTCAACAACATGACCACCAACATCTAAACAAGTTTTTTCTACTCAAAAAGACAAAAATCAAACTAAACTTTATTGCCTTAGTTGAAAATGGGTTCATTGACAGAAAGTGTGTTTAGTCTTTGTCCAGAAGACGAATAATTTCTTCAAAACCTTCAATGTAACGCAACTTACTTTAGAGCAGGCCGAAGTACCAGCCGAATGTTTGACTCACTGCTTTTAAGAGACTACAGTTGATCGTCTCTAGACTGGTATTCCGGTTTTGGTGTGTTCTCTTTCTGAAATTGCTGGGTCTAGAGACACAGAGACTCTTTGCCACAGCACCATTAGCTGCATGAGCCTATGTCGCACAATTCTGGTCTAAGCTTTAGAAGAAGAAACATTGAAGGTCATATATATCGCTGACTAGACTCACATTCATATTTTGGTGTGTTCTCTCTCTGAAATTGCTTGGTTAAAAGACAAAGAGACAGTTCCTTTAGCTGCATGAGCCTAAGTCGGAAAATCCTGGTCTAAGTTTTACTAAGACACACTTGAGTATCGTCCTATTGCTCCCATACTAGCTCTATTCTGTGAATCGGAAGAGAGGCTCTGCAGCTAGCGCGGTATACAATTCGCCTGCATTTAACTTCTTCGGTTTATTTTTGCTTTACAGCAAGGGTCGGCAATGCCAGCAGAGTAGTCGGCAGAATTGCAGTCAGTGCAATTGTATTTGTGTGTCAGCAGAGAAAAGTTGTCAATGTGTTGACATTGGTGTCCATGGAGTTAGGCTTTTCTGCTCATGTCCAGCTCTCTAGTTCAAGTGGATAGTAACTTTTTGTCAAGCGTCTCGGAAAACCATATAGCTGCTTCCTTCTCTGATCTCTCTATATCTCTGTGTAAACGGGGAAGCAGCGTATTTGAGATCTTACGATCTTACACTTTTTTCTCACAGTGCACATTTAGGTATATATGTATTTACTATATTATGTACATATGCAGGCTCTTATATGAGCTAAAGCCACAAATCAACACATATCTTAATTAACATATTTCGAATGTATATATGTTTGTGTCTTGGAACGTGCACACACACACACACACAACATGACAGCCATAAGGCCATAAAAACAAACATCCAAGACACAACACACACACACACACACACACACGCATACATGCATATTCATAGCAATATGTACATTTATGTATGTGAGTAATATCTAGAAAAAAAAAAAAAAACACTTTTTGTGTAAAGTGATTAGCCTCGGGGCATGCCAAGCAATTGTTAAGCTATTTCGAGGGGCTGGCGGGGTGTGTTAGTTAGTTACCTTTATTATTAAGCAAGTCAGCAACTGGCCAACGTGATGTGTATCTTTGTATCTGGCTTTTTGTGTCTATCCGCATGGCTGTGAGTGTGTGTGTTGCATTTCAAAGCTGGACAACAGCTCCAAGTCACAGCTTGAGTTCGGCCCATTTATGGTGGACCACGCATATGGAGACAGCAGCTGCGGTCCGAGAGTCAACATCCTGAAGATCAATAAGCTGTCATGCAACATGCAACATGTGCTTTTATAGCATTTCGATATACTAGCTGCAGCATCCATTAGATATTACAGCAAAGGTTGAGATACAAGTGCAGTACATTGCATCGTTTAGTTGTTGCAGTTTTGCTTGAAATTAACTGAAATGCATAACTAATTTTACCTTAATTAATCGATTTTTTTCAAAACTAAATCGTTGAGCCCACCATTTCCGGGTTGAGCAGTGTCCACTGTAAAGGTTTTGTTGCAGTTCAATTCATTAGTTCCGTCAGCTTAGTTAATTTTGAAATTTTTGTGACTTTTTCGAGGTCTTTAAAGTTGAATATCTCTATAACGTGCCATGTTTAGGGTGCGCTTTTCTCTAGGTTTTGAGTGCTAACTTGAGAACAGCTTAATAGCATCGCTTCTACCTATTTAGCTGTCTGTTGAGAATCAAAAGCTTCCTTTATAGATTTGCAACCCTTTTAAAGATATTTCTGCACTGTTTTTGGTTTAAAAATTCACTTCGAATACATATGCAGTTGTAAGAGATTTCTCGCAAGCCATTGATTATTTCGATTATTACTTATTACAAATTTCTATGTCGTAATCGCTAGAACTGAACAAAATACGTAAAAAGCTGACAAAGTTCAACCTCAATCTGTTTAAAGCAGGGATTCAAACCGTAATCGTAACCGTAGCATTATACAAAACAACCGACTGAATTTTGAAACCGTAACCGACATAAATTTTTTTAGAAAACCGATAACCGTTATAATTTTTCCGATATAGCCAAATTAAAAACGATATATTTATACCGATACGATTCATTCTTTGCAAACTTACTTTACTTATTTTTTCATGTTGTGCCTTACATATCGTCATTCTGTGAAGCATTTTCATATACGTCACACAGTGGGGCCATCTAGCTTCTTATTGGCAACTGGCTATGGACCGAATAATAATAATGCTGCTGGTGCTTCTGCTGTTGCCATAAAAAGTGAAACACTAGACAACACAATCTGTTTGTCGCTCCCACTTCTTTATTTGTGGCCGTTGCATTGAGCCGACTTGGCAAAAAGCGACCATTCCCAAGACAGTGCATACATGTGCGTTTTTTTGTGTTCCTTCTCAATTTTGCTACGAGCGAGTCGGTCTAATAGACACAGCTACACAAGCAGCATCACATGTACACCGTCTTGAAAATGGTCCAGGTTTCCACTCTATTGCTTTCATGCTCTTTTTATAGGAACCGGTATAAACGGCAAACCAAAACAAATATCGGTTAATCGAATCGAACCCGATATTATTAAAGAAAGAACCCCGAAGAATACCGTAATCCTAACCGTATTCGAAATAAGTTTCGGTTTGGATACCTGGTTCAAAGTGTGTTTAAATGTGATGTTTTTCAAGTGTCATCACATCAGAGATACATCATATGAGAATGTTGCATACCCGTTATGATAACAGCATGCAACGTTGTAAGGATAACAGCTGTTAAATACAGCTGCTGTTTTAAAGGACCACAAAAAGTTCGATAGTATTCGATAGTTATGAGCAATGATTTTGAGCCATTAACTGCTATTTCGATGTACTTCATTTCATTGCCTATCCGAAATGACATATTTTGGTAGTTAACCGTAAACATAAGACAAAATTGAAACAGACCGTTTTCGTCCAACTTGTTGAAATGGCTTAAACCAAGCCTTATGCCTGAGAAGTATGACACTACCTCGAGTTGCTCAACCATAAGTTGTCAATGTATTGAGTATATTCACTTGCATGTATAGGAACCTTTTTGCAGTTGCCATTGTCAACATCTCTTCTGCCGTTGCCGATGCCTGGTTTGAGCCCTGAGGTATATAATCAAAGACTTTTCACAAGGTGCTTTCTTCAAGTTGCAAACCTCAAGACCTGTCCACTTGCTTTGATTTGCCGCATATCATTTGCAAGGTCTAAAACACTTGTCTGAACAGGTTCAACCAATAATAAGCTCAAATGCCAAGTAATAGATATATTCGTATCTTAAAGTAACTTGTTTACAGATATTTGGCATGCAGCAAACGTCGTTAACTGAAAATTTAACTAGCACACACTTACACACACTCACACGCACATTCACACAGCTTTTGAGCTGTACGAATTTCAAAGTCAAGCCCCTCTACTTCAGCAAATACCAACGTAGTGCCGCCTTCTGGGCTCTACCGCACATTCTAAATGGAAAACACAAACAATTCACAGCTCGAATAGGACAAAACTCGAAAATCAACTGAAAACCGAAAACCGAGCTAGTAAGATATGTGATTGTTGTGGTACATACATATAAATGGTATCTGGTCTGTATACTGACTTTACCTTTCCCTAAATCTCGGCTTAAATGTGGTACAAAAGTATATACAAACAGGGCTGGATTATAGCATGGGTCAATGGGCCCGCTATTGGGGCTTATATTATAAAAAACCTTAGTTTGGAAATTGTGTTTCGAATTTCTGTTGATTGTTTAATATCAAGAAGCAGCTAAAACCTTGTCTGACAAATGCAAAAATCGATGCTAGAACTTTCCGACACTCAAAATTTCTTCTTACGATCTTGTCAAAGCAAGCGGTTCT
Organism: Chymomyza caudatula; assembly: GCA_035041775.1. Classification (NCBI taxonomy): domain Eukaryota; kingdom Metazoa; phylum Arthropoda; class Insecta; order Diptera; family Drosophilidae; genus Chymomyza; species Chymomyza caudatula. The sequence goes on from JAWNKW010000145.1 coordinate 2,244,833, forward strand.
AGGCAAACATTAGCTTTGAGTTTCTTGAGGGGATCCATCGAGTTTCATTGAATTATCTTGAAACGTTTCATAATAGAGAATGTATTAGCCACAAGAGGTTCATACCGGCAAAGTGGCTAATAGCCTCAGTAACTTATTGAGATTTGGTAAATTTTCTTTTGAACAATTATACAAAACCATCAGTGAAATTTTTGGCTTGATTTCAGCTGTGCGAATCAAAACACTTTTACATATTTTCAATTCTTATAAATTTTATAATTCTCTTTCTAAAATCCACGATGTAGAAAATCCAGAAATGGATTGAACACAGACACACGAAAGTAATCTAATATACTGCTCTTTATTTTGTAATCGAAGCTATGTAAATTGCAGAAAACGCAGCTTCTTTTTTGCTCGAATCATCTTTAGCAAGATCCATAGATTCTAACAAATCTAAATTTACCTTTCGAAGTTCGCGAATCAAAGGGAACAAAAATTGATAAGCGAGATCAATGACATTCATTGTAATCTTATGGCCTGATGTAGAGTAATCCTAATCGGTGATACCAAAGGTAGTTAGAGTGCCCGCTACCTGTGCCTTCCAACGGAGATATGGCCTGCTCCTGCGTCGCCTTCCGTCAATTGCCGCATTGAAGTGTCGTTGTAGAGTCCGTCGTTCCGTTGACTGCGGTAGTCGTAAAGGGCCAAAGATCTTACTGAGTACTTTCCGCTCAAATACTCCAAGGGCATTTTCATGAGACAGCGTCATCACCCATGCTTCAGCGCCAAAGAGTAAAACGAGAAGGATGAGCTTCTTGTAGAGTGTTAGCTTCGTCTAACGAGAGTGCTCTCTACTACTACTAAGAGCAAAATTACATCTATTGGCAAGGTTGATTCTATATCGTAGACAATATCCATGACAACATGGTCCAACTTTGTCTTGCACCCTTGATCTTGTAATCACAAGTTCAAAATCAATAGCGTTTTTTTAATTTCGTGCGATGTTTCATTCCGATATTCCCCACTCTTAGAAATATATTTAAAAACCTTTTGAAAATCGCCCACAGCTTCGTATTTTGATACTCATCAGTCAAATGCAAATACTCCAAAGTTTTGGTTGCCCCATTTTTAGTTGCATGAAAGAAATGATAAACGTTTTCAATGTTCATAAGGCTGGTAATGGCATGGAATACAAATGCTATCCAGGAAATGCATATCCCCAATGGTCCCCTTAACTAATCCACTGCTATAGAGATACGCATATTGCAGCCGGGCCTTAGGGCCCGCACATATTCAATCCAGCACTGTATATACAGTGCCCGCCCGCTTCAAATTAATTGCAGTGCTTTTGAGTTCGCATGCCTTGACTGTGTGATACGCACATTCACACACACACACACACACTCACACACACTCACACACACACACACACACACACACACACACACATACACACACACACACTCACACACACACACACACACACATAAGTCGCATAAAGTGTTTAAAAATTGGTATGCGTCTCTCTTTAGTGCAATGTTAAAACTTATGGAATGTTAAGATTTATGGCTTAGTGACAATGGGGGGGCTGTGGGTCAATAGTAATGCCAAAAACAAAGCTACATATTTGCTTGGATCGTACTTATAAAAGTTTTATTAACAAGCCAATGCTCTGTTACCAAGAAATTGATTGGCAGACCATAGAATGATATATAGATAGATAATGTTGTTGGGGAATAAAGCACCCCGACCTTGTAGATCTATTGTGCCCCCTACTGAGCTTTTAGCTCCCCTGCCAGTCATATCTCTGTTATAAACTTAGTTGTATTGGATCCTGTATCCACCGAGTAGCGACAACCTTCTTCTCGCCAGGGCAACACACTCAGCCAGGATGTGCTGGCAGCATTCCTGCTCTAGTTCACAGAACATGCAGATGCTGCCCAGCTTGTTCAGCCCACAGTGTCCGGTAAGCAGATCTGTTAGAATTCTTTTCGAACTGCGACTAGTTTCTTGAACCTCTTTAGGTTGTAGCGTCGAGGAATTGTTTGACCTATCTGAAGGGTGTTTGCCCAGTTCGCGGTTGTTCTCAGTCTTTCTTCTACTCTCAGAAGTTGCTTGACGGTGTGTCAAGAAGGGCTCTGGTCCTATAAATGGGCTCACAGCACCGTCTCTTGCCAGCTTATCCACAACTTACAACTTATCCTAAGTATAGGAGTGAAGATTGAGATTCCTTAAAGCAGGCGAGGCAGACCATTACTTGATTTTACCAAAATGAGAGCTATTCCTTGCATCTGTTCCATAAAAATGAACAAAATCATATAAAAACATCAGAAGTTATTTCGACAAAAAAAGAAGTACATAAAAATTTCAAGGTCTTCGGTAGTTGAGTGGAAAATCGACCTCACTCTTGTATTAGAATCACATTAGGAAAAAACCAATATATACTCAAGTGGGTACTGACATCGTTTAGCATCGTACTTAAAATTTTGTGACTGTCTGAAATAGCGAAAGAGAGAGGCGCAAGTTACTCTCTCTCACATACGTTTGTTAACAAAAAGCAATGCATACACATATCCATACATATAAGAGAAGAGAATGAAAAATTAAGAAGCTGCGCTGCTGACATCGCAGCGATGACAGTACCTTTATAGGTATAGAATGGAAAATACCGTGTTGAACAATACCAGTTGCAGCTCTTGTACTTTTTTTGAAAAGGTCAGCCTAACCTACTTTACAGTATATCAAATTAAGGATGGTCTTTAGGGATTTTCTGCACCAATTTCCCACCAAAGTATGTTCAACAATTCTGTGCACTTTTGAAAAATCCACTTATCTTGAAATAAGGCAATTTCCCAAGATTTTTGTTATAAATACAACTTTTGAAAAGGGATATTCCTGTCTTACTGGCATATTTCGGCGATTAACGGATCAAAAGTTATAGAGTAAGACAAATCAACTTTTCTGCGAATTTATTGAAATTGCGTATGATTTTTTCGCTCTCCTCGTAAAATTGCTGTTTTAGACATAAGAATTGAATCTTATTGCGAAAATTAGAAGACGTATTCGTTCTAAAGACAGCTACACGGTTCAAGATTCTCAAAGCAATTAGTAAGCTGAGTTTGGTTTTGGTGAGAATCCACACTAGAAATTGTGGAGTTTCGATAAAGTTGGAATATATAAACTATATAGAGCGCCATGTTGACACTATTCCTGAGCTAAGTTTTGAAAAATTCTGTAAAATCGCTGGTTTTTCAGAGTTGTTCTTTGAAGTCTCATTTTAAGCATTCCAGTTAAAGAGTTTGATTGAAAGTTTGTGCACGAAACACGAAGCTCGTGAAAGCCGAAACACGATGTATAGTCAAATGTTACCTGCAACTAAAGTGACTTGAGCGCACAAGTTGTCACGTTCGCAACTCTAGCAAACGGCAGACAAACGCCAATCTTTCATAGTGTTGAAACACAGAAATAGCCAAAACAATTTCGCAAAGTAAAACATTTCAATTAGCGTTTATTTTTTAGTGTCAATCTTGACATTAGCATAAAAAAAAAGAAAGAAAAAAATCATTGTTTAGTTTACTTAGCGAGTACGTACATTGTATATAGTACTATGTGAGGAGATCTTTACGCGAGTTGCCGCAAAGAATGTTCGTAAACTTGAAGAACTCTAAACAAACAATTAAGAGTTTGTTGATAATCAAAACGAATTGTGACTCAAAGAGAGTCACGCTTCTTTTTATTATAAGCTACACTAGTATCACGATAGGCACGATATTTGTTGCCATACGATGTGTGATTAGCACTTAATTCAGTTCACATTGGTTCAAGCCAGCTCCCAATGTATTGTGTGTCGTTTTGTATCTGTGCGTATCGTATATGTGGCAACAAAGTGTTTAAACTTAATATTGTAATCATGCGCAAGATTACTGACACAATTACTCAGACACGATTCGATACTTTGTTGTACAATAACTCCACTTGTTATGGTTTGCTGACCGGCTGCACTGCACCCAAAGTTCAATGCTTGTTCATTTGATTGATTAAATTCATGGAATGATTGTGCTTAATTGACATGCATTCGATGATTGAAGCATGCAAGCGCTTTATGTATGTATGTGACTAATTTGCATAAATGCAACACACAGGTGTGTGTGTGTGTGTGTGTGTGTGTGTGCCATTTGTAGATACATATTGTATAGGAAAGATACATGGCTTGGGATAGTCATGCTGTGGCTTCTTGTCGAGTCATCGCTGTCGTTCTCTTGCCGAGTTTTACGTGTACAATACACAACGAACCGTTCATTAGATTATTAGAACAACGCTGAGTTGACATAATCAGCGCACATGTAATTAGGGAAATGGCCATACTTATGTAATGGGTTACCACTAACGGATTAATACCATTACATATTCTAGTTGAAGTGTTATGTGATTGTAAGCTGTAGTCATTGGCACATGCTGTTAGATGGGAAATCATTGTAGTTTAAACTGTAACGAAAGAGTGATTTGCAGAAAAGCTAAGTTAAAGTTTATGGTTTATTAGAGTGGGTCAAACAAGAACTGCCAAATAAAATTTGTTGTTTATAACTTTGATACAAAAGATATCGCTTAAATGCAATAGCGTACACAAAAGTGACAATTTCATATAAGCGATAATCGGATATATGCAAAAGTATTTACTAGATATCGCCTATACGCAATAGCGATAATCTTAATAATCGGATATATTGAAAATGTTTTCTATACAAATATATCGCGATAATTTCACACGAGCGATAGTTGGATATAAGCGAAATATTTTCTGCACGGTATATATCGCTTATATGCGATAGCGTTAATGCTGCGCAATACTTTCATATAAGCGATAATTTCATATAAACGATAATCTGATATATGCAAAACATTTTGTACAGTAAATAATCATAATGCATATAGTGTATGAATAACCTTAACCCTTAATAAATAACCAACTTAACCTTCTAAGGCAAAAATCGAAATGCTTTGAACAGGGGCTATATATAAAAGCCGCTAACATATTCGTAAACAAACCAATAATCAGAAGCTAAAATAGAGCTTTTATTTAATAACCTTTAAAGCAACTGTTTTTGATTGAATTTCTTACAAAACTGGCCACCAAATTAATATATTAATCATTCGTTTGTGTGAAAGATATGCCCCTTGCCTTTCTAAGCTTAAAGCCCAAATTCGAGGCACATTTCTAGAAAACTACAAACAATAAGTTACAAGAGCTGCATGCATATAAATTATAAATGTCTTCTACACTCTCGAGTCTAAGAGAACATAAGGTGGTATCAAAATCAGCAAATTTAACGAGTTTCTCTTATTTAATTCATTAAGACAATGATTGCATAACTTTCTAAAAACTTAAGGGAAAAATTTTTCACGTAACGTCCATATATCAAGTCTTCGTGCTGTTGTCCATTGTTCATGATGTCAATATTATCCTTACTTCTAAATCAAACATAATCAGCTAAGTGAACCCAGTCCTCTTATATTCTGTCACGTCACGTATAACTTTTTGCGTCCTTATATCTAAAGACGTCTGTCACAAGCATAACCATGCAAATGCCCATGTTTTACTAGATTATATACCAGATTAATTAATCTCTTGACAAGATTGACAAAGAGAAGTCCATTACCGAATTCCGAATTCCCACGAATTTTCTGCTCAAATTCCTTGCTTAAATTAATGATAACTAAATAAATACCTTGATCAGCCTAAAGATTCCTGCTTCATGGGTTTCCGAATTTCGTCAAGCCTTTTGGATCACTCACTTGGCATCTTTAACGGCACTTAAGCAATAGTAACAATGTTAGCAATAGAAGAAGAAGAAGAAGAAAGAGGAAAATGCAAGCAATAAACTTGCACATTTTCACTTTAATTATGACTTGTTATGTGCAACGCATTGAAATGGTATTCGTACATTTAAAGTATCGTATAAAGAAACAAACGTACATATACCCTGTACCAATGTATGCAAGGGTGTTATAGACTTTGATGCAATGTATGTAACATGTGGTAGAAGCGTCAGCCTCGAAGACCATACGAGTTAGGGACAACAAATCTTACACAGATGAAGTTTGCTGAAACATGTCAAAAAGACCCAACTATAGAGATGCAATTTTATTGGTGGTACTAACGAGGTATTGAATTTTTTCCTTTGTGTCACACTATCGGCGTTTTTCTTTATTCACTAGCGATAGTATAAACACATGGCTAAAGTTCGCATCGTTTCGAATCGAGGGCGCTATCGATATTATCGAATCTTTTTGCTGAAACTATCGAAAATATCAAATAGCGCCACTATCGGAAGTTTGCCGCTCTACCCACTATAAAGCCATCCGACCGCAACTTAGAAGAATTGCGCCATCAAATTTGGTATATATGCTCTTCTTCTTCCTGGCAGCCCTTAATAACCAATTACCTACCCGACGCACGCGTTCTTCAGATCCTGTCTTCGTATTAAGACTCATGTGCGAGTTGAAACCATCCCTAGCACTCCGGCAGTCTTGCCCATTGTACCATTCATGTGAGCTTAATAAGCAAAACATTGTTGAACACTACTCCAATTATGGGCTTCATTTTTTTGCCAGCTTCGCTTGTGCTTCGTCTTTAATGCCGTCCGCTTGTACCTATTTTTGTAGTGATCTGCAATGAAGTAGTCTTGACATCAAAATTTTCAATCAAAAACTTGTTGGACATACAGAGCCTGTTGTGGAAGTAGTCGGTCGGAGTGTATAAAAAATATTTATTGACAAAACTGATTCATGCGCTCACCCTTCTGCGTCTACACACTGCTGCTAGTGGCACTTACAGCGGGTAACGCCCGTAATCCATTTGAGCTCGCACGTCATGGCCTTTTGTAAAGCTTCCACCCAGCCGTGATGGTATCCTTTTTGTATCGTTTGAGGGAAGAGAAGAAATCTGACAAGGCAACGCTGGGCGGCTAAGGCAGGGTCGCGATGTTATCTTGGGTCAGGTACGCCGCCACGCGCAAAGCTATGTGCTCAGCGCATGATGGCTGATGGCTGAGCGGACACAGACTACGCTTTTTCTCAGACGATCTCCACATAAAAAACTGCATTAAAAGTTTGTCCCCTTTGTGTCCCGGACACAGACGATGCTTTTTTTGTCGGTCGTTCAAGGGCCTCCACATGAAAAAATGCACTAAAAGTTTGTCCTCCTGGCACAGGTACCCTAGAGGTAACTCCCTTCGAATCGAAAAAGCATATGTGCATAATTTTGGGTTGGCTTTTAAATTAGCGTTTTAAAAATTTTGGCCAAAAAATGTTCGTTTGTTTCTTCTCTTTATCGCAGCGTTCTGAATTTTGGTACACATAAAATACATTTATAACCAAAAAAAAAAACATTTGATCTGGAGTTTTGTTCTCTTTCGCCCCATTTGGACGCTATGATCAAAACAATGGATTTTCATAATTTCGTCTTATTGGACGTCCTACCAACTCTTCACATCTTGCCGAAATATTATAATTATTATTGCTGATTATTTTTTTTATCAAATTTTTAAATACATATTTTTCAAGAACCTTTAAAAATGTGCTTTAAAATTCCATGATCAATGAAAAATATTGCAATATGCAGTGTTTTTTATCTCTTCACATAAATTATAAGTACCTACAATTTCGTCACATTTTTTTACTTTAAAGATGTTCTTTTATTTTATAGAATATACATCGCAATGTAGTCAGGATCATTTATGGAGTTCGCTGTAATTCTGTACTACTCCTATTCCTATACTATTTAGTTTTTACACCTTAAATTGTCGGAAAAATGTGTTTATTTTGAAAATTTTAACAATTTCGCCAATCGAATATCATCTGGATTGTGGTCTGACCTTCGAAAATACATAAGGTGAAAAAAGTTGTCAAGCTCGGAAAGCTTGTAAGATAGCCGAAGCTAAGCTAAAAATTTTCGAAGAGTCTTCGTTTCAACATTCTACAGGCTGTGTCAAAAGCCTCAATGAATCTCGTTGGTTCTACAAAGAAATAAGCGAATTCTATGCAAATGGGATTTTGTATTTTCGGATACTCTTCGAATTCCAGCTGAATAACGATTCTACTTCTTGACTGGCCATAACAACCCGTTAACGCGTTATGGCCCGATGTAAGGCGCTCCTCCAGCCGCCTCCAAACATCATTCATTAGGAGATGGAGTCCTTTGCGTCAACTTGGTAAAGGTAAAGAAAGGATCAGCCTTTTCTATCAGAAGCCAGGCCATCTAGGAAAGGATCTTAACCCTTGCATAGCTTAAGACGCTCTATGGGATGCATCAAGAACTTTAATGCATTCTTTACAGCTTCTTAGCAAGAAAGACGACTCCCATGAAACTTGTGCTTACGTCGAAACAAAGACGCCAAGGTGGCTCTATGGTTATAGGGTATCACGACTATCTGTACCAAGTGATATTTTGATACACCTAATTATTTAACGTTTTCGTTTTGATTTAACGATTTATGAGCACGGCCTGTTCAGTTATCCAAGCCCGCGATACCTGCCAAATACCAAATTTTTATCAAACAGAAAACAAAAGCAAATTGTCCAAGATTTTACTGTGACTATATGGCATATATGTAAGTAATTGTATGTGTGTGTGTGTGTGTGTGTGTGTGTGTGTGAGTGTGTGTGTGTGTGTGTGTGTGTGTGTGAGTATATATGTACATATGTCCATGGCTCGTTGTTGCACGTGGGCAACGTTGCGTGTCCATTTAATTCATGCATTTGGCAATAAATTTAATGTCTAGCTGGTCTACGTGCTTCTAAAGTTTTCACTGAATGCTTCATGCCACTCGTAGTAATCGTAGTTGTTGTACTTGTAAGTGGTAAGAAGCAGAGAGAAAGACTAAACAAACGCTCCAAGAGCTGGCCCCCTCCAAAGTAAAAGCCAAAACCTCTAAAATGGAGCATAGCACTCTTACCTTTTATGGAGTGCATCGTATGCCTTATGGGCATATCTTTAGTTTGACCTGCATACGTAACGCATAACTATTGCCCTGATTTGTATGCCAAGCCTTCACCGGTTCACGTCTACGGTACAGTGTGCCCCGCGTGCGTGGTCAGCGAAGTGTGCACAGGCGCAGTTATCGCTTCTCTCTGTCTTCGCTATAAACTGCATTGCTGCACAGCAGCAGAGACCTTTCTTTGGGCATTGTTCCGGTGCCTTCTCAAGCATTCAAATGAATTTCACTGCAACGCATGGTAGCCCCGCCGGTTACCAGAGACCACAGCAACCAGAGAGTGGCACGGATGCGGGCAGCAAAACCAAGCTGTGCCGCCAAATGGCGTTGACATCATGCGGAAATGTGTTTGCCCATATATGTATGTGTGCTGTTTGTGGTTTGGCGCTGTCTATATCCAAAACACACCCGGCGTAGCTCCAAAACACCCGCAAAACACACGTTTAGCTGCATGCATATGTACGTTCACATGGAAATATCCGCATGAGTTGCGTAATTAAGCCAAAGCCCCCAAAAACAGTGTTGTATTCATGCAGCTACGTTGACGAAATGTAAGAACTTTTACGCCAAGCCAGAATAAAATGCGGCCAAGGCAGCTGGAGCATATGTTTCCAGCTGAGGGTCACCAACTGGGTATGAGCCCAGCTGTTGCTGCAAGCAATAGCTAAAGAATATGAGCCAATAGTTCACCAGAAGTCGGCACTAAGGTCTAGAGCAAGGTGGAGCGAGGGAGAGCCATTGTGAGAGAGAGCGCGCTTGGCTTATTTTGTTACCAAAGTATATATACGAAGTATCGTTTAGATTCATTTTGAAATCCTTACAAGCTTTCGTAAAGACCATAAGAGATGCATTCAGCCCATCAATCTACCTTATCTTCTTACCTTCCATCAGAAGCTAATTCTGTACAGAATCATTAGTTTCGGTAATCGGATGATAGTAGCTCTCAGAATGCCGTAAAACATTATAACAATTTATATATATTTATAATGCTGGATTTTGATATACACTTTCGCCAAGAATTTGCGAATTCAATTCGCAAAAGCTTAAAACAATACAATTTACATACCTAATAATAATACCAAGATGCTGTTCATAAATGACGTCACCACTGAGGTGGGTAACATCAAATTGTGAGGTTGTATGACGATGGGGGAGGTGGGTGTGCCGAAAAAGTGACGTCAAAGTCAAAAAACTGCAACTAAATACAGATACTGCTTTCTCCATTTGTGACGTCACAATAGGGGTTTGACCAAATTTGAGAAGAACAGGAGCAGCTCCAAATCTTTAAAATCTTGTTAACGTCTGTTTACGCAAATTGAGGGAAATTCGTTGTTCAACTTGTAGAGGTTTAAGCGTTGTTCTCTTCCCAAGATAATTCAAAATTAATCTGCTTGTATTCTGTAAATGATGCCGTCATTTCCTTCAGTAGCCGCGCAACATACTTGAGGTCAGTCCGCAGCACAGGAGACTGGAATCTTAACATTCTAGAAAAAACGAAAAAGGCATCGATGATGCTTTAGTCACTCCTCAAATGGCATATGGGCTTAACTGGAAATGATTGGTCCATGTCTCTCAGAGACAGATCACGTAATTAAACGCAGCTGCCGAATCATGATTCATGTATGCTATTCGCATCACGCAGAGTGCTACCCTGTGCCCTTCACCCCGGAACTATACAGTAGAATAATTAGCTATATTTGAGGGACTCAAATTTTAGTACAAACTCCGAATTTGCTCATTCTTCCATTATAGCAAAAACCCCTTTTGTTCGCCCTAAGACCGATCACTGTGTATCGTAAGTGTACACCAGCTTACCCTTTAATACTTTCAGTGCGTCTGGAAACGAATGGTTCCAAGACAGCTGGAGGCCAGATAGACAGATATAAAGCGGGCTTTTAGCCTCCGGGTCGAGGTCTTTGCCTCAAATGCAGCCCCACACTGCCTCAAAGAACACTAATATGTTGGAAAATATAAATATTTGCAGGGATAGACAAGAGTCTATCAAGTCTATTAATTCAATAGACCTCAAGGTCCATATCGAAACTGTACCAAATCTCTAGAGATGCACAAGCAACTGCCTGCTACTGCGCAGCTTCTCTCAGAGAGAGAGCGCCACTTATAAGCTCCAAATGACTATCTTCTTAATTTTCGGCTTAAATATTTTCATAAGTATTGTTCTAAGGTTGGCTTTAAGTCCAAAAATACATGAAACTGAACTCGGTTTACAAAATTATTCCAATCGAAACCGGTTTAGCGCCTTGCTCTGATGACAATTATATACTAATTTATTCCTTTATTCTGTGTATTTGCAGCGATGTCATAATGGAGCCAATGACCATGTTGGTATTGGCCTTTCAGCTGCTGGCACTTTTCTCCATTGCCGGCGCTCTGCTCATCTATTTAATATGCAAGGTGCGCGAGGATAGCCAGTCCTGCACCGCAGAGGCCCAGCCCAGTCGTGTGGTTTTGGTGACCAGCGCAGACACGGCTCTGGGCCTGCAGCTGTGCACGCATCTGGCCAACAAGGGCTGTCGCGTCTTTGCGGGCATGAAGGAGGCCCAAGATTCGCTGCCCGCTAAATTGCTATGCGGCTGGATGAAGATACGCGAATACAGCGAGGAGCCCATTAGCGGCAGCATTATACCCATGAAGCTGGATGTTACACGCGAAGATGTGCTGCGTGAGGCCACCATTGCCATGGGCGCACATCTGAATGTCAATGAACGTGGCATTGCGGCGGTCATTAACACCAGCGGCAGCGTATTTCGCGGTCGCGTTGAATCCCAGGATGTGCAGCAATGGGAGCACATGTTGAAGACTAATATATTGGGCACACTGCGCGTAGCCAAGGCTTTTGTTGGCTTCTTACGTCCCACACGTGGTCGCTTGTTATATCTGGGTGGCAGCAGCGCCGGCGCCAGTCTAGGCGGCGATGGTTTGGTTGCCTTTAATGCATCGCGTGTGGCCGTCGAGAAGTGCGCCGAGGAGCTGCGCAAAGAGTTGCAGCCATATGGCGTCAGCGTTGTGGCACTAGACACTTGTGGCATGACTGCCGAGTCGCTCTACAAGCCGCCAGTGGCACAAAGTGAGTGGTATAGCATTCGAGGGTGTAGGGAGTCGTAATCATTAAACATTTGCTGAAGTTTTTGAAATGTCTGTTTCGATTACGATTCCATACAAAAACTCTGTTGCGGTTTTTCGCTTTTAACTGGGATCGGGAGAGTAGTGTACTTTAGTCAATAACTTGCACTAATAAACGTTTTCTTTTCTGGTTTCTCCCTTTTCCAATCTCTTCCAGCCGTGTCAGAGAGCGCAGGCGCGCCCACTCAATATACCGCCGATGTACTCAGCGCCAACGCCTTGCAGGTGATTGAGCGTGCTCTTTGGGACTTTACTCCACAGCAGCGCTACAGTTTGCTCTCCCACAACAAATATCAATTCACGTTGCCATGCCGCTCCTCGCTGCGCGTGCCAAAGCCCAGCCCGACCAGCGATACTACCGGCTCTACGTTGGCCCTCAAGCATGTGCAGACCGTTTAAGAGACCCTACCGGGAACTAGTAACTTTCTTTGCTTGTGTTGGTTGCTAAAGGCGCCAGTCAACTTTCAAGCTATACGGGCCTCTTATTTTTCCGCCTCCCCCCTTAAGCCCCCTAAGCTCCCTGCCCTAATGTACATACGCATCTGTTTTGTTTCCACACATCTCTGTGTGTCTCTCTATGGCTTCGCTGTATGTATTACTTACATATATGATGTGCGTTTTATATATACATATATATATATAAATAAATAAAATAATGTTTTTTGTGCGAGCGCAATTTGGATTTATCTATGTTGCAAATCCTGCGACATTCTGCAATTTTTTTTATAAGATTTTTTAAATGTATATGTATTTTTTTATACACCATTCAGTGTTATGATAAAAGTTACAAAATCAAAAATAAAAAAATATCTTGTGCTAATCTAAAAAGAATGTTTTATTACGAATTACCCTCTTACAAGGGTAAAGTTGTTGAATCCGCCTTCATTTTACATAAAACGTTCAAACATAATCCATAAGACAGCATTTCCCTGTCCGAAAATGTAGAGGGTAAGTATTTTCAGCAGCCTAATACTTCTGAACTTGATCTGAAGCGATGGAATTTATCTAAAACATACTCAAAGCATGTTAAACTTCAAGTGAGATTATTTTGAAATTGTCCTATCAATTTCATATTTCCAGAAGCTATTCTTTCAAATCTTAAGTCACTTTTATGTACTAATTCATATTACATGCCTACCCCTTGGAAGCCTTCCTTCAACAACCTTAAGGACTTTTCACCAGAAGCCAACATAGATGTTCATTAGATTACTTAAAGGTCCTCGTTCCAATGAATGCGGTAGTCGTTGGCAACGCGCAAAACCCCAAAGATCTTACGCCAAAGGCAAACGACTAAAATTTTAAACATTGCCATGACATGATCCAAAGGAGGATTGTTCCCCATATTCGGCAAAACGTAAATTATTGGTTAATTGAAATGATATTGAAAGACTTAGATGACATCCACTTTGCTGTGTTGCGTTTTCCAGATGTTTGAATATTTTAGACGAGCAAGAACCAGATTCTGCTATGTCTTGACGAATAAATTGGCGAAACATAGGATGCAGGCATAAACCCCTTTAACAGGTTTTATTAGTCGTTACAACTCGAAACTCGTTACAACTTGCTCTGGGCTTGCGTTGGCGTACATTCTCTCTGCCGATTTGCCTTGTTACTAAATTGGTCTCTAAGATAACAGCGCACAAAAATTGCTGTTGGCTAGTGTTGATTTTTATTGCACACTGCCCACCTAACATTATTCATATTTCGATATAAAATCATAGCGCAGCACAGAGGCCGGATAGACTTCTCCAGCTCTGGCCTGTGTCTTTTCGCCGGTACGCTTTGGCAAGTGTATAAGCACGTCGGCTCCAACTATGCTCTGCAAGCGGCTGCTGATCTGTAAAGTGAAATCAAATTGATTAAGTTACATATGCATATAAGCCGGGTGCAGTGCGTGCGCGTGCATGACTTGACTCAACAACCTACCTGATCTCCATTGACGCTGGCATAGAGCTGACCATTCTTGCTTGTCACCGAGGCACGCACGTATTCGGGTCGCGGGTCCAGCTCAATGGCGGCATTGAGTAGCTGCAGAGAGTGCAAGAATATTAATGGGATTTACATGGAATGGCAGAAACTTTCATTTTATGTCGTCTCATCTGCTAGCATATTGCGCAGGTTAAACAAACAGTGTTTCTTATCGGCAATTGGAGGGCATAAAGCACAGATAAGAGCAACACAACATACTGAAGTGTACTTGAAGTCATCAAAAAATAATTCAAAGTAATGATTACAAATCGCGCCAACTAATTAGCCAGCTTTTGATATTAGTTGAATTCAACTTGTCATTTGTGCAAGGCTTTCGCCTAGAAAGATTTGATTTTCAAAAGAAATCTTTTTTTTTTTTAGCGAATATTATTAAGCAATTCCATATACTTGAATGATAAGACAAATTATATCCAATGTTATAGCATACCTTAACACTGATAACTGCCAGCGGGCACTTGGCACGCTCCCATCCGGTGGCCCAGCGTAAGGCGGGCAGCGCAAACATATGAAAAGTGACAAAAGCGGAGACAGGATTTCCAGGCAGGCCAAAGAAATACTTGCTGCCTTTACTGGCAAAGGTCAAGGGTTTTCTGTTTGAGTATATATGGCAATTTGGTTAGCTGTAATCTTTCATATCGCTGATATATACCCTGGTTTCATGTTAACTCTGCCAAAATGCAGCTTAAAGTCGAGATCTTGCAGCACTGGCTTGATGTAGTCCTTGTCGCCCATAGAAACGCCACCGCTACAAATGACAAAGTCGGCGGTATTAAAGAGCTCCGACAAGCTGCTTTTGATGGTAGCAAAGCTGTGAAAGAAATACATGCTTAGTTCATTTTTCATGGTCTATAGTTTGGGCGCTCGAACTTACTCATCGCTGAGCACCACCTTTTCCATGCACTCGAAGCCAAAGTAGATGAGCAACTGCTCTAGCATGGTGGTATTCGAATCAAAGATTTTGTAAGCGGAAGCTTTTGATGTTGGAGAGCACAGCTCGCTACCTGTTGAGATGATCGACACTTTGGGCTTCTGGCAATTAGCCTTAAGGCCCACAGAGGCCATCAGCGAGTTGATCGCTACTAGCGAATTGTCCAAACCTGGGAATAGCTTCTCGCCTTTACGCAAATCATAGCCAACAGATCTGTGAGTATATCATGCGCATCAATTAGGTTTTACAGGAGTAAGCTGAAAACTACCGTATGTCCAGGCCCACTTTTGGCTCAACAAGTATTTCTACCAGACTTTCCTCGCCGTATTTATCGCGTTGCAGCAATTTGGTGTCCTCAATTTGTACCACACAATCAGCATGATCAGGCAACGGTGCGCCTGTGTTAATCTTAAAGCATTCGTCCTCCTGCAGCGGATGCGGGTTGGGCTGCAAAAAAAAACAAGCTTGAATTAGAATTTAACAGTTGTTAAGAATGTGTTCACGGCTGACCTCATCGCCCGCGGCAATACATTGCAGCACGCGCTTGCTGCCAGAAAAACCCGTGGACTTCATGGCATAGCCATCTTTGATAGACGCACGAAAGGGCGGAATATTTAAAGGTGACAATTGTGTACGCTGTAAATGCTCTACATATGTATAATGTTGCACGATCGTGAATATAATGTCCAAGGCATCACACACTGGGACCATGGCAAAGGGTGAATTGCGATCTATGTCATCTCCAGCGCCAGTTTTATGCGGGCAAACGTGAACACGATCGCGAGTCGCAGTTTTCAACTGCACCTCGGCATGTGTGCGCTGCACTAGCTCTAAATTATTTCCCATCAAATGCAAGGCATGTGGCAAGAGCTCTCGCACAGTCTCAAAACATTCAGCTACGGCCTTTTCGCTGCCTGGAAAATTAAGAAGGAGCGTTTTGTCTGCTATGCCGCAAACACCACGCGATAATGCCGCAAATTTGGTCTTCTGAAGCGAGGCTAAGGCAATGGCCAGTGTAAGCTGCGGGCAATCCTTATCCAGCAGCGGCTTGGTTGCCTCGGGCGTGACGTCACGCGGCGCAAAGCCCGTGCCACCAGTAGTTATAACAATGTTCACTTCTTTGCGATCAATCCATTTGCACAGTTCACGCTGTATAAGATCTCGCTCATCAGGCACTATGGCAGCTAAGACTTGCGCATTGTCGAAATTGCTTTTTATAAGCTCCACCAGACGCGGGCCGCTGCGATCCTTGCTTGGCTCCTGATAACAGGTGTCACTTACTGCAACAAGGGTCACAAATTAATAGCGTGAGCACAGTTATCAAATATTTTCGCTTACTTGTTAAAACGCCAAACGTTATGGAATCCATTGCGTGCTTAGCATATGGCGGCTAGACGTAATAGTAACTTGGCATTTGATATTAAATTGTTTAATGAAGTGTTTAGCACGCCATGACAAGTTAATCGCGCACAGGTTTAATTAACGCGCTTATTATTTTTTAGCGCATTGTGTATGATATGTGTGTACACACTGTTATGGTCGTTTGTGTTTCAAAACTGCAAACCTCACCGTATAAATTTTTTATAAAATACACAATTACTTATTTGTATTAATTTTCAGCATTTATTTAACAAATCGGCAGCTTTTAGTAGACCGAAAATAAATTCCAAGCCGAGCGCAGCCACATACATAACTTATTTGTGATTTATTTTTGTACAGCACTACAATATATATAAAAAAAAAATGTTAACAATTAAACGCTTATCCTTTCACTTGGCCTTATTGTCAGCCTTGCCCGACTGCTTGCGCTCCTCCAGCGGATCATAACCTTTAGCCATTTTTTCTTTGAACTGTTCGTAGGTGCGTTTGCGGTCAAAATGTTTAACCCACTGCCTTGGGCAGGATTGCTCAAAGACCTTGCGCAGCTGTTGACAAGCATTGGGCACACTTTCGCCGCTTGTGGAGCTATGCTTAGGCGCATTCTCGTCCAGACACTTCCAAAATTCATCACGATTCGCCCAGCACTTAGCGCGTTCAGCTTTGTCCGGGAAACTCATTTTTGTGGCAGCGGTTTGTTTTGTTTATGTCACCCAGCAACTAACTTGTATGCATGAATAGCAATTTCTTAAGCAGTAGCACGCTCACGAACCTTGGGCGTGTTATTGTTATGTGCAGCTTGCTTGGTATATAAATGCCGGTTGGATAAATAATGAAATTTTTGCAAAATATATGCAACTTTCTTGTATTATATATTTCCAACCTCAAAATTATAAAACATCAAGACTACTGATATATCGCTATCGATGCCTGTGCAACGATTGTGCAAACGTTCGATTATGAGCAGAGTTGGCAGCTCGACTGCAGCTGTCGCATGTGCAATCGATAACATATCAATTTAGTACGCTTGCTAACTATTGCGCACAATTTGAATTTATTTTGAATTTAACCAGCATAATTGCGTTGATAGGAACAACAAATTATAGCATAATCTAGCGTAAGATGTTAAATCTATTGACCCAAAACTTTACGGAGGTACCCATTGTGTTTGCGTACATAAAGGTAAAACTATCGAAATCGGCTAAAATTACTATATTAAAATATATAGTAAAAAATGTGCTAGTTAAACTTAATAAAATTATGCCCTGCCGCCTCACTTCTTTAAAGAACCTTTCCTTATGAAGGTACCCTTAATAAATGCCGTAGTCTCTGTAAGTATTTTTATGCATGTATACATATTTCTTTCCTTACATTTAACCTTAGTTTTAATGGTGCTACACTATTTACAGTTTGGCTGTTCACCAACTGTTTTGCCCTGTCTGCAAACTCTCAATCCTTCAAAATTTAAATTGACACGACAGGATTGTGTGGATCTGATAGAGTCGCGCTGCCAAGTGCTACAAAAACGATCCACATCAATGGAAGAAGCTCAACATAAAGGGTAACCTACATACAAACTTTGCAGCTTGTTGAACTACAGATTTTGTATTTTTCAGAACCTTTACATTCGAGCGCGTTAAGTTCGTATTTGCAACCTCCAACCAAAAAGTCTGGATATTAACTCCATACTTACGCCCATATATAATAGGTATAATGCTTATCACTATAATCCACTTGGAGGTTTTGCAAAAAATACAGCTGCAGCCATAATTAGCGCATCCGTGGACGCCGCACGTAACGCTTGAAGCTATAAAACAACATCTTTAGGGTTGCCAAGTGGCCTATACAATAGCTGCATAGGTATAATGGTTGTTTTCCAAATAACCCAGATAAAAAATACACCTTAAGGCAATTGATTTGCAACTACAAAAGCTTAATTATTGTACCAAACAGCTAAATTCAATTAAGTAACTATGTAAAACAACAACAATAGCGTTGTGGCAAAAATAATATTCCTTATAATTTGTTTTTTTTCACTCTCATTATCGCCTGCCGGTTGTTGTTGCTGTTGATCTCCTTGAGGCTGCTCGTCTCCAGCTTGTTGACCATTTAAGCCCTGACCCTCAGTGTTAATTGGATCATCAATCAGTTCCTGTTGCTCTGATGGTTTGTCGGCCACAACTACGGTCATATTCTGCGCCTCTTTTTGAGCCTCCGGCAAGGGTGCATCCTCGTATATAAACGCTACCGGTTTTTGTAGCATCTGATTATTTCCGTACCCGTTGTTTGTTTCTTGGAACAAAGCCATTCTTACAGCTGAGCGCAGCACCATTGGATGTCGCTTGGACTCATGAAGAGGTGATTTCATTAATTTCATTTTTTTTGCATTGTTTTTGTTCTCGCAACTTTCAGCCTTTCGTTTATTGAAGGCATGCGAGGTGCACTTGCATCCTCTTTCGCGCTTTGAATCCAAAGGAAGGTTGCAATTTCCACAGAATTTCTGTGCACTTTGTTTTTTGTTTGTCATAGCTTAAAATATATTTAACGTTAGTAGAATTTCGAAGTTTATAGTTTGACTTCTGTGTCTGTAATGAAAATTTAAAATGTAGCTGTCATTATATGGGTTGTCACCTTTTTCAAATTCAATAAGTGTCGGCAGTGTGTCCCTATATCAAGATTATTAGATAAACTTATAAATCATAAGTTACGTGTGTTCTGGCTTTGGTGCTTTCTTTTTTTAATTCTGTTGCGAACTTCAATGAGTTGCAACGTACCTTTATAAGTATACATAGCGCGTACCTTTTGTTAAATAGATATTATTAGAATTTGAAAAAATCGCTTCCAAAACCAAAACGATCATTTGAGGATTGAAAAGATTTGTTGAATAAATATGCGTGTCTTGTACGTAAATATTACGGAAAAGTTAAGAAATTTCCAAAAACCATCAAATTCTTATGTTGATCTGATATTTTATTTTCGAAATAAGATGTAATTGAAAATCTGCGTTAAATGACTGCCAAAGTTAAACAAAGCGTATTTTCTTGCGAAAATTTCAGCTTAAATTAAAAAAATCTTTACTCCGTTCAGAGACATCAACCAACTCTATATGCGAGTTGAAAGTTATGTCTTTCGGCTATAAAAAACAGTAAAGAGAGAAAAGAAAACACGAAATAACAAGGTTTGCGTGTACAAAGCCTTTTGTTGTTGTACTTTTCCTAACGTCTACGGTACATTTTACTTCAAATCAATTTTTAGCTGACTAATACAGGTGAAACTTGTATTCTGCAAAGCGCAAGCATTTGACAATTAGAATGTTATAGGTTTTAACTCAAAACGTTGCGTTCTTGCGAAGTAATCGGTACCGCTGTGAATTTTTGCGATTAAAACTATCTATCCTTCTTTTGTTTTGGCGCATCATGTTAATATAATAATATATATAGATGAAATACGAAGCTTGGCGCTCTTTTGTCACGTAACCAGCTGTTTATTAGTTCCACAAATGTTCCACCAAAGAGTGGAATCCTTGGCCGTTACATTGAGTTGACGTGCTGAAAAGCGACCACTTTCAGCACAGTGCACACATGTGCGTTTTTTTTTTTTGCTCTTTCTCAATTTTGTCTACGAGTGAGTCGGTCTGACAGAGACAGCAACACAAGTAGCCTCACACGTAAGCGTGCTGAAAATAGGGACTATTCAATAAATATTTTAATATTATTTTAATATTTAACGGTCCAGGATTCCACTCTATTGCTTTCAGGCTCCTTGCGTTCCACAAACACTGTTTAGTTGGCAACACTCATTATAAAAGTTGGCAACGCAAATTGCAGTGCAGTGTACCGCGGAAAGGAATTTCGGAATTAAAGAAATAGAGTTCCACTTTTGAAATGAAATTCTAATTCTTTAATGTAAAATATCTCTGCAATTAATTAACTTGTTATATTGTACCCATAACTTTTTAGAAACGTCGTCCAATTAAGATTCGAATAATGTGTAATTTAAAGCAATGTTATAAAGTTGATAAAACAAAAAATGTGATTAAATATGTGCACTTCAGCTTTTACACGCTCACGCACACTATTAAAGACAAAATAACACCGATAGCGGCTTAAATTTAAACGATGAAAACCTAAAATTTGTGTCTCGTCAATCAATGAACCAAATTATTTGACCTCGTAACTTTTTGGAAACGTCGTTCTATGAAGATTTGAATTGTGTATAAATTTAAGCAATATAATAAAGTTAATAATTCAAAAAATATAAATTTAACATTATACAATTATTTTATAAAATTGCATTATATAACTCATAGCGTCTAAAAAGGGGGGAAAAATATATATGTAACGTTTGTCAGTTGTCAATGTAATATGTGTGTATAAGATTTTAGAACGCTCCGATAAAAAAAAATCACGACAAACAGACAAACATTTTTTGGCATTTCAGATTTCGCCAAAATTTTTAAAAGGCTATCTGATCAACATGTTCGATTTATTTCATTTGTCTTGTTGAATTTTTATGCACTTCTAAATAATATATCTACCTTTATTGGGGCTCGATGTCTTTCCGGCACCAAACAATAGCCAAATCAAAAAACCGTCAAAGAAAAGGTTAAACTTCGCATGAATACCTGTAGATATGTTTTCATATAGTTGGTGACCTATTTATACAGTCAGTAAAATAACACTTTACGCCAATGAAAGTACACCCGACAAATAATATAGTGTAGGTTGTAGATCTGGTCGAGTGAAACTCAAAACAATTTAATTTTTTCTGAGAAACGCTACAACTTTTTTTTATAGAAAATAATGGTTTTTTTTGGCTTTACACATGAATCTATTTGTTTCTCCGCCATTTGTTAACCGATTTTTATTTAGTATGTTTTATAAAGTGGAAAGACGTACCTTTCCAAATCAATATAGAGTAGAGCTAGATTTTCGCAACTAAGTAGGGATTTATTCAATCCAATCGAACATTTTGCAAAAAATACTAATTTTTCGAACTTTGACCGATATTTACCGAATTTTTTCATGAAAAAAGATTAAATATTAATACCATATTAAAAAGTATATTTAAATTAGAGTCAATCGAGTGGACACTAGCATACACATATAAAAATCGCTGAAGAATTACCCGAGCTATGAGTTAAAATAAAAAATAATAAAAATATCACATCGCCTGAAAAATTCGCTGTCCGACACATAACAGGTGTCAAAGGTACAAACTCATAACCCATATTATTTTTAGATTTTACCAACCTCCAAATAATAGCTGTAAAAATTTCATGACAATCCGATCATTAGTTTTCAAGTTATAGTCGTCTTAGTTTTAGCTGCTTTTGTTAGCTTTAAAATATGAATTCCCGATTATTATTTTTATTTTTTGGATTTAACAGGCGATGTGTTGCTCTGCTACTTTATATTAATTCATAAAATGGTCGATTTTTGACCGATTTTCCCGTTTGACTCGGAATTGAATTTACTTTTGAAATAAAATATAAAAATGTTACCATCTGATTTCAGAATCTGCTGCAAATAGCTGCCAAAGTTAGAAAAATATGCAATACTTGGTAAATTTTCAGATTAAATTGAAAAAATCCCTATTTAGTTTCAAAAAACAAGCCTTATTCCATATGAATTTGGAAAGATACATTTTCTCATTATATTACGAAAATCTATAAAAAAAAATGGCGGAGTAATAAATAGTTTCATACGTAAAGCCAAAAAAAAAAACGTTATTTGTCAATAAAAAATGGAGCGTGCTTCAGAAAAACGGTAAATTATTTTGAGTTCTACTCTTCTTCTATTTTGTCGCACAGTGTATTTAATTTACTTTATAATAGATAATTTTTGTCGCTTTGCATAGGTGAACATTTATTTTTGTTCATTGTAGCTAGGTTTTTTTTTGTTGTGTACCAATTTGCTTTTTCGTTCTTGGTGGTTGCCATGCCCACTTTCCAATCCCGTCCATTAATCTTGTGCTGTCTGGTAAGTGCATCAAAATGTTCTGTGATCCAGATTGAAATATGGTTGAAATAGTATGCAGAAGTTTTTGTTTAATGGTAATAACTTAACTTACAAGCAAATTATGGCCATATAACTGATGAGGTAGTTGACGATTCATGAGAATCCTTTCCCTTCCCTTCATTTTTTTTTTTTTTTTAATAAAAGACAAGTTTTTGGCTCATGTGCTTAATTGAAATACTCTTTATTGTTATGACATTTGTTGTTTTCGGCAAGTTGAAGCTTACATTTTTTTTGTTTTTATATACAAATTATTTGTTTTAATATCTTAGTTGCTTAAGCCAATAAAAAAAAAACAAAATGCGACAAACGTCATTAAAAAAAATAATAAAACAATTTCAACTAAATTGTGCGGAAATTTCGAGAAAAAAAAGATAACAAAGAAATAGAAGAAACAGCAAATGTTCTCAAAAAGTTTCTTTGGAAAGAACACTGATTTAAAAATGGAAACAAAATCAATTGCATACAATTTTGTTAATCATATCAATAACAACAATTATTATATTAAGTATTTGAAGAAACCGTTGTGGGCGCTTATGTGTGCATAATTTATAAACAGACACAGCAGAAATCGTTAAGTATTTGACTAATTGTTACATTTATATAAAAGTGGCTATATTTAAATGGCCAGCAAGTGCGAGTGGGAACGCAATAGATGTCCTTTACGCAACTATGGCTTGTCATTGTATGTAAAATAACTATTAAACTATTTACTACATACATATGTGTCTATGTGTATATAAACATTACTGAATTCTAGGAACACTGCAAATGTTTACAAGTTGAAGCTGCATTGCCGTTATTTGCGACAACTGCTAAACTCTTATGCAACATTTCAGTGCGCTAATGCTAACAATTACATATAGATATTGTGTACATACACATATATATAGTATATATATATATATATATATGCCGCTAATCGGTGTAACTAACTAGCATAATATGTTAAGAGTTAATAAATCGTTAGACGTAAGGATATGATTAGACATTAAATGAAATTTACTTCCTTTCGACTTGCGTTTTACATGTGTATAGTATGTGAAAATGCATGCCATTATTTGGTCAATGTGTGTGTGTGTGTGTGTGTGTGTGTGTGTGTGTGGAAAAGGGTGCGTTTCCTGTAGTACCTGTTGATAGGCCGGCGCCCAGCTGCACTATGTAACCCACTTGTGGGGATCCCCCCCCTTAGCAGCGCGTGGGGTTCTTTGAAAGCTTTTGAGGCACTTGTGGCTTGTACAGCTGAGCTCAATAGAGCAAAGCCTTCGAATTACTAGCTGAATGTTGTCTTACAATTGTATTGCCATCAATTTGATAACGAGTAACTAAATACATTCAAAGTACATATATATTCTTGTTAAATAAAGTGCAAATCTTTCGTATCATTATTATTATATGTAGCATTAAGTAGTAGTACAATATTTTGGGTTTTTTTTTTTGTTTTGTTTTTGGTTACATGCGTGCATACATATACGGCCGTAGACGCTTGCAAATTAGTTCTTTTAGTATTCGACATTTTCAAAATTTATTCAAAATTTGTAATTTTGATTTGTTTTGCATGCAAATCATAATATACACTTGGTCGCAGAATTCTGCGTACAGTGCAAAAAAATTACAAAATTCAACTTTGACTTCTATTAGAGTGACAAAAGAGGAATGACTTAAAATATCAGATGCGCTACATTCATTCAATAAATATGCATTTATGTGGGAATGCGTATTAGAAAATATATAAATGGGAGACCCACTGCGTTGCACATAAAGAGGTACACTTTCAAAAAATTCATTTATTTCCATTCTACAGCAATATTTATACCCTGTACACATAGTGTAAAAGTGTATTATAGATTTGTGCAATGTATTTAAGAGGCTCTCCCCCGTGTGAGCTCACCCACCACGTAAAACCACAATTCCAAAAAAAAGCTAAAATTACCAACCCAATCTCTGGATCCCAATCCGATAGAGCATTTGTGGGACCTACTCGAACGCAGGATCCGGCAACACACTATTACGTCCAAAAAATGCTCAAGGGGAAGATTGTGGCAAAATTACGGCAGAAGTAACAAAAAAGCAACAGCGAGATGGATTACAAGTTACAGGATACCTCTATTAGTTCTGTGGCCATATGAAAGAGTAGCTTTTGTCGACATAAGGATATGTTGAGTTATTGCATTCTTTGGCTTTATAGATGTATATTCATGTTGCCATTTCTTTTCTAAAACTTGTACATTACTTTTTTCACAAACTTTAACAAGGAACGGTAACTTATAACGACTTCTATAAGGTTTTGGAGTGCAATAACTCAACATTTCCTTAAATCGACTTAAGCTACTCTTCCATATGAACACAAGAGCTATTTAATTAAATAAAAACTTTTTGAGCGTCTACATTTTAAAGTAGTTTCAGTAAATAGTTGACAAATTGCAAACTTGATGGAATTGAGGTTTATAATGAGCAGTTTTAAAATGGAAATCGATCCCTCTATAAAGTTAAAAAGAAAATATTGCTGTACATGCCCTATAAATGAAATCAAAGTTGAACTTTTGAATTTTTTTTTGCACAGTACAGTACAGATATAATTTATGTGACGAGATAAAAAACACTGTTTATTGCAATATTTTTCATTGATAGTGGAATTTTAAAGCACATTTTTAAAGGTTCCAGAAAATTATGTATATCGAAAATTGATAAAAAAAAAACTAGTCAGCATTTCGAGAAGCTTTGAAAAGTTTCTACGATGTCCAATTAGATCTTTAAATTTGTAAATTATTAAAATTTATGTTTAATGTAAGATAACTCGGGAACTAATTACCCAAAATGATTTGAATCCATAACTTTTTGGAAACGTAATTTTATGAAAAGTTTAATGGTGCATAATTTTAAGCTATATAATAAAGTTGGTCAATCAAAAAATATAAATTTGTAAATCTACAATTATTTTATGAAATTCCATTGCTTTGCTCATAGCGTCCAAATGGGGGGAAAGAGCAGAAAACTCAAAAACAAATGTTTATTATTTAGTTATAAATGTACTTTATGTGTACCAACGCTTCGCTAAAGGGGAAAAAACAACCAAACATTTCTTGGCATTTCAGATTTCGACAAAATTTTTAAAAGGCTTTAGCTATTGATGGGTACATTCGAGGCAAAGGCTCAAAACTTCCTGTAATTTATAGCTAGTGAACTGCAGCACAACGTCAGAGTCACTTGCTTTCGTCACAGCACGAACTACCGTTCGTTGTGATTTCATTATGATTTGAACTTTATAACCCAACCTTTTTGGTTATTTTGAACACGGTTCGAAAATACAACTTTCTGCATTCAAGAGACTGTTTGTACATAATCGTTAAATCGTTAAAAGGTGCTCAAAAACAGAGAGTATATGGACTTTGGTTTGCTGTGGTACAACACGAAACGTTGTATGAAAGTGGGTTTTGAGTTACACATAAAAACCTTTCAGTTGTTACTCAACAATCCAAAGAAATGCACAACTTTCAAACATTATGTAACTAATTGTAGAATTGATGCGTTAACTCCGTCTACGTTTTGCATTCTGGATGTTGTTTTCATACGTCATTTTGTCGAAAATGTTGTAGAATGAGTGTTCGATCTACAAACAGGGCCACATTTATTTTGTTCTTATAGTAAAACTTTGCACAATGAGCTAACGACTTTTACGCTACTTCTATATATTTCAATATGGAAATATTCAAAACATTGACTTAAGAAAGGGAAATGCGTTCTGCTCTGATATTCGAATGCATAGAAGGAGGTGTCACAGATCTTACTATGTGCCTACCAACATCAACAGAGCAACTAATATTGCAGAGTTCTTGGGTAGAAAGGCTTCTATTCTATTCTTCTTCTATTGACAAAAGGTGAACACAGTTTTGATGATGACAAACATCAAATTGTGTAACTAGCACAAATTTAAACATAACTACATGTAATGGAATTTTGGAGCAGTTTTTATGCGTTGTGCAGTGAAATTGCTAAATTTTCGACTATAACTTTTAATGTTTTAACCAATTTTTATAACAATGGAAGGATATGCTCAAAAAAACACTTCACAAAACGTGAAACACCCTACGAAATTGGTATACAAAAAAAACCTATAACCAATTGCAGTTTTTTGACTTTGTTATATTATGATTACTATGTTAACGCTTTCTCCATAGATTATCTATAAATCAGTTACAATAGAACCTAAAAAACTTGTATGCGACTTTTAGAGGATGGCGAAGTGTTAGGCTGTGCCTGAGACCAAAAGTTAAAATATGCTATTTTTGAAAGTTATTTTTGGTTTTTTTTTCTCAAAACATCTTATGAGCAAAAGACACATGCAATGGTATTTGAGGGTACTAAATGTAACTTGTAAATTTGCTGCTTAAATGCTATAAATTTAAAAATTTCTAAACTATGTAACATTAGAAATAGGTTAAGCCGTAAATCGACCTATTTTCTGGTATAAAGTGTACATTTTGTGTTAAATTTCATAAAAAAAACTCTATAAAAAGCGTCAACTTCAATTTTTGACTATGCATGTTTACAAAAATATGAAATTTCATGCGAATTTCCAGCTTAATTAATATAAAAAAAAAGTAATTTGCAAGCGTCTACAGTGTACAATTTCTAATTGGGGCCACAAAATGGTCTACAAATTTAGTTACAATTTACAATTGCAGTTATTGTTATATGTATATATAAGTAGGTATATGCGTATTTATGGCGTAAGTGAAATACATACATATCAATACAATACAAAACAATTTTAATGACTATCAGTACTTTGTCCTGCGTTTCATATAATCATCATCATATACGTACATACAAAAAGTGTCTAAAACTTCTTTTTTCTTTATACTCTTGCAATGGCTTGAGTAATTATTTTGATTTGATACATTACATACATGTATATATATATATATATAGTACATATTCAGCTATGTGACTTTATTTTGTTTTATATTATTTTAGGTGTTAAAGTGTTGACACAAATACATTGAAAATGCTAAAAAGTTATTTGGTTTTACAATATTTTGATTTACTCTTGTACTAAGGACTTTAAAGTATACCAGTTATATTTAGTATTATTATTATATATATTATATTATACAATTACCAGTGCAAGAGCATAGAAACTTTGGTGCGCCAAAGATTTCATTACATTTTTCTTGACTTAATACAATTTATAAACCCCATATTACAATAATTTGTTATTTAAACTACAATCGAAATATTTTGTATTTAATTCGAATTGCAACTAGACAGCTCCAAAAGATGTACTTATATTAATAACTCTATATGCATATTAGTTTAAATTCATTGTTTAATACGCTTGTGTGTGCGCCGCTTTAGCTATGCTTTGCATGTGATTTTTGCCCTTTTATTTGTGTGTGTTTCTATAAGATTGCTAAAACAAAAACCGTCTACAGTCAAAAAAAACAAGGCATATGTTGTATATAGAGTGCTATACTATAACACTTTTGACTAGATACCATTTCATTGTACACACATTTCAGCAAAAACACACACAAGTTTATATAAACAACTGTATTGCACATTGCTTGGGAACAAAATGTTCCACTGGTTTAATCTCTACTCTTCATATTCTATAGTTACATAATATTATGTAGTTTATATATAAATTTATATGTGTATATATGTATATGAAAACAATTTCAAAAAAAAGAAATAAAAAATCGCAAAACATTTGGCAGTCAAACAGCAACAAACCAAACTTTGCAAAATCATGCAAAAATTTGTTGCTATTTATGTTATTGAACTTGATTTCTAGTTATACAATGTGTACGGCGCTCTTTTGCGTAAAAAAAACCTGGCTTAGCCAAGTTAGCTAAAGAGACGGAAAAATTGTGTATTGTGGGAAAGAGAAAGGGAGAGATACCGCGCACAAACGAGTTCACGGCGTATAGGCACATTAGAGGGGGGTACACTTAAACGATGACACTGTACTATATCAATGGCACGAGTAGACACAAATTACTCAACTCACAGCTCCTACGGCGTTGTTGCAACAAATTCTGCACTATCCAGGTTATCCACAGCCGCCAACTCTGTTGCTGCTGCTAGCATAGCTGCCGCAAGGCCAGACTCGCCACAAGCCAAGTTGCCCGTGGGCGAGCTATTGCTACTATCCGTTGTAGTTTGGTTGGCAAATTTGCAGCTGGCTGTCAGGCAGCGGCAACCAGCAGAACGCTGCACAGCGCGCCAATACTTCTCGCCATAATCAAAACTGTGTTAGAAACGAACAAAATTAAGTTTTGTCAAAGCCAATTTGTTGTTTAGCAGAACTCACCAGATTTCCTCGCCTGCATCAATATCACGACAGGCGAAAAATGCAATTTTGGGCACACGATAATCTTGATGCTCATAGAAGACGCGCACGGGCAATATATTTGGCTCACAGGAGTGATTAAAGAAACGGCTCACATTACCAAAATAGTTGGCGTCAATGCAGTGTCCATTCTCGAGGTCAAAGTAGTAGCTATCATCGGTGCGACGATCTGCCTCGGGTGCTGTCAGTATTTCGCCCGCATAACTGGCCACATAGGTGCCCTTGGGTACATTGGCCAGTGCACGCACACCCCAGCCCTTGGCGGGATCGTCGCACTCCATAATTTGCATCGGAGTGCGTATGCCATTCTGCACCACGCGATTTTTGCACGAGAGCTGTAAAAAAGGCGTTTTTAAAGCGGTTCTTTTAAACATAAAGCTATATATAATACCTTATTGCAGCCGCATACATCATTGCATTCGAAGATTACGGCCGGATCATCGTAGTTAAAGTCGCAGGTTAGACGACTTTCGGCTGTGTACCAATTTTGAGATGAGGCGCCATTACACTGGCATACATCGCTGCTGCAACTGTTAAAAGAGAATAGAATCTGTATTTAGCTGCATAATATAGAGATAAAACCGGAAACTATAAGGTTGTTAAACAAAGTAAAACCAACTTAATTGGGTTTCCTTATCTTAAGGCATTACCTATCCAGACACGAGCAAATTCTCATTTGAGAAACGCGCGTATCAATCTGCAGCGAGTTTTGCAATATAATGCATTGTGTAATGTATTTAAAATCCGGCCACATGAGCGCATCAGCCTCATCCTCCTGCTCGGACATGGTTAGCTCATTGCGCACGGCCTGTATAGGACGCGCCTCACGTCCGTTCGATGCATCGGCGCATACAACGCGTGTGCGTAGTCCCAGCGGTCGAAAGCTGCGCATTTGCATATTAAAACCAACGGTGCGACCGCATTCCGACTCCTCATTGGGTATACAATCAAACGGCAGCTGCTCGGCTTTGTTCTTAATCATCAGATCAGCTCCATTGGCAATTAGAGCAATGCACATGCGAGTTACCTCGTGACGGCAGGCAATGTGCCTAAAATAATGCAAATAGTTAAAGTCACGTCGGAGTAGCTGGTAAACTTATACTTACAGCGGTGTATCTCCCTCTACATTTTGCACATTGCAATCGGCGCCAGCCTGCAGCAACACCGTAATGGTCTCCAAGCCATCATTATGCAAAGTGGACCAATGGAGTACCGTATTGTTATCATTATCGCATATATTGGGATTCGCGCCATTATTGATTAGCAAGCTGCAAAACATTTTCAGAGTGCAAAGCTTGGGCTTTAGCTTGGTTCAACTCGTTACATACCTAACAATGTCTGTATGTCCCAGCTCGGCAGCCCATACCATGGCCGTCCAGCCGCCCTCATCCTGTGCGTCAATGAAGCTCAGAAAGCTGGTTATATTGCGCGAGGCACGATAACTTTCCACAATGAGTTGTGTGGCCTCCAGATTGCCTAGCTTGGCGGCAATGTGCAGACTTGTCTTGCCATCGGGACCCTGCAAGAGGAATAAACAAAACTCCACATTTATCACTTTATTTTTCACTTAATGGCATTACTCACCTTTATGGCCACATCAGCGCCACATTGCACAAATAGATTAAGTATATCGCATTTATCATTCATTACGGCACACATTAGGGCTGTGCGCAGCTCATTGTCCAGAATATTGACAAAATCC
Source organism: Chymomyza caudatula (assembly GCA_035041775.1). Lineage (NCBI taxonomy): Eukaryota > Metazoa > Arthropoda > Insecta > Diptera > Drosophilidae > Chymomyza > Chymomyza caudatula. The sequence goes on from JAWNKW010000145.1 coordinate 2,275,314, forward strand.
TGTGAGCCGGAACCTTTGTATAGCAATAAATAGGCCATTTGCAGTGTGCCCGAATGGGCCACCAAATGCAAGCAGGTACCATTAAGGAATTCGCTCATTCTTGTCAGCACATTATAGTCGGCAGCTGTATGGATGGATGACGTCGTATTAGCGGAAGTTTTGCGTTGGTTGATTTTAGCTTACCAAGAATTTCGGCAACACGCTCCAAGTCATCGTTCTGCACAGCAAAATACATATCTCGCGATGTAAACTCCGCATTAACGCGTCCATTAGCAGAAACCATGCCACCACGCAGCACCACATTCATGACAGACTCCGGTATGAGCTGCTCAAAGTTTATGGTATTGCTGCTTTGACCATGACCATGTGCTGCAGCATTTTTGCCACGCGTGCCATTAGACTTGGAGTTGGATTTGTTGCGTGTGCCGCTGCTGCTCGCCTTGGTAACGCTTTTGCTGCTACCACCATTCGAGCTAGCCGAGAATTGCGAAAGATGCGTTGAGGTGGTCAATTTGGCGGGCTTGCTGTAATGAAAGCATTTGTTTAATATACCAAGTGATAGATAGTTTTCTTAGTTTGATGCTTACATTTTGGATTTCTGTGTGGGCAGAAAGACTGGCAATGTCTGGCATTTCATGCTAACAGTAGAGGTACGCTCCGGCGTGTCTATGCCGCAATGCGGACACTTTAGCACCAGTATGGGACTTGAATAATTGCTGGCACTCTGTTGTGCATCATAGGGACTGTTGAGTATAAACCGTTGCGCGCAATCCGGATGAAAAAAGTGCTGTTGCTTGCACAGCACAAATTTGCCCTACAAAAAAAAAAAAAAACAAAAAAACAAAATATATCAGTTAAGTAAAGAAAATGGTTGGGTAGTTTTGGTTTTGCCATTTACCTGTGTGCAAAAGATGCCACAGCCGGCGCAGCAATTGTGCGATTGTAAACGCTTTTTGTGCTCATCGCAGAGTATCATATAGCCAACTCGCTGACTGGGACGCAGCAGATTATGCACCTCGGCGGACAGCTCATTGCAGCAGCCAATTTTTTGCTCATCAATGTTGTCGATGGCACAACAATAGGAGGCATCTGGCGCGTTGCGCGAATAGTATTGTGAGTTCTTCTGGCACAGGCATATAAACTTTGAGGCATCCTTGCTGGCGGGTAGCTTTGCTCCCCTCGATGACTCTTCATCTGCGGCCGCCGCTGCTGCCAAAATTGCAGCATTCAGTGAATGCAGCTGACTATGCTCCAAAGTGCCACCGGGCGGCACTGTCAATTCGGCATATTTGGCGCTGCGACTGACGTTTGCTTGGACTCTACGTTGTTGCTTGTTGCCCCCGGCAGCAGGTGCTACCGGTGGCGGCAATGCAAGCTTCTGCTGTGCAGTGGTGGGCTCCTTGCTGGCATTGCGCAGACGCAGCGTAACGCTGGGCTTGCCCACATGCACTCTAGTGGTGGGCACAAACTCTTCATTGTCGGTATTGGAGCTATCATTATCGCTAGCCTCTTCGCTGTTGTTGCGCCGCAAACCCAAATGCTTAAGATGCTTCTCCTTTTGTTTGGCCAGCTTGCGCTGTTGCTTCTTGTTTAGCTTTCGGTCTTCTGGTGAACGATTAGCATTATATTTGGCCGTCTTAATGCTGCTAAGAAACTGGTCCATATCCGGACCGGGTGGCACCTCACTCATGGCACGCAAAGCAGCGCTTGAGTTCTCTAAGTCGCGCAGCGACTTGGAGAATAGACGTTTTTTAATGGCATTGCTACCGACCGGATGTTGGCTGCCATCGGCGGGTCCGCTGCCATCTGATTTTTCGCTCTTTTGTCGTGAGTTGGAGGAGCTAGAAGTGCCACCGGCTCCACAGGCGTTCTGCGGTGTTTCGAAATGCGTATCACCTATTCCACTAGCATCCGCCGCTTCCCACTGCGTCATGCGCTCAATGTGCTTGGTCTCAAACTCACAGCGCAGCTCATCATTTTCAAGTATCTTGGTTGTGGGCTTGATGCGGCGCTTCGAGCGCTTGGGTAGCTGCAAAGCATCGCCAGCTGCTGTTGCATTAGCGCGTTTGTTGCCATTGGACAGCGCTGTTGGCACACCAATTGGACCTGGCTTGCTGGGCGCTGGCTGGGGCGGCTCTGTTTTGGCTATAGGCGTTGATGCTTGTTTGCTATTGGTCACAGCAGGGCTAGGCTGCAATTTGGCCTTGCGTCCACGCTTTTTATAAGGTGCTTTTTCATCGATGGCTGAAGTTGCAGCTACTGCGTTGGTGCGCCTGAGCATTAGATTTGCCATCGACTCGCTGCCGGCTGATATTTCAGGAGCAGCAGCAGCAACAGCTGGCAGCGGCTCGCTTTTTACCTCATCCCAAGCGGACGCTTCCTGGAATAGATACAATATATATTGGTAAGTCGTTTTGAAAGCGTTATCAATATGTAGCCGTCTCTTATCAGCTCCGAACGCGTTATCAATTTTTATTTTCTTTAGATATGCTGGCAATTGCCATGACGAGGTAAAGTAACAAAAAGTAAGTTAGATGTCGTAGTGAAATGTGATTGACGAAATCTGTTAATCTCCGTAATACATGGAGTATATTTTATGATCTAAAATAGTAAGAAGTTCGTTCTAATGTTTTTCAAGCAGCGGAATATCCAATAGAAGGAAACTGGAGTGCACGGTACTTGAGGCGTAAAACGGAAATACTCATACTTTTCTTAATAAATAGTTTTGCGGCAGTCTTGACTTGTCTTTCGCAACTATTTTTGTACGGATAGCTTTTGTTCTTTGCCGCCTACAAGATGTGATAAAGTAAAGTTAAGAACGACTACGAAGTCTGCAAAAATAAATAGGAATATTTTTATACAGTGAACAAATGTTTGGAAACACAACTGTAAACTGTTGATAATATCGCATGGAGCATGGTATCCGCAATAATTATATTTAAGTCCATGTGAGTTTACATGCATTGATATTCTCCAGATTGTAACTAGCAGAATTTTCTTCAGAAATCTTAGTTAAAGTCAAGGGCTAAATAGTAATAATTAATACGCACAAAATGACAAAATTTTATATCTCTAACTCTTTGAATCTACGGGAAACAAGTGCCACGGACAGACGGACATTGCTAAATTGTTTAGTAGGGTCTTTTTAGTTTCCTTCTAGATGTTACACACACTAACTTAGCATACCCTTTGGCTGCTTTTGTAAACACAAAAAGCGTAATTGGGACTTTGACAATCCAAAATATACAAGAACTCACAAATTAGGAGAACAAAAATTAAGAAGGATCTGCCAGTAAGTTGCTTATTTGGATTGTGATTTATAATAGGACGAGATAAAGAAGGTTTTAGGGTTGCCTAAATCCATCAAAAGAGTTACGCACACACACACACACACTCTTAATTAAGAACCTAACGCAATGTGATCTTCCTAACCGTTCGGATCTGAAAATAACTTACTGACCGCCACCATTTTCAGTACTCACTGACTTACCGTGGGCTTAAAGTGATCCCGATTTCCCAGACGCACGCTGCGTCGCATTTTTTTGGCATCCCCAACATTAGTGGCATCGTCTTCTTGCTGCTCTGTTTTGACCACAATCTCGCCCAGCTGCAGCGCTGTGGAATCCTCTTCAGCCTGCCTGCGCTTGCGTCCCCACGCCTTGCGCTCCGTGGGCGATACTGAAGACAATACAGCTGGCGATTCTTCTGCTGCTGTCGGTGCGTCGTTGTTGTTTGTGGACGACTCAACATTAGTTAGTGGCTCCGTATCCGGCTTTGTCTTTTTGGCACGTCCACGTCCGCGTTTAGTTGTGGATGCGTGCGTGGTTGTTAGCTCATTAGTTTCGTTCTTTTCTGCTTCCTTTTTGACATCGACGGCTTCATTTGCAGCGGCGGCAGGGGCAGGATTTATTTGCGCCTTGTCAGCTACGTGTGTTGCAACATCTGGGCTGGAGTTTGGTATTGCTGTGGGCGTGTCTGTGGGCCGCGGTGTCCGACGCAGACGGCGCGTATTGCTAGCGGTATTTTGTTCCTGCAACAAGGTCGAGCGTAACAATATGAATCAATGAGACATGCAACATGTGAGTGTAAGTTCAAATGTGTAATGATTAGTCATGCATTGACTAAAAGTGACTAAAAGAGTGAATTCAAGAAAATTTGTTGCATAAAAACTACAAACACCCAAAAAAAAAAACAAAGCCAATACACCGCAAATACAAAAAAAAAACAAAAAAAAAAAAGAAAAGTTTTAGCAAAAAGCAAAGCTGCACAAGAACTCTAAAGATTACGCACACACACACACACACACACACACACACACATGCAAACACACCCAGTGCACACACACTTACATTTTTATCAGCACATAAGCTTGCTGCGTTTGTTGTTGCTGTTGCCGCTGCTGCTGCGTCGTCGTTGGTTGCTAAATCTGTTGCGTCAGCGTCGCTGGCAGCAGAATTGACAACAAGTGGAGCTGCGGCTGCTGCATTTGAAACTAATGCTGTGGATGCTGCGTCAGCGTCAGCGTCGACGTTGCCGTCACAAGCGAGTGTAACTTCCGTTGACTGCGCTGCCGCTGCTGCTGCTGCTGCTGTTTCAAGCTCTTCTACCAAAAGCTTTGGCTTGTTTTTTGTTGCTACCTCCAGCTCCTCAGCCACCGCAGCTTTAGCGTTTTCGTGCTCAGTCTTAATGCTGCTTTCGTTTGATGTAATTTCCATTGCCGCTGTTGCTAGCTCTGCTGGCGTCTCAGTAGCAGTTGTTATTGGCTTTGCGGCGGCTGCAATTTGCAAAGATTCCTGCTCCAGTTTAACAGGCGTTATAACGGTTGTATCTGTTGTTGCTTTTGTTGTGGCTGCGTCGTTGCCATCGTTGCCGCCATTGCTAATGCATACGGGTTCGGTAATTTGCACGACCTCATTGCCAACAGCATCGTCATCGGCTGTCGGCTCTGCTGCTGCTGCAGCTGCAGCTGCTGCTGTTGTGGCTTCGGCTTGTTTTAGCGTTGACGTCGTCGCTACTGCCGTTTCCGCTGTTGGCGTCTCAGCAGCAGCTGCTGTTATTTCTGCGCTTGCTGCGTTGGCGTCGTCGAGCTTGCTGCCGCCGCCGCCGCTGCTGTTGCTATTCGGTTGGCCTTGAAGCAGTAAATTGTCGCTTACCGCTTTAGTACTTTTTTCCAGCTTAACGTTGTTGGCAGCATCGTCGCCAGCGCCAGCGCCTGCATCAACAACAACATCGTTAACATCGTTCACATCTGCCAGCAGTTCTTTGAGATCCTCAGCAACGGCTGTTTCATCTGTCACTGCACTTTTATTGTCTGCCTTTTCTCCTTCTTCCTTATCTTTATCTTTATCTTTATCTCTTTGCATACTTTTTCGTTCCTCCTCTTTCGTTTCAACGAGTTGTTGCGCTTCTGCAGCTGCGCTTGCGTTCTGCTGCTGCGCTGATGCTGTTGCTGCTTTCGCTGCCTCCTCACTTTTGTTATTATTGCACTGTTGCTTTTTATCTTTATCCTTGCAGGCGAATTGATTATTGGTCAAATTGCGCCACTTAACTGTTTTATCCTCTGCCAAATCCAGATTCAGCATCGTACCACCCTCCGCGGTGCTTGTGGCACAGTCCGAGTTAAATTTGCTCGACATGCTCGACAACAGCTCCGCATCCATATAGTCCGTCATTTTGACGGCTATTTAGTTTACTTTTTGATTCGTGCACTTTTAAGTTTTATTTTTTTTTGATGTTTTATTTTTTTTTTTTGATTTAGTTTTTGATTTGATTACTGTTTGATATATCTGCGTAGATTTTAGGCACAGTATCCGCTAACGGTACTGTTTGCTGTTGTTGCAAATATGGAATCAATAATCATTTTCACCACGGCTCACAGTGGCACGCACAAACACATACTTATGTACATATATATACACATACTATATATGCATTAAAAGCTAGCCAAAAGCTGCGACATCAAGTAAAATCAAATATACATAAATAATTTAAACTGTTAGGGGCTGCGCTTGTGTTGATAAGATTGGCCCAAAGCACGTCAGCGGCAGCAGCTTCAAGGCGAGCGCACAATTTATCTACACACACACACACTTTTACGGCACACATATAACATTTGAGCCACTGTGCGCTGCAGATACGTTTTATAAAGTGTAGAGAAAAAAAAATCAAACACGAAAATATTTCGAAAAAGTAAAATCGTAACGAAAATGAAATTAAATGCAGCACCCCCCACACCCCCCCCCCCCCACTCACACGCAAGACGACAAAAAAAACAAATAAGCCACATATGTATGTGTGTGTGTGTGTGTAACTAACGGACAACGACAACGGCAACGATGATGACGCTGACAACGACGTCGGCGCAGACGCTAACGTTGGCAGCACTAAATGCAACGTCCTGCGCCAACGGCAGACCACTTGTCTGCAAAGTCGCTGCTGCTACTGCTGCTGCTGCACGACAGGAGGCTTTAACGGCACATATACCAGCTCAGCTCAACGCACAGAAGTTAGCGCCAGCGCCGCAGCTGAAGCTGACGGCGTCGCAGTCGACGGCAACGACTTAGCTTTGCATATGCGTTATACAGTTTCTTTTAAATATTTTATTTTTATTTTTTCACTAATATTATTATTTATTATGCATTAAATATTTCTTAGAAATTGATTTTAGCTACTGCCTTTTGTTACTTTATTGCTGCTGCTGCTCTGATTACAACAACAACAACAACACAACATGCTGCTTTTTTCTTATTGTTGTTTTACTTTTTGTCTTCCTCTTTTGCTTCTTCTTCTTCTGCTGCTGCTGCTGCTGACTGACTGACCGTGGTGGTGGTGCTGCTGCTGCTGCTGCTACAACTGTTGTTGTTGTTGTTGTGCTTGTCTTAGCTGCTGCTGCGGCCTATTAGCAGCATTTGTTGTTGTTGTTGCTGACTTTTCTGCCTGATGCAAAAGCAGGCTGCGTTTTTCGTTTGTTTTCTTTTCCTTTTTGTTATTTTTGTTGTTTTTCTCTTCTTTGGCTTATAACACATCACAAATCACATCCAAAATCAATTCGCGCACTCACTCAAGAATATGCGTTTAATGACTTCGCTTTATATTCCGCTTGCCTTTGCCCACACTTGTTAGTATGCATCAATTTTCAATCATTTTATTTGATCACGCACACACGCGCTCTCATTAAAGAAAAATTATAATTATTATTAAAATAAAAAAAGGGGGAAACAAGCACAAACACACGCACGCTCTGTTTTATGTCCGACGTTGCGCCCGTTGTTTTCCACCGCAATAACTAGTGTCCAGTGTGACCGTAAGCAACTAATCCGAAAATACAAAACATTGCGTGTAATGTAAGAAAACGACAAAATTTTTACTGCTGCGCTCGATACTTTGCCGATATTTGGCAAAACAGCTGTTTTCATAGTTGCCCAACACTAAAGCGCGCTTTCCTTGTGTTTTGAAATTAAATTTGAAAACTACGTATATATTTACAGATTTAGCTAGTTTTAATGTGTTTTTTTTGCTGTATTTTATGTTGCAACAATAAAATGGTGAAAAATATTGTGTAAATAAAAAAGTGCATTTAAAAGGTAAATAGTGGCGACAAAAAGAAGCGTTTGTAATGGTTTCAGGCCTGAATGATATTTAAATTAAAAACACATTCTGTTATTTTTTTTTGTTACTGCAACTAAAAAAAATTGTGTGAACTTGTCGTTTATTGAATGTTTGGACTTTGTTATTAATCCTAAAAACTAGCCCTTATGTGATTACAGTTTTCCTTAGACACTTTGAATAATTTTATTATTTTTTTTTAATTGCTAGAATCGGTTTTAGCTAGAATGTTATATTTTGCCGTTGTCGTTGATGCATCAATAAATTTAAATTTTGTTAACTTTTTTCTGCCTAATTATGCATGTATATGTTTATAGACTTGATATCGCCCCTACAAATCAAATATCTTGAAGGTTCAAATCGTTCTACAAGATAATGTAAAACGCCAGACATAGACTAGACGTCGCGACGTCGCACGATATTCATACTTTGAACTATAGGATTTCCACGATTTGTCTGTTTGCCGAAAATTTCTTTGTGTTTGATCTGAATTTGAATAGTTTTCGCATGTTTCTTCAAGCTCCGTAAATTTGAGTTAGTTTTTTATATATTCTTGAGCTATTGGTGTAAATCTTTGTACGAAATCTTAAAAACCTTTTGAAATTTCCAACTGAAAGCAACGAAAGTCAATAGGACAGAATCAAGTTAGTAAGACTAGCTACTATAAGTGAAATAAATGTATGCAGAAAAAATGATAAAATAAAAAAATTAATTGAAATTAAAATAACGATAATCACGCCTCGTTTATCTAAAATATATTGCTATATAAGCACACTATTCAAGAATGTAATTACAATTTTATTATATCAATGTTTTCTACAGAACACAAGCAAAAACGTATTGTTTTTAATTGAAAGTAGTTTTTTTTTTTTTCGAATAATATGTAAACCAAATAGCAAAAGCGCGCGCAAACATACAGGCAACATTTTAAGCCGATAAACAATTTGAATCCAATCGAAATGAGAACGATACGAAATCGTTTCAATCTGATTCGGAATTGAGAACACCAACTTTTAGAATTACATCGTTTTTGCTTTTCATACCGAATCGAAACTCGTTAAGCACTGAACTAATTTTTATGTTAAGGCTGGTTGTGACAAAGAACAGGAACTCAAGAAGAAATTGAACCAGAGACTGACTTTCTGTTTCACTTGCTGTCTGTTTCTACAAAGAACAGAAATAGAATGTAATTTAGACAACTTAGCTTTGACTTTTTCACCATTTTTCAGTCCATTTTTTAATTTGCCACACTTTTATTTACATTTTTCAACAAAAACTACGTGACTTCAGTGAAATAGCAACAAGATGGCTCAAATAACAGCTTACGTTGAACACGAACAGAAACAAGTCAAAAGAAGTTGTTTCTGTTTCTGTTTCAAATGTACTTATTTCTGTTTCGATGATAATGAGTACAAATTATTTAAATTCTGTTACTGTTTGTGTTTGTATCGCAAATGTACTGAATTCAGTTTCTGTTTCAGTTCCTTAAGCAGCACTGCATTTAAATAACAAACAAATGCAGATTTTTCAACAAGCTGGCAGCGCTGCAATGCAAAAACAAAACACAAATGCGCACAGTGTGGCAACGACGCTTCTGGTGTGGTGAATACTCAACGCTGGCTGAGCCAATTGAACAAATTTTAATTGTTTTGTTTTCTATTTTTAATTAAATGTGCTGCTAAACTAATACACATGCATGTGCACTATCACAACACACAAATACATGTTAACGCGCTCACAACAACAACAATATAAACCAGAAGGCTTTAGAAAATGCGCATGCGCGGCCGCAGATTAATTCCAATTGTCCTGTCACTGCTCATAATTATAATATTGTGCATTAGTTATATATCAAATCATCTGCGTGAAAATTCCGGCGATGAGTATCTTATACATCTGCCGGATCTCGACAGCGGCGGCAGCACTGGAGCAGCTGAAAACCAACAACAGGAGGAGCATCCAGGTCCGCTGTTAAATTTGACAGGATTCGACTATCTGTTGAGCAATGACGTGTGTCGACGTGCCGACAGGGAGTTGTTGGGTAGGAATATGTTTATATATTGCTGCGCAGTTTATTTATATTTCTTGTTCCGCCGTGCAGCCGTGTTGATAGTCACCTCCTACGCTGGACATGATGCGCTGCGCGCCGCACATCGCCAGGCCATACCACAAAGCAAGCTGGCCGAGATGGGTCTGCAGCGCGTGTTTCTCTTGGCCGCACTGCCGCCGCAAGAGCGTTTCATTAGCCAAGCTCAGCTGTTAAGCGAACAGCAGCGTTTCGGTGACCTCTTGCAGGGCAACTTCATCGAGAACTATCGCAATCTCAGCTATAAACATGTTATGGGCCTGCGCTGGGCCGCAACAGAGTGTCAGCATCACACAAAGTTTATCATCAAACTGGACGATGACATTATCTACGATATATTTCATTTGCGACGCTACCTAGAGTCGCTGGAAGTGGCGCAGCCGGCGCTGGCCAGCTCCAGCACGCTGCTGGCTGGCTATGTGCTGGATGCCAAACCACCGCAGCGCCTGCAGGTCAGCAAATGGTATGTCACACGCCAGGAATACCCTCATGCGCTTTATCCCGCTTATCTATCCGGCTGGCTATACATAACCAATGTGGCCACTGCGTCCCGTTTAGTAGCCGAGGCTGCGCGCACGCCTATATTTTGGATAGACGACACTTGGCTGACTGGTATTGTGCGTACTCGCCTGGGCATACCGCTGAAACGGCACAATGATTGGTATTCCGCCAATGCGGAGTTTCTTGACTGCTGCGTGCGCGATCTCAAGCAGCACAACTATGAGTGCGAGTACTATGCGGGTCCCAATGGAGCGGATGCCAAGCTGTTAATTGAGTTTCTGCACAATGTGGAAAAGTGCTACTTTGATGAGTGCATGAAACGACCCACGAACAAATCGCTCAGACAAACGTGCGTGGCTTCAGTCAAGGATTTGGTGCCAGATCATGGTGTGGCGCACGTGCAGGCAGTCAAGCTGAGATGACGTTAGTTCCTGATCTTGCAGCCACTCTACAGCCAGTGGTCTGCCCCGCCGCCGTCCATATGCTTTCCAGTCTCAGTCCCTTACGCTGTCTATACGTATTATCCACATACTCACAACCTAGTTTTAATTAGTTCTAAGTTAACAATGTGCAAGTTGGTATCGATAATATCTTTACCATATCTTATTTAATAGTAGTTTTAAGTTGAGCATTTAATTTAAAGACAGTGAGTTTAAATATACATATTTTAAATTATTGTAATATCCGTTGGGCTGAGTTTAACTCCATGCCAAGAGCCAACCAGAGTCAGATGTGCCATCATCTTCGTCTGCACCTCGTATGCCAAACTTTTGTAGAAGTACTCACCAGAGCTCTTATTTACTTTCAGTGCCTTTTTGGCCAACTTTTCCGACCGATGCAGGAGTTTTAAAGAGGAATTACCATGGTCTCAGGACCAATGAAATACAGAATGCTTAACCAGACAGCAGAGATGATAAAACGAACGCCATTGCCATACCTTTAATCATAATCAACCCTCCTACTCCCGGGAAATTAATACTTAGTAATAGTACCTTGAGCGAGTAACGGAACGGAGGGAATAATAAAACATATCTGTAGATTTTCCGGCGCGAGCAGCGAACCAACTGCTGAGGCAGCCGTTGTTCGTTGCGAATTAGGACAAGTCTTCTGGACATGTACAGCGGGGATGGTTAGGGTCGTCATCGAAGACGACTCTTACCATATATCCGCCCATTAAAGCACGCTTTGCTCCCGTGAGCGGAGTTTTTCTTCAGCCCACATATAAGATAATGTGGTGAAGCTGACACGGAATGACCAGGATCGCATCGTTGGTCGCCGGGCGGAATCATATAGCGCGCAAAGTTGCTACTGGTGCATATTGCCTTCAACCATATTCCGCGTGTCAATGGCTTGTCTTACGGCTGTGTATAAGCAGACTACTCGACGAATTGGGGCCGCGATACTTAGTTGGACTCAATGCATTCTTACATACATGTTGAAGATGCTCTTTGTAAGACAATCGTATGCCGATTGACACTGTTCCAGTGCGAGGGGCAACTTATGCCGGTTAGACTTTCCAACGAGCACTGGACTAAGTCATATGATAACGTAAGACGAGGCCATCGCAATAGACCTATCAAAACAAAAGAAGTACAAAACTTATGTGGAGTAGCATCATGGTAGCGAAGATTTAAACTTAAATTCCCCGACATAGCCGAACCCTTCTATGCTATTACTAGGTTCACCTGTAACAAGCATATAAGGTATTCAAGAAACGTCTCAGAGAAGCAAGTGAAAAACACATCGAATGGAAACACAGGAAAAATTCCGATGTATCGATAGCATAGCGATGACTCAAAAAGCGCCTGGCCGAAGGATTTAGTACCGCAGCGTCTTCCTGTAGAGATGCAGAGGGAAATCTGGTAGTGGATGCACAGGGTGCACTGAGGTTGTGGAGGGAACACTTCTCTGGATTGCTATCGGTTAGGATAATGCCGCCCCCGAAGCTAACTTCACTACAACCCAAATTATAGACGACGGCAATGAGTTGGTAATATGCATGCACCAGCTCTTTTGCAGTATATGACTAGATGAGAGCATGCCCGATGATTGGAACCTGGGTGTCCTTTGCCCTGTTCACAAGAAGGGTGACCACTTGGTGTGTGCTAACTACCGTGGCATCAGTCTTCTTTCTATTGCGTGTAAACTAAAGCCTTTTGCGAAAGAACTGATTGGACCTTATCCGTGTGGTTTTTCCTGGAAAATACCCATTATCACCAAATCGACATACCGTTGAGGGATCGCATATATGGCGCTCTTTCTGAGTTTGGAATCCCTGCAAAGTTGATGCGACTATGCAGAATGACGTTGAGCAACACAGGCAGCTCCGGCAAGTAAGGAAAGAGCTTCTCCAAGCCATTTGATACCAAGCGAGGCTTCAGACATGGCGATGCGGTTGGACTCTCAGATTGATGTTGAAAACTATACTTTTGATGTTGTCAAGGATTTCGCCTAACTTGGCAACACCGTCACAATGATGAACGATGTCAGCATGGAAATCAAGCGGAGAACCACTCTTACCAATAGAAGTTACTTTGGTTTCAGCAGGCAAATGAGTAGTAGAGACCACTCTCGCCAGACGAAACTAACACTCTATAAGACGTTCTTGATTCCCGTTTTGCTTTATGGCGCTGAGGCATGGGTGATGTCGCAGTCTGATGAAAACGCCCTAGGAGCGGAAAGTACTCCGTAAGATCTTTGACCCTCTATACGACATTGACATAGTAAGAGAATTAAGATCCAGCGGCTCCGCTGGCTAGTCCATGTTGTGAAGAAGTTCCTGCGAGAAATGTCGAGGAGGCGACGAAGGGGCAGCCCATGTCTCCGTTTTAAGTACCAGTTAGAGAGTACACAAGCTATCTTTAGTATCATCATTTGGAGAAGGCGCGCGCAAAGCAGAGACGTCTGGAGGAGAGCTTTACATAAGGCCGTAATTCGTTAACGGGTTGTTATGGCTAGTTAAGTAAGTAATACCGATGACTCAGATAGCAACTGCGTAATTTTATCATCGTTTTGGCCACATTGAAATGCAGTTCAGGATCTTGGGCCATGGCGCCAAGCTGACGGCGTTCATAACGTCAAGTATGAGCTTTCAAATGTTTGCGGGCAGTGGCAGCAGCAAACGTCTGTACCTCATGTGAAAGCGCGTCTAAAGCGGCCCATCCACTGTGGTCATGATCGAATACATCACTGTACGTATTTTGATGGACGGCGTGATGGAAGGCCGTACATCACGCACATCATGATCGTCAATCAGACATTCGACTTGAGTCGTTGACTAGCACCCTTGTCTAAATACGTTAATAAGGTGTTTAGAAGCAAAATAATAAATAAATAGAAATAAATAAACCCAAAATGTGGATGAAGAATTGGTACCAATGCGGCAGCAATTTACGCACCAAAATCTGCTCAATATATGAAACTGTCGTCGCGGACGGACTACAAAAACTCCTCACATTGGTCTTCTCAGAAATAAAAATAAACAGTTGGTAACCAACTCAGGCTTTTCCGCACGTTTATCTAAACAACCGAAATTAGCTAGGAGAAATTTAAACAAAAAAAAAGAAAAAAAAATAATTTCGAAAATTATTTACTCTTATTATTCCTTAACTATAGCGACTAGAGTGGTCAAATTCAATAGGAAATCCTTTGAAGACATTCCCAACCCAAAAACATCGCTAAATCGCCGGAAAAGTTGTCAGAGTGCTTAAACATCGTCGAAAAACATAAAATTAGAGATTTTAGTTTTTTGACCAATCCCAATACTTTTTTGCGAAAAAGTAAAAACCAAGACACAGATATGCGGGCCGCAATACCTGTGGAGTTCAGGCTCACATAACGTTACGATATCTTAAATCCTTTGACTTGGCGTTCCACAGTGCAGGTAAACATTGTAATTCCGAACATACAGCTAGAATCGGACGTACCGTTTCCATTCCGTGCATCATGATTACAAAAATCAAAACAGTTTTGGTATTCGTACATCCTGGCGTGGTCATGTTACGGTTACTTCTACTGGGAACGCCGCCGAGTAGGATTGCGTAAGACAGCCGTTCGGAAACTAATCTTTCGAATGGTCAACCGACAGAATGGAACTGCATGCCGCATGGGTCCTACGGTGGCTAAGCTGGTTTTGGAGAGCAGCGCCAGTTGTTGTAACTTCGGTCGAGACATTTGGATGTGTTCGCACGCAGTTTCCTTTGGATCGAATCGGATGAGTGCCATTCCAGGTTGCTTGCCCAAGATTCTGCTTTCCGCCTTCAAATGATTGCCACCCAATTCAATGATTGGCAATAAATCAGAAGCCCAACCCAAACTGAGGCATGATTGTTTTTGAAACCTTTCCATTTGTATTATCTTTCTTTATTATCATAAATAAATTTAAATTAAATAAATGCAATATAATTAAGCACAATTTCATCGTTTTATGAAATTATATTAATTGTTTTTGTTTTAATTAAATTTTATATCGCCTTTTTCCTTATGATTTGCTCTTCTCTTTCATATTAATTGAAAATTTTAGTTTTTAATTTAAATAAATGTGATTGCTTGTGTGTGTGTGTGTGTGAGTGAGAGAGAGAGGGCGAGCTGGAGGCGTGTGCATGTGTGTGTGTGCGTGTGTGTGTGTGTGTGTGTGTGTGTGTGTGTGTGTGTGTGTGTGTGTGGTGTGTGTGTGTGTGCCATGTGCCGCCGCAGTCTCTATACAAGTTGCAAAAGCGACAAATCAAGCATACGACATGTGGGCGCGCCTTAAACTCTTTTGCAACTTTATAGAAAGTACAAGCGTGCCGCTTTTATTATGTTCACTTAATTTTTTTTTTGTTTGTTTTAAATTTTAAATTAATATTCGCATATATGTATGTAAAATAATGTCTTCTTTTGCTTTGCCTTTTTGTTTTTTACTAAAAAAATATAAAAATAGGCTAAAAATACGAATTTGTTTTCGCGTTTGCTGTTTCTAAGTCTAAATAAATATAAATAAATAAACTTTATGTTTAGTAATTAATTAAAAAAAAAAAACAAAAACTATACGAGTGTCAGCTAGTCTGCCAGCTGCTTATATATGTGTGTGTGTGTGTGTGTGTGTGTGTGCAACTTTTGTGCAACTTTTTTGCTTGTTTTGCTGTTTAACTAGATATTTGCAACTTCGGAGCAATTGTAGCCAGCTTCAAACATGTGTTAGTGTGCATGTGTGTGTTTGGGAGAGAAAGAGACAGCAAGCATGTCTGCGAGTGTGTGTGTGTGTGTGTGTGTGTGTGTGTGTTTTGTTCATTGATTGTATGCTTTTTGTTTTCTTTTTTCTTTATCGCTTTCTGTTAGTATATGCCGTGACGCCTAAACTTATGCAACAATCTTGTGCGGCTGCATCCACTTCTTCATGTAGTAGCAGAAGAGCGTAGAGATGTAGAGCAGAATCATGAGAGCGCAAGTAACGGCCAGCGCCAGCACGGATGTCTTTGTGGGGCATGGCTCGATAATGGTGACAGTCTTGTCTGAAATGGCCAAAGTTTGCAATTATGTAGTTATATACGATATATGGCGCCGGCTGGGATTTTACCTTTGGCAAAGTCTGTGCTTGGATCTGCCTTGAAGAATTCACGCTTCTCGTCACCAAAGTCCAAGACCAATATCTCTTGTGAAATGTTCATGTCCTCGTCGCTCTTAGTTTCATTGCTAAAGAGCGGGGAATACGAAATGTATTATTAATTTTTCAATAAAATGTTGTTGCTGGCGTCATATTGGCATATTTTTTTAGTAGTTTTTCATATGACAATAAGCCAACAAAATGTGACACAATTGCCGGTTGTCACAATATGATATGGACAACTTTTATGACGCTAGTGGCAACACTTGATGGCGATATGACAAACGAGCGACATATTTGTTAAGCTTGCAGTGAAAGTTTATCATTAGAGCTTAAATCGCCAAGAGCTTACCTCTCAATGGAACGACGACGTCTTCTGCCCAGCGTCTCAAACGATTCCATGTTCCATTCGCAAACGGCCGGCTCGCAAGGACCCAGACAATACTTGACATTGCATTGGAATATGACGCCATAGCTTTCGGTGAAACGGAATGCCTCATAGGTGGACTGCAGCGCATTGCCATCGGCTGTAAAGCCTGGGAAAATTGTGGGATCCGTTGGGCAGCCATTGTCATCAATAATCTTGAAGCTGGTGCGTGCATCCTTGGCCATGGCAACGCAGGAACGCGCAAAAATGCCATATGGAGCTGCGGAATATGTAGAATCTAGTGAAATGGGGGCTAACAGCAATTTTCATTTGTTATTCGGTTATGTTACGTACTGTCTTCGGGTATCTCAATACGGAAGTTGAGGCGATCTCCAATGCGCACAGTTTCCACCTCACGCTGGCGTGTATCCAGTATACGAATTCTTGGTGGTGGTGCCTCGGGCGATGAATTGATATGTATCATCTCAGGATCACGTATGGGCATCATGCCGAATGTAATGTTCTTAGAGCTCATGTCATATGTACATTTGACCTTGTAGATTTTGTCGGCCTTGGTCATGACCACGCTATGATGCTGCAGCACAACGGTATTGGAGTATACGCCGGTCTGTTGAATATAATTGCAGTTATAGAGACTGTCACATGCGGAAACTGGGCGGATTTAAACTTACGGCGCTCTGTGTATTACAGTCCTGTCCGGCCATGGTCAGATCTAGGCGGAAGGCATCAGAATTGATAACATCAATGTTGCAAGTCTCGGAGCGTCCCAGCGCATAGATGCGTCCATTGAAGGGCTTATTGGTGCGCACCTGTACCGCAATGCGTGTGTCCTTGCAGTGCACAGAGACTGTAGATGCACCGAAACAATTAGTTTAGAAGTAAAAACGTATAACAGTTAAGCTTACCATCATAGCAGGTGCCAGTCTTGTCGCAGTTCACATCATTCCTGGTCATATTAGTCAAAGTGGGATCCTCAATTGTGTCCAAACTTACAGGCAGCGTATCAATCTTGTCCAGCGTGCCCGGCGGTGAAGCAATCTTCTCACACTGATTCTCAAAGTACTGACCAATGGGCTCACCATGATCAATCAAGGGACGCTCATGATTCAAATAAGTCGAGGGTCCATCGGGCAGTGTCTTATGATCCAAATGATATAGACGGCAATTGTACTGCGAGCCCTGTGGCTGGCCCAGATACAAAAAGGAACGGCATAGGAATTCGGACTCAATTTCACAGGCCAGACGACAGGCCGACTCCGAAGTAACCTGCAGTTCCTTGTCCGTATAGTAGTGCAGGCCCACATACTGAGCCACCTTCTCCTCGGACACACCCATGCGCGCATTGGCAAAGGAGCGCGTATTTTTGCAGGCCTGCGACGGTTTCATGCACAAGTTCTCAAAGTAATCCGTACCCTGAGCATCCACCAGCTGCACAAACTGACCCGAACTGCGTCTATCCGAATCGCTGAGCATGCACTTCATGTTATTGTAATCATACTCCACGGAACGACAAATGAAACGCTTCTCATTCAAACAAGCGGACAAACAGGCCTCCTTAGTGCTGGTATAGATCAGAGCATTGTCCAGACCACGTATGACCTTGTTGGGCACCCGCTCAAACGACCATGGCCTATGGCAGACATTCTCGCTGCGCAGCTGCAGCTTAACCATATAGTACATATTGGCTGAGCGTTGTGGTGCCGCTGTGGGATTCGCCGCTGATGTATCATTCTGCAGCTGACAGTGTGTCTCCTGCGATGGTGACAGCGGATTGACCACAAAGCTAAAGGCAGCCGCCTGACAATCGGCCTCCTCACGGCACCAGCCCTGGCATTCATACAGCGACAGATTCTTCACGCTGTAATAGGTTGTGCCGGCAAAATCATAGTCTGTTAGCTTCTCGAAGGCCATGCGTCCGGTTGCCTCACTGGGCAGACCAACGAGCAGCACGGCTACGGCTAGAAGTAACCAACTGCTGGCCGGTCGTGTGCCCATCATTCTGATCATTTGTTGTGTGCTGCTTCTGCCGCCGTTGCTGCTGCTGCTACTTCCAACTAGAGTATGCATCTGGAAGTAGAATAATTAACGTATTAATAACAATATGGAGGGCGTATTATAGAAGACAACCTAGAGGCTTGTGTAGCTATTGTCGAGTTACTGCTAACTTGTATTTCACGCAAGGATTCTAGGATTCACTCACTTCTTCTCAACCAACACAAATCCTGCAGTTCCTCACACACACACACACACAAATCACCAAGTAAGTACGAGCATATTTCAAGATTGTGAGAACTTTCCTGAACCCAGTTGCTCCCTCAGCAACTTGCTTTACGAACATCCATGATAATTGCTAGAAATGCATTAATAAATTCTTTTTCGGTATCATCATATCATTTATATGCTTGGTTGCTTTATCTGTTTTGCATTTGACCGCCGCCAGGTGGCAGCACTTTACTAATTGCGAGCGTTGACAGCAGCTTGAAGTGGCAAGCAGCTATTAGAGGTATGTGGTACTTCCGCTGCCAGCTAGAGACCATTATACGCTTAACTAAACGCTGCCAAGTCAGTGGCAAGGCGGCGTGTCAGCAATCCACAGAGCCAGCGAACCGCAGCTGTTGATGCTTTTTCTAGCTGCGCGTGAGTCTTAGCGATGGGCCCGTGAGCGCCACTGAAAAGCTATGAATTGGGCGTCTAGCTTGTTTTGTGCGTATACAACACGCTAGAACTTTTCGAAAATGTACTCATAGCAATCTCGAGCGAAGGAGTTACAAGATCGTTCTTTTTCGAAGAGTACCTTGGTCTTTTTTACATATAAGCCATAATACCAGTAACTTTACTATCGCAGAGTCCATCAACAATGGACGTCGATGTAGGTCGATGCATCGGACTAAAAACATCGATGCATGGTTTTCCGATGTTGTATATTTACAAATTTAGCTTTTTAATCAATACTGAGAATAAGTAACTTACTTTGGCATGATCTTGAATAACAATAGGTTGGCGTAAGTGATGGTGAAATGTTCGATGTTTTCGATGCATCGATGTATTTTTTACACCACTAGTGTAAGCCATGATTAAATCTTCATGGAACTCTGAACCCCTCAAGCTGTCTTATACGTTTAAGACGATTATACATTTCAACTATATTATGAAGTTTCAAATTTCGTGCGTGAGTCGTGGTTCCTTGCGTCTCTAACATAACGCCCTTATATCAAGCAATGGCATCAATATGCGCCCCACTTGCCAGGTGGGCGAATTCACTCCCAACATAGTTTCCCCTCATTAAAGGCTAATGCAGGCCAAGAAACGCGAAAGTTCGTTGGCTCAACTCACATGAATTGTGGGTTTGGGTCTTTTTGCACACATAATGAGTTCCTGCTCTGCATAGGGTCCCCCCTTATCCGCAGTTGCCGCGAACTGGTTCCAATTGCCGCTCAGTGTTCAATTTGCAAACTAATGGACAAGTTAGAAGAGAAGCAGCAGCAAATGATGAAAGCTATGCTTCTACTTGACGACAATTTGCGGTTTGAGCTTCTAACGGGGCGCGGTTTCAATACCAAGAAGAAAGAACTTTTCAAATTCTTGTGGTTTCCAGTCAAGCGTGCAGAAAATTGCCTAGTGGAAAGAACGCTCAATTGATGTCCAAGTTTTTGTTCGCTTCAAAACTGAACGCTAAAAGCGAGCAAATGCTAACTGGCTTTTTGTACAATTTAGGCGGGGAATACATGTGTCTCTCGGAGCAGCTGGCATATAGAAACCAATCGAGGCAAGAGAAAGATATGACTAGTACAAAGCCTTTAAGGATGGTCGAGACACCGTCGAAGACATGCCGCGTTCCGTACGTCCTTCGACGTCTACCACTGACGATAACATTGAAAAAGTGAAAAACCGAAAATCGTCATACGAGTATTAGAGAGATAGCACGTGTGAGCTAACCTTCAGTCTTGAAGTAGTTCGTTCAATTTTGGTGGATAATTTGTGCATGAGACACACCACTGCTCGGCTCGTGCCGAAAGAGCTGAATTTGCTCCAAAAACATCACCGTGAGCAGGTCTCTTTAGGCATGCTGGATCGTGCTAATTCCGATCCCACATTCATCGAACGCATCATAACCGGTGACGAGACATGGTTCTATGCTAACAAGCCAACAATCATCGGCATGGAAGGAGAAAAACGAGCCAAAACCGAAAAAACCACGCCAGAGCCGCTCAAAAATCGAGGTGATGCTCAGCGTTTTTTTTCGATGTTCGCAGTTTGGTTCACCATAAAGACTATAACTTGAACGTTTTAAGGCATTTACGTGAAAAAATCCGTCTTAAATGGCCGCAATTGTGGGCCAACAACTCATGGATTTGCACCGAGCTGTAATTATGAATGATTATAAGGCCAAAAAATCATTCAATATCATCGATGAACCACGCTATTCGCTGGATTTGGCCCCAAATGACTTTTTTTGTTTCCAAAGCTAATGTTGCCACTCCGTGGAACTCAATTGCGGCCATATAAGAAAATTCGCTGAGAGTGCTGAAGGACGTCCCGGCCGACGCCTACAAGGCATGCCTGAATAATTGGAAAAAGAGGTGGCGTATGTGTATCGCTTCAAAAGGGGCATATTTTGATCGATGAAGATTACAAATTTTGCGTTTTATTCACAATGTCCAGAAACTTTATTGTCACAATGTAAGACAGGAAGCAGGAAATATCTAACTTAAGCAATAGCCGAAGAAACAATCGAAAGATACCAGAAACTAATCGATAAAGAGTGCAAGCAAATCTTGGTGAACCTCAAGGTGCTTGTTGAACCCTTAGAATCTCAGCTAACGGTAAAAGAGAACTAATGCAATCTCATAGTCGCTCAAGTTAGTAGTAGCTCCGATTAGGATGCCCTGTTGAACCCTAGAGTAGTTCCAGCTGCATATGGTCATGGGCCATGCGGAAACCATTAATATAATGCACATGTGAGTATGTGTGTGTGCGTGTGTGTGTGTGTGTTAGGCTACACTTAAGGCAGAATTTATGGCTATTTAAACGCCTCTAAAGTGGACAGCCTTACAATGATAAACCTTGCCCCTTGCCGCTTATTTGTGCCACTGCCACAACAACAACAACAACAACCACTTGAACACCAAGCAATGCAATTATATTTACATATTCAATTCAATTTGTTTGCAAAATTGTTCATGCCATGGGTAGTAAATGGTAAATGCCAACTGGCAACATGGCAACATGGCAGCTTGCAACTTGCAACTTGCAAGTTGCAACTTGGAATACTTGGTTAGTTGGTAACTTGGAAACTGGCGACTGACCGACCGCCGCGTGCATATTGTAATTATTTATATCCTCTAGCTTGGGCAGAGAGTTTCAATTTAGTTGCTTGGCCAGAGAGAAGAAAACAAAACCAAATTGAAACGAGAATGGAAAACGAGAAAAGGGTTAAGATGATTACAGAGCGAAAGAACCCGGCTATTACTAACAATATTAACTCACAACTTGGCAGCGCACATACAACATTGGACACAACGGACATTGGGACAACGTGGACGACATGGGGCATGAGCAACATTGGGACAACATAGCGCATCGAATTGCCGGGGGATCGCAAGACATGCCGTGTCCAATTCTATAGCAAACAACAAATGCAACAAATGCAACAATTGCAACAACAACAACGCGACAAGCGTACAGCAGCGACAACAAATGTCCGACTGCATCAAATAGGTGGCAAAGACAGCGGAATGTGTAGCGTGATCTCGAACACGACACCACCGGCAACATCGGCAACATCGGCAACATCAGCAACAACAACGATAACTACAACAAACATAATAACAACAACAACAACATCTACAATAATAAACATAACAAGCAATAGCAAGAAATTCTAATATCGTAGCGCCAAATCCAAAATACCCTTGAAGTTCCATTTGATATTTTCGCATTGCAACTTTATCTTAACTAAAGTAAATATCGCATGTATGCAAAAACGGCAAAAAAGCGCGAGATTTGCTGACTTCGCAACTATAATTCAAAAATCGTTTCCGGATTCGAAAACAGCGACACAAAATTGAGCAGAAAATATATTTTTTAGCCATAGGCCCTTAATTGAGGCCAAAATTTGTTGCATAGTGTAATTGTATGAGTTATAATTCATTAATTGCTTACATGCAAATCATTTGCAAGCAAATATGGGAAAAAATAGCTTTTATACAAATACTGTTTTTATGCGAAAATTATACATTTTGGCGCGTGATTGACAAATATTGTCAAAGCAAATAATTGCTTGTATGCAAATCGGTTGCATGCAATTGCAGTAAATAGCGCTTTCATGCAAATACTGTTTATATTGAACAATTCACTTTTTAGCAATAATTCTTTTAGTAATAATAAATTAATTGCTTGTATGCAAATCATTTATACGCACATACCATATATGTACATCGGTTTTATGCAAAATATATACATTTTTATTGGTTATATGCAATTTTTTTGCTTACAACCAATTGACTTATATTTTAATTTATTGTGTGTCGTTTATGTCTGTGATCCATTTGAAGTGATCACGATAACTAAATTTGTTGATCATGATCACTTATCACTGCATTCGGGCGGCAGCACTCATTGTTAAATGATCAAGGATCAGTGATACAATTCTCTGCCGATGACGCCCATTGGTTCCGATCATACAAACGTTTCACGAGTTATTCTTTGAAAATAGAAAAGAGAAATCCATTGCCGGATTTGTATTTAGCAATCTTCGATATGGCAGCCAAGGCAGTCTCAACGTAGAAAATCCTGTGTTGCGTGGTGTTCATAAATCGGAAGGGCTTTGACTCTTTATAACGCCGTAACCCGAGAATGTTACATAAAATCATCACTAACAATTTGATTTCATATGATATACGCCGAAACCAAGATCCCCGGGACTTTGACAGAGATTTTGCCAAGGGCTTGAGATCTACAGCTTAAAAGTTGCCTCCCAACAAAAACTGCTATCAGAAGATACTTTGTGATGGACAGTCAAGAACACGAAGAAGATATGTCCCTTTGGTTAATAGAGCTATCAAACGAACTTCCCCATCGAAATTATCCTTATTTTTGGTTCCAAACATCGAATTTTCTCAAAATGGCAACACGAACGTTGCCTTGGAGCTTAAATTATGATAATTTTCAAAGTTATATACTGTTGAGAATGTTTACAGCTTTCAACAAGATCGTAGCCTTACTCTGCAGCTCGAGTACTCTGGCAAGCTGGAATTGCATGACAACTCTACAATATGACAAACCCTACAAATCGGTAAGATATTTTACTGTAAGATCTTAGATCGATTTGGCGTTAAGCCCAAAATCTGATGCTTTTCATATACCATACGTATAAATTCAAGGCAGAGTTCGACACAAAGTCAAACCTTTTCGTATAGCTGAACGCATGCGCTAGAGCGAATAAGAGCTGCATAGTTAAGTTATCAAAATCGGAATCGAAATTAGGAAGCTTTGAAGCCACAGATTTCAAAGACTGCCAAAAGTAATTCTAGTAATCGATGTTTCTTGCAGCGATATTTTACTGTACGTTAAAGCCCCAAAATCAATTACAAAATATATTTAAAGCAGTGTTCTACAGAACTTTCGTATAGCTCAATGCATGCGTCAGAGCGAGACAGAGCAACATTGTGAAATAGTGCTGCAACACTAGCACTTTTGCAAGGTGTTGTAGAGTGAGATCAACAAATGAGACTTGGAATCGAATTTAATAAAAAGCTTGATAGCTTGCAGCTAGTTCTGCAAAGAAACTCAATTTTCAAGCAATCGATGTTTCCATCGCAGAGATCGAAAAATGACAGCAAAAGCTGTGGTGCAGTGTTCAAACACAGGCTACAGCTTAGTACTAATATTAGTGCCGACCAAGGAACTAGTGTCAGTTGCTAAATAGCAATGATCACAACTAAGACAACCCTGAGAAGGGTATAAAAAACAGCTACTGCCACACTCGAAATGCTAGAAAAGAGAGAAAAAACAACAACTAAGGGGATAGCGCTGTGCCACTAGCTATTGTGGTTCGTGTTGATCTGGTTCCCTTTGGCCAATCCAAATGCCAATCTGCATGTGCCCCAACAACAACAACAGCAATAACAAACTGTGCAACTGCAACCGGCTGCACAAATTAAATGCGTTTGGATTAAACAGAGCAGTAACAGAGCGGCACTGGACACTGGACACAGCGACACAGAGATCTGCATCGAGTGCAGCCTGGGCATAGCCAATTACAAGGCATAGTACAAAGATCTTGCCACAGAGATCAGATAAACAAACTCAACTGAATTTGACATCATTGTCGCCACTGTGGTCGCTCGACCGCTCGGCCGCTGCGCCGGTCGCCCCAGTTCCGTTCTAAGCATGGCAACCCTGGCATGGTTCTATTTATACAGCATGCAGCAGAGGCAGGTTGCAAGGGCAACGCCTGCTCAGTTTATTTTTGGTCAGCAGCAGTCGAACTCACTCGTCACGTCCTTGACCAAAAACACAATCGTCGTAATCGCCGCGTATTTCTAATTTGCGATCTCGTACTTTGCCACAAGTTGCAGCAACAGCGTTTCTAGCTGCAAGTCTTGAGCTAGAGTTGTGTGCAAATTGCGCCATTTAAAGCAATTTTCAGTGTTGCCCCATTAAGAGGCGCATTGAGTGCATTGGGCAAACCATGAGCAGCGATAACATTTTGTAATTATAGTTCTGGATGAGTTTTGACTACGAGCTGAAGATACTGCTAAATAAATGCATGAATGGCATGCTACATGCTGCATGCAGCCGCAGCGGCCTTCATTATCCTGCGCCAGGGCATTTCTTAGCTTGAAGGTCATTCGGGAACTTTGGCTACGGCTGGCGCTGCCGCTGTGTGGCCTCATTTTTTCAAATTGGATTGAACGGCAATGAATGGAACCGCGTAAAATTAAATGAAGTGCCATTTGCTGCACTTAGAAACAAGATGCCCATTAAATGAGGCATGATTATGCAGAATCCTGAGCAAGTTTCGCGATCGCTGGCATATCTATCTGTTAGGTTATTCTCAGACCAAAGTATCTTAGGATCTGCTCGGGATAGATAGACAGATTAAGCAGGGCTGACGGGATCTCAATTGATGCCCTTAACGTGCTGTTGCATCTCAACCTTCCTTGACGACAAGAAGCTATAAACGCAGTTAGCAGTCTGGACGAGCGAACTGGGATTGGGAGGAAAAGAATATCCTGCCAAATGTGAAGTTTGGCCGCAGCTAAAATTTGGAATTCCTCCTACATTCCAGGACTCAAACAGGGGGGGAACACCCATGTCTTCTACACAGATGGTTTGAAAAGGAAAGCAGGTACTGCTACTGCTTTGTTTGTTGATGAAAATGCAAGCTACCCATGGTTTGCCGCCGGTTTTCGAAACAAAAATCGACGGAATTCTAAATGCCGCGAGCTGGATACATGAAACACAACTGCATGGGGTAACTTTAGGTATCTGTTACAGGTTACAGTCCGGCTGCGCTTAGGGTCTTGGAGTATTCTCGCACACCGTCGACCAAGGTCAATTAATGTAAGACTACACTTAACATGATATTACGTCATAATAAAGACAGCCCATACCGGGTTTCAATAGGGTCCGAGCCTATCATACCTATCAGCTATGGATAGCGGTTCACACAGTCATGTGTCCCCAATATAGCTGGTCTAGGATACTAAGCTGGCCAAGAGTAATACCGGACCTTATTAAACAGAGGTACGCGTGTGTGGCTAGTACGTTTAGCGCTCCTCATTGAGAAACCTTAAACATATACCATAAGTGTAGCGGGTCTAGAAACTGTTGGGAGTTTCGCATTTGTAGTATCTTCGGGTATGAAACTCTACCAGCAGTCTAAACTGATGCCAAGGGTAGTCAGCAAAGCTCGCACAGCCTTTCCTTTTTAGGATCGGCTATGTCTGACTTTAATGATTGCAGCCCTTCGGTAAGTTTCGCCCTGGCTATGGTTTAGACTCAAAAGCGAGAAGTGTCTTCACACGGATCGACTTTGCTCCTAACCAACGAGGTATTAGGACCCAAAGAACGGCATAGGATTTGGGAACTCCTCGGGCCCAGCCAAGATTAAAGTAAGCTTGTCCAACTCATCTTCTTCATATAACATTGGGTTGACAAAATCCGTGATTGACGATTTGGATCAACTCGTGTGTTATATGCTTGCATATTCGAACACCGTGAGGTTAAGCCAGATATGGCAGGTGCTCACGTAAGTTCAATTCCAAAGCAGGTACGGTAAGAAACAATGGAAATCCACCACTAAATGCAGCATAGCACAACACTTTGTGAGAGAACAAAAACCAAAAGACTCCAGGGAGCTTCTGCGTCAAAAGAGCATAGGTCTGTGAGCTCTGGTTGGATGAATCACGGGTCCCAATACAATTGGACAACAACTGGCCAATATGGGCTTCATTGACGAGCCAACTTGCGCAGCCTGGCTTGAAGAAGCTGACTAAACGGAACACTTTCTGTGTCGCATGTGCAAGATGTATACTCCAACCTTACGCTGTCTTCTTGAAAACCTACTCGGCAGGATTGTGCTAAAGGGGGACCCCTAGGTCAGCCTACTCTGTTTCCGTGCTCTTGTTATTATTTCTACTGTCCTTTGTCTCTATTAACTTCCACTTTTGCTGGCGTGAGGTCAACCTTCTTTGATGCCCCATGATACCCATTAACTTTATTTCAACTCACCTTTTCAATACAGTTTCAAAGCCTTGAATAGTCTGAAAAAGATATTGAAAATTTGTTATTAAACAATGTGCTAATGTTTATAAACGGAGTTATTCTATCTTAAATCACCTAAATTTTCAACTACAACAACAAGCTGCACGATTCTTAGGATTGCAGTTCGCATTTTAGTCAGTGACACTGGATGGTATCGGGATTCACGTAGCGCATTCGTAACTAGTAAGTCTCACAGTATGAATTTTCAAGATCATACGATTATGAATGTGTTAAAAACTCGCTAAATTTTGATGGAAGTGCAACGAATGGAAACAGTTAACGTAAAAAGTTCAAGGAGAGAGAAGAGGAAGCACTGCATCCAGCGTCCTTTGAACACTGCAAAAACCGTTTGAAGCTCCAAAGCCAGTAGTGACTAAAGAAATATAGGCTTCTAGTTAATCATAAGTATGCGCTCTTGAAAACTATACTTAAGCAATTCTCAGTTCATTTAAAAGCAATTGCACGGAAAATTGGTCTCTTTATGGAACTATTACAGTTTAATTTTAGTTTCTTTTCAAAAGCTTTACAATAATTGCCGCCGCTGCAAGTATCCAAATTCGAAATATACAAATGAGCGTAACACGAACAGCTTCCATGATCATATGATCGTGAGCATGTAGCTAAAACCCGGGCAACACCTGGGCAAGTGGCAAAATAATTTGCCTGCCTGTTGGCCAAATAGCACCTTAAGAGAGATCTAAGCAGGAGCAGCTCTAAATGGCGCCAACACATCATAAAAAAATGGCCAGTTAGTCACTTACTTAGCTCCACAGTTAACTAATTTGATTTGGTCTTTTTTTTTCTGCCACATAGTGAAATTTGAAAAAAAACGATCGGTTTTTTTTTTTTTTTTTTTTTTGTGGTGCTGCTAATGCCTAGGCTGCACCCTACTGTTGCGCCCAACATGTAGGCGTTGGTAATCCCTAGGCGCACTCAATCAATGGACAGGCCAGGCCAAACTGGTGGCCAACAACTTAATGTGTTCCTTTGGCATTGTTGTTGGCAGCGATAAAGCAGGGCCCAAAGAATAATAATGACCAACAAGTATTATGCCATACTCCATAGATAGCTATACATACATATAGGTATAGTATATATAGTATATAAGGAAAGGCAAGAGCAACAGCAGCTAAGGGCAGCTGAAGAGGCGTAGAACTACGATCGTTTTTCGAGGTAACCAGCAATCATGAAAATTGTACGCTGCAACCAAGCTGCGGCAGAAGAAGAGGCATGCTCGGTAGGCGGTTGCTGTACGCTGTTTACTGGCCAGTGGAGGCTGCATAGTGCTCCCTGATGCTCCACTCAATTGGTCTATAAGCGTCGAGCTGAGCCGCGCTGAACCGCGCTGAACGGAGCTGAACTGAACTGAACTGAAGTGAACAGAGCTTGCTGTGGCTTTAGGCGCCCAAGAGGGAATTGGTTTGTAGCAAAAGGTTATCATTAGACATGCTTACTTCCTCTTTACTTCAGCTCTAATTATGAGCAAGTGTACATGCAGCAATATCACTCAATGTGTGTGTGCAGGGCTGGATTATAGTTTAGGGTAAGCTTTTGGTTGAGTTAACATTTTAAAATCATACCTCACACTGTTTTGAACGTTTTCAAACCGAAATATTTAGGTTTTTACGAATTATAGCTTTCAGCCAGAAACAACTTTCGTACAGAATCATTTATGGCGATGATAAGCAGATTTGTAGCAGCTCTCAATGACAGTGCTTACTCTTACGAGCTTCGATATAGTTTCAGGGTTAAACCGCTTAGTATAAAATGTCAGAATATTTGAGACCACTAATTCTAACGAGCTTCTACTACTTAACGACAATCTGAACTTTTTGACTTTATGAAAATCTATAGCTGAATCTGTAGAAATTACTTGAAATAAACAAATAAATGAATTAATGCAAACAGCAGAAATTGTTTTGGAACTGATGATTGAGGGCCTTCCAGTATTTGGATAGATAGAGATATGAATAGTCTACAGAGATTTATAAACACTTTCGATCAACAAGATATTTTGCATTATTGCCCGCTATGCTTAAATAAATCTACCCCACTAAGAGGGGCATACCTAAGTCTGTAATGTTTAAAAGCTCTTAGCGACAAACTTTTCATTCTGTTTTTGTCGCAGTTTAGATTGACTGCACGTCACTCCAAAAAAATGATCGCTTTAGATTGCTCCAAAGAGCATGAAACTCAGAAACATCAGAAAAATGCGAGCACCTCAAAGACAGTGTACGTGTGTTGCTGTGTCTGTTAGAACGACTCACTTGTTGGCAAAATTGAGAAAGAGCAAAAAAATCGCAAATATGTATGCACTGTCTTGGTAATGATCCCATTTCAGCAAGTCGACTCAATGTAACGCCCAAGGATTCCACTCGATTAAATTTCATGCTCACTGAGATTGCTTCAACATTTCGCTTCTCATACGCAGGCATAAAGTTTAACATCAGGTTTTTTTGATACACGTAGCATTAAAGGAGAATTATTAAAAGAAACAGCTAGCTTGATTGGTTCCAGAAGAATAGCTTGTTTAACTCTAGAGGTGGCTATTATTGATCATCCACCTTTAAGAACCACTTGAGTTGTTCCTTTTAGGCATGATTCCAGCCAGTGTACCAATGATTTGGGAAAACCAATAGTCATGGCTTACGGAGTCGAACGCTAAGCTGTAAATTCTAAGTCAGGTTGGAACCATAAGTATACCAAAAAAAAAAGAATACCAAATTAAAAGTTTCCTAAACCAGAATTCAGCGATCCGGTAACAACAGAATGTTTTGACAAGGGCAATAAACAATACTGTCTTAGAGCGAAAGGAACACGTTCCATAAGACCAATAAATGATTGGTTTTTCTGGTTAACGAGGTAGTTTTGTGGTATGTATGCTATAACCACAGAAAGAAAAGTAATTTGTCTCAAAGAAAGATGGTAAAGAGTTTTTTTTTGGTTTTGAGACATCTTACATATGCAACAGAATAAGCGCATTGCTGTGCATTGAACATTGTATAAAAGATTCTGGAATCCGTAAATGCAAATGATATTGTGCTTTGTATTACGCACAAATTTCTTTATAAAACCAGTGTTGAGGCCTTAACGTGAAATTTTGCACACATTGCAGCCGCGGCGCTTGGGCCGCCAACCTATACAATCCGGCCCTGTGACGTCTTTGAGTGTTTAAGCTAAAACCTTCAAAGGTCGTTGCGTTGCCAGTTGAATGCTCGACTGTGAGGCATCAACTCTCCCCCCAGTAACGGTAAAGCCAATCAAAGAGAAACCAACAACAAGTCAAATTTATGCACGAAAGCGTAACAGTAAGAACCACAAATATAATGACTGAAAGATATCGCTCAACAAAAGACCGCAAATAGAAATTAGACAACGGCAAGAGCTACAACAACAACAACAACAGCAACAGCAACATTAGCTACAACAACAAACAGTGAAAGTAATAATATGCAATTAAGTCCGTTAAAATGAAATGTATATGAAAAACTGTCTAGCGACAAACAACGGTAACATTTCTACACAAAATCGGAGAGATGACGATGTAAAGAGTGGACAAAAGGAGGAAAAAAAAACAGTTTAGAAAAAGCGAAAGACAAGAAATGCCAAGAAAGGCAAACACACTTGAATTGCTCGGCAAACAAAATACCACAAAAACATAAATATAAGCATACAAAGCTTTAATTACAAAGCGCACAATAATTAACTTAACAGATCTACTACAATACACACACACACACACACACACACACACACACATAAGTGTGTATGCAGCCGTTATTAATATACATGTTTATATGGCAATCAAATTAGCTTTTGCCGTTAATGTCCAAATAATTGGCCATGTCCAAGCTGACAGCACGAAACAAGCTAAATATAATAATCAAAAAGTTGGAGCGCCGCTCAATTCGAGCCGAAACGAATGTGAAATGCCCTATAAATACTTCAATTTGGTTGCTTTTCAGCCTAAAGTATGACTCAGGCAACTTAAATCATTGGTTGGCTTTAACGCTTTGGGACAGTTTGGCAAATTGTAAGCGTAATTTATGGCATACCTTAATATCATACCTTTTCAAATCGTTAAACAGTTTCCGCTTGCAGTGTTGGTGAAATCGGAGATACAAGATACGTACTTTGGTGACGGTTCAAATTCTAGCGAATTTTGCGCATCAGATCGTGTGCCATACCGTTAGTGTGGGAGCCAGTCGTCCAAAAGGGACAATTGGCATTGAATCCAAATGAGAAAACTATAATTGTTCTAACAGAAGAATTCTTCTTAGCTTCATCTTCAGAAACTACTGGATAGTTACAATAAGTTTGTTACAGAAGAATTCTTCTAAGACTCTTCTTAAGAATCCAAACCTGTTAAAGCCAGTCGAACAAAAGAGACAATTTTTATATATCTTTTGGCGCTGGATCCAAATAAGAAAACTGTAATTGTATCTAACAGAAGAATTCTTCATAGCTTCAATTCTTCAATCTATTGGATAGCTACAAAATGTTTTTTACAGAAGAATTCTTCTCAGATTCTTCGTAAGAATCCAAACCTATTGTTATTGTATCTAACAGAAGAATTCTTCTTAGTTTCCGTCAGAATCAACTGTATATTATATCTTGAGCACAAATTAACCTTTTGCCTTAGGTTTGTGTTGGAAATCTCTAAGCTGAAATCTTATCTTTAAGCTGAAAACTCTTGAAAAACTCTAGTTGATTGTAACAAGTATTTGAGTTAAAATGCTCCAAATATTTTTTCCTACAACTTCAGTTAAAATTTCTTGGAATCTCTTGCCTTTAAGTTTGTGTTAAATCCTCGAAAACTTTCAAAACTTCCAATTACTACTAAAAACTGTTATTTCGTGCTTAGAAATCTGTAAGAGAGCATATAACATTAATTTTATGTTTACCTCATGTATTCCATAAATTACGCTCACGAAAAAGTCTATAAATTCCTCTTAAGTTTTTTTTTTCCGAATGAAGTATTTTTTAACAACATTTTTAAAGCACAAAAAAAATTTCCCATACCGGGAATCGAACCCGGGCCTTCCGGGTGAGAGCCGGATATCCTAACCACTAGACAATATGGGACTTGAACAAAGCAAGTCAAATTTCAAACTTACAGAAACTTTTGTTCGATGAAAATTTAAAAATAACTCTGAAAACATAAAATATTTATTTTTAGCTTTCAATATCTGCATTTATAAATATATATATATGCGTGTGGGTAGTTCTTAATAAAAAATAGATTTATTTTGAGATTTTGAATAACTTGAATGATGTTAGCGACGTGATCTTCTTTCTATATGTTTGGTTTTCAAGCTACAACCCAAGAAGTTATATCTTTTATTTATGACTTCTTGACAATGATGACTTTCTTCGAATTCCGATTTATGGGGAGCAAATTTTTGAGACAACAACTGCTTGTTGCGGCGCTTAAATGAACTATAATATTCATATCTTTCGATTCATTTTTAAAACGTTTCTTCCTTTTGAAAAGAAATGTAAATTTATTGAATGAAATTAGTTTCAGGCGCGCCAGTCAGCTGTGAAACATCGAAATTGTTGATAGTTGGAAAAGCCATTTTTCTTCAATTCAGTTCTTTTACTGTAGAATACCATAGCTTCCATATAAAGTTTGAATTCCGCTTGAATAAAATGTCACTTTTAAGACTATCACAAAAAGAACAAATAACGTAGCTGTGTAAGCTCTTTTAGTGTGATCATCGTGTGGCGTTATCGCAAGCTTAGTGTTGTGCTACCATCACGGCATGTATGCGGCAGAGGAGTCGATTTTAGCTGCAAGGCGCACCATTCGATGTATCACATCGAAAATTGCACAAACAAATTGCTTAGTGTGCGTTTTCGTAGGCAAATTCGGATAAGACTCCTAAAACTATTCGTTTGAGCAGATGTAAACAGCTGCACATAGATATCAGAGCTTAAGCATGAGCTTTCAATACACAAATTTCTTATTAGGAGACTTATCCGAATTGCATTAATATGCAATATACTCTATACGTAAGCATTAAGATAGTGTATTAAGCTGAAGCGGGAGCGTGCCTGATTGGACTGTTTCGGTTGGGTCTGCATTTAATACGTCTCATTAAGAGCCAGAACTGTGCCTATAAAGTGATCTTTGTTGATCTCTGTTTGATTTGACTTTAATTTCCATGCTCCACCCAAGTTGGAAGCTGCCACAAAATGTTGCAGGCAGCGTTGGCTGTCAGTGTGCGTGCACGTGTGTGTGAGTGTTGCGAGTGTGGAGCGGATGTGTAGCTGCCAAGTTTGGTGTTGTAGCTTCACGCGTTTAGTTGATCAACTGCCTCCAGGTGTTGGTCTAGCTGTTGTTGTTTGTTTGCTGTTGTCAGTGGCATTCAACGGAAACGAAGGCCTTTTAATTTTTGCAATTTGTTGTCACAACATGGGCGCGCTTCTCTCCTCTCTAACACATGCAAAGACCGCTTACGGCTGACGGCTTATGAGTGTATAAAAACGCACACACGGACACAAAATGTTGCAATTATGTAATTTTCAATCAACACACACAGCTCAAAAGATGCGAAAAATCAAAACGTGCTGCTCGCAAAAAAAGCAAATAGAGTTGAAGCACCTGCCGGCAGCAGGGCAGCCGGCAGCCTGGTGGCAACTGTTGGCCACTGGACACACTGTTGCAACAACGGCAACTGCAACTGCAACGGCGGCTTGGCCATGTCGTGCAACTGCGTTGTTCGTGTGTGAGTCTTGGAATCGCAATAGAAGTGCGAAGCAATAATTGCTATCGAACAATGGCTGTAGCCCCCGGAGCAGCGCTACACTCTCGCACACGCACACCGAGACACATAAAAATAGACACACACTTGAGACACTCACAACACAACACTACACTACACTACACTACACTACACTACACTACACTACACAACACAACACTTCAGTTTATCTTGGTTTATAAACTACGAGGCCTTTCCAACTCTACCAACGCTCAAGTGTTTTCTATGCGTTTACTTCTAAACGAAAATATTAAAAGTTATAATTAAAAAAAGAGGCAGAAGAAGAAGAAAAAGCAAAAAAAAAATAGAAAATAGCAATGCTTGACTTGGTCTTCTAATGGTGCCAGTCAAAAGACCGGACTGCCTTGGTCTTTGCCGATCTCTGTTGACTGGCCAAGTGAATGGCGGTTGCTGCGCCACAAATTGTAGCATGTGAAGGAAAAAACACTTTGAGAAAATTAAATGGAACGCAAAAACCAACAACAACAAAGCTTCGCCTGCTGATGGAATAATGACTTGGAATATTGCATTAAAATTGATGGAGGACGCAGCACTTTTAATTTGGAGCAGCCGGGCAAAAGATTGCATTCAAATGGGAATAGATTTGAATGGCAAAAAATACTTGGCAAATACTCATACATACATATAATAACAAAAGACTTAAGACACGAACTTGCAGCTGCAAGTAACTGTAGTCCACTGTGGCGCACTGTGTGGCATTAAAAAGCAAGATCTAGAGTTTAGGCTTAACACAAATTTAATATGTATTACGCTATTGACAGCGTAGTCTCGAACAGTTGTTACAGCCCTTCAAACATATTGTCCAAGAGCAGCACTTTTGGGGAGAGTCGAGCGACAGTTGGTAGAACAGTCCCTACAGCCCTTCAAACATATTGTCCAAGAGCAGCACTTTTGGGGACAGTCGAGCGACAGTTGGCAGAAAGATGCTCTGTAATGACTAAAAGGGACTGACGATTGTGCTTAAGCATGATGGCGAGAGGAAGGCGTGTTAGCGTTTAGCTGTTTACCAGATGCAGAGCCTAATCCTCGAACCACGAATATTCGGCTTTGGTGTTGTTTTTAACGATTGACTGAAATGAGCATAGTATTAAGTACTGTTGGGGCTGTCACAAGAGAGATCCATCTCTCATGCTCAGTCAGAGCCCGACGCAGTAAACCCTTTCTCTATAGCTTGTCAACAGTACAAGTACCGCTGTTTCAGTTTACAAAAACAACTTATTGAGTCACCCTAAAAGATTCTGAAAGCTTCGACTCTCTGAGCCAGGCTTCTCATGAATGCTGAAATCAGGTTAAAGTGCTTGCATCTCTAGCAATCGATGAGCTTCAGAACTGAAACCCCCGAAAACGGATGTCCTTAGGCATACTTCATAACAGCCAGAATGAATATTTTGAAAACGAAGTTTGTACTACGGTCTCATAACATCTTTCATTGGGAGGGGTATTTTACGCCGTGTATTCCAATGTCCCGGAGAGCTTTGTACAGTCCGCACTTTGGTAATAAAATAACGTAAAATGCAAACTTCTATAACTTGAAAGCTTGTTAGAAGAAAGCCAAAAGTTGCACAAATTTTGCAATTAACACTCAAGTGGTTGCAGTTAGTGAGCGTTTACTGTATGCGCATTGGCGTGTGTGTGTGTGTGAGTGTCCGCCTCTCATGTATGCTATTAAATACCGTTACTAATTTCAAAGTTGACACCCACTTAAAATGTGAAACAAGTCGTAAGATATGTGGTACTATACACACACACACACATAAACAAGCATGTGGAAAAACATGAATTCCAGCTGCTGCAACCCCCGAACCCATTAAACCGCTCACTGCGAGGGGCTATCAAAGAATCCAAAACTATGGCATGATCATTTATGATTGAAACGGAATCAGGCTGGCAAAGAAGACACAGGTGCGCGCACTGCATCCGTGTGCCATGGATCTGGTGCTGCTGCTGCTGCTGCCGGCTTGCCAGGCGTTCAATTTCTGGCGCGTCTTGGTGCATTCGTTGCGCATTGCGCTTGAAACCAAACGGAACTGATCTTGAGCTGGGTCTTGACCACAAAAGTGGTGCAAATGCCAGAGAGAAAGGCAGCGGATGGGCAGGATACAATTGTGTATGAGCAAGAATTGGGTTTTGAATTTGCTTTTGTTGTTGTTGTTGTTGTTGTGCTGTTGATTTCGGTTAGAACCGGAAATTTATTGCATAACAAGTTGCTGCCTGTACCATATCACATGATAGCGCTGCACTTGGTGTTGCTATGTAGTATGAATGTGCTTCTATGGTTCTGCCTCAAGGTTGTTCAGCATCACTTAACACACACACACACACACATAGGCGCGCGTGCAGAGGCTGCGCTGATGCAAACGCAAGATATGCGGGCTCCAAATGAAAACGGGTGTGGTGCCCAGCCCAGGTGAGGCACAGACCGTGGCTGGGGTCACTGCGCCAGATTGTGGCCAAAAGAGCGCACAGCATTTCATAAATTCTCCACAGAATGTTTCTTAAAATTTGTAGCACTGCAACGCCTCTGCACGGCGCCCTCCAAGCGCTCCTTGTCTCCCCCCCCGCCGATGCCTATCGCATCCAACACCATCATTGTGTGCATTGGTTTTGCCTCTTGCATGTGCAACAGCCATTAGACAGCACTGCATGCAAATGCAGTTGTAGCTGTGAACTTTGAGAGCGTGCAACAAGTCTTGGCCAGCTGACATACGCGCCACACGACTGCGACTGCGACTGCGACTGCGACGTCGACGTTGACGTCAATCAATCGCTCATTGTCGCTGCTCGATTTCAATCAGCCGTGTGGGTTGTTGGCCAGAACGTTTTCTTGGAACGCGGCCCAAACCGGAGCCAATTTGGCCACTTGATTTTTCAACAGCAATTGGGCGGCTGCTACGCGGAAGTTATGCCACACAAAAGGTATTAAACATAGAGAGAGAAAAGAGGCGAAACAAAGAACAGGAGTCATTAGAGCGCATTTGAGCTGTGGAATGTGGCAGCTATGAGTATCTAGAAGCAGCTGAGCAGCGCAGATTCTAACAGCGTTTGTCTTCTTCTTGTGTTGTTATTGTGGCGTTGCATGATTTATGGCAATTATGAAAACATCAGAAACGGCAACCACTGCAATAACAACAAATACATGCAACATGCTGATGAGGACGACCACGGACGACGACGGCAGATATCAAGTGCAAGATGAAGAACTGGTAGTAGTTGTCCAGAAGAAGAAGAAGCAGAGGCAGCTACAATTAATTGCAAATGCAGACGCAACACAGCATGATGCTTCAAATGAAACCAAAACAAATCAAAAAACGGTAAGAATAAATATTTACTACGGCGTGTCGAAGTGTAGATACCCCTCAATTGATGGCAGTTACACGATATATGCGTATCTCTACAACTATCTATTATAGTTGTGGAACTATAAAAGTTGATGAGCCGAAATTCGTTGCGCAAGAACTTTTTTGTGGTTACAATCTAGCATCTGACTTGTAGCACAGTTATTATCTATGAAGTTAGCGCTAGTTTTGGGATGTGAGGCAAACTCACAGAACACCAGAAGGGAACGAGTACTGAGTGCCGCTATAAGACTTTCTATGAGCTTCCAGGAACAGAAGAAGTGATTGATTTGACAGTCTCAATTTCGGCCACGAAGTGTGGCAAATATTGAGAGCTATGAATCAGTTGTCCACTAAAACGAAGAAGACAGGGAACACAGAACCCACATAATTTCGCTAGCAATTCAGGAAATCTCTGAATAGAGAAAGCATACGCTACAACAGCACTCTTATAGAAATTTCTGCATTCAGATTAACGAAACGAGTGCTATCTCAACTTGATGGAGAAGAGTTTTGATAGAATCGACCTCTTCTTAGTGTCCAGTGCCCCACGGAATATACGCACTTGGCGACGAGTGCGGATTGTCTTTGAGTCGAAATCTAGAACAACATTGATTTTGCTTTTTAAGAGTAATCATATTCAGCACCGTGCCAAAAATTTCTTTCAACCGAATTGCGATCTGTTAGTGTGCCAGATATGTCTTTCAACTGAATTTCAATAAAAAAAAGGCATGCAGTGTTTAGCAGGAAGCACTTTTACATTTTTAGACAATTATCGCGAAATCTATTGGTTGGCGAACTTTTCGAGAGATTTTAAATAAAACAAGTATTCGACTTAATACACGCTCACACAACAGCTGATTACAAAAAGGAGAAAAGAAAACACGAAATGACAACGTTTGTGTGTACAATGTATTTTTTTTTTTATCTAACGTATACAGTACATTTATTACTTTGAATCAATTTTTACTCATCTAAAATGCAACTTATCCAGGTGAAACGTATATTCGGCAAGCTGCAATCATTTTAACTTTCGAATGGTATAGGTTTCACCAGAAAAGGTTGCGTTATTGCGAAGTAATCGGTACCACAATGAATTTTTGCTTAGCGTATTTATTTATAGATATGAGATTTCAGGCACAACGTTCATTTTTATAAAACTTCATACACAGTCTTGTTCCGAGTTTCGATTCCAATGCCAGCCGGTCAAAATGACTGTTTTAAGCAATGAAATTGGAAACAACCTTTACCGTTTATTTATTTTATTTTTGTCTGAAAATTTGTATAAAATTTTTTCATTTTTCTATGAACATTCGGCACGGTAGAGCGACAAATCGCACTCCGAAATCGGAACAGCTAAAATGTATTTATATTTATATAAATTTACATAAGCATTTATATTAATTTGTCTCCAAATATTAATTTTTCGTCTCAGTTTTAGCTGTCTATAATGTATTCCTTGCCTGGTTTTAGGAAAACTTAATACTTTTTTGTCTCACAACGTTTTGCTAAGCGCTTTTTAGCTAAGTCATTG
Organism: Chymomyza caudatula; assembly: GCA_035041775.1. Taxonomy (NCBI): domain Eukaryota; kingdom Metazoa; phylum Arthropoda; class Insecta; order Diptera; family Drosophilidae; genus Chymomyza; species Chymomyza caudatula. The sequence goes on from JAWNKW010000145.1 coordinate 2,313,905, forward strand.
TGATTCGGTACTAAGTAGTGTAATCCAAATAATACCATGTTATGTAAATGCAGCTTTAGGTTTGCAATTTTAAACGCTAATCGGGAATATTTCGAAAAATGCTCGCTTTCTGAACATGAAAATGAGTGATAACAAGTGTACCAAGTGATTTTCCGATTCTGCGAAATCGTTGCTAAAATTGCTATTTCTGCGCTGAAGAGCTTGTTGCACTAGAAGAGCAAGCCAGGCGCAAAGAAAGGCAGACAGACAGACAGACGGACGGACAGCCAATCTTGGTACTTGTTTTATAGCCGTAATTATGTAACCCTAGCTGACAGCTGTGATAAATAAGCTAATATGACCCTTTGTAGATTTAACAACAGTATGACTAAGAATTAGATAACCGAGTAGAAGCCAGTGATGAAGCTGTGTGGGCTAACCTGTTGGCTGTTGCCGTGTCAATCCTGGCCAGCAAAGAGTGGTCTAATGCCAAAAACAAGCCCACTTGTAGCCAGCTGCTTGCCTTGCCAAAGGCAATGCCTTATCTTATCAATTTGTTGTTGCACTTGTTATACTTGTGGCACATGTGGCACTAGTGCAGCTTAAGTTGGCGTTATTTTTAGCATTGCAGCGGACTCATTACAACATGCCTGACACTTTGGGGCAATGCAGAGCTCAGTGCACTGGCGCTACATGTTGAGCGGCAGCGCTCATTAAAATTTTGTAATTTAAAATGGCTGTGGCAAGCGGCAAGTGGCCACTTGGCGGTCCTATTTTTACACGACAAGACAATCAGGACATGAAAATAATTGAATGCGCCAGAGCACAGTGCACATGGGCTGTGTGTTGTGTGTGTGTTCACGTTAAGATGACCAATTTGTTGCAACATGGCAGCATGCCACAGCCAGAGTCATTGCCATGCACACATTGATAAACAAATGCCACATGAAGCTGCAGAAGAAGAAGAAGAAGAAGACGTAGTGCCAGCAGTTGTGGCCCATTGTGGCTGCATTTTGCAGTTGCAATTTGGAAAACAGCATTTAATTAAACTGCAAAGCGAAGCACGTGACGTCGCAACTGTTGCAACAAGCCAAAGAACAACACAACAAAACCGGCTAACTGGCCCCATTTGGGAGCGCATTTAAGCACACATTTCCTGAGCTGACGGTTTGCTCGGCCAAGCGTGCGGCACGGCCTTCAGTGGCTGCCACTGCCACATGGCTAGTGTGTGTTGTGTGTTGCATGCCAAATGATTGCGCATGTTTGTGTTGCTTTCATGTTGAAAATAATGTTGTGAGTGATTTTTATGGCAATTTACACACAAAACACTTTTCATTTAAAATTCAAAGGCTAGAACAACAACAGCAGCAACAAACACGCCAACTTCTCACATTACAAGCAACAAACAACAAGCAACAAAAACAACAACACTAAAATCAGCCAAAACACTTTGGACGCGCTTTGATAACATTTAACATGCGGGCCTAATGCGCGCCCCAATCCTTAGGCGTTGCTTCAAAATTGCAGCCAGTCATCCTTCAATACATTATGCCGAGCACCGCTCCCCCACTCCGCACGTAATGCTCCCTCTCCAAATCGCATTTAGCTAAGCTTTTGGACACGCCACTACTAAACGCTGGACCCCACTGTGCGACTACTGTACTGACTACTGATGACTTCTGCTGGCCTTAATGCTGCCTTGGCTGCCATGATTGATAGCAGCCAATGTTGTCATTAGACACGATTTTCCATACACAACACACACACAAAGGCACTGCAGCGCTTACTAGCAGAAATCAAAAGACTTAGGCAACAAACTTGCTGGCTTTCGCTTAGCCCCACCGCTTAGACCAGCTATGCACTGTATTCCTGTAAATGCACTTATCCCATTGATCTTAAAGCAGAAATGTGGCATCTCTCGCACACACACACACACACACATGCGTTTACATGCCACAAGCTGTGTTTGCGCCCGCATGGAATGCTGGGAAACTTTAAAGCACAGTGGTCGAGTTGTGCAATCTAGCTACAGAAAAGTAAACTTTTCAAATGACTCAAATTAGTGTGGATTCGTTTCCATATAAAAAGTTGCTAAAGCCGCGCCTCATAAACTCATCGAAAATGTTTAAAAAAAACTTTTTGGTCCACCCTAAGAACTGCCTTAATGAGTTTATCGCTATAACTTTGGTATTTGATGCGCAATTTGTTTAAGTCATCGAAAGTGTTTAAATTAAAAAGCATTTTTGGTTCACCCTAAGAACGGCCTCAATGACTTTTTCTCTTTAACTTTGTTATTATGATGCGCAATTTGTATAAGTCATCGAAAGTGTTTAAACAAAAAAGCATTTTTGGTCCACCCTAAGAACCGCCATAAGAAGTTCTTTCTGTAACTTTGGTATTTGTTGCCCGATTTTTATAAATGATATATTGTGTTAAAGATCTCAGTTTCAGCAGCAACGTCTTTTTTTTTAGAATTCTTTTAAGGTGACTTTTGTTTCTGCTGCTATTGAATATTTAGAACTGGCACGTGAATATTTTCCCAATTGTAAATAATTTCGTACTGCTTCTCTGCACCGAAAATTTAGAACCCACAGATCCTCCATACGATTAAGTTCCGGGCCCATGTTCGGCTTTAAAATCTGACTTAGTAGTAGAGAAGCAAAACTATAGAAATTTTCGATACCTTCCTACCTTTTAAACCTTCGCTGCTTAGATTGTGTTTAAACTATTGATAGTGAAAAAACATCGATAGGAAAAGTCGATATGTCGATGGTACCTAGACATATGTACAAGGTATGAGCCATCTGCCGACGCTCGCTTATTTATAATAATAATATAATAATATAATAATGCCTTTAGCAGGCAGATGGCTCATACCTTGTATTACATATGCCTTGAATAGTAATATCGAGAGTTTTGCAGCTCTACTTAGTTGCCAAGCAACGTGGATTGCTGCGTTTTCTTTCTGTAAAATGTCCAGCTGTCACTATATACCTCTTCTTAACTGGTCATAACAATCCGTTACAGGGTTACGGCCTATATGAGCACTCCTACAGGCGCTTAGTTTTCAATGGCTAACCATCTCATCTGAGCTGCATGCACTTTATCGATTCTTCCGATAGTTCGATCGTAGCCACCATTTTGGCCAAATAAACGTCTTTTCTTGGCACAAATAGTTTCAAAGTTATCTTTAAATTAGAAAAAAACACAAAAAAATGTGTCTATTGTTATGAGCATTGCGTCCACTGTGCAAGGGCCAGCTTATGGCTATGGAACTGAACAACGCCGAGCACATTTGCATGAACAGCTTCTCCATATACACTCTACGCAAAGACGTTAGGGTATTATGGATTTTTGCAATGTATGCGATAGGCAGTTGTAGGCGTGGCGGACCACATGTTGCAGCTGCCTCTGTCCGTCTGTACACCTAGATCTCAGAGATCGTAAGGGACACTCAAAACTTCTAAATTTGTCTTGAAAACCTTCATAACTTTGTTTATTGAATGCAAACTGGATTTGAAAGTACTCTATTGTGTGTAAGTTGAAAGTTGAAATATTTCAAAATGAGATTCAGGAAACTCGAAATCCTTGAAAGCTAGAAAACATGTACTATTTAAGAATGTGCTAAGCTGAAACTTGAAATATTTCAAATATACACTTGAGATTGTCTAATTAAGAATGTTTTAAGCTGAAACTTGAAATATTTCAAATCTATATTGAAATTCAAGAACACATTCTCTATAACTAAGAATATTCCTCATTGAAACACGACATCTTTAGAAGATAGAATTGAGTTGCTTGAAAAAATGAGCTAAAAAAGAATGTTCTAAGCTGAAACTTGAAATATTTCAAATCTAAATCAAATTCAAATCGGTTTTGGTAAAACACCAATTCATTTATAATAAGTAAATATCCAAAAACGTAGTTTTTCTGGAACTCTGAAATTCTGTAGTTTTAACTGCTTGCTTCGACCTTGAGGCGGAAAAACAGCTGTAGAAGAATAAGATCAGCTCGCTAACACTCACTATTATGTACAGTCTTTTCGGTTTCTATAGTCAGCTATGGGAAAAACTTGCACTAGTTTTCAAAAACTGATAAATATCGCTAAACTGTATATAAACTAGTAGAAAAACAAACACTCGTGCTGCTAGAGTATCTCAAGTTTACTGCTGTAGCTATGGGTTTTTCTTTATGAATCTTTTGTTTCTTCTTTTGGCTTTTGTGGCATCTGCTGGGGAATGCAACGCTGTCTGCATCATTTATTACAATCAGCTTTTAGCTTTAAGAATGAAGCATTCATGTGGTGCTGCCTCTTCTTCTTCTTGTTGTAGCTGGGCTTTGAACGTTTTGCGTTGAGAAATTAATGTTGACTCGAGTTGCATTCAGCGTTATATTAATTTGTAACAAAAAGCCGAAATAGCCACTGAGAGATTTGCTGCAAAGAGCGCGTTAAAAGCGTTTTCAATGTTTTGTTTATTGTTTAGTTTTGGCTGTTTTGCTTGTGGCATTTGTGGTAACTGTGTTGGCCATTAGGCAAATCGGCTTAGAAAGCCAGCTACAAATTGGTTAAAGGAAATTACCAGCATTTGTATCAATTATTTGCCATTATTGAAGAAATTGGCTTCGAGTAACCCCAAACGAAACCACAGAATTGAAATGAGAAAGTAGAAGAAGACCAATAAGATCGAGCCAAGTGTAATGTGCGTAAAGAGAGTAAGTGAGCGGCAGCGGAGAAAGGAGGGTGTACAGTAGACAGCAGAGCTGAGATGCGGGCGCTGTCGCAAGTTATAGAAATGCTCATTGACTGAAGTGTGAGCGAGTGAGTCGTTGGCGCAACTGAGACAGCGCATATGAATGAATAAGTGTTATTTGTTTAAGTTAAGTTTAACAGCTTGTGGTCGGAGCCGTTAGTTGACCTGGTTAGCGGCATAAGATAAGCGTTAGAATACAACAAAAACAACAGCAACAGAACGCTGCTCATGCTTTGTCTTCCACAGACTCACTCACAGTGCTCCAAGTTTGTATCTAGCTGGTTGCATATAACTATAAAGCAGCAACTGAATGACCGAACGACGGACCGATCGACGGACCGTTTACAATGGGCACTTGGCTTTTGATTTAAATTTGGATTCGAATTGAAATTGCCATTTGGTGGACTTTGATGAAGCAGCGCACGCGAATTTTTTGTTGTTCGCCAAGCGATCTGCGCTTTGAGATACTGCAGCGGGAGAGAGGTCGCCTTATGACCAGCTAGTTCATCTACGTGCGTAGCGTTGTGATTTGGCCAGCCAAATAAGTGTGGTAAGAAGTGGTAAGTGGATGTGCGGCCTCAAAAACCCCGCGTCCGAATCCAACTTCACGTCCCAGTCTGAGCTGTCATTAGTGCGCGCTGCACTTAGCAAACTATAAGATGATCAAGAACATAATGATCATAATGACGCTGATGATGACGATGACGATGTTGTTGATCATGCTGAAGTGCTAGTTGATAAAACTGCTCATGTTGCTGTTCAAGCGATTTGTTTGCTCTGTTCTCAGGCAGCGCGGCAAGTGTTTGACAAGTTAGTGGGAGCTGGAGAGCAATGTGAACGCTGAACGAGAGCGACACAGAGAAGGGTAGAGTGAGCGCGCAGGTTACTAAATGAGTTCTGCGCACGGGCACGCTTAATGTTAATAACATACAATTGCAGCAGCGACGCTTAGGCATGCGGCACCACAGTGCTGCATGCAACAAAACCGCACTCAGGTGTTGAGAGCAGCAGCAGCAGTGCCAATAGGCAACATTTGGCCCTTGTTGAAATGGCCAGAACATGCTTCAAATTCAAAGGGAAATTAGGTTTAGAGCGGCCAAACAGCCTTCTGAATGCTACTCATATATCTTATAGTATAAACTGCGTTAATAGACTCAGGAAAACATCTTAAGTGACATCATTTGATGAGTGAAACTTTTTTAGCGAGGAAGTGACTTTCAAAACAGTAACGGAAATCAAGTTGAAACACACAGCTGAGTTGTATAGAGCGGAATTTTGCATTTCACAGTGAAAGTTTTTAAGCTGCAAACATAAGTTTATAGCTGAAACTTCTTTAGCGAGGAAATAAGTATTAAAGTCAAGCCGCCAACAAATGCTTCTGAAAACACTACACAAAAGCTTTGAATCTTCGGAAGCGAATTAGTGAACTGAAAATCATTGTTCTTGGGCATAAAAACAAAAAATATAGATCATAGAGCAGATATATCATTTCTGCAGCGACATTTTTGCGTTTAGCTGTGAAACCTTTACAGCTAACAAGTTAAGAGCAAATCCAATTACCGGGTACATAGCACATTAAGACTACTGGGTTTATATATAGAAATGACTTAATTCCGAAACTAAAACATTTGAAAGTCTTAGTTAATAATTTAATGAGTTCAAAAGAGCCTGAAACGGAAATCAAGATGAAACCATGGATGATGGTGAAGCAGGCAGGAAGCGAATGGACGCTGCGGATAGAGAGATCGCACGGGGAACGCGGAGCGCTTTGGCTTACGTGTTCTTAAGTTAAAAAATTAACAAATTGTACCAAAAACATACCAAGTCGCAGGCTGGATTGAAGTTTTAACAAATTTTGACCATCTACACGACTTAGAAACTTGGTTTTTGTAACAAACATGTAGTTAAAATGGCAACCTTTGTGAAAGATATTAAGGAATGAACTAAACAGCGAATACTTTCTTATGAAGTCTGCTGGTATTAGGCGAGATTATTAAGTTGCATAAGTAAGCAACTAATTTTGTGATAAATGAACTCATATGACCCAATAACACACAAAACGGCTAACATTTCTTGCATAACTCGCTTGAGAATTGCATTTTTTCCGCCTTCAGTTGCATTAAAGTCTTATAGTCAAGATTTCCCGATTTACTTGTTTACGTTTTGGCTACTTTAAGCTCATTATCTGTGGTCGTGTTTGCTTGTCCGTTGGCTTTGGCCCCGTTTCGCGAAGACAACTTACACTGATAATGAAGAAAGTGCCACAGAGTTGCACGGACTCGCCTTTAAGTCTGTTGCTCTCCATTTTGGCAAGGCGCTGATAGAAACCGACACTTAACTGGCTTTGGCTTGAGCAACACCGACAGTCCGACTTGTACACCAAAAGTGACCAACAGCATATGCAACTAGGCCAAGTTTTGCACAGGAACAGAAACAGAAACGAAATGTCAGAGGAGAAAGAGCCAGTCGAGAGACGACACGACAGAGATTGGTGATTGGCCATGTCAAAGATTGTGATGGAAAAGCTTGGCCGTAATTTAAGTTACATGCAAATCCTAAATGCAAACAGTCACCAAAATGTTGCTCATGTGTGTGTGTGTGTGTGTGTGTTTGAGTCATTCGGATTGCTAACTGGGTCAGCCGGATATTAATTTCAATGGCATTCATTTGATGCAGTTGTTCCATTTGCCATTTGCTTATAACTGCATTAGTTCACTAGTTGTGTTCATTTGATAATGAACTTAATTTGATAGTTCACTTAGCTGTCTGTATGTGTGTTTGCCATTTAAGCTATAACTGTGTCAGTGTTTATTACATATTCATTTATTGCTGCAGTTGTTCATTTTTGCATTTCTGCATTTGCTAATTAGTTCACTCGCTAGACTTTAGCCAGACTTGCAAACTGGGCTAACTGTTATAAGTGAAGCGTTCATTTCTGCAGCCAAACATTTGGTTATGTGTGCAGCTACTCGTTAGTAGCTATTTATCGCTTAAAGCAAGGTATACTTAACCAGGTAAGCTCATTCAGGCGGCTAACTACCACTAAACTGAAAAATACCGCACTAAAAAGAAAGTGTTTTAAGAATTGGATAATGTGTTGGAAAAAGTCTGTATGAAATTTCCTACTGCTCTTGCAGTCCTTTTCTTTATCAAAGCCAATGGCAACTATTAATTGATTCACCCCGTCACTTTTTAAACTTAGCAAAAAATTGTGTGCATCGGTTTTAGATTTGATGACGTATCACAGTTCATTATGAGTACCATATCAAAAACATGCGAAACTTTTGTTAACGTACAATTTATAAAGTTCAAGTCTACTAAGACATAAGGTCATAAAACATATAACTCAAAACACTTCATTCAGGTACAGTACAGGTGTTACTTATCTACAATAAAATGGACCCCCTTCTCCTAAGATGAGCTTTTCATCTTAGTTAAACCATTCTAGTAGTCTCATACCCTAACAGGTCCATATCGATTAAATTTCTTTAATGAAAAGCTTAGTTAAACCATTCTAATAGCTTCATACCCCAATAGCTTCATATCGATTAAATTTCATTCGATTAAAGATCATCGGTTAGAAGAAAAGTAATGTGTTGCGGATTCAAGCTGAAGTTAAAACTTACTTGCAAAATCGCAATAAGAATGTGAGATATTTGCATCAAACTAATGTCGATTAAATTTCTGTTCATCAGAAAAGATAATCGGTTAGCAGAAAAAAGAAATGTTTTGTGAATTCAGGCTGCAGTGTTAAAAGTCATCGCGCTGACTTGTGGAGCGCTAGAAAAGTTGGGTACTTCTTGACTTGAGCTCGAACTATGTGTTTAGGGCAAGCACACACGGCACACCCTTATGTGCTATTTTGGCATATGTCATGTCTATGCCATTCTAAACTTTGGCTTTTACTCAAAACTTAAATTTTTACCAAAATTTGTGAAATCAAACGAAAAATTTATGATTGAAACTGTGTTTGAAGGAATAATTTCGAAATTCGGCTTGTAAAATGGCCAGAGCTGAAAATTTCACGTCATTTTATGTAACCGATAATTGTTTTTCACGCAGTTTTTAGCACCCAATTTGAATTAAACGCACAGAATAATGAAAATAATCTTATCTTATATTAATATAATGAATTTTTTGTATATATCGATTACATAATCAATTTAGAAAATCTGCTAATGTATTGAAGAGTGTAGGCATCAAATTTATACAAAACCGTGGAATGCTTCTAATTCACTGATTTACTAAAACTTGCGGAAATGGTTCTAGCCAACCATACTATTTACAAATCGCTCATTTACTAGAAGACTGACATAGCACAAAAAGCGTGATTTTTGAGTTAATGATGCAGAATTGTTTTTTACATTCTGCTTTATGTTGTGTAAAAAGTTCATGTTAATATCTTGCATACTCTCCGCGTGCGAAGGGAATATGTTGTTCTTTTTTCTGCTAGTTGGGAGCAAATCAAAAACTTTAAACGCTTTTTCTATGTTATGGCAGTCTTCTGGTAAATGAGCGATATGTTAAGAGTGCAGCTCTGACAAAAAAGGACGACATTTCTATCAAAACTTACAGTAATTTTACAGGTATGGCAACTATCTTTTAGACCTCCCATTTTGTATAATTGAATAAACAATGAAATGTTTACAAATGACAAATGTTAACAGTTAAATTTTGTATATATGTCTTATATTTATGTTAAGCACCTTAGCATCTGAAGCATATACCATAAAATGTAAACAAGAAATAACATTTGTTTTCAACAGCGTTGCATTCTGTTAACATTAGACTGCATGTCACATTACAGTTAACATATGTTAACTGGATTAAGTGAGCAGCTCTATCAAAAAGTCAATTTTTCTATCAAAACTAACAGTAATTTTACAGTTATAGCCAAAGTAAGACCAAACGCCTTTTATGCCTTCAATTTTGAACTATTGAATAAAACGTAATAAAAATGAAATGTTTACAAATGACAAATGTTAACAGTTAAATTTTGTGTATATGTCTTATATTTATGTTAAGCACCTTAGCATCTTAAGCATATACCATAAAATGTAAACAAGAAATAACATTTGTTTTTAACAGCTTTGCATTCTGTTAACATTAGACTGCATGTAAGATTACAGTTAACATATGTTAACTGTATTAAGTGAGCAGCTCTGTCAAAAAGTCAACTTTTCTATCAAAACTAACAGTAATTTTACAGTTATAGCCAAAGTAATAGCAAACACCTTTTATGCCTTCTATTTTGAACTATTGAATAAAACGTAAACAATGAAATGTTTACAAATGACAAATGTTAACAGTTAAATTTTGTATATATGTCTTATATATATATATGTTAAGCACCTTAGCATCTGAAGCATATACCATAAAATGTAAACAAGAAATAACATTTGCTTTTAACAGCGTTGCATTCTGTTAACATTAGACTGCATGTAACATTACAGGTAACATATGTTAACTGTATTAAGTGAGCAGCTCTGTCAAAAAGTCAGCTTTTCTATCAAAACTAACAGTTATTTTACAGTTACAAAGTAAGCATCTTAAGCATAGACCATAAAATGTAAACAATTGTGCTTAAAAGCTGTTATCTTAACAGCGTTGCATTCTGTTAACATTGGATTGCATTTAACATTACAGTTTGCGGCTGTTCTAATGTAATGACAAGTGCAGCAGCACCTTATTTTGTACACTGGCAGAAATTTGAGCATTTTTCGCAACAAATCTATTGAAATTGTTACGATTGTGAACGTGTGAACCACTTTCGTTGCAACTGTGTCAATTGCATATTAATTACCGTTGGCTGCAGCGGTTCATGTGTTCATTTCTATTTGTGTAACTGTCCATTTGTTCATTCTTTTATGTGTGTGTGTGTGCAATTCTATTGAATTCATCCAAGTGCAGGAAAATCAAACGAGTTTTTTTTTTTTGATTTGTTGCCGCCAATTGCAATGCACTCTCTGTCTCTGTCTCTCGTGCTATCAGTCTCTCGGCAGACTTTCTCTCGACTGACTGCTTTTTGGCCAACTGTTGCTAATTGCCAACTGTTTGTCGCTGTTAATGTGGAGCAGCGATTGACCTAACCCAAAATGGCTCATACATGGACCGACTCTGGCTCTTTCTCTGCAAGTGTGTGTATCTGTATCTGTGTGTGTGTGTATCTGTGTGTTGAATTGAGCGCATAATGCGACGTGAGCTGTCAAAGTTTTTTTTTAGTGTTTTTTTTTTTAAATATTTCTTTTTTCACATTGTGCTTTGGCTGCTTGAGAACTTTTCATTTCTTTCTTATGCGCGGCGGCAACCTTTTTTTTTTTCAAATTTGTTGTTGCGGCTGCATTAGTCGTCGTCGTTGTTGTTGTTGTTGTTTCGCTCAAAATTTATTATGCGCGTCGTCGTTTTCACGACCTAAGACAATCTGCCCCACAGACCTGTGTACCAATTTTGTCTTTGCAACTGCGACGCGAACAGCGACGCCAGCTGCGGCAGCGTCTCATTCACATGCCAGTCAGCCAGCCAGCCAGCCGGCCAGCCAGCGGCTTTAACTTGGCTTATTGTCGTATAGTTGCTGTGCTTGTCGTTGGAGTCAATGCCATTGCCATTGGCATGCCAACATGTGCAACATTCGGCGCGCTGTGTCCTGCCGCAGCGGCAGCTTCTTGGAGCGGCTGAGTGGGCGGCAAGGGGCGTTTTTAGCGTTAGCGGCACACACACACACACACACTTAGTTGGCCTGTACCGCTGCCGCCACTCCTCCGGCCATATCCAATTTATTTAGCACTTGGCTTGTTTGCTGTAGTTTTTTTTTTTAAGGCCAGCTTTTTAGTAGCTTCCAGTTTATGTTTTGGGTTTTTTCTTACGTTATTTGAAGCCACATAGTATTGGCGTACATGTTCCAAATCTCAGTTGGCAGCCTCTGGTTGTTGTGGTTGTTGTACGTCTGTCCAGCGCTTTTTGTGTGCTGTTCGTGCAAACGTGAACGACATGAAGAGAATTCAATAAATAAAATGATTTCGGTGAAAGCGAGCCGTAGCTCGTTTAGAATGAACGCCCGTAATGCGCCAACATGATGAGGAGCAAGTTCAAGAAGAAGAAGCAGCAGCAGCAGCAGCAGCAGTCGTGTTGCCGCTAATAGTCAGCAAGTTCCCAGTGTACAACCTACTCCCCCGCCCCAGTCTTTCGCTGGCTCTACAAATCGTGCCTGGAGTGTTGCTTTTATTTTAGGTCTTTTTTTTTTTTTTTTTTTTTTGTTATTTTTTGGATTTTCCCATGCTAAGCGCGTAGAGCTGTTCACGGCATTGCTTTGCCTGTCAGGCACGCCCCGAACACCCCGTTGAGTCAAAACATGACAATTGCGTCTGCCCCTATGCTAAGTCAACAATAAATCAATCAAAGTTAATTAATTTAAGCATGGAAGCAGTCAAAAAATACAACAACAACTACAAAACCAAACTACATCAATGAAAGCAAAATTTGCTAGATTTGTAAACGAAATTGAAATGAGCGAAAGAGAAATGCTAGCGAATCTTAGTAGAAGCTCTTGACATTCTGCTTTGTCGATATGTTTTTGATAGAGCGAAAACATAAAACAAATGATATGTAAATAGTGCAAGTAAAAGTTTGAACTCATCAAAACCATCAAAAATGCACTAACATACAGCGGTTCTTCAAAGATATTGAGTTAGCATAACTTTCTATTTCTAGCGGATTCGAGTTTAGCGTTTCAATACACATGGGAATCACAATTTATCGCATATTACTATGTTTTTGGGCTGTTATCAAAATCGCTGTCTTTGAAGCTGCGGCTAAGGCACTTTGCCAGCCATTTGCCGTGTTCTCAGTTTCACAAACATAAGAATCTAAAGCAGGGTATCAAAGCGCCTCGTTCTTCAATCAAATATGCTATAAAGCAACATGTTGAATCACGTAAGGCGGTAGCACTGGCTGTGACGATAAGCGCGCGATTATGCTTCACTGTATATATGAAACCAAAGCGGTTCACCCTAAAATCAACGCCAATTCGTTGATTAACTTAAAATATACTTTGGCGAGTTGAACTGAAACGAAAATCAAAGTGAAACACTTTGTTGGTGGGAAAGCGCAAAAATTCACCCTAGGAGCGCCTATAAAGGTGCACTTTTCATTGGAATTACTTTTTCAGTTAACTATAAACATTTTATTAGGCTTACCTTTCGGTTTTGGCAATGAATACAAATTGCGCTGGCGCGCATATAACTATCGCTCAAGTGCAGCAGACTGAAACGCAGCACTGTAAATTTCTGTAGCAAAGCACTCTATAAAATTGTGTACTTAATTCTAAGAAAATTGTCTCAAGCTAAACGAGTTAGTGATAAAATACGCGAATATGTACATGCATATAAAGCAAGGTTATCGATCAAAAATGGATTACTTGCGCTAGTGTAATCTCAAACTCTGAATGTTTGGCGTTTTGCTACCTTCAGCTCAAACTTTTACTCGAAGCGCTCATTGGATTCTACGTTTCTTAGTTTAGTGCTCAAAATATTTCGGAAACATTCAAGCGGTATTTTAATTTGCTTTTCCTTTTAGGGTTGAAACCCTTCGCCAAGTCCAATACGTTTCAAATTTGGCACTATGGTTTTTGACAAAAGTGGCAATTAAGTTTAAACATATCTTATTTCGAATAGATTAGCTAAGCTATTCCGCATGATAAAAAAGGCTATTTACATAAAAAATAGCTATTCGCATAAATTTGCTTAAAAGAAAAAGGCTATTTGAACAAATTTGCCTAATAAGAGTTGTAAAAACTGAAGACATATGCATAGAAAACGCTTGTTTCCATAAGCAAAATTGTTATTTTAATAATAAATAAATAAAATATTAAAATAAAGTTATATAATTGAAAAAATTATTAAATGACACATTTAAATAGTATGATAAAATGTGGGTAAGTTCATAAATTTGCGTGATAAAAAGGTTGATTGCATAAGAAACGGTAACTTTTTGTTGAATTATAATACTAAAAATACGAAAAATAGTAAAAAAAACTATTAAGCACAAATTCTAATTATTCTTAAAATTTCAATTCAATTTTGTATCCCTACTTGATGTGAATCTTGCACTTTTGACTTTTTTTAGTACGTAATTTTTAACTCTTACGCGGTCTAAGTACTACACTTCAAGACAAACAATGCAACACATTTTTCATCAAAATATAGATAGACTAGCTGGTTTTTGAAAAATTAAAATGTAAAAAAAAATACCAAAAATACTGAAAATACTAAGACTTACAAAACCAATGTATACTACTAAACTTAAAATTTCAATTCGACTTTTATGATCTCAAAACCAAGCGTGAAGTGAACTCTTCACTTTTGATGATTATCAGCACAAAACACTCGAGCGTTTTGCTTGGTCTAAGTATATAACCCTTTCTGCTGCCGACATAGTTGTGCCCAAAAACTTGTTAAAAAGTAAACACACCGCCTGATTAAAGTCTTCAAATGTGAAAATTGAAAAACTCACCTTTGCCAAAATAAGTAGCGTTAATTAGGTTTTGTGGCTGCTTCGCGTTCGAATCTGAAAGTAAGACAAAAGCAAGCACATAAGCAACATGTCCAAGTAGAAGAAAAGGCATCAAAATTAAGATAATAATAACAAGAGCAGCGCTTAATGTATACACTTAACAAAATTGATAAATGAATTGCAAATTGTGCTGGCTCGCAAGTTTGTCGCTTAAGTCTTTCGTTTTGAGCATGAACATTTTTAATAAGGCCATAAAACTGAGCAGCAAATTGCTTTAATAAAAGCGCCCAAGCCCGCATGCAATAAGTGTGTCTGTCTGTGTGAACGTGTGTGTGTTTCTGTCTGTGTGAGCATATGCTGAATTACCGTTATTTAATGACACACGACACGTACCAGCGATAAATGCAGCCCGCTCTTTAAACGTGCTACAGACAGGGCCAAGCAGATAAGCCCCAAATAGAGAGAAGCAGCCAGCAGCAATTGTGTGGCTTTTTTCAGAGAGCGTTCTCGGCTAGCGGTTTGCTTAGTGAAAGTTAATTGAATTAGGCCCACACACACACACACACACACACACACACACACACACACACACACACAAATCGCTGCTTTTAGCAATGAAATTAGTCGCTGAGAGGCTAGCAATCATGAGAATTCTCAAACTTTGTTGCAACTTAAGTTCACTTTTTTTCACTTCCTCTTTCAAGTTCTGGGCCTGCTTAGGGTCCTGATGTAGGCGTAGTCACTGGCTAACGGTAAGCAACGGATTGCAGGCACAAATAAGTTGGCTGTGTACACCAAATCGGGATATTAGCCGACAATGGAATACACTGTACACTCAAAAAATGCTTTGACTTTGATTAAAGGCGAAAAATTTGCGTATAAAATATGAAGAAATTTGCTCAGAAAACAAGAGTTTTTTTGAATAAAAGGCGAATTATTTAAGATTTTGGTTTTCGGATAACCTTTCTTAAACTAAAAAGCATATTTGCTTTCATTACGGCTTAGTTTTGTGCTGCTATCACGGCATATATGCAAGCGTCATCACAAGCTTGGTGTTGCGCTAACATCACGGCATATATGCTAGCGCCAATGCAAGCTAAGTGATAGGCTGCCATCACGGCATATATGCTAGCGTCATCTCGAGCTAAGCTATATGCTGCCATCACTGCATATATGCTGGCGTCATCTCAAGCTTAGTGTTGTGCTAACATCACGGCATATATGCTAGCGCCAATGCAAGCTCAGTGGTATGCTACCATCACGGCATATAAGCTGGTGTCATCTCAAGCTTAGTGTTGTGCTAACATCACGGCATATATGCTAGTGCCAATGCAAGCTCAGTGGTATGCTGCCATCACGGCATATAGGACTTGCTTGCTCCTGTAAGAAGGTATATATAACTGTGGGGCTGCTGGGAACATGATTCGACAAACTTCGGATGCGCTGCTTTTGGCAAAACTTCATTTCCTAAATCTTTTGTCGATTCGTCCGATTGACACGCCTCTTTCTAGCTGTAACAAACATCGGAAAAAAGTATATAAGTATACTCGACGCTTGCACGTGTGCAGGGTATAGAAACAGCAAAAACTGAAACCGATTTGCGTTCGCTCCGCATAAATTGTCTGCTGCTGCAGCTCCTCCTTCGGCCACTTTGCAAGTATTTATATTAAAAAAAAAACAAAAAAAAACAGTGAAGACACCAAAAACAAGACATACAAAATATTATGCATGGCAATTTTCCATTTTGAGGCCTCTCCGTGGTTCTTTTTAATGCCACGTATTATCTGCCATGTTCTCTCTCGTTTTTAAGTGAAAAGAAGCGCTAGAAAATCTTTCTCAAGTGCAAAGCTGCAAAAAGGCATAAACATAGCTTGGATTTTCGCGGTAGTCGTGCCACAGCCTGCCACAGCCTGCCACAGCCTGCCACAACAATGGCAACACAGCAACAACCATTCGGTGGGCGGCAAAGGCGATTCTCAAAAGTGAAATACATATTTCAAACACCATGCGGTCCAGCCGTCTGTCCCGCTCTATGTGTGTGTGATTATATCAATGGCAAACCGCAAAAGGCAACGTTCCATGGCAGCAGCCTCTGGGCCTGGTCCTAGCTGCTGCCTTTGCCATGCAACATGGTGTTTGCTGCAGTGTCATCTTTGCATGAGTAAACAGAGCACAACCCAGCTACGAACTGGCCTCAACTACGACACCAACACGTGGCTTGGCAAGTCTTCGAGTTGCAGCTACTTGGGCGTGCAACATGCGGTAAGAAACATTTGCATTTGGCATAGATGCCAAAACTAACGGGCGGTATTTTTTCTGCTTCAGTTGTGTCACATTTCCTATGCCACAGAGATACTATGTAAATGCATATTTTCGATTTGGGGCGCAACCAATGGAGCTACCTTATTTGCACATTCCAAGATGTGCGAAGATTTACAGCTAAGTGTGATCAAAGCGTTGGCTTAGAACAATGTTGCGGGTACCAGCTTTTGAAGACAGCCTTTTGAAGCGCTTTGTCAGCTGACCCACAAAAAGGTATCTATACCAGATTTTGTAACTATAGATAAAGAGAATTCTAGCTGCTCTGGTTCTTTCTCCAATGCACTTAGTTTCCAGAACGCGTATAACTGTTCAAGTGATCGCTAGGCCAACAGCTTGAGTTAATGTAACAGTTCCGGGTCCTCTTCCTCTTCTATACTTTATGATAACTTCCTTTTAGCATTTGCTTTTTCCTTTATAATGAGCGCATTCCCAGAAGAAACTGTGATCTATGCTCGAATGATATCCGATTGGTGCTTTGTCAGTACCTTATAGAAATACAGTTTTTAAGTACCTTGCGTTTTTTGTCCAAGTTATCTTACTACATATTGTCTTGATGCAATCGTAGGGATCATCATCATCAGCTCATGCTAGCTGATCACTAGTAGTAGTTGTAGAAACGATCACTGAATGGGGTATGAAACTTGCGTTGCACACAACAATGTGTGACGTGTGCGAAAATTTGTTCTAACTTTTCTCTTTTGTTGATTTGTGCTGTTGGAGTAAAATAAGCGTTTGATAAAGCAACTCGATCTGAAGTCTACAGATTTTGCACTTAGAAATCTTAATGTTTTGGGCTTAAAACCGCATGCCCCGTACATGCCGTGATGGTAATATATCAATGTGCTTGAAATGACCAGCCATATCATGTACCAGAAGTCCACTTGAATCGGTTCTGAGTTTGCACGTCTTATACCTCCCAACTATACTATACCAACGTATGATAAAGCAATTCGATCTAAAGTCTACATATTTTGCACTTAAAAATTTTAATGTTTTGGGCTTAAAACCGCATACCCCGTACATGCCGTGATGGTAATACATCAATGTGCTTGAAATGACCAGCCATATCATGTACCAGAAGTCCACTTGAATCGGTTCTGAGTTTTGCACGTCTTTAAGCTCCACACAACACTTTTCCGAAACCAATAACATCAGCCAATTTAACCGTATAATCAATTTATTCTAAGTACAACACATGAATGTTGTAAGATTTATACGTCTCATATGCAAATCTTTGACATGGCTAAGAAAACTGCACGATCCAAAGAGCTCTGCCGAAATCCTCTAGAGAACATGTCCGTGTACATGAAACGCGAACATTACTGAAATGGCTGACATGAAAAGACATTGATGATGTTGCGTTTTGTTGTTTTCGCTATTTTTATTTATTTAGTGCTTCTCTTGTCTTTGTTCTTTATCAGTTTTCTGTTCTAATTGTTGTTGCCTTGTTGCCTAGAACTGGCAGTACGCGTCCTGAGTAAGTGGTGTGTGTGTGGTGAGTGTGTGGTGTGTTTGTGGTGTGTGTGTGTGTGTGGGTGTAGTATGTGGCTCTTTGGGTGTTTAACTGCGATTTGAGTCACGTTTCATTACACTCGTGATGCCAGACAGTAATCACTTGATTTTCTGGCTCGTTGCTGGACGTTGCTGGCGCGTCTGTTTTTGGTGTGGTACAACGCGACGTTGTGGCTTTGGATGTCACAGGGAGCTGGGCAAAGAGCCGGAGCAAAGACACGATGCTAGACACGAAAGCAATGCCAGCTGCGATCACGCTGAGTATGCCACATAGCAACAACAACAGCAACAATAACAAGCAAAACATGCGCTGCTACATGCGCCAAAGTGTAGCCGGACGGGCATACAATGCTACAACTGGACGGACTCGCAGCTGCCCAAGTAGGTGCTACTACTGAGCCAAAAGCGGCGGTAGAACAGCGCGTACATAAAATAGAACACAAAATCTTGTTAGATGCTGCAACAAGCCGCAGCAATTTCCATGCAACGTTGGAACGAACCAGGGCGGGATTACGAGCATGTTGTTGCATTTTGTTGATGGCTATGCAACTTCTAATTTGGTTTTTATGCTTTGATCTCGTGACGCTTGTCATTGCGTCTGCGGTTGGGCAACGATCACAACGATCACAACACAACCACAAAACACAACCACCAAGTCGACCACGACGTCCTCGTCGGCCGTGTTGATCTTCATTTGCGCCTGGGCACGCAGCGGGTCGATTAAATTGCCAGCTCTGCTCGCTGCTGGCCCCCCCACGATAATCAATTAACCTTGGTCAATGGGCAGTCGACGTCCAACGTTCCGTCCGTTCCACCGTAGCTGTAGCTTAGCCCGCTACACTTAAGATTTCCAGTCGACAACCGCAACATTGATGAGATCGACAACAACAACTACAGGAACGCAACGACGACGATTTTCCCGCAGCGCTTGACTTGACTTTGCTGCGCTCTTTTGCCTTGATTGTGGTTTGCTTTTCATTTTGCTTTTCCGCATTTCTTTATGGCTGCTCACTCGCATTTATTGCCAGCCTGGGCAATTTTCAATTTTCAATTTTCACCGTGGCAATGTTGCGGTTAACCTCGAAAACAACAAAAATAACTGGCACTGGACAAATATTACAAGCAAATAGCTAGGAAAAGCTATTTGTGGCAAGCCGAAGTTTGTTTGCACTGCGCAGCAAAGGGTTCTATAGCTTTTGCTTGCTAAGTTTTGTGTTTGCGTGGTAAATTTAGCTTTGCAACATATTGGTGTAAGAAATATATTGTTGGAACATTCCATCAAAATGGCAACGCGCTGATTTTTTTGTTTGCCTCGTATAAAGCGTAAACTTATCTTCAAAAATAAAATAACTTAATTATGACATTTAGGCTTTATGATAAAAAAAGGTATAATGTATTGATTTTTTGGTTTTTCAAAATTTTTAAACAAAATTTGACTTTAATGGGATGAAAAAGCTTTTGGGAGCGTTGCTAATAGAAGACGATGCGGTTGAAATCTCAAAAATATGCAAACTGAAACATCTTAATCAAGTCATTTGTAGACTTTAGTAAGATTTTTTGGTTATTATTACTTAGTGTTTCGAACTCAGAAGATCTTTTGTGGTGAGAGGCAAGAGAGAGAGAGAGCGATGAGATGAGATGAGCACAAAAATATAGACAATTGCGGTTAACCATATAGTTAATATGCTCTAAGCTCTAAGAACTGCAATCACAATTTCAACACTAAAAGAAGAGTTCATTGCTGTTGTAGTTGCAGTTGCAGTTGTTGTTGCAGTTGCAATTGTTGTTGCAGTTGTTGTTGTTTCGGTGGGAGTTACTTGTGGCAGTGGCGTGCCAAGGCGTTTGTTTGCTTAGTTTTCTTTTTCATTGCAGCAATTTGTCTAGCGACATTTGACTTCAAGTGCAAGCCATGGCAGCCATTTGCGAAAATATATGCCGAAAATCATTAGTTGGCCAAGTTACCAGATAGCTATATACATATACTTTTGGCCAGTTTTAACGCTAGTGGCAGCTTCAGGTTTCCATTTGCAGACGCGCAGCTACATCTTCATCAGCGTGATGTCAGCTGTGGCGTCGCTGGTCACAGCTTAGTTGGTCACGGCCATGGCCAAGATCAAGGCACGTTAAAAGTTTTGAATTTTGGTTGATTTGTATTTTTGGCCTAAACGCAATTCATTTGAAACAAATGCCAAGCAGCAGCTGCCAGCTGCCAGTTGGCAGTTGCCACTCAGCCAGGCTTTTGGCTTTGGCCTTAACTATGCTTTTGCCTGCTTTTCGCTAAGTAGGTTAATTTTGACCGGTTTGGCCAGCAGCGGCAGCAACCAACGGCATTTGGGATGACTTTTGGCTGTGATTGACTGACATTTGGCTGTGACTGCAACTGCAGCTTTGACTTGCAACTTGAACTGCAACTGTGACGCTGAGTGTGAGTGTGTGTGTGTTGGTTACCTGGTAACCGTTGTTGCCTTATTAACCTAACCGCCAGGCTTTATTTTGTTTAATGAAGTAACAACAACAACAGCAACGAGCAAGGCAACTCCTGTGCTTTACTTGTCAGTATGAAGTTAGCCGGAGACCAACTAACGATGCAAATGTCAGGCGGAAAAGCGGCTTCTACTTCTTATTGTTGTTGTTGTTGTTGTTGTAGTACACTCTGACATTGAATTTTCTATCAATGTTAGTCAATCTCGTTAATGCAACACAACAGCAGCTAGTAGAAGAAGAAGAAGAAGAGGCAGCATTGCTAACAAACAGCAAACATCTTTCGAAATACTCTTGGAAAACAATGTATACAGCTTTGGTCATATCATTTGTGACTCTGCATCTTTCTACAAGTTCTAGCCAAGTTTTGTATCATTGCTGGAGTAGCTTTGTCTAAAGATCTATCCACGACATCAGAAGTGTGGCAGCAATCAGCCAATGTTCAATATGGCTCTTTGAATCAAATTTGAATGCAAGCACCAATCTATTAAGAGTTTTTAGTTACAAGTGCAACTTAAGGGACTCGTTTTCAAAAGTCTTTATCTAAGATTGCTTCTGCGCAAGGTCTACTTAATAGGCTAGAATTCCGATAAATTCTTGCTTGCTTTACTCTCTGTATATGACGTCACAGAATCAAATTTTGTTGCTCAAAAACTTTGTTGTTTTGACGTTTGAGTGCAAAAGAGAGCCAAAAGTTATATGCTGGAAGACGCCTCCTCTATAGTTTCATTACTTCATGTTTCTTAGCTATAGGTATAGCTTAAATGCAAAGGGACCATCTCTCTCAACGAAGTTCGCTATGAAACTGCATTTTAAGCAACCGAAGCTGGAGAGGATTGCTACCTTGTTAAGGGCACCTTGCTTCTTTTTACCTAAAAGAAGAGCTACTCTTAAAAAACTTTTTCTAGCAGCGTTATTTCTGAATGATTGAGTGTTTTTGCTGAAAGCGCTACTCCTATATAGTCTCTACTGTAGCCAAAGACGCTGTTCAGCTGCATACCACAGCAATAGCTATTTGCCAAAGATCTATCTCTTTATTGCTATAGCTAAAATGGCTGCTCCTTAACAATTTGAGCTTAGAAAGCTACATCTAAAGAAGTATCTCTATGAGAGCTATTGCTCAAAGAGTCTCATATATTGTGTATCTTAATATCTTAGCGGCTTAACAAAGTATATGCCGTATATTTTGGAAAGCTTCGAATTTCCGAAACCCGCAGCTGTGTTTTCGCCTGAGAGAAAAGCTTTACTCAAAGTTCTATAGATACAGCTACTCGCAAGATTCAATATGTAAGATACTTCCTGAAAAGTTGTAATGAGCACACCATAAGAACAACATTCTCCAATTAATCTCTGAAAGTGTTTAGCATCTATAAGTCTATCATGATGTATAGCTTTAAGAGCATATGAACTTCGTGAAGCGGTTTGTTGCTTGTCCTGTAGATCACATTAACATATAGCATATTGGACTGGCTCATTTAGCCAAGTTATATGTAAATGTCAGACAGAGACATGAGACCCCCAAAGACCTCAAGCTTTAGATTAAGTCACTAATTTTGTCTATTGTAAAGCAAAGTTGGTCGTTTAGCTTATTAGTGGCAAGAATGGACACAAAAACCACATTCAAGCAGTAATAAGAAGAAGAAGCAGCACAACAGCCAGACTTCAATGCTTGATTTCCTTTTGGAAAGAAAGCTCTGCGACAATGTTGCCGCTGTCGCTGCTCTGCTGCTCAGCGTGGCATGCAACGTGCGAAATGGAGCGTATTGGAATGGAGCCACTGTTGGTTGCAATTGTGGCTACTGAGCCCCCCGTTCCCGCTGTTACTTGTGGCGCTGGTGTCGTTGTTGGCGAAAATTCGTGTCATGAGCTTGTTCTTGTTCTGTTGTTGTTGCAGCTGCATACACACACACACACACACACACACACATGCGTCTTGTATGCCGTTGCTGTTTTTTCAGCTCCAAGATTGTCCATGACCATTGCGAGTGCCTCAGCGTCGCTCCCTCTCTATAACGTGAAATAATGCTGGAAA
The DNA here is from genome assembly GCA_035041775.1 of Chymomyza caudatula. Taxonomy (NCBI): domain Eukaryota; kingdom Metazoa; phylum Arthropoda; class Insecta; order Diptera; family Drosophilidae; genus Chymomyza; species Chymomyza caudatula. The sequence continues at coordinate 2,336,489 of JAWNKW010000145.1, forward strand.
TTTGATACAATTTTGAAATTGCTTTAGGCTATTTTTGGTTGTAACGATTGTAACGGTCAAACGCTGGCCAACTGCACGTGCAAATACATATGTGCACTGCGCGAAATTTTAGAGTTAGATGGTTAACTGGTTCGTATTACGTCATTGCTCATTGAAATGTGCTGCCAAACCTGAAGTGGACGTGGGCAATTCCTGCCTTTGGCATTTGAAGAAGCTCTGCCGTTTTCAGTCGTCAGCTACCGTCACGGCATATATGCGGCATACCAGTTGGTGTTACCTCCAACGGGAACTTTTAGTTGTTTGTAATGGCAACACACGCATCATGCCAGCAATTAGAAGATTCAATATCACCGATTATGAAGTCATAATGCACGAACAATCGGAACATTTCGTTTGAAAGCAAATACCTGACGATTTTGCAGAATCAAATCATCGGATACATGAGAGAAGAAGCACTTATTGTTCCTTATTCGCTTACAAATGCCTCTAGACACCGCTTACACAAAAACTACAACGCTAATTGAAAGTGCACATTACGTCTTAGATAATCAGGCCTGTTCGCAGTTCCGCTTCTGATTTGTCGGCTTAGCATGCATTTCGACCAAGCGGAATCGAAATCGGCAATTATGAAAGAATATGAGGTTTTTTGTAGAGAAGCTTAATTTCGAAAACCTTAAATACTTTTAAGTAGTCTTGAAATCTCAAGTTGTGAGACAAGTTGCTTTTTCCAGTGCACTGCATAGCAACATAGGTCAACTGGCATATAATCCTAGCATATAGTCAATGCAATTCGATGCCATTTTTGGAAGAACAAAACGTGCAAGAATTGCTCGAACTTCGAACAGGAGCAGCCGGTAGCGGATAATATGCTAAATTCCTTGACTTAAGGCTTACAATTTAAAACTGGCACTACTAAAAATACATTCAGATACATTTGTATCTGTAGCGACTGCTTGATTTATGAACAACGAATCGATCACTCAATAAGCAGTAAACCCGACACTTTTCACACTTGCCGCGCGCTCTCTCTCCCTCTCTGTCTAAACTCATCAACATAATGAAAACTGTGAGCAGTTGGTGCAAGATATATAGCACATATAAACATATATAACTCCAAATGGATGCAGTATGCATTTACATACATATCAGCACAGTTAGCATGCCATATAAGGCAGGCGGGCCTTTGCTTTAGTTCTGAGTAGGAGTAAGCCTTGGATGGATGAAGGCCTGGGATGCAGGCAATGGCATTGGCATTGGCATTGGCATTGGCCCATACACACAGGCAAACAAAAGCTACATCAATGTCTTGCCATGATCATGCAGCTCGTTTGCCGCCGCCATATACGTGGCATGGTCGTCGTCGTCGTCCACGTCGTCCACGTTGTCGTACTCAACGTTGAACGTTTGTCGTTGCGTGTTATCTCATGGATTCCCTTTAGCATAAAACATAAATAGCGACTGCATTCAAATGAGTCTGACAAACAAACTGAAAACGCAGCCAGGCTAAAATAAATCCGTGCCAAGACGAAACGCTGCCTCTGTGCCGCACGTTGCACGTTGCACGTTGGTCAGTTTGATTTTTCTATATGGCGAAAAATGAAAAATGCAAATACATGTTGTGTGTGCCGCATAGATGCAACCCAAAGCCCCAAACTGGGCGCCCAACTAGCCAAAATGCTGGCCGCGTGGGCGCTCCATAGTTGGTTGCCGCTTCGTAGCGCTTTTGACCGCTGCTTGCACTTTGTCTTTCGGTACTTGTTAAAAGCAAATTCAATAATTGCAATTATTTCTCATATTTTACGAGCACATTTCAATAATGAAACCCAAGTGCTGCAACCCACTCGCAGTTTGGGGCGGTTTTAATGAGTCTCCCAGCAGCTGCCAGTCACGGCGTCCATCCGTCCGTCCGGCAGTCAGTCAGTCAGTTAGCCAGCTTGCCAGCAGGCTGGCCATTGGCCCCTGCTGCATGCCACAGTTATAGCCAGCACTATAGTTGCAATTTGGTATTTCATTTATGGCTAAATTGCTAAATTTGGCCAGCTTACTTTGGCATACGAGGCATGCAGCAACTGGCAACTTGCAACGTGGCACAGTAGTTGTTATCGCATCGATTTAGAATAGATTGATGGCCTGGCCCGTTTATAGTTGCAGTTAGTGCGGTTTAAGCAGCGGCAGCCCCACTGGGCACAACTTTCTCGCTGTGCACTTCCAGTCACGGCAACTGCCAATCGCCAATCCGTAAGATGCATGGCATTTGGCAATGGCGCCCCCAAGGCTAATGTGTCGCTAATGGTGCGCCGTTTGAGGCTGATTTTGTTTTTTTTTTTTTCGCTTTTAATGTGGCGACATGCAAAATTATTGCCTGCATTGATTGGTTCAGGCAGCGAAATTCCAAATCAATTCCATATATAAATGGTTATGTGCCAGGAATGCCAACTGGTTCTAAAGTGCAGAGGCTCGAAGCTGCGGCAAAGTGTAGCTGAAGTGAGCTGCATTTGTTGCAAGCATGGGATTGGGCTTAAACATTTAAGTCATCGCTTAAGTAGCAGCATATAAATTTTGAGAAATCCAAGAAAAACGTTTTTCAATTTAGTAAATTTAAGTTCTCTAATGATTTTTTACATAAAATATCTATGACTCGTAAGTCGCGTATATGCCGTGATGGCGGCATATCAATGAGATTTCAGATTAAACAAAAATTTTTTTTCTAAAAAATACCATTATTCCATTTTTAAAGTTTTTACAGAACTTCAAGAATGTGCAATAAAAAATTTCAGCTACTGAATTCTTTGTTACTCACTCGGAAAACTATTTAAAATTGTACGAAAAGTTTAAGTGAAAATTTTCGGAGTCGATATTTCGAACGAAGAAAAACTTCTATTTGAATTATTTTTATAAACGAAATTAAATGAAAATTTTTGGATTTAAATGTGAAATTTGATATGACTTTTGTTTATTCGAACTTTCGGAGTAGATGTGTCGAAGGCGGAATCAGAAATACTATTAAAATTATAATTAGTTTCATAAATGTTACCTAAAAATGCAACCTTTTGGTTTTAAACGTTAAATTTGTTATAATTTTCTCGAACTCAGACTTTCGGAGTCGAAATTTCAAATGCTCAACGAAAAGTTTTATTTAAATTATTTTTATAAATGAAACTCAAATATGCAACTTTTTGGTAAATATAATTTTCTTTGATTCGCACTTTCGGAGTCAATGTGTCTAATGCTGAACGAAATATAATGAATAATTAGTTTTATAAATGAAACTAAGAAATGCAACTTTTTGCTTTTCGACGTGCAATTTTGTATAATTTTCTTTAATGGTAACTTTCGGAGTCGTTATATCGAGCGCTGAACAAAAAATTCAGTTATAATAAGTCTTATAAATGAATATCGCATATTTGGAAGAGTTCTGGATAAAACCGTTGCCAAATTGCGTCATTGATCCAAATAGCCAACCGAATCTGATAAATGTATTCGCATAGTTTTGACTTCGACTAGCACCCATCATTCGAATACAAAGGAATCTATGATTATTGTTTACGACCAAGCCTATTGTAAGGCTCTCCAAACTTATGATGCCCAAGATTCAAGTAGAGCAACTCGAAAACGCTTATTGTTCTCCAGCTGGCTCCAAACGCTAGCTTTCTTGCCGCTTTTGTTCACAACCGGGACTGTCAACCTAAGAGAGATAGAGGCGAGAGGAAAAAAGTGATGACAGACATTTCGACTGATTGACTGATGGGCTTTAAGTAGCTGAAATTGCATAACATGCGGGGCCAACAACAATGCTGCCTTGCTGCTGCTTCTTCTTCTTCTTCTGCTGTTGTACTTTTTTGTCTCTTGTGCTGCACTCTGGCAACGCTGTTAGTCTATGGCCTATTCATTTTGTTTTATTTCGTCGTTTTTTCAATTGATGGCCGACTGATGTTTAATGCTAATCCAACGTCTGCCTGTCGGTTCTGCTGTCAGTTGCAAAGGTTCTGCCGATTGTCGGGCTGCAGCTGAGGCCAGTTACATGTGGCACAGCGCGTTGCCACAAGTTATTGTTATGGTTACTGTTATTGTTGTTGCGCTTCGGAACCAAGACGAAGATGAAGTTGACGCTGAAATGCTTGGCAGTTTGCCAGGCTTTTTGGTCAAGCGCTACATAAAGTGAGCAAACAAATGACAAGCAGCTAGCAACGTGCAACTTGCAACTTGCAACTTGGAACGTGGAACTACCCACTGCTTCTGTTTCTAATTTCATTTCTACCAGCTGCATTTGAGGTGTTTGCCACCAGCCAATCGCTGGCATCTTGCAAAGCCGAGCGCTGCGGCCACTTTTTTTTTTTTTGGCAGCATATCGCATATCGCTGAAGCTCATCTCTTCCGGCTTGCAGCTCATTAGCAGCCAAAAAAAACGAAGAAGAAGAAGAAAATAAACGACAACGAACTCTCTCTCTGTGCCATACTCTCTGCTATACAATGGAACACTTTGTTCTGGTGCTGTGCAGGAGCTGCGGGGGGCGCTGAGGGTCTGGGCCGCTCCTTGCCCCCTGCCCATTATGTTCGGTTTTTGTTAGCTGCTGAAAATTGGCCATAAAGTGCAAAAATATATGTGCTGTGCCTTTGGATTTACAAGTAAAACAACAACAAAAACAGCAAACGGTTGAGTACAGTACAGTACAGTACAGTACAGTGAAGCGCATGCTTTGTTGTCGCCATTGTGGTGCTGTTATTGTTGTTGTACGCAATTTGGAATTTATTTGCACAATAATTGGCAACAAGAATCAATAAATGCTTGCGGCCATAAGACCAACAATAAATTTGCCACTTGCCACGTCTAAGAGGCAGGCAGTTGGGGCGGCCAAGTGACACTGAAAGGATGCGGAAAATCTTTGAAATGGGCGCAGCTTAGCAGGCTCAACGTTTTCTTGAATTCAGCTGCTCGGTTTTCTTGGCCAAAAGCTAAAATGTTGTTTTTAATTAAGCGCAGTCTACTTCTGGCCATAAATCAGCATCCAAAATTGTTGTACAGCACTTCTAGTTCGAGTCTTATGAGCCATGCAAGTTGGTAACACGATACCTTGTCTAGTGTCTACGCCTTCATAGCCATAGCCTAAGAGAAAGCATGGCTGCTTTACATAAATCTCTTACGAAATGCCGCACAAAGTACTTACTAGCCGCAGCGGAAGTCTAGTTTTGAGTGAGAAATGTAAATGCAATCACTTTTTAAGTTCCATTTTGGCATTTAAAGCGGCACAAAACACAAACAATCTAAAGTACTTGAAATCGTCAAAAGTATCGTTTGGTTTGTTTGCATCTTGGCTTTAATAAGGCAGTGACATGCAATGACAGTTTGCCTGGCCTCAGATATCGACAGTTATTCAAGTATTTTTTCGTGCTTTAGCATCGTCTTAAGCATTAAGCAAGCGTAACGATACTTTAACGATAAATTGTGTGACAGCTATGTGTTATAGTGGATCGCTTTTGCTCAAATTTGGGTCTCAACTAGTTCTCTTGAAACGAGCGATTAGTTTTTTCAATCGAAAATTGAACTATCAAACTATAGCTTTAAATTGAACGCCGGAAGTGAGCCGAGTTATTCCTTATATTATGGATGTAGTCTACGTTGTCGGCAGTTCCATTATGCTTGCAGACACTTTACGAGAAGATCCTATAGCCTTTAGTGATTGGAACCAAAGATCAAAGCCGCACGATGCTGTAGCTTTTGATAGCCTTTAAGCTAAGATTACGACGACTACAGCATCATTGTGCTGAGCTCAGTTAGGATGGCGAGGTATCGGTCTGAGCAGCTAGCCTTACTCGATACTTGCTGCCAGCGTGCACGCCTACAACACTAATGACTAACTTTTAACTACGCAGTTTGAAGCTACATTTTTATAGTTAATAAATGTTTAGGTAAAAGATCTTCTGGCCTACTTGTAATAGGCAATTTTAGAGTTCTAAATGTTCAAGGTGGTCAACAAGAACAAGAAGATTTAGTGTTCATTAGGTAAACACACGTATATCTTTAAACATATAAACATATATATGTGTGCATAGATACAGCCAGATGTACTATATAGTGGTAAAAGCTAGTTAAAAACCGTTGGCGGGCGTTTTCCTGTTCACAGATTATTCTCATGGCACTTAAGCAGGTGGCAAGACAGAGATAGAGAAAAAAACTGATAGAGAGAGCGCTCTTTTCGGCCATAATAAAGATTAAACCTAAACAAGACAAACGCAGGCTGAAAAGAACTGAACTGAAATGAACCGAAATGAACTGGCTGCAAACACACATCGCGAGGCAAGAGAAGAATGATGCATTCGAGGTGATAAACGTTTCCTTGCCAGATAAATGCGCACACAAAGCTACAGCAAAGCAAAGCTAAATAACAAAATTAAATGAAGTGGAAGCAAAAGAATGGCCAAGAATTACATAGATACATTGAAGAGATACTTTATAAAGCAGCAGAAGAGTTGGATGTGGTTGCAACAACAACTTCCTCATACCTGCAACTAACTGTTGCACTTGCAGCGAAACGAAAGCGCTGGCCAGCGAGTGTGCAACGGGAGGGGGGGCGAGCGTGCAGCGTATGCACATAACTTAATTAGTGCGGCTTTTGGCTAAGAGAAATGAATATGAATTGATGATAGAAGCGAGCAAGCAAGTTCGTTGCCTAAGTCTTTTGTTTTGGCCCCGCTCAGTGGCGTAGCGGCGAAATAGTTGTTTTCGAAATCGAGCTTCTTTCAGAGATGGCAAACAATTTTTGCAGAACTGTACAAATGAAGAAAGACGAGCGAGAAAAAGCTCACTTCTCTTAACGCTTTTGGTTTCAAGTTTGCGAATTTGTGATAAAGTTCTTTAGTTTTTATAGTATTGATTCGAAAATCTTTTTACAAAGGCAGATACATATCTCTGCCACAAACTAACAATAATAAATTTTAGATATAACTCAAGACTTTTAATGACTTTTTGTCAGTCGCTTTATGTTGAAAACTCTCGTTGTTAAACTCTTTTTAGCAACAATGTAGTAAAACTCTAGAAATCTACAAAATACTGTAACTTCTCTCTTATTGTGAAACTCAGAGCTCGCACGACACTTCTGTTTATACGCTATACTTTTTCTCTGCTTGGAATGCTCTTGAGTTTTTTGGGTTAATCTTAATCTATTTTGTGTTAGCTTAAGTATGACACTAGGCAATAAATTGTGTCTCAAACTATGAATTAAGGTCACTCAGACACTTTGAAGCAAATATTTTGAAAATTACCTAATTACTTTTGTTTTTCATTGGCAACCCTAGTTTACAGGGTTTCTGCCAATCAAACGAAACATTATACAATTTGCTGAGCACGTAAGGGTATATTCCAATGCTGTTTATAAGAATAATAAATAAAGTAAAAAGAGCTTAGATTTCACTCCTAACTTGTGGTACAAAGAACAGCATATTCGTTGCTCATGCGTAGAGTATACAAAAAGTCTATATGAAAACCGCATGAAATTCGCTTCATTTACTTAAAAATCTATAGCGATATTTCCTCAGTTGCTCAAATCTTCTTTTTTTCTGAAAAGTTGCTGCTCAACAACATCTGAAGGGTGTCAGAAGTGCTGCTGCAAAGAAGAACGAAATGTTTCGTTAGCTGAGGTTTTTCGTAGACTCATCGCAAGGGATTGATCCCCCTATGTACACATACACACCACTGTGCCTGGCCTTATGGATGCTGCACGTCACGCCCTGCTTTTTAATCGCCGTTACAAACAGCCAACTCGCTGCACTGCAACAATCAAAAGCGAATTAAAAATAGACATAGAAATTAATTGCGCGACTGCGCTGCTGCGTCGCAGTCAGCAGCCAAGCGTCGACGTTTATGCCTTTAGGTGCGGCCGCATGTGACAGTGGAAACTGCAGCCAGCTTCAAGCTGATGCAGCTTACGAGATAATAAATTAAAGAGAGACAGAGATCGAGAGAGAGAGAGAGAGAGAGAGAGAGAGAGCGAGGCAGTGCCCAGTAGAGATCCTTGCATGCTGCCGCCTTTGGACTGCACTGCGCATTGTTTTGAAAGCGGCAATTCATTTTCGTTTTGTCAGCGACGCGTCGCGACGCACAGTGGATCCAAACGACTTATTTTTCGGCAATTTCATAACTTTTGAGGAATCAAAAGAGAGGCAGCTTCAAAAAACGATAGTAAAGTTCGATACACCAAAAGTCGTATCCTTGCACCTACAAAATGTGCTTATTGCTTAAAAAATCGTTTAACTTTTGAATATCTGTTTGATCCTACAAACTTTCGAAGAGGCCGATTTATTGAAAAATAAGCACAATTTAGAACATGGAACTTTTTTATGGCATGCAAAGATAAGACATTTGCAGTAATAATATCGAACTTTACTACCGTTTTTTGAAGCTCCCTCTATAAACAGCTTATTTATCGCAGTGTATCGCAGAAGCTTTAGGAATTACTATTTGTTTACTCCCTCAAAAGTTATGATTTTTGGCGAAAAAGAAGTCAGTTGGATCCACTGTGCGACGGCAGCAGCAGCAGCAGCAAAAACTGAACTTAATTGTTGCAGTCAACGTCAACGAGAGACGCGCTGCTGAAACAAATCAAAAGAGCGACCATTGGTCATTGGTCATTGGTCGGGGCAATGCATTAGGACGCAGCCAGCGCTCGACCGGCATAACTGCTGTGCCGAGCGCATTACTCAATGTCAGAGCGCATCGATGTGGCAGGACGCCAACGCTGCCGCTTTGCAACGTCAATTAGGAGCAGCGCTGGGCCAGCCTTTTGACATTTAGCTGCGGCTTGGGGCAGCTTCAGCTGCAGCTCCAGCTCTAATTGTGAAGTATGACCAAATGAATTTTTGTGCAACATTTCATGCTTAGCAATGTGAAGGTGTCTGCGGCAATGGCGGCTTAATTTAGTTGCAAGCAGAGCCCAATTAGTTAGTTGCAGCATGTCACTGGTTTAGTCACTTTTGAGTGACTAATTGCTGTACTGCATCGGCAGTGCCGCCGCTTGCGGTGTAAATTACAGCAGCAGTTGCAACAACAACTAGAACCACAATTAGATGCTGCTTACACAGAATACTTTGGGGCAAAGACTGTGCCTTTTTTTTGTTTTTTTGTTTGTGTGCCACTCAACAGCGGCTGTGATTTGTGGCCTAGCGGCTCCTGTTGTTGTTGCTGTTGTTGTTCAAGTGTTTAACTTTAATAAACACCAACAGACGCACACACACACACACACACACACACACACAACTAACGCTGCAGCGGAAGACATAAAGCAATCACACTCGCACACACGCTCAGCTGCACATTCAAATGACCCGAAAAAAGCACTAAAGCAATTTCTTGCCGGTTTGAAACTTGACTAAGCCGTTTACAGTGCAGCTTCGTATGACACGTTTTTCTAAATAGTTAGGTTTTAAAACTGGCTTTGGTAGTGCATTCTTGCGGTTGCTGTTTCTCAATTGCAAGAAATCAGAATGAAGTTCGAAGGCAATATTCAGAAAACAAGAAGACATCCTATGTCAAAATAACAACTGTCTTGAAACGTTCAAATGTGCTTTAAAGAGCTGTTGGAATATATTCTAGGGGTTTCAAGAAACCATCATCAGCACAACTCTGTCGATTTAAAGAGCAATATTCAAAGAGAAGACACATTATTCCCAAATTTCAACTGTCTAGAAAAGCTTTTAAGAAAATGGCGCTGCTTGCCATGAATGATTTATAGTAATATCTGATTTCTATGGTAACACAGAGCTTTAAACTCTGCCAAATAGAATTCAGATTAAAAAACATGCTTTCTAAAGCGTTGCCAATGTCGACCTGCGTGTTAAATTTTAGTTTTCTGTTTGAATTGTGAGAAAATGCGACTGACGATGAGAAGTGTATCTTCTAAGACAACCCTGAGATGAAAAAAAACTCTACAATAATAGCGTACAATCGTATTTAGGCATCTTAACAGTCACATCAAAACCGAATAGCTCTGAATCTTTTGGAACCAAAAGCTTGTTTCGGAGCTGAAACCGAACGCTTTGCTTTACTTTTATCGGCCTACTATTGAAGAAGTACAAGCGAAGACGTGAAAAGTGTATTCTCAAGCTTAACTTTAAGCTCCGCAACAATCGAATGTTGTGTCCATCAAATATTCTCCTGAAGACGTATTCAGAACGAAACCGAAATATCAAACATGAAAAGCTCTGATGTTTTAGCTTGGTTGAAACTGGAGACAAACATAACAACTAAATAAGAAGACCAAACACTATATTTTGTGCCCCAAAACGCTAAAAGCTGTATTCTAAAGATATTGCTGCTTCTGACTATTGCTGGCTCTAATCTTATATTGAAGTAAACGAATACATAAAAGCATAAAACTTGGATTCCCATCGAAATCAGACTAATTTTTTTCAGAGCAACACGCCCGGAATAAGAAGAAAGACCAATGCCAGCCGCAGCATAAAAACAAGTTGGCACCGCTCGTAGGGAATGTATTCTGGGAACTTAGCTACTGATTAATTGATTAGGTGTGATTCCGAAGAATTCAATGCGATTAACAGAACAATGCTGCAATCCTAACGAAGAAACCTAAAATTGACTCCAAACTTGGATTACCATCCAAAGCAGACTAATTTTTTTCAGTTGCTATTCGAGAAACACGCTCAGAATAAGATCAAAAACATGTCCGCTGCGCTCGTACTGAATGTATTCTGGGAACATAGCTACTGTTTAATTGATTAGGTGTGATGCCGAAAAAAACTAAAATTGACTCTAAACTTAGTGACCCGTCAAAGCGCCAGAGATTTTTTCGAGACGTTAATGTAAAACTTTCTGTTGGGAAGACAGTGACGTCACATTCGTCTCTAAAACGTGTTCTCAAAACTCTAAAGTCAGCTGAACAAGAAAAACAGCTTTCTGTTTTCAAACTAGCGACTAAGCTTTGTAGTTGCTAAAATCAAGGTTTCACTGTATCAAGCGGTATTTCCTAGAAAGCATAGAGAGCAGGAGCAAAGTTTTTGAAGCTTACCTTTAATTGTGGCTGTCGCTGTGTTAGACAAACTGCAAAAGATAAGAGTTCAGAAGAGTTTAGATAAATTAGGCAAGTAGCAGATAACATAATAACAAATATATGTGTGCTAAATAAAGATAATGAAAATTTCTCTAAAAGCTTTTGGAAAGTCACAAACCCAAATACAATGCGGCTTAATTTTAATGTTAATGCAGTGGGCCGAAACTAGTAGATTTATAATAAAGCGTTTGAAAGAAATGCACTTTTGAGGAAAAAAAAAAACGTCAACTCTGCCGCAGAGAAACAAGTTTTTAAACGAGGCGCCTTTTGTTTTTGGCCGCTTAGTTTTTTGGTTTAATTTAAGCCACTTTTGTGAGCTTGTAATCAAGATATGAATGCATATTGGCCTTATTTGGCTGCAGCAGCACACACACACACACACACAGAGTTGCATGCAACGCATTTGCAGCAAAGCCACGAATTTGATTTTGATTTTAATGTAGCTGCTTTTTTATGCTGCTGCCAGCTTCTCATCTTCAGCATCAGCGTCATCGTCATCGTCATCGACATCATTATTAACATCATTATTATACAGCGCTGGCTTATGCTGTTTATTCTGGTTTCTGGCCCGGCTTTAGCTGCCTCAACATGTTCTTGGCTTGTACATAAAAACTCAAAAGTTGCTGCGTAACGGTAACTACTACTACCACTACCACTACAACATGCTACTACCAACAGCTAGTCCGTTGCGGCCCGCTCAGCCTTTTGTCGCGCTGCAGCTTTTGTTAGCTGGATTTCTGGCTGGCTGCTTGGATAGATGGCAGCAGCAGCTGCTGCAATTGTGGTTAATGGGAAATTGATATACATACTTGCGGGCATATGTGTTATATACACAAAGTTATACATATATATAGTTGGCCACGCCTCCTGCAGCGCCTGCCCGTTGATTTCCTGCAAAATATGGCACTCATTTGGCGCCAGCGCTGCAGTCGCAGTCGTACATCGTACAGTCATCATTCCGCTGCATGAACGTTAGGCAAGTGGAAAGTGCTAAAGAAAATGTTGCACAGCATGTGGCGTGCCGCAGCCAGTTGTAGCGGATATTTGCATGTGGCTCTAACAACCGAACAACAGCAACAACAACCTATGCTGAGTAATTAAAACAACAACAATGAAAACAACAGCAATCTAGCTGAATAATTAAAGAGCAGAGAAAGATAGCTTCAGAGACGCGAATGGTGATTGTGACAGAGCGACACAGCGACAGAGCGACGCAGCGACAGAGCGACACAGCGACAGAGCGACGCAGCCACAGAGCGACGCAGCGACACAGCGACAAAGCGACACAGCGACAGAGGCTCGCACAGCAGTTAGAAACAACTACAAACAATGCTTGTAAATAATCTGCGGCCATAATCAACAATCAACAATCAACAGCGACAGCAACAACAACAACTATAAATGTTTGCTTTCTATTTGATTACTTGACCAAATTGCAAACACTGCATACACATAAAACAGACTATAAAGTATTAAGTTAGAAGCTAAAGCTAACAAATTCTCATAAGTGCGACTTTTTCAAAAGCAACATATAAAAAGTTGCGACATTAAGTTTTCCAACAACAATTGCTTTTCTTTGAGCTGCCGTTAAAGTCTTATATACATCAGGTTTGCCAGTTTTAGAGCAATACAACTTCCTCAGAGAAACACTTGTCAATAGACTTTCCAAGTTACAAGCAAACAACGCTTGGAAGTTGCTTACCAAAAGTCAAAAATCCTAAGCTAAGCAGCACTTTGGATGGATTCATGTCTTGAGAGCGTGTTCCAAGATGTACACATACACAAAATGAGCTCTTTAAAACTGTGTTTATATGTTTACGTGATTCGGACCAAACGACAATCTTTGAACTGTTCACTTTTTGGAAAATTTCGCGTTAATATCTCTCAATTCCCTCTCCCTCAGTAGGGAGAGATGCTCAGTCACTACTGGACACTGGCTAGCTGGTGTACTAGCAGATAGGCTTCTTCTTCCGCACATTGATCTCTGCAGAAGTTGCTGAGACGAAAAGGTGCAGGAAACAGTGGAACCTTTTTTCTACTCCTGTTCCGCCCTCTGCAAACGACGTCATAAGTAACTGGGTAGGCACATTCTCGACAGCCTGTCGAAGCTGCCCAAAGTCATCCCCAAACGATTAATATCTCAACATAAATGTTTTTTTTATTTTTATTTATTTTACCTATGATGTGACAGAATATATGAATTAAACTTATATTCTGCACTTCTTATGGAAATTTCCTACACAATGATATAAGTTTCAGCCATATTTGTTTGCATATAGTTGATAAAAAAGGGGTCCAAACATTTTACTTAGCCTAATTCTTTATGATTAAATTATGCACGTCTTATAAAAATTTGTTTCCATATAGTTGATGAAAAAGGGGTCCAAAAATTTTACTAAGACTATTTATATAATAGATATGAATACACCTTATATTATGCATTTCTAAAAAAATTCGCTACACAATGATATGAGTTATTTATATACTAGATATGAATATAATTTATATTCTGCACTTCTTATGAAAATTCCCTACACAATGATATAAGTTTCAGCCATATTTGTTTCCGTATATTTGGTGAAAAAGGGGTCTACAAATTTTCCTTAGCCTTTTTATATAATAGATTTGAATACAATTTATATTCTGCACTTCTTACGAAAATTCCCTACACAATGATAAAAGTTTCAGCCATATTTGTTTCCATATAGTTGATGAAAAGAGGGTCTAATTTTCCTTAGCCCATTTATATAAGAGACTTTTCTATATATGCATATAGCAATATTGCTACGGCAATCTAGTATTAAAGAAAGTATGCAATTATCTCTACGATATTCTGGAATATGCAGCAAAATGTTGAGCTTTATATGCATTCTAAGTTGGAACTTCTATCGAAGAAACTACTCGTAAGTGCAGTTGTTTCAACTGCACTCTTCACGATAGCAAATTCAAAGTTGACAATGTTTAGCGATGCAACAAAAATGGCCACAAAACGTATGCACTCGCAGCTAGTGTCTATAGCAAAGAAATAGAACAAAAGACTTAAGACACAAACTAGCTCACGGTATGTGATCGGTATAAAATGAGATTTTCGTTTGAAGAGTCTATGCAAATGTGCAACGCCTCGCTGACTTATATGAATGGTAACATCATCATGATTCTCCAGAGCAGTATCATTATCGCTTGATCGTTGCATTTGCTCTAATTTTGCGCTGAAACAATTCTCGAGCTAACGGCACGCCCAAAATTAATTAACATAGTGTGGCTAGAGCAGCAGAGCGAGCGCAGTTAGCTAAACAATTCGCACACTCTAAAAACACACTTTCCACAAAACAGTGAGCGACATTTGCATACGCACGGCCAGCCACTTGTAATTAAACGTAGCTGCTCATTATGCAAAACAATAAAAACTTGACAGGCTGTTTCAGGCACGGAGAGACCAAATCCGGCTCATCAAGTTCTTAAAAACCCAATGGACAGTCTACTTAGGTATGTAAGTAACAGCAATAACTAGAGCTTGGTCAAGTGCAGCCTATCATTGCTACAAGTTTGAGTGTGTGTTTGTGTGGAAATCCAAAAGACGCCCAAAACAACATGCGCTTGGCCCTTGTCCAGTATTCAGTGCCCATAACTTGAAGTGACACTTGAAATGGGAACACTTTCACGCATTTTGTGGCTCATGCTTGAGACAAGTGGACTTGTTAGTGTGACCAGCTCTGTGTCTACACTCAATCTGCCAGTCCGTCTGTCTACGTTGGACTTCAGCCGTGTCTTCATTATGTGTACGTCTTCATTTTTCAAACAAACACCGAATGCCCAACGTGCTTGTCATCATTAATCAACTGACTGCGAGTTATGTGAAAACCAAATAGTTCAGAAATAAGAATAAAAAACGAAAATTAAAAACGAAAAGTGCGAGGGAGGCCATAAACTGGGTTTGGCCAAAGAATGCATCCAATATAAATACTTTTGCCATTGCCATTCAGTCTCTGGAACCAATGGATGCACAACTTCTTCAAGTTTATACTCTGGCATTTCGTGATTTATGATCATGAGTTGAAAAGAGCAACAACTTTTTAACGCCCATTTGTGCTTTTACTGTAACCAAAGAAGTGAATTTGTCTATAAATGTGTTCCTGTAAGCATGGTATAATAAATACAAGGTATCCCAATGCCGTGCAGTTGTACTAGTGAGCACAAAGAGCAGCGCTGTCACATTTCTCGCTGCCAATAATATTGCCAGCTAAAGAAGCAGAGTTAACGTTAACTGTATTTATTTTTTCATATCTAAAAGTGTGAAAGTTATCATAAATTGGGTTAAAATCGTAAACTTAGCGGTTAAAGTTCTTCAAAAGTATTTCAGAAGTTTTACAACATAGTCTATGAAGCTAAGGCCTTGTTCAGAAACCCCATTTTATTAGCCCTTGAAATCGATTTATATAAGTATATTCAAATTTTCGTGATATTTGAAAATACAAAGTTTTGTTTTTGAAATGTCAGTGTAGTTAAGGAAAAAGATTTGCTTTCATTAGTGATTTTTCTTCTTTGATATCTAGAATTTTGCGCTTTTTTTGAGAACACTTATTTTGAGTCTTTACCTGAACCAATTTGTTGTAAGATTTTCAGTATTTGAGGTATATAGAAGGGTTTTTGTTTTCTTGTTTAAAACGCTTTCACTTTTAAGTTTATGTGACAAATATACCGAACTTCAAGCCAATAGCAATTTGTTGCTTTGAGAGTTATTATTTTAAGCCGCCAAAAAGGCACAGCATTTTTTCGGCATTTTTTTCGTTACTCCCTTATTTAGCTGTTCTTTTCCGACTCAAGTTTTAACCAAGAAGTGAAAACTTCAGAGTTTTTAATTATTTATGTTTTTTCCAATATTTCAGACTCGCTATGGAGTCGGTCTTCAGGGGAATTTGTTGGCAATATAATAATACCGCTATTGGGAAGAATGGCACAACGACCAAGAGATCTATTGTGCCACCTACTTAGCTTACACCAGCCCTGCTAATCCTGTGTACGCGATAATTTAAATTATCTGGGATGGTTCTAGTCGGGCTACTTCGGTCATCGAGATTCTATATCCAACCAGAAGGGACATCCTTCTGCTCGCCAGGGCATCACATTCAGCTAGTATGTGCTACGCGGATTCCTCTTCAAGTTCATAGAACCTACAGTTACTGGAACAGGTGATGCACAGTTGGTGCAAGTTTTTGGCATTTAAACTTTAATAAACTCTGAAGTTTTAACTTCTCAAGCTGGAGAATACATATCAGCAAGAAGAAGATCAGATCGCAAACATTATATATGATCAAACATAATAATTTCGCTATTTCCTAAGCGATTTTGCTCAAATCGGTAACGGATTTCACAAAGAATAATTTGAACGAATTTTGAAGTTGAGAAATTCAAGTTTTCGAGTTTTGAAAAACATGATGACGTAATATAAAACCAAAACTACCGGAAGACATTAAACCGTTATTATATGAATGAGTATCCTTTAATTTGGGCACGTGCCACACGTGATACGTTGCCATATTCGAAATCAGCAGCCGAAAAAGATACATCTTAGCCATTGCTGTCCGATTTGTTTGAAATAAAGTTGAAAAAATGAATGAATCATACTGAATGAATGAATGTGAAACAAATTCAACGCTTTGGTAGAACGCATAAACGTATCATGTCGCTGCCTTGCGCTCTCACTCTCCCACTCACTTGCTCTCTTAGTCATGCCGCTTGCGTGTGGCATATTAGCCATTTGTAGCTGCTACTTTTGGCTGATCCATTTGCTCTGGCTGCATATTGTTATGGCCTAATTGGAAACGAAAGTTTCTGGTCTGTGGAATGGCTATGCGCGCGCTTTATGGTGCGTCATTCTGGCTAACAAATTCGACATGAATTACGATGCTATTTGGCCCAAATTCTTGATGGTGTGAAGTAAATATGAAACGTTAAACCAAGTAAATGACACACAAAGCGCCAATCAATGGAACATATTTTTAATATGGCTTATAATATGCGCTAGACTATGAACTCAGCGGCAACTCTAAACAAAAAAAAAAAAAAAAAAAACAACCGTTGGACAGCACAGATTCCAAAGACGTACAAAAATAGAACCCAAAAATATGGTTGTGTCTGGCAAAGCGAAAGAAAACGAAAAGATTTCAGCTGGAACGCCTTGCACTGATTGTTGTTGTAGGTTGTAGGTTGCTGCTGTTGTTGCTAAGGTAAGCTTGAAAGTGCCAGCTCATGGTTGTCGCCGCCACAGTTTTCGCTCATTGCCAAAACGCTACATAGGAAGAGCCATTCAAAAAGCGCCCAAAACGGTAGTAAAACACACACTTACAGACGGACTGACAGACGCACAAACAAACAAACGAACAAACAAACAAAACTCACCCAGTTATGAATATATTTCAAGTTTTAGCTTGGGGTGTCGCACTTGTGGCACTTGTCGCTTTTGAGAACTAGCGATTTCTGCCCTATCGCTGCACACACAATAGCTCTCGAGAACCTACGCAGAACATCGATCGCTTGTGTGAGAATTATGTTTTGCGGCTATTTAGCTCAAAAGATTTGTCTATTGTGTGCTAGGCTTTTGAACAGGTGCAAAAACAACAACAACAAATATGGTATATAGCTTGGTTTTTGGCCAAAAGCCAGTTGGAAATTGTAGCGCACCAAAAAGCACAAACTTTGGCGCGACAGACGAAAGTCGTCAATGTAGGTCATAGCACGAGCGGCTTGGAGGGAGTTGGCAGTGAAAACCCAGCGGAGGAAAACCGAAAAGTAAGGCATAATTTGTTTAAACCTAGCATGGAAATTAAGCGCAGCATAATGGCTGTTGCTCGTATTAGGCCAAAAAGCAGCATTTGGAGCGCGTCTAAGATGAGTTGGCCATAAATAAAGACACACGCTGCCACATATGGACTTGATACATTGTAATCTAATCAAAATGATTTCGTCAATTTCCGTTCGGCTACGACAATCAAGCTGCCAAATCACAATCGACGTACCAAATCACCTCTAAACTGGGCCAAGCATTTAGCTGAGTTTAGTTTTTGTTATTGGTTTTCTTCGACTTCGACATCGACTTTGTCTTCTTCTTCTTTTTATTTTCCCCCATTTTATTTATTTGTTGCTTATTTATTTAGCTTTTAGATTTGGGTCATGCCGCCGCCAGACACGCGCGCCACAACACGCATTGGCCAAATGGCCAATCCCGTTCAGACCCGCTTCCACCAAAACTGGACAGCATTTTGTAACTGAAATCTTGTTGTTCATTTGCTGCATTTAAAGTCAAACGGAGGAGCAGCAGCGGCAGCAGCAGCAGCAGCAGCGGTTGCAACAAGGCCGCCGCAGCATGAAAGCGCGCCAGCAACTTTAATGAGGAGAAAATTTGCTGCAACAAACGCTGGCGGATTGCTCTTAATGTTGGCTTGAATTGCAAGCCCCAAACAAACACACTCACAAAACAAGCGATAATCGCATCAACGCTGATTTGCATCAAAGGGGACAATGGAGCTGGCCAGAGCTGGCGCTGCAGCTAAAGCTGTGGAGCTAAGCATGTCAATTACGGCATTCAAGCATTCAGCCTTTTAGCCAGCAACTAAGCCAAGTCAACGAGCTGCCGGCCTTATATGGCCAGCTAACAAGTGAGCAGTCCACACACATTGTTTATGTGTCTGCATAAGATTCTGGCGGCCAGAAACCAGAAACTCCAAACTGCAATAGATCAAAACACCAAATCAATGAGTTTGTGTTTTGGAGTTATGAAAATGAATGACAGTTTGCAAAAGCAGCATGTCCTGCTGCAAAACTATCGAATTTTTCACACGCTAAGCGGCTACAGTTAGAAAGGAGCTAAATCTATAGTATCGACTCTTTTCGAACTTTCGATACTATTGAAAATATCGAATGAATAATCTGATTCTTGTAAGCAACTACCATAGAATAAATTTGATGGCCAGAAAACAATTAGCGCTTAATTATGTTACCTGCATTTCATAGAACATAAATTTGATGGAAAGTTGCATTAAATACAGCCGTAATTTTAATATTGACTTACTCAATTGTTCTTAAAAGAAACTTTAGAGGTAACGCTTCAAATTGAGCTATTTAAAGCAAAACCTATCTACTTAAGTGTAAATCACATAATTGGAAATCTCTTTTAACCGAAATTCAACCCTAAGCAATTCTTCGGTATTCCAGATATCTTTTTATACCGAATTTCAATCATAAAGCCAGTCGCTAATGCGACAGAACTATCTTTGAGAGCATAGCAAATTGAGGCATTTTTAAAGAAACTTCACACACCAGAATATACAACACACATTTTTGCAAAGGAAAAAGTTTAGTTACAGTTTAAATAGCTTTAGTTTGAAGTGTTAAATCATATCTTAATCATAAATTTTCATCAAATATTGCCGTAAGTCTAACAATGACTGCATTTCGGAGTTGAACATCTTACAGAACTTGCTCTTTTTCTACTTTTCTTCTCTTTTTTTTTTCAAGTGCTGCTATAAGTTAGTGTAATATTGACTGCATTGCGGAGTTGGACATCTTACAGAACTTGCTTTGTCATGGCCATGGCCATCTAATGGAAGTGCAACTACAAGTTACAAGTTTTTCTACTTTTCTGCTCTTTTTGCTTTCAAGTGCTGCTCTTAAAACACTAAACAGATTTGCGATTTCGCCAAAATCTTCCAAAGGCTATAATTTATGTAGTGTATATTGATTAAGTTCATTTTGTGGATTTTCTAAATGTCATATTTGAGTTCCTTCTGCGCTTCTTTCAAACCTTTATATCCTGCTGCCACTGGAAGTTGCACGACAATTGCTAACCGATAACAACGGCTTTTGTATGGCACAAAAAGCGATTGTTATCATTGTTGCAATTGTCGTGCAACTTTCAATGGGGAAAGTCTATGATAATGTTATGTCTACGCACAAAAGCACACAACCGAAATATTGACAATCAGCTCTATTCCGAATTTCGATATCGTTTCCGATGAATTGCATTGTCAAATCGCCCAGTATATATGATATCATAGAATGCATCAGTTTGATCGCTTAACTCTGCTCTTTGTTGTCTACTCAGTTTCTAAGTTTCATTGTGTGAAATCACAATGTTTCGAGGCGCATTATCTTTGCTTTGGAACTTTGGGTGTAGCTTATGCTTTGGCATGTGTCGCAAGTTTGTTGCCTAAGTCTTTTGTTTGTGCGCGTTCCATTTTTGGTCAAACGTTCTTTTGCTTTTTAGGTTTTTTTTTTATGATTCGATTATAAAACAACAAGTCATTTTTATGCAACATTATTACATTATTTCCGTTCGGAGAGCCGGCAATTGTTTTGGGCAAACAACAATAAACTTTTAATTTAAACAAAGTCAGCGCAGAGTTTCTTCTGATAGCTTTATGAACGGTGGCAAACATGTTTGTTGCAAGTTGCCTAAAATAAAATAAAAACAATAAAAAAGAGTTAAAAAAAAAGGGTATAAACCGAACTGCTTGCGGCCTTCCCCTTTTTTTTTTTTTAATGCGTTTCTCATGCTCTTGAGCCGTTGCTTTTCGTATGTGTGTGTGTGTTTTTGCTGCTTTTCGTTTTTTGTCGCTTTTTTTTATACTAAATGCTTTCCTAATGAATTGGGTGACCATTTGGCGGTTGGAGCAGCGCTGGCGGCCCGGTAATAACGGTTAATTGCGTTAATGACTTTAACAGAAAATATAAAGCGCAAGCTTTAATATAATAAAAAGAAAAAAGAAAGAGCATTAAAAGTGCTGCTAAGCAAGGCGGCAGCGCAAAAGAGAGAGCGTGGCCAGCATTTATGCTATTGTATCTGTAACGCTCGCTGCCCGCGGCGGACGGAGCGGCGTGTGTTTGAGTTGGTCTAAAGGAAATGTGCTCTAAGCGCTTTTTAAATGCATTTTCCAATGAATTGAAAATGTCGCCAGTTGTGCAAATGCCAAGCAAACTGTCGGAATTTTTCTCTCGGAAAGCCACGCCCCCCCCCCCACTCCCACAGCTGCCCACTCACAAGGCTTGAGTCAATGTCCGCGACAGCTTTATGCCTTCCTATGCATATTTTGCACTCGGTTTCGTGGAACTTGCAGGGTCTCTTTGCCAGTCGACAAGTTTGTTGCCTCAGTCTTTTGTTTGCCTAATGAAAATGTGACAATTGTTAGCGTTAACTGTGGAAATTCTTACACACAGACATGCAGTCTAACCGTAAATGTCGTTTTCATATGATAACAAGTTAGCTGGAACTAATAAGCAACTAATGTCTTAGCTACTTATGCGTTTTTTAGCTGCTAATAACTTGTCCAATCTGGACATTATGATAACAAGTTTGTTGGCTATAGAAATGCCTGTAAACTTTTGTTTATTACTTTTTACGGTATTGACTTTTCTTTAATTTTGACCATTCTACAAGTTTTTACTATATTTGGATTTCAATTTGTACTTTCAACAATGCAGTTTATGTTAATTACAGTTCTATGATTTTTGTAATTTACCATTTGGCCTGAATGCTTGTTTAAGGATCTTGAATAAATAAAGTTTTTCTGAGCGGCAAAGTTAATTTGGTTTTAGGTGATCGAATTTTTCTAATTTAGTTTTTCCTCAAATTTTATGCTCAGTATGAGCTCAGTGAAAACGCAAGTTCGCTGAAAAATTGTCTAGAGCTAAAAAGGGCAGCTGTTCGAATTCATTTGGCAAGTTTGTTTAATGTTAAAAAAGGTTATAATTCTAAAACTCATAACTTGTTAAAAGTTCTGCAAACAAATCGTAGACAATTATGCCAAAATGCACACAAAAGTTGCAAAAAGTAACTCAAATTTTCTAAAATTTTCGCGCAAAAGCTTTAAATTGCATTTGAGGCAAACAACTGAGAAATGCTAATTTTAAAAAAAAATGTAACAACTTAAAACAAACAAAGTGTTTTCTTTTTTAGTTGCATTCGAAATAGTTTTTTAGCTTAATTTTGATATGAACTACAGTTGGCTTTAAATTTAATACTCAATTTTCATTCATTTTTCAACACAAACAAAAATTAAAAAAAAAAATTTGTAAGTTGCGCTTAAATTGTTACAAAACATTATGTTTTGCAGCACTTGGCAGTTATTTGTTTTTATAATTTTCTTAAATTTTTATTTTGTAATCGTTTTTTTTTTTGAGCGCTTGTAAAGTTCTCATTACGAGCTTACCTTGTTGGTTTTTTCTCTCGTTATATTGCACAATTTGTAGGATTTGGTTTGGTTTTGTTTGTTTTCTTGGCGTGGGCTTCGATTTTCGAGCTGTGTATCCTTAGCACGTTAACGTCTACGTCACTTGGACGAACTGAAGTTGGGAACTGAGAAAAAAATGCGAAACACTTTCACACGGTCAAAAAAACTTTTTTCTATTTGGCGCACACGTTGCGCATATAGAACTCGCTCTCTTTAGCTCTCTCTCTCTCTCTCTCGCTCTGGTTGGTGAACAACGACAACAACAACAACAAGGAGTCTCACGTCCACGTCCACAATAACAACAACACTTGAAGTTCACTAGGAGCACACACTTGGCTTGGTTGTATGATAAAAAAAAAAAGGTAATTTCTTCACGCTTGAGGTCTGGTTCTTGCTCGACGACGAACGGCTGTTAGCACTTCAATTGCATTACGAGCAATGGCTGGTGGGCCAGCGAATGCGCCACTTTTATGCCTTTCCCAGAGGTCTCCACGTCGCAGAACCAGCGCACAGCGCACAGCACACGGCGCAGAGAGCGCAAGTCAAAGAACGTAGCAGAGAAAGCGTCCCAAGAAAGCCGCAGTCGCAGTCGCAGCCGCAGCCGCAGCAGCGCAGCAGCAGCAGCAACTGAACATGGAGCCAGGGCCATGGCCAAAGCATGCAGCAGCGCCAGCAGGCAGCGATGCAGACGCAGACGCAGCTGAAGCTGAAGCAAAGAAAAGCGCGAGCCCATTTCTACTTCACACACACGCACACACACACACATACAGACTCAGCACAGCGAGCATTGCTCTGTAGAACAAGAGAGCGAAAGAGCGCAGCTGAGTGAATGAGTGTGCGCGCCTGCGCTCTCCAAACTTACAGACAATGCGCGTTCTCTGTGTAGAGTTTTTGCTACGACCTCAACTTTAACAGTGCGCGTTGACATAGCATTGAACTTGGCAGCAGCAGCAGCGAACATAGCGCCAAATGCAAACATAGCTGTAGTTTCAAAACGCCCCCGATCAATTTTTTTTTTGGTTTTTTTCTTTTTTTTTTAATAAGACAGGTGTTTTGGCGCTTAGCAAGAAATCGCGCCCATATAAGTGAAAATATTTTTAACAAGGGCATCAATAAATAACTCTAACATACCGAGAGAAATTAAGCACAAATTCGTCTCAAATTACTATAGATGTTAGGAAAACGTAAATGAAAAGTGAGACCAAAATACACTTGCAATAGCCAGAAAAACTGTTAAATTAAAAAATTAAAAAAAAAACAAGTCGCAAATGTTACAAGGTTTGAGTATAAAAAGTGGATTAATTAAGAATCTTACATAAGTCCACATGCCAATGTTGGTAACTTTAGCTTTTTCGCCGACTTCAGCGGGTGATAACCCAAAATAGTAAAAAGTATTTACTTATTTAGGAGTTTTTCGTGTGAGACACAGAAATCGCTTTAAACCAAATTATAACTCGATTCTAATCTTAACTGGCCATAACAACCTGTTACCGGTTTACGGCCTGATGTATTTCTTTCATTGGAATTGGGGTTTTACATGGTGGGTTCCAAACCACAACTCACAACTCGCTTTGATCTGCTTAGGTGGTATTCTCTAACCCGCTCACCACACGGGACTCGATTCTAATACTCAGTAAAAAAAGTGTTTTTTTGTTGGTTTTAAACCTCTAGCGTTTTGTGAAGAGATTTGCGCAAAAAAACAGTCCTAAAAATGTATTAAATAGTGAATATTCTGAAAGAATAGCGTGTTTCGGAGTATCCCACTTATTCTCCCTTAAGATTTACATTTAATATACTTAAAAAATGTTAAAACAATTTCTGTTGGTAGCCAAAATCTCCCCAAAACCATTCGGCAACATTAAATCTCTCGAAAGTAAGTGCCACCATTGAATTTTTGCGGAGTTTTACAAAGCAAGCATTTCCACTACTTCTAGAGATTTCTATGTCACACTCCTATAATGCGATTTTTCGATTATACAGTTGATTGTATTGAAATTTAAACCCAAAATCTCATTCGGGTGATTGACCATATTCAATGCTCTTCGCGAAACAGACTGACGGACAGACAAAACATTCATTAACATTTTTGACCCCATTTCAATAAATTTCTGGAAAAGCTTAGAGTTATACACACCTTAGCTATAAGTTGTAAATAAATTTCCGTATAAAATATTTTTGATCCTTGACGGTAAAACTTTAGCGTGGTGAAAAAACGAGCAACGATTATGCAGACTTAGCTGTTACACAGATTACAGCGGCACCTCCGCCGTCTAACAGGTATTTCCAGCCTACTACAATACTTCTTGATCTGATTCTAGGTAGGAATCGACTCTCAGAGCGGTAGCATTGCCAGATCTGGCCTCAAAGACATGCACCTTCAAAAAACAAGAGATTCCTAGGCTTAGCCAAAAGATCGAAGGTCGGTTTCCCCTAGAAAACTTGGTTTTAAGTGTTCCTGCCTGACTTTACGTTCGTCGATCAACACGTTCGGCACTTATTTTATCTACATTTTCTTATAACTTGGCACGAGGGCTACGCATTCCTCTGCTGTTCTTTGGTTTCCAATGCCGGCTTATAATTATTTAAGAAACTTGTGTTTCATATTAAAGTATCGGCATGCAAAGGTGCCGTGTGCCTCGAAAAAAAGTACGGCTCTGACTTTCACAAGTCTGGAGTTCAGTTCAATAGGCTTAGATCTTGGCAATACCAGCATAAGTTGCCTTAGCAAGATTCACGGAAGAGTGTAGTAGTAATCCTCAATATCCACCATCATGAGCAGTTTCACGTGTTGCTGGAATCAGACACACAGAGACTAAGCCGTACTTTCCATGTGACTTTGCATGCACAGTATGGGGCTTACGAATCTTAGACCCAATTAGCCACGACGAACTGGCACCGCAGATAGCTAAGCGACTGCGCTTGAAAACTCGAACGATGTGTCCATTGTTATATCAATATAAACTTATAAGGGTAACGCCGTCGTTGAGCGGCCGCTCTTAAAGATTTGTGAGAGTCTAAAATAGCGAAAGAGTAAGGCACAAGTTACTCATTGAAATTCACAAGAGAATGTAAATTTAGGACGCTGACGTCGCAGCGATGACAGTACCTTCATAAGTATACATTAGTTATCTCCGATGGCGACAGCGTGCGCTGACAGGCAAGAGTCTGCTTTTGCACAGACATAATCTGCAAAACCTCAACACGGAGAGACGAGTTCAAAGAAGATTCCAAATCAGTAGTTTGATAGGCAGTAAGTAAGGCTAGATCTTCTCGAGCGACTACGCTTGGTTACTGGCAACGATTCCTTGCAGTGTCTTTGCCATCGCAGCCGCGTGCTCCACGATCACTTCCGCGACAATGCTTTCTTCTCTTTCTTCAAAGGGCATAGAGTACTGAAGAGGATGAGGTGCATTTCGTAGGCCCGTTATGCAGAAGCGAAGAAGACAAGGCCTGTGACGTCACAAGATCACATTGTGACGTATATGCACGAGGGATTCTTTCTCAGATTCTTTGCTCTTCTTCTTGTTGGCTTTTCAAATGAAGTTCAGCTTGAATGCAAGAATTTCTTCAGCTTTTTCTTCTGCAAAAAACTATGCTTGAAATTGTGCCCGTTTGTTCTTGCACGAATGTGCTCAACTTTTCTCACTGTGTACCACAAAATACAAGCAGTTTCATGTTTATGGCTGCAATAATAAACACTCTAATCCGAGCAGCTCGGTCCAAGTTGCCTCAACTTAAGAATATTTGCTGCCCGAAAAGAAAGTTGTGAAATAAAATGCAGCATCGATTTGATCATGTCTAATAAAAAATCAAAAGCCATCACTTTGCGGATGTGACAACTGTCAATTGCTGCGGAGCAGTCTATGTCAAGAGTTGCTGTCGCTTTAAAAGTAAAAAATAAAACGAAATATGCGCTCCTAAGTATTAAATTAAAAAAAAAAGAGCCAAAGACAACGATGTGAAACACATATTTGCATTCAACATTAACGGCTAAAAAAAAAAATATATATAAATTTGTGTGTACGAAAAAAAAAACAAACAAGCAATAAAGAAAATAAACATTAAAGTGCGAGCAGAGTTGGATGACTGAATGGCTGAGCGACTGACTGACTGAGCGACTGACTGACGACTGACGACGAGTGCCGACGACTGGTTGGGGTAATGAGAATTTAACTAAGTAAACTCTACGCACAGACGCAGCAGGTCATTGCCATGGCACTAACGGCTCAACGGCTAACAGACGTTTAACAGACGGTTAACAGCGAGTTAACAGCGACACTGTTAGCGCAGCTGCAGCGTGTAGAGTTTTGGGCACCACCAAGTGTACTCATAATTCATTAGAGTAGCATCAATCTGCGGCCTGCACTGCGCTCTGCCACGCTTCAAGTTGTCGCAGTCGCAGTCGGAGTCGGAGTCGGAGTCACAGCTGCAGCGATTTGCTGTATGGCAGCATCGGCATCGGAATCGGGGATTGGGCTGCTTGTCTTCAAATGACAATAATTAAGATTGGAACGAATGGCGAACGAGCAGAGCGAACGCGAAAGCGTAAAGAAATCACTTAAACTAAGAAAATTATTGTGGCTCTTCGGGGTTCCGCTTTGCGGCCTCAACCAGCGTCAGTCGCCCATTCGCTTTGCAGGGTTCTGTGTCACAGCTGTTGCAGCAAAGCACCGTTGTTTCAGCTATTGTCATTCTAGAGTTTTGCCAAGTTTTGCCAAGTTTTGCCGCCTTTTGCAGCGTTTTGCCGCGTTTTGGGCGCTTGCACACACGGCTTACTTACCATAGAGTGCAATGCTCTATACTACTTCTATTATGACAACAGATCACAGGTTACTCACCACTTTGCCACTTTAAAGTTAGCCCGTAATTCGCACGTTTTGGGGTCTCTGTTCTAAATATTTGCGGTAAAGCTTTGGCCATTTCTTGGTCACACTTTGCTCTGCTTGCCTTTCATTTCTTTTATGTGCTTTGTCACATTTCATTTCACACTCATTGCTTTATGTACAGCTTTGTGACACTTCTGATCATGCCTGCAAGGGGACAGACTTCTATACACTGTAAGCTTAGGTTCTGGTGTACTACAGATCTTTGCATTGCATGTAAACAGGAAGCGGAAGTCGCTGTTGAACATAAAGTTCCTTTTGCAAAAATGGGTCAGTATTGATTGTGGCATCGTTTGGGGTCATAGCCCAGATCTCAGCGATAGCAGTTTCCACGAGCAGAACTAAAAACTTCAATCAAACTGCACTTTTTGAAGCGTTGATAAGATGGAACCAACAAATTTGGTATGTACAATCATAAGAGCCAAATCATTGCTTATCTCTTGCCAAAACATCCCGTTCAACATGATACAGTTAATTACTTCTTTACGCGCTGTATTATACAATTTTATGTGTTTTTGATTTTGGTATAGCAAATATCTTTGTTGCACATCAACTGCCTTTCACATCACGCTGGATTAACCATCAAATTTCCAGCTAAATGAATAATATTGTTTGCTCTTGTTCTATTTGATGTTAATTAAGTTTATCATTGATTCAAAGCTAATCATCACAAGCAATAAACCGTTAGTTAGACCTGCCATGATGTGCTATTACCAAAGTACTTGAAATTCTTCTTGTTGTTGTTGTTGCTGTTGCTGCAACAAAATTTAAACTGACAATTGACGGCAAGCATCTGAAAGCAAGAAAAATACAAATACAAGTTGTACTTCGTTGAGAAACTGCGACTATCGGTTACTCTATAAAGAATAAGTTAGAACGATTGCTATGAAAAACAAAAATTTGATACAGACACTCGGAATGCTCTACGACAGTGGGTTACCCTGTATTCTTTTGTGCTCGTAAACAGTAAATTCAGCATGAGGTTCCAAAATATCTACTTTTATGTTTCTTTTCACAAGGCCGAATTGGGAAGTAATTTCGAAAGTGTCGATTTTCAGGGCAATATGTTTGTGGGTTTGGGGGCGGGCTTCTATTAACAAAAGCTGAACACCCTTTTGATGATTAGGCTCACACGAGTCTTCACACAAAATTTTGTTTAACTCCAGTTTACATATATTCATATCTACATGTAGTCGAATTTTAAAACAGTTTATAGGCGCAGGCGGTTGAAATCAGCACAATTTTGACCAAATCTTTTGATGTTTTTATTCGATTTCTATAATTTTTATAACACAGATGCACCCAAGCATGGCGCAAACAAGTTTCGGGTTTATAGATTCAACGGCGCGGCTATAATCCGTTGGTGGGAAACGGGTGCAGATATCAATCCAATTCGATAAACTTTATCTTTTTCGGATTTACGCGCATCTTTTGTTAAAATTTGGTGTCCCTAGCTCCTATGGATGCCATGCCTCCTTCTGCCTGTTACACACATTGCACAAATCTATATACAACTTTAACGAAAGAGATTTTCAAGGCATTGATTCCAGTTATTTAAAACTAAGTTCTTTCTTTGCTGTATGTCTCTTCTAGTTGTCGAAATACGACTCTTTGAAGTTAAATAATAAGTGATTCTAAATTACGCATCCTAGCGTTTCTAGTTTTCGAGTTACTGCAATCACCTTAGGCTTATTTTTGCACCTTCTTTTGCGATATCCCTTCTGGTTTCCGAGATATAACTACTTGCATTTGGAGTACAAATTCGGGAGCTCTAGGTCCAGATCGAAAGTTATTCAATGCGGCTGTTAAAGTAAGATCTATATTATGCCTTTTTTATGAAAGACCTAGATAGAGAACGCGCTAGCTACTTATGGTATCAAATAGCGGAGCAGTCGTACCCAGAGACGCTTGGAAAACTGCTGTAACTTTGTAACAATTTTTAAGGCCAATCAACAAAAAAAAACAAGGAGAAAAATATTTAAAATTTTTTAATTAGTTCTTCTCAATTTGAGGGTTTTAAACTCTACCGAAACGTTTCGTACACAAAGTTGAGGTCGTAAGAAGCGCGCTGCAACTACACAGGGAGAAAAGTTCAGCATATTCAACTGTGCAAGTAGAGATAATCTTGGTTCAAGTTGAATATTCTCATTTTAAGCTGAGAAAAACTCAAATCAAGCTTAATTTGGATCACACTTTTCGACTAAGTAAGAGTTTTACTCACATCAAGTATGTATCCTGCGAACAATATGTACTTACAAACTTGAGTGCGGAAAACTATTTTTTCTGTGTATATACTTTATAAGCTCTGCCACGCCTACTGTGTACATTGTTAGCTTCTACAATAGTTAGATGCAGTTGCATTTATAATAAACGCTTTCAAGATGTTTTAACAAAAGAAAAACAAAAGCTTTTGCAAATGTACTGTACAAGGCGTTCCTGCAATATCGACTAATGGCACTTGTTGAAGAGCTATGCCACGCCCATCAAAGCCTGCTACAAACAGCAGCACAGCTGCCACATACCCTGCTATCCAG
The DNA here is from genome assembly GCA_035041775.1 of Chymomyza caudatula. NCBI lineage: Eukaryota > Metazoa > Arthropoda > Insecta > Diptera > Drosophilidae > Chymomyza > Chymomyza caudatula. The sequence continues at coordinate 2,366,191 of JAWNKW010000145.1, forward strand.
TTTGTGGCTGCAGTCAACCCAAAACCCAAATAGTTCCCACTAGCACCTTGGAAGTTTGTCTTCAAACAGACGCCTGCAATTCCCCTTAACACCATGACTAATTAGCGCCTTTGAACAAGCTGCGAGTCCGCTTTCAACATGCCCATTTATTAAGCTTTTGCTGGTTGCAGCAGCGCACAGTGGGCGAAGGAGCCGATTTTTCCATGCTTACATCTTCATTTTCCCAGCAAACCTCGGACACTTTTAAACCCCAAAGTTTTGAATTTAATATGATTTTTAAGAGAGCCGTTGCAAGCTGGGCAAGCAGAGTTGGAGACGGCTGTTGCTGACTTAAGGAGTCTACTGTTTGATATAAAATATAAGCATCATGGGTTCAATCTTTGGAAGGCTATGCCTTGTCTTAAATGACAACCTCTCAAGCTTATTCCCATACAGTCTTCGGACAACTCGCGTGCCGTTCGGTAGCTGAGGCTTTTGCTGTAGAGTTGCAGGGCCGGTTAATGCCCTTGAGAAAATGTCTGTCTTGCAACCTTTCCATTCACGCTGGATGAAGCGCGCCTTTAGCTCAGTAGGCTACAAGAGAAGACAGCACCTGTGTATGATGGCATTGACGGCAAAGTGGTTAAGGCCTTTCCAAGCAAGTTCTTTCTGCTTTTCATTTTCAATGCCATGTTGTGAATTTATCACTTCCTTTCTCAGTGGAAGTGCCTGTCAAGCCGGAGAACCTTGCTGCGCCCGATTGGCTTGCTGACTCTTTTCTTTTTTTGGTCATAACAGCCCGTTACCGGGTTACGGCCTGATGTATTTCTTTTATTGGAATTGGGGTTTCACATAGTGGCTCCCAAACCCTACACACAACCTTTTTAAGACCTGGGGTGGCTCTACTGGTCTCGAAAGAATCCGGTGACATTATAAGTCGCCTCATACGACAATCTTTGACCTGCTGAGGTGGTATTCTCTAACCCGCTCACCACACGGGCTCTGCCGACTCTACCTCTAATATATTTGAGAGAATATTTCAAATATTCTTGGAGGGTTTAAGAAAAAGCGCTGCGTTCTCTTTAGATATCCAGCAAGCGTTTGACCGCGTTTGGCATGAGGGTTTGCTCTTCAAGGTCAAACCCCTATTTCCAGCTGCGTTTAGGGGCGTTGCTTAATGGTTGCGGTACAGGATGTGCGATCGAGAATGAGTTGAATTTAAGCTGTGTCCTTAGATCACTTCTGCACCAAACTCGATGTTTCCCACATATGCTGATGACAATGGATTTTTGTCCAGTTTGGCGTGTCCCAATGAAGCGGTGGCGGTCACATAGGATTTCCGGGATGACTTCGGCAGGTAGTCCTGCAGATGGAATATTGCAGTCACTGGCATTAAGAAGCAGCACTGCACAAACGTTCAGCCAAGGCACTCGTGCTACTGCAAGCTTTTAAAACTCGGTTATACTTCAGGTGGCCTGTGTCCGATACCTGGGCATGCACATGGACAAGCATCTTACATGGCGTAAGCAATTACCACAGCTGATTGCTATACTAAGCTTAAAAGCTCAATTGGCTCTTGCGTCCTAGAAGTCAGTTGAGTCTTATCAAATCAATAGATGTGCCTGTATGTTGGCTTATGGCTTGATCTTTTACTAGCTAAGGAATAGTTGCTTTATTTGCTAGCTTTTTTTCAACCCATCTACTCTAAAATTCTATTTCTCTGCCCATTGTTAAACATATGTGAACTCAACTTCACTTTAGGTCACGTTCGTATCAAGTTTTTTTTGTGCCTTTTCATTGGCGGCAGTATTACGTCTAAGTAACAGACGAAAAAGAAGCGTTTTACCTTGATTTTTATTCAATCCACTTTAAACGTTCGTGACGGCGGTCACGTTCGAAATCATAGAAACACTCACATACAAGTCAGATGCGTAGCAAGGTCACAATGTGTAGCAATAATAAGACTATATTTAGCGTAGACGTAATGCTACTTACTTACATACAATTTCATAGCACAGTGTGTGCACTTTGTTTGAATTTAATAACTATTTATGCGCTTTGGCCCACTGTGCAGCAGCCAGGCTTATCAAGCTGCAGTTGGAGCTGGCCAAGAGCTCAGCGCTGCGCTGCTAGCCCATTTAGGCGCTAATTAAATAACTTCGTCTATTTGTTGTTGTCGTTTTACCAAATCGCAGACATTGTTGACATTTATCTTAATAATTTTTGGCAGCGGCAGCGAGGCGATTTTAATAGCAATTGAAATGTTGGCCAGATACTTGGTACTTGGTAGTTGGCACCTGGAACTTGGGCTTGTCATTGTGATTGTCGGCCAACAAATTAGCTAATTTAAATGTTTCAATAGCCACGGCAAATGGCTTAAATGTTTAGCCGGAGGAGGCGGAGGAGCTGTTGCTGGAGCTGCTGCCGCTGGGATCGCTGAATCGTTGAAACTCTGGACAACATGCGACGTGCACATCGATCATCATTTGCGGCACGAAAAAAGTGAAATGCTTCGAGTCTGAGTCTTGTCTTCTTCGTTGTTGCCGCTAGTCACACAATTGCTGGCATTCTGATGCTGCAGATCATCATCATCATCATCGTCGTGATGAGCATCTTGCTAATGATGGCATTGGCCATGTTGATGAGAATGGTGTTCGCTGCCCGCTGTGTATGTTGGGCATTAGAATTAAGCTGTAACTTTGCATCAAAATTAAATTTATAGCCTCAGCTGTAGCTGTGGTGGCAACCATATAACAACAGCAGCAGCAGCCGCAGCAGACGTTGGTCCATAAGCACAAAAATTGCGCAAAAAAAAAAAAAATCAACTCTATAATAAGCAACTCTCTGCAGACATTAACTTGAAGGTAATGGCGAAGGCGAAGAGCAAGCTGAAGTCGTTGCATGTTGCCAGCAGTTGGGGGCACACATTCACATGTGAAAGTTCTGCGAAAACAAGAAAAATGTTTTTTTTTTTTCAAAACAACATAAAAGAGACAGCAAAAGATCAAATCATACAAATCCCATGTGACGGTCATATAGCTAGAGACATTTCAAGGAAATATACTCTAAAAAACAAAAACAAATACTCATCAAGTAGTAATGATTTGGAGCCCACAAAACCAGCGCAGCACTGCGAGAAAAACTATGCACTTTAAAGTGTCCAATTTGAACAGAGTTGCAACGTCGCGTTGCCACTTCGCTTTCGCTCTCTGCACGTTTCTCTTATATCGTTCTCGGCAAAAACTGCTCTTTTCCTTTAGCGGGCGGGAGCGCGCGCTTGCAGTACTTGAAAGACATTTAGAAAGCACTGCGACAGCTCGCTATTCCAGCAGCGTAGTTGCAATCAGAGGGCTTTCACTTCTACCAAGTTCTCGTCGCTTCTGCGCTTGTACTCTTCGATCGCTAAGAACCTTTTGCCAATCGGAAGACTTTTAGAAGACATTGCAATAGCTCACCATTCCAACAGTGTTGCTTATGCTTTTTCTCTCACGCACAGTCAATCTGCGTGCTTTCACTTTAACCAGATTTTCGTCACTTTCGCTCATTGATGGTCGTCAACTTGCTCTTTTCCCTCGCCAAGAACTTTCTGCCACTCGAGAACATTTGATCGAGCGATGACATCTTCCATTGAGTACATTCGCGATACATTTAATTGAGTTCAAAACTTTGCTGGGTCTTAGATTAAAATCGATCTAACACCGGTTTTAAGTTGTTTTACCTTCGCTTTTGGTAAGAACCAGCAATAACAACAGCTAGTGCAAATATACCTTCTGGCACAATAAGCGTACAGCAAACCCAAATACGTGACCATGCTGAAAATCCATCACAAGGTTGCTTGTGACTACAAGACCAATGCGATTACCACTGGCATGTCAAAGGATTCGCCTAGGATCCTAGACGTTCGACTTGTTCAGCTCGGCGGCAGAAAAAACTCGGTACCCCAGCGGTAGCCCGGTAGCTCTCGTATGGGACAGATATTCGCACACCGCAAGGAACTCCAATGCAACAAGGAAGTTACATAGCTGACAAAGAGCAATTCCAGATAGGTGTTCGATTGTCAGATGATAAGAAGAAGAATATGTGTGCAGGTGTGCAGGAAAGTTTGCCTTCAGTTTTTATCCGGTGGGTGAACAGGTTCGGCAATATTCTTAAGTGACGTAATAAATATATATTATTTATGCTTATATAGTAGGCTCACCCCCTGGGGTGAGCGGGTTAGAGAATAACACCTCAGCAAGTCAAAGCTTGTCGTATGAGGCGTCTAACAATGACATTGGGTTTTTTCGAGACCAGTAGAGCAACTCCAGGCCTTAAAAGGGTTGTGTGCTCCACGTAAAAACACAATTACAATGAAAGAATGTATTTCCATCAGGCCGTAACCCGATAAAGGTCTGTTATGGCCAGTTAAGAAGTAGAAGAAAGCATTTTAATTTTATTGAGAGAAGTACTCGAGTCGCTCGAGAAAATTGAACACCATAACAACGTTTTTAAAGTATTTAATGCAAATCGTATAGGACGAGATTAACACTTGCAGGAGAGAAGAATAAATGAGTGACACGCATTACAGCAGCGAATAGGTTAGCCAATCGAGAAAGAAAGCGAAGAATAAGAAGACTCAAGTTAGTAATAACTTTCAAATTACGTCATTGGTTCCGTCAACATCATTACTTATACGGATGACGTAATGATAGTGTTGAAGGGCGACTTCCGACAAATACTGTCCGTGATACCGAAATCAACAGCTGCGAAGGAAATCCAACGCATGTCACAAGAAGAGGAAGAGCAGGGGAAAAAAGAGAAAGGGAGACGGGTCTTTGAAAATGCTCTGCTTCGAGGCGGAGTAAAACTTTACGTTCACACAAAAATTAAATTTCTCATGTTGCGAAATCATTGCAACAAATGAGCCAGAACTCCAAATTGAAGTTTACCGTATTAACTATTTCCGATGAAGTCTTGAAATTCAAAAGGTTCTAATTAAATTAACAAATACATTTGAATGACTTGCTAAACGTAAGCCAATTTTTTCAAGTGTATATTAGCAAGCTTTCAACTATTTTACAGCTGCTTTTGAGCTCAATGCAATTTACATTTCTAATTCAATTTGCTTGTAACTCTTTTGTTTGAGTTATGCGAAAACTTCGGGCATAGAATTTTCTATTTGATGTGCTAAGTACTTGGGCTCTTTATAGAGCAGTAGAAAGTTTGCACATCATTTAGTGGGAAAGACAAAAAAAAAAAAACCACAAAAATAGCTTAAACTTAAACTATATAAATAACAAATTTGGGCTAAATGCGCGGCAGGCAGTGTCAAAAGTTGCTAAAGTTAACTAAACAAATGGTCAAAATTGGTTTGTGGCGGCAGAGCAAACAAATGACTTAGACAACGAACTCGATGCGCAGCAACAGCAGCAGCGGCAGCGACGCCAGCAGCGGCCGCTGCGACTTTGTCGGCCTCTTCACAAATAATTATCACCCTGTCCATATTGTTCTAACGTGAAAGTAAAAACCGTTAAGAATTAATATCTACTCTTTTGGCCAAACAAAAAATAAAAAAAAATAAAAAAAAACAACAACATTTTGCCGGAAAAAAGACAGACGTTAAAACGACAGCAACAAAGTGCAAAAATATAAAAAGGAAAAAATTAAAAATAAACTTTTTCTTTTACTGGGTCAACATTATTGTTGTTGTTGTTGTTGTTGTTGTTTCTGTTGCCATTACTTTTTTTTCTTTTACTTTATTTATTTATCTATTTTTTGTCTTTTATTATTTGCTCTTTGCTTTACAAAACAAGCAACCAAAATAGACAAAACGAATCATAGAACCAACTTTATTTGGTCTTTAAACTTTTGTATCTCGATTAAACACACACACACACGCACACACACACACACACACATATATATATATATACCGTTACAGCTCACATAGAAGGCCTTTTGATTTATGGCGTTTATCAATATGAAAGTGATACACGATCCGAATGGGCGCAGAGCTGCGTGGGCCACAAGGCGCCAAAAGTTAGATCGATGAGTCAAATGTTATGGTTGTTCTTATACCCTGCGCACAGGGTATGCCTATGCATCCATTGACTGGCCATGGCAACCCGTTACCAGGTTATGGCCTTACGGCTACACGTATTAGTGTGCTCCCTAACTGCTACAGCCTCATTGAAGACCTTCCTCGCGACAGCTTCATCTTCCATGCGTACCACATGACTAAGCCAGCGCAGCCGCTCATAGAGTTCGCCGTTCCATCGAGTGCCTAAGATTTTAGGGAGCACTCTCTGCCCAAACACTACAGGGGCATTTTCATTAGACTGCGTCGTCCATCCCATGCTTCAGCGAGCATGAATCTCTTAAAGAAATCTCTCGTCTCTACTACGCCCAAGTAGCGTCGTTTGATCTACGTGCGCACATCACACTTCGTTGAGACGTTGCTGCCAAGGCATATGAAATCCTTGACAACAGCAAAAGTATAGTTTTCAAAACATCTACTTTGTCTTGCTCTCATTTACAACTAGACACATCTGGGCAGCAGTCTTTCCACCATAGCCGATGCTTCCATCTCTAACAAGACAGGCACGCAGTATATCAGTAACTCTCACTGACGAGGCCGACGTGTTTGGAGCACTGGTTCGCATTCATCCCAATAAGGCAACCGGGCCGGATGGAGTCCCCTGAAAGGGAATTGCAGCACAGCCAAATTCCTATGTTGACCTATTCAACAGGTGCATCGACCAACGCCGATTCCCTGATAGATGGAGTGACTGGTACTGATCCCGAAAGGCAACAAGCTGCCTGAGTATTCATCAGCCTACAGACCTACATATATGTATGCTTGAAAGCGCATAACATGCAACAGTCTGGAGAAAGAACTGAAGAAACGACAGGAACTGTCTGCTCTGCAATTCGGCTTCCGCAAGAAGCGTAGCACCGTCGACGTCATTACTAGGGTCGTCGATGTGGCAGCAGGGCAATACAGGGTACAAGATGGAGTCGTGGTTACTGCCTAGTAACTATGCTGGACGTTAAAAATGCCTTTAATACGGCCAGCTAGCACAGCATTATGCAAGCACTCATTATCATCTTGTCAGCAGCATTTGGGACTACTTTCACAACCGCGTCCTAGTATATGACACTTTCTCCAGTTGCAAGCAGAAAACTGTTCCGGCGGCGTGTCACAAGGATCTGTACTGCGTGGCACGAGATGTGTGACGCTGTGATTCGTTGTGGGCTTTGCCAAGGAGTTGCATGGTGTCGCGAAGAGAGTAGTCACTGACTGGCTAAGAGAGAACGGGCTGCAACTACTGACACTGGAGGATTGTTGATTCCGGACATCCGTAAGTGGGTGAGTAGAAAGCACGGACAAACAGACTTCTATTTAACAAAACTATTAACGGGACATGGGTGTTTTAAATCTTATCTATATAGGTGTAAACATAAGACGCATCCGTTTTGCACACACTGCGCATGTAAGTGCGTCGTACAATGTGGGCAGTCACTGGAGTCTTTGCGGCTATTGAAAGGGAATCTGACAGGTTGGGTCTGGAGAGCAAGATTAAGTATATGCTTTCTTCGAATAGAGTGACGCAACGGTTGGACTCTCAGATTGATGTTGAAAACTGTACTTTTGATGTTGTCAAGGATTTCGTCTACCGTGGCACCAACGTCATAACAGAGTGCAATGTGAGCATGAAGTTCAAGCGAAAAATTACTCTTGCCAATAGATGTTACTTTGGTCTGGGTAGATAAATGAGCAGTAGAGAACATCTTTCCCAACTAAACACATTGGTGATGACGCTGATGTAGATGCTCTTGGAGTGCTTAAGATCTTTGTTCCTCTACGCGTTGACAACGTCTAGCGTTGGAACGACGAACTCTATAAGCTCTACGATGTCATTGACATTAGCTTAGTCATTTCTTGAAAAGTCTTCAATGCGGTTGTTGAAGGAAGCCACGAAGAGACCTGTCTTCGTCGGAAGGATCAGACATCGTTGGAAGAAGGCACGAAGGAGTGCGCTAGAACAGAGCCACCTAAATCTGTGGGTAAGTAAGCACTGTTCGCTTTTTACTTACCTGAATCAACCAGTGAAATATGACATAGCAGAGCTGCGCTTCAGCTCATCTAAGATCCAGTGCAGTGATGTAATGATGTTAACCCACTAAATGCTACCTATTTTAGCCTCTTAAGGTGCAAGAGTATTCAAATTTCGCTAATTCAAATGTGCTTATTTTGCCGGCTTATTAATTATACGCCATGTTGTTCAATGCTTCAATTGCTCAATAATGATGCTAATCAATTTAGCAATCATGAAAGGCGGCAAGTGAAATGGCGTGGGCCAAAACCAATTGGCGTAATATTGATGCATGAGTGTGTGTGTGTGTGTGTGTGTGTGAGTGTGTGAGTGTGTGGAAATGCTAATGATATTTCTTTAATAGTATTTAGCGCTAGAGATTGGCCTAAAAATGCCACGGCAAACACGAACCAAACTGCACGACAGTTAACATTAACTACCGTTCGTCTATGCTGCCAGATTGCTTTAAGCCAAGTTAGTCTTTTTTCTTTGCCGTTTTCAGTCTCCGTCACTCACTGAGTTACTCATTTCACTTCACTCCATTCACTCAGACATTCATTCACTCAATCCCTCAATCTTTGTGTTTGTTTTACTTGAATTAGTAGCTGCTGCGCCTAAAGGCCCTCGGGGCTCTTCAGGCCATGATATTGTACGTAGTATTACGGGTATAGTTAGCAGTGTGTGTTTGGGTATATTTTTGTCCAAATATTTATCATAATAATCGAGAAGTTGTCACTAATTTTGTTGTTATTTGCAATTTGTGATTTGCTCACTGGCCGACGCGTCACATTCCGCAAGCCCAGTTAGTGGTCATCATGTCCACGACAAATGGCCATTATCATCATTATCATCATTAGCATTAGCATTAGATAGACGATAGACGATAGACAATGACAACAATGTTGACAGCAAGAGGAAGAAGCAGAACAAAACAACGCCACCGACAACAACCGCTCATTGGTAGCTATAAAACTCATGTAAATGATTAGAACTTGGAACTGTACAGGCAGCGAGAATTGTGTTGATCTCTATCTATAAAGCGGTTTATGCGTCGCTTTTTGCGATACTATTTATTGGAGCTTGGACATGACAGCTCAATCGCCGAAATGGTTCTAAGCTGCGAAATATAGAGACATGATTCGATGCACATCGTTTGACAACATTTGCCAGTGATCATTGTTGGACATGGAACTTATGGTCCTTCATGTCTTCTTCTGGGTATAAAAACTGAACCCTCGTGTTATTGGTGGGAGAAGTTTGAATAGCCGTAAAGTATGGCACTTCGGCTACCGGTCACCCAACCACCACCTACTCTTCGTTTCCCTATCAAGGTACGCCCGCTCAGTATTATTTCCCGAGGGGAAGAAGACATGAAGGCCGCAACTAGATGCTCATCCATGGATTAAATTATGGCAAGTATCTTATTATCGCTCTTGATATGCGGCTTATGGCGATAAGTAGGCTATGCATCAAGTCTTTGACACTGAATGGCCTGCCAACGCCTAGGCTTAGCTCTTCCCGTTCTGCAGAGTATCTTGGACAGGCAAAAAAGACATGATAGATAGGTCCATCTCATGTTTCAACCTCAACAAAATAGGCATTAAAATAGTCATGTCTCGTTATTAGTTGGGTCAAGTAGAAGCGCGCTTATCCGTACTTAATACCACGGATGGATGTGCGAAATCAACCTTCTAGTTACGCCTATTTAAGACTGCATTTACTAACGAAACACTCTTCTTTAAGACCTCATATCCTTTGAGCCCATAGCCGAAAGTACAGGTGCAAAGCTATTAGCAATTAAGCCTGCAACGTCAGTTTGATCTGCAACCCTTTATTGTATGTTCCTAACAGTTCCTTAAACCAGTGTTGTGAGTCTTAGAAATATGGGACAGATATCCGCAAACTTGGGCAAAACGGAACTGCCACACTTTTTCTCAAGAAAATCAATACCTGGTATCTAAGTACTCATGCGAAGAGAGGAACCCAGTTATGCCGCCTCGACTACTACTGCTTAACATTTCTGCCACACCTACTTCTAACACTTTTGGATTTCGTCTAAAAAAAAAACAATCGAAATCGAGGTAAATCTTGAGTTTAAATTTCAATTCACAACTTTTCTTGAGCTCCGGAGCATTATCTGGTACGTCATCCCAACGGCACCCTACGACCGTTTGGTTCGATTCGGTTGAAGATTACCCTGCAGCCCACCACGTTTGAGCAGCTGAGCACGCTCTTCTATCCAAATCCTGATTCGAGCAACTTCAACAAATTGTGGCAGGAGCTCAGACATTCGAATTTGAACAACGTCGAGCTACAATGCATCTTTGATTCTTGGATTCTGCATGGCTTTGACCATTCTGGGCTATTGGATGTACATATTTTTTTTATAAGCACATTTTAAATGGGATCCCATTGAGATCCCATAATTTAATCGATGTAGTGCACTTCTCAAGGCGTCCCTGCTTAGCGCGCTCCTTCTAGTAGCTTCTCTATTCATATGCACTACATGACTAAGTCAGCGGAGTCGCAGGTTGTTAATTTATACTTCGTCGTTCTCTCGAATGTGGTAGTCATTGCAAACGCGTAAAGGAGCAAAAATCTTACGGAGTACTTTCCGTTTAAAAACTCCAAGGGCATTACCATAGGACCGCGTCATCACCCATGCTTCAGTGACATAAAGAACAACGGAAAGGATGAGCGTCTTATAGAGTGCTAGTTTAGTCTGGTGGGACTGGTCTCTACTACTCATTTGCCTACTAAGACCACAGTAACATCTATTGGCAAGAGTGGTTCTCCGCTTGATATCCATGCTGACATCGTTCTTTGTTATAACGGAGCGAAAATCCTTGTCAATATAAAGGGTATAATCTAATCGGCTTCTCTCTACCCGAAGAAAACAAATACTTTGTCTTACTCTCATTTACCACCAGACTGATCCAAGCAGATTTTCGTTCAATGGATGCAAAAGTTCCGGTAACATCTTGCTTGGTACGACCAATTATGTCAATATCATCTGCGTAGAAGAGCAATTCCGATGCGCTGCGGCTTTTAGTAGCACACTCCCAAACACAAAGTTGGGGAGATCACCGGCTTGTCCGCAGCCTTTCATTTCTACCTTGATGGAGCTGCGTGCAATGTTCAACATCGTCCTGCAAAGACACACAATAACAATTTTATAGGCATACCGAACTCAAAAGAGCAAAGAGATGGTGTGTGTCGAGTGGGTATTCATGTGCCTTTTCCAGGATTTGGAGTGTTAAGTGCCTTATAAGCGATAGAAAGAAGACTAACGTGGTTCTACACTTTTTGAAGACAATCATCGGGCATGCCTTCATCTAGCCACATTCTGCATAAAAGAGCTATTGCACACATCCTACAAATCCTACATTGCTGCCAGTTTCGAACAATTCTGTGGGTAGGCCATCGGCACCAGCAGCTTTGCTGCCTAACTTCGTGCTGACTAGGCGGAGAATTGCTTCCTCCTCAGTGCACGCTGAGCATTCACTGCCAGATTGGAACAGGAACTACTGCTATTGCTGAAACCAAATCCATAAGTCAGACGCGTAAGCTTTTGGTAACAAGCGTTCTTATTCCTGCAAGTTAGCTTATAAAACAACGAACTTCACTGCTGCACTTGGCACTCGCTAAGTTATCTTTGGCAAAGACATTTTCCAGCTGTTTAAATGCAAATGCGAGTCATAATTTTCTTTTTGTCTGGTTAATTCGATGAAGTAATGCAATTGACCGATTTTCATGGCCGCAACGTTCTTGGCCGCAACGCTCTTGGCCGCAACGCTCTTGGCCGCATCTCACTGATAAGTGAACAAGACTTTGGCCAACACCAGCGACAAGAACAACAACAACAACAACTACAAGAAAAACGCTCCTAGTAGTCACTGACCTAGAATGCAGCTTCAGCTTTTACTGTTGTCTCTGCCGTTGCAGTTCTTCTTCTTGTTGTTGTTGTTGTTGTTGTAGCTGGCGGTTGCTTTCCTCTGTTTGTGTGTCGTTCTCGACGTCGCTGCTGCGGCTGCTGCGGCTGCGCCGTCGCCGTCGCTGCTCAATGCTGTTGCTTGCAGCGGTTTTGGGCTGCTTCTGCCACAAAGCTTCGGTTACCTATACCGTTCTTTGGTTCACTCGCTGGCTTTGAGTTTGTTGCTATTCTCGTTGCTGTTGCTGTTGTTGTTGGCAAGTTGCGGCAGCCAACTTATTAGCATAATCTCAAACATCGCAGCTTGCGTCGCTGCTGCTGCTCCCGCTGCTTAAGACGCGCTAGCATATGCAGCACTTTTCATACACTACTAAGAGTGTATCATGAGTGTGGGTGTCAACAAGAAACATTTCGAAATAGCCAAAATTCGAAATCACAAACAACTCGCTATAACTTTCTCTAGATCGAAAAGTAGTGAAATATCAACTTACTCAAGTTTAGCGAAAACTTAAACTACCGATATGAAACGTGCCTTAGAAGCTTCTATAATAGATATTTTTCCAAATATTTGACGTATCTGACTTGCCCTACGACTAGCGAGTGGAGAACGGAGTTTTGTTTGGATATTTACGAGGTCTTAAGATAAACTGCATTACTTAGCATGATTGTGGTATAAAAACTGACTATTTTCAATATCGTCGCATTGAATTACTTTAGAAAAAAGAGCAATTTTCAAATTTCGAAATCAAAATATGTATGCTACTAAATTTATTTAGCTTTAATTTGAGTTATAATTACCCCTAAAGCTGCAAAATTATCAATAGTGCCAAAGAGTTGTTACATTTTTTCCTTTGTCTATCTAACTATCCATGATTCTTGAACTATCGATAGTTTAAAGCTACATGCTTGCAGTCTCCATTCTGCTTTTTTCAACACGGGAATGTAGGAAGGAAAGAAAAATCGATAGCCTATCGATGGTATCGAATCTTTTTCCTGAAACTACTCCACTTGCTCACTCAATCGCGGATTGTTTTAGATAGTGATAATTCGAAACTGCTCCCAATGATTTTTAAACTAATGTTGCAGATTACTGTGTATTTGGGCAAAAAGTTATCCAAACAAATTTAAATCTAAAACTTAAGGCGTTTCCCAAGAGAAGGGATATATATAAATCTAAATCAAAGTGGTGAGAAGAGAGCGGAGAGGGAATATGAATATACGATAACGATTGTGATTAGGATTACGACGCTTACGATTATAAATATGATAAGAAAGACGAAGAGCATCAAGGTGAAAGATGAAGACGAATATGGTCTACCTCAAGAATTGCGCGGCGTTTGTTGAGCGAAGCGACCTGGGGTAATCGGCAGTAAGACTTAGCCTGAGTATAATAAGATTTGTTGACTGCTCAAATATCGAAATTTCGAAAATAAATTTGAAATAGCCAAAGAGCGAAAGCCGTTCTACTTAATTCAAAACGGTTTTCGGATTCGAAATCAGCAAGCCCAATAATATTTAAATAAAATTGTTTATTGACATTTTTTCGATATTCCCCAGTATCCTTGTCAATTCGCAACCGATTTTGCTCAAATGGTTGTTGTTCGCAAAGAACAGGGATTTGAACCATAATCGTAACCGTAACCGTTATCCAAAACAAGCGATTGAATTGTAACACTGCAACCGTACCGTAAGCGAAATAGATTTCTTTAGAAAAACCGATAACTGATAACCCTTATAATTTTTCCGAAATAGCCGTAACCTTAGAAGAAGTAAATATATTTTCAACATTTAAAATGCATGAAACATAAAATTCCTTAAGCTTCTGCGATTGCTTTGTGTATGGACTGCATAATAATAACGCTGCTGATGCCATCAAATCTGAAACACTGGAGAACAAATCTGTTTCTTGCTCCCACTTATTTTTTTGTTTGCAGTTCTCTTTTAACGCTGTTTTTGCAAAAGTGGAGGAAAGTTTAAAGTGGAATCGTTGGCCCTTTGTTTGACTTGCTGAGAAGTGACCATTCCCAAGACAGCGTATACATGGCTACGAGCGAGTAGGTCTAACAGACACAGCAACACAAGCAGCATCACATGTACAGTCTGTCTTGAAAATTATCGCTTTTCAGCAAACATTTTTAATTTTTTTACGGTCCAGGATTCTACTCTATTACTTTCATGCTCTTTGGTTTTTGTATAGTGGAACCGCTAAACCGAAACAAATATTGGTGAATTGAATCGAAACCGATATTATTAAAAAAGAAAACCAAAATAAAACCGTTTTCCGGATCAGGAGTACCGCTACTACCGTAATCGTAACCTAATTTTGAAGAAAAATTCAATTTGTTACCTTGTAACTCGCAATCTTATCGAGTTGTCCCAAAACCGTTTGAGAAACAAAGAATTTTCGATTTTCGAATTTTGGATTGCTCTGTAACTTGCAATCGAATCGAGTTTGACCAAAACCGTTTGAAAAACAAAGAATTAATTAACTTTATATTCGACATATGGTTCAATTCGATCGGCTGAAAGGTTACCGTAGTAATATAAGCCGACTTCGCAACTTTCGTAATCTCGAAAGTATTGAAATGGCGATAAGTCGAAAACAAGATAAGCCAGAAAATTCAAAACGGTTTCCGGCTGCAAAATTAGCAAGCCCAGATTTAGCGGATAGATAGGTTTTAGCCATAAACCTTTCAAAAGCTCAAATTTTGCCTCATATTGTTATCCGTGAATTCGCTCGTGCCACGAAAAGTCGGCAAAATCATGGCGAAATCGTTGAGCGAAATTCATAACCGCAACATTCTAATAAGCTTATGTTTGTGAACAAGTTGTTGTTGCTGGCCTTCAGAGTAAAGGGTAACTGAAATTCGTTACGCTGAGAGCAGACCGGGCTTAGCTACCAGGCCCGGCTGAGTGCCTGGATGAGTGCTTGGCTGTTTGGCTGCCTCGGCTGGTTAGCTGACTGAGTGGCATCTCATCATCATCATCATCATGATGATGATCGGCGCGGCATCAATTCGCTGCTTACTGCATCGTCAGTCAGCGTGTGAAGCGGCGCAGCGAACGGCGCAGCGGCGTCAGCTGCACTGACCTGGCGTCGCAGCGGTCGCGGTTTTGGTCCGGCGCTGCTCCATGTTCTGTTGCATGTTTAGCATTCTTCTGCAGCGCAAGCGCATTTCATTTTAGTTTATGTTAAAAATTAGAAGATAGATATGCCAAGCACTCCCCCCTCCGTGCCCCCCCAACTGCCCCCCCAACCAACTCACAAGGCCCCTCCGCGCGTCACATACATGCATGGAAATAGTAATAGAAACAGATAGACCGCAATTCTTATTTGTATTTGGCATAATTTCTTGGTTTTATGCTTGGTTACTTGGCCTCTAACTTTGGGTGTGTGACTCTCTATTTATGTGTGTGTGTGCTTGCCATAACGGCGTTTATAACATTTTCGTTAGATTTGATTTTAAACTCAAATCTACCTTCATGGGGTCAACGTCGCACGCCATTTACCCGCATAATTTTTTGGCTCAGAGACAGAGCAAAACCGACTTAGCTAGCGAATTAATAATAATGTTAAGTCCAATTGAAATTCAGTGGGTTTTTATTTTCGTTACGAACTTATAAGCATTTTTAATTATTAATTTATCACATCTTATTCAAACATTGCGACTTATTATAGCCTTTCGTAGCTGTAATAAAACCTATAACATGCTCGAAGGTACGGCAATTAACAATTAAAGTTCCCAATTAAGCGAGATACGACCATTTAAAACTAGCATTGTTATATATGCATAGTTCTCATTACACGTTCCTTGAAAATATAGAAACAAAACAGATCGAAAGAGCTTTTCAAATGACATATTCTAGTTTAACGTACAATTATACAATCTTTCTCACGAAATATATATGCGCATTTCAATGGCTACGCACGTGACAGCCTTAAGTCTTCAATATGAAGAAACCCAACTTGGTTTTCATTTTTGATTACTAGCATTGCATTAAGTGTAAAAGCTATGACTCGTCGAGCGAATGGCGTGTGATATGTTACGTGACAAAAAATAGTTACATAAAAACCAAGTATTCAAACCGTAATCGTAACCGTACGTTCATGTTGTGCTTTACATTCCGTCATTCTGTCGCGCAATGGGGCCATCTGACTTCATATCGGCCACATTCATAACTTTTGAAGGAGTTAAGATATTTTTAACATATAAAATGCATGAAACATAAAATTCCTTATGCTTCTGCGATTGCTGTGTGTATGGACCGCATGGGGTTTCTGCTGTTGCCATAATAAGTGAAACACTAGACAGCACAATCTGTTTCTCGCTTCCACTTCTTTCTTTTATAGTACTCTGTTGGCACTGCTTTCTTCATCATGGAATCCTTTTGCTCTTGCTCTTTCTCAGACTCGCTCTAGGAGCGAGTCGGTCTAACAGACACACCACCACAAGCATCATCGCGCGTACACTTGTGTTGAAAATGGTCGCTTTTCAGCAAAAATTTTTCTCTTTGGTTCTTGTATAGAAACCAGAATAAACGGTAAGCCCATTCAAATATCGGTGAGTCGAATCGAGATCGAAATAAAACCGTTTACGGAATCAGGAGTACCGGTACTACCGTAATCGTAACCGTATCCGAAATAAGTTTTGGTTTGAATCCCTGATAAAAACGCAAAAGTCTTAGTTTGTCCATGAAACTTATTGCAATATGATCTGGAATTACGTTATTTTATATTAAAAAAGTTGTTTTTGAAAAATGTATTTTAGTTTTTTGTTTATTCAAGCCATGATTTTATACGTGACGTGACGTGTCAAATTGTTTCTTCTTTCTACTCACAGCCCTACTCATTGACGTTCGCAGCAGAATTTGGATGCCATTGCGAGGATCGTAGACATTACCTTACCTTGTATTGTTATACTATGACCAGCCTAAACGTACTTAATGCTGGGTAGTTTGGAAACTCTATAAGGGGTTATGCCTTGGAATTTACCAAAAGCAATCAGCTTATGAGATCCATGTACAATTCCAATGTGTCACTGATGATACTGCCTCCTTTTTAAATGATTTCATATTGTTATGATGTATAGATTGATGTAGACCCATATGGGTCTAGGGCTGCCCATTGTGATACACCCAATAGGGGAAGTTGGGAATCGCTATTAATAAAATATGTGAAAATCTTTTCGTTTTTTGCGTGATTTGCATATTTTAAAGAACTTCTACAATAATTGCCAACAAATTTGATAAAGAAGGCTTTGAACTGTCAGTTTTAAAAAAAATAAAATAAAAAATGTAAAATTAAGCCATTGAATTTGCATCATTTGCTCTTAGAATCTACCTACACGATTTCGCTCTCGATAAATGCCCAATTAGCTTTTCCTTGTCGCTTTCGCTATCGTTTCGTTTTAGTGCATACCAACAGCCAAAAAACTATTTTGTCATTGACGCTGATTGGGTTTTTTTCTTTATTTTTGGTGTTTGGTGTTCTGTAGTGTATTGTAGTGTAGATGAGTTGGTTTCTTGTAGTATTCTAGATCGCGCCATGTCACATTACAGACGTAAGTTCACCGGCATCTTATTAATCTTCATGTCACGTCCATTGAAGTGCGAGCCATCTATATTTAGAACCATTTCCATTGAACGTGGGTTTTGAAACTCAAGGAGTGCCACTTTCAAATTCGGTTCAGCCGTGTTAGAGCATAACGTAATGCTTTGTAAGTCTTTGCAATACACGCCAAAATAATTTTGCAGCTCCGGAGTCGTTGTGGTGTACGGCAAGTTTTCGATATAGATGGTCCTTTTGGGATCGGGCTGGTAGTGCAGGCTCATTTCTCTAAAGAAAGTGCAAAAAACAGCAAAATTACCTTACAAGATTGTTTTTTAAATATAAATTTTAATTTTTTAATGTTATCTCTTGACCTATCGACTTGCTATTCGAAAATACATATAAAATCAATTTATGCTGCCAATGAATGAAATCGATGACTACTAAGTTGAAAATACTTTATTTTGAATGTCTGGCAATGCCCACTTGGATCCAAAAACTATGACTACTTTAAATTTTAAATATAATTAGTTTTGGCTCATTTTCCAAGCAATTGTCCCAACGAACTCACAAAACTGCTTAGTTTATGGTTTAATTGGATTTGTGCTGGCTGGCTCCCCGTGTGGTGAGCGGGTTAGAGACTACCAACTCAGCAGGTCAAAGCTTGTCGTATTAGGCGACTAACAATGACACTGGGTTCTTTCGAGACCAGCAGAGCAACCCCAGGCCTTGAAAGGGTTCTGAAATGAAAGAATGTATTTACATCAGGCCGTAACCCGATAACGTAGACTTCGTCTTTTATGCCGTAAAATCATGTTCTTAAGTGCAGCCTGACTTTCACTAGAAATCCCCATAGTTATCCCATGAGTAGTTATGGCCAGTTAAGTAAGTAAGTATACCACACATCATTCTCGCTTCGATCCTGCTCGCAGCCTTCAGCATTGCAAAACTTCCTTCTGATAAGCCGTCAGCCAACTGACCAGCCAAAACCAGTTCCTTACATCGTTTTGGAAATCTCATGGCGTTTTTGCTCTAATTAAGAGTTCTGTATCGCTCCTCGTTATACGTGCAACCTCACATTTGGCACAACACTGTAAGTAGGTATTAAGAACAATACACTCCTACCTGACTCACTGGCTGGGTGTGATACCAATTCGTTCGTCGAGACTCAGTTATTTTTGCCAAATCCACCCATCAATAGGGGCCAGATTTCATCAAAAGCAGCACTTGTGGTAGCATCAGTATCCTTATCCCGAGCCATTTTTCTCGTTTAATGCTACGCTCCTGATTAGAGCTATGTACATTCAATGCAGTTTGGAAGAAGTTAAGTATATGTCTCCAGGTTGTACTAAACGTACGTCTACACCAGTCTGATTGCTCTGAGCGCACCTTCGATCTTTCGTTTAATGTGCACTTTCCAGATCAGCTTAAAGTCAAGGATAACCCCCAGACACTTCACATTCCTGGACATACTAAGAATCCATGCAACCATTCCTCCGAATGAAATGGACGAGCTAGATATTCTCAATAGTGCAATAATAAACATGTTTGGATCCGCCTTCAATAAACTGCAACAAAATGCCTCTAATTCGCACTTTCCAATAAATTTGTTCTCTAGACTCATGTTGAATGTTTTCCCAAATAAAATGCTCCACGCATCCCTCAACTAGAACGCTATTTGTTTTTGTACTTTTAATTTTTTTGATTTGCTTGCTTCGCTACAAAGAGTTTATATCAAACTTTACTACCGTTTTTTGAAGCTCTCTCTAGGCACAGCTTTTATATCGCAGGGTATTGCAGACGGAATTATCTGTTCTATGCATTTGAAATTTTGAAAATATCTTTACTCTCCCAAAAGTTACGATTTTGGCCGAAAAAGAAGTCAGTTGGATCCACTGTGCGTCGTGCGATCCTCGCAGGTACATATTAAAGCTTCGAAACTATCGATATGGATAGTTCAAGCACACGCTCATAGTTTACACGAGAAGTTGCGCGAAAATTGCTAGCCAAAAATGTGTTGAAAACAAAAACAACAATGCTAACAATCGATTATTAACATATGCCATACAAAAGTCGTTGTTATCGGTTAGTCATCGTTGTGCAACTTCAAGTGGAAGGAGGGTATAAGCGGCTAGGAAGACAAAAAAAGCCGTTAGTACTGTGGAACCGATGGCGCTAACGTTACTATCGAATAATTTTCCTGAAACTATCGAAAATATCGTATAGATCTATCGATAGTTTTGCAGCTGTCGTACATACTACGGCAAGTTTCATGACTTCAAGAGGATAAACACATCGCAGCAACAATGAAGGCGGCGATATTCACTGCAGTGGCATCGCGATATCCCTCATCATACCATTGGTTCATCGGCAGTGGATATCGCAAACCAAGCACGTTCTCCGCGGTAGTACGTAGCCTACCCTGAGCTTTTAAGCTCAGAAGTCAGTTATATATCCTGAAATTAGCTTGTACGAGGAAAATGTCGACGCACTATTGTCCGCTAAAGGGAGCTGTGCATATGATTAAGCGTCTAACAAGTACTAACTTAGGAGATACATGTGGAGTACTTACCACCTGTTAATTTCAGTTAAAGTGTTGTGCATTGTGAGGTTGAGCTTCTCGGCTCCCATAGCGCTCAAAATATGCCAGGTTATAGCTAATTACTTTTTCAATATACTTTTCACAGCTTTGAGAATAGCTCACTAAAAACGCATAAATTGAGAAATGGCTGTGAAAAGTTAAATCTTTTTTCAACTCCGATTTGTACCATGTTAATGTTAGTTTTTTGAAAGTTTTTAAGTACCCACAAAAAAGATCGATAATATACGAGCGGGCGTTAACCAAAGCCCAGTTGTTGTTGGAGTTTTGCAGCTTTCCAGTTGTTAAGCTTAGACCTAATCCGCAACACTGAGCTGCTTGTTTGGAGCGTACGTCGGTCAGTAAGTCAGTCAGTCAGTTAGTCAGTTAGTCAATCAGTCAATCAGTCAGTGGCTTGGTCGTTGTTGTTGTGCTATTAGCCAGTCGGTTTCCCATTGCAGACATCACACGCAATATTACAAAAAACCCAAAGCCAATTGATGAATTGCTGTTGCATTGGACACGGCGCGGGGACAAGTTGGTTGGGCCGGAAATTTCACTAGCTCCGAAAACGAAAATGAAAACGAATTTCATTTCACAATTGTAGCAATTAAACGCAAAATTAATTGTGTTTTAAAATCTAACAGCCACGGCAACAACGGCAACAACCACGCCGGCGGTCAACTGAAGCCCCTGAAGAAGAAAGCCCAAAAGAATGCGATAAAAGAGAAAAACAAGTAATGATCTACGCACTTTTCATCTGCCCTTCTCTCACTCACTCTCTCTCTCGCTCTTTGTCTCTCTCGTTTTTCACTTAGACCCTGCATGTGTGCTTTATTTTTAGCTTAACTTAATTGTGTTTTTTCTTCTTATTATTATTTAATATACTCTTCCCATGAGCTATAGAGTATTTTGGGTTTGTCAAGAAGTTTGTAATGCCTCAAGCACTTAGCCAAGTATTCTCAAGTGGACTAAGCGTGTAAAGTTCGCAACAAAACTGCGAGCGTGTTGCATCAGCTTACCTGGTTAAGTATACCTTGCAAATAAACTGTACACTTATAAAGGTAACATCATCGCGGCGATGTCAGCAGCGCAGCTTCTTAACTTTTCATTCTCTTGCGATTTATAATGAGGGAGGAGAGTAAATAGCGCCTCTCTCTTTCACTATCTCAGACGCTCACAAAATTTTAAGAAGTGTCGCTCACCGATGACGTTACCCTTATATGTATACATTAACCTGCACGTGCCACACAACCGACGTCGTTTTTACGAAGTGCCAGCCGAAGGGTATAACTTACTGTTTGTGAGAGACGAAAAGCACACATAAAAATTCTCAATTATTGCGTTTTCTCTCACTCGCTCTCGGCTCTCTCGCAACAGAGTAAAGTGTAGAGTAAAAGAAAAGTTTATTAGCAGTTATTGTGCGTTTGTTGTTGTTTTTTTTTTTGCGGTGTGTCCGAATAATGTGAAATTTGCCATTCTGATCGCAAGGAGCCTTGGATAAAGCCCCCAACTTGTAATTAACGTGCTTATAGACTCAGCTCAACTTCGGTGCAACTTCAAGTTTAAAACTGTTGTACGTTTATAGAAGCGTGTGGACACACGTTTGTCGCCTGAAGAGCATGTCAAATTCGGTCAACTTAACTTTTCAACGTACTAACTTCTTTCTTCTACGTTCGCCGGTTGCATTGTAGATTTTTTGGCGCTGAGCAAGAAAATTTCACTTTGACGAAAGGGCACATGCCGCCAAAGTTGGCGCTTCCGAGACGCTTACCCACCCTGCTTCCACATGCCAAAGTGTTGGAGATGGGTCTTCGAATGCTTTGTGGCTGGGCCACTGGATTGGGCGTGCATTGGACTCGGCTTTGTTACTATTATGTACAACTTGCTTTGCCTTACCTGACACTACTGTACGCTCTTTCTATGCTTTCCATAGGTTTTAACTTACAATTTTGTGTGTTAACTTGATTTTATTTTAATGTCTGGCTGCCGAAACCCCTTGCACGCCGCGACACTTGTTGTCAGCCAGTTTTGGGTTATTGTTTACTCATGCTACTAGTTGGGATAGATGTTGGTACTACTAGCTTCATAGAGTGGAAGTATCTACACGTGTCGCCTGTCCGCTGACGCGCGCTTTCTTGTTACGACGGACGGTCAGTCATCGTGACTCTTTCAACTCCGGCGATTGAATCTAATGGGTTTTACTTTCATTACAATTTGTCAAATGTAACTGTGGATGAAAAAAAGTTGACTCTTGAGCAAGTTGTTGTAGTTGTTGTTGGCATTGATTTCACTCGACTTGACAAGTTGTAGCTAACCATTGTCTTGGGTTCTTGGCATAACGGCAATGTTCTCATCATCTCAAACTTTGTGGCATCTAATTATAGCAGTTATTTTTTTTGTTTTTTTGGCTGTTGTATCTTGTAGATACAATGCGCAAAGGCCACCTGGAAAGATGTTTTAGACAAAAGTAAATTGCTTACATGAAAGGGAATGGAATTTTGGTTTCTTTCTAAGCTGTTTAATAAAAAACTAAGGGCATGCATGGGGTCCACCCAGCCGTAAATCGCATCCATTTGAATGGGTGAAAGTGTTAAGCCGTAAACAAATGAGCAGTTTCTTTTGTATCTAAATGCACTAAAGAATAGAATAACACTATATGAAAATGAACTTGTCATGCGCGTCGAATTACTAAATTAATTGCCATAGATTGGAATTTTCAAAGGTTTTCGGAAAAAATTGTATAACTATTAAGCATTTGTTCAAGAGCTAAGAGTTCTATCTAAGGTTTTGGTAATTTGAATGTGTACTAACTTTTCTAAGCATCAATCTTTGTTTGATTTGCTATGTATAAGCAGTATTAAAAGGTGTTTAAAATCTCTACTAGAAAAGGCGTGGAGAGGGGGCAGGTGGTTTGCTTCAAAAAAGTAACGTCACAATTAATAATAATAATGAAGTAGGGGAATAAATCAGCACCACCTTTTAGATATACTGAGCTTATAGCTCCCCTGTCAGTCCTATATCTGCTATAAATTTAATTATATTGGATGGTTCCAACCGGAGTGTGTCGGTCAGCGAGATACTGTATCCAGCCAGAAGCGAAAACCTTCTTCTCAGCCAGGCTGTGCTTTGAGTATTCCTGCCCAAAAGGAAAGAAGGAAACCATCCAAGTGATAGTGTGTTCTCACAGAAGGTCTTCAGTCGGGTTTCCCGTTTGTTGCTTATGGTAGTACTGAAATTCCGTCTGAAGTGTTACTCAGCGACCATTTCGTCCCTGGGTTGTGCGAGTAACGGAATTGGCTTTTCTAGCTCATCGGCAACATGGGCACTAATTAGGTGTCCCCTTCCAATGACATTCTTAGTACATTTGCTTTCATTTGGAGTTCAATAACTATGTGAAGTGGTGTTAAATCCATTAGAACTTCCAATGCTGATGTTGGACAGGTTCTCACTGCTCCAGTCATACATGCACAGGCCAGCTTTTGTATTTTTATAAGATCATTCTTGACTAAGGCCTTTGTCACAATTACAAAATCAAAAACTGCAATTGAAGTAAGGTTTCTGTTAGCGATTTGTGACGCCTCATTAGGGAGCGAGCTCATCAATTGTGACGTTTTATGAACAGCCCAAAACCAAAAAAGTTAGGAAACGTAATTAAGTTTTCATTCGATGGCAATTAATTAGCAACATATTCCTGATATTTAAAGACAATGCTATTCTATAGTTCGGAAACTTGGGTGGTCTCAGCGCGTGTAGGGGAAAGACTGCATGTCATTGTCAGTAAAGATCATCGAATAAAATATTCCTTTGCGATTACAAATGCCGACAACAGGAAATGTCAAATTTTAGGTTTCGTCAAGGTCATGTTTGAATGTTAGGCCCACTTCGTGAAGTTAGCTTACGCTCTATCTTGTCAACTCGAAACTCATGACGATAATAAGCTAACTTTATTTAGAGATTTTCTCTTAGATTTGATTTGTGGTGGCTGCAATGGATTATCCAAGAAAGCTGACGCAGCGCTCAGGTGGTCTTGCCCATTGGGTCATGTCCGATAGAGGAAGTTACGAGAGAGAAAGGACAATTGAAATATGAAGAAGAGTACAAAAACAGAGTATGCTAAAATAGAGTTTACTCTTCGTGCCGACTCCCGTAGAAATTCGATTGAAGACTGTGTAAGGGCAGAGTATACATATATAGCGCAGTGCAGTGTCCTCTCACTTGAACTCATTCCAGCTCTACCGGAAGACAGAGCTCCACTGCTTGTTTTTGTGTCTTTCTAGAATACCCGTGTGGTGAGCGGGCTAGAGAATACCACCTCAGCAGGTCAAAGCTTGTCGTAGGAGGCGACTAACAAGGACCCTAGGTTCTTTCAAAAGCAGTAGATTTACCCTAGGCCTTCAAATGAATGTGCTTTTGGTTTGGGACCCACCCCGTAAAACCACAATTTCAATGTAAGAAATACAGGCCGTAACCCGATAACGAGTTGTTATGGCCAGTTACGAAGAATAATGCTTAGAATTGCATCAAGGGCTGCTAGGACGCCTGTAATGCATAGGTCCGCAGCTCGCTGTATTTACGTAGTTGCTTTAAAATGGTTTGTCTTTATAAAGCTGGCCAACATACCAAAACCCTATAGAGCAGTATGGGCCTTATTACTGCCGTGTCTAGCCGTAAAACAATTTTAGGGGACAAGCCTCATTTTGGGCCTATGTTTTTGCATACAGAATACAAAATATAGAATCATCGCTGCCTGCAGTAACACCTTATTCAAATCATCTTTGGAGAATTTCCATACCTTCATATCAGCTGTCTGCCTCCCGGTGTTAGCATCACTTGGGTACAGTTCTAAAGTAGCCAGAAGTGCACAACTGCTGCCTTATTCTTTGGGTCTTTATCTTGAGAATCTCGGAGTTGTTCACTTATAGCCCCACACATATTTGTCTACTATTCCGCCAAAAAGAAATTCCAAATTTCCAACGCCGGCAGACATAAGGTTTGAAGCCATAAAGTAGTGAAACTAAAGAGTACGCATTTTCCTCTCACCGCGCTCATAAGTCACAAGATCGACGAGCCTTGTGTTTAGTATGAATAGATCGTTTAAAACGTGCAAAGTAAGCCAACAAATTTGATCTTGTGACGTCACATGCTTCGCCCTCTTGTCTACGCCACTTATTGGAGCTATCGATATAATTCAGTTAATGACTTACGCAAAGAATCATGATCTATCTTAGAAGTCGAAAGCGATTTATTAAATACATGCTGAGTTCATGCGGATTTACTTAGACTAAATTAGTAGCAATAATATGGCATATAAGCAAAGCGAGCTTCTTATATGAACCATGAAGTACATGCTGAGATTATAATGCTTTCGATATGGTATTTCCACAGCCGAAACTGGCTATAAAGCGGTCTCCGTAATACGCTCTAATATTTTCGAACAAAACGAAACCAGGACCGGATACGTGTCAAGTAGTAAAAAACCAAGCAAGAAAAGAACCTAAATATAAAACATAGAATAGAACAGAACAAAAACAATAAATTCAAGCGTCAAGAAAGTGAGAACTTTTATTTAGTGTAAACGAAAACCGTTAGATGGCATTTTCCACAGAGCTTGAGTGAGCGTCTTAAATGGCGGCCAGACACAATCTTTTGTCAAGAGTCGTACAATATGGCAAAAATAGTTAGCAAGAAAAACCAAAACTTTCTATCGAAGGAAAAACCAAGCGACAATTCTAAGAGACCAAACAACAAAACAGAAAAACAACAGCAAGAAAAGCGATCAAGAAGAAAAGCCGGGCCAAGGCGAACAAGCGACTGCCTCAGGGGTAAGCGGGAGGGGGTATGGGGGGGGGGGGTTGGATACAGCAACTTTGGACTTGAATGCTGTGAAAAATAGTTTTCGATTTTCGTTCATGTATATAAGTATCTTTTTTTTTGGCGCTATCTCGCTTGCACTAGTGCAGCGACTGGCTGTTTGGGTCAGCCGACAGCTGCCGGCCCTGACTTTGACTGAGACTGGGACTGTTAGTCGGACAGAGATTCCAGCGGCTTGGCAGCGTTTCGTCATCGACTCACGTTTTTTTTTTTTGCATGTTGTGGTTTAGCATTTTCCCAACACATTTCACCCACTTCCGATCGTCGTTGTTGAAATCGCGCTGCTGTAGAATTGAGCACAGACGATTGATTTGATTAGAGAGCGGATGAGCCACATCCACATGCAGACAGAGTCGCAGACATCGACAGCAGCGTTATCCGCCGTCACCGTCGCCGTCGTCGGCGTCATCGGCATCTTTTAATGATTATCCAAAAGAAAGTGATGCCTAGCCAAGCGCTGAGAAAGCTTCCGCTGTGCAGGCAGGCAGGCGGTGTCCATGGCACGATTAAAGCGCTTGCGCTAAGGGCCAAATTGCAATGGCCATGGCCGTAACCATTCTGGCCGTGCACGCCCCGCCCTCAATTCCAAAAGGTATGGAAAGTGTTACCGTTGCCACAGACGCACCAACAGAGTGAGAGATAGACCCCAACCAGAAGTTGCCCCTCCTTCTAGCTGCCTCCCTCCCTTTGTTCGTTCCGCTGTGTGTGTTCATGTGTGTGCGTGTACTGTTACAACAACAACAACAACAACAGCGATAAGAACAATAATTTGTTAAGAGCTGGAAGCATTTCATTAATGAAAAGCGGAACACAGCCAAAGCGAACCGAGCGCTGTCATGGCAAATTCATGCAACGGCTTCGCCTCCATCCATCCATAGATACATCCATACGTACATAGATACATCTATACAACTATCCAAGTTACCTGACAGAGACAATGACGGTTATGTGCGTTTTCAGCAAGCTTCTACCTTGCGGTTTCAGCTTACATGCCACACAAACATTATCATCATCATCATCATCATCATCATCACCGTCATCGTCATAGTATTAGAATGATAACAGATTATAAACTTTGGAACTCGCTTGAAATAAAAAAACTCTGCTATAAATATTTTTGTATCTTTCAGATACTTTCTGTTCTATGTTGGCTCTGCAGCTGCCGTTGCTGGCGCAATTTTCGTAGGCTTTGACTCGAAACTGCGCAATCTTCAATTCACGATAACGACAATCTTGTTGGACGGGGCCTGAAGCCAACCAAGTGTTTATTAACTGTTAGAGTTAACTAACTAAATCGGAGCAGCCGTAACTATAGAACCTAAGAGCAGCATCTGAGCTCAGCCACACCAGACAGACAGTTGGTTTATCAAAACACGACAAATTTCCAAAACAAATACAAGTTCTGCGTATGAAATCTTTAAGCCAAGTACGCAGTTGGACAGAATATAGATTTTGAAACAAGAAAAATTGCATCAAAGAACAGGAAGGCATTTCCTGTGGTACCCATTGTGACAATACTAAGGAACTCATCCTTTTTTTAAGCTCATTTTTTAGATATTTTGATGTAGGTGTGGTTTGGTTTTCAAACTTTTGTTTTCATAACTGGTGAAAAACTTTAAAGTGTAGAAAAACAGGGGTCTCCGCACACTGCTCGCTTCGCTATGAAACTTGATGACGATGACGGCGAAGAGGATGAATGAAGAGGAATGGAGTAGGTTCGAAGACGAAGAAGGAGGATGAAGAAGATGATGAGATAAGAAAGAGGAATTTAACCGAAAACGAAACGGTATAGATAGAAGAGTATGACCGAAGGGAAAGACGAAGAGGTAAAGGATGAAGAAGAGGAAAAGCAAAAGAAAAACGAAAAGCAGAACAAAGAGTATGTGGAAAAGGAAAAGAATAACGAAGACGAAAACAAAAACAAAGCGGATAAAGAAAAGGCAGAAGCAGAAGCTAAGGGCAGAAAAGAAGAAGCAAAAGAAAAGCAAGAGAATGACGACGATGACATCAAAAACAAAGAGTATAACTAAAAGGCAGAGTCAGAAGGTAGTTGCAGAAGCAGAAAAACGATAGCATTCTTACTAAAATCATAGTAGACCAAGAAATGTTAACTCACTATTAAAGATAAGGAAACTACGACGAAATGAAATTAATTTAAAAACTGTTCTGAGAACAGATCGCTGATCCGCCTTCAAATTCTGCTTTGTTATACAGAGTTAACTATGTTTTTTATATCTAAATAGAGGATTTCATTTCATCATCTTTTTTTAGAGAACAAAGCACACATAGAGTTTTTAAATCAAACTTCAAAGTTGATTTGCTGCACATATTACAATATTCATTTCATTTCAAAATGGAAAATACTTTTGAAGATATTAAAAGACGTCTACAACAAAGGGCATTCCAAACATTTATGATGGCATACAAACAGAAGCATCCGCAATTGGACCCAACGGACTTGTTTGTGACTTGTAAAAAATCCTGGGGAAAGATGTCGCCATCACAGAAAGCACTGTTCGCGGTAAGAGCACAATTTGAGCAAATATAAAAAAATTTCTTTATTTTTAACCTTTTGTATAATTAAGCCCAGGAAGCCCCGGAACTATCTCAAGCGGGCACCTCGTTGGACGCCCAGTAATGCTCTAGAAAATGTAAGCAAACACCTTCAGATGGACCCCGGATTATTGAATTTTTTAAAAGAATTTGTCCAAAAGAATCCTGGTCTAAGGAAGAAAACTTATCTGCGGGAGGGTGCCCGGGCTTGGTGCAACTTGTCATTGGAGAAGCGTAGCGAATATCGTAAAATGGTAAGTGGGAAAAGGTACAAATTGGGTTTGTTACAGAAATAACGTTCTCTTCTCTAAGGCTGCGCCATAGCAAGCATTTCAAATTGTATAGTCGTAGTATCAAAATCGTATAGTTTCTAGGGTTTATAAAGAACACCTGCTAGTTTAGACCTTGCCAATTTGCGAGACTTGAAGAACCTTGGGATTTGCGATGAAATATTATTCATCGGGATGTATAACCCAGACGTATTGTTAAGTACAAGTCAAACCTAAATTTAGTCGAAATATCATTTATAACCTTCTGGCACATTTAATTTTCGTAAAAACTTACTTGATTTAGTTTTCAAATTTTCCATTGTAAAATATTAATAAAACTTCTGAACACTATTTTTACAAGGTTGATTTTTTTTGTTATGTCGAAATGGTTTAAGTCGAGTTCAGATAAGAAAAAGTGATGATATGCAATGGAAAGGTCAAAGCCGCTGGAAAGTAGCAGATTGTGACATCATATGGAGAGGTGTCAATTCGGATACGAACTTGCTTTGGCACAAGACTACGTAGCCGTCTCTCCAGATACATATCAGTGAACAAGAGTTTAGCAAGAATCCGTATCAAGGAAAAATTATTTAACATAAGCCTCATTTGAGTGCTACAGACTTTCGTAGATCTCTTACTCTCTAACCCCCCTTCAAACCCCCTAGCACCGAGAGACTGAACATGCGTTCTCTCCTCTCCCTTAACTTGCGAACTACCGGGCTAAACGTCCTTGGCTTAAAAAGCCCACTTCTGAGGAACCATTGGGACGATCAGGAGTATCGCTGTGCAATTGCAGCAAAGAACGTCGATCCGTGCGACTTCATCATCGCGTTATAAGGAATGTGGGCAGGCGCGTTTTCAGACTTAAAAACGTGAGCAGGAAAATCGCGAGCGGGGAAGGTTGATGTGGGCAGAAGCAGGAATGGCATTAGGACGTTCTCCCAAAGAGTTAACCGTCTGGCTGAAGAATTTAGTACTGCTGCGTTTTGCATAAGGAAATCTGGCAGTGTGTGCACTGGGTGCACTGTGCTTGTGGAGGGACACTTCTCCAGCTTATTATTGGTCAACGAAGGGAAAATGCCCTAGGAGTGTTTGAGTGGAAAGTACTTCGTTAGATCTTTGGGCTCTACCCGTTGGTAACGACTACCGCACCCGATGGAATGACGAACTCTATGAGCTTTACGACGACATTGACATAGTCAAGCGAATCAAGATCCAGCAGCTACGCTGGCTAGGTCATATTGCGCGTATGCATGAAGAAGATCCTATGAGAAAGGAAGACGGGCTATCAGTAGAGTTTATTCACACTACCCCAATTCCTGGAAAAGACCCACGAATACCAAATCCACAAACACCACCAGTTTCTTGATCGCTTATTTGCGCCATTGTCAAACTCCGGTGTCTTTGTTCAGCTGTTGCCACTTTGCAGAATGACGTTTAGCAAAACAAGAAAGAACCTGTCCGAACCTTTTAATACTAAGCGAGGCTTCTGACAGAGCGATGCTCCTCCTGTGATTTCTTCAACTGTGTGTTAGAGTGTGTTGAAAAAGGCCGGAGTGCATCGGAAATAGTATAAGAGTGTTCAGTTATTTACCTACGCTGATAATATTGACATCTTTGTTCGTACTAAGCGAGATATTACGGGTGCCTTCTCGGCTTTTGAAAGAGAATCTGATGTGTAGGAGAGTTAGAGCAAGACAAAGTATATGTTTCTTTCATCCATAGAGTCGCGATTAGACTCTCTGATTGATGTTGAAAATTGTACCTTTGATGTTGTCAAGGTTTTCGTCTATCTGGCAAGATATCAGCATGTAAATGAAGCGCAGGATCACATTTGTCAAATGACATGCACATAAGTAGTAGAGATCACTCTCGACAGACGCAACTAACACTCTACATGACGATGAAACTCTCCGTTTTGCTTTATGTTTCCGCGAAAAGTACTCCGTGAGATCTGTGGCCCGTTACGTGCAGCGGATGGTCATTGTGCGTAAGGACAAAGAAGCTGCTGGGAGCAAGACCTATGACGCGGCTGTTGAAGGAAGGTGATTAAGGGGCCTCCTTTAGTATCAGCGCGTATAGCGTTCGTACGCCTATGGTCAGCAACAAAAACAACATTATAAGCAGTAGTGAATAGCTTTAATACCATAATAACCTCCTTTCAATTAGTTGACTGACTGACTGACTCACTTGACTCACAGATTAAGATTATAATTTCTTAACGGCGTCAACATAAACATTAATTTGAACAGGAATGAGATTTCATCCTACATACTGCTGCGCACACAGCAACATCATCATCATGATCATCATCATCATACGCCAAGCTCAAAGAGTAGTTCCAAAGGCGAAGAAGAAATTAAAGCCATCTTAAGCTCATTTCCCATAAGTAGTAACCAAATTGATAGCCAGCTGATTGTTGGCTGTGTTTATTGCACATTGGCATTAGCACACTGTAAAATTTGATTGGCTGCAAATAATACTAAGTTGCTCGGACCACTGTGCCTGGGTAACCCAATATGGTGTGGCAGCTCGATTGGCGACACCTATCGATGATGTCCAGCTATGGGCTGCGGCTGGCTACATGTTTGGCTGACTTTTGGCTTTGTATGGCAAATGGGCTAAATGAGCGCGACTCGTCGTGGGGCAGTGACAAGAAAGACTTTTTGCCATGGAATGGCATGGAATCGACACCAACCCGAGAACCAAGAAAAGTCAAGTCAAGTCAAGCCAAGCCGGCCGCCGCATTGTGCTGGCTGAGATCTCCTACTGACCCAGTTTGCAATTGTTGTAAATAGAATATGGAATACCAAAGACGTGGCTCTGCCGCTGGCTCTTGCTCTTGCTCTGCTGGCTTGGTTGGCTACCAATCAAGTTCAAACAAAAGATGCGCCACTCTACTTTGCCAACAGACAGACGGACCGAATGACAAACAGACATATGTACTATATGTATCTGGCTCTATATTTTGCTCTAAGTTGTTGTCGTCGTAGCTATTGTTGTTTTTTTTTTTTTACCACCAGATCCACCTACCGCAGTGCCCAGCGTTATTATTCTTTTCTTTTTTTAAAGCTTAGCAGCGGCTACATTAACTGTACCTGGAATTTTGACATAGACGAACCTATAAAGTTTTTTTATGGCCTAGCCAAAGAAGCATTATATTTGTGTGGGAGTTTTGCAAAGCGCAGAGATCTGTGAATCTAGTAAGTTATAGTAAGCAAGCATAGTTAAGCTATACAAATGAAGCACCTGCGCATTTTGCACTGTCAGCGATGTGCTACCATCACGGCATGTAGGCGGCGCACGACAAACGATGAATAGCCCTTGGGGGCTGTCCATAAATGACGTCAACAACGAGAGGGAGGTGGGGCGAGGGTAAGGGTTCATCAAATTGTGACTTTTTGTAACGATGGTGGAGGGGGTGTTCCGAAAAGGTGACGTCACAATCAAAATGTCAGCGATGTGCTACCTTCACGGTATGTAGGCGGCAAACGACAACCGACGAATAGACCTTTGGGACTTTTCATAAATACCGTCACCACCGAGAAGAGTGGGGGAAGGGCTCATCGAATTGTGACTTTTTGTGACTATGGGTAAGGGTGGTGTTCCGAATACGTGACGTCACAATCAAAATGTTAATGAAATCTGAAAATAACTTTATTTTCAGACAATATTTACTTTGCATTCGAATTCAAGCATATCCATCAAAGAACATGCATCAAATTGTTAATTATTGACTCTTCAAATATGCTACTTTCGCTTGTACTCTGTGTGTACTCTGTGCATCCTATTTGCAATGATTCAGTTGATGTTCTATTCCAAGTTTCTGGCAAAGCTCACAGTTGTTTTTTGGTTGCACGGCTTGTGACGTCACATTAGGGGCAGGAGGGTTGCCTAAATGAGACTATTTGTGACATATGGGGGAGGTGTGGTGTTCATAATCTTCAAAATTTTGGTGACGTCATTTATGAACAGCCGCTTCAGGGCTTACACTCACACTGATTTGCATTCGCTCATCAACGTTCGTAGAAAAAGTTTTTGCTTAAAAAATTTTACAATTTTTCGATTCCCATTTACCTTTCCTAGATTTCTTATATAAACGCAGACAGCTTTAAAATATTTAAATTTTCTTGCTTGTGGGGATCCTTTGTTTTCATAGATCTTGTATTGAGTAGGTTCTGGAACAAAAACAAAGAGATTTCGTACAAACACTAGCTTGCCCGAAAATTTCGGAGAAGTTTGGGAATACCAAATCATCTTTCATCAGGACAATGCGTTTTCTCAAACAAGCAAATCATTGGATTCGTGTGTCGTCCAGTAAGTAGTCCCAATGATTTCTTATTGCTCTTTTGTTGGCTCCTTTCAGAGCGTTATGCCAAGTTTATGGCAATTTTGTCGCGAATGTCAGAATGGAAGTTTATTGTCCTTGTTGTTGCTGCTGCGGGCTGGCACGCACACGCATTAACCGCGATCACTTAATGTGCCACACACACACAAAGGTTCGACTTGGCAGCGTGGAACTGGGTCATAGCTGCATCATCTTGTTGCAGTTGTTGTTGTTGTTTTGATTACATCAATGTGGCAGCGCACATGCTAAATAGCCCAAGGGGCAGGCGGTGGCAGGTGGCAGGTTGCTGTAACTTGCAACTTGCGCGTGAACGAGTGTCACATTTGCCTGGCGGAATTGGAGCACATGCTGCGAGGGTTGCCCCTCTTGTTGTTTATGCCGCTGCTGCTGTTGTTGTTATTGTTGTTACCTTCACAGTCTCCAGCGGCATTGGCATTGCCATTGCCATTGTCTCCAGCTTCAGCTTCAGCGCGACTCTTATTATGCGCGCTGGTATTATAACGGTTCACAATTACCATTCACCGCTACTAACGCGCAAGCGCAAGCTCCAGCAAGCAGAGCCCCACTCTTTGCTAATGTGATCGTGGTCGTCGCCATTGCCGTTGCTTTTAGCTGTGCGCCACCGCCTGCTCCCCGCCTGCTCCCCGCCTGCTCCCCGCCAGCTGCGTAATTAGTCATTTGCCAGCAGCAAACGGTGACACCGCCCGCACCAGCTGTGCGCTGCGCCACAAGAACCACCCGAACCAGCTGAGCCGCTACAGCCGCACCACCTCGCCCTCGCCCTCGCCCTTGCCACCACCCTCACCATGGCCATTGTTACCGTTGCCGTTGTCGCTTTGGTAAGTGTCGTTGTACTCGTTTTAATATTGTGTATTATTATTATCTAGTTGTGCTTTTGTTTCTATTTTTATTTTTAAGGTTTTTTTTTTTACTGCTGCTCGCTGGGACTTAACATCCAACTTCTAATGCGCCACTCTTCACACGCCCCAAAAAAACAAGAACAGCATCTTCCAGCGGCAACAACAGTTGGAGTAACTTCGTCAATTGGCTCAATTGCAGTCTTCAAGCGTGACAGAAATGGAGCAAAACTACACGAACAAAATGACATAAGTTAGTGCGGGGGCGTCCCGCTCTAGCATTTTATCTCTATCGCTCTTTGTCTCTCTTGTATCCCTGGGGTTTTTGCTGGCGTGACGAACTGCGGCATTTGGTGTTACCATTGCCAAATGATGAAATCATTCCAAGCACAATACTCTTCTACAAATGTGCATGAACTTCTAAAGTCTAAGCAATTTCGATATTATTTCGCATTAAATTAGCCAAAATTTGTGATATGGGGTTTCTCAGTAATGTAGCGTTAAGTTTTGCTGCAGGCATTCAATAACTGCAGAGCGGCGCTTATATCGGCAAGTATAACAAAGTTCTAATCCTGAGACCTGCTGTAAAGGAGCCAGGTCAAGTTTTTCATGTTGGCTCGCCCAGCAATTATAGCATAGTTAGCGTACAACTTAGGAGATATAACGCACCGCAAGGTGTAGCAAGTATTGAAAGTTTCCCATGTTAGTGTTCCACCGAGCAGTCCATTCTTCCAGTCGTCACAAATATAATGAAGCTCAGCAGCAGCAAGCTCAGCTTTGATATCAGACATAGAGGTTTTGGCTTTAAGACTAAAAAAGACTTCAAGAGCGGAAAGTCAATTGGCTTCAACTTCTCAAAAATTACAATATTGACGCGCATCAAACGCTTAAAGGACTTAAAGATTTCATGTTCTTTCCTGAAGCCAAATGGTTGCAAGTTTAGCAAGTCCTCAGCAGCATCACACATACTTACTTACTTACTTAACGTTACTAGGTTACGGCCTGATGTAAAACTCTCCTCCAGACGTCGTTCTTTTTTAATAGTCGCAATGGCTCCGGTAATTGCTCGCTTAGTGCGATTGAGGATATCGACGTCATCTGCATATGCAAGCAACTTGACAGCCTTATAGAATATAGTCCTGTTCGGATGTACTTCCGCCTTTCGTAACACATTCAGCATCAAAAGGTTGAAGAGGTCGGAGGAGAGGGCATCGCTCTTGATTTGGCGTTCGTGTGTCTTTTCCAAGATTTGGCGAATACCTGTCAATGGTGGACTTACCAGGCCTAAAACCATACTGATAAGGTCCAATCAGTTCTTTCGCAAACGGCTTTAGACATTCACACAGTACGCTAGATAGGACTTCATATGCAATAGAAAGAAGACTGATACCACGGTAGTTAGCGCACACAATGTGACCACCCTTCCTGAGGACAGGACAGAGGCCACCAAGGTTTCAATCAACGGGCATGCTCTCATCTAGCCATATTCTGCATATTACCAACTCATTGCCTCCAGTCTTGAGCAGTAACCCAATGAACAGAGGTAGAGACCAAAGACTTAAACCTCTACTCACCACTCACCTTGGTCCGATACAAATAAATGGTCAAAATGGAGAGAGAGAGAGAGAGAGAGAGGGAGCCTCCCTGAGACTTGAAGCAGCAGCTTTCCACTCTATTTCATCATCAGAATGAGGCAAAGCGCTTTCTAGCTATATTGAAAATTAGCCGACATGAAAAACAAGCAAACGATAACGCCCGAAACGAAGGTACTCTTAAATCTGAACGAAAGGGTGAGACGAAAGGCTGGCTTATGGCTATGTGTGCAGCATAACCAAGACATTGTTATGTTATTGTCCCATCCTGAACTTTGTAAAAGTAACGGAAATGAGACTGCGACTGCTCAGCACTTTATAGAAAACGAATTCTGGGTACTCAACTTTACAACCAAAACAAAGTCACAAATGTTTCACTGAAAAAAATGGTACAAACTAGGAAAGCTAGAAGGAATAACTAATGACTAGTTACAATGTACAAAAACAGAGAGAAAAGAGCTTCAAGAAACTGTTTAAGTAAACAGGAATATCCAGCGTCAGAGGTATGACTGAAAACAACGATATATGGCTTGTGGATTAAAATTCGATTGATAGAAATATGGGAATGATATTTTGAAGGAGTACAGAACTTGCTAGAGAACTTGGCATAAAGAATTGTCATGATTTATTACTACTACTTCTTCTGACAAGGGGTCTAGTGGAGACATCGCAGCACTACAGCCGATCGGACATTGGAGCAGCATGGTAGGGCTCGTAGAGGCTTTGACTTGGTAACTCTGTTCTACCAGAACACAAGGCAGACATTGTTTAAATCAGTTCTAAAGTTACAACTGTATTTGCCTATGGAAGCTATGCCATGATCCACTAAATTGTTATCGATATATAATAATATACTTAGAAAACACACTGAGCCATGACACCCTATACATGTGGCATATACAGTAGTTGCCACAAGCTCTGGCTAAAGGTTTGATGAACTCTATGATAATTTGCATTCCCATTGCAGTTGAACATGAAATAGATTGAAATATGTACTTAAAAGTAATGAGAAGAGTGCCAAGGAGTGAAACAGCATGAGATTTAGCAGGGTTTACGGGAGCGGTGGCAAGTGCTGAGGTGAAGAAAAGCGGCCAAGACGAACGTCAAGCTTAGGAAAATCATTTTGCACACTCGAGCGTGGCTGAGCGTGGTGCAGAGCAATAGAACTGCATCTGCCTGCGCCCTCTCCCTCTCTCTCTCTCTCTATATATCTCACTCTTTCTCTATCTCTCTCTCTGCTCTCACGTGTCAGATGTCTTCTCTTCTATTCGGTTTGTCTGTCTAAGTTTGCGCATTGCTCGTCTGCTCATTTGTCGCTGCGCTGATGTTCGCTGACAGGCCTAAGCATTGCGCTCGCACTTGAAGCAGTTCACCAGCAGAGTTGGTCCATCAGTCTGCCAGTCTGTCAGTCTGCCAGTCTGTCAGTCTGCCCGTCTGTCAGTCTGCCAGTCTGCCAGTCTGTCAGCTATTGAAGCTTTCTTTCAGCCTTGGAGCGGCGTTTAATGTCTACATTTGTGTGCAGTCATCTTTGCAAAAGATGTGAAAAGTTTTGCCAGTGCTTTGGTTTGATCGTATTGAATCTTTATCATGGAATGAAAATGAATGCATTCATGCAGGGCCTGGAACTTGCACTGTCTGCAGATAACTCTATGGCTTTGACTTTGACTTGGGCTATTGTTTCCCTTTGGCTATTGGCAATTGAAATGGAAAGAAACTTCTACCAAGCTGCATCTCAACTGGCGGTGTTGCCTGCTGCTTGTTGCACGCTGCTTGATGCCTCTTCCATGCTGTTTTAGACTTTGCGGGCATAGCATATCATAATTTTCTTTTGTATTTTCTTTTTCTTTTTGGTACAGCCAAAGCTGCTTCGACTGACAGATTTCCATCAGCGAGTTCATCAATTCTTAAATAACAACAAAAATTGTAATCGCAATGTGCAGGTCGATGTTGGTCGCTGGCTCGGATCGGGTCTGGTCTGTCTAGGCGATTGCTTCCTGGTGGTTCTGTAGCTGCAGGCGCAACCATGATAAAGTTGGCAAGAAAACGGCGAGAAAATCTAACTGACTAACTGAGTGACTAACTGGCTGGCTGTCAAATCCTAACTGGCTGTCTAACTACTCGGCTGGGCAGCCTTTTTTGGTCGGTCGCTGGGTCGCGGTCACTTATTTAGCCAGTTAGTTGCCCATTTGGCCGCCAGTTTAAGTGCAGTTGGCTGTCTGTCAGAGAGCGCTGCTCTGCTCTGCTCGGTACGTCTGTCATTTGGGCACAGTTTAGCATTTTGGCTTTAAGCTGCGATATAATTTTTTTGGCTTAATGAAGCATAAAATGGCTGCAACAGTCACAAGTCACTAGTCACTAGTGACTAGTTTTGCCAGAGTCAGTCCATGTCGTAGTCATCACCTTTAACTGGGTTTTAAGCAAATTCTTTTGTGAAAGTCTAAAACCGCAAAAGGAAGTTATGCTAACCAAGCCAACAGACTGGGCCGATTGCAGTGGCAATCGTGTTTACCCTAGAGTAGGAGTCAATTGTTTGATGGGATCTGCCGCAACTGCAGCGCTCTGCTGCGACTGCCACTGCGGCCAGTGCGGCTACGCTGGCTTCACTGGCTTCTCTGGCATTTGCGCATGAATTTCGATTCCCATAATTTTGCAAATTATGCAGAAACATACACACACATAGACAAAGGCATAGATAAACGCAACAGATTGCGGTCTTTCGGAGTGCCTCCACTTGGCATAGCCCAGGAAATAGACATTGACGACATCAACATGAAGCGACATATAAAAAAAACGTCGTCGATGTGCACACAGATACACACTAGGCACAACCAAATTCAGATACACACACACACACGTACACCTCAACATGTCCACATCAACGTCCACGTCCTCCTCATCAGCATGGCCATCATCTAGCTGATGGACGTTTAAACATTTGGTCATCTGTTATGTGGGCGGCATGGCGGGGCGCCCACTAAATAAGAGAAAACCTGTCGACCCATAAAAATTCTCGTTATATGCCTGCAAGCTAGCCAACCGAGCCTAGCGAACCTAGCGAACCACGCGAACTAACATGCCACATCGAGTCCGTCACTCATTCAACAGAAGTAATCTTTAATAAAAAGAAATTGCATTTTGGCATATTTTTATACACTCTATAAGTTAAGCTTAAAATCGAGCATATAAGCTTTCCTTGGCAATTGGTGGAAATGGTGCAGCGTTGTTTCGAAGGAACCTCCAATAAAAAGAAAGTAAAATGTCCATAGTATAAAGGGCGCTGTTTGAGTTATATGGCCAGGTGAGTGTATGTATATCGCCAGGTAAACTACTCATAAGCCACCAGCTTTTCTATTGACCTTAAGGTCGAAGGAAGCGGGCGTGGTATTTCATTTTTGGACAGGCACGTATCCAGGTTAGGGCCCCAGGGAATACGAACGAATACTGCCTGATTTAGTCTTCCTGGCGCTGTAACCATGCATGTATCAGGTCGATTTTTCAAAGGATCTTTCAAGCTTTTGTACTGAGAGATGATTTTGCTGGCCTTGCTACCTTAGACAGAGAGCCAATCAGAAATGGCACAGAATTGTAAACTGTCGTACTGCTCGATAAATTCGGGCAGAGTTAAACAACAAACGTACACTCTGCACTCCGCTCTCTTAGTAGGGGAAGATGGTCAACAGTCGTTGGAGCGACTAACGGACATTGGCTAGTTAGTGTTCATGCAGCTTAGCTTTTGGCTCCCTATAATAAGCTCTGTAGCAGCTGTAGGAACGAAGAGAAGGAGGAAACGGCAGATCACTTTCTTTGCTCTTGCTCTGGGGGGGGTACTTCCAAAGCAGCTTGTCAGAGCTGTTAAAAATTAGCCCCGATGGCCTTCACATTAAGCATCTATTCATAATGGATGCAAGAGGAGGGATAAGTAGTTTCGAATTTCGGGCTAAATTTCAATCTAAGCTAACTTACCAACGATGAGCAGTCTTCCGAGAAACTGGACATGAATAAGTGTGTCTGCAAAAGGATACGAAAGAGCCGCTAGCATGAGCGCTCATTTGAGTAAAGTTCAGAAGAGAATTAGAAGCAAATAGTAATATAACGCAAGTTAAGACCATTTAGACCTTAGTTAACACACTTATTCCGGAACAGATTACATTGAAAGGCGAAAGATTTATTCGACAACTGAAGAGAAGTCAGAAGATTACATTCTCCTCGCCAATTCAGAGAAACTACAGTCGACTTTTTCAGGTACATTTTTTAATACGCATCATCATCTTTTTGCTCCGTATTCAAAGAGTTATATGCAAACGAAAAAAAACTCTATTTCTATCCCTTGCATGGACGCTTTAGAACAGAAACTGACAGAACGATTTCTTGACAACCTAGAGTTTGTATCAAGCTTCCAATTGCTTCATTCAGGATTTGCGGATGTACATAAAGCGAAAGGCTGCTAAAGATCCACGATCTCAACGTGCGCAGGCGCAGTGTGCGTTAGATCGTCCAGTGTCTCTCAACCCAGGTATAACAATTGTTGGAGTATTGTGACGGAACAGATTTCGCCCTATAAAACTATTCTTACTATTTTGGCTACACTTCTCTACACTACGCTACTCCTGTATACTTTTTCTTGTGGTGTAACGAGTGGTGACAGACTAATGTCGTCTTCGATTGTTTTTTTGAAACATTCAATAGTGTGCTTAGGAAGTAAAACCGACTCGAATGCGACGTACATGCCGTGATTGTGGCACGATGACGCTAGTCTAGGCTAGTAACCAATCGATTAATCGATGAAATTGCCAAGAAAGTGCTACAAGTAAAGTTGGCTTGAATTCGACCAATGAAACAATAGTTTGGTTCAAAAATCATGCGAGCTCTGCGTTTGGCGGTGTTTAACGAACCTAGTAGCAAATGTTGCCCTCTCTATACAGCGAACTTCACTATTAGTTCACAAAACAGATGTTCTGCTGCGGCTGTTTCCCAGTGTGAATGCGACAAGGGTGTGCTTTAGTCAGCATTTGGGAACTGGAAAATTTTTGGCATTTGCAAATCTAATCAAATCAAATCGAATTAATCGAATAGCCCAGCCAGCAATTTAACTAAACACAATTGTACACAACCCGCGGTCAGGCTATGATAATGCACATAATCCTAATGCGCATCATTTGGCAGTTCGCTCTGACACGAACTATGATGGATGCTGGACGCTTTGGTTGGATCTAAGACGGCTGGGTGGTGCTTCGTTCGGAGTGACCTGCTTACAACTGGCACACATGTAATTTGCTTTGTTTACAAGTCTGTCAACAGAGCAGATGCCAAGATGCCTGAATGCCAGGTTGCCAGGAGCCCTGGCCTTGAACTGCCATGTTGCAGAAGGGCCAGCGCCCTTAACTGACATCCTGCTGATTGGTTATGACAGCAAATCTGAATTTGATTTGTAAAATTGGCGTGCTTAGTGTAGGCGTGGCAGTTGAGTTGGCTACCAGAGTATAACTGCCAAGGTTGGATCAATGTTTAGACTAAGACTCTAATGTAACGCAAGTTGTAACTCCCTTTTGACGCAGAGGCCTCTTGCCACTCAAGCCACAAAAGAATGGCCACAAATGAAGATGTTAAAAAACAAGTAAGGGGCAGACAACAAAGAGTGCCAAGACTAAGATTGACTTGCTCGACACCGACCGAGGAGGCACCGAGGCTGCTGGGTCGTACTGAAAAGTGTTAAAATTATATGTCTGTCTAAATTTATTTGATAGATTTTGAGGCTGATGCCTGCTGATGCTGATGGCCTGGCCCAACGCTGCGGCTTTGCCATACCAAGATCGCTGGTTTCGCTGCGTTTCCATTAGCATTTGTTAAGGAATCATCATCAGCTCGGCTGGGCACACACAGACACGCAGCTTTGCCACCATTAAAGCTAATCAATTCTTACCAGAGGCCGTCCATCAAAATTTGTAACAAGCCCCCGGGGCGCTGGCCACATTTGCTGCCTTACTATATGCTGGTTGTTCGCTTGGTTATTGTTGTTGGATTCGTTGTTGTGCCGGTTGTTGGCGTGGTTGTAGCCGGCTCTTGAGCAAATAGTTAACCAAACGTTGTCTAGTCTATTTGACATAGCTTGATATGCAAAATGATTAACATGTTGACGCACGAGCCAAGCCCGACTTTAGACACTTTGAAGCGCAGACTTTGGCAAAGGTGTTAAACGCCTGCAGCTAGTATTACTTACCAGCAGGGCCGGATTATAGTAGGGGCCGACGGTACGAGGCCCCGCATCCGGGATACGCCTCATAGCATTCATTAGTCCGTGATATTTAAGAATAACATATCGATTATCAGTTTTTTAGTTATAAATAATGGCAGGCGAGTCATTTGATATAGTATCAAAGGCAATGCACAGTGGTTCCACTTTCCTATCCATTCCATTCACTACCCTTCAGCATGCAAAGTAAGAATTGACAATTAATAGATTATCCAGGACTAGTCCCTTTGGGGCACCGTGTGGTGAGCGGGTTGGAGAATACCACATCAGCAGCTCAAAGCTTGTCGTATGAGGCATAATGACACTGGATTCTTTGGAGACCAGAAGAGCAACCAACCCCATCCAATCCCCATGAAAGAAATACATCAGACCGTAACCCGGTAACGGGTTGTTATGGCTAGTTAAGAAGAAGAAGTCCCTTTGGGTACAGTTGAGACCCTAGTCCATTCTACGATACTCGTTGCGCAACGATAAGCAGTCTATATATTTCCGGGTTTTTTACGTGTTATGTTCCATTGGCTGGATTAAAACCATGGTGCTGTAATATGCAACCTAAGTGTAAACATAGAACAACGACAACTATCGCCCCTTCAAGAACATCAGCCGAAGCTGTTACCAGGTAACCGACTCCAATGAGCAACTTAGGAAAACTGCTTAAGCCGTGGCACCGAAATGTAGGGCTCAGTTGGCCCTCCTTTTCGCCCCGATATGCGCGTAGAGCCAGTTGGGGCGAAACGGCTAGGACTGGTTACCCATGCACCTGCTGTGGTGCTATCGACGCCGTGCGAACACGACTTCGGCGAGTGATGTAAGCAGCCTCCTACTCTCCGGGGGCTCCAGCACACCAGTGACGTTCCAGTTGCCATTCTAAATGCGCACTCCTAGTCCATCGAAGTCACGCACATTTGCAAGCAATGGCCACCCACGCAGCACGAGCAGCCAATCCTCAAACTCTGTACCGCATGAACAAGCAGACGATTTGCGCAAGCATCTTGTATGTAGGAAAGCGTTCAGCGATCTATGACCTGTGAGCAAGAATCCAATGCGGAGACTAAAACCACGCAAACAACTGTTCTTCAAGCAACGCCATCTGCTGCTCCCAACCAAGACCTCCCGAAAGTCGGTTGCATAGCCAATCGCCTTCCTCCAGCGGGTAGTCACGTTTCAAACTTAAACTGCCAAGTGCTAAAGGACCTCCAGTCAGTGCATACAATGCGACAGGCAGGATGAGCCGATGACTGGACAGCGCAGGGCGCCTCACACACTGAAGCACCAAACAGCGCACAAGGCACCACGAGTCAGGCTATATGGTGCACTTGTCGCTATGAGCCACCTGCGGCACAAGCAGCACAAGCGGACTGAACTTTCACAAATGGAACTATCGCAGAACTGGTGAAATTGTAGTGCAGCCCGGGCCTTTGACCGCTGCCTGGGATATTGGAATGTAAAATACGTGCCTTGGCTGTGGATAGAAAGTGCGTTAGTTGTGTCGCAAAA
Source organism: Chymomyza caudatula (assembly GCA_035041775.1). Lineage (NCBI taxonomy): Eukaryota > Metazoa > Arthropoda > Insecta > Diptera > Drosophilidae > Chymomyza > Chymomyza caudatula. The sequence continues at coordinate 2,409,542 of JAWNKW010000145.1, forward strand.
GCACCGAAAAACACACCTCAGTGAGCTGAGATCAGGACCATAAACTGGCTGGTGGAGGTGAACCCAGCCGTATTTTTCAAGATGCTCGACGATCGATGCTCTGATGTGAAACTAGAACAGATACAGCAAACAGAAAACTAGGTTTGAAAGCTATATCCTTAAAATAAGTTCAAGGGAATTGGGAAATTTGTTTCGAATCACCTACATTTCAACTTCAAATTGAAGTATCCAAAAACCAGCAAAGATACAGCAAAAAGAACCCTAGTTTTGAAACGCTGAAATCAATACCTTTAAACGGTTGTACATAGTCACTTATATTTTAACTGCTAACAGCCATATCTCGGAAGCTAGAAAAGAGGTCGAAAATCTCAAAAAGCATCATTCCCGTAGTACACGATCGTGACTTGGAATCCTTATTAACATTATCGTTTATAAAACCAATTGTGGGATCTACTATAATGGGATTACTAAATCAACAGCCCCACATTGCACCCGGCCGCATATCAAATCCGCCCCTGCATACAAACCAACGTAGCCTATATGTAAGAGATAACTCTCAACGTTTATTTAAGAGATGTGGCAAGCATTTCTTCTCGCATTCCCGTTGATTGTCTATATATCCGGAGAGGCAGGTTAACCGTTGGGCGCAGATTCCGGCTTGGTTGACATAAATACGATTCTTTTTTTTGAAACAGATATGATGATAGAAAAAAAATATGGGATTGCATTGCGCGTCTACAGCTGTTACATGAAAAAAAAAAGGTTTTTTAAGTTTTTATGAACATTTACAGTTATTTTGGCAATATTTTTACTTACAGCGCGCGGCAATTTCTCGTGTAAGCGTCAAAAGTAAAAACAATGTATAGATATTCATAGCTTCCAATTGATTCCAATGCGTTTCCAGCGGGTTAAATCGTTCCAATCACTTGCAGTAGTTCTTTAAGTTCAAACTGCTGTTCCAAAGGGTTTTAATTATGGTTCCAAAGACTTGCAGTGAATGCTAATAACAAAAAGATTTTCAAAAGTTTTCCATTACTGGTTCGAATGAGTTCCAGTAGTGTCGGAGAAGTGTTTTACTTTCACCAACGATTCTTAACGGCTACCAATTATTTTCAGTGCCGTGTCCTTTTATTGATTCATATAATACCTAATGAATATTTTATAATGTTACGCTATTATTACCTCTAATTACTCGCTTATACTCTGTGCTTAATTTCCATAGCGGTTCGAAAAATTCCCAAAAAGGATGTTTCATTTGGTGTTTCAATTATTTTCAATAAATCCCATTTCGATACCTTGCCATCAATATGCTTTCGATGCCTTAATCAAGTTAAAAACTGTAAATTGTGTAGGCCTCCTCCTTCCGAAGAGGATTATAGTCATGTTAATATTCACAACAATGGGCCATTAGCAGGATGGCAGAGGTGCAATAATCAAATTGCTTCGCGCCGGAAAACTCTTTAAGAGCTAATGGAATGGTTTAGCTACAAAAGAAACGCAATTTTTTGTTGAATGAGAGGTTAACGCGAAATCTCACAACACGAAGGATGCACTGAGCTAGCAGAAAGTAAATAGCGGAGATACTCGATACTGGCCCAAGCTTGAACGGATATTCCGGATAGCTCAAGAAGGTTACATGGAATAATATGAATGTTCGAAGACTTTTCGAAAATGGAATTTTGTTTTTTTGGACTTACTTCGACGGCTTTGTGTACATATATCACGATCGGAAAGTAATAAGCGACTTTGCATTTCGTGCTATCTTGAATTCTTTGCAAATGCAGTAATTCGAAAACGGATTCGTAATCAGCGAGCCCAAATTAAAAGGAAAATTTAAAGTTGAAGTTAATCTTTCAATTTCGTTTAGTTCTATTGATACACACGAGCTTTGTATTTAGTTTTGCAATAAGATACTGTTTCAGCCAATGGTTTTTCCTACCTTTCAATGACTTTCAGTAGTTTGAATTTCCCTAAACTTAACACTCCCCGCACAATTGCTTCTTTTCAACAATTTCGAATGGCTTTCGATTCGTTTTAGCGCCTTTTAATGACTTGCCAAAGTAGGTCAAGGCTTAAAAACAATTTCAATAGCTACAAATGGTTTTCTCTTTAATTTTCATTCCAATAACTTTCTTGCCATTACTTTACGAAATGTCCAATAACTGCCGACCACTGACTTGCAGCCTAAGGCTTAAAAAAACTTGCTTTTTGAGTTTTTTTACAAATGCTTCTGGCTTCCAAAAGTTTCGATGCAATTTAGCTTCCAATAACTTCAATGGCCTTGAAAAATGAGCAAATAATTGCTTTCAGAGTACTTTTCGAAAAGCTGCCTAGTAAACAGCTCCAATTAGTTGCATTGTTAATAGTTTTTCAATACTTTGCATGCTTTAAGGAGTCTTAGTCTCTAACTCCTTATTGGAAATAACTTTTGAATTGCTTGCGAATTCTTGCAGCTGATTTAACTATGCAAATTTTTAGTTTAATAGCTACAAAGATTTGCAGCAGCTTTTCGATTGATTGATGCCAAAGCCAATGATTTGCAGTTACATGAAATTCCTGCCAACTGCGGCCATAAATAACATTTAACTTAGAACGAACTTCGATTACTTGCCGGTTATCCTGGACATAGCTTTCACTTACTTTTCAAAGTTGATTTTTTTTCTTATTTTTATGATATTTACAGTTAGCAGTCGGTTTATGTAATGCAATAATTAATAACTAATGCCAAAATCGATACCATTCAATCCATTGGACACACATTCAAACCGCTTCGATATGGCAGTTAAAGCCAGCAGCAACAGCTTGGCTAGTACAACATTAGTGGCAACGTGGACGTTGGCAGCTCAGTTCCTGGTTAAGAGGCACGAAAATTCAATTAAGCCAAATTACAAGCTTGAAAGCGGGAAAGTGATTCGCTCAAAGTGCCGGCAGTTGCAATCAAATCGCCGCATTTTCACACTCATCCATTGCTTTTGGTTGAGTTGTCAAAAGGTTAAAGTTAGCTCTTGAACCCGTCCAATAGAGGCTAAACCAGATACGCCAGTCTAGCAGGCGTTGACGTACATTACGAGCAACAAAGCTTGACAGAGTCAGCGCATCCTTGGATCTGGATTGCACGCTTCGCTAGCTTTTGGACTGAACTTTGTTGACGCTCGCTTACCTGCAATTAGAGTGGCCAACGAAGCTAGGCTGGGGACATGGCCTATACTTGGGCTATGATAGCCCCCTATGATAAACCTGCGCTGCCCCCACCGTAAGCCAGCTTGTTAGTAGATTTTCTCCAAGAGGCAACAACAATGACAAGAACAAAACGACAGCAACAACAGCAACAAGAAACAAACAAACGCAACACGAAAGACATAGACGAAGAAGCAGCTAACGAAACGCAAGAATAAAATTATGATTAAGTGCTACACGTTCGTTGAGTTTTCCAGTCCAAATGAAAGTTACCTTGACGAATGACCCATTTAGCCAGAATACCAAAACACCAAAACACAAAAAAGGTCAAAGATAAACACCAGACACATGTACCGAGCAGCATAGCCCAAGAGCCCAAGACCCCAAGTACCAGGTACCAGTTACCAGTTACCAGTTTCCAGTTAGCAGTTACCAGGTACAGCCGCCAAATTGAACAAATTAAATGATTACATTTTGTGTTGTTTGTTTAGCTTTTCTTGGTCAGCTCCAAAGCCAATTATATCTTTATGTTTTGGTACAGATATATACGAATAGTTATCGAATGGAAATCAAAATGCAGCGCTGCTTATGCTGGTCACCTAATTGAACCGGGACCAGCGGCCGCATCTTGGATCAGCTAAGTTTTGGCCAAAGCTTTCCATTTTTCGATAGAAACATCAAAATGAATTTCGTTGTCTATAATTATATAAATTAAAGGGCATTTAGAAAACTACAGCAGTTCTAATGACCTATAAATTATAGAAGCCGATTAAGCTTAGAGATTAACATCGCTCCAAACAAACAAACACACACACACGCCGAGGGGCATAGAAAAGCATTCCCACATTTGGACATACGACTATGCAATTATGCTGGAATTGGATTTGTGAATTTCTATAACCAAAACGCTTGGCCAATGACAATGAAGCTGCCAGCTCCTTGGACCCACGCGCAACGATCAGCGAACGGTATTTAACTAGCTATAGAGAAAGTTTTAGATACTGTCTAAGTAGCTGCACCTGCAGCATGCAGCTCATTAAGTGCCCAGAACTAAAGGGACGCACACACACACACACACAAATTGCTATTGCTCTCTGATACCAAAATTGACTGAAACTGTTTGTAGTTCGTAACAAGCCAAAATGATATGTACAAGTCGAGTGAGTATTGTTATTATGCATTAGGGTGTACCTTATTTATGTTCAACAGCGATAGACGCAACTTGTGCGTAAAACCGGCACGTAAGGCGTCACGCTTGGATGGGGTGATTTGCCTATTGTTACTATGTTGCATGTATCTTATTTATGTTAAACAGCGATAGACGCATCGTGAGAGAAGAGAAGCAAAAACATTATTTTCGACTTCTATTCGCTCATGTTTTTCCAGGACCATTTTGAAGATAAAAAACTGGCAAAAGGTCTTTTGTGAACCCGCATGACTTGTAAGCTTGTGCGCCTGTGTTTGTCTGAAACAACTCTTCTTCTGTTCTTCTTAACTGGCCATAACAACCCGTTATCGGCTTACGGTTTGATGTAAATAAATTCTTTCATTGGAATTGTGGTTTTACGTGGTGGGTCCCAAACCCTACGCACAACCCTTTTAAGGCCTAGGGTGTCTCTACTGGTCTCGAAAAGATCCCGGTTTCAGTGTTAGTCGCCTCATACGACAAGCTTTGACCTGCTGCGGGGGTATTATCTAACCCGCTCACAACACGGGGGGAAACAGCCCTTAATGGAACTAAATATAAATATAATATATTTCGGCGCAGATCGAAAACAAGTTGACATCATTATACCCTGTACACAAAGTGTAAAAAGGTATTATAGGTTTGTGCAATGTATGTGTGGCAGACCATATGTTCCACGGCCAAAAATGGTCAGGAGCAATTGTCGAGGCCGTCTATCCGTCTATCGTCCTTCCGCACGAACGTCAAGATATCAGAAACTATAAAAGGTAGAGGCACCAAAATTTACCGAAAGATGCGCATTTACACCGACAAAATTAAGTTTGTCGAATCGCGTCGATATCTTGCCCCCTTCCCCAGTAACATATTTTTGCGTTTAACAGCCGTTAAGCTGAAGTCCGTTCAATCTAGCGTTAATACTGTATCCACCATTTTTCAACAAAACCCTCCCTTCCCCGCAATCGATTTACCTTAATTACTGCCATTATTAAACTTGTAAAAAGAGATATAAAAGAAAATATTTTCGTTCCCATTTTACCGTATGATGGATTTAGTGCTTATGGGAAAAAAATGGGTACAGGGTATTCCACTGTCGGACACCGTCCCGACTGTCTGCATCAAATTTTGTTGTTGTGACTGCGATAAACTTCATCTGAAAATCATCTTCTTGTGTTTTTTTAGTTCAAAACTGAATTCTTAAACAAGTTTCTAATTGCCACACTATTTTAGAAACGTAACACCTAAAGCTAACATCTGATCATTGAGAGGTTACACAACTCTGTTCAATTCTATAATTTTAACTGAAAAATAAGGCACACCCTAAACAGCATAAATGCAATATTTTTTGATGTATCTGTGCAATCGCGCATTGGCAGGCAGCAAGGTGAACCGTTACGTTACCATAAAAGAAAAAAATCGAAAAAAATGTTCCTCAATTTTTCTTTGCATTCCCATTGACGAATTGACCTTTACATCAGCTGCATCTAAGGCTAAGGCCAACTCTAAGTACATAGACTTGTTTGTTCGGTTGTATCTTGTATCTTTTGGTATCGTTGGCGCGCATTGCTCCGGGCATGGGAAAATGCAAATGGCCGGACCAGCTGTGTCTATAGCCTAAGCCCAAACATAACTACGTACTAGATGTACTAGGCTTATAAGTAGTGCTACATTAACATAGACACGATCGAGCTGACTGACTGCAAAAGTATCTGCATCTGCATACTATATAAGCTTATGTGCATGCCAAATTGAAATTATGATTTGCTCCCGCACATTGACATTGGATGAATGAATGGCTGGATGGGATGGATGTATACTAACTGGTACGGTACTATCTGGGCATTAACAAATCGTTGACCTGGTTGACGCCTCCATTGTCTTAGTTCTAGTGGGTCAAGACAACAACAACTAATGCTGTCTGTCTGTCTGAATGCCTCGCTGTCTGCTGTGATGTGATTGCCAATTTTTGTCATTAAGATTGTTGATGATTATTTTTGCCGTTTTTTGGCCACAAAGCGAGTTCATTTTGGCCAATGTTTTATTTAACCATAGTTTTTCAAGCTTCTGATGATGATTGCTATGTCGCCTCATAGCCGCTTTCATCTGTTCGTTTGCTAATGGCTCTTTTTGTACCGTTAGTCGTTAAAGCGATAAAAATTCGCCCAAGTACTTACAAATGGTCGCAGCCAGAAGTTAATCGAATATATACACACACACATATAGAGCTGCATATGTATCCATGTGTAGACAGACTAGACTAGAAGTATCTACAAGATACTTAAACATTCAGGCCATTTAAATTAGCTGGCAATTAGACATTACATAGACTACGTAGTACATAAAAGCTGCAGGAATGCAAAAAAAAAACATGTTCACTCAGCAGAAAATAGCGTCCACACCCCGTGTGGTGAGCGGGTTACAGAATACCACCTAAGCAGGTCAAAGCAACAACAAACAATGATACTGGGTTCTTTTGAGACCAGTAGAGCCACCCCAGGCCTTAAAATGGTTTTGCGTAGGGTTTGGGACCCACCATGTAAAACCTCAATTTCAATGAAAGAAATACATCAGGCCGTAATCCGGTGCCGGGTTGTTATGGCCAGTTAAGAAGAAGACTTACAATTATAAACTAATAAGACTTATATATGTTCAACGCTAATGTCGTAGCTTTGGTCAGAACTACAGCCAATTTTTATTGCGCATCTATGCACAGGGTCGTCGAGATAAATCCACAATACAATCAAGCTCAAAACTGTATAAGGCCTTCTTCTGCCGTCAAGGATTCAAGTCGTATTAATATTCACAATGATGGGCCAGTCACTTCGTGCCGGCAAAAAACCCAATAAGTTAATGAAATGGTTCCTTAAGCGATATTGCAAAGTACCTCGTTATAATTCTGCATAGGAAATTGGATTGGAACCTAAAAATATTCAAGATCGCATAAAGCAGGGCACGATGGCTCTTTACTCGTGCAAAAAGACCATAGGCCTTAAATGGGGTGTGTCTCCGAATATTCTGCTGTGGCTCTGACCAGCCCTGAGAACAAAATCCACACTAAATAAGCTAAATAAAGCTCAGCGTGGGGCTGAACTATGTACCACGGGGTCCCTGCGTACTTCACCACGTACGGCCCTTGATGCTATACTCAACATTTTACCCCTGAATCCAGCAGGAGATAAATCAGCCCTTCTATCGGCCATACGAATAAGAGACTGAAATGACTGCATAGAATCACTCATCCATTATAGTTAAACACGACTTTCTTCCCCATTAAACAAAGTACTGTGCACCGACAGAGTACCTCAACACTCCTTTCAATAACCTTATACAGCACGGAAATGAATGATGCGTCGTTCAGCCAGCACACACTAATACCACCTCCTTCTTCACGGACAGCTCAAAGCTGAACAACCGAGTTGAAGAGGGGGCTCTTTTCAGAACAGCGCAATATTCAAGGAGCTTTTAGTCCCCGAGAGCACTGCAGCATATTCCAGGCAGAAGTCTTAGCCATAAAAGAGACACTGTCATGCCTCAAACAACCTTTCAGGCAACTTTAACACTTATAGTGATCAAATCCTTAGCCTCAATATCATCAAATTCGATATTGGTAACAAGCTGCCGCAAAGTACTGCCCGAGATGGCTCAGCAGTTCGTATCCTGATATGGGTCCCGGGACACCGGGGCATAGATGACAACAACAAAGAGGACGAGCTCGCCAGACAAGGTACTACTGGTCTCCTCCTTCCTGACGGAGAGGGAATAAGCATCCATATGACGACCGGCAAGCTGCAAATTAATGAAGTTTTTAGACTTGGAGCTAAACTAAAATGGCAAAATGTGTCAAACTAACGTATTGCTCGACAAACCTGGCCAGAGTGAAACACCAAAAGAACAGCTATAATCGGATCTCTTAACAGGGAGAGAGACTACCATTACCATGTCTACCATTTTAAAGGTGATGACCAACTTGGACAAGAGGGAAGTAAAACGCACATGTATTTGACACCAACTCGTGTTGCCAAAGGCAAAAGTACATCGGAACGGGACTATATTCTATAAGGCTGTCTAATTGCTTGCATAAGCAGATGATATCAATATCGTCGGGCGTAATATCGTCGGGCGTACTAAGCGAACAGTTGCCGGAGCCTTTGCGGCTATTGAAAGAGAATCTGCCAGAGTGGGTCTGGTTGTAAATGAAAGCACGACGAAGTATATGCTTTCTTCGACCAGAGAAATGCCAAAGTCAGACTCTCGGGTTGATGTTGCGAACCGTACTTTTGATGTGGTCAAGGATTTCGGCTACCTTGGCACGACCGTCACAATGTCAGCATGGAGATCAAGCGAAAAATCATGCAGTCTGATGAAAATGCGGTAAGTACTCCGTAAGATTTTTGACTCAATACGCGTTGCCTACGACTACCGCATACGATAGAATGACGAACTCTATGAACTCTACGACGAGATGGACATAGTCAAGCGAACTAAGATACAGGTCACGTTGTGCGTATGCATGAAGAGGCTACTGTGAGAAAGGTGTTCAATGCGGCAGTCGAAGGGGGGCGATGAAGAGGCAGACCATGTCGCCGTTGGGAGTACCAGGTAGAAAGTACATACAGTATTTACATTTGGTATCACCAATTGGAGAAGGCGGTTACGGGTTGTTATGGCCCGTTAGTAAGTAAGTAACTACTTAGGTAGGGCTTCGAACTCAGAATTTCGATTATTTATCGAGTTATCAAATAGTGAATATTTGGGTATTCTGCTTTGATTGCGCTTCGATGTTAACAGCGGTGTAGAAATCTCTAGACGAGTTTGCCGTTAGTCTCATTTGACCGCTGAAATTTGCTAGAAAGCGATTTCCAGAACGCCACTAAAAAAATCGCTGTGCAATTTTAATCCCAAAGCTTTTTTCTTTGTACAAAATAAATAAAACATTACTAAAAAAATTAACAGCCTAAAAGTATGCTACAAGAAAATAACGAAGTTTTTTATTATTGATGATATTTCATCTTCTTCCCTCTGAACCGTTGAAACCATCAAAGAGCTATTCACTCATTTTGCCTCTACTTAATTTTTCTCTGTTTTTTCATCGAATTATCGAAAAATTATTATGTTATTACATTACAAAGTAAGTGGTCAAAAAACGTATATATGGTATATATATATGAAATAAGGCGTCATTTATTGCAAAGTCAGTTTTTTTTTTTTAAATTTTTTTAATGTCGATCAGCCTGCTAAAACTAAGGCTATAATCCAATATGTATGTACATTATTCTTAATCGCTACACACTAAGTGTTTAATAGTGTGATCTTTGGCAGATTGTTAAATTTAAATTCTATTACTTAATTATTATTATAACTCTAAAAGGATACAATATTTACATTACCATATTTAATATTAAAGAATATTTTCAATAATAACGAAAAAGAGGTAGGAAATTAAAATGCGCCGACAATTCTCCCGAGTCAACAATTCGTATTCCGCAAAAGACACGTCACGTCCTTACAAGTGAACAAAGTTGCACTGCCGTTTCTCGACTCTTTTAAACACCGGAAGTGTTGCATTGAACCATTTTTAAACGTTACGCAGGTTATTGATCGTGCCTGACACGAGGAAACCGCCTCTTCAAGGTCTCTACAAAGGAGAAGCTCTCCAAAGTGCTCTCAATCAAAGCTGGACTCCCTCAAAGAGGCGCTCTTTCACCACTCCTATATACACTAATCATAGTTGATACGCACAAGTAACGCTAGACTTATAACGGCCACCCATGATACTTGCGCTGCTATGCTATCCTTAGCATCCTCCGTACAAGAAGCCGCGGATGACTTACAGCAGAAATTGGTAGAAGTAGGAAAATGGGCCAATCTATGGAAAATTCAGCTAAAGGGTGAAAAATGGACCGTTGCACTGTGAACGCTGAGGAGAGACACATGCCCCTCATTATCACTAAATGGGAATATTATCCCAATTATACCGCGCATTCCCACCTTGGAATTCAACTCGACGCAAAATTTACCTGGGGTCAACACACATCGAAAACAACGACGAGATGTAGGTCAAAACTGGCAAAAATGGAGTGGCTGCTAAGCACTTGAAACAAGCTGTCAATAGAAAACAGTATTCTACTATATAAATGTATCATAAAACCAAAAAAGTATGCCGTTCAAGTTCGAGGAACCGCAGACAAAACGAGACTGCAGAGTTTCTAAACTTTACAAAACAAACCAGTACGAAAAATGACTGATGCCTCCTATATGTACCGCGGTCAAAACCTTTACAGGAGGCTCGCAGTTTTGACTTGGAATATTGATTTCATCATAAAACGAGTCGTTGACAAGTGTAGGTAGGTAGGCCAATCCCGATACATGAAAGAAGCATATTTTTATGCGTATCCGGAAAACTATACGGGACCGTAAGTACGGAAACGGCGTATTAAAAAGATATATATTATATTATACTATAGCTCTTATAGTCTCCGAGAACGGTGCGACAACACGGACAGACGGATATGTCTATATCGATTTGACTATTGCTCCTGACCATTTTAGCACAATCTGCTACTTTCCAGCGGCTTTGACCTTTTTATCATAGCTCAAGAGCATCCGTCAGCTGAGCAGCGGCACCATTCCATACCGGACCATCAGTCCGAACATTTAAAATGCATTACCACCTTGTCCTTTATTTGTCTGCTGAAGCTATCGACTTTCAGAATTACCATATCCCAGTTTTTTCTCATCATCTTTTTGTTAAAGCTTAGGAATGGCTTCTCTGTGCAAATAAGCTCGTAGTGGTGATTTGAGCAGGACACTACATGTAGGTTGTGCCACAACTTGCTTAAGGTAGAGACAGGGAACACGTTGGCGATTCCCAAGTGAATGCCAATCAGCAAAATCAGTGCTCTGTTCTACCGGAACCAAGGTCCACCCCTACATTAAATCATTTATTCTCGTTATATGCAATTTCCAGGATCAAATATATGTGTGCACATAGGTTCCATCTTGAGATATCTCGGAGCGACACCGAAAGAATTTGTCCAACTTTGCCAAACACTCTGCGCAACAATGAACTCGATTCAAAACAAAAAAAAAACTTGTCAAATTAGGGTTAAGAAGTTTTATTAATATTTTACAATGGAAAATTTGAAAACTAGTGAGTTCTTTGCGAAAATTAAATGTGCCATAAGTTCATAAATGATATTACGATTAAATTTAGGTTTGACTTGTACTTAACAATACGTCTGGGTTATACATCCCGATGAATAATATTTCATCGCAACCTAAGGTTCTTCAAGTCTCGCAAATTGACTATGTCTAAACTAGCAGGGGATATTTATAAATCCTAGGAACTATACGATTTTGATACTACGATTATACAATTTGAAATCCTTTGTTCGCTGGCTGTTTTTTATGGCGCAGCCTTAGAGAAGAGAACGTTATTTCTGTAATAAACCCAATTTGTACCTTTTCCCACTTACCATTTTACGATATTCGCTACGCTTCTCCAATGACAAGTTGCACCAAGCCCGAGCACCCTCGCGCAAGTAAGTTTTCTTGCTTAGACCAGGGTTCTTTTGGACAAATTCTTTTAAAAAATTCAATAATCCGGGGTCCATCTGAAGGTCTTTGCTTACATTTTCTATAGCATTACTGGGCGTCCAACGAGGTGCCCGCTTGAGATAGTTCCGGGGCTTCCTAGGCTTAATTATACAAAAGGTTAAAAATTAAGAAATTTCTTAATATTTGCTCAAATTGTGCTCTTACCGCGAACAGTGCTTTCTGTGAAGGCGACATCTTGCCCCAGGATTTTGTACAAGTCACAAAAAAGTCCTTTGGTTCCAAATGCGGATGCTTCGGTTTGTATGCCATCAGAAATGTTTGGAATGCCTTTTGTTGTAGACGTCTTTTAGGAACTTTAAAAGTATTTTCCATTTTGAAATGAAATGAGTATTGTAATATTTTCAGCAAATCAACTTTGAAGTTTGATTTTAAAGCTCTATGTGTGCTTTGATCTCTAAAAAAACTTTGAAATCCTTTATTTAGATATAAAAAAGTTGGTAAGGCAGTGACCCCTACTTTCGATTAAAAATAATTTCGGGTGAAATCGTGAAGGCTTCAATCTATTTTGGGCAAAGCGAAGTTTGTCGAGTTCGCTATAATCTATGTATATAAAAAACAATCCGAAATTCTGTATGTGTCCAGTCCGATGTTTGGATAAACGGTTTAGAGTTTAGTTTTAATAGACAAAAAAGCGTAAAAATACAAAAAATTACATAAACTCTCAGGCTACTTTTGTAAAATGGTACAGGTAAAGCGAAACTCTTTGCTTGCCGTATGCCCACTATGTTCTAGGATTCGGAGCTGACCAAACTGGCCGAGCTTAATGTACGCCAGTGTGCCTTGAAATGGGATGCCTGCAGAAACACCGACTCCTATACATACAGCGGTCAAAACCTTTACAGGAGGCTCGCAGTTTTGACTTGGAATATTGATTTCATCATAAAACGAGCCGTTGATAAGTGGGTAGGCCAATCCAGATACATGAAAGAAGCATATTTTTATGCGTATCCGGAAAACTATAAGGGACCGTAAGTACGGAAACGGCGTAATAACAATATATATATTATATTACACCATAGCTCTTATAGTCTCCAAGAACGGTGCGACAACACGGACAGACGGATATCGACTCGACTATTGATCCTGACCATTTTTGCACAATCTGCTACTTTCCAGCGGCTTTGACATTTTTATCATAGCTCAAGAGCATCCGTCAGCTGAGCAGCGGCACCATTCCATACCGGACCATCAGTCCGAACATTTAAAATGCATTACCACCTTGTCCTTTATTTGTCTGCTGAAGCCGTCGACTTTCAGGACCATATCCCAGTTTTTTCTCATCATCTTTTTGTTAAAGCCTAGGAATGGCTTCTCTGTGCAAATAAGCTCGTAGTGGCGATTTGAGCAGGACACTACATGTAGGTTGTGCCACAACTTGCTTAAGGTAGAGACAGGGAACACGTTGGCGATTCCCAAGTGAATGCCAATCAGCAAAATCTGCTCTGTTCTACCGGAACCGAGGTCCACCCAATATATTAAATCATTTATTCTCGTTATATGCAATTTCCAGGATCAAATATATGTGTGCATATATATAGGTTCCATCTTGAGACATCTCGGAGCGACACCGAAAGAATTTGTCCAACTTTGCCAAACACTCTGCGCAACACTGAACTCGATTCAAAACAAAAAAAAAACCTTGTAAAATTAGGGTTAAGAAGTTTTATTAATATTTTACAATGGAAAATTTGAAAACTAGATCAAGTGAGTTTTTTGCGAAAATTAAATGTGCCACAAGTTCATAAACGATATTACGATTAAATTTAGGTTTGACTTGTACTTAACAATACGTCTGGGTTATACATCCCGATGAATAATATTTCATCGCAACCTAAGGTTCTTCAAGTCTCGCAAATTGACTATGTCTAAACTAGCAGGGGATATTTATAAATCCTAGGAACTATACGATTTTGATACTACGATTATACAATTTGAAATCCTTTGTTCGCTGGCTGTTTTTTATGGCGCAGCCTTAGAGAAGAGAACGTTATTTCTGTAATAAACCCAATTTGTACCTTTTCCCACTTACCATTTTACGATATTCGCTACGCTTCTCCAATGACAAGTTGCACCAAGCCCGAGCACCCTCGCGCAAGTAAGTTTTCTTGCTTAGACCAGGGTTCTTTTGGACAAATTCTTTTAAAAAATTCAATAATCCGGGGTCCATCTGAAGGTCTTTGCTTACATTTTCTATAGCATTACTGGGCGTCCAACGAGGTGCCCGCTTGAGATAGTTCCGGGGCTTCCTAGGCTTAATTATACAAAAGGTTAAAAATTAAGAAATTTCTTAATATTTGCTCAAATTGTGCTCTTACCGCGAACAGTGCTTTCTGTGAAGGCGACATCTTGCCCCAGGATTTTGTACAAGTCACAAAAAAGTCCTTTGGTTCCAAATGCGGATGCTTCGGTTTGTATGCCATCAGAAATGTTTGGAATGCCTTTTGTTGTAGACGTCTTTTAGGAACTTCAAAAGTATTTTCCATTTTGAAATGAAATGAGTATTGTAAAATTTTCAGCAAATCAACTTTGAAGTTTGATTTTAAAGCTCTATGTGTGCTTTGATCTCTAAAAAAAACTTTGAAATCCTTTATTTAGACATAAAATAAACAGTTGGTAACCAACTCAGGCTTTTCCCCACGTTTATCAAAACAACCGAATTAGCAATGAGAAATTTAAACAAAAAAAAAATTTTCAAAAATTATATACTCTTATTATTCCACTGGCGACCCAACTATAGCGACTAGAATGCTCAAATTCAATAGGAAAGAAGTTGAAGACATTCCCAACACAAAAACATCGCTAAATCGCCGGAAAAGTTGTCAGAGTGCTTAAATCGTCGAAAAACATAAAATTAGAGATTATAGTTTTTTGGCTAATCGCGATACTTTTTTGCTTAAAAGTAACAGTTGGTAACCAACTCAGGTGTTTCTGCACGTTTATCAACGGAAAGGCGAACGGAAAGAAGAATTTGACCTACCTCCAATGACATACGGGGGTTGGCGAGGGTAGCGAGCAGAAGGCAGTGCCACTACTTTCGATAAAAAAAAATTTCGGGTGAAATCGTGAATGCTTCAATCTATTTTGGGCAAAGCGAAGTTTGTCGAGTTCGCTATAATCTAGCGAGCGAAACGAGCAGGGGACGGAGCCCCCTAGTATATATATATATATATATATATATGTGTGCTTTCGAAGTGCCTCGACGCTATCAGATTTAGAGGGAGGTTAGCGGGGGACATTCCAGAACTTTGTGATTAGTTATCGAAGATCTTTGTAAGCGATTGAGCTATTATAATGCAAAGCAGTACTTCTGCTTTGTCTAGCACGCAATTGCACCATATAAACACGTTTACGGTCATTCAATTCTGCACAAACCTCCTAAAAATGAGGTCAAACTTGTTGCCTAGTATTATAAGTCTGATTGCACGTCTTAAGGCTGAATTTCCCGAAATACGCACAGGTTATATGAAAAAACTCATTGCTTTCTTTACTCATACAAAACTTTGCACAGATATTTGTTTTTTTTTTTAAGAAAATGGGCACCATTTGTTTATCTGTATCATAACTTTTCATTTACAATCTGTTAGACGTTCAGTAAAAAACAAATTTACAAAATTCAAAAAAAAAAAAAATTTCAGTTCTTAATGACAATGAGTAATCCTACTAAAAGAACTGGTACCCAAAACAAAGCTAAAAAACTAAAAATTAAAATAGAGCCCGAGCAAGAAGCGCACACAGTCGAAGCGGCTCCTCAAGCATCCAATGTACGGCGAGGGAAAACCGTTCGAATAAGAGCGGCAAAAAGGAGAAACGGAGGTCTCAATATTGCCAACAATTATCAGCCGGGGACCAGCAAAGAAGCGGAAAGTCCTACCAATAACAATGTAAGGTTAGGATCACCACCATTGTTCAATAACCTTCAAGAATTAGTAGTAAGTTCGAGCAGTATGAGCAGTACAAACAAGCGGCAAAGTGAACTGACTCGAAATGGTAAAGAACCAGACGACGCTGCATGTGTGTCGGAGAGTACGAAACTAACTGTAACTGAACTGCCGACAACGAGTTTGAAGTCAATGGTGGCATCAGGTAATCGCAAGGTAGCGACATCTAAGACAGCTCTTTTGGACGACTTGTTAAAAGGATTGCCCATCGTATACGCCATGGCAGCTAGAGCGGCCTTACCTAGCATAGAGCCTGCTGAAGCAGACAGACAACATCGACTCAGATGGTTCAGCGCAGTTCTCTGCAGGTTGAGACAGAAGCTGCACAATATGTTTCCGCAGAATCTTTTCAAAACCTTGCAACTCAAGCCCAAGCAATGGCTGTTACGTAGACAAAAAACAGGAACGCCGTTCCTGCAATTGATCAAGTACTGGAAAGAGCATGGTTTCGAGAATATTGTTACCATAATTGGTCCGGGTGTTTCGAAATCAGCCAGCGTACCAGACTTGGTAACGCCCTGCCGAATGCTGGATAACTGCTTAAGCAAATACGAATTGCCAAAGTCTGTGCTGCTCTTGCAAAGGGATTTTTTTTTGCAGAATCCAAAGCCGCTGTATTCGATTATCAAGCATCTGCATTCGGGAGAGTTTGTGCCCACCATTGGCCACTTTTTCATACGCTTGCTGTACGAAAAGAATATGCTGTTGCGTCATATCACGATGAATATTGACGGATTGGAGCATGTGGCGGGTGTACCCGTTAGCAAGACCATAGCGCTTCATGGCAGCATATACAGTGGACACTGTATAGGATGCCAGTGCGCTTACTCAACGAAATTTCTAAGGAAAGCGCTGTTACTTCATGACGTGGCCAAATGCAGTATTTGTGGCGATTTAATCAAACCAGATGTGCTCTTCTCGGGGGAAAATACAACGCATGAGTTTACCAGTTACTGCCAAACGAATATAGCAGAATGTGATCTACTGGTAGTTATGGGTGTGCCCTGTTGTACCGAGCCCGTAAGCAGCTTAATACAACAAGTTGGCAGTCACGCTAAGCGGCTATTCATCGACTGCGAGCCGGAACTGTTTCACGAGCCGTGTCTGACTCCGGGTGCAAGTGCTGATCCAAATGTCTTAAGAGATATTTACCTTAAAGGGAGCAGTGATGATTGCGTCTTCAAGCTATTGAATAAACTAGGCTTAAAAAAGGAGTTTGAAGAACTTGTCACAGAACATAAAAAAGGTTTGGAACGCGAAAGAAAACAAAAAATAAAACTTATTTAGGCTAATTATTAAGTAATAAGTGTATTAGTTTGGATAGGATTGGTGAGAGGGCTCTTTAAAGGAAGTTGAGCACTCAGTGAATCTTGCCGATAAGGAGGGGTTAGGGGCATAAGTCATTATGATATCATTTATGAACCGCTCGCTACAAGCTGATACCCTTATGAACTCCAGAAGATCACTCAAGGGAAGTGTATCACTTACCCAAATGCGTGTCGTCTTTAGGAGAAAGCGCGCAAGTTGGTTCGTTAAAGAGACCCATAAGGGCCAAATGCATTGTGACCACTTATTAAACTTCTCCTGACGAAAAAGTGTCTGCAAACCAAATCTCAAAGTTCTTTCGTAAAGTGCTTAGTGACGTAGTGTGTATGTACATTTCGCTACACACTATATATTTATTAGTGTGGTCTATGGCAAGTTTTCAATTAGAGATTGAGAGAAATTTGAGAAATTTAAATTCTATTCAATTAGGTTATTTACTTAATTATTATTATAACTCTAATTAGATACAATATTTACAATATTAAGGAAAAAGATAATATACAAAAACAATTTACTTCCAATTAAGATTATAGCAAACAATGCGAGACAACAATAGTAAAAGCGTACTATAGATTTGTGCAATGTACGTAACAGGCAGAAGGATAATGGCCTGATATAGAACACGACTGCTCCAATCGGTGATTCCAAAGATAGCTATTCAACAGCCGCATTGAAGACCTTTCTCGCAGGAACTTCTTCATCCATACGCACAATATGTCCAAGTCAGTGGAGGAGCTGAATATTAACTCGCTTGAATATGTCCATCTCGGCGTAGATGGCTCATAGAGTTCGTCGTTCCATCGTCGTCACGCCAAAGATCACCATGCTGACATCGTTCTTCATTTATGATGGTGTGGCCAAGGGTGTACGAAATCCCTGACCATATCAAAAGTATAGTTTTCAACATCAATTTGAGAGTCTAACCGTGGCGTTTCTTTATTCAAGAAAAACATATAACTTGTCTTGCTCTCATTTACAACCAGAACCACCTCTCTCTTTCAATAGCCACCAAGAGTGGTTAGTACGACCAATTAATAGTTTCAATATTGTCATGTTCAGAGGTACTACGGTCTTCATCAAGTTGTCTGCAGCGATACCCTAACAATAACCCGTTATGCTGCTTTTAATCAAGCAAGAGATCAGCTGACGATTTGGTATGTGTCTTTTCCAGAACTTGGCATAGCCTGGAAAACTACTGATCTAAAATCTTTTAGTATTATAGTTGCGTTGCGTTGGCTTCACTCTGCAGAATGGACAACACTGACAAGAGTTGTCTCCTGTCCATATATTCTAGACTTTACCAGCAGTGAGTCCGAGTGTACCTTTTTTTGCATGCAAAAGTGCAAAAGTTCTATAAAACAAAGATTTCCCTCTGCAAAGCAAGGCAATTTTCGTGCGCAGCCCAAAAGTATGCTATACATTTTTTTCACAAGCAACTGCAAGCATTCACTTTCAAGTGCGAATTCTGAGCCTTCAAAATGCTTTGAAGGATTTCTTTGGCTAAAACGAACATGTTTCCAAGTGGTTCGTATATATAAAAGTAACTGTAAGTATTCAATTGCTAGAGAGAAAAAAAAGATTTGTAAAATATGCATGAAATTCCAATTGAACAACAAAACTGACCACGCAATTTGTGCAGCTTGGCATGGAGCAATCCATGTCAGTCCATGGCAATCCCATAGCACTCCGTGGCAATCCACGACTAGGCATGCTAAATGTGCAAGTGTTTCTCTTTTTTATTGTTCCCAGTTTTGGCCAGGCCGATGCCTGGGCAATGTAACGACGTAACCATTGAGTGCTGCCAAATTGCATCATAGCTCGTTTGCTAATCGCACTTATACAGTTACACTTGCCACGCTGCTGGCACACTCACTTAATGACGATGACGACTATGACTGCTGCTGCTGCTGCTACCACTAACCGTTGGTGTGGTGGTTTCTGTGCCTCGACGTGCCCAGTCATTGAATCCACAACAACGACGATGACGGCAGCGTCTTTTGTTTGTGGCGCCTCCGATGACTGCAACGAACGCGCGTGCCACCTAAACAGTTGCAGTTGCAACTGCAGTTAGCTGCCGCAGTGGCTCGTGCCAGCTAGTGGCAAGCAACCACCCATGGCCACTGGGAGGCAGCCTGAGGTCGCTCACTAGCTTGATCAGCAAATGTTGCAACATTTTGTTGATAGTGTTAAGTTTGATCATTTTGCAATGCTTACAGTGAAACTAGTTACTTTTCTTTAATTACACTTGAGGCAAAGTGCTTGGTTTTTTCGACTCAAAAAGTTACTTTCGGCTATTTTTTTGTTTTGTATCGTTTTTTCCTCTATTAGTTATGCGTTAGGTCTGGCTGGAACTTGCCGCTTAATGATGCTGCAAATCCAGTTTGTTTTTGTTGCACACATGTTAATGCATTGACTACAAAAAGTTGCAAGTCCAATGAACAGTGCAAGTAAATTGCAACGTGCCAAAAAAAAAAAAAACAAATATGAAGTGAGAAATAAGCGAAACTAATAAATGCAACTCTGAGAGTTGCAGCTAATATGTGGATGCTACGTGGGTAAGGTAATCAAGGCAGCCTAATAAAACGAGTTAGGCTTTAAATGCTGTATTTTATGGCTAAAAATACAGCAAAGCTTTTCCATAAAGTTAAAACGTTTCAAGCCATAAATGGAAAGTACAATTTTACTCCTTAACAAATTTCACCTACATCTTGCGCAGTGGTACACTGGTTTCGAGCTCCTCTGCGCTCTCAAAACTGCGTTCAACCTCTTAAAAGAAAGTCGACAAAGCAGCTGGACTTGATGACATCCCGACACAACTGTTACCACTAAAAATAATCTAGCACTATCATGCTTGAGCGGACAAAGAACAGATTCGAAAATACGCTCAGAACTTTGAGAAGGTCATTGACCGAGTCAACCGATAATGGATCTGGAAATCTTAATATCTTCTTCTTCTTAACTTAAGGCCATAGGTGGCTCTACTGGTCTCAAAGAAAACCTGTTTCATTGTTAGTCGCCTCATACGACAAGCTTTGACGTGCTCTAACTCTATCTTAATATAGGAGACGGATTCTCCCACTGTTATAAATAAGTCCTTTTCATGTTTCGTTTCACATAATGGACAGCTTTCGAAGTGCGACAAGGAGCTATTCGGTCGCCAAACTTATTTTTAGTACTGATTGAAGTACTGGCTGCCACCGTAGGTACATCTGAGAGATTTGATATTCAATGAAGCCACCTGGATTATGCCGAAAAATCACTTTCCTAGCATCTATACGAGGTGTATCAATTGCTACAGGACTAAAATAATGCACATCGAAGCCCATTGAGGAGATCATAAGCACAATGTCACTTTCTAAGCAGTTTTGTAACTTCCGATAGAGGAATAGAACTGGATGTTAATAAAGAATAAGTACAGCTTGCAGCACCTTTGGAATCCTGTCCTTAGTATGGAATTCCAGTCATATTTCCATACTGCTGTATGCCTTCTTATTCTTCTTAACTGGCCAAAACAACCCGTTAACTGTTCAACTGATCAACTTTTGTGGCGAAAGCTTTGCTTCCAATGGCACGCTAAAGCTGTAAGTAGAGTAGGTAGGCCAAGGACAACATGAAGGTCAACTGTGGTGGCTTCCGCCACGCTCAGTAGCAAAATGTGTGATCGTGGAGACAGCTGAGGTATCGTCCTGCAAACAGAGAGAGATGGAAGCACCTGGTAGTCGCCCCATGCTCCAGGAGAAGTTTAAGTGTTGCGGCCAACAGCAGCGTCCGGAATAAAAGAAGAAGATCATACGCATTTGTATCGGATATCGATCTTGTTAGGTAATTGATATCGATTTAATTAGCTAGACAGATGCAATCAAAATCTATCGTAAGATAATTGTAGTTTTTTTTTCAAAAACAAAAATGATACTGAAAAACGGGAGCTGCTTTTAAAGCTGGAGCCCAGGTAAAAAAAAATTGTGCCGTTACCACTTGGTGGCATTGGGTTTTGATGGCGTCAAGCGTTTGTGCCTTAATCTCATCAAGTTACGTAAGAAGGAATGGATTAAGCCGGGCGACATAATACTGATTGAGCTAACAGATTATAAGTACACCAAAGCGGATGTTATCATGAAGTATACACCGGAAGAGGTTCGTAAGTTGAACGCCTACGGCGAGTTGCAGGAGAAGAATAGCAGCGACGTTGAGGAAGATTCAGATGACGATTCAGATGACGACTCAGAGTTAGATGATTTGACGAGCTCATCGGACGGTGAAGATAACTAAAACAACAATAACTAAAACTACAGCAACGCCAACAAACACAATGACAAAATCTGCAACAACAACAAGAACTCTACCTTCGATGACTGATTGAGTATAACCACACACATGCACACGTCCAAAAAAAAAAGAAAATGAAACATCTATCGGAATTTCGTATTTTTTGTATTCAAAGATTAAGATTAAGAAATGAAGTTGAAAATTGATTATGCATCATTTTATTGCATCAAACAGAGAATCTTCTTTTCGAAGCTTACAAGTAATTTAATACGTATTAAACATGTGATTTCACAAAATCTCTGACAGATTAGCGATAGAAAAAAGAAATTGAAAGAACTTCTGAAGTGGTTGGATTCTAGGTGATAGGACTGGTGTAGTAGATCCTTAAAAAACGACTCCAAAATCTCAAGTTACCGCGCACTCATCACTTTGTAAGTCAGATATCTTCGTCTTCTTAAATGGCCATAACAACCCGTTACCGGGTTACAGCCTGATGTATTTCTTTCATTGGTATTAGGGTTTTACATGGTGGGTCCCAAACCCTACGCACAACCCTTTTTAGCCCAGAGGTGGCTCTACTGGTAGCCTCATACGACAAGCTTTGCCCTGCTGAGGTTATATTCTCTAACCCGCTCACCACACGGGTGACTGCTGTATGCCTGTGAAACCTGAAAAGCCCGTATCGCCACTTTGAGAAGAATGCAGACTATCTGTGATATATCCTGTGATATGATCTGATGGGCGCAAATTATTTCAAACTAAGAAAGTGGAACAAAAACTGTTTCATATACCTTCAGTACAGTTTTTTTGTTGTTTGTATAACGATTTGTTGCGAGAGTAAAGAGAATTTGGGCATATGTTGGCATACTCCAAAACAGTGTGTTCTAAGGGAGGACCTGGAACAGGATGAGGCTCCCTGATTGCTGTCTCCACCTTAACCAAGTTGACGCACAACCTATGTCCCCTGTTGAGCTTCTCTAAGCAGGACTTTAATAAGGTTGTGGTTTGGGAAAAACTGAGGAAAACCCTCCTCCCAACGAAAGATACATCAGACCGATTTGTTATGACTGACACAAATAAGAGAACAGAAATAGGGAAAAAAAGGAACGGTCCCAAATCTAGCAGGCATTTGGAGCTGCATGATTCGGCTGAGAGTTTTGAGTGGACCTTAAAGGAAACTGTCGAGTTAGAAGACGGCAGTGCACCCCAATGATGAAAATGATAAAAGTGGTTCCTATATATATATCTATACATATATAGGTTCCTCCACTGCATGTCGCTAAGTTTAAGGGAGCCTCAACAGGTCAATAGTCTCCTTATCCCTACCGGTTAAGGCTTTAAGGACTTTATCTCTACCACGGACACGTTGAACAATTTAGAAACTGATGCTCCCTCTCAGTGAAAAAAATTTCGAGGGACGGAAGGTTTTTGTTGATGGGCTCTTTGTCCTCTGCTACGACAGACGTATTTTAGATAAATTGGACAGCAAAATACTAGGTAGGGCGTCAATGGCGTCGTACCGAATCGATTGCAAGGCCGACTTTTTCTAACGAAGGAGAGCAATGGGTGACAAGCACGTTAAATGGGTTCGGCCGTAAGCTCAAAGAGCGTAAACAACTGTGTATCCTTCAATCCAATGAGCCAGAGAGAGAGAGCGAGAATCTTCCAAAGGTTGAACCCATGCACCTTATTCAAAATTGGCACGCTTAATGACAGCCTCAAACCTTTAAAGTTGCATAAAGCGATTACGCAGAGCTCTGGTCTTAAAAGAGTTCGAGTTGTATAGGGAGAATAGAAACTGTTGAACTGAAAAGTTGACACAGGATATCCCACAGTCAGGTTACACCTCAACTATCTGTAGCGTACTACATTCTTCTTAACTGACCATAACAACCACTTGCGGCCCCCCACCAAGCACCTCATAACATCTTTCATTTGGAGGTGCGATCTACACGGTGGGTCTCAAGCCTTAAGCATAACCCAATTAAAGTCCTGGGAAGACTTCGCTGTGCACATTACATCACTGCTCTAACACCAGGTAGTGCTAAGAGCAGCTAACCCGTAAACTTGGCTAACATAGAAGCAGGGAACAGGGAGCTTCGCCCTGTCCTAACAGAACACAGGGTACTAGAGTATTTACTGATTTTTTCCAATATTTTCTGATTCTTCTCAAAAGATTTGCATTGTTGCATCGAATGCAAAACGCTTAAGAATGCTCTTTTTTCAATCGCATTCTTTAAACAAAATTTGAAGTTACAAGTTGCCAATTTACTAGTTATGTTGTAAATTTGCTATATCCGTCTGATACAAACCAAGTCAACATTTTTCAACGATTTGCAGCCTTGATTGATTAATTATTTCACAGAAACGATATATGTGTACTCTACGATACAAAGAATACCAAGAGTATGCACACGGTAAATGCCCCAAGACAAGGTTAATATAGCCAATCCACAAAAGGGGGCCATAGCCAGCAATGCCTAAGCCTCTAGTGCATTCGCTTTCATAGTGATTGTGGTAACAACAACAACAGCGAAATACACACAAAGTGCAGCAGCGGCGTAGACAGGGATGAAGTTACTACTAAATTTCATATATTAGTTTCTTGACATGTATTCCTTGTAACGGGTCTTTGTGCAACTCTTACCT
Organism: Chymomyza caudatula; assembly: GCA_035041775.1. Classification (NCBI taxonomy): domain Eukaryota; kingdom Metazoa; phylum Arthropoda; class Insecta; order Diptera; family Drosophilidae; genus Chymomyza; species Chymomyza caudatula. The sequence goes on from JAWNKW010000145.1 coordinate 2,433,698, forward strand.
CAAAACCAGCTGTCTCTCACAACATCGGCAACGATGTTCCTGCTGGATCCCCAGGCAGTTCTGTTTCGTCACACCATAACTGGTAAAGGGCAGTTCTCAAAAGGTGTACGGCTTTCACATGCCAACGTAAAGCTCATTCGTGAAGAGTTGTATAGCTAAAAGCCCTGAACTTTATCACGAAAATAGCCCTTGGTCTTGACAAATGTTTGGAAATTGCTTTTTGACGGGTGTGCCCAATGATTGGCAAGAATAGTAGTGTTCAGAAAGAATTGAGTGCGTATTATGGGACGCTAGGGCGCTAGAGACACAAATTTAACCAGAAGACGCGCGTAAGCCCGTGGATGATGAAGTGAATTGGTTTGATATCTGACTCCGTTTTCCCCATCTAAAATCTATTAACATGGGGGAAGGACGAGTGTAAGCCTAATCTTCAAAACTGTGTTCACCTTTTGTCAATAGAAGACCCCGCTTCCTCCGCAATAGATTTACCTCAAGGAATGCCACAATCGCAACATTTTGATATAAAATTTGTCACAGTTACCTATTTATGAACGCCTTGTCGGCCTATGTTTTAAAATTGTACACTTTTTGGCCAAGAATACTGAAATTATGAGTATAAAATCAACTACAAATGAAAAGAGAGTACAGGCTATCCAACAGTCGGGACAACAGTCCGCAAAAAATGGTTTTTCGCTGTATTCTCGTCATAAGTAGTTATGAGGAGAATAATCGCTGCTTATGAAAGATTGATAATTACCTTTAGTAACTGTTCACAAATGACGTCATCACGACTATGAAGATTTTGAATGCTATGCGACCACACAAAAAGTGAAAGCAACCAAATGTTGATGGTTTGATCTCGTTTCCATCAAAATTAGACTAAAAAGCGATTAGAAATGTTCTTGCATATATTTTGATGATCTCTTTTAAACTAGAATTTAGAGATTACACAAAACTACTGTATCTTGGAGTTGGGATCGATTAGCTCGTTTATAGCGCATAGGTAGAGATATTGGGGATTGTCGCTCGCACAAGATTCGCCCGCCACGCCGCACGTTCTAAATACGGGCCAATTAACAACATTGGTAGTGGCATAGTTACAGGCCAGTAGATAGTTTTTCAAGTTATTCCGCTCATATGTAGACACGGCACAGCCCAGTGCCACGTTGCGCTCATTAACCACAAGCGTGAAATGACCAATAGGACTATACGAAATTGGATCTTATTAGTTGGTTTGGCGTTGCTAATTCGCCGTTTCCGTACTTACGGTCCTTTGTAGTTTTTCGGATAGGCCTTATAAAAGGCATCTTCCATGTTCTTGGACTCGTCAACCCAGGTATCCACGGCTTGTTTTACGATATCATCAATCTTCTTTGTCGAGCCTTTTGTTATGGACGTCAAGAAAAGGTTTTGACCGCTGTTCTTATAGATGTCGGTGTTTCTGCAGACATCGTGTCTCATGCGACACTTCCGCACATTAAGCTCGGCCAGTTTGGCCAGTTCCGAATCCCAGACTATGGTGGGCATACGGCAAGCAAAAAGCTTCGCGTTACCTTTACCATTAGCCCATTTTTGGCGCTGCAAATTATGTTGCTTCAAAATGATTTCCTCGTCGCTTTTGTTAAGTTCCACGATTGCAGCGTTATCCGAACAATAAAAGCCAAATTTCTGCAGCATTTAATAAATGTTAAAACGTTTTAGTTTTGAATATCGGATCGGGTTTTATGCTCACGCCATCATTATTGCAGGCTATATGCGATCTGCCAGGTTTGCAAAGCTTCTTATTACAGTAGTCCGTGGCTTGGCAATGAGTCAGCCAGCATAGACCTAATATGGTCAGAACAGTTCCAAATGGAGTAGTCATAGTTCAACTGCAGTTGTCATGGGTTAAAGGCGCTCTATATATAGCGAGCCCAATGCCGGAAAGACGTGCATCAGCTAAATTATGCATTAGCCACGACATTGATTGCTTTTGCCACTTCGTGACAACGATAAGCCCAACTATTTCCAAATGGTATGAAGTCATTTTGACAGTCATGCGTTCCGAAAATTCTTGAGCTGACGAAGCGTATTCAAAAATTACACCCATTCGAAGAAACGAACATTTAAAAGTAAATATGCAAACGTATTTAGTCTTCAACGGAGAATCCAACTGAAAGGCGCTTCACTTACGTTTGCGGCAATGTTTCTGTTTTGCGTGTTAAGGATTCGGTTACGGTTATACGTTTTGATCGGGTATTTGTTACGGTTTCTTTTACCAAATGCGTTATTATCGACTATCGATACCGCTCACACTTCTTAGACTTATTTATATTTGGGTTTACTGATTTCGAATCCGGCAAGTGTTTTCGATTTTCTAGTACGGTTTTGGAAAGCTGTGAAGTCAGCATATATTGTATTACTTGCGAGCCTTACTTCAAATTAAACCCTTGAAAACCCTTGTTTTCAGACGGTTTTGGTTCAGCTTCACACAAAGATGAATTAAAGGGCCATGTTTTAGTCAAGGGCCTTGCATTGAACTCAAATTTGTTGCCTAGTGCAATAATAGTCACCCAAAATTGTCCATACTGCTATTTTCTTGACTGGCATGCTATCCGGTTATCGAGTTCTTTTAAGCCATCTCTTCTATGGGACAGGACCTTGTGTTTTCAGTAACCTCGGACTCGTTAGTGAAAGTGCTGGAGTAAACCTAATCGAATATACACGAAATCGCGATGCACTTAAACAATCGGGTGCTGGGACCCAAAGAACGGCAGAGCATTTCGATTGTCCTCGTGCCGAACCTAGGTAGAAGTCAGGTTGCCGAACTCAACTTCTTCATTTGCTACTTATGGAAATTGGTAATTCATATTGCTAATAATATATATATATATTATATGTGCACTACATATTCCTTATAGAGTATCATAAAATATGTGATGGCATATACTAAAACACTTCATAGGCTCGTTGATTGACGAAATATAAATGCATGTCGAATATACCCCGTGGTATCAAGCCGTCAAGGCAAGTGCTCACGTTAAACCAAATCCGGTGTAGGTACTGTGAGCCTCTGTAACTCAAATTTTAATAACTTACATTTTTGGTCTAAGTTTGTGAAATAAAGGGCAATGTTTTGGCCAAGGGTCATTCATTGAGGTCAATTGTGTTTATCTTCTAAACCCTTTACCGGATATAGAGCGTCTTAGATTCGCGAGCGCGAGTTCCTTTCGACACGAAATTCGAAGCCTTTCTTCAACCACCGCATTGAAGACCTTTCTCCCAGCAGCTTTCTTCGTCTATACGCCGATAATGGTCGAGCCATCGTAGCCGCTAAATATTAATTCGCTACACTATGTTTATGTCGTCAGCGAGTTCGTAGAGTTCGTCATATCATCGAATGCGGTATTTATTGCCAACCCGTAAATGGCCAATGATCTTACGGAGTGCTTTCCACTCAAAGAAAGAATGGTGGTGTTGACAAAATTTTGAAAAAAAATACCTTAAAAGGCTGATTTTTTCAATGGTGCCAGTAAATGGACGGTTTTGGTTCTGATCTCAGCCATCTTTGATATGAAACATCCAATGGCGCCTTGGGGGTAAAACCGACCTCATGGTGGCACATGAATGAGCTTGAAATCGCGCCAACAAAGTTCTTTTTAAAGCTTCGTGAATTGCTGAAAACAGAAATGGAATCCTCTTAAATCGGCGTTAATCTTTGCAGCGATCCATTCTTCTTCTTAAATGGCCATAACAACACGTTAACGTGTTATAAAGCAATCCTCCAAGCGCCTCTGCTTGGCGCACGCCTTCTACAACCGGTAATACTAAAGTTAGCTAGCGTGCTGTATACCTGATCCTTACAACGGAGACATGGCCTGCCAATATGAAGACCTTTCTCCAGTAGATTCTTCATCAATACGCACAACATGGCTAAGCAAGCGCTCATAGAGTTCGTCTTTCCATCGAATGTGGTTATTGTTGCCAACGTGTAAAGGGCCGCTCAAATACTCCTGTGGCACCATCCATGATCCATCGGCATAAAGGTAAGCGGGAAGTATGAGCGTCCTATAGAGTGTTGGAGTTCTGTCTCTGCTATCCATCTGCTTACTGAATAACATCTATGGGCAAGAGTGATTCTCCGCTCGATCTCCATGCTGACAACCTTTTTCATCGTGAAAGACAAAGAAATCCTTGACAATATCCAAAATATAGTTTGAGAGTCCAACCAATGATATCGATATCATCTGCGTATGCACTGGGCACTTAGTTCAGCCTTTCGCAACATATGCCAAAGTTGAAGAGATTGCAAAAGAGGGCATCACCTTGTCTAAAGCCTCGCTCGGAGAAGCTCTCTCCTACCTTGACGCAGTTGCGTTTGTTGCTCTACGGCATTCTGCAAAGTCGCAACAACTTTGCAGGGATTCCAAACTCAGACAGTGCGGCATGTACGATATGAAAGCACAATGTGAATTTTAGATTTTTTTGTAGAAAAACTTTGAAATCCGCATATGCATCTAAGACAAAGTTTGCACTAGCTTCGGCGGTGATTTTGATGGCAACACAACTTTTCCGGCAAAACTTAATGTCATGACCACAGTGGCATTTTTTGGGATTGAACTTGGATTTGATAAGCTCTAGTCCAACTTTGCAGCCGCTTTTGAGTTTAAGACATTCCTATAATAGGTTTTGGATCCTTGAAGTGTATTCTCAAGCTAATTGGGAGGGGGGATTGATCCCCTTAACTACCCCTGCAAGCTAGGCCTCTTAATTGCAGCAACAACTATCGCAAGCAACAACGCAGGTGTCAGATTAAGAGCCGAAACTTAAGTTGGAGCTTTCGGAGCAATCGGCGAAGTCAGAGAGTCAGCTGAGGCTTCCCTGCTTTTGTTGTTGTTTTTAACAATTTGGCGCATTGCGACATTTTTTGCTTGCCAGTCGTTTGTATTGTATTTGAGCGAGTTCTGCCACTTGACCAGTTAGTCTGGTCTGGTCCAGGCCAGGCCAGGGCAGGCTTAGCCAGTTCATTCATTCCATTCATTTTGATTTGCAGCGTGGCAACTAGTGACCATTCTCTCTCTCTCTCTCTCACTCTCTGTGTCCATATGTATGACTGCATGTGTGTTGCCGCTTGAAAATGCATCTGTTGGTTCGTTCACTTGTTCGATTTCATTTGGACTCAAAACTGAGTAGCGCCAAAACCCAAACTACAAGACAGCAAAAACGCCAAGTTGTTATGGTTAAATACACTACATAAAGTGGAGGGTATAATGACTTAGCCACCCCTTAGCAACCCATACTTTAGCAGACAACGTAGTTTTCTCTAGTTTTGAGCTAAAACTTGGTGACTTTTTCAGAGAAATGGCGATTACACTATGCATCAAAAAAAAAGCCTATGTCTAAAACATAATTTTTCCGGTACATTTTGGGTCATTCATTTCGAAACCGGAAACCACTTTGGATTTTCTAGAAGCGTTTTCGAACTATCGCTATTTAAAAAAAATCGAGATTTCGAGAGTTACGAAGTCAGAAAATCCAATATTACTCGGGAACCTTACGCATGAATTGTAACTCGAATTGGAGATAATTAAATATCAAATCAATGTTTTTCAGACAGAGTTTTGGTCTAACTTGATTTGATTGCAAATGACAGGGCAATTACTCCAAATGAATTAAATCAAAAACTAAAAAAAATTTGTAATGTGTTATTTTTGGATTCGATAAATTGATTCTTTGCGAACATTTAATCGCCAGTTTGAGCACAATCGGTAGCAAAATGGAGAAGTTATTAGGGAATATTAAAAAATTGCCACGATTGAAAATTTGTTTGAATTACCGTAAAAAATAAATCAATACAAAAACTCTGGAGTAACACATACCTTTTCCGGTATATTCGGAGTCGCTGATTTCAAATCTGGAGACCGTTTTGAGGTATCTAGAACGGTTTCCAAGTTATCGCTGTTTCAAAAATTTGAGTTTTCGAAAGTTGTAAAATCAGCTAATCTCACATATCTCGAGAACCTTACTACCGATTGAGATGACATCGCAACAGTTTTAGGTCGTTCTAGTCGATTTTACGCCCAAAGCGCATCCGTGGAAGTTTCTCATCAAAAAGTACTCGATTTCGTGACCCCAGCCCGTGCTGCATACAGCCAGCGTCCGTTTTTAGTATAGAGAATGGCTTCAGTGTCTCACACAACACGCTCTATAGATCCTTTTATGCGATAGAAAGAAGAATGATACTACGTTTGTGGTGTCCTTCTTGAGGAGAAGTAAGTGGACATGCTCTCATCTTCAGACATGTTCTGCAAAAGAGCTGATGCATGCACTCTACTAACTCCTAATCCTCGCTAGTCTTGAACAACTCTGCGGGCAGGAGAAGTGCACCTATCTATGTTCACTTGGTTGCTACCGTCACGGCATACGAGTTTACGCCCAAGGCGCATCCATAGAAGTTTCACATCAAAAAGTACTCGATTTCGTGACCCCAGTCCGTGTCGTGTCCTTAGTAAAGTGTATGGCTTCAATGTCTCTTACAACACGTTCTATAGATCCTTATATGCGATAGAAAGTAGACTGATGATGGAAGTGGATATGCTCTCATCTTCAGACATGTGCTACAAAAGAGCTCTCTACAAACGCCTAATTCTCGCTAGTCTTGAACAACTCTGCTCGCAGGAGAATTGCACCTATCTACGTTCACTTGGTTTTACAAGGGAAAAGTAAGCATTTTCCGAATGATGTAAAGAATGTACGAACTCGCTACATAGTTTAGTTACAAACTGTACCTGTAAATGTAGCCAATCGTTTTGAACCAAAAAACAGTATCTGAACTTCGGCGTTCAAAAGCTGGCCTTACGATATATGTGTACGTTTTGCTTTTTTCTTACGGCTTGTTTATTTTGTGGCGCTTTTCCACACTTACGCACACACACACACACACACACACACACACACACACACACACTTGAGCTGCATCGTTGGGCGCTGCTCGGTTCGGTCTTTGGATCGGCCAAGCTCTGTTCGGCGTGTGTATGTTGCATGTTGCATGTTGTCCAATGCTCCCAACATTGGCGGCGCTTGATCAGTCGCGGTTTTTACTTTCATCGCTTCGGTTGAGCATTTCGGCAACAACATTGCCTACTGGTCTTTAATGTGTCCAAGCAAACAATTTGTTTGTTGTTAATTTTTTTTTGGATTTTTTTTCTGTTGTTCTTTGAGAAAATTGTCTATTATTGTGTTTTGTTATAAGTGTTGTTGTGGCTATTACCATTGTTATAAATATATGCATACTTAGTTTTTCTGTAATCTGTGCAACTAAACAATTGAATTGCACTATGTTGCAACACTTATATGCTTCGAATTGCATTCAGTGAGCAAAGTGGCCAAATATTGCAATACCAAGTGAACAACCCAGTTGCTAATTGATGAGCCCAACGGTAAAAGATACCCGAGTCAGGTAGGCTAAAGTACCGCTGCACATGGATATACCCATATGAATATAATGCACTATGTACGTAGTGGAAGTGGTCCAAGTGCAACTGCAGCAGAGTTATGGACCGCTCAAAGAGTCGCTGTAATTAGTATGGAGCTCTTAAGTATCGAGTATTGAGTAAGCTGTTAGCAGTGTTTTTACTTGATTTACAACTACATAAGTATACATAATGTTGGCTATTATCTGGTATGTCATTAACAGTAATCTTATACTTAGCGTCTTTGAGTTATGTGCTATGAGTGCACTCAAATTTTCAACGACACTGAGTGCTAATGAATTTCGTAAACATTTTTTTCGGTTGCAACCTGATGTTTAATTTGATTCGATGATTCGATTGTTTGAAGTTGTCACATCAATAAATCTCTACTATGATGCACGGCTGAGTGAGTGGGAGTTGGCAAAAAAGTACATTTAGTATACTCAGAGTGCTTTGTGAGTGTATGTAAAGCAGAACATTCAGTGTACTCAGTAAGCTTAAAGCACTCATTTTACAACTACCTTTGCTTAGACTTCGAAAGAAGCTCGTAGTCACACTTAAAAGTTGCTGCTAAAAAAGAAAACATTCAATGCATTGCCACTTCTTATGTAACTCAAATGTCGCTGATGTCATCAAGTGCTCGTGCTTTCTAAGCAATAGCAGTGCACATTCCTTCATTCTTTGATATTGCAAAACCTAACTCATAAGAGTAATGGAAACACTCATTCATTTAATTAGCTTGTAGCGACAACATTCATTTATGCTCTCTTTCATTTTGCGAGATTGATAAGTTATCAGTTTGTTTGACTAGAGTCTTGAAAAGTCTCATTCATTTCAATTCATAAAACTGCACAGACAGTAATCATTCATGGTCGCATTCATTTTGCGTTTGTATGTTTCATACACCTTTATAAACGCATTCATGCACAACTTAACTACTTGTATTACCAATTTGTTTGAATTGAGTCTTGGAAATACTCATTCAGTCTCAGTTATTAGACTGCAGAGACAGCATTCATTCATGCGCTCATTTAGTTTGCGAATGTGTGTGAGTCTTTGGATAGAGCTTTAGAAACACTTAATTATTCACAGCATTCATTTATGCGCGTGTATGTGACAATGTGCCGTTTTTGATGCTATATGCAAAACTCAATATAATCAATATTTATTACGTCATTGCCTTAGTTAAGCCAGAGGCACATTCACTAAAGCTCATGCTGCACACATTCATTTACTTATAATGAGTGCATTCATGCAGACTTTCTGTAAGTAGCAGACTTTATTGTCTTGAAAGCAGCGTAAAACATTCATAGATATTTTCAAATAGCTTTTTACGTTGCTTAAACTTAAAAAAGAAACTGTTTTTTGATGGAATTCCCTGCTTGTCAGCATTCATCTTCATCACCATAAGTCATAGTAATGTATTACTTGCATATTTTAATGGTTACCACGACTCTTTAGCTGCTTTTGAGTGCTTGCAATTATCTGCATCAATCTTCAATAGAAGTTCACTTTTTGAAGTCGCCAAATATGGATCTCTTTAAAGAACTCTTAGAACTAAACATTACAAGTAAATTGCATAATCTTATGATATTGACATGTTTTTTGGAAGACAGCAGCGCAGCTCATCCAGTCCCGTTGCAATTGAACAGCCTTCAAGGCGAGACGCGGAAGTTGTATAACAACAGCGCCACTGGCGGCATTTTCCAGCTTTATCGTGGCCAAAATGCAACGACCAGTGGACCAGCGCATTGGTCACAACAAGTTTAACAAGTTTTACCAGGAAATTTTGCAATTTTCCTCTTTTTGCTTGCTTTAGCAGGCTTGAGCTCAGGCTCCGGCTGAATCACCAGAGAGAGAGAGAGAGAGGGACAGAGATCGTTAGAAAATGCAAAAAATATCAAATAAAATTTTAAAAGTTATGCAAATGAAAACTCTATTTGCATGCGTAACTGTATAAAAGCAAAAGTTGCAGCTTTAGTGCCCGTTAGTTAGGTAGCTCTCTAATCTGGATAAACTCTTGCCTAATTGCAGCTCACAAGCCCCAGGATGACATTGCCAGCTTCCAGCGCCGAGGAACCCACTTAACACTTACGAATATGTCCATAGTTTAGTCAGACATTCAAGGTCAAACATAAACAAACAAAAAAACTTTGCAGCAGTCAAAATGTTGCAACAAATGCTGCTTATTGCCGTGCTCGCGAGCCCAGGCTGGGCGCTGAGCAACACCACAATGGCGCCCAAGCTTAATGAAAGCGAATGGCAGGCGCTGACCAGATCGCATCGCTTTACAAGTCGCGATAATATAACCATACTGCACGAAGTCAATGCTGAGGAGAAACCCTTCAGCTTGAATACCCATGAGGTATTGCCACTTAAACCGGTTAAGAAGAAGAACTACCGGCCGCTGGAGAAAACGCTGCCCAGCATAGATTATATTAAAACGCAGGCACCCAAGGAATATGAGCTGCATCCGGTTACATTTGATTTTAATCTGGGTGATCTGGAGGATCTGGAGCATGAGACTATCAAAAAGGGTGATCTAAGCAGCGAGGAGCAGCATCTATTGCACATAGCCAATGCGGATGAGCTCAGCTATAAGCCAACCAATCCGGATGACAGTGAGCTGATTACTGTGGACATAGCAGGATTGCCAGACGCTGAATCCAAGAGCAGCAGCACCACACCCTCGACCACCACCACCACCAGCACTACAACAACAACAGCCAGCACCACAACCACGCCCAGTTCGCATATATTAAAGATTCTGCGCAGCAATAAGCCCGTTACGACTAAGAAGGGCCGTGAGCTGCTCAAGCAAAGCGATGCTGATATGCAACTCAAGACGCTGGGAAGCACCATCAATAGCATCAATCGCAATCTGGGCAGCAATGCCACAGCCAATTTCAGCTCCAGCATGTCTGAAAGCCTTTACGGCTCAGCCAATTACTTTCAAATCGTCACAAATCTCTATGATCACTTTTACTGGCAAATCTCCGAAATACGCACAAATGTGCGCACGGGCTGTGGCCTCGAAATGCAGGCGTATCTGACAGCGCTGCATGCCAGCTACGAATGGGCGCAACGCGGTAAGCCGTACTGCTCTAGAATATAAGTTAAACCGTAGCCCCGAACTTGATATCTGTTTTCAGCCTATGATGCTTCCGGACACTATCGCGGTCAGATGTTCTTTGGCAACGACAAATGGCTGGGACAGCTGAGCTTCTGCTATGAGCTGAATCAACAGCGTCACGTCAATGATCGCAAGCACTTTGAGCTGGAGTTCTATGTGGCTGATGTAGTGCTAAACTTGCCGAGCTCGAATAGATCGGTAGGTAAAACCATAGCAATTCGGAAAATAAGGTTTCCAGCAATGTCCTTATCCAGCGAGAACCAAAGAGCATGAATTTTAACGGACTGGAATCCTTGGCAATTACATTGAGTAGACTTGCTGAAAAGCGACCATTCCCAAGACATGTGACTTCTTTCTCTTTTCCCATTTGGCCTACAAGTGAGTCGGCCCGACAGCGACAACAACACAAGCCGCCTCCCACGTCCACTGTCTTGGAAATCATCGCCTTTCAGCAAAAATTTTGAAATTTTTAAAAGTCCAGGATTGCACCCTATTTCTTTCAGGCTCTTGACCAAAAAAATTGAGAAAACCAACATTAAACTGCACAACATGTCACTTTTATGCAGAAATACAATTAATTGCTTGAAAATATCGCACTAGTTTGAGCAACATTTTCCACAATTGAAATTGCTGCCTAACACTGAACCACATTTTCCAACACTGCCACTATTTAGCACATTAACTTCTTGTATGAAAATTGTTTGCAAGCCAATGTCGCATTAATGTCAACAATAGCTGGCCAAATCGAAGTGGCTACCCAACACTGAACTTTTCTGCATTAGCTACTTGTATGCAAATTGTTTGTAAGCTTTAATTGCTTGTATGCAAATCGTTTGAGGACAAATCAAGCATTTATGGTCTTTACCATTAGGCAATATTTTCCCATTTCCAACACTGACACTATTTAGCGCTGCATTATTTGCTTCTATGCAAATTGTATATAAACAATTTACGCATTTCTGTAAATTATACACGTCAAAATTTAAATCGTTGCTTAATAAGACAAATTTTTCAACACTGTCCCTTTTTTTGCTGCAATAATTGCTAAATGCAAAATATATTTTATTTATTTTTTCAAATTTTCCAACACTGACACTTTTAGCACTGCAATAATTGCTTGTATGCAAATTGTTTGAAAGCTAATATTGCATTTAACAATCGCTGCCAACGAATGCATTTTTTTCCAACACTTAACCTTTGTTTGCGAATCATTGCATCAAAATTTCATGAAATCGTACTTCTGTATATTGTGATTTATTGCTTATATGCAATATAAATATATAATTTATTAGATCTTGCAAATAACCGACTATTTACATACATATTTCTGCATTGTCACTTTTGCATACAAGCGATAACTGATGTAATACACACTGGCCAGCAGTGGTTTTGTTTCCTTAGCTTGTCAACGAACATAGGAGTGGGGCTAGATTTGCTAACCTAGCTGGCAGCTAATTGGAGCTGATACACTGAGAGAAATAGGCACAAAGTTTCTTATATCACGAATGAAAAATATTAAGAAATTCGCCTTTAAAATAACACTTCGGGCAACTATGCCTTATTTTTAGGATACTTTCAACGTTTCATATGAGCGTACTATGCATTTTAAGACTTTAAGCAAAGTGTCCTAGGATTCAAGTTTTTCAAAAAGTTTCAGTTTCACTGAAGTGCAAAATGTAAGCATTTCGAGCACTGATATAGCCATATATTTCTTTTTAAGCTGCGATTTGTCCAAAAGCAATTCGTCATTGTGTGAAAAAGTATCATTACAGATGTCGACAAGCGGAATTTTGAGGTTGAAAACTTAAGGTCAAACTATCTAGAGAATTCTGCACCACCACTGATATAATACGAAATTTGTAGAACTTTGTTTCAAGCCATTAGACTTAGAGGTTCGGGAATCTGCTCACCCAGATGCTTGAGCCTAAGCTGCCGCACTTCAGTTCGTTCGTTGCACCAACTGCGTTTCACTTGATTTCCGTTACCGTTTTTGCCATGTTACTAATCTCAGTTGTATTTTTTTCCAAGCAGCAGCTGTTGCTGAATCTAGGCGAGTGTCTGCCTAAATCCTGTTCGGCTCATGATGTCCAATCCATACTGACGCTGGATCCTTATGCGCGCATGCTGATCGTGCTGGGCGCCCATAATGCTTCCGTGCAGCAGCCGCCGCTGCAAGTGCTACGCGTACGCACTGTGCCCGGCAGCTACAATCACTGGCGGGAGCTTAAGTTTCAGTTGTTCATGTGAGTAGAGTGGCCTTACAGAATGCCCAGTAGAGCTGACTTCTTTCTTATCCCCAATTTTCTTGGCTTACAGAAGCTTTCTGCTAACGCTGGCGCTGGTGGTGCTGGTCGCAAGTTGCTATCAGCTGAAGATAGATCGTAGACATATGGTGGCTGTGCCCATACCAGCCATTAGTGCCAAGTGTGACATGACCAATAAAAATGGGGACTACGAGCCCTACTATGGCAAGCCCTTTGAGCTGTTCCAAATGCGTCCGTTGGGCAGCAATGGCATTGTGGGCACCAACGATAACGCGGCAGACATAGATGTCAATGGCAATAGGCAGCGCTGTCTGGAGTCTGCAGCTGCAACGGAGAATCTGCCTGCAGAGATTTTACCCGGCTCGGCAGTGTCTGTGGGCGAGACAGGCCCGGGCGCTGCTGCCAAGCAACTCGAAAAGACTGAGATGGCCGATTATCAGGTGGAAACGGGTAGCTGTGCCGGTGTGGCTGGCACCTACGAGGCCGAGCAGCCCATCGGTGCGTTTAAACATAATTACTTTGTCACTTTTTATAGGGAATATCGAAATTTCAGGCCTACATCAACAGTTATTACTGTGCTTTGCCTTGCAAACCAATGCAAAGGCCATTCTCAACATTGAGAAGACAAAAGAGGTAAGTTTAGCCAGTTAGTTGCATGATACTTGAAATCAACTTATATAGTTTTCAAAATCTCGATATCGCAACTTACCTATCAAGCTAAAGATCAAATCAAGTTAGACCAATATGTTACTTTCTAAGGGACACTAGAACGATATTAAAGCCTTTTACCTAGCGTTGCAATTTGGAATCGTGATAATTCGAATACCGTGATAGAAAATCCAAAATGGTTGCCGATCCTGGAAAAGGCATGTTTTAGACAAGGGCCTTTTATTGAGTTCAAATTTGTTGCCCAGTGTAGTTGAAATAATACGCATTCAAAACTTAGTGAAAGTTCAAAGTAACTGTAAGCAAGTTTAGTCCCCAGATCATAGAGAGTTGGGCAATCCAATGTACAGTTTGAAGATAAAAGTTCAGAAGTTTAATTGATTCTGAACAATCCAAGCGTTTTTTGGAACTAGTATGTCAGAGCTGTTTGACCCCACTCTAGTTTAAACGACTGAAAGACTTGTGAACTAGCATATGAAGGGGTTAAAAGACAGAAAAAGAACGAGAAACAAGGATATTGTTAAAAAAAAACATGTAAATTAAGAATTTTCGAATAAAATTTCAGAAGAACTAAAGTTCAGATGTGAATGGAGGCGTTCGATTAGAAAAATAATTACCTACATATCGCTGGTCAGCTGTGTGCCACGGGAAGCTAGAGCGATGCAAATTAGATATTGCTAAATGCAATAGCAAAAATGTAACGCAGCTTTTGCATGCAAGCGATAATCGCACTTTTTGCAAGTAAGCGATTATTTCATAACTATGTATAAATCCGATAAGCGAAAATTCAGGGTGGTACCGTTTACTTCGCAATAACGCAAAGTTTTCGGGTGAAACCTATGCCGTTCAAAAGATAAAATGCTTGCGGTTCGCAGAATTTGTATGTTCATCAAAATGAGTTGCTTATATTTTGGCACAGAGTAATCGATTATAGGTTTATCCATCGATTTAATAAAATGCACTGTTGAAAAACTTCAATAGCTAAACTGTGCTACAAAGTTCGCATAGAACCAGGAACGTTTGACCGTCGCATTGCATATGTGCGATAATTGCAATTAAGCGATTTTCATATAAACGTCTTGGTACTGAAACTAACCTCTTTTTGCATATAAGCGATATGTATACCATATGTAGAAGTAATGTATTGCCTTTTCAGTCACACACATCTTGCTTGCATGGACTGCGCGTGTTTTCAGTGCTCTGGACGATGATGGTGCACACATATCTGCAAATGTTTGCCATAGGCGAGAACAAGGTAAGACTTCGGCTATGCGCCTACTTTCGGAATTCTTCTTTACTTCGCTCTTACTCTCTCCCTCGCTCTTCCGCTCAGTTTGAACGCGTGATTACGGAACGCTCTGTGTGGTACCAAGTCATAGGCAATGCCACCTTTTCCGTGGACACCTTCTTCTACATAAGCGGCCTGCTGGTCACACTGCTCTATCTAAAACAGGAACGCAAACATCCCTTGGACACGTCTCCATTTCTGCAGCGCAGTCTTCTGGACACCACGATGATGCTCTTATATCGATATTTGCGTCTTACTCCTGTATATCTGTTCGTTGTACTATTCAATGACTTTGCCGTCAGGTGTGTACCTTTGTCTTATGCCCAACAAAAAGTAGCACGCTTTAAATCGCTTTGCTTTTTGAAGGCAAGGTGTCGACTCTTCCGTTTTTCAGCCGGCCAAAATCGAGCGTAATACCTGCCGTCTCTATTGGTGGCGTAATATACTGTATATCAACAACTTTTTCCCGCAGCGTGAGATGTGCATGATGTGGAGCTGGTATTTGGCAAATGATATGCAATTCTATGTCATGGCCATACTATTGCTAGCCTTATCCAGAAAGTAAATCCTATGGGGAGTCTAAACAAAAATGCAGTGCTCTCATTTTGCTTTATCTTGCAGATACTTCAAGGTTGTAGCGCTGACACTTGTTACCTTTTTGCTCAGCTCCTGGGCTATCTCGGGTCTGATATCGCTGGAGCATCAGTACACACACAAGGTAGCCTTACCCTTTGAGTCCTTTGACTTTCTATACGACAAGCCCTGGCAGCGTGTGGGCGCCTATATAGTGGGTAAGTTCTCATTAACTACATTAGCTAAGCCAATTCTTTGCAGCTACTTACATATTGATCTTCATCTTCATAAAGGTATGCTATCGGGCTTTGTGCTGAACAAGGTCAAGTCGCCACCACAGATTTCCATGCGCCTCAATCTGTCGCTCTGGTTCGGCAGTGTGGGTCTTCTACTGCTCGTCGTGCTGGGCGTCTGGCAGGGTGAACTAAGCACCATTAATACCGCTTTCTATGTGGGCGTTGGTCACACTGCCTTTAGCTGCGGCCTTGTCTGGATTGTGCTCTCCTGCTGCTGGGGTCTGGCGCCCACTGTCAATGGCATTTTGTCATATCGCGTGCTCTTGCCTCTCTCACGTCTCACCTACTGCGCCTATCTCATTCATCCCATTATAATGTATATATGTTCATCGCGTATGAGCGGCACGGTGCATCTGGAGAACTCAATGATTTTGACCATGTTTCTGGGCAATGCGGTGGTTTCGTTTGGTGTCGCCTTTGTTTTATCCGCGCTATTTGAGGCGCCTGTCATACGCATTCTTAAGATTTGTTTTAAGAAGTGATCGAAATCTTTGAACAGAAATAGAAGGCTCTCAATTTGTTTGTAATTGATTCTAGTTTGGATTTCTTATACTGCATAGAGCCCTATAAATATATGTCTATTTCTAAGTGTACATAACTGTAAAAATATGCATACACTATAAGATATATTGAGCCCCCTTCTATTTAGCATAGCTTCCAATTGGTTTTGTTTGTGAGCGCATTATAAATACATGATAAGCATAAATCGAATATTGAAGTTTCAATTTATTACAGTGCTTTAATGACGGGGAATTGAACGAGTGGGACAAAGTTGTACTTGCAACTTGTTAACTTTAACATTTCTGTAAAATGGGAAATTCTGTTGCACTGCATAGAAGAGGGGGCCTAATTATGGTGTGGGTTGAAATCGCGAAAATCTGTTACGGGGGAAGGGGGTAAGATATCGACATAATTCGACAAACTTGTACTGAATAGGTATAATTTGGTAAAAAAAAATTTTCTGTAGCTCTTATAGACTCCGAGAACGGTGTGACAACACGGACAGACGGATATGTCTATATCGACTCGACTATTGCTCCTGACCATTTTTGCACAATTTGCTACTTTCCAGCGGCTTTGACCTTTTTATCATAGCTCAAGAGCATCCGTCAGCTGAGCAGCGGCACCATTCCATACCGGACCATCAGTCCGAACATTTAAAATGCATTACCACCTTGTCCTTTATTTGTCTGCTGAAGCCGTCGACTTTCAGGACCATATCCCAGTTTTTTCTCATCATCTTTTTGTTAAAGCCTAGGAATGGCTTCTCTGTGCAAATAAGCTCGTAGTGGCGATTTGAGCAGGACACTACATGTAGGTTGTGCCACAACTTGCTTAAGGTAGAGACAGGGAACACGTTGGCGATTCCCAAGTGAATGCCAATCAGCAAAATCAGTGCTCTGTTCTACCGGAACCAAGGTCCACCCAATATATTAAATCATTTATTCTCGTTATATGCAATTTCCAGGATCAAATATATGTGTGCATATAGATAGGTTCCATCTTGAGACATCTCGGAGCGACACCGAAAGAATTTGTCCAACTCTGCAAACACTCTGCACAACACTGAACTCGATTCAAAAAAAAAAAAAAAACTTTTTTTTATTATTATTATTATTATTTTTTATTATATTATTATTTTATTAATATTTTACAATGGAAAATTTGAAAACTAGATCAAATGACTTTTTTGCCAAAATTAAATGTGCCACAAGTTCATAAATGATATTACGATTAAATTTAGGTTTGACTTGTACTTAACAATATGTCTGGGTTATACATCCCG
The DNA here is from genome assembly GCA_035041775.1 of Chymomyza caudatula. Taxonomy (NCBI): domain Eukaryota; kingdom Metazoa; phylum Arthropoda; class Insecta; order Diptera; family Drosophilidae; genus Chymomyza; species Chymomyza caudatula. The sequence goes on from JAWNKW010000145.1 coordinate 2,451,155, forward strand.
ATGAATATTTCATCGCAACCTAAGGTTCTTCAAGTCTCGCAAATTGACGATGTCTAAACTAGCAGGGGATATTTATAAATCCTAGGAACTATACGATTTTGATACTACGATTATACAATTTGAAATCCTTTGTTCGCTGGCTGTTTTCTATGGCGCAGCCTTAGAGAAGAGAACGTTATTTCTGTAATAAACCCAATTTGTACCTTTTCCCACTTACCATTTTACGATATTCGCTACGCTTCTCCAATGACAAGTTGCACCAAGCCCGAGCACCCTCGCGCAAGTAAGTTTTCTTGCTTAGACCAGGGTTCTTTTGGACAAATTCTTTTAAAAAATTCAATAATCCGGGGTCCATCTGAAGGTCTTTGCTTACATTTTCTATAGCATTACTGGGCGTCCAACGAGGTGCCCGCTTGAGATAGTTCCGGGGCTTCCTGGGCTGAATTATACAAAAGGTTAAAAATTAAGAAATTTCTTAATATTTGCTCAAATTATGTTCTTACCGCGAACAGTGCTTTCTGTGAAGGCGACATCTTGCACCAGGATTTTGTACAAGTCACAAAAAAGTCCTTTGGTTCCAAATGCGGATGCTTCGGTTTGTATGCCATCAGAAATGTTTGGAATGCCTCTTGTTGGAGACGTCTTTTAGGAACTTCAAAAGTATTTTCCATTTTGAAATGAAATGAGTATTGTAAAATTTTCAGCAAATCAACTTTGAAGTTTGATTCTAAAGCTCTATGTGTGCTTTGATCTCTAAAAAAAACTTTGAAATCCTTTATTTAGATATAAAATAAACAGTTGGTAACCAACTCAGGCTTTTCCCCACGTTTATCAAAACAACCGAAATTAGCTAGAAGAAATTTAAACAACAAAAAAAAATTGCAAAAATTATATACTCTTATTATTCCGCTGGCGACCCAACTATAGCGACTAGAGTGTTCAAATTCAATAGGAAAGAAGTTGAAGACATTCCCAACACAAAAACATCGCTAAATCGCCGGAAAAGTTGTCAGAGTGCTTAAATCGTCGAAAAACATAAAATTAGAGATTATAGTTTTTTGGCCAATCGCGATACTTTTTTGCTTAAAAGTAACAGTTGGTAACCAACTCAGGTGTGTCTGCACGTTTATCAACGAAAAGGCGAACGAGAAGAAGAATTTGATCTACTTCCAATGAAGGCAGTGACCTCTACTTTCGATAAAAAATAATTTCGGGTGAAATCGTGAAGGCTTCAATCTATTTTGGGCAAAGCGAAGTATGTCGAGTTCGCTATAATCTATGTATATAAAAAACAATCCAAAATTCTGTATGTGTCCAGTCCGATGTTTGGATAAACGGTTTAGAGTTTAGTTTTAACAGACAAAAAAGCGTAAAAATACAAAAAATTACATAAAATCTCAGGCTACTTTTGTAAAATGTTCACAGAGTGAAGAAACGCTTATTAATAGGGTAACCGGAAGGGGTTGAAAAGAAAGAGGAATATGATAAAGAGGAAAACAAAGACAAAGTGGAAAAGGAAGAGGAAGAGCAAGTGGAAAAGGAACAGAAATAAGAAAAGGAAGTGGAAGTGGAAGAAGAAGAGAGAAGAAAGAGAGAAATATGCTCACCTCGAGAGGAGCACGGGGGTTGGCGAGCGAAACGAGCAGGGGACGGAGCCCCCTAGTATATATATATATGTGTGTTTGCTTTCAAAGTGCCTCGACGCTATCAGATTTAGAGGGATGTTAGCGGGGGAGATTCAGGAACTTTGTGATTAGTTATCGAAGATCTTTGTAAGCGATTGAGCTATTATAATGCAAAGCAGTACTTCTGCTTTGTCTAGCACGCAATTGCACCATATAAACACGTTTACGGTCATTCAATTCTGCACAAACCTCCTAAAAATGAGGTCAAACTTGTTGCCTAGTATTATAAGTCTGATTGCACGTCTTAAGGCTGAATTTCCCGAAATACGCACAGGTTATATGAAAAAACTCATTGCTTTCTTTACTCATACAAAACTTTGCACAGATATTTGTTTTTTTTTTTAAGAAAATGGGCACCATTTGTTTATCTGTATCATAACTTTTCATTTACAATCTGTTAGACGTTCAGTAAAAAACAAATTTACAAAATTCAAAAAAAAAAAAAATTTCAGTTCTTAATGACAATGACTAATCCTACTAAAAGAACTGGTACCCAAAACAAAGCTAAAAAACTAAAAATTAAAATAGAGCCCGAGCAAGAAGCGCACACAGTCGAAGCGGCTCCTCAAGCATCCAATGTACGGCGAGGGAAAACCGTTCGAATAAGAGCGGCAAAAAGGAGAAACGGAGGTCTCAATATTGCCAACAATTATCAGCCGGGGACCAGCAAAGAAGCGGAAAGTCCTACCAATAACAATGTAAGGTTAGGATCACCACCATTGTTCAATAACCTTCAAGAATTAGTAGTAAGTTCGAGCAGTATGAGCAGTACAAACAAGCGGCAAAGTGAACTGACTCGAAATGGTAAAGAACCAGACGACGCTGCATGTGTGTCGGAGAGTACGAAACTAACTGTAACTGAACTGCCGACAACGAGTTTGAAGTCAATGGTGGCATCAGGTAATCGCAAGGTAGCGACATCTAAGACAGCTCTTTTGGACGACTTGTTAAAAGGATTGCCCATCGTATACGCCATGGCAGCTAGAGCGGCCTTACCTAGCATAGAGCCTGCTGAAGCAGACAGACAACATCGACTCAGATGGTTCAGCGCGGTTCTCTGCAGGTTGAGACAGAAGCTGCACAATATGTTTCCGCAGAATCTTTTCAAAACCTTGCAACTCAAGCCCAAGCAATGGCTGTTACGTAGACAAAAAACAGGAACGCCGTTCCTGCAATTGATCAAGTACTGGAAAGAGCATGGTTTCGAGAATATTGTTACCATAATTGGTCCGGGTGTTTCGAAATCAGCCAGCGTACCGGACTTGGTAACGCCCTGTCGAATGCTGGATAACTGCTTAAGCAAATACGAATTGCCAAAGTCTGTGCTGCTCTTGCGAAAGGACAATTTTTTGCAGAATCCAAAGCCGCTGTATTCGATTATCAAGCATCTGCATTCGGGAGAGTTTGTGCCCACCATTGGCCACTTTTTCATACGCTTGCTGTACGAAAAGAATATGCTGTTGCGTCATATCACGATGAATATTGACGGATTGGAGCATATGGCGGGTGTGCCCGTTAGCAAGACCATAGCGCTTCATGGCAGCATATACAGTGGACACTGTATAGGATGCCAGTGCGCTTACTCAACGAAATTTCTAAGGAAAGCGCTGTTACTTCATGACGTGGCCAAATGCAGTATTTGTGGCGATTTAATCAAACCAGATGTGCTCTTCTCGGGGGAAAATACAACGCATGAGTTAACCAGTTACTGCCAAACGAATATAGCAGAATGTGATCTACTGGTAGTTATGGGTGTGCCCTGTTGTACCGAGCCCGTAAGCAGCTTAATACAACAAGTTGGCAGTCACGCTAAGCGGCTATTCATCGACTGCGAGCCGGAACTGTTTCACGAGCCGTGTCTGACTCCGGGTGCAAGTGCTGATCCAAATGTCTTAAGAGATATTTGCCTTAAAGGGAGCAGTGATGATTGCGTCTTCAAGCTATTGAATAAACTAGGCTTAAAAAAGGAGTTTGAAGAACTTGTCACAGAACATAAAAAAGGTTTGGAACGCGAAAGAAAACAAAAAATAAAACTTATTTAGGCTAATTATTAAGTAATAAGTGTATTAGTTTGGATTAGATTGGTGAGAGGACTCTTTAAAGGAAGTTGAGCACTCAGTGAATCTTGCCAATAAGGAGGGGTTAGGGGCATAAGTCATTATTATATCATTTATGAACCGCTCGCTTCAAGAACTCGTGAAGATCACTCAAGGGAAGTGTATCACTTACCCAAATGCGTGTCGTCTTTAGGAGAAAGCGCGCAATTTGGTTCGTTAAAGAGACCCATAAGGGCCAAATGCATTGTGATCACTTATTAAACTTCTGACGAAAAAGTCTCTGCAAACCAAATCTCAAGGTTCTTTCGTAAAGTGCTTAGTGACGTAGTGTGTATGTACATTTTTCAAAGTGGGCTCAGTAAAAACCGGACTCCCTCAAAATGGCACTTTTTCACCATTCCTATATACACTAGTCACAGTTGATACGCTCAAGTAACGCTAGACTTATAACAGCTACCCATGATGACGGCGCTGCCATACTATCCTCAGCATCCTCCGTACAAGAAGCCGCGGATGACTTGCAGCAGGAATTGGTGGAAGTAGGCAAATGGGCCAATCTATGGAAAATTCAGCTAAAGGGTGAAAAATCGACCGTTGCACTGTGAACGCTGAGGAGACACACATGCCCCTCATTATCACTAAATGGGAATATTATCCCAATTCAACTCGACGCAAAATTTACCTTGGGTCATCACATATCGAAGACCACGACGAGATGTAGGTCAAAACTGGCAAAAATGGAGTGGCTGCTATGCAATTGAAACAAGCTGTCAATAGAAAACAGTATTCTACTATATAAATGAATCATAAAACCAAAAAAGTATGCCGTTCAAGTTCGAGGAACCGCAGCCGAAACGAGACTGCAGAGTTTCTAAACTTTACAAAACAAACCAGTACGAAAAATGACTGATGCCTCGTGGCATAAACGAAACAACAATCTCCACAAAGATAGGCGTACCTTTTTTAGGCGACAGTAGCACACCCAGACTCATAGGCCTGTGCCCTTGCAGGCCACGCCTAGACGTAGATTAAAAAGACTGCATCGATGTGACCTAAGAAGTCGACGTATATAATCAGTGATGAAAATGTTTAAATTCTTTTCAAATGGTGCCGTTATATCAGTTGTCAACTTCTGAGATCACCTGGATGGAGGCGTTTAAATCGTCTCCTTGGTCTATGACCGGCCAGGGCGCAGGTAACGGAATTTGGGTGAACTCTTAATCGATCCTCATAACGGCCGATCAATCTATTTATTAAGTCACCCACGAAAGGAACGCCTAGGGTTTATATTCTGCACATCTTATGAAATTTCCCTACACAATGATAAAAGTTTCACCCTTATTTGTTGCCATTTAGTTGGTCAAAAAGGGTGCACAAATTTTTCCTTAGCCTATTTACATAATCGATATGTTTATAGCTTCGAATGGGTGCAATTTATGAGTACAGTTTCACTGTCAAAATGACTTCATTTGGAAATAGTTTGGCTTATCTTGTTCACGAAGTTGCAAAAGCAATCAATGTCGTGGCTAATCCATAATATAGTTGAGGAACGTCTTCCCGGCTTTGGGCGTGCTATATATAGAGCGCCCTAAACCTATGATAACTGCAGTTGAACTATGACTACACCTTTTGGAACTGTTCTGACCATATTAGGACTATGGTGGCCGGGTCTTCATGGCCAAGCTACGGACTACTGTAATCCGAAGCTTTGCAAAGCTGGCATACCGCATATAGCTTGCAATAATGAAATTTGCCAAATCTTGTCCGGACAATGCTGTAATCATGAAACTCTCTCAAAAAGACAAGGAAATTATTTTAGGCGAACATAATATGCAGCGCCAAAAATTGGCTAATGGTACAGGTAAAGCGAAACTCTTTGCTTGCCGTATGCCCACCATGTTCTAGGATTCGGAACTGGCCAAACTGGCCGAGCTTAATGTACGCCAGTGTGCCTGCAGAAACACCGACTCCTATACGTACAGCGGTCAAAACCTTTACAGGAGGCTCGCAGTTTTGACTTGGAATATTGATTTCATCATAAAACGAGCCGTTGACAAGTGGGTAGGCCAATCCAGATACATGAAAGAAGCCTTTTTTTTTATGCCTATCCGGAAAACTTTACGGGACCGTAGGTACGGAAACGGCGTAATAACAATATATATATTATATTACACCATAGCTCTTATAGTCTCCAAGAACGGTGCGACAACACGGACAGACGGATATCGACTCGACTATTGATCCTGACCATTTTTGCACAATCTGCTACTTTCCAGCGGCTTTGACCTTTTTATCATAGCTCAAGAGCATCCGTCAGCTGAGCAGCGGCACCATTCCATACCGGACCATCAGTCCGAACATTTAAAATGCATTACCACCTTGTCCTTTATTTGTCTGCTGAAGCCGTCGACTTTCAGGATTACCATATCCCAGTTTTTTCTCATCATCTTTTTGTTTAAGCCTAGGAATGGCTTCTCTGTGCAAATAAGCTCGTAGTGGCGATTTGAGCAGGACACTACATGTAGGTTGTGCCACAACTTGCTTAAGGTAGAGACAGGGAACACGTTGGCGATTCCCAAGTGAATGCCAATCAGCAAAATCAGTGCTCTGTTCTACCGGAACCAAGGTCCACCCCTACATTAAATCATTTATTCTCGTTATATGCAATTTCCAGGATCAAATATATGTGTGCACATAGGTTCCATCTTGAGATATCTCGGAGCGACACCGAAAGAATTTGTCCAACTTTGCCAAACACTCTGCGCAACACTGAACTCGATTCAAAACAAAAAAAAAACTTGTAAAATTAGGGTTAAGAAGTTTTATTAATATTTTACAATGGAAAATTTGAAAACTAGATCAAGTGAGTTCTTTGCGAAAATTAAATGTGCCATAAGTTCATAAATGATATTACGATTAAATTTAGGTTTGACTTGTACTTAACAATACGTCTGGGTTATACATCCCGATGAATAATATTTCATCGCAACCTAAGGTTCTTCAAGTCTCGCAAATTGACGATGTCTAAACTAGCAGGGGATATTTATAAATCCTAGGAACTATACGATTTTGATACTACGATTATACAATTTGAAATCCTTTGTTCGCTGGCTGTTTTTTATGGCGCAGCCTTAGAGAAGAGAACGTTATTTCTGTAATAAACCCAATTTGTACCTTTTCCCACTTACCATTTTACGATATTCGCTACGCTTCTCCAATGACAAGTTGCACCAAGCCCGAGCACCCTCGCGCAAGTAAGTTTTCTTGCTTAGACCAGGGTTCTTTTGGACAAATTCTTTTAAAAAATTCAATAATCCGGGGTCCATCTGAAGGTCTTTGCTTACATTTTCTATAGCATTACTGGGCGTCCAACGAGGTGCCCGCTTGAGATAGTTCCGGGGCTTCCTAGGCTTAATTATACAAAAGGTTAAAAATTAAGAAATTTCTTAATATTTGCTCAAATTGTGCTCTTACCGCGAACAGTGCTTTCTGTGAAGGCGACATCTTGCCCCAGGATTTTGTACAAGTCACAAAAAAGTCCTTTGGTTCCAAATGCGGATGCTTCGGTTTGTATGCCATCAGAAATGTTTGGAATGCCTTTTGTTGAAGACGTCTTTTAGGAACTTCAAAAGTATTTTCCATTTTGAAATGAAATGAGTATTGTAATATTTTCAGCATATCAACTTTGAAGTTTGATTTTAAAGCTCTATGTGTGCTTTGATCTCTAAAAAAACTTTGAAATCCTTTATTTAGATATAAAAAAGTTGGTAAGGCAGTGACCCCTACTTTCGATTAAAAATAATTTCGGGTGAAATCGTGAAGGCTTCAATCTATTTTGGGCAAAGCGAAGTTTGTCGAGTTCGCTATAATCTATGTATATAAAAAACAATCCGAAATTCTGTATGTGTCCAGTCCGATGTTTGGATAAACGGTTTAGAGTTTAGTTTTAATAGACAAAAAAGCGTAAAAATACAAAAAATTACATAAACTCTCAGGCTACTTTTGTAAAATGGTACAGGTAAAGCGAAACTCTTTGCTTGCCGTATGCCCACTATGTTCTAGGATTCGGAGCTGACCAAACTGGCCGAGCTTAATGTACGCCAGTGTGCCTTGAAATGGGATGCCTGCAGAAACACCGACTCCTATACATACAGCGGTCAAAACCTTTACAGGAGGCTCGCAGTTTTGACTTGGAATATTGATTTCATCATAAAACGAGCCGTTGATAAGTGGGTAGGCCAATCCAGATACATGAAAGAAGCATATTTTTATGCGTATCCGGAAAACTATAAGGGACCGTAAGTACGGAAACGGAGTATTAACAACGCCAAACCAACTAATAATATCCAGTTTCGTATAGTTTTATTGGTGATTTCACGCTTGTGGTTAATGTGCGGAACGTTGCACTGGGCTGTGCCGTGTCTAGATATGAGCGCGATTACTGGATAAAGTATCTACTCGCCTGTAACTATGCCACTAACAATGTTGTTAAATGGCCCGTATTTAAGCCCCGCCCGTATCCGGGCATCGATTGCTTTAGCGGCTTCTATACCAAATATCGCGATCTATGCGATGATAAGGTCAATCCCAACTCCAAGAATCAGTAGTTTTGTGTAATCTAAAAACTTGAGTTCAAAAGAGATCATCATAATAACATTTCAAACCAAATCAATCCATCATTTACATCCAGCAATAAAAAGTAATTCCGAAGCAGGAAGACTTAGGAAGATATTTATCCAACCAGTCTGTTGGCTACCTTAAAAGGGATGATGGCTCTTGGACAGACTTCTGTGAAGAGTCCCTGACCATCTTACTTAACACTCACTTTCCAGGCTGCACCACTGCAAGGCCCATGAAAGTTCAGAAATCCAGTCGACGACCATTTGGCTAGACATCAATCAATTGCTCGTATGCAGGAATGTTAAATCGTCTCTCCGCAACTGTCCGAATGGGCAGCTAAGAGCGTGCTAAATATAAATCCCGATAAAACGGACCTTTTCCCTTTCTCAAGAAGGTATAAAATACCATTGCTTCTTCCCCCTAAGTTAAGTGGTCATGTTCTCCCATTTAGCAACAGTGCTAAATATCTGAGGATAATTCTAGATAAGAAATTGGATTGGAATCTTAATACGCAAAAACGCAACAAAAAGGCAGCGATGCCCTCTACTTTAGCAGAAGAGCCATTGTTCTAAGATGGGGCATGTCCCAAAAAAAAGTCCGATGGCTCTACACGGCTATAGTAAGGGCTATCCTTGGTGGCCTGCTCTGCAAAGGAAATCTATTCTAAAACAGCTGAGCAAAATTCAGCGAGCCGCAGAGTTATGAGTTTCTGGTGCCATCTGCACTAAGCCTAGTGATGCCCTAGACGCTATCCTAAACATTCCACTCCTGAGTTTCAGGCATTGTAAATATATATAGCGATAGTTAAGCGGCTATACAATCAATTAGCTCAATATCATATAACTCAATCTCTACAGGAGATGGCTCAGCAGTACGTTATTAACCTGATAGCCTAGGTACCCCAAGGCATAGAGGATTATTGTACAGCCGATGAGCTTGCCAGGCAGGATACTATAGCTCCCCTTCTCCTTGATGAAAAAGATACAAGTATACCCCTGGCCACATATTAACAATTTATATATAAATACGCTAAGAGAAAATTCAGTGTGGTACCGATTACTACGCAATAACGCAACGTTTTCAGGCGAAGGTCTATACCATTCGAAAGATAAAATGCTTGCGGCTTGCAGAATATAAGTTTCACCTGGGAATATATAAGTTTCACGTTGCGTTTTGGTAGAATAAAATTGATTTGGAGTAAAAAAAAACAAGAAACTTCATTGTACACACGAACCTTGTTATTTCGTGCTTTTTTTTCTCCTCTTCGTAACCAGCTGTTATGAGAGCGTTTACTAAGTCGTCGAAAGTCGATGACAAGGCGAAGATTGGTTATTATAAAAGTAAGGTCAACCAATAATGGAAATATGTGACTAACAGTAGAATCACCAAACAAAGTTCGCCGCATATCGACCATAAAATAAAGCTATGTTCCCTTGACCGGGAGCGATGCTCTGATGTCATGCGCTGCATTACTGAGGCGTTTAAGGAACCTCCAGACTAGTACTACAAACTAGAATCCAACCACTTCTGAAGTTCTTTCAATTTCTTTTAATATAACCTTTATGTTGTCAAAGTCAGCTGTGTATCCAGTCATCATCTTTATATTCTATTGTTCGCACGCTTTTTTATGTACAAAAAGGATTACCAGGAAAAAATGAAAACTCTCCTAAATGACAAAACTACATATAAGACGATGAGGAAAGACTCCACACAACAACTTATAACTGAATGAACTACTCAAACAAAATTGTATAGACGGACGGGAAAAATTAGAACTATACTGCGCAGGTGGAAACGCTCCAAGATTATATGGACTGCCAAAAATACACAAAGGAGCAACACCATTAAGACCAATTGCAGCATCGACCAACGTACCATTCTATACACTAGCAGAAAATATAGGGAACAAAATTTGATGCAGACAGTCGAATACCCTGTGACAATTTTCGAATCAAAATATTGAGGGGGTGTGGCAGTAATTAAGGTAAATCGATTGCGGCGGCAGGGGACTTCTATTGAAAAAAGGTGAATACAATTTTAATGGTTAGGGTCACACGAGTCTCCACACCAAATTTTGTAACTCTAGCTCACATGTATCCATATCTACATGTAGTGGAATTTTGAAGCAGTTTATAGGCGAGGGGTCTTTCTTCAGGTCTGAATTGACTTTCATTCGGAATTGTTAAACGGGTTGTCCTTTAAGTCCCAACATTCTATTAACGACCTTCTTAGCTTGAAAAAAAAAAGATGAAAACTTAACAAATACTAATGATAGTTAATAGTTTGCCGTAACTTGTGTTAAATCTTAGACATCTAGATGGTGCAAATAAAGACAATCTCCATGTAAGATGCGCTTATAAACGCATAAATCGTTAATATCGTTTAACTTTTTATTTGGATACTTTATTTATATACATCGGCAGTTCAAAGTTATTCAAAAAAAAAAAAAAAAAAATCGTGTTAGGTAGAAAATAAAAAGGTTTGCCACAATTCATTGAAACAATCTATCTATAACTCAGAATGCTGAGATTCGCCATAATTATATCAAGGACTTGGAAATCAAAATATTAACAAGAATCCAACGTGTGAGTATTTGTATATGCTGCACAATCGCTAGATTTAACAGATTCTTGCTTTATAAGTAAAATAACAAATTAATTGCAATACAATTTTTTTTTTTGTTTTTTTGTTATTTTTGGCCTACTAAAATGCATTACATGGACATGAGCAGAGTTAGTTACTCTTTCTCTCTCTATCTCTATATCTATCTCTGTCTCTCTTACGCTAACTCAATGGATGCTTTCGTTGTATAAAAATGCTTTTTACATAAATAGTATATAAAAAACATTACGAATGGACGAAGACTATAAGCGACTTGCATTAACAGTAGAATCACAGATTATGAATTTAACAAATTTGAGTTATACAAAAAAAAAAATACAAAAATATTGTCATATATGGCATGTTATATGCTACATACACACATATGTATATATTGATCAAAAGAAGAGCCAAGAACTTAATGACATTTCGTTTGGACCAAAAACTGTTTATGAACCGATTTTCGAACAACTTTCGAACTTGGTTCCTCAAATGAACATTGTTTTTTACTTATATCCGAAATGTGCTTTACAGTTTAGTTAAGTTGCTCGTTTCTACCACTAATACAAATACATATACAACTCTCACACTCTTTTGGGCTTGCTAACAATCGTATAGTTGAGTCCATTATAGCTGCGATGATCCAGTCCAGCTTCGTTGCTCTTGTTCGTCGTTGGCGTTGTGGGCGCTGATGTGGGCGTGCAGCTTTGTCCAGCTCTGTGCTTGCTCTCCAATGCATTATTATTACTGCTGCCCAAGCTTGAGATTCCTGTTAAATTATTATTATTGTTGTTGTTATTGCTGCTGCTGTTGTTGCTGCCGCCGGATATTGATTTACGTAGAACACCGTAACCCAAATGGCTGTCATCAGCCTTGCGAAAGGTTTCGGTGTCCGGACTAGCAATCAATTCGTATTCATTGGGTGGCGGCGGACTGCAGCGCAAACGATTCGCTGGCAGCGTGACATTAACAATTGTCTTGTAACCACTGGATGTTTTATTGTTTGGCGAAAGGAAGTCCAGGCGATCGTAGGAGGCATCTGCAGCAGCAGCAGCGGTGCAGTTGCTTGCTGTCTGATTCTGGCCCTCACCAATATCTATGTCTATGATCTTGGGCGTGCTGCAGCTATTGCTGCAACTAACTGGCGGCACATCCTTGCGCTTTTCACGCTGCGACTGCGAACGCTGCGAGCGCACAAAGTCCGACTCGCAGACAGAGAGGCTGGGTATGCGCTCACAGTGCTTGACATCCCCCACGCCGCGTGTCTTCCACGCCTCGGTTATGTTCTCTATGCACTCGTAGTCGCGCTCTAGCAGAGGTTTGGCACTTTCGTTGCGTAATGGCAGATCCGGCGGGCTGTTGCACGTATTTGTATTGCTACTGGCGTTGTTGCTGGCAGCAGCCACAGCAGCGCGTTGCGCCTCTGGCGAGGCGGGCTTTAGTATAACAGATGAGCCGCTGTTTTTGTTCGAGTCCGATGGTGAGGATGTCGTTATGGCAACGGGTTCGTATTTTACAATATTTTTGTATTTATCACAATGCATTTGTCCAGCGTTATTGCTGCTGCTAACGTTGAGCTTATCCAGCGGTGTGGGCAGCTTGCGCGGTGGCTTGTTCGGAATGTGTTTCACTGGCGGCGGCAGCTGCAAAGGCAGCGACACGGGCACGCTGCTGCCGCCAGTAGCATTCGCCGAGAAATTGTTCAGCGAATCGTTGGAGGAGATAAATCCGCGTAGCGATATACAGCTTTGTGTCGAATTGATTTCGAATTCGCCGCCGTGTTGATTGGATGGTGAGGGCGGCAAAGGACTGCGTGAGCCGGGCTCCATGCAGGCGGCAGCGCTAAACTGATTTTCACCGCATTCAATGCTGCTGAGACTATCGCCGCTTATGAGTTTCTTCATAGACTTCATTTTGGCAGACATGCAGCGAAAGACCTCTTGTGGATTTGTATGATCCAAGGTAAAGACGCCCTCGCCCGTGGTGCATTTACGTCCGGCCTCGAATGTGAATTTGCCATGGCGATAGCCATATTTGCGTATAAAGCGATACGGCCACATGGCAATCGTAACGTTAAGATCCTCCGATTTAAGCTGTAGCTCTGTGGGTGTCATTTGCAGCATATACGTCTTGGGTTCAATATTACAGCGTATGGATGCCTCGGAGGGTATCAGCGTAATAATGAATAGACCGTCCTGTAAGAAAAAAAAAATAGGATGAATACTTTTTGGCAAGTAATGAATGTACAATAATTACAACTAATTTGAAATACAGAAATGTAAATCGGCTAATGGCTAATCCCATACAATACAATCCAGATGATTGACGATAGAAGTGAAGAGTGATGAGTTACACGCGCAACAGCAGATAGCTCTGCGAGGTAGCATTATGGAAAAGTTGCTCATTTTTTTCCAGCAATAATTCCATATTGATTGTAGTGGAATCGTCATTCACTCAGAGCATAGCCGACACCCGATGCCAAAAGTTGGGATTTTCGGAATTAGCCAACGAAATTGTCTTATCGCTTGGCTTCGTATCATTCTATCGTTGCTTGCTAAATCCACTCGCCTCACAAAGATTCATTCTCAATTAAACCATATTTCATACCGTTGATCACGCATTTCCCAAAAAGAAAGGTTTAGCAGCGCTTCTCTCAGCTGCTAAGTCAATCTTTAACCTTGCCTTTGATAATTGGGCAGTACGCAAGGAGCATATCGCATCAATCTATGCATCGAGTGCTGGAACTTGATGGTGTTTTGATTGGTTTTACAATGAGTTAATCAATATATTTTTCCCACAGTCTAACAGTATTTCTTACATATTTGTGAGCTCTGTCCAATGCAGCATACACTAATGCATAAGTATAGAACTTTTTATTCCAATCTGGGTTAACATTTCTGACATCTGTAGGATTTGCCATATCATTTTATGGTCGATTATATAATATTGATTTTCTTGATAACTTGTTTCAGGCAAACTTAAAATAATATGATAATCGCTGTAATCGTTTGATTTACGCGCCATCCTTATTCGTAGGTATATGCAAAGTGTATCCATATATATACATATTTATAGGTATCGTTTATCTTCTCGTACGAAGTTCTTACGATATTGATGACAACTAGTAGGATAAAACTATCCGTTCTGCTCAACATATTTTCAGCTTATACTATACAAAAAATATCGTATAAAACTGCAGCTCTGAATCTTTCTGGTTTATACTGTGCTGAAGATTCTGATTTTATCTTTCACATGTTTTCCAAATGTTCATCGTATTATAAACGCAAGCTCTTTCTCACCATCTACCTTATGCACTGCAGTTTTCTTCTCGTGAACTGGCCGTAACAATTCATTACCGCGTTATATCCTTATAGTAGACATTTCTCCAAGGGCCTCTGCATCTGCTTTTCGTGATATCAAAGTAAGCTCTTGTCTCAACGCAGACGCGGTCTAGCTTTTGTCAGTCTTTTTCCAGCACCTTGCTTATTGATGTCCATACGAAACGGTCGACGTAGTGCAGTAGTTGTTGGCAATGCGTAAAGGGCTTAAGATCTTACGGAGTACTTTCCGCTTAAACACTTCAAGTGCATCTGCGTCAGACTACGACGTCAGCAACGCTTCAGTGCCTAAACGCAGAACGGATGCGATGAGCATCTCGTAGAGTGTTAATTTAGTCTGGCGAAGTTGGTCTTTGCTGCTTGTGTGCTGCTCTTGCTTCCATATACCAGCAACCGCATCCTGACAGCTCTTCTACAGCATGGTTTCAATACATATCTTGTGAAATTCGCCACCCCTTCGAATTGTTAGAACTTAACGCTACGCTTTGAATTAGTTAAAAATGTTGTGATATTTATGTATTACATTCACTTACAAAAGAACTGCAGTACAAATCGTTGTCCTCCTCAATGGCGCCTTGAGAAGCATGTGACCCGCTATTATCGCAAAAGGCAACCGTTTGCAGTGCTGTAACCCAATCCTTGAGCTCTTCGTCAGTCGTTGTGTTGAGCGTTAGCGTACCATTCCGCTTAACAATCTGTATTAAGCTGGCCGGCGGTGGCTCCTGTGTAATTTTAACACAATTCTCGAGCGTAAATATTTTGGGATTCTTATCATCTTTGTTCTCGCCAATTTCAAGGCGTGCAATCCCATGGCGGCTGGCCTTAAAGAGTAGACAATATTTGCTGCATGCTTTCTGTAATCAAAAGTTTTAGCACAAATTAATTAAGTGTTAATGAATAGCTGAGAGAATTCAAATTCAAAGTTGATATGGCTAAAGTTAGTAAGTACTAATGTCGTTCAGTGTGCAAATTATCGTTTTCTCTCGAATTTCAAGCTTTTAATCAAAGCAAAAACGAATTTAAATGAAAATTGACGCAAAACCGACTTAAGATTTAAGGTCTTAAGATCTATCCGTGGGCACGACGCAAACGGAAGTTTGTTATGAAGTCGTGCCATGAACTTCCGTAGTTCGAAACCATGCATCACGTTCTTATAGTCAATTCTCGAAAAAAGCTAAATTTTTGAGAATTCGTGTGAACCCCACAACTTATTGCTGGACCTGTTGCTGACTATGCTTCCAGAATTAGTAAACGTCATCATTCGTCTTAAGCCTCATTGAAATAAATCAATTTTTCTATATATTAAGGATTTTAAACTTAATCTTTTCGGGACAAAGTGTTATCTGAAAAACGTTTAGCGTATCGAATTTTGTCCTGGAACGTATGCCTCCAAATTCCTGATGTGAATTCTAATAAGCTAGTAAATTATAATAAAGTAAACACAAAAAACAAAAATAAATTAATTGAGTTTGAAGTTTAGCGGCATATATGGTACGAGGAGACCCGAAAGGATTAAGGCGGTTTTTTTTTCCTTTTTTCAAAAGAAGTCAGTATCAGTTTTATTAAAAACTTTCGGTGTGAAGCGGCATGCTTACTATACAGTTTGCTACTTTCTTTGTACATAGACGACATGAACACTTAACTTGCAGGTGTTCACTTAGTATGCTGATGTTATGGCCATCCTAGCTGAGTCGCCCTACATGCAACTGGAATACTAAATTTAACACCGACAAACCCAAAATAAGGTCAATAAAAGAGTGAAAACCAGCTAGAGATGCAAACTGTACTCTAAATGGGGAGCCATTGGAAACGATTAAAGAGCTCAAGTATCTTGGAGTAACACTGCCACATATTATGAATATCAAGACACATGTGGAACCCAAGCAAACCCAAAGACACCAAGTAAGCGATAAGCTGCAAGGGGAAATGGAGAAATATTGCACAGTACCAAATATGAACTGGTCTCAGCCACTTGCAACATGTTGTAATAGACAAACTCTTGTGGTTTTACATAAAGAAAATGCACTTGAAAACCGAACTCAGCCTAAAACTACATTCCGAATTACTATTATTATTATTATTAATGGGGAGTAGTGCACTGCGACCCTTAGTTTCTACTGTGCCCCGTTTCTAGCTTATCGCTCTCCCAATAGTCCAATCTCTGATACATATTTCATTATCTGGGAAGGTTCTTAATAGGCTACGCCAGTCATCGAGAGTCTATTCCCGCCTAGGAGGCTCATTCTTTTTCTTGCCAGTTCGTCGCAAGTAGCAAGCACATGCTGCGATGACACCTCCTTCTGATCACAAAACCTATAGGGATTTGAGCTATTGATGAGCAGCTTGCTCAAGTGTCCCTTCAGTCTGCAATGTCCTGTAAGTTGGAGGTTATTCTTGTTTCGCCTGTCTGAGTCCTGATGTGTTTATCCACTCTGCAGTCCTCCTTAGTCTTTGCTCCTCTCTTAGCGCTTCTCCTGACGGGTGCAGCCAGAATAAGATAAGGAATGTACCTTATGCAAAATGCGCACAAAAGAAAATGCGCTACTTTTCTAGGCTTTATATCCGTTTCTTCCAGAGTTAAAACACCGAAACTTCGGTCAACTAACTCTCACTATAATGCTGGAGCGGTTTTAGATAAAAAGTCTGCTTATTCGAACGGAGTCCCAATTGGCAGCAGACGGCCACTCGTGATTGATACCTTGATGCACTTTTTTTGTTCCTTAAACGTCTGGAACCCTTACAATAGTTCAAATCGATCTGAGTACACCACATCCTCGTACAATGTCGCTGCAACTTTTATCTTTTGGGGCATAATGCAGTCTTGAGTTACTTGCGACTTTGCCAAATGTCTTTGTTCAAAGTTGACTAATCAAAAAAGAGCAGAGTTCTCAACTCTGCTGATGGCGCTCTATCATTATGCGTAAGGTGTTAATGTGGTCAACACATGGTCTGTGCGATCCCTCAAACAGTTCTCTTCGCTACTTGGCAGCACGATTCCGTTCAGAGTGTGATGGAAGTTCTGTGCAAAATTACAAATGCTATTAACTTCTGGATTTAATTCAGTAAGCCATAAACAGTGGGTACTAGTATGCAAAAGCCGTTTACATGCCTATATACATACAAGCGCACATACATAGATACACGCATACAGACAGCAATTATTGCGTGCTCAAGAATTTCCTGTCATATGGATTTGTATGCATGTACGTATTTACATGAACACTGGCCATATACAGTGGGCATACAGTGCATCAACAAAGTCTTCGTACAGCGACTCATTTCAACTTTCAACGACTTAAAAACAAACAAAAAAAGGGTGCAAATTAATAGTTTATAAATGAGCTTCAATTCAACAATTTTATAATTAATTTATAAAACACTAAATTTAATTAAAATGTTATTGTCTTTAGCATTTTGTTGTTAAGCTTTTGCTTTTATTAACCGCTTTTAGTGGTTTCACATAGATTTTACCAGTTTTTAAATATTATGTATGCATTTTTCAACATTCCACTTAATGAATGTGTTTTAGCTCCTGTTGAGTCCAGCTCCTTACCCTACATAAGCTTCGTCCTGCCTTTACCACAAGCCCAGTTATTGGTGGATTTATCGGAGCATATAATATGCTTTCCAAATTTACAAGACGCAAAACCAGGAGCACAATCAAAACGCTGCAGATGGTTTCATGCGTAACTTCGAGGAAGTTCTGCAAATCATCCTTTGGCCTTACTTTGAATCTGGCTTTCATGTTTCCTATTTGTAAAGTTAACCAACTGCGAGATGTAATACATATTGGGAGCCGTCTATATTTTAGATCATCAGTAATTGGCGGAGGGGGTTACCTAGTTGATTATGTTTGATTCTACCAGCTAATGATGACATCATCATTTTAACACAAACTTTTATTATATCTTTAAGAGAAAGATCCAGATAAAGGCGAAAATGATATTCCATCCCACATCAGGAAAGTGCATGCGTCGCTGAATAGGACCAACGAGTATCTTGGTCTTAAATTTACAAAATAGTGTTCGAATTTTTTTGAAAAACCAGTGTAACTCTTGTTTCTGCTAGCATTCGTAAAGCGTATGAACACTTAATTGGTGGTAAAGAAGTAAATTATACCCAATACTGATAGGAGCAAGGGCTATTAATGATTTCTGCACTGTTTTAACAGGGAGAGCTAGGTTGTTACTGACTTCGACTAGCTATATCCTAAATTATCTACCAATAATTTGGCATAACATTTTTTAAGTTTTTTAAGTTGAAATAAGTTGCTGTGCGAAGACATTGTTTGTGCACTGTACGCATACAACGTATACCACGAAACATGGATGAATCGCACAGAGAGCATGTGTACAGATATGTATGTATGTATGGCTCTGCGTGTATGTATTGGTAAGCAGGCGCGCACACGCAAACCAAATATATGTTCGCTGGCTTAAACAACATGTGTACAAACATATATACATAACTAAATGTATGTATGTTTGTATGTACATAAACTTCATTTGTATGCAACAAGTATTCATGCACATGCAGATGTAGCTGGATACGAATTAAGGGGCTCCCACACACACACACACAAGTCCTGTTTTAATGCCATATTAAAGCGATTTTGTGAAATAGATATAAATAAATTGTTTGTTTGCATTTATGCATAATCAATGTTGGTTTCTTGCTTGGCCCAAGGGGCCTGGCCTGCAAGTGGGGCGCTGCACTTACCTTTTTCGAGATGCGATTTAGCGAAAATCCAGTTTGAGTTTGTGTTGGAACATTAAGATATCCAGCCAAAACAGGTATTTCAACATCCATTCTGTTGAGCCGTCAATATATAAAATGCTCGTCGTTCTTCGATTGGCCAACAATCACGTCAGTATTGTGTGTTATATATTCTTTTACGTTGCCTTTAAATGTATTGTTTGCATGTGCAACAAGATTCCACTTCATATTTACATTTCACAGCAATAATTATAATATGCTTAAAAATAAATAAACGTACAGAATACAAAAATATAGGCAATGGGGCAGCAGCCAGCCAGCTTTATTTATTTATGCGCTTCAGAGCTGCTTTGGACAGAGCAATCGTACTATCAGCATGTTCGATAAGTGCGTCTATCGAGCGATCGAAGCATATCGCTGGTTTCAAACAAGCTGCAGCCATTATGCATGTTAAATACGTTTTTTATGTATGTATAAAATACAAATTTTACAGAAAATTGTTGCTTTTTTATATTTGACACAAATAAATGTAGCTTTAACAACTATTTTTAAAACATTTTGCATAACTTGCACGGTATGTACACACTGCTAGCTGCCAAGTGCTATGCACTCAAAAGCTGTTTGCTATATAAGCGGCCCATAACATATGTTTGCAGCGCATATGTTTTGTTGTTTTTTATTGCCAGTGTTTAGTGCATAAAGTTTTTTGTGCACTTTTCTAAGATAATTGCCAATTTTTTTGCTTCAAAGTGGCATATTTATTAACCTAAAACATGGCCCACGACCGCGAAATGCTGCGACTTATCTGGGAAGGACAAATCGCGATATGCTTCCAGCCTGACAGCGATGAACTAGTTGGCATGAGTCCAGAACCTTTTTACTTAATGGTCTCGCGTCTTAGCTACTTGCCGCTGGTCACTGATAAGGTAGACACGCAAATGTTGAAAAATATACGAATTTCTAATACACTTGCTGTTCTTATATAGGTGCGCAAATACTTCAGCCGTTATATAGCCAATGAGCATCAAGAGGGCGCTGTTTGGTTTGACTACAATGGCACGCCCCTGCGCCTGCACTATCCAATTGGTAGGCCATTCATTTCGTTGAAGCTATTCCTATTGTTTATTCTGCTTTTGTACCTTTCTTTAGGCGTACTGCATGATTTGCTGCTAACCTGTGCTGACAACACACCCTGGCGTCTTACCATACACTTTTCCAAATTTCCCGAGGAGAGCCTTGTCAAACTCAACACCAAGTAGACATAGTAACAGCTAAAGCTTTGCAACAAACTGAAACTTTATTGCTTCATTGCAGGGAACTCTTGGAGTCACACTTCATGTCCTGTCTTAAGGAGGCGGACGTTTTAAAACATCGCGGTCAAGTCATATCGGCCATGCAAAAAAAGGATCACAATCAATTATGGTTGGGCTTAATTAATGATAAATTCGATCAGTTCTGGGCAGTAAATCGTCGCCTTATGGAGCCCTACGGCGATCAAGAGTCCTTCAAAAACATACCAGTTCGTTTTTACTATGATGAAGTAAGTTCCGCACTGCTGCCAAATTTAATTGTTACGCTATAACAATACTTCTCAATACTCAATAGTATTTCACGTATACGCAAAAACTGATTTCGCCGCTTAATGAAAGCGGACAAAAGAAAAACCTTGTCGAACTGATGGCCGAATTATCGACACCTGTACGCCAAGTGGGTGAGTTCCAAAGCCTAGCTAATGTATTGTAACTAGAGTTGACCTAGACGTCGTTGTCGTCGTCGTCGGCGCATAGGATTTTCCGGCTATCAATTACCTGCCGACCGCACCCAAACTCGAGCTGCAACGGCAAACCCAAAGCATGGGGCATGTGTGCAGCATCATCCTGCCAAATCCAATGCATGCATACACATGACACGAACGGCAGCAGCACAGCATAGAAAATGCTTGCCTCATTGTTTTTCCACAGACAGACAGTCGGTCTGTCGATCCGTCGGTCGGTCAGCCAGTGCAGCGCTGGCTGCATTCATTAGATACAACAATAACAACAACAAAAAAAGGTGCCAGTCAGTCTAGCAATGAGCTGGCTGTCTGTCTGTCTGTCTGTCTGTCTGTCTGTCTGTCTGTCTGTTGCACACACACTGCAAGTGCAAGTGTTCGCTCTCTCTCACTCGCAGCTCTGTCTCTTTCGCTCCCACACTCGCTGACTTATTTATTTTTCTATTGAATAAGACAAACGAGCACAGCGCAGTCCCTTTGAGGCACACACTGACAATCATTCTTCAATTCATCAATGTCGCTTGGTCAGCCCAAAAAAAGAAAATTATTAAACAATGGCCAAGAGGCAGCTAGAGAACGCTGCAATCCGACTTGGTCCCGACCAAGTGTGCTGCGGGCCATTCAGTCAGTCAGCTAGCCAGAATGTGTACAACAAAAACGTATGGAAAATTAAACAAAAACATGGAAAATGCCTAAAGAAAATGCTGCACACACAATGCAAAAGAGCGTATGGATTTGAGGCACAGCGTTGCACGCTGTAGGGTTCCTACACACATTCCCTTTTTGTATTTTTTTTTTTTTTGGCTGTTCCATTGTTGTGCTGCTCAAGGTTTTTGTGGTGCTGCTGCTGTGGCAGCGTTTACCTGCGGCGCCGGCGCAAGAGTGAAACACTGCCATGGACCCGTAAGGTGCAAGCGGGATAGTTGAGAGCTGCTGATTGTAATAGGAGTTGCTGCCCTGGTGGCATGGCTGAGCTGACTAGTTGCCGCTTATAGTGAGTGAGTGTGTAGAGTGTTGTGTTCCAGTGGCTTAGGTGCAATAATAGCATTGGGAATTCCAAGGACAGACAAAGGGCGGAACTAAATACCTGCGGCTGGGATTTACGAATTACTTGTGAAGATTTTTAGAAACCACTTGGCTATACAGTGGGTGTCGATGTCTGTGTCTCTCTCCCTCTCTGCCTGTGTGTAGTGTGTGTGTGTGTGTGTGTGTGTGTGTGTGTGTGTTTGGGCATTAAAGCTACACTCTTCATTGACAAGCGCCTCGGCACAGCGTTCAACGTCCCTATGTCCAGCGTCCTCCGTCCACTGTCCACTGTGCGCATATGGTAAAATGTTTCGCCTATAGTTTTGTGTCAGGTTGGCAACAGTTGGGAATTTCCCAGATGTGCGCACACTGCACCCCTGCAAAGGTGTGAAATTTTTATATGCATGCTTACTGAGTTTTCGCTCAAATCAAGGAATTTCCCATTTCAAAGGTGAAATGTGTTCGGAGTTCTAATACAACAATTGTTGGACTCGCTTTGAACACGTTATTTCCAAAGGTCACACTTGGCCGTTATCGGTTTTTGAGGCTAAATTAGTTGCGTCCTTGTAGCGGTGTTTCTTTTTTTAAGCGCTATTTGCTCCTAAAAAAAAGCAAAACAAAGAGAAGCGTATAGAGGATCATCTTAAACTAGTGAGTTTATATACAGATTATTACTAGGACAACTTACAGTTCGAATTTGACTATTTTAGCAACCTTAAAAGAACTGTTTTATGTATTTTAGATTGCTTTTAGTCAGATTTCTAAAAACTTACTAAGAGTATGTTACTATAAATACACTTAGATGGCTTATGTTTTCCATCTCGTTAATTGAACTTTTTTATACTTTGATATACAATATCAAGTGGAAGAAAGGTGTTTTCTACCATCGAAACCTCACACCTGCAATAACATATTGTCTACTATCGACAACTCACTACAATTAATTGAGATTAATTTCCAAGTTTTCAGCCGGTTTTATAGTAGATTCAGAGAGTGTCCCTACCCTCGGATCCCTAGCGTAGTAGCTGTGTTCCGGCATACAGTAAATCACGTTCACCAGCAATGGTTATTTTGAAGAATCTCTTGCATAACAAGAAAAATTATTAGCAGAGATTCGATTCGAAGTTTGTGGCGTTGCTTATTGCTAGAGAGAGACTATTAGGATTTCAATTGAGTTCCCGGAGTGCGAAAACAAGAAATTGCTTTTCGGCAGTTTCAATACAAGATGCTAGGAGATGCCGAGAGACTCACAAGAGTCGTAACGAGGCGTATAGTTCTAAAATGGTTAGAAGAGTTTGTATTTATTCACAATTAAAGAGGCATGAAGATCAAAGTACAACCTAAATTCAAAAATGAACACTTAAGTCCGAAAACGTAGAGATGCATAATCTGTGTAGCTTCTACTTTTTAATGGGTTCCTTAAGGCAGATTTCTTCTTCCAAGCCTCCAAAACTCACAAATTTATTTTAATATTCAGTTTGCGGCCGCCAAACTGTTGAATGCTTGAATTTATGTTATCTTCTCATATTACATTTTGGGTTACTTACACTAACTATGGTAATATTTGGTTGGCTTTTCTTGTAATGGTTCTTCCAAGGCTCTGAAACGCAGAATTTTCTTGTGAGATTCGGTTCGCGGATGCAAAACTATGGGATGCTTAAATGTAGGTTGTCTTTTCATATAACATTTTGGCTCATTGAACCAAACACTTTTTGGTAAAAAGTACTGCGTTTCGAAGTGAAAACTATGAGAATGTTTGGTTAGCTTATTCTTTTCGTTTGCCTATTTTGGCAGATTTTTTCTTCCAAGCCTATAAAACTGAGTAATTCATTGTTAGATTCGGTTCGCGGACGTGAAACTAGGAAGCTTGAATTTAGGTTATCTTCACAATAATGTTTTGGATTATTGAACCGAACACTTGGCGACTTGAAGTACAAAACTATGGGAACGTTTGGTTAGCTTTTACTTTTTAAAGGGTGTCTCATTTAAGGTTTCTTCAAATGCTCCAAAACTCGGATACTTCTTGTGAGGTTCGTATAGTATGCGGGAACCTATAGGATGCTTGAATTCAGTTTATCTTCTTATATAACAATGTGTGCTATTAAACCGAAGTCCACAAATATGAGAGGGTTGGCTTCGTTGGGTTCGTTTCGAATCAAAAAAATAGCCGGATAGCCTAGTTTGAGCCAGTTTGGCTGAGATCTGTTTCGATCTAGTACGCTTTCAAATTGGGCACATATCTTTCTAACGGTTGCAACGCCTGCCTCTAGTGTAGATTGCAATGGATTCCAGCTTTCAACCAATGCTTCAATAGATGCTACACAGGGTTGTGCGTAGGGTGGCCCTAAACCTTACCTAGTAACGGGTTCTACTAGCCCATCAAGAAGCATAATGTTCATAACTAATTAGATTTCTTCTCGTATACATTGCTTACTTTCATCTGTAAATTAGAGTACAGCCTGCTTAAAATAAATTCCCAATTAAAAATTCCGAAAGTTTGTAACAACATTTTTTTATTATGTATGTATCCCTTGATTGGGAGTGTGCCAGAAATCTCTTTCAATCCAAAAGCAATTTTTTGGTGTATCGCATATTGATTGAACAAAACTTGCCAATTGAAGTCCATGATCCTCCGCTCCTTAATATTAGGCTCTCTTTTTCAGCTTTCAAAGCTAAGCTTATAACATGAGCATGATCTTATGTGTATTTCCATGGCGAGAGTAGGGTCTTGAGATATAAGCAAGCAAAGGGAGTTACGTGACGTGAGAAGAAATGTAAAGGGTAAAGAGAAAAATTTTGCAAAGAGCACACGATGATTTAAAAAAACGTTACCATACATTCATAAATTTGATGTTAAAGGTTCTCTTTTACGTTATACGTTACGTGACAAATTTTTTCCTAAGTTTTTATTATTTATAGAAACAACGCACATTTTGATTCGGTACATTGTTATCGATATGTATACAAATTTAAACAAGAAATAATATTAGAATTTTATTTTAGTCAATAATTTTCGTAACACTTATTTTGGATAGTTAGATGTTGGAGTTGTTTTTCTTATCATAATATCGGATGGAAATCTTTTCTATTAAGTTTAAACTTAACGGCTATGCTGGACCTTACTGTGGAAATGCACATATAACTTTCTAGGTCGAAAGTCAGCCATTTTGGATTAGATTACGGTCAAAATGTTATCTTTCAGAAGAGACCCAGTTTAAGCTTTAACTTTCTGACGTTGCGGAAAACTCCAATATAGTCAAATTTGCGACGGTGTTATTTAACTCTTAGAGCTTAAGAAGACATTCCTACTTAGTGATAGAAGAGTATTTTGTACATGTCAAAGGACTTCTGAACCTTGCTTCTTTTACTGATTCATGCCGAGAGAAAGCTCGAGTCAAAATCACCTATCAAAGTAACGAACGCATCAAAAATAAAGGTCTTTTTTTAAAGACGATTTTCATATAAAGCAAAGTTACACCCAGTATTCGTAGATATGCAAATCTTCAAAAACACCAGAACTAGTCTCTAAAACGATAAAATCAAAGATCTCGCTGTAAATACATAAATCTTATATAATAATATAATTCTTCTTGTTCTTAACTGGCCATAACACTCCGTTAACGGTTTACGGCCCGATGTAAAGCAATCCTCCAGGCGTGTCTGCTTTGAGCGCGTCTGCTCCAATCGGTGATACCAAAAGGAAACTAGTTTGCTCACTATCTGTTGCTTCCAGCGCAGACATGGTCTGCCCTTTCGCCGCCTCCCTTCGACTCTCGCATCGAAGACCTTTCTCGCTGGGCCGTTATCCATAGGCACAACATGACCTAGCCAGCGGTGCAAATATCTTAAACTCAACTGAATCTTCCATCAAAACGCATGATTATTAATTGCTTTTGATGATTAGATAAGTAGAGCTTGCTAGAAACTTAATAGAATATCTGAAAAGACGCCAACTAATCAATGAAATAATGTAAATCTAATATTGAATCAAAATTGATGATTAATACCCAATACGATTGATAAGATAATGAAAGATTACGTATACACACAGTATCTAGACGCCGGCATAAGTAAGAAAATAATCTAGTAATTTACTAACCGAGTACCTCATATATGCTATCAAGGGTTTTGTGAAACATGCATGCAAGTGTGATTGGATTTTCAGACATCAGCCATCATATGATGGCATAATAGGAACTAATGTGCAATCTCTATATGTATAATTCAATAGGTTACAAGAAAGATGCATGCCTAGTTGTGCGGTATTCCTTTTGAAAGAACATTTTTACAGTCAGTTACTTGCTTTGAAAAGGCTTGAAACGCGCTGCTGTTACCAAGCAAATATAAAAATTAGCAAGCAAGTATGAGGGCTATGAAAAGCAAGATTGAAGAAAAGTTCTACCTCTATAGAGCGTTCTGTTCAAACGGCCGCTCTACACTCATTAAGCATATCGGAACTCCAAATGCATTTAGTCAAATTTTGAAACACTTTTGACACTCCGAATGAGGTTACTCCAAAAATGTATTTGAACGCATTAACAGCTTTTTGAGGCTTCGAAAAGTGTTGATCTCGCAATTTTCTCACTGACTGCCAAATCGGTACGTTACGCCGGATAACCCAATAATACGACGTTTGACTCGTGAAGTATGATCTGTTTTCGCTGGTTAGTTTTCCTCAATACTCTGAAAATCACTGGTTGTATACTATTCAGAATTGGTTTCGTTTTTGTTATGCAGGGATCGGAAACGGCAGGGATGTAATATTCCAATGGCAACGTTGCCGATGCCTGCTTTATTGGTATGGTATCTACATGTCCGGTTCTTGAGAAGAAGCCAGCAAACATTTGCTTTGAAGTGCTTCGTCCGCGAACCACTTTTCTTGGATTTTGTTCGACACTTTAAATGACGCCGAAAGTAGAAAGAACTACTACTACAGCGCTTAGGTGCCACGTATGAGAATCGAGGAGTATAGTAGACGGGAAATATTTATAACGTACGAAAAATTTTTTTTTTATATAACAGAGAGATAAGCTCATTCGCGAATCGCAAAACTAACATGCTTCATATGAAAAAATATGAACTTAAGTTTCTAGTTCGATATCATTGTTTGCAGTCTCATCAGTTTTCAATTCGGAAATTAATCCGTGTACGCAACTTCAGTAATTTTAAGCATTTTTGATGTAACTCCAAACAAAAGTCGCATTCACAATGTTCGGCTTCCGCAATTAGGGCAATTAGTTCGTGAAAATGTTATAAGAGTTGAATCGTCCTGATGAGAAAATTTGAAAACTAAAGTTAAGGTGTAATATGTACATAAATATATTTCCAAATAGCCTTCCTACTTTAAATTATCCTTAACTCAATAATAAGGGCCACTTTTTCGAAATGCTTTCACAAGGACACTACTGGACGTTATGCCGTCAACCTTTATGAGATCAGCGTTATTTTGCTTTTACAAGTTTTTCTCAGCATTATATTTTCCTCTAATTCGGAATACAGATGGACGCTTGGGGTTGGGAGTTGCAAAGTTCTGAGTGTACTAAAATAGGCAGCTGTCGAAAGTCACGGACTAGTCTTTGTAACCGATATTTCTTCACGATTACAAGACAGTAGCAACAATATGAGGCATATTATAGATTAATCGGTTTCCGTTTTTGTAAGTTAATGTTTTTCGATTACGATGAACGGGTTTAATCAGTAAACGTAACGGTTTTAGTTGCAAGTTGATGCCCTGGTAAAACCATATCCGTAAAAAAACTTAGAAAATTTTCAGAATCAGTGATCCAAATTTGCACACTAACGAATGTTAGCATCAAGAGATTTGACAGCGTGACGAAATGTTGAAATGTTTTTAATAAGCACTTTCATAGCTCCATATAGTTCGGTTCATTGCGATACAAACTTCTTAGCAAGAACTTATGCCGATTGTTCAAAAGTTTTTACAAATTGAAATTTGATAGTTTTGAAAGCCAAGGCCGCCCATACACACGGAAATTGGTTGGGCAACCCGATGCGTAAAATCCATTATTTCACGAAAAAGATTCGATACTATCGATAGTAATATCGGTTTGAAAAGATTCAATACTATCGATAGAATAATTGAGCTTAGTAGTTTAGCTTCTCATTATCTTAAATTTTAGACTTGATTGATTCCGCACTCGGCAAGTGCGCAAGTTTCGCAAGTTACACGCGTTGCTCAGAATTGGTGACTCGTCAGGAAAAATCGGCGGCCTAAGGCCAAGAATTTTCTTGCAAAAAGAAACCAAACAGTTAGGGATTAACAGATTCACTGTCTTTTTGGCACTTTTGAAAAATAAGAATTTTTCCGAAATAAATTTAAGTAAATTAGCGCTCCAATATTACTAGAAGGTAAAAACGCGAAACCAATAATGCAAAGTTATTCATAGTAGCGTCATTTTTTCATCTTGTCATAGAAGATCCACTACTCATCTCAAGTCGCAATGCGATTAGAATTAAGCCCGAAAACTAAAACTGCACGATTTCTACAAAGCTCAAAATATTCATAATGATCAAAAACGATTAAGCCTAAATTTTATTCTCTTAACTCTACGAAACCCGCAAAATTGGATGTCACTCTAAATCATTGAAAGCAGCCCGAGCGAACCTTTGCAAACGGAACGAACTACTACACCTCATATGTACTCCTAATGCCCTGACATAAGTGTGACATTCGAACATGTACGATTTCACCAAATCGCCAATAATTTCACTGCATTAGCGCTTAAAAAGCGCTTGACATGTAGTTTATATGCGATCTTTTCAACTTTTCTCTTTAGCTTTTCATCTTTTACGCTCGAATTGCATTGGAAAAGCGCTGTTAACCACCCAGGCTGATGTGGGGAGAAGTTGGGGGCGTTGGCGAACGCACCAATGGAGTGGGAGCAATGTAATCAAATGCATTTTCAAACTTGGACATTCGGAGTGGCATGTGCGTTTTGTTTGGTTCCGTAGCGTTGCAAGTGCTGCTGTTGCAACCGTGTGAAGAGAAGCGTGTGCGGGTGCGGGTGCGCTTGCGGCGGAGAGGTGTGTGGAGGGTGCTATGGAACTGGCGCGAATGTTTGTAGTGCGTGCATTTTCATAGAAAATTGTATTTAAATTGAAATGAAATTCAAATATACAATGCAGCCAAGCAAATGGCAGGGAACGAGGAAGGTTCAAAGTAGTTGCTGATTCCAAGAAATTAAAATGAAGAAGAAGCAGCAGAAGCAACCAAGCGACCAACATCGATGATCGGCACAGTAAGAGAGAAAACCAGCGGCCAGAGGCACCGAGAGTGAGAATCTAAGACGCGTCAAAAATAAAGAAACGCATTTCTTTTGCCTTGGTCGGCGGCTCGTTTCGGATTCATTTTTTTTTTTTTTTTTTTTTTTGTAAATTTTTTGTTTGTTGCGACGCAAAGCGCTTTCATGATTTGCCGCCGGCTGTGCTGCAACGGATCTGTTCACCGGAAAGCAACGTCGCTGCCGCCGGCGGCCAGTGGCAACGTCATCATGGGCAGCTCTCAAAAGTAACGCAACATTGGCAGCGGCAGCGCAGTCAGCGTCGGCGTCGGCGTCAACGGCACAGCCGGCACTTGCGTTCTGGCTTTTTGAATGCGCACACACGCACGGCGCAATTGTTTGGCGTATGTGTGTGTGTGTGTGTGTGTGTGTGTGTGTGTGTGTGTGTAGTGTGTGTGTGTGTTATTGTTGTTTGTGTAGGGTGCTCTGAAATGTGTGAAAAGGAAGTTCTGAGATATCACCTCCGCTTATTTGTATTTACACCTCCACCTTGCCATGCCACCAACACACACACACCAACACACACACACACACACACACACCTACAATACACACACACACACCTACAGTACACACACGCCGAGCACGGAAATCACACCTTGTGTGTGCTTGTGTGTGTGTTTTATCACTTGGCCCTAGATCTTTTATGAAATGCAAGCAACATTTTGGACACTGTCGACGAATTGACGCTTCTCTATTGCCACCTTTTGTCCATTTACTTAGTCCCATTTCGACACATTTTCATTTGCATTTCGTCAATCAAACAATAACATTTGCATCTCTTTGTGTCATATACAACATAAAGAGATTGTCGTTTATGTGTGAGAATAATGCCCATAGTTTTGGATAAGCCGTAGCTATGGTATTTTATAAGGAATTGCAAACTGTACGAAATATGTTATTTACTAATTGTTGCCTTGCTTGCTAGCTGAAAACCTGTTTCGAAATGTTGCGATTCGAGCTTGTACATCCAGATCTTGTTGCACTTGTCGAACACTTTAAGGAAATTTCAAGCTTTTGCCGTCACGGCATGTCTGGCAGTTGTGAAACATCGAAATTGCTGGTTGTGCGTTCGAAATTGCAAAATTTAAGAAAATATAAACTTTTACCGTCACGTCACGACTGCCAGCTGTGAAACATCGAAATTGCTGGTTGTGCATACAAAAATGCAAAAATTTTCCTGAAAATTTATGCAAACTTTAGGATAATAAAAGCTTTTTCCGTCACGGAACGCTTGCCAGTAGTGAAACATCGAAATTAATTATTGTGCACTCAAAAATTCAAATATTGCAGGAAAATTTGAGAAGCTTGTGTAGTCACGGCACGCCTGCCAGTTGTAAAACATCGAAATTGCTAGTTTTGCATTCAAATATGCAAAAATTTCCTTGCAAATTCTGGTAAAATTTAAGAAAATAAAAACCTTTGCCGTCACGGCACTTCTGCCAGTTGTGAAACATCGAAATTGATGATTATGCATTCAATGGTTCAAAACCTTACATGAAAATTTAAAAAGCTTTTGCCGCCACAGAACGCCTGACAGTTGTGAAACATCGAAATTGCTGCTTGTACATTCAAAAATACAAAAAATTTCCTTACATTTATGTAAAATTTTAAGAAAATAAAAATTTTTGCCTGCCAGCTGTGAAATAAACAAATTGCTGGTTCTGCATTCAAAAATATAAAATTATTCATTAAAATGTATGCGAACTTTTGCCGTCACCGCACAATCATCAAATGTGAAACATCGCCACTGATGATTGTGCATTCAAATATGCAAAAATATCCTCAAACATTTAGGTAAATTTTAAGAAAAATTTCTGTCACGGCACGCCTAGCAGTTGTGATACTTTGAAATTAATGGTTGTAGAAAAATTCACAGTTAAAAAATACTTAAACTTTTACAAAATTACAAGTTGGTTCAAAATCGCTATATCATAAAGAACCTATGAGCCTCATCTATATATAATGTAAATCAGTGCCGTCACGCTCTCTCTGCATAATGATTTGGCATAATGTGGCGTCAACTAGGATGCATCCTTGCTAAAGCCAATGCAAGCTTGTTAATGTGCTAACATGACGGCATGTATGCGGCAAACGATGAAAAGAGCACTCACTTGGTTTCATACGCTCACCATCTCTTGGCTCTACCGCCAAAGCGTTTCATTTTGATTTTCCTCTCAGCTTTTCAGAGGCACCACTTCGTTTGGACCAACCAAAATGCAATTTCTGAACACTTTGGCTTACAATCTTCTTCTACATCGATAACACAACAAATAATCTTCTCTAATTTATTTTAAATGTTGGCTTTATTTACACATCTTTGATCAAGGGAAGTTCCAAAATATTTAAGAAATATTTTCGATGCCGTGCGAACTCGGTGCGATCGATAATGCTTGTAGCTCTTGGCTTTTATACAAAGTACTTCCTATATCCTTTGCCCATTTCTACTATTCCATTAATGTAAACTTTGCAGAGAATGCGACACCCGTAAAACCCACTGATAACATAAATACCACCTTTAACTAAGTGGTCGATCTAGATTAGGAATATTTCGAGATATGGCAATTGCCGACTAGGAATAAACTGTAAATATGTGTATTATAACATACTTAATATTTTTAAATTATGAGTCATTTATTTGTATGCAAAGTATTGGGTCTTATCAACAATATAAAGCGACCTAGCTACTAAATTGTATTAGTTCAAGATTTTGAAATTTTCCGTTAAGACAAAAGTTCTTTTACTGTTACCGTTTAGCATGATAAAATGTAAAAACTTGGAATATGCCCAATTGGTTACAACTGAAAGGGAACTCAAGTTTTTATGAAGATTATAATATCGAAAGTATAAATTAATTCGCCCCGTTTTAAAAGGAACTCTCGGGCTGCTTTGAATGATTCATAGAGAGAGATGAGAAATGGAGCTTGAAAAATGACTACCATCCACACCAAAGCCACCATGATTCGAGGCACATGCTTTGAATTTGTTTGGATCTTGAGATTCCATTAAGGCGATCGGTATTTGAGATTGCGTGAAAAACGCCTGGAAAGATATGAAAAAGTTATTCTTCAGCAAAACAATGCTCGGTTTGCGACCTGATCTTCTGCTTATTTAGCTGTTTTCCTGACTCAATTGGAAGTGCTGGCATCCCTGCTGTATTCTACGCATATTTCTCCTGCTTATAATTAGCGGTTTTGAATCATATAACGCTATTTGACAGCGCATCGGATTATGCATATCAAAGAAACCGAAAGTTGACTCCAAACCCGATCAATTTTTTCGTCATGAGATGTCAAAATGTAGCAGCCAGCGATGAACAAATAAATGCAAATCAGAAATCTGCAAAATTTTGATGACTTCATTTATGAACAGCCCCCAAAGTCTTGGATATACGACAGATCGAACTTAAAAGAGATCCATTTCTCTTAATTTGAACTCAACAAATATAGTAATACCCAATTCCCACAGGAAGTTGCACGACAATTGCTAGCCGATAACAACAACTTTTACCATATATGGCATAATAATCGATTGTTAGCATTGTTGGTTTTGTTTTCAAGGCATTTTTGACTAGCAATTGTCGTGCAACTTTCAGTGTGGAAAGTCTATTAGTGTATTCTTCTTCTGATTCTTAACTGGCCAAAACAACCCGTTACGGGTTACGGCCTGACTTAAATACATTCATTCATTGGCATTGTGGTTTTACGTGGTGGGTCCCAAACCCTACGCACAACCCCTTTAAAGCCTGGGGTAGCTCTACTTGTCTCGAAAGAACCCGGTGTCATTGTTAGTCGCCTCATACGACAAGCTTTGAAGGTGGTATTCTCTAACCTTCTACACTTTTGCAACTCTAACTAAACTAGATATTGCACTTAAAAGATATTTGGAGAAGTGAAATCTGCGTTCGTCTTCCGATAAGTTATCAAAATTCCGCGGTTTTAAAAAATTTTGCAACTGTTATTTAACTAGATATTGCATACAAATGGTATTTGCGCTTAAGCAGTTATCGACTAACCAAACAATTTCATTTGTTGTAGATTTTCAGAAGTATAATCTGTCTTCATTGTACTGCAAGATACCAAAAATCATCGCTTCCTTAACTTTTCCAACTCCAACTAAGCTAGATATTGCATTTAAACGATATTTGCGCTTAAGCAGTTATCGACTAAGCAAACAATTTCATATAGGCAAGCATTTGCTGTAGATTAAGAGATGTGACATCTGTGTTCGTTGTTCGATGCTCAGCTATCGTTTAGTGTAAAAACTATCGTTAAACATAAACACATAATACGAATTAGTCGATATTGGAAAATTTACATATAACCGATTAAATACGTAGGCAGCCATTTCAAATTTGCCGAAAGTTATTGTCATAAATGCGTTATTTGAATCTAGAATCTAGAAACTTCGATTGGCACAGCTCCAAATAAAAGGCTACTTTTCTGTAGTGGACCAAATTTGTAGAGAAATTAAAGGTCTACAACAACTATAAATAGTAAATAAATGTAAATTTACAAAAAAAAAAACGATTTTTGTGACCTTTGACCTTAAAAATTATCTCAAGAACGATTGATTGTATAAAAAATTCATCAAAGACACAAAATTCTTTGAAAGCAGGGATCGTAACTGTTATGTTAGATTTTAAAAATTGCATTTTAAAAATTATTTCTTAAGTTTTACTTTTTACTCAGAAAATAAAACTTATTTTTGAGTTTTCATTTTTGCTCAGAAAATAAATCTTATTTTTGAGTTTTATTTTTTGCTCGGAAAATAATAATAATTTTTGAATATTATTTTTTGCTCATAAAATAAAACTTATTTTTAAGTTTTATTTTTTACTCGGAAAAAATAAAACTTATGAAAAGTAAATTTAAAGCTATTCCGAGTTCGTGCCAAAATGGATTTGTTTTTCAATCCAATAACAATTGCTTATCAGGTATAACAGCTGTGCTTGGGAGCGCAGTTATTATTTATTCAATATTAGGTTTATTGTCTTAGAATACAAAATTTGAGTTTGGGATACTCTGTACCTGTTTTCCAAAGAAAAATCCAAATTTCCGTGCAAATTTATTTAACGATGCGTTAAGGGATTAATTATAATCCCAAGCCAATTGACACCAACGTAAATATAATGAAGTTTTGGGAATATAAAAAATTTGCGAATCCCTTTTTGTACCAATTGGCAAAAGTTTTGCATAGCGGGCCTGCAACACAAGTCAGTTTAGAGAAAGCATTTTCAGCATTGAAATTAATACTAACAGACTTAAGATGCAATTTATCAACTGACTCCATCCATAAACTCCTGTTTGTTAAATTAAATCTGAAATAAATAAACATATAGCACATAAAACAGCTGTTTTCATCATTTAATCTAAAATAAATAAACACATAACACAAATAACAGTTTTTTCCAGAAAATTACTACAAAGCAAATGATTTTTATTTTCTGAGCAAAAAAATAAAACTCAAGAAATAACTATTATTTTCTGAGCAAAATATAAAGCTCAAAAATAAGTTTTATTTTCTGAGCAAAAAATAAAATTCAAAAATATTTTTTATTTTCTGATTACAAAATAAAACTTAAAAATAAGATATTTTCTGAGAATGTTAGTAGCATAGCTTATAACAACGGTCACATAGGTATGCTCCTTTTACATGTACCATTTCTCTTTCACCATGATTTTTTTAGTTTTAAATTTGATAAATAATTATTATTTACGGTCCCTGTTTGAAAGCAGTAGGTTTTACCAAAAAAAACTCAATTTTCGTCGACTTTAAGCTTGAGTATCTTGAGATACGGAAATGGAAAAGCTGCAATGGCTTTTGAAAAGTATCATAAAGTGCCAAAACGAACATTCTTGCCAACTTTGATCATATTATCTTTGCATTTCAATGATGAAATTGAGCACATAGCTAGGTAGTTATGTGTTGGAGGTATCACCACAAGCACAAGCATAACCTTTGTAGTTACAAGAGTTACTAACTTTTTTTTGATTGATTTTCTCAGCGAATTCATGTGCGTAAAACGAAGTAATTTTTGAAAGCGAATTGTTCAACAGGCCGTACCAATAGCCGAAACTGGTCTTAGTATGAGGATAAGAAGAAGGAGAAGAGGAGGGGTAAGGGCAGGGGAATGGTTACGGGAAGAGGAAGTTGAAGATGAAGAATAAATGGAATAGGATACACCACGAATGGGGCACGGCGGTTGGTAAGCGGAGCGAGCAGGTGGCGAAGCCCCCTAGTTTTTACAATAAAATGAACAAATTATTTTTAAAGATCAAAGTTATTTATCTCTATTTGTTAACGAGATATCCGTTAATAATAAAAGAGATAAATTTCATAAAAGTCAATATTCATAAATCGATAAGTCGTGTATATTTGTGTATAGAAACCATATAAAGGGTACCATCTTTAAAAATTTGAATAAGTTCGCATAGATAAGAAGAAAGTTATGGGGTTTCATATGTCATTATATTAAACACTGCAAACTCGGCGATATATGAACAAAGACACATACAATAATCACACAGTTACTCATGGAAATCTGAGCGATAATACAAAAGTAAGCAGAAGAATATTCAAAATTTGTTTATATTAAAGTTTAATGGAATCAAATTCGATGATGTTTACTTTCAATAAGACGCCGCAACTTGACACAGCGTGAGAATATTGACAAATTGCAAGAAATCGTCGAGAATCGCTTTAATTTGCGTTGCGGAAGTGTAATTGCGTTTGGAATTGTTTTTATGGTGGGATTTTTCGAAAAATTCTATGTTCAAGGTCTTAAAAACCACATAATTGCTTTTTATTATCAATTTTGATCAAAATTTAAGTGATACATAAATAGCATTGATGAACCTTCCAAAGAAAAGTGCCCAACTTCTTTGGTTTCCTTTGGCGCAGAAAAACTCTTTGGTCCACACTATTTTTTCACTTCTCTATGAGAATTTCCAGGCAATATGGCTAACCAACGAGTCACCTTCAATCTCTTCAAAGTTTGGTTCTCAGATTTTGTTCAGATTTTTCGATTATGGTTGCCAAAACTGTCATTCTTTTTATAGTGTATAAATCTCTACCGACTCATTGCCTCCAGTCTTGAACAGCTCAGCAGGCAGGTCATCTGCGCCAGCAGACTTCGTTATAGCTAGGCGGCGGTATATCCACGACGTCGTCTATAATT
The DNA here is from genome assembly GCA_035041775.1 of Chymomyza caudatula. NCBI lineage: Eukaryota > Metazoa > Arthropoda > Insecta > Diptera > Drosophilidae > Chymomyza > Chymomyza caudatula. Next base: position 2,487,450 of record JAWNKW010000145.1, read on the forward strand.
GAGGATGTTGGGAAGCTATTTTCGGGGTGGCATTATCCTCACCATCGCCAGATAGCAAGCCAGAGAATTGTTCCATCCATAACCTCAGTGCACCATGTGCATCCACTACCAGATTTCCCACTGCATCTCTACAGGAAGACGCTCCGGTACTAAAGGAAGAACTTCCTTACGTCGTTCCTGCTCCTGCACATCTCGATCTCCTCTCGATCACGCTTTTCCTGCTCGCGTTTTCTGCGTTTGAAAAAGCGCCTCACCATCTTCCTCATTTCCCGATAGTGATATCGCACAGATCGCGTATTAGCCGACTGCAGGGTCCTTCTATAGGCGGCGTTCTTTACACCAGTGGCTTCGCGACACTCTTAACCGTACCATTGGTTCCTCGGCAGTGGGCGTTGAAATCCAAGAACGCATCCTTGGTCGCATCGCCCTTGTCCTCCGTGGGGAGGATTGGTGCCAGCCTTTCGTTCACTGGTGTGAAACGGGAGACACGGTTGCTTAATCTCCGGCCAACAACAAATCCGCACCCAAATTCGTGCCGCTTCGCATGGCAGCCTTGCCCTTTTCACCACATCTCCTGGATGGTGGTTATATCTGCTCTGTACATTGGCATTCGCCAATCGGGTAGAGGCAGCATCCCGGACATCCCTCAAGTCATAGTCCTTTAAACGTTTGCGGGGGTCGTCAACTTTGGTGGCGTTCCTATCTTAGTCTTTTCGCTCTTTCATTGGGGAGAGATTTTAACGCGGCGGGTCCCAAACCCTACGTACAACCCATTAAGAACCCAGGGAGGGCTTTGCTAACACTATTAAAGCAGCTCCTGCGCCAACTTGGTTCAACATTGACATGATGAAGTGAATTAGCATCCAGTGACTCTGTTGGCTAAGTCATATTGTGATCTTCAATGCGGATGTTGAAGGCAAGTGACCAAGGTGGAACCAGGTCGAGAGCACACTAGCTATCTTTGCTATCAACCGTAGAGGCGCCTAGAGGAGTGTTCTACATCAGGCCATAACCCGGCAACGCCTACTTCTACAAAATTCGTAATCTTTGCATATAAACAGCATTTGCATACAAGCGGTTTATCATCGAGTTATAGAACATTTTGCGTCTAGTTTATGGGCAGGCATAAATTCATTATGAAAGCGCTCAAGTTGCTATAAAGACTTAAGCACTTTATAAGATGATGATAAGCAGAGAGCGTTTAGTGCTATGTGCAACTGTAGTGTTTTATGATTTCGGGCCAATTTTTTTTTTAATCATAGCTATAAATACAGCTATAAACACGCTATAATGAAAGCTAATTCGCTGATCTACCACTAAAGCGAAACCTTTCCGTATCGACCCTGACTATGCGAGTATTTGCTGATTTGTCTGCTCAAAACTCAGCCTTTTCTTTTTGCGCCCAAAATGCTCAGTCAACGATTTTGCTTTTGGCTAAAGTTAATACACTCTTATGCACATATGTATATGGTACATGGTATATAGTATGTATATAGATATAGCTATGTATAGAGCAGTAGTTGCTGCGTCATAACAAATTGAATTGTAGTAACTTTAAAAGTTAAAATATCGGTTAGTGACATGTACAGCGAAATTAAAATCAACTGATTAGCAGTTTTAATGTCGTCAAAACTGACATAACAACTTATAAATAATATAAACAATAAGCAGGTATTTAATTAATGAGTGCCTAACTGTGTATAGCTGCACTTACAAAATATCACAAATTAACTGTTACTCAAGGGTTCCGTGCCAAACGGAGTGTAGCTACACCTTGAGTTATGTCCATATGTAGCAGAGTTACGAGTTTTTTTGCTCTAGTATTTTAGGCACAAATATGCATTTTATTTGCTGTTGTTGCTTCGGTTTATAGAGCACAATCTATTAAATTATTATGATGATTAGCTAGCTTCCTTATCACAAATACGAATCGAGCGTTTGTTGCGACAATATTATTTTTAGACATGAGCTATATGCCACCGATTCGGATTCGACGCAATCGAAATGACTCGACTTGACTCGCCAGCGATCGACGTTGTCATTGTCGTGCCTCTCGCTCTACCTCTTCCTCTCTCACGCTCACGCACGCTTGTCATCGCGTCGTTTCGCTCGTTAGTCGTGTCGATAATAAAAATGGGATCAATAAATTTTCAGACTGTTTGGCGCCACTTTAAGCATTAAGCGCTTTTACGTTAAATGTTTCATTGTTGCGCTGGCACTTTGGCATATATATATATATATACAAACATGTATATATGTGTATACCCTCTATGTATATCATATGAGAGATCAGTTTATGTAAACAGTTAGATCAGCTTACAAGCTTTTCACGTTTTACATACTATATAACTGGCTTCTCCGCTCAACACAGCTCACCCAATCTCCCACAGAACCTGATAGCGCCGAAGGACTTTGAAAGCTTGTTGCAGCTTGCTTTCCAATGCCCACTGCCGAGGTATTAATGCTACGATCAGGAGTGTCGCGAAGCACCTGCAGTGAAGAATGCCGCCTATAGAGCAATCAGCTATTAGGCGATCTGTGCAAGAACACTACCAGGAGATGAGAAAGGAGAGGCACGTTTTTAGACGTTAAAACTGTTACCCAGCAAAGCGCTAGCGAGAGCAGATCGAGATGTGCAGGAGCAGAAATGACGTAATGAAGTAAAGTCAATAAAGTGTCTGCCTGTAGAGATGCAGAGGGAAAACTGGTAGAAGTTGCACAGGCTGCACTCAGTTTGTGGAGGAAACAATTTTTCGTCTTACCAATCGTCGATAATGGGAATATTGCCACCTCCCGACGTTACCAATGACGACCGATGACGGCGTGGAAATACCACCACCTAGTCATGACAAAGATGAACTGCCTGCACAGTTGTTCAAGAGTGACAGCAATAAGTTGCTAGAATAGAATCTTAGGGTCCTCTGTCCTGCCCTCATGAAGGGTGACCCCACGGTATGAGCTAACTGGCTTCTTTCTATTGCATATACGGTGAAAGACTGAATCCATTCGCTACAGAGCTGATTGTACTAAGGCATATCTATGACAAGGTAGGAGCCTGTCTGACACAGAGCGATAGAGAGGTGCATGCGTCAACACAACATCCCTCATTGACGTTGGCAACAGAATGAAATATGACATGCCTTGGATTGGAGCTTATCAGTGTGGCACTACGCCAAATCCTGAAAAAGACCCACAAATACCAAAACGACACCCACTCATTGTCGAGTATTAAGCTCCATTTGATAGCGTGTTGAGGGATCGCGTATATGCCGCATTGTCTGAGTTCGGTATCCCAGCTAAGTTGGTACGACTTCGCAGATTGACGTTTACCAACACACGCAGCTCTGTCAAGGTAGGAAAGATACTCTCCGAATATGGTGATACCTAGCGTGTATTCGGACAAGGCAATGCCCTCTTTGCAATCTATTCAACTTTATGATGCAGAATGTGTTGCGAGCTCGGAGCGGATATATTTCTTAATGAACTATAAGAGTTTACAGTTGGGACTGTTTGTAAATGCGCTATGGACGTAGAAGCTTCTGGGCGAAAAGTGTTCATTGGCAGTATTAAAGAAAGGTAACGCAGAGAAAGGCCGTAAATCCGTTGGCAGGACCTGTCACCATAAAGAATGATGTCAGCATGGAGATCAAGCGGAATTACTCCTGCCAAGCAATGCTACTTTGGTATCAGTAGGCAAATGAGAAGCAGAGAGCACTCTCGGCAGATGAAACTAACACTTGGAGCGAAAAAGCGGAAAATGAACAGATAAATCAAAAGTTTGTCTAAGGTTGCAGTCCTAAAGTAAACGGAAACTAAAGAAGCTACTCCGTCGTCCAGCCGAGCCTGTCCTAAAGCAGCTGCCTATTGTCTTTCAATCCTACCGACTATTTTTGAGCTAAATAAATAAAACGCTTCATTTGTCGAAAATGAATTCTAATTTAGTTTCTCTTTAGAACAAAAAATCTGTTGAAAAAACTGTTTTCTTCTTCTTAGACTCTCTTTAAAAGGAAAACTGTCCCAAAACTAACAGCTAACTGCTTGAGAGTACTAACTACGAACTGCGTCATAAAATGGGTTAAAGACCGTACCAAAAAGCTTAAGCTTCTTTTGGAGACCTTAGCGCCATGCTCTATTGGTCATTAAACTCGTGACACTCTGAACACGATAATAGTTCCTATCGTTTACAAACATTCATGAACAAAAGTGAAACTGTTGCACCCCCCTCTTAGTATTATGAGCAACCCTATCAAACGAGTCGAATCAAATTGAAATCGTATCGTATACAATAAAAACGTATGCGTCCGTCCTACTTGAACTCGCCCGTTGCACAAATCTTATCTCACAGTCACTCGATTCTCACTGTGCTATGTAATCAGTCATTATCAGCATTCTGCTGTATTATATGTATAGATCTTATATAGCATATACAGTTTCTATATAGTATATGCTGCATATATGTTAACAGTTATGTGTGTTTTATGGTGTGTAGCATGTGCGAGCTCCAATTAAACTTTTGAGTAGTCCGCATAAATAATCTCAATCTATAATTACAATTCCTGTGCTATAATTATGAATGACTAAATTTTGTGTTAATACTCGAAAAGTTGCCAAATTGTTCAATTGCGCCCGAAACACTTGAGATTGGTTTTAAAGCTTTTGTTAATGCAGCAAAGCATTAAAACAATGATTATACACTGTGATTTATATGGGGTGACATATAACGCGAACTCTTAGAGTATTATACTTTAGCTTTAAATAGCTAATTTGACCTTTTCTCAAAAGTATTTGGCCAATATCAGCTTGATTTCAAATGTAAAGATTACTTTTTCCAAAACTCCAAAATTTAATATATATATATATATATTCATAGATTCATAGCAAGCAAGCAATTCAAGAGACCAAATTGCAAAGTCGAATATCAAGAAATGGCGGAAAAGTCGTCTTCTCGTCGCGCTCTCCTTCACAATCGTCGCTTATCTCTTACTAATTCCCAAAATCGCTCAAGAACGAAAAACCGGTGAAGAAAGTTGTCAAGTCTCGCTTATTAAGTCGCTTGTTAAGCAAATTCCACTTTTTTTGGTCCCGGTCTTAACAAGGCTAGAATGCTTTCTAGCCTTCTGTCGCATCATAAATCCATGATGGCCAGGATCGAAGAAGTGAATTGGAACATCAAGTTCCAGATGAAGAAGGTTCCATAACTGTCCTTAGCTGTCGTTCATGTCAGCATGAAACACGATGAGTCTTAACTAAATTGCAGGTTCTTAAGAGAGCTCTAGTTGCCCACGCCACCTTAGACTTAAATAAAGCGTCTTCTGAATAGTTCAACGTGAAGATTAGGGCGACGAACAAAAAGATATGCAGATATGAAGATATGCAGATATGAAGATATGAAGATATGAAGATATGAAGATATTAAGATATTAAGATATTAAGATATGAAGATATGAAGATATGAAGATATGAAGATATGAAGATATGAAGATATGAAGATATGAAGATATGAAGATATGAAGATATGAAGATATGAAGATATGAAGATACGAAGATATGAAGATATGAAGATATGAAGATATGAAGATATGAAGATATGAAGATATGAAGATATGAAGATATGAAGATATGAAGATATGAAGATATGAAGATATGAAGATATGAAGATATGAAGATATGAAGATATGAAGATATGAAGATATGAAGATATGAAGATATGAAGATATGAAGATATGAAGATATGAAGATATGAAGATATGAAGATATGAAGATATGAAGATATGAAGATATGAAGATATGAAGATATGAAGATATGAAGATATGAAGATATGAAGATATGAAGATATGAAGATATTAAGATATTAAGATATTAAGATATTAAGATATTAAGATATTAAGATATTAAGATATTAAGATATGAAGATATGAAGATATGAAGATATGAAGATATGAAGATATGAAGATATGAATATATGAAGATATGAAGATATGAAGGTATGAAGATATGAAAGCATGAAGATAAGAAATTAAGCAGATGTGATGATATAAAGAAATGAAGAAATTAAGGTATGTAGATTTGAATATATGATAAGTGATGATATGAAGATATGAAGACATGATGTTGTGACGATATGAAGGTAAAAAGTTTAAAAGACGATGTATTTATTTTTATGCTATTAAGCTCCATTTTTGCATATAAACAGTTTGTCTTCATAAAACTAATATTTAATATTTGATCTTACAAATGAATAAGTACTAAGAATGAATCTACAGCCTTGGTCGGCAAAGTGAGCAGAGACGTCGGCAGAATTTCAGCCATTGCAATGGTATCTATTTGTCAGCAGAAGAAAGTTGTCAATGTGTTGCTTGCATGTATACGAAAATTTTCGCAATTATTAGTGGTAACTTCTCTGCTCACTTTGCCGACCGTTGCTCTAGAGCTAGAGCTGCAAAACTATTGTTAATACCATCGAGATATTGAATATTTTGATTTTGTTTTACTGTCGATAGTTAATGCGGCTATGGAAAGGAAGGTGGGAACATGGTATAATAAAAACCAGGTAAGCTTGATCACTCGCCGCCTCTATGCATGCCAGTCGTTCAGTCTGTTGCATTTTGGCAGTTGAGTCGGGAGTGAATCTTAGCTTATTATTACAGTACGGGAGGGATGAAAAAAACCAAAGCTCGATAATATCGAATCTTTTTCCTGAAACTATCAAAATAATCGCCAATAGCGCTAGTTTTACAGCTCTATTTTTACAACTTTCTTTGGAACAAGTACAAACAAAAAGAATAAAAAGCCTTCGACAATAGATTACTAATGTTTTTTGACATTTCTAAATCGATGCTCTTCAAATATAGCAATAACAAGAATGAAAACAAGGCACGACTCGGCGGAAATATTGTGTAAGGTCGCCTATTGTTATCTTGACAGTGGAAAAAAATCGCATGGTGCTTAATCAACCCACTTTCGTTGTGAACAATGGCAATAATCATCGCCACCGTAATTCCCATAAAATTCAGTTAGTTCTTTGGCGAACTTGGGATGATTTCATTGAGCACTTTATACGCGCCTCTGTATTGAACATTTGAAACCAATTTAAACATAATATATCTAGAAATGCCACTAAAATTGGCGGATGCGTTGCATCGTGCGTCACACCACTGGGGCCTAAGTAGCCTCGAAATAAGAAGCGCGGCGGTGAGTCCGTAAAGCTTTGCTCATTGCCAATCAAGCTATGATTCATCTACAAAGTCACGGTCAGTCTATCGACTAGTCCCAGAGTTAAGTGCGTGGCGTCATTTAGAGGTTAACTTTTATGTGACGTTTTTGCTGAAAGGCGAAAGAGTTATTCCCGTTGAATGGGTCCTGACAGTGTTCGTGGTGTAGGGAAGGCGCTGTGTAAAATGCACATCACGTGCTCTTCGATCTTGTGAGCGTTACTCCAATTGAAGGCGTGACGCGAAGAAAGTTGAGCTCATCATTCTTGGGTGACCTAACAAGTCTGATGACCTGAGGCTGGAGCGTAGAAGATAGGTGAATAAGCAGGGACATTGGTCCTGTATAGCACTGCAATGCGGACGTACCTATAAACAATCAAGTTCCTTTTATTGTTGTTGTCAAACTGCTTGGGGAAGACTCCACAACGGGTCCAATTTGAATGGAGAATTGGCTCTCGAGTGGAAAAAACAACACTTTCCGGTGACTTTTCTTCCCTCACGTGCATTATATGAAACAATATAACTGTGTTTCCTATTCTTACTGTTATATGCGCTCTAACCATTGGGCTCCAAAACTCTAATTAAACACTTTGCTTTACAAAATCAAACCCATATCTCAAAATCTCTAAAGATTAGTTGGCTCTAATTGAGTTTTGCGCTCCAATGCAATGATATCAGCTACATACTTTCAGAACTTATGGACCTAACTTGGTTTCGATAGGTCATATCTGAAAATCTTCAAAGCATAGTTGCTGCTTGCAAAGCTATACGCTCTACAAATGGTCTAGAATTGAACTCTAATTAAACATTAGAGCCATATCTTAAAATCTGTAATAAAAAAGTTGTCCCCCAGAACAGTTATTTACTCGATTACGAAACCCAATAGAAAATTGAATGCTTTGGGGGGGTTTATCTAACCCGTAAACTTATATACATGCTACTGCACTTTGGAGGGTAAATTTATTACAATCCATTTAGTATGTACAAATTGCTATATACTATTCTCCAAAATGTATATTTATTTAAATTAGTACAAAACAAAATGCCAGAATAAAGCGTAATAATAGTTATAAAATGTGCTAAAATAGGGGAACAAGTTTTATTTTGATTGACGTCTAAAATTAAATTAACAGTCGATGTTTTCATATGAAACGAGCACATTAGAATTTTCAATTTACGAACTCGAAATTCTAACAAAAGTAGCCGAATCACATAATTAAAGGTGTGCCAGAAATCTCTTTCAACCAAATTTCAACGCGCCAACAATTTTTCGATGTGTCATATATCTTTTCAAACGAATTTCAGCTCAAAACCAAGCAAATCAGTGCCCGAAATCCCTTGAAGAGCGTCGTTGAAAATCTATAATGAAAGTTTGTGACTGAGTTATTTTTAAAGAGATTTCAAATGAAATTTCGAGCAAAACCGTCTAGAGATTTCTGGCACATCCCGCAATAAGTTATTTTTCTACAATTATAGCAGTTTACAACATTATCGTTTATATGCCGTGACGCTAAACTTACTCATTTTCAAAACTAATGCCTTTTAGCGCTCGAAATAGCTTCGACTTTTACTTTTCAAACCGAATCGACAATCAGAACATACATCAGAACATAAGATTTTCCAATTACAACAGTTATTTCATAAGGCCATCCTGTTATGTCGATCATTAACATCTGTTTAATGTTTTTTAAGTTTTGTTTACCATCAAATTCGATGTTTCACATTTTTTGGCATAAAATGTGAACCAGTGTCGTCGCGCTCTCTCATTTGGAGCACGTTTAATGACAAAACGGAATTATGCCTCTTATAGTGCATTTGCCAAGGTCACTTCAAAGTCAATGATCATTTGACCACTTATTGTGTGGTCCTCAAGTCTTTTCTCTATCGAAGTGGACCCCGAGGTAGTAGTGACTTCAATTCCTTGGTATAATCTTTCCATTAAAATTTAGATCTGGCGCGTGTTTGCTTCTTAGCGTATAGTCAACGTTGACGGATTTACTCTCATTTAAGGTTAGGTTCCATTTTTTGGTCCGATTTTCCACCGTTTCGAGATAAATTTGCACCACGGCCTTGTAGCAAATGGATGATGAGAGGATGGCTGTATCATCAGCATAGGTAACCACCAGGAAGTTTCTCGGGTTAATGTTCATTTCGTCGCTTGGTAAGATCCTGCCGTATGTGAATAGTGTGTACAGAATCGGTCCAAGAACACTGCCTTGGGGCATACCAGCTCTGAGCACTTTTTTGTTTGAAGACTCGTCTTTGATTGAAACAATAAAGGGTCTTTGGGGTTTGGGGTCCCGTACTGCTTTCGAAATCCAAATTGTTGCTTTGGAATAGCTTAATGTCGTTTTCTGCCAGCATTCTGCTTAAAAATATGCTTTCGAAAATTTAAGAGAATACATGGTGCAAGTATTATATCGATATCATCTGCATAAGCGAGCAACTGGACACTCTTTTAGTTCAAAATTGTGCCATTCCGATGTAGACAAGGGGTCTGAAGGGTCGCTAAGTTTCAAAAGTTTCGGCGAGTTGCTTTCCTACTTTGGCTGAGCTGCGTGTATTGCTCAACGTCACTCTGCATAGTCGCAACAACTTTGCAGGGATACCGAACTCAGAGAATACGACATATACGCGATCCATCAACAGGTCATCAAATGCTGTTTTATAATCGATGAAGAAATGGTGGGTGTCGATTTGGTGATCGTGTGTCTTTTTCAGGATTTGGAGTAGTGTGGATATCTGGTCAATGGTGATCTTATCAGGCCGAAAGGCATACAACTCTGCAGGCGGGTCATGTACGCCAGCAACTTTGTTGTTCTAGAACGGCTTATTTGCAACCCTAACTGCGTCGTGACGGATGTATGATTGGGAACGTCGGAAAGTTAACAACAGAATAGCCATTATAATAAGAAGAGTTCCCGCCACAATCTCAGTGCACCCGATTCATCCACTACAACTACAGGAAGACGCCCCGATACTAAATCCTTCAGCCAGACACTTGACTTCGTGGAAGATTTTGCTTTACTCCTTTTTCCCAACGGATCTGTCCAGAGTCTAAAGCTACTTAAGTTTCAATGATCAAAATTCTTATAGTTTAAGACATATATGTCAATGCTTTAACGTAACTAAGAAATTCCAACCATTTTCATTACAGTTGGCATTAGGACACACGGCATCGATATGCATGAGGACACACAGTTGCAATGGATGTCGGAGCATTTGAGTTATCCCGATAACTTTTTACATTTATTGATCGATACTCGACCAGTGTCTAAGTCAACCGATATTTAATTATAGCATTTACAAGAAAACCAACAACTAAATTTATAACGTAATATTTTTACAAATAGCATTTAAAATAGGTTTTTGTGTAAAGAAAACTGTTCTAACTGCCGTTATTTGAGCACAGGAAAATACCAGAAATATACCATGCCAGTTAGCACATATAGTATTTATATACTATAATTACCAAGTGCAACTAGTAATGAGAGATTTGCTCGTCATTTTTCATCGATCATTTCGGTATGTGTACAGGCATTATTCCCGACAACAGGCGGCATGCTATTTATAAATACCCCGAAACCCAAAGCTCGCTCGCCCGACTCCATAAGCGGTTATCAATTTAAAAGGTTTGCGCTCTGGCAGTTGGGTTATTGGTCGTTGTTGCCTTTGTTTGCAATGAAATTGGGTTGATTAGACGACACCCCACAGTCGATTTTTATCCATTGTCAAGATAGTAATGGGCGACCTTACACAATATTTCTGCCGTGTTTTCTTGTTATTGCTATATTTGAAGAGCATCGATTTAGAAATGTCAAAAAATACTAGATATAGCTGGGAGATACATTTTACCTATGGCTATAAATAGCGACGGGAAATCGAGTCGCCGCCGCTACTTGAGTATGATTAATTTAATTATTTATTTGTCTAGCACTAAGTGAAATTCACAAATAAAACCATTTTGAAGTGCAAATATAGTACAGTAAAGCATTACTTGTACTTACATAAGTCCAATTTTCAGGGGGCTGCGGCTCTAATCGCGCGTTTTTTTGCGCTTATCGTCGGCGTTTGATGGATCTGTGCGTCTCGCTCTGTCAAAAAACATTTGTCTGATGATGCCTCAAAAATGGTAAAACTGCCGATTATCGGCTCGCAACGCAATTGTCATCGCGATTCTTGATCGATCTATGCACTTTGCGGGCCCTCTCACATAATAAACAATCGATTTATGTGTCAATTAGCATGTAGTGGTCTATGCATCAAAAACGTAGACACAAGATCAATGATCAATTGCTGGAAAACCTTCAAGTGCCACCCCCAAAAGAAGCAGAAGAAGAAGACGCAACGAACCCTACTTTATACATGCTGCATAACTAGCTGAACTCACTCATGTAATGTGACATTTATCACGCTACACAGTATACTATATAGAGATCTATAGATTTGCTACCTGCTCAGAAATGCAAATGCTATGATACTAAATAAGTATCTGTGATATTGTAGCAAAAACTGTTGGCAACTGGCTTACTTAGTAGCGTTTTTAAAGACCCGTGCAACTGTTACATCAACTATGTATCTGCTGCTGCTGATCGTACTATATTATACTATACTATACGATACTATATGTGCATGTGTGTATCTGTACTATCTGCTGACGGAACCTGTGCGCTGAGATTGAAAATTTGTCACGTGGAATCAAAAAGTCAAAAAGTACACAACAACAACTACAACTACTAACTATATAAAAATAAATTCTATGGCAATTCAACAAAACATCATCGAATTGTTTGTAGCCCTCTCATGGGGGGGGGGGGGGAAGGTATATCTGGTACTATGTAAGTTTGGGTTTTGTTTTTCTGTTATTTTGTTCTATATGTATGTAGATTTTATCACCTGAATTAGTTGCACGGGTCTGCAAGCGCATACATAGAGCGCGTCTATCGGTTTTTCGATCTAACAAGTAATAAGTTTTACAAACACGTATAGTCCTGAAAGCTATTCAAACACTTATAAGCGTTATGTTCCTGCCTGAGATCTCTCTACGCGTTGGTAACCACTACCGCATCCGATGGAACGACGAACTCTATGAGCTCTACATGTTGTGCGTATGGTTGAAGAAGCTCATGCGAGAAAGGTTTTCAATGCGTTTGGAAAGGGCAGACCGTGTCTCCGTTGGAAGGACCCGGTAGAGGTTACACTAGCTACCTTTGGTATCACAAATTGGAGAAGGCGCGCCCAAAGCAGAGAAGCCTGGATGAAAGCTTTACACCGAAACTGGGTTGTTATGGCCGCTTAAGTAAGTAAGTGTCTATGGAAGTTGTGTAACTCTTAAGAAGTTTGCTCGGCGGCACAAAAGTATTAAACATTTCAAAACAATTTTTGAAGCAGTATGACGTCAGCATGACCTACCCACCTATTTATCACAAATCGTCACTATTTGAGGACCGACGCCCCTAGTGTGTCGTCACAAAAACCTATTTTCAGTTGCGGTTTTTGACATTCTAATTCGGGGTGTAGGGATTCATCATATTATAACTTTTGTTGTGTTCCGAAAACGTGACTTCACAATCGAAATGTTCATAAAATCTGAAAAAAATTTAATATATTCATGCAAAGTTTTCGAATTCCAACTCATCGATCATAGATCTTGTATTAAATTTGAAATTTTGGACTTCAAAATATACTACTTTTGCTGATATAAACGCAGCGTAAACTCTTTGCAGTTGATATTCTATTCCAAGTTTTTAGTAATGCACGATTTGTGACGTCACATTCGGTGTTGCGGTGTTGCCTAAATGTGATAAGGGAGGTGTTAACAATGTTCATTTATGAACATTTTCTCTTTCGGAGCAACCGCCCTTAGCTGTTACTCAAAATTTGATGAACCTCCCCCCATTCAGTAGCGACTTCATTTATGCCCAAGAGCACAAAGTTAGAGGGTCATTCTAAAATCACTCATTCTGTTTGGGATGATGCGAGGGTTGCCTTTTATGTTTCGGAAACGTAAGACACGATGTAAAAGATATTTCAACGAAGGCAGTTTTTATTGTTTTCAATGCATTCTCCACAAAAATGAAAAGAATGATTGAACCAATTTCCGAAAATGAGGCGTCTCCAAAACACGTGGTTTTAAACGACGCATCGACCGCTTTTGTAGGAGTGGCAAAACGTTAAGCTCGGAATTGTTGAAAGATGATCCTTCGATCTTCGAAAACTTTTGGCAAACAAATGGTTGTATACCATTCAAGTGGAACGCCCCACGTGTCGCCAATGATATGAGAGCTACAAGTCTGAATCTGGGCTTCGTCCGCGAGCAACTTTCGATGGATTTGGCTCGTCTTCGAAGACTCTTGAGTCAATTGCGCTTTAATTTCGGGCGCATCCGCTAGATCCTATATTCGCCAACTATTACGATAGTAAGTTAGAAAGCCCGTATTTTTTTGTCTTTCAAGATGTGTCTTATCTAATTTACGAAAATTTTTCTTTAGTTTTTAAGAAAATCTCAATAACTATTGAAAAAATTCATGAATTTGAAAGAACTTTTTAAGAAATTTATATCTTCTTTAACATTAAATCATATTGAAAATATGATGGGTATTCTTCAGGAATGTCTTTAATAAATTTTAAATTTCAAAATAATTTGTATCAAACTCAGAATTTTGGAAAAACATTGAAAAAATTTATAAATAAAAAATGACTATTTGCAAGTTAGCTCCACAAGAATTTTACAGGTAAGTAAATTATGTCATTGAATTCTCTTCTAGACGATTTATTGCACTTCAGTGCTTTCGTATAGTATATATGAAAAAGTACGCTTCTACACATATATATAGACTCGTAAAAAATATTGTTAAAATATTTGAGCTTCGCTTTGTACAAATAAAAAAAAAAATGTTTAAAAAAAGTTTTACTTAAAAAACAATTTATGATGATAAAGATAGAGATGTTTTCTTTATAAGATTGGGTCGCTAATTTCATATATTTAAAATAATAATTTTTATTAAATTACAGTCCGGAATCATAATTTTATTGCGATTTTTGAGTAAATAAATTTCAGATTTTTTTTTAAATACTTCGATTGAGCGCTTAATTTTTTATTAAATAAGTTTGCTAACTTCGAAATTCTAATTGGTCTACATATTTTCCAAAACTTTGAAAGAAAATATCTTTTGCGAATCATATATAAAACTATGCCAGATTACAATGCTTTGATATCTTATTATAATTCCAAAAGTGTTTAAGAACAATACACATTTCTCCTTAAGTGATCAGCCAGTATTTTCGGGACTTACTACGAGTTGTGATTTAAGAATAATGCGCATAATAACCGCTGCTTGTGCATATTTTTGTAACTTACTCCGAATATGCGATATTCAAATAAAAATTAGAAAAAAAATGCAAGCAGCGGGACTAGTTACCGCTTTAATTAAGCACTTCATTACAATTTGGCGCTTTTAATAATCAAAGAATAATTCGGAGTCAACTCCGAAACATTTGTTTTTTACCCCATTGCATTTGTAGCTCTTTAAATAATCAAATCATAATACGGAGTCAAATCCTAAACATGTATGTTATTTCTCTTTATTTTAAGCAAAAATGGCCTATTTTTTATTCTGAAATGTTTAGCTCACATATGAACATACTCTACATTTGATGATTTTCAGTAAAAATTGCGAAATAAATTTTTGCAGACAAATTTATTCTAGTTACAGCTTTTTGCATACTCAAAAAGTATTTCGAAGTCAACTCCGAAAAACAAAAAATTCTACCATTACCTTAGTTTATATGAAAGTTTGTTTAGGTAATACCAGCGCCATTCGCAGTATTGGCAGTATCAATAAAAAGCGAACAATTTATTGGCACTAAGTAAACTCTAACAAGGGACTTCATATTATGCCGACAATTAACGTTATTTGGGTTCCTCTAAAGTTTGATTCTAAAAATTGACAAATATTTTTATTTCACCCCACTCTTAGGAGTCATGAACAGTTTTTTGAGAATCAATATTTTTACGAAAATTGTCAAAACTGCAAAGAAACAGATAGTTTCATTTTTCGAAGCAAATTATAAACAGCATATTCCAATCTTAAGAAGAAGACGAACATGGATTTGGAAGCACGCGTGATAATCTGGATTATGGAAGAGTGTCAAAAGGTGAGATTTACTGAGGGCGGCGCACTGGCTGTGACGATAAGCGACCATAATTTTGAACTTTTGGCTGGAGCGTCCCGTAACGTTCAAGCCTGCGACTGTTGCTATTCAATCCTTGAACCCCGTGTAAGGCATAGATAGGCGACAAATTTCTTTCATTCTTCTTCATCTGCGGTCAGATGCAGCTACGTTGGCAATCCGTACATCCGACACTGCCAGCCGCACTTACAGTATAGTACAGCTTTACAACAGCAAGGATCTTCCCTCATGTATCTAAAGACTTACAGATCCATTTTTGGTTGACTCGGTCAAAGGCCTTCTCAAAGTTGACGAACATAAGCTCGGCTGACTGTTCACGAATTAACGTAAACGCAGGATGGCGATGTGCTCGACACAAGACCGATCACTACGAAAGACCGCGTGATGTCTCTTGAACGTATTTCAATACTATCCCTTGTCCGTTCGAGAATGCTAGATTAAGCGGGGAATCACTCTTGCCAATAGATGTTACTTTGGTCTCAGTAGACAAGTGAGTAGTAAAGACCACTCTCGCCGGACTAGCACTCAATGAGACGCTGATCCTTCCTGTTTTGCTTTATGGTGCCGCAGCAAGGATGATGATGCAGTCTATATTGAAATGCGCTTGGTGTGTTTGAGCGGAAAGTACCACATTCGATGGAACGACGAAGCCTATGAGCGCTACGATGATGCGAATTAACATACAGCGGCTCCGCTGGCTAGGCCATGTTGTGCGTATGGCTGAAGAAGCTACTGAAAGGTCTTCAATGAGGGGCAGAGCATATATCCGTTGGAAGGAGCTATCTTTGGTATGACCGATTGGAGAAGGCGCGCGCAAAGCAGAGGCGCCTAGAGAAAAGCTCTACATCAGACCGAAGCCCGCTAACGGTTTGTTATGGTCAGTTAAGAAGAAGAACCAGGTATGTTCCAGCAATCTCTAGGGTGGGTTTTCTCCTTCACTGAGCAACTTTCTTGATATATTTCCAATGATTTTCCAGCCATTTGTGACACATTGACTGCGTGGTTTTGGGCTGCAGTTTTATGTTAAGAGAAACACACGGATAGTGGCATTAATTTCATTGAAAGAGATCTTTGTCACATCTCTGAATACTATTATTTGTATGACCAACTTTGGCATATTGCTTGAAAACTTTGCTTGTTTCGCCAAATAATCTTGTATATAGTACATAAGTACTTACGCTTTCGTCACAGGGAGTTTTCGGGAGGTCACAGGGAGCTATTCAGCTGCCGGTCCATTGTGTATGAGCTGGATAACGTAGCGTATTCGAAATCTTTGCTAGCTTAAGACTTTTGTTTTGGATGACAAAAATTTGTATTTGCTAAGCGAAAATTCTTTGGCAAGCATAAAAACCCAACCACGACAATAACATCAACCACATATATGTATAGGCACATACACCGTTACACTTGGCACTTGCTGTACTTACGTCTGTCCATCACATATACGAAATTTGTACAATGCAAAATACAATGACTATGCCACCGTTTGTCATAGACCACAACCGCCGCCACCCGTTGTGGGCCCCCGCATCCATAGTCGTATGTCGTATACCGTGCGATGCCCCTCTCGGTTCCTGCCACACCCCCTGCCGCACGCCCGCCGCCCCAAACCGATCCCCAACTGCTTGACGACTGACTGACTGACTGACTGGCTGACTACTACTACTACACTGATAGAAAAATGACGTTCGGAAATTATGCACAAATGGGCATGATTTTTCTTATTTGTGGTCTTAATTTTGTGGGTATAAATCGAGACCGCTGGTGCTTGATTTTGTTCGAAAAATGTACCCGCATGTTCTAATTTTACCGGAATAAGCACGTCGTTCTTGAAATACGAACAATTGTGTACAATTTTGGTAGAATTTACAACAAGAATAAGAATTTTTATTTCTTTCCTTTGCTTTGCTTTTAACTTACATGTTTATACTTGGGAGAGAGAGCGAGAAAGAATAGTATATCGCATTGCGCATCAGATGAGAGGATTGCGAAAATAATAAATTTGTGGTGTTGTTGTTGCTTCGCATCTGCGTGAGGACTTTATTAGAAGAGGCAGAATTCAAATTTTACGTTAATTAGTGCGGTAGTTGGTCCGATTTTAAATCAACTTGACACAAATAATATAACTGATCTAATTTTGATTGCGCTAACTAAACTCGCTCTTTAAAAGTTAGTTTCTATGACTATGTTATTGGATTTTTGAGCTTGTAATAGGTTCTTCAATAAATGTTTGTACATATAAACGATGCATGCTAAGACAAATTTAAAATTAATAAATTTTTTTTTGTATATATATATATATATATCATCTATGTATTTACATAGATCAAAATTAGGAAAATTACTTTTGTGCTGAAATGCAAAGACTAAAACTGTGTTTTATGTGTTATTTGTATTTTCTTCAGTATTGCCTTTGGCATATGTCCTACTCAAGTTTGTATGTTTCTCTATTTCATGTTCGTTCTCGGTACAGTCACACCTGAGAAAGTTGGACACCCTTAAAAGTTAGCCACCTGCATATGTTAGACAAAAATTCTTCAACAGTCCGTGGCCAACTTAACCATGTTTGACTGTATTTGCGTATTGCATACGCTCTTTCAAACCGATACATACATGACCCTTTCCTGGTTTACTCTCATTGAACTTTTGGCGAGAGAGATCAAGCTGGCTCGATATTTCAATGCGAGCCGCATTGATTATAGTCGCTGTGAAAATTGTGAAGAGTGCGGACGTACAGTTTGTAAAAATGTCAAGCCCAGTGCAGTGTAATACTTGTGAAACACAGAAAAAAGAAAATTTGACGCCAGTGGATCCCAAAATGCTGGATTTTGTAAATTTATTGAAAATGGAGGAAGTTTTGCCGTATTTACAAGGTAAGTTCAGTGGATATATGTTGCATTTTACAAATTTTTTTACACACACACACATACATGTGTACATGCATTAATGCAAAATTAAATAGCTGTGCTAGCTGTAGGTACATATACATATATGTAGATGTGAAAAAAAGTAATATATACATAAAATAGCTGTTTCCATAAAATACATACACACATATGTATACATATACATATATACATATTCTATGTACATATATACAAATAAGTTGTGTGGATAACAACAAGAAAGTCAGCCGACGCGTCGGTACAGTTGCGTATATTTAACTTTGATTTTGTATTAGCAGCCAAAAGTGCAAATAAATAACAAACGTGTGATGGAATTGGTGAGCAATGCACTGCGCAAAATCAGCATCAACCGCAGCGTCACAACATAAGTAAAAGGAAAAGCCAAGCTCGACAAAACAATGTGTCAAACAAATAAAAGTAAGCAGCAAGCATTTGTACACATATATTTTCTGCAGTGTATAGCTAACTCAATTACTCTCGCACAAGTAGTGAGCGGCGCCACAAGCTAGTTTTTTTTTACGCCGTGCATAAGACGTACTAAAAGACAAACGCCTGAATTTATACTTTTTCGTTTTAATTAATAATACTAATTTTAAGTAGTTTATTTAGTTAATAATTGATAAAAACAGTGTTTTCATAACCTTCATTAGTTAAAAAAAAGTGTCCTATTGTATGTGTGTGTATTATTAGCGTATTTTATAATAACACTTCAACGTGCCAAAGTTTGCATTTACTTAAAATTTTTTTCTTTAATAGATACGAAAGTCACGTATAATAGCCTTCGCTACATTGACAAGGACGATCTGCGAGAAATTATTCCACCCATAGGACTCCGAATTGAGTTTCGAGAAAAATTATTCAAATGAAGAAAGATTGAGGTAAATTTAGGAAAAACACGCAAATATATATATAATATACAATAATTTTAATTACTGAATTTAGCTTGCAGGTGACGACACCATATTCACGTCGTTTAAACTCAGATATCATTGGATCGGATCTAAACAGAGCCAGCTCAAATTGGAATGACGTATGCGACGAATGGAAGAAGACATATCACATGTAAATTCTTGATTGGACATAGAGCCGGACAAAGCAGCTATAAATTTATATTATATATATATTTAAAAAAAAGTATGCACAACTAAAAATAAAAAAATAATTTTAAAAAAAGTGTTTCAATTTTTCATGAAATGAGCACATACTGTTCTAGATAGAAGAACATTATGTGCTTATTTCAAGCACAAATCGTTCATGAAATGAGCACAGGGTGGTCTAGATCCATGATCGTAATGTTCTCAAATCATGCCCAAATCGTTTATGGAATAAGCCCATGCTGTTCTAGATAGAAGAACATTATGTGCTTATTTCAAGCACAAATCGTTCTTGAAATGAGCACAGGTGGGTCTAAATACAAGAACATAATGTTCTCATATCATGCACAAATCGTTCATGAAATGAGCACAAGGGGTCTAAATACAAGACCATAATGTTCTCATATCATGTGCAAAATGTTCTCGAATTATGACCAAAACGTTCTCAATACCAGACCGGCGGTCTTAATAATTACGTGCTTGATTTGAGACCGACCGGTCACGGTATCAAGAAAATGCGTACATAACAGACTTTCGTCAACAAATGGGCATGATTTCGGTAGTTTAAGACCGCTTTTTTCTATCAGTGTACTACTTGGTGTGCCTCTGGCTGTGACTGTGCGGCAGCAGCGGCTCTAGCTCGTGATTGGCGCACACATTGGCAAACGAGAGCACTTTATTTTTAAATGTTTTAAAAATACAACCATTATAGAATTTGCGGCTTAGTCATAGCCCCATCGCAGTACCATAACGAAATGTGCTAGGCGAGAATTATTGACCAGCTATGTAGTAGCAGCACCGAGCAGCGAGCGACCCCACCGACTGGCGTCCGCCGTCCGCCATCCGCCATCCGCCGTCCACCGTCCACCGTCCACTGCTACGGGTAACGATGTGGGTTAATGTTGTAATATACTCCGCTGGCACATGGGTCGTATGTGTAATGCTGCACAAAAATTTAATAAGCTGTGGCAGTTTCGGGGTAATTGGGTTCCCGGAATTATGCGCTTACAGCAGTTTAGGACAAAATAGAGCAGTTAAAGTGCAGCATATTGGGTTTTATGTTCATTACCTGACTTTCACGCTTTGCTAGTTGTCGGTTTTGAAGATTTTACATTGTCTAAAGAAATATGTAAAAACTAAAAATTCCGAAAGTTGTAACAATTGTAATTTCATGGACATACATGTTAAGTATTTCTTTGGCATTTGGCAACCTTCTAAATAAGTTTGCGATTAATGGGAATTTCCATGTTGGTCGAAGCTTATGGCCCCTAAAATGCTCAATTGGAACTGTCGGATATGACTCCGTACAGTAATTTTCAAGCGTAACTCGAATTTCGATGCAGTCCGCATCTCATTTCTGCTGAAATACTCTATTAAAATATTTGAAACTATGTCGGAATTATTCATTTTAGATCTTTAAGTTGGAAAGCTTTAGGTATGCCAACGGTCTGTGTGAATTTTCATGTTGGTCGAAGTTTACAGCCCCTAAAATGGTCATTTGGCATTTTCGGATACAACTCCGAATAGTAATTTTGAAGCAAAACTCGAATTTCGGTGTAGTCCTTATCTTATTTATGCTAAAATACTCTGTGAAAATATTTGAAACTAGCTCCGAACTATTCATTTTAGATATGAAAGTCCATGTTGTTCGAAGTTTACTGCCTCAAAAAAGGTTTGTTTAGCCTTTTTGGATATCACTCCGAATAGCAGTTTTTAGGCATAACGCCAATTTACGCTGAAAAATTCTGTTTAAATGATTGGAAACTAGTTCCGGATGTTAAAGCTCAAATTCCGAAAGCTGTAACAATTGTAATTTCATGGAAACAAAGCATTCTTTTGGCGCCTCTAAATTGAAACAACGTTTAGAATTAGAGCGAATACCATGTTGGTCACAGTTTAATGCGCCTACAATGGCCATTTGCCCTTTCGGATATGACTCCGAAAAGTAATTTTAAAGCGAACTCGATGCAGGCTGTAGTGTCTTTCCACGGAAATATTTAGTCATTTGCTTTGAAAACAAACTCCTAATAATGAGTTCCGGAAATTGTCGCCATTTTTCTGTTTTTATTGCTTTATTTTGTTTAATTGATTGACTTATTCAAGGAAATTTCTGCAGTTTTACGATAGAGAATGAAACCTTTTGAGGAATCGCTCGGGAATACTAAAAAATTACAACCTCATCAAAGTTGTTCACTTTGCCTTTTTAAGCGACTTCTTTGAGAAAACTCTGAACTAGAAAATAGGACCTTTTAGAAATCCTTCGTGAATAGTCAAAACTAAGTTTTACGACCAAAACTAGGAAGCTGAGTAATTTTTCCAATAACACTTTTGCAGTTTTACTTTGAAAAATGAAACCTTTGAGAAATTGCTTGGTCATATTCAATTAACAAGATTCTCAAAATTGCTCAGTTTTTAGTGCTTTACTTTGACTTTTAAACCAAAATATCAAGTTACTAACGATTTGCCAGTTTTTAACGCTTTACTTTGTTGTTTGAGTAATTTGCTCAAGAAAACTTCTGAAATTTTACAATATAATAAGGGACACATGCCGTGGTAGTCTGACACTATACAGTAGGACCATCCGAGATGCGAAACGACTCTAGTTCCGTCGGAGCTTCTGTGAGTCGATTGCGTCCACAAGCGGAACCCAGAGTGAACATCTCGCTGAAGTAAAGTGACGAAAGAAGCTTATAGACAATAACCTCGATCACCGGACACTGCACTATATCAGTTTAGATGTGTGGTAGGTGCGATAGCTCATCAGAGAGAGTTGAAACCATGCCCATTGTGCCAACTATATCAGCTTCGAAACTTCTTCAGGCGAGCGATAGACAACAAGGAGGTTGCCGTGTGCGCCTTCCTAGACATTGAAGCTTCCTTGACAACGTATCGCTTCATGCTGTGAATCAAGCACTCTCCAGACGGGGCGTGAATACAACGATGATGAATAGAGTTGAATCCCTAATCGTTATATTGAGTCGACTTCCTAAAAAGCGACCATTCGCAATACAGTGCATACGATAGAGTCGGTCTAACAGAGACAGCAACACAAGCAGCAACACGGTTACACTGTCTTGGAAATGGTCGCTTTTTAGCTTTTTTACCGTACAGGATGCCACTGTATTACTTTCATGCTCTTTGGTTTTCGTATAGGAACCGCTATAACCGGTAAGCCGAAACAATTATCACTGAATCGTATCGAAACCGAAATAAAACCGTTAAGCGGATCAGGAGTGACGGTACCAGCGTAATCGTAATCGTTTCGTTTTGAATTCCTGCCTAAGATCTATTTCCAAGTTTTACACTGAAACCTCCATGAGAACACGCCGCAAAACCCTTTTAAACAAAATTCCGAATAATTGAAAGTATATAAATCTAAATATATAGCGTAATGCCATAAAAACACAACGTGAGTTCCGTGTAAATCAAATTCTGCCTAAAAACTTACCTAAGCGTTGCGATTTCGCAGAAACGCTCATTCGAGCATGGATCCAATCGGTTCTCTCACTCTCTTTCACTCTCCCAATTGCTAATTTCAAATTCGATTTTTTCAACTTCTGGGAAATGTTTGCTCTATCAAGAATTTACTTATGCAATACGCTGCATAGTGGCCACAGTGCTGTGCGCATGTATATGTACACTTTGTGATTCAGCGCTGACATGTGCTGACTTATAATCCCTGTGGTATCCCGGATAATGCCCCAAAGCCATTTAAGCAAAACAAATGATTTATGTTTTTTTTTTAACTTTTTTAATATAATCATTTTTTTTTTTAATTTTTTTGTTCAATTTTTCATATATAAAAATACTGCTTTTTTATATATAGAACTTTTGCCTTTGCAACTGTCGCCAGGAAAAAAAAACGTTCTTTGTATATAAATATATTGTATATATGCATATATATATATATATATATATATATATATTGTTTTTTTTTTTCGTTTTTGTAAATATATCTATATAATTCTTTACGCTTCAGTTTTCAACAATTTATTAAATTTTGTTTTTATATCACAAGAATTTTCAATTTCCAAAAAAAAAAAACACACATTACATATTGTTTAGTTGAATGTGCGGCCACGCCCCCCACGCCACTGCCCTCAGCGCACATACATATGCTATATATAAAAAAAAAAAATTGATTCTTAAAGCTTTTCTTACAATCGATTGAATTTCGTTAAGTTTTTGTTGTTTTTTTGTTTTTTTTAGTTTTTGTTTCGCAGTTTGTAAATTACGCGTAGAAATTCTTTTTAAGAAAATTATTGTAAATAGACAAATTTAATTTTTCGCTTTAAAAGTATATACATAAAACTAAGTATTTACAAGGTTTCATTTAGTGTTAAAAAAAAAATCGGCCATTAAAAATAATGTTTAAAAAAAAAAAATTGTATGTAAAATTATATGCTAAAAACTAATTTGTGCTTAAAAATAATTTTAAAAAAATGTTATGGTAATAATTAGAGTTAAAAATTATGACAGTTTCTTAAACGCTTAGGTGTGTGTGTGTGTGTGTGTGTGTACTGATATGTTTGGAAGTATTTTAAGTTAGAAATTAAGGCGTAAACTCACGCACAAAAAAAAACAACTCTAAAAATAAATATATATATGTGTATATGGGTGTTTAAGGCTAACTTAGGCTATAAAAGAAACCCCGCTCTCTCTCTCCCGCGCGCCTCTGCTTTGCGCTTGCTTTTTGTATTGCCAAAACCGTTACTCTCTATGCTAGCAGTGTGATGGGCGTATGGGCCGCCGGTGGCGAATTTGTGGGCGTGGCCAGGCCCAAAGCCAAAGGCGAGACAGGCGCCGAGCCTGGCGCAGCCGCAGCCAGCAGTGGCGTGCTAATCCTTGCTGCAGCGGCGGCCAGCGCCGTATGCTGGCTGCTTATCTCCTGATCCAGCCAACGCTGCAAATGCGTGGAGCGCTGCTGATGCTGCTGCTGCTGCGCCAGCAGCTGCTGCTGATGATGATGATGATGATGATGATGATGGTGCTGCTGCTGCTGCTGCTGCATGAGGCTCATCAAATTGTCGTTGTATACGGCATGTAGGCTGAGGCTGTAGCCAGAGTTGGAGGCACTGTCGCTGTAGGTGGAGCTGCTGCTTTCATAGCCGGATACGGGCGAACCCTTGGGACAGCAAAAGCCGGTGGGTGAGAGCGCCGGCGCCGAAAAGGGGCTGTGCACACTGTGTGGCGTGGAGGACTTGCTGCTGCTGGTGCTTCGGCTGCTGCTGCTGCAGCTACTTCCACTGCTGCCTTGAAACTGAGGACTCCCGCTGCCGGGAAATGTCTGCAGCTGCATCGCATGCTGTTGCATGATAACTGGCGATTGAAAGCTGCCGCTAACATTGCCATTGCCACCGCCAGCGCCAGCGCCGCCATCACGATAGCTGTGCGGCGGCGACAAGCAGTTTGGATGATTGCTATAAATGATCGGCTCCCGCTGCTCGCATAGCTTGTTCTTCTTGTACTTCTTTTGCTTTTTGCCATTTAAACGCGGCGCTGCTGCATTCAGCTCGTCCGCATCGCTGTCCGTTTCCGCCGCCAGTTCATCCAAATGAGCTGTTTGCTGCTGCTGCTCCTCCTCGGCTACATCCAGCAAATATGGCTTAAAGAGTTTGATTTGTTTGGAGGGCAACGCCTTGCGCTGTTCCTGCTCCACGTCCACCTCATCCACATCTACTACATCCACATCTTCCACATCGACGCCCTCGCTTAGCTCGCTCTTAATACTGGCCGCCTCCAGCTTGGTTATCTTATCCGGCTGCTCACCATTGGCATCGCTGCTGTCCTGTCCATTGCCATTGGCATAAACATGCCAGTGCTGCTCTAGCGGCATGACTGCTTGCACCTTGCGTTTGCAACTTGCCGACTTGTACGTCAGATCCACAACGGCACTTGACTTGACTGGCTTGTGTGGCGGCTGCTGCTGCTGTTGTTCCAACTCGCGCTGTTGACGTCGCGCCGCGCTGCCCAGTGATAGATCCATGGGCGCAGGTGTAGCGGCCGGCTCGAGGCGTGCTTGCAGCATATAATCCTCCGGCTCAAAGTCCTGCTGGCCGGGTAGCAGCAGCGCTGGCGGTGGCGGCGGTGGTGCCAAATGATGATGCGATTGTTGCGCCAAATAGGCATGATGAAAGGCGGCATAGTGTGCATGATGCTGATGTGGCTGATGCAGCTGCGGCGGCGGCGGTGGTGGCGGTTGCGGAATGTGGCTGCTGCTGCTGGCGCCGCTAAGAATTGGCACTGGAGTTGGCACTTGTTGCTGTTGTGTTTGTTGCTGTGGTTGGTGGGTATATGGCACATTGGCAGCGGCTGTGGCGTTGCTGTTGGCAGTTGTGGCGCTGCTGCTGCTGCTGCTCGCTATGGCTGCCATAGCCACTGCAGCGGCTATTTTGGCTGCGGCCAGCACGCCGGAGCCATTGGAGTTGTCCGTGCCATTGCTCTGGACGGCGCTGCCGCCGCTAGCTGTTGCTGCTGCTGCTGCTGCCGCATTGCCATTGCTTAAAGCCTGTGGCAACGGCTGATGCACGGGCGGTGGCAGCGGTTGTAGCGCCACCGGCACAGGCACATGCATATGCGGCGGCAAATGATGTCCAAAGCCATTGGCCAGCAAATGATGATGCGCATGATGATGATGATGATGATGGTGGGCGGCGGCAGCGGCGGCGGCGGCTGCGGCAGCAGCAGCAGCGGCATGCACATGATGCGCATGATGATGCGCTGCCGCATGCGGATGTGGCATATTATGAAACTGATGCTGCTTGGCAGCCGTTTGAGCTGCAGCTGTGCTAGTTACAGCGCCGCCGCTGCCAGCGCCGCCTGGCTGATGCTGATTGTTGGCCACCGAGGAGCGCAAATTGGGCTCACATTGCAGCCACTTTTGTATCTGGCGGCGATGTATATTATATTTACGTGCTGTGGCACGTTGATTTCCCTTGCAGTCGTTGTCATTGCGATAGGATTCCAGCACCTGCAGCTTAAATTGTGGCGTAAAGATGCGACGGGAGCCCATTTTGGGGCTGCCGCCAGTCGCCGCACCATTCGCATTACCATTGCTGGAATTCGAATTGGAGTTGGAGTTGGAGTTGGAGCTAGAGTTGGTGTTGCTGTCGCTGGGCTGGCTTACGGCTTCCCTGGCTCTACGACTACTCTGATTAAAGCTTAGCGCGGCCGCTGTCGCTGCGGCGGCTGCTGTCATAGCGCTGCTGCAGTTATTGTTGTTGTTGTTGTTGCTGCTGCTGTTGCTGCTTCTGCTGATTATCGAACTTTGTTCTGAACTGTTATCCATTTCAAATAGTTAGCCGTTTATCTAGGCGTTATATTTTTTTTGTTGTAAAACGTTTTATATAAAATATATATGTATATATATATATATATATGTATATATATGTATGTATGTGTTTGTGTGTGTATAGGCTCTGTTTTATATATTTTAAATTAATATATATTTTTTAAATTATATATTCATTTGTATATAGTATGTATTAAAAACGTTTTAAGGCTTGCGCGCTGTATTTGTTGTTGGAGCTTGTGTTGCTGCTGCGGCTGACGCTGCTTCTGCTGCTGCTGCTGCTACGTCGGCGTAGTGCGTGCGACGCTTGCGCTTTCATAACTCGCGATCTTGCAGCCCTGGCCAAACAACCGAGCTCCCTCGTTGTGTTTGTCCGTTTCAACTTTATACGCTTTTATATTTTGTATATTTTAATGTTGTTGTCGTTGCTGTTTTTCTTTATTTTAACACACAAAATGTGTTATTACAACGAGAAAAAAATGAAGCACACACAAGTAAATGGCAACCAAAAACAAAAAAAAAAATGAAGTTATTGGAAATTATAACGCACGTTTAGTTAAATAATTTATGTAGTATAAGTAATAAAAATATAACATTAACTCGCGAGTTTGTATGAAGCACAAAAATTGTTCTGCTAGTTGCTGTTTTTGTTCTTGTTGTTGGTATTGCTGTTGCTGTTGCTGTTGCTACTACGACGGCGTAGTGTGTTCGTTTGCTGCGCTTTCATAACTCGCGATCCGCACGGCAAGGAATCCAAAACACAATTGTTCTGCCGTTCTAGTTCGAAGATACGTTCTACGTTCTATAAGATACGTTGCTGCCGTCGCAGTCGCAGTCGCAGTCGCTGCTGTCGCGTCGCTTCGTGCTGCGCTCTCGCACACACACACACACGCACACACACACACACGCACACACACACACACACACACACACACGTAACGTAACGAAACGAAATGAACAAAAACCGAATGAAGCGATGAAGCGATGAACGCTGTGCACAGAGCGCGCATATGCAGCGAGCAGCAGCAGCGGCGGGTGTGTGTGAGTGAGTGCGGCGAGTGCCAGTGCCAGTGCCAGTGCCAATGCGAGCGCGCGAGTGCGAGCGCGAGTCGACGGCAACGACGGCTGTTGCTCTCTGTGCGTTGGTGTGTTGCTCTTGTTGTTGGTGTTGTACTCGGTGTCGCTGTTGGCGCGTTCTAATAGCTCATCAGCTCGTGTGCGTGTGTGTGTGTGTGTGTGTGAACGAGTCAGACACTTGGCGGCGAGACCAGACCAAACCAGCCCGCCAGAGCCAGCTACTGGCAGCCTGTTTGCGTTCGCTTTGGCTTGCTTATGTGTTGTTTTTCTTCTTTCATTTTGTTGCTTTGTGGCAGCAGCAGCAGCAACAACAACAACAATAATGCAAGCGCGGCGCTGAGCACTGCAGACAAACTGACGACAATCGTCGGCGAGGTGTCTGCGCCTTTGTATGCGTTTGTATCTGTGTGCGTTTGAGCTACAACTCAGCTCATTTTCGCTGGACTCGTTCTGGCTGCGACTGCGGCGCTTTTGTGCGCTCACTGCTGCTGCTGCTGCTGCTTTGGAGTTGATTTTCAGCGACAAACTGACAGAGTGACGCAGCGCCAAAGTGACACACTGACTGCTGCGGCCGCCAGCCCGGCTAGCCCGACTGACTAACTGACAAAATGTTGGCGGCGTCAGCGACAGCGACTTACTCTGGCACAGTGGCACAAGTTCAATTGTACAACGCTTAACTTTTGGTTGTTTAGCTTAAATTGAATTTTTTTAGCTTTGTCAAGCGCACAACTTTCAGAATTAAAAAAAATTTAATTGAATTTAAAATAAAAATAGTATTTTTGAAATGCTCGAGTCATTAAAAAAATATTCACTTTTTTGTTCAAATTTCTCAATTTTTCTACATTGTTTCGCACTTTGTATTGGTATTACAAACAAATATATATCGAAATAGGACAATTTCACAGATGGTTTGTTAGAATTACAGTGGAAACTGTCTACATTGGACACACTTGGTTCGAAGACTTTTGTCCAATGTAGTCAGGGTGTCCAATGTATCGAAATTTAAAAATTTGCAGTATTCTGTGTGTTTTGGTTGATTTGAGCTCATTTGTTTGTTACATTTGATGTTATTTACGTATATTGTCTTGAAGTTTCTTGTTCAAATCATTAGTTACTTTGTAATCGGTACTGCCTTCTTCTCTACAAAGCGTTTTAAAAGATCATTTTGTTACGCTAAATAAATGACTAAAGGAACCTGCTGAAAAGTTTCAATTTGTAGCTCCTCTGCACTTTGTAAGACTTTTGTCACATTTTTTTGTAAAAACAGTACTTGGAAATTCAGTGTCCAAGGTACACAGAGTTTTTACAAGTGGGATATACTTTAAAAAACCAAAAATTTGTCAAATTTATAATGTCTACCTTAACCAAATTACACAGTGACAAAAAAAGCAATGTTGTATGAAATTTTTTTGGTTTCACGTAAAATGAACAATTTAGACAGTGTCCACATTAGACAGTTTTCACTGTATAACTTTTCAAAAAGGATATTTTTGTCTTACCGGCATCTTTCTGCGTTTAAAGGGTCAAAAGTTATAGAGCACATCAAATCAACTTTTCTTCGAATTTTTTTAAATTGCGTATGATTTTTTCGCTATCCTGTAAAATTACTGTTTTTGACATAAGTGGTTTTGTCAAAAGTCCACAGATATTTTCTACAAGTCAATTTAAAGCCTGTTTTTATTATAAAAACGCACCAATGTCACAAAGTTCCATAAGAAGGCTCCATTATAGACATTTTCGTATAATATTAAATATGATTTTTTTTTATAGGTGAATTAATTAATAAATTCATGATCAAAAGCTGCCTTCAAGATCACTGTCTCTCGTATACTGTTTATTTCATAATTTTTATTTCTTTTAACCATTACACATTTATTTTGCTATTAAAGCCTAATAAAAACAAGTTTTTAGGTCATACCCACGCAAATTTTATTATTTCTGAACATTTTCAAAGCAAAACCAACAAAAGACAAGAATACATGAATTTTTAAGGTTAGACGATTTCGATAAACACCACTATTTATAAGATGTTTGAATGTGCAACTCAACTAGCAGCAAAATATAAGGCAACTTGAATGAAAGTCGAAAGTTTGGGAAGCTTTATAGACGGCTATATATTTTTCATTGTTGCATCATAGTTTATCATTAACTTTGCAGAACCAAAACAATATCAATTAATTAAAGAGGATTAGATATCAAGATGAACGTTTTCGAATAACTTTATTTTCATTATTAAATAATTTGTTTTTAATTATAAAAAAATATATATATAATAATATATCTAATCCCCTTTTCCCGAGACAGAATTTCGCGACTTACGCCCACACTACAAAAGCCATCCGTCCGAGCTTGGCACAGTGGTGCACCTTGTTACTGAAACCAAGTTCGTTTGCAAGATTCAAAAGATAAAAGCATAAATAAGAGTGTGCGTTTATTTCGGGTATAGTAAATTTTGTTATACGCTACATCTTCGATTTCATCGCCTTGGTTTTAATAATGATCAATGTAATGTTGTACTCATAACAGCTTATACATATTTTTGTGATATTTTAAGATGCATATATACTATATTTGGAGTTTAACATCAGGAAATCTTAATTGTTTACTATTAAATTTGTCAAATTATTGGCTAGAAACAAATTCAATGATTTTCCCTTGATCTGGGTAACTGATTTTTTTGAATTGCTCCATTTTAAGGCCGAATTAACGGTTTATAGTTTGATGAAAAGACACAAATATTTTTATATACTGAGTCTCTTACATATTCTTTGACCGTTTGGTTGCTGACTTCGTCACATAAGTAATACTCAATGCCTCAGTCAAACTCTTACAGTTAGAGAAGTTTTTGAACTGTTTTTTTCGCAATCTTACTTTTTATCAAATGCCAATGAAATTTTAGGAAAATTACCCTTGGGGCGCTATGGCAGTTTATTAATTTTTTAACATAAAAATAGGGGCAGTAGACAGAGTATTCTCTTTAGGGAAATTATACTTGAAATTGAGACTTTTCCGTTCTTGTTTTGAGTTAAAAGTAAGTTTCTAAAAATAATTTCTAAAATTCTTAAAGTAAATCCGGATCGTGCTTAAGTTAAATCGATTCAAATTAAAATCAAGAATTTTCGCTCTTGAAAAAAAATCTTACCATACTATCGTCACCGTTTGTACTTGTTTTAAGCTTGAAAATTCCTAAAGTAAGTATGAATTATGCTCAAGACAGTTTAAATCAAACTTCAATTCAATTGTACCGCTTGCTAGTTCTTTGTGTTAACCAATCAAGCTTAAATTTTTAACAGTTAATACTATCAAAATCAAAGAATAAGACAGGAAACGCACAGATTTCCATGTGAAGTCTTCGATGATTATCAGGAAGCTCTTCATTCTTTATGAAGGTATAAACTAATCTTTAGAAAAATTTTAAGTTTTTTTGTCTCTAACCCTAGATGGTTCTTCTTATTGTACATACACTAAGGTTCTTCTTCGTCGAGTCGACTATGGCAAATTTTAAATAGTTACAACTTACTCTTTTCATGAAAAAAATGTGTACTTTTGTGTTCTATTATATTAGTTGCTCTATTTTTTATCAACTTGAACAATGATTTTAATCTTTTGCTTTCTACATAAACTAAAAATGCCAGTAAAAAAATAAACAGTTGGTTACCGACTCAGGCTTTTCACGTTTATCAAAACAACCGAAATTAGCTAGGAGAAATTTAA
Organism: Chymomyza caudatula; assembly: GCA_035041775.1. NCBI lineage: Eukaryota > Metazoa > Arthropoda > Insecta > Diptera > Drosophilidae > Chymomyza > Chymomyza caudatula. Next base: position 2,518,937 of record JAWNKW010000145.1, read on the forward strand.
ACAAAAAAGGGGAAAAAAAATTTTGGAACATTTTTTACTCTTATTATTCCTCTGGCGACCCAACTATAGCGCCTAGAGTGCTCAAATTCAATAGGAAACCCTTTGAAGGCATGCTCAGCACGATTGATAAGTATTTAGCTTTCTAAAGTCGAAATTACTATAATAATTGGAATAACACACTACATCAACAACGACAAAGCACGAACACAAAAACATCGCCGGAAAAGTTGTAAGAGTCGTCGAAAAACATAAAATTAGAGATTTTAGTGTTTTGACAAATAGCAATTTTCATCGTCGATTCGACGTAGAAGAACCATCTAGAGTTAAAATTTGAGCTGACAATCTGATCTGAATCAAAGAGCAGTTTATTGGAGATATCTTTTACGTTGTTTTCCCCCAAAATGTTGGCTACTTGAAGCTATGAGCTAATGCATTAACTATTTCCGGCAGTAATTTTTCTGTTGTGTAATTTCGCTTAAATCCGCTGAGTACGAATATGATATTGTAATATATGTATATATAACTAAAGCGTTTTCCTTTCATATCTGATGAAAAAAGGATGCATTTCCCGACGCGCTTGAGCTTTTACAAATTTTGACTTGAACAAAATGCAATTTGGGGACACTGTGCAATGCTAGGCAGGGCAGCAGCAGCAAACACACCACGTTTGTTCTCGTTGCTGTTGTTGTTGGCTTTGCTCTTGCTTTTGCTGTTTGGCTGCTAACTTGCGCCACAATACTTTTTGCTTCTCTGCTGGCTCGGCCAGTTTGCTTCACACCAGGACAGAAGTGTGCGTTTAACACACACACACACACACACACACACTGAGACACACACACACACACACACAACAAAACACTCGCTGTACGTGTGAGCTACAATCGGTACTCGTTGTTTTTGTTGCCGTAGCTGCCAGACATTCTGGCACTAGGGCCCAGGCAGCAGCAGTGTTCAAGTTGCTGTTGTTGCCGAGCGATCGAACGACCGGCAGACCGATGGGCAGACCGACCGACCGACCGACCGACCACTCGACAAACATACACACAATGCAATGCACATGCGTTACTTGTTGAGCATATAGCAGCGCAGCAGCGCAGCGCAGAGCGGCAGCGCACAAGGGGGGCTGCGCTTACGTGTGCGCTCGCGTGTGTGTGTGTGTGTGTGTGTGTGTGTGTGTGTGCGTTACGTACACAATTGAAAATCAACTGTTGAATGTGCAATGCTCTGCAGCGTTGTTGTTGTTGTTGTTGTTCTTGCTGCTGCAGCGGCAGCGGCAGCGATGAATATACGATTTGCGTGTGTGTGTGTGTGTGTGTGAATGCAGTTGTTTCTTCTTCTTCTTCTTTTGTAGGTAGCATTGATGACCAAGCTGGCCGCTCGCTGTGGCCAACACTTTTAGCCAGCATACAAATGTGTATGTGTGTGTGTGTGTGTGTGTGTGTGTGTGTGTGTGTATCTGTGTGTCTTTGCGCTGGTATTAGTGTGGGCGCATAAGCTCAAAGACAAAAGGGCATCAACTGCATAACAACTGCAACGACAGCAAGAGCTGCAGCTGCAACAAAAACAACAACAACAACAACAACAAGAACAAGAACGGCACAAACGCTCGCTGACTTTGCTTATCACAATTGTTGGGAAAACGCTCGCCGAGGTAGGCGTGGCAGTGGGCTGCCAGCGCACTTGTTGCAAATGACAAACAAAAATCGTTAACTTTTTGCGCTTTGTTTTAACAAATTTTGTTGGCTGTCTTTTGCTTTGCCGCTTGGAGACAAATCTTGCGCTGCCGACGTCGCTGCCGCTGCCGCTGTTGCTGTCGCTGCGTCAACAACTGGAATTCATGAATGAAATACATATGCATATACATTGTATATTATATGCTTGTGTTATTGTTGATGTTGTTGTTGTTGTTGGCTCTGCGTGTGTATGTAAATTCATAAATAAAAAATGTGTTTTGTGTTCATTTCAGTTGTTGTTGTCGCGCTGTCGCTGGCGACGCTTTCATTTGGCGCGGGCATCTTTTGCGCGTGCGATATTAACATGCACGCACACACGCTCCCACTCACACACACACACGCTCCCACACACACACACACACGCGACACCCAAACATAGAGGCTCACACTCAGCTTTGGGCAGACACATTAAACGAGCGCCACGATTAGGTGCCGTCAACGAGCAACGAGCTTTTGTCTGTGTGTGCGTGTGTGCGCGCGCTGGGAATGGGAATGATAAACGCATTGACTCACCTAGCCAGGCAGCAAAAAGCGCTGATGGATAGATCAACATGCTCCGCTGCACGCACATTTGTTTAAACGCTCACACACACACACACACACACACACACACACACACACACACACATATCAACAGTATAAACTCTGCATATTGAAACACACCAAATTTGATATTTCTAGAAATTATGTTTGTTTTTGGCACCAACACTCATTATACACATAAGTATAACAGCTTTCCAGCTCAAATTTTACGAGATTTCAACTGTCATCGAAGCAGTGGCGTATATGTATATAGCTCTTGGATATGTAGGTGGCAGTTGATATAAGTCAACACAAACATACATTCATACTATTTGCCAGCATGTAAATTAAGCTCTGCTTCTTCTAACACAAGGCGTTAACGGTAGGGCACTCCTCATGGCGCCACTGCTTCGACTTCTCTGCTTAGTTAGTGCGCCCGATCTAGCCATTTATCGGCTTCCTTTAGAGACCCTCCTCACAGGAGCTCTTTCAACCTCTAGGTTTCAATTCGCGTGAAATTAAACAACTAGAAGAAAAGTTTGCCTTAAAAGGTATTAGCAAGATCGTAACAGTATGTGTCTCCGAAGACGAGCAAAATCTTACAAAAGCACATGTAGCTACAATATCATACTAAATGGTATACAGAGTGTGAAGCAAAAGTAACCGCCAAAACGGATGATGCCTCATCACGACAATGTGAGGTTTGTCACACAAGAGACTTTTTAAGCAGCCAAAATGTGGAATTAAGAGGTTATCTGAAGTATAGTCCCGCTTTTGTGCCCAATGAACACATAAAAAGGTCAAGGTTTTGATGTGATCCAAACACATATCTTGGAGATGCGTCATTCGGAGTGTGGTAAAGCTGTTTCGGAAATTGGTTAAGCATGTGTTTTGATAGTATCTTTGTTCTTTTTCTCTATTCCCGAAACATAAAAGGACATTATCTATCCTAAGAGGAACCCCTGAAGCGTAGTAGGCCAGATTGTCAGCTTAGCAAAAACTTTGTATTTGGAGAGCTACATGAGTCTACATACCGATCTTCGTGAGTGTAGAAGCAAAGAGTTTTACAAATAGGTGTTTTTTAGTGAGCACTCTTGCCGCTGGAGCATATCTTCAGTTTTGACAACAACAATTAGTCGCTGTAGTTAAATCTGGTGAATATGCTGAATGGGGTAACAGTTCGTAGGCCGCATGGAATGCGTACGTTTAGCTTTAAATCAATGCAAATTGCCGGTGTTCGTTTTAGCCTTTTCAATATAGTCCTTGAGAATGCCGCTGCGTGCATCTCAAAAAGCTATCGCCACGAACTTATTGGCATGTTCATTCCAAGCAATATATTGATTCAACTGTTTTTTAGTCTCCGGTGTGTTGTAGTGGTTCCACGTTTCGATGGAATATCGTAAAACAGTCCTTGGAAGCGAGTCCTTAACAATGAGCGAGCGTCGGCAGATGGCACATCGTAATACATATGCCTTAGAAACGTGCACACGGGCGGCGAATAGCTTTTTCATTTCCAAATATTCATGTAAAATGTCGAATAAAACAAAAAAACATCTTCGAAGTAAAAACCATGTGACGCAATCGTGAGTACTTGTATGCAGATCTTAATATATATGATATAATTTATGTGAGACGAGATAAAAAACACTGTGTATTGCCATATTTTGCATTTTTAAAAGGTTCTTGAAAATGATGTATTTAAAAATTTGATTAAAAAAATAGTCAGCATTTCGGCAAGCTGTGAAAAGTTTGTAGGACGTCGTATTAAATCACACAGCTTGCCGAAATACGCCTAGATTTTATATATAGGTTTTTATCGGAGCTCTATGTCTGCTGGGCACCCCGCTAGAGCAATAGATAATTTTCTTTAAACCACTATATCTTCCAAACCAATAGCCAAATCAAAATCTAGTCTATGGAAAGGTTAATCTACGCTTTAATACCTAGACAAGGGTATATGGTTCGACCGTATCAGATGCTCTAGGCAAAAGCTCAAAACTTTCTGTAATTTATAGCTAGTGAGCTGCAGCAGTTCGACAGTGTCTATTGCTTTCGTCACAGCATTGACTGCCGTTCGTCATGATACCTAGAGCTTCAGCTAGCTTAACTACTTTGATTCGGACAACATCAGTTATGCCATTGGCGTGACGAGTTTTGTTGGGCGACCTGAAAGTTCGGCGTCACATTTGCCGTTACGACACCACCACAGCATGGAGCTAACAAGCACCAATTTCAAATTGATTGATCAAGTCTCTGACTTTTCAAACAGCGCTCTTGTGTTTGCTAGCACTGAGTGTTTACTGTAGTTGCAGCCTGCGGCGTCATGCCCAACTGTTGTGCGTTGCTCCACGCTGCCCGCGGCACAGATTCATTCCCACGTCGCTGCAAATGCGGTTGGAGCTGCCCGCTGCTTAAGTGTGTGTGTGTGAGTGTGTGTGTGTGTGTGTGTGTGTGTGTGCAGAAGAGCGGCAAGTGAGAGCTTTGGAGAGGGAAGCTGAGGCTGCAGCTAACTGGCTGGCTGCCTTCCTGGTGGTGATGCTGCTGAAGCTGTTGTTGCGGATGCCTTGCTAGCTTGTTGCTGCGGCGCTTTTTTTTAACACCCCAACATACATGCACACACAGATACACACACACACACACACACAGAAGACGTAGATGAAGAAGAAGAAGACGTTGTCGACGTGTTGTCTGCAGTCGAACGCCTGCACATAAAAATACTTTTGAATTGCATTTCCAAGTAAAAAGCAAAAACCGAACCAAAAAAACAAGCTAGTGGGCATGTGTGTATCTGTGTGTATCTGTGTGTATCTCTGTGTGTGTGTGTGTGTGTGTGTACGTGTTTAAAATAAAATCAAAAGAATTCCACGTTCTTAGCCCCGTCGGCTTCTAAATCGATTTATCAAAAAACAAAAAAAACCAAAACCGAAACCGAAAGAAAAAAGCGGAAAAGACACAGGCAAAGAGATAAAAATTGAATATAAAAAAAAAGGTAAAAATCGAAAACCTATATACACAATAGATGCACACACACACACACACACACACACACACGAGCACACACTCTGATAGACACATGAATTGATTAAAAAGTTGGAAAAAAAATAAGAATAATAATAATAAAATGTTAAAAGAAACACACACAGAAAACCATTTGAAACTGTGAAAGAAGGCTGACAGTTAGGACGGCGACGGGGCGCGGAGCTACAACAAGCGCGACAATGTATGTGCGATACATAGCGCTGGATCAATTCCGATCCGATCCGATCCCATCCGATCGTAGCGGCCGGTCTCTTGTCGTAGTCGTCGTGGTCGCCGTGCTGTCTGCGCTTAACGCGGCGCATCAACCCACACACACAGATACACACACACACACACACAGATACACGCTCTCATCAGCACTTTGGCGACTTGTGCGCCTGCGTAAGCGTTTCGGCTACACACAAACCTATCTATGCATACATATGTATCCATATATGATATACGTCTGGCTGTAGTATAACTCATGTCTGTGCTTGGAGCCCTCTGAAAGTTAAGCACCACAACATTGTTGGAACCACAAAAATTTTCCATTAAGGATCTGCTCGAAATTGGCATTTGTTAAAAAATGCACTGCCCGACATTCAATTAGACGAATGTTCCCAATTTCACTTGATCGATTTTGCCATAGTGTGCAGGTAGCGAAATCGGAATCGAAAGCCGGCAATGGCCAGCATAACTCCTAAACTTATGGAGTTAAAAGCCTAACATAAAGCACACAAAACTGCATACCTTACTTTTTGTTGTTAGTTTTTCATCCTTAAATGGGCTCAAAAGCGGTTTGGAGGTTTACTTAAAGTTGAACTCAATCTAAGTAACTTGGCTAAAACAATCCATTTTCGCGGAATTCGGTTGCGTCAACTTTTACTTTCTCGCAAAGTTTTCGAAATTTCACGAGCTGCAAAGTCCACAAGTGGCATATTACTCGGCTACTTAACTTCCGTTCGTTTAATTAAATGTTATGAAATATCGTTTCAATATTCTTCAAACATTTTTGATCTACCTTCACTTGATTGTGAGTAGAAGTTCGAAAATTCATTGGTGTTTCTTTTTTGTTTTGAAGACTATCAAATTCGAAGTTTAGAATTTGTTATGCCGAGTCAATAAATTGTTTCCCTGCGTACATTTCGAAAATGACCCAAATCCGGTTTTCAATATCGCGTTAATTTGAAAAATTGGTGTAGACGAAATCGTTATAGATAGCATATCGTAGAGCATGTTCTTCTTCTTCCTCTTCTTTTCTTATTCTTCCTCCTTCTGTCCCTTTTCTACTTTCTCTTCCTCTTCTTTTTCCTGTTGCTTTTGCACTTTCTCTATGACTTTCTCTTTATCATATTTCTCTCCCTCTTCCCGATGCGCTTTCGGTTGTCCTTCCTATTCCCACTAATAGGCGTTTACTCACTCTGATCTTCTTCTTAAACAGATGATTTTATTTTGGAGTTAAAACTTCGAAGTACGGCGTAAATCGGACAAATTAAATGGCGTGACGAATCAACATTGTGAACTATCTCGGCCAAATGAGCAAAAAAGAAAAAGCATTTCAATTTGTTGTTCGGATTTATGCCGGAAAATAATCGAAAATTCGACAAATTTTTGTTGTAAGCCAGTGTTTTTTTTTTGGGAACTTAAAGTTGAATTTTATCGATTTTCAAACCTAAACCTTTACTAAAGGAGAGCGTATCCGAGTGAAGTTCCAAACACTAAAGAGAAGAAGAAAAGGAGAGTAACCTGCGGAGTCCATGTGAGATTTTCGTTTCACTATATCCCAACACCAAACGGAAAATAGAGTAACTAAGCTCCGTTAAAACTCCGTTGAAAGGACCACTACTTTTGGTATTTCCGTTGGGAGAAGGCAGAGGTGCCTGGAGGAGTGCTCTACATCAGGCTCTAACTCTGTAACGGAAAACAACCCGGCCAGTTAAGAAGAAGAACCAGGAGACACCAAATTGGTTACTGTTGTGGTTGAGTCAGAATCATTATCAGCAAAGCACAAAAGCAATTTCTTTACTCTTGATTCTTGACTTACGGCCTAATGTAGGGCACTTCCCCAAGTGGGTCACACCATCTTCCATTGGGAGGGGATTTAACGCGTTGAGTCCGGTATGTTTTAGCCAAGTTTCTTAGATTAAGGTCAATTTTGTTTCGTAAGCCTCCATATCACTGATTTCGACTGGTTGAAATCCCTGTATAAACTTTATGGTAAAATCGACCAAGCGAAATTGGGAGCACGCATTGAATGACTAAGAAACTTTTAGCTCAAGAAGACTGTGTATCTATTTGAAAGTCGGACAGTGTGTAGGAAGTGTAGGAACTTAACCGAATGCCAATTACGACCAGATCTTTAATGGAATATTTTTGTGGTTCCATCAATTGGTGCAATGCAATGTTTTCAGAGGGCTCCATTTCATGACATTTTCAGGGCCAGTTTATTCTTATGCTGATCTAAAATAAGACGAATCTTTGACTGTATTTCGAGCGAATGCCATTACGGAACAATTTGTTGCACTGCGAAAAGAACCCTAAGAAAATGAGTATCTCTAAAATGCGGACAAAATTCAAACAAAGATCTGATTCGAACCATAAACGTGTTATAGGTCTACCTCTCATATTGCGATTTTGTGCGCAGAAACTTTGATAGTACCCAAAAGCGTCATCAGCTTATTCAATAGGTAAGCGGTATTACGAAACCTTGAATAATCTCAGCACCCTCTCAAAACTAACCTTTGCATGTTACCAATACTATTCCAGCTTTTGAAACACACGCCTCTTATATATTATTTCTTGACTTAAACAAAAACTTGTATACTTTTCAAACTGATGTTCTCTCAACTTTTTATACCCTGTACACATAGTGTAAAAGGGTATTATAGATTTATTGCAATGTATGTAGCAGGCAGAAGGAGGCGTGGCGGATCATAAATTCCATGGGCAAAAAGTCTTTGCATTGACTCGGGTAGCGATTGGACCATGTTCGTCCGTCCGTCCGTTTGTCCGTCTGTCCGTCCGTCCATCTGTTCGTCTGTATGAGTCGCTAGGTGCGACACCATAAAAGCTAGCAACACACAAATATACCAAGAGATGCGTGTAATTCCGAGAAAGATGAAGCTTGTCGAATTGGATTGATATCTGCTCCCGTATCCCCCAGCAGACTTTCGCGGTTAACAGCTGCGCCGTTGAATTTATCAACTCAAACCTTGACAGAAATTTGCGTCCTGTGCATCTATGTTTTAAATATTATCGAAATCGTATGAATACATCAAAAGTTATAGTAAAAAATGTGATGATGTCACCCCCCTTCACCTATAAACTGCTCCAAATTTCCACTAAATGTATATATATGTTAGCTGGAGCTACAAAAGGTTGGTGTGGCGACTCGTGTGAGCCTGATCATCAAAACTGTGTTCACCTTCTTTCGTTAGAAGCACCTTTCCCCCGCAATCGCAATTTACCCTAACTACTGCCACACCCCGCAATATATTGAGTTGAAAATTGCCACAGCTGTTTATAAATGTGTTTTCGAACTAGGTTTCAAAATTTAACAACATTGACTTAGAATACTATAGTTATGGGCATAAAAGTAATTTTTGCGCTCCATAATAACCAAGGAAAACTTCACAATTGGAACTTCCCAATACGAAAGTGCTTGCAGTCATATCGAACTAATAAAACGGACATAAAAGTGTAAACTTCCGCTCCCATTTCACTGTTTGTTGGATTTTGTGTTTATGTCTACGAAAGGGCGCAGGGTATCCCACTGTCGGTCACCGTTCCGACTGCCTGTACCAAATTTTTTTTCTTGAAACGCTTATCAGCTTAATGCAAATGAGCTGCGCCTCATTAAATTCTAGTGATAAAGTTGACTGATGACTCAGATAGTAAAAACACCTATTTAATACTCAGCTGCTGAGCTGCAGCCAGTTTTGTTGCTTTGTGCCTACTTTTGCCTCTAAAAGTATCTGTACACTTTTGCCTAATATGCCACATCGAGCAGCAAACGTTCAGGACCCCACAAGGTAGTATATACCAAAATGGAAAGTCCCACAAAAGAAGTCGTGTTTTTCATGTTGCTAGAGATGCATCGTTGAATATTGACATTCACATTCACTCATGTGGATTCCTCAAGTGAGAAATGATTGCCGTTCTCTGCTTCCTTCTATCATGCAAAAGGTATATGACCAACTTTGCCTTTATATGCCATGACGTTAAAGACATCACGAATAACAATCCCTACTGCACAGGTATATAATTTCTTGGAACTTTTCGATCAAAACGCCTCAAGTAATCTTTTTAGCTAAGTCGGTGTTTTCATTTAAGTTCAAATAGAAACAGAAATTTCTTTCCATTCACTGTTTTCGAATCTGTCAACGGCTTAGCATTTTCAAGCACGGTTTTCGAATTAACGCTATTTCAAAAAAAATCATGATTACGAGAGTCGCAAAGTCAGAAAATCTCATATTACTCGAAAACGCCACTTCCGATCAAAATCGTGTCAAAGTAGACCAAAGCACTCTAAGAGAAGAATCGACTTTTGATAATAACGTTATTAGGGAGAATTGCACCGCGACCATTCATTCAGTTGGTATGTGCGACGAGAATTCCTCTTCAAGTTCCAGAACCTGCATTTACTGGAGCTGGTTATGCCTTGTGCAAGTGTCTCTTCATCCTACAGTGGCCAGTAAGCAGACCTTCCCTACTTGTAAAATTTTCTTGAACCTAATTAAGTTATAGAAGCCGAGGAATAATTTGGCCTGCCTGAGGTCCAGAGTGTCCGTCCAATTTGTGGTCCGTCTAGCTCTCTCCTTTTCGACTTTTCAAAAGTTTTAATTTGAGGCATAGTTCATCTTCATCGGAAGTAGGGTTCCCGATTAATATGAGCATTTGGTGAATTCGAAACTCACAAAATATCAAATTTTTGATATAGCGGGAACTCGGAAACCGTGTTAAAAAAGCCAAAACGGTTGCCGAAAGAGGTATATTTTAGCCAAAAGCTTTATTTTTTGTTGCCTAGTGTTAACATTCTATATTTTTTTTTATAATGTGTTCGAATTGTTGATTTCTTAGATTCGGTTAGATTAGATTTGCGGTGGTTGCGATGGCTCATCAGAGAAGGTTGAACCATACCTAGCACTTAGACTGCCTTGCCCACTGTGCCATGCCCGATAGTGAAAGTTAAGAGAGTGAAAAAGGACAGTTTAAAGGTGCGACAGAGTACGAAAACAGAGTAGACTTGCATAGGGTTCTCAACTGACAATATCATCACGACTTCCTACTGCGTAAGGTAAGGGTATACACGTCGCTCTTGTTGAGTGTGTCACTTATCAAAACGCGCATTCGTGTTCTTGCAAAGGCCGGAAAGTAACACAGAAAGTGTTTGGATTCCTTAATCGGCCAGAAACCCTTTTAATACCTAAAACCGCCAATTTGTAAATCTGTAAAAATCAACATTGAAAGTTGAATCTTGACAGATCAAGTTGTATAAATTTTAACCAAAACGCGTCAAAGTCTGTTTAAAACCTTGAAAGAGAAGTGTAAGGGGCTTTCGGAGTTACTATAGCTACTCCACTAGCTGAAATTATTGAGAGGTGCAATGGCCTTAAAAAGTTTTTAAGTGACTGAACTCTGTTTCTTTGTCACCCCTAGTAGTGAAGTTTTCATTTGAGTGTGCTAATATACGATACAGGTTCTGTCCGAAAAAAAAGTCCGAATAGTCTTCAAAGACTTTTGCATCGATGCCAAGTTGCCGTTTGATGGCTGTTACAGGTGATAACTGGACAGTAGTTTGGCTAAGAAAGCGTTGATTTAAGGTCTATTGAAAGCGAAGTCGCTGTGGCTCGATGCATTGTCTTGATGGAGCTTTTACATGATTCAACGTGCCACTCGCTTCCTGATTCTATCAATAACTGTCAGGTAAAGTGTGGTAGGCATTGTTGGTATAAAATCTTTATGAACTTTCGACCTGCTCAGCCGAGTAGTGACAGGTTCTGAAAAAGTTGAATTATACTGTAGACCACACGTAGTACTTGGGACTTCTCAAATGTCTCTTACTCTTTCACCAAGTTCTCGTGATTTTTGTTCCTTTAAGGTTGTCCGTTTCAGGTCCTAAGTGTGCGATCTCTACCTCGGGAAACAATTTATGCCATTCGAGAGCACTTGCTCAATCACTTGATAACTAACGAGTTATCTTGTCTTGGGTTTACTTAAGAGTTAGGTCTAAAAACTCGCTCAGCTAAGCATCCCCACAGTGCGACTCGTCGCTCGATCTGGCAACTTTCCGAACAGATCCGGAAAGTTTCTGAAAGTGCAGGAAACTCACATCTTTTATGATTATTATTTATTTTATACTAGTTCTATGGAAGTTACATAGAACTTATTACTTTCAGCTTTGTTTTTCGTTGTATGTTGGAAATCGCTCATGATTACAGTTACATACCTATAGAAACTGTCTAATATACATTTAAAAGATTAGAAGCGCTGAAAGTAGCAACAAGTAATTGTTGCCATGTTTTTTTTTTGTGTGCCGTCAAAACGATCCGGGTGAAAGATTATATTTTGAAACCAGCAGTTTGCCAAATGTGCTCATCTTCTTTACTGACCCTAATGCTCTGACGGGACGGTCGGGACGGTCGACATTCTTCGCTCCTGCTTCTTGCAGGCTTAATTTTCAAAACATTGCCAACATCCTTTGTTGGGGCCATTGTTTCCGTAGTGGTTCCCAAGTCCTAATATTTGAGGAAAGACTGCACTGCGCACAAAAGTTCACTAAGCTAACACTGGACGGAAATTAGAGCAGCTCCAGCAACCTCACAACGTATGAAATAAATCTAAGTTCTTCTGTTTAAACGCACGATGGGTCTGAATGTACATTGTTAGATGGTGCGTGAGGGTTACCCCATCAGCTACGCTAGCTTGGGAGGCTTTGTATAGATATAACTTACCAGCAACTCTGACGAAAAACTTATCAACTTTTGTAATAGTCCTGTAGCTCAGCGACATTCTTTAATTCAGGCTTTTTCTGGTAGAGACCTACATTTTGACTAACGGTACGACCGCCGTACGGGTGTAAGCTCGGTGACAATTCTCTAGATAGTACATCAAAATGCAGTATGTTTTGAATAGGATGCAGTGTCCAGTGTCTCACCTTAAATACGAGTTACTCTGTTCCCTTTCACTTGGAAAGAAAAAATGGATAACTGATACTTCCAGTGCTGAAGAGGCTGACCCTGAGCTGAGTTGGAAGACGTAATGGTTCTCAGCTGAATCCGGCAGTGCAGACGGAGTGTCAGCAAAGCCTGGGCACTGAAGCTGAGCAGAGATCCACAAAATCTTGTTGATTGACCTAAAAAATAAGAGGTTTGTGCGTTTTTGAAAGCGATTCACTTCAACTAAGTGAAGTTCTTTTACAACTTCTTATGTGAGTCGAAACTGGGCCATAGCCTCTTTGTCCTTTTAACATGAGTGAAATTCATACTTGCTACTTCACGAATTCTTAGAGAAGAAGAAAGAGCTGCCATCTCTGTGTTCCTTGCTGCTCCCAACTATCCAGTGGGATATTATTCTCAACTTTTCTATCACATATTATACACTGGGTAAAGCTATCAGTGTACCTGCTTTGGCTCCATTTGCTAATGGATAAACATAAATCGTGGGAGTTATTCTCAACTTTCAATGGATTCCCATTTCAACGGCGTCATAAACAATTGTCCGCGGAATTCGACCACGTCTATACGTTGAAGAATGTGTCATAGTTTTACTTTTTTATGGGTACATATCAGTTTCAGTGTACTTATGATCGTATTATGGAGTCACTCCTGAAGAAGTTGTATAAGTTGTGCATGAGTAAGTCACTTAAAGTTTTAGGAGTAGAAAAAATAGCGTGAATATTATTTGAAGTATGTAGAGTTACGTTTAGTGCAACTCTATAAAGTGAGAAGGCCGACGTCTAGTTGGGCATTTGATGCAAAATTTACGGTTGAGTCATTTGTGGGGCCCCGTCGGTTCCGGTCTCGCGCTACAGCTTATGTGTACTAGGGAGTGCATTATTATACAACTTGAAATCAGAAGCTTGTTTGTTTGTTTTAGAACTTAAAGCGGCTACGGCATGCCGTCGGCGGCAGCGCTGACTAACTCTGACCCACGATTATCTCGGATCATAAGATCAACGCTTGATTGCACAAGCTCATCAACCATGCCCAGGTCCATAAAGTTTTTTTTTTTTTTTTTTTTTTTTGTAAATTGACCATACGTTTATATAATTATACGAAATGCTATGGAACTATAAATGTATATGGGTTTTCCGAAAAGTTGAAATAGCGTTAAGATATGCTTGCTGTTCAATGGCCATAATTTCCATAGCAACTTCAATAACGCCACGATTCCAGGTACTTTTAATGGAGTTACATAAACATTTAAATGCTGTTGCCAATCTCAGGCGCCCGGCCTAATGGCTAGTTCTTCTTGGAAAAGAAAGCCGCCCTGGTACCACCGCCGAACAGCACCACAGCAAAAGACGTGCTTACTTTTTTGCATGGGGCAGACATTGGGCCGCCGTTGTTGCCAGCTCTTGCTCTTCGTTATCGTGGTCAACGGCGTCGTCCCATGAAGCTTCAGGCACATAAAAGCAAAAACCAAAGAAAAAGAATATACTGAACATATATACACACATGACCATTGCCATACCCTTAGCTATAGATATGGTCATAGCCTTAGCCAGGGCCAGGTCCCATGGTCAGTTCAGTGCCAGTCCCAGTCCCAGTCCCAGTCCCATACATATAAGGAACGCGGGCAACTAAGCGATAGAGCGAGAGCGAGAGAGAGTGATAGAGGGAGAGGCACAAACAAGAAAGGCGGCGCAAGAAGGCAAAGTTTTATTAACTTTTCCAAGAAATGGAATTTCTTGGATCCTGTGTGCCTGTTTCGCTTCGCTTCGACTGACTTTTAATGCTATTTCGTGCTCGAGCTGGAGCTTCAGCGACTTTTTGAACGACCACAGCACGTCCAAGTCCAAGTCCACGTCCACGTCCCCATATCTTAGCACACAGGTACATTCACACACACACACACACACACACACAGACAGGTAGAGCAGATTGAGTGAGCTTCAGGTGTTGTGCGCTGCGCTGGATCGTTCCATCTTCAGCGGGGCTAGTTAGCAAACGCCGCAGCATTCTTTTGGCGGTCGCATTGCCCCCTGCTCCCGCTTGTGGCTATCACCAGCACCATCATCATCATCATCATCATCATCATCATCATCATCATCATCCTCAACGTTGTCCCAGTCGCCGTCGTCGTCAATTTGAGTCAATTTCTGTTCGAGCCGCAGCGAAATGAATCGAACGAAATGAACGAAGCGCATAAATAACGTAAAACAAAAAAAAAACAACAAAAAGCAGTTTTGAAAAAACGCCGCGCCATGACTGCTGCCTGCTGCTGGTAGCTGTTTGGGGGCAGCTGCCGCTGCCGCTGTGGGGCGCGGGGCTGGCAGCACTCCAACGCCAACAACAGGCGGCGGCGCATACACACAGAGACCAGTGGACGCCTACGTGCTACGTGCGGGCAAACGTACGTATAAAACGACGTCCACGACGACGATGAAGACGAAGAAGAAGAAGACGAGGAAGAAGAAGAACGCGCTAACCCGCTCTCCCGCTACACTTGCACTTCCACTGCCAATGCGCTCTCCCCAAACAGCAATGCAACGAACGGGGTAAAGCAGAAGCAGCAAAAGCAGCACCAGCAGCAGCAGCAGGCACGGGTCGTCGTCGTCGTCGTCGTCGTAGTCGCTGGCGTCGGCGTCTCAGTCGCTGTCATTGCGGTTTGCACTGGCAGCACACACACACACACATAGACACAGGGCACAGCGGGCGGGCGGTTTAGTTTGCTGGCAGACACACTGGCAGGCAGCTCTTCTTCTTTATGCTGGCACTCACACACACACACGCACACAGACACATTTAAAGAAGGCTTGGCGTCGGCGTTTGCGTCAGGCCACATAAAGCGCCACACAGCGCAGCCAGCAGTAAAGTGACATGTGCATGCATGTGTTCATATGTCAATGGCTGTGTCTCTTCTCGCTCTCCATGTGTGTGTGTGTGTGCGTGTGTGTGTGTGTGTGTGTGTGTGGCGCGCTCTCGCTCACGTTTGTGTGTGTGCGTATCTGTGTATCTGAGCGGCAAACGTATTTTTAGTACAAGATTGTTGTTTAAACAAACAGGTTTTTTACACCGCAGCAAATAACTCGTCTGTCGGCTGCCATCGCCATAACCATAGCCATAGCCATAGCCATAGCCATAGCCACAACCACACGCCGCATCCCGCATGCCCTGCCGCTGCCCGTCGTCTTTATATTAGACTCTGCGTTTTTGTCCTCAGCTGCGCTGCGCTGTTGTCGATTTTCAATTCGTTTCAAATTGGTTGGCCAGACAGCGCGGCAGCCAGACAGTTAGCTAGCCGTAGACAGCCGTAGCGACAGACTGACGCACGGACAGTCAGCTAGCTTGGCTAATTTTCCATAGACGGTAGCGCCATGCTATGGCAGCACTTCACGCCCAACAACAACAACAACAACAATAAGCACAATCTATACTTCAAGTTTTCGAGTTGTCATGCAGCCCTGGCAAGTCGTCGTCGGGTTCTGGCTAAAGCGCTGCTGCCGCTACTCTGGGCACAGGAAATTGCCAAGTCAGTCCCGTGTAGCCCCCGCCAACCCCGCTGCTACCCCTCCAGCAACTGACCCAACGTATCAATGTGCTTCAATGATGCTATGCCAATATCGTTACAAAAAAAAAAAAAAAAACCAACGTTCACCGCAATAGCGAGTGAGCACCTTTGGTGTGAAATTCCGTTGTAAAAAATCTCTACAACAAAACAAAAAAAGCGCATGCACAGCGCCAACGTTGGCGTTGCCGCTGCCGCCGCCGCTGCTGTCGTCGACATTGTTGCATTCGGCCACTGCGAAGCGCGCTATGCGCTGCAATTCGGCATGCTTATTAGGCAAAAAGCTCTATGCTATTACATTGAAAGCTCGGCGGCGCCGCAGCGTCTGTTGTGGCTGCAACTGCTGCACTGTAGCGCACAGTGTCGATCGGCAAGGTGTACCACATATTAATGTTATTTAATTTATTTTCGTATTCACACGTTGTGTGTGTGTGTGTGTGTGTGTGTGTGTGTGTGTGTGTGTGTGTGTGTGTGTGGGGCAGCACACATTTATGAACGACCGCGACCGAACGACCGACACACACACACACACACACACACACAAGCTTGCAGCTGTATACAAAGCAAGTGACAAACAAAAACGTTGAGCGGACGTGGGCAGCGGTAGCTGCCGAATACATACAAACGCGCCAAGCGCCAAAGCGCCCATGCATATGTGGATGAACGCGCGCTGCTCTGCAATGAACTGGTTGTCTCTTTGTGTGCGTGTGTGTGTGTGCGTGTGTGTGTAGGCATTCATTCTGGTTCATTTTGCTCTGTCGTCGCTTAGTCTGCGCTCGTATGCTCGCTAGTCTGCATTGTGTGTGGGTCGTTGTCTGTGTGTTACTCGCTCGCTCGCAAACTCGCTCTCTCAGACACAGACACACTGACAGACAGGTACACTGCTCACAGCATAGCAAGCTGTGCTGGCGCTGGCCAAGTTGTTGTGAGCAACTATGAAGTGCGGCAACGTCGCATCTGATCGGCACCAGACAGAATGTCGCCAGTTCATGCTACGCCGCCAGACATGCTGTCGTCGTCGTCGTTGTTTTTGTTTTTGCCGCTGCCGCTGCTGCTGCCGTCGCGTCGTCAGCGTCGTCGCATCTTTCACACGCTGCGCGATCGCTGCCGCTGCCGCTGCCTTTAACAACTTCACCCTGTTCATTGGTACGGGCTGCTCTTCGAGCTTGCAATTCCTTGGCATCAGCTCCCCACCCAACGTATGCAGCCTGTTGCACTTTTTCAAAATGATTTTGAAATACCGCCTCCAAGACTGCCCGCGAAAGACTTCTATTACAATCGCTCGATGAAGCACACTATTTTAGGCCGTACAGCTATGTACGGTTGTAAAAACAATATGGCGCTGCCGTGTGTGTGTGTGTGTGTGTGTGTGCAACACTCAATTCTGTCCACTCAACAAAAAAGTCAGGTCAATATGTCCATTAATTGCCCACCTGCTGCTAGCTAGTATGCCTGCTGCCACTTACCACCTTCAGCACTTGCGCGCGCTCCATGTTTGCCCCCCAAGTTCCATATCACTGCCAGCTTGACCTCTCTAAAACTGCATATACTATAGTATATAGTACTTTTTTTTTATCATACAGTACTTTGTGCTTTTATTTTAATTGCATCAGCTTTTTATGCACTGTGGGCGGTACGCGTTCCAACGACAACTTGAACATTGGCTGAAATCTCCAAACGAATCGTTTCACCAACTCAATCCAAAACTATTGGTGGGAGTATATGAGGCTATATTGCTGCTGATCGTGCTTATGTATGTGTGTGTTTTTGGAGAAATGAACGCCCTTTCGCTTTTTTTTTCAGTTTATTTTTAAGCCATATTCATTGTTTTGCAAAGTTTCGCAAAATCAAGTCATGAATCATATACATATACATAGCGCGATAACGAGTCAGTCTTATCAAAGTCTATTTAGCCTTTTGATGAAATTGATACCATTTTAAAAAGTTCAGATCTCTAAAGCAAAACAAGTCATATGGTAGTTTACCTTAGCAAAGCAAGTCTTGAGATAGCCTGAAAAGCGGTATTTTAACAATCGCTTGATGTTCCATTTCAGTTTGTGGCATCCTTATTGACGTCACTTACTTTCGGCAGCTTTTAATCAGGGATGTGCTAGAAATCTCTAGACGGTTTTGCCAAGAGTTTCATTTAAAATCTCTCGGACAGAAGCTTGCTTATTAGAATACTCACACTCTTCAAGATATTTATGACCCTGTGACGAGTGGCTTTTTGGCTGAAAATCAATTTCCCAACAAACTACAATTGGCTTGAAATTTGGTCGAAAGAGATTCCAGGCGCGCTCCTTAATGTTCGTTTTATGTGTGTTTGTTTCGGTCATTTGATTTTTTTGTTTTTAAATTTCGATTAACTGATCAAAATATTACATAAAGATCATGGAAATGTTGCAAATATGTCTTAGATCGTATTTTTCAAATATGTCTTAGAGAAATCGTATTTTTCAAATAAACGGAAATTTAAGCCGAACCGCTTCCATACCGTTCATCTTTCTGCAAAACGTGCCCAGTTTAAACACATATTTCAAACTCTGAATCGCAACGAAATGGTTAGGGAATATTTTCGTTTATATTACACGAAGTTTGCATTCTAGCGAAATTGGACTATAACACTAGATGCACAAGCTTCTAGATGACTAGCCAGTGGCACTACTGATTAACATTAATAGAATTTGACTCAACCCTTATTTAGAAGATACAAATACTTTACTAAAGTCGCTTAATATAATATCAGTACCGAAAAGTTCCTAAGTTTAGAAGGCGTTATTGAAAAGTTTTGAATAAACTGACAAATACGTCTACAACCATGAGACTGAATTCGCAAACAGAAAACTTCAAATTATGGATTATTCACTAAGCAATGAACTCAATTAGGTATATGAAACTTCTATATATGCTTTATTTCTCTGTCTATAACAATTACAAGATGTTAGGAGTTTGTTTTATGACGCATAAACTTAAGGTATTCACGGATTCTAAGCTGGGACTCAAGCTAGACTGCCCAAAGTTTGCATACGGAAAGAAACAATGAAGGAAATATGTCCTACGCAAATCTACGCAAAGAAACAGCTTACTACCAATTTTGACGCATGTCAAAGATCTTATCGATTAACTAACTGTGTTTTCTGGAAATATTCTGAAATTAAGCTTTAATAACATTTTTTGGAGCACCCTGAGTTCAGGACACTCTGTTGTTGTCCATTTCACAACTTAAGCGATACTCTGTTAAATGCATTTTCAATTTTGAAAATATCTTTGCTTCGCTTTCAAGTCAGATTTGCCCACAGAGCGACGTTAATTGGAGAACCACACTAAAAAATTTAATAAAAATATTTTATATGTATGATTGAAAGCTGATCAATTTGTATAAATGGCGGTAAAATTGACTCATAAGGCGCTTACAGCCCATGATGAAAATAAATGAGCTGTTTGGCGTCACAGTAAGCCATGTCCTGATGCCACTATAATGAGTCACGCAATACGCTAGTCCGAGATTTGTCTGAGGCATTAAAAATGAGAGAGCGTAACGACACCGATTCATATAAAATTTGGCGCCGTTTACTGTTTTTAATAATGTGCATGATAGCTACATGATATAGTATGAACAAACTTGGTATAAATGTATAGACTAGTTAAAAACTGAACTATTTAAAAAAAAAAAGACGGCTTGCCGTGACGGCAAGCACACTGAATATTGATTCATGTGACAGAATCAATACCTTTTTAGAATCTAATACTTTTCTACATATTTTTCTAATTAGATTCACTTGAAACCGTCTTATCTAAAAAGTTGCCGTAACAATTTTTTTGAGAAAGTTATCTTTAATACTCATATTTCGTGCTAACGCTTAGATTTGTCGCTCTTCAAGTTTTGAATGTGATTATTTGCATTAAGCCTGATTCAAGATATCTATAAAGTTGTATAAAAAGCTGTTCATAGAACTAAAAGTGGCTTTAAGCAAAACATAACCAGATCATATTTGTTTAAAGAACAACTTAATTCATATTAGTAACGCCAACTGTTTTACACAATTGAAAACATAATCGTTAATTTTTATTTCTAGAGAGAGTCGACTATTCGGTATTCGTGAAATTTACCTTTGTACTGAATTCTGAACGGGATTACTATTTGCTTGTTTAAGCGTTTCGGAAAGTCGGAGGTGAAATTTTCGAAAGCCGTGCTAGAAAAAACGCTGGATTCGGAATCAGCAATCTCCAATTTAGGGGTCATTGTTTTCCTTAAAGGAAATCAAGACATTTCAAGACCTTCTATTTTCAACACACTTGGTTTTGGATATAAATCTATACTTAAACTTTGTTAAACTATCTTTAGACTTTATAGGGTTAGCCACTCCTAACTGTTGGGAGTTAAGACCGGTAGTAACTGACGTCAGCCAGATTTTAAATAGTTTGAACCCCTTCTTTTTCACCCCTCTACCCTATCGTCACAAATCGTCACAGTCGGATGAGCGCCCTCAGTGATGACGTCATTTATGAATTTACCAATATCGCACCAATGTTGGTTCTATAGTACAGCTATATACTCTCTTGCGAATTTTAATGAGCGTAACTTGTGCCTCTCTCTTTCGCTATTTTAGACTCTCACAAACCTTTAACAAGTGTCGCTCAACGACGAGATTACCTTTATAAGTATACTTTGATTGAACCCAACAAAACGTCATCATTAACCACTTATGGAAACTATGGTTTAAATGCCATTTTTTCTTCAGGATCGTTGAATCACAGGTGTACCGGCACAATTTCCGGAGAGATCTGTTTCTCTGTAATATTTGATAAATGTTTGATTTCTGAAAATTCGAAATTTTCCAAGGTTGATTGAAAAATAATAATCACCCGTGTGGTGAGCGGGTGGGAGAATACCAACTCAATAGTTCAAAGCTTCCGTATGAGGCGACTAACAATGACACTGGGTTCTTTCGAGACCAGTAGAGCCACCCCAGGCCTCAAAAGGGTTATACGTAGGGTTTGGGACCCACACCGTAAAACCACAATTCCAATGAGAGAATGTATTTAGATCAGGCCGTAACCCGACAATGGATTGTTATGGCCAGTTAAGAAGAAGATTGAAAATAATACAATACAAGTTCTTGGGTTGGAGGTATCAGAAAAACATTTTAGTCTTGGGCCATCCTAATCTCAACTTCGGGCAGTATTTCTCTTTCGCATTAAGGTTTAAAGTGGCCAATTCTAAAGACTTTCTGCTGGTCTGATTCGGATATTCAGATTCGTTTTTTTGGTACGAAGCTTGGAAAACACCTATATAAGAAGAAGATCAGGTGGCTCATACCATATCGAATGAAAGTTGAGACAAAAAGAGCATTTTTGATAACACTCTACAGTTTGCCAAAACCAAATGCCAACGGTTCGAGTATCGTTTCTTGGGAAATATCTTATTATAAAGTTATACAATGGAATTGTAAAAGCAGCCGTTGTCCTTTACTGTTATTGTATTGTTTTAGCGCTGTTGAACCTG
Source organism: Chymomyza caudatula (assembly GCA_035041775.1). Taxonomy (NCBI): domain Eukaryota; kingdom Metazoa; phylum Arthropoda; class Insecta; order Diptera; family Drosophilidae; genus Chymomyza; species Chymomyza caudatula. Next base: position 2,540,447 of record JAWNKW010000145.1, read on the forward strand.
TAGAGTTCTTGCCCAGAACAGTTGCCTGTCGATTATCCTAACATGTGTTGCCAGAGGTCAGCTTTAAACTGGGGCTTTCCCACACTCATCCAGGACCAGGGCATAACTACACATTGTGCCTGCCTCTAACTTTCACTTTAGGCCGCAACCGAGCTCAACCTAACCAAGTCAGTTCAATAACTTGGCACACACACACACACTCACGCACACAGATGCACATCGGCACACCATCCGGCAGCATTTGTTTTGGATTTCCCGTCGGATTAGGCAACTTAGTGCACAATCCTACACATGTGCCTAACAAACACACACGCGGACAAACAGTTCCGTGTGCACTTTGCATACCGTGCCAGGGTCCAGGCCCTAGGCCAGCGCAGTGCCGACCCGCTAATTGTAATCGTGGGAAAAACCAATCAGACGCAATATACTCTGTGTGTGAGTTTTTATTAGGGCCAATATTAGCGTAATCCACTTTTAGGGCTTGTGAAGCAGCCGTAAAGAGCTTGGCTTGCGTTTACGGTCGCCTCATAAACATCGATCCCGTGTGCCTCTCTGCCTGCCTGCATGAGTGAGTGCTAACTCTGCGCACTGTGACTGTCGAAATTAGGCAGTTCGTGAGGATTATCGCCTCTGTTGCTTCTCGTGCCCGCAGCGTAACGCATTAATTCGTGCATCTCGCTTGCACTTGCTCGGCATTTACAGGATGCGGCACCTGCTACCTGTGCGGGGCATCCTTTTCATATATCCAGTATTCGACACTTGCATTTTAATTAATGCGGTCGGCCGTCCATTGAAAGTGCCGCGATCTGGCTTCGCATACAAATCGCCTTGGAATAGAGTGCCCCTAACTCATAACTCTTGGTATTAAATGTTTATATTATGCAGCTTACATAACTTATACACTGAGCGAAACAAAGGCGTTTGTTTGAAATTATCAATTTCGGCTTCAAGAAGTTTTTAATTCGGTTACAGCGATTCCGCTAGGCAACTAAAAACGAGTACATGTCTAAAATATAACTTTGGGTTTCGCCTCCGTCAACGGTTTTGTATTTTCTAGCACGGTTTTCGAATCATCTCTCTTTCATTGAGCTCAAATTTGGTGTCTAGTGTTATCTCGAAAATAAGTTTTTCAAGTATTATACAGCACACAAAGTTTCGCAAGAACATTTTTTCCGACCGATCAAATATATTACTTTCCCCCTTTGTTAATGCAGATAAATAGTAAGATTTGCGATACCAACTCTCTCGAAAATTAATTGTGCTACCGATTACGTCGCAACAACGCAACGTTTTCAGGTGAAATCAATATCACAATATAACCTAACTTAACGTAACCGAACATAACATAATGTAGCCTAGCGTTACTTAACGTAACCTAATGGAACCTAACATAACTTAACCTTACCTTACTTAACCTAACGTAACCTTACTTAACCTAACGTAACCTTACTTAACCTTACGTAACCTAACAGAACCTAGCGTAACTTAACGTAAACTAACATGACTTTACGTAAACTAACATACGTAAGCCTAACGTGACTTAATGTAACCTATCGTAACATAACATAATGTAAGCTAACGCGAATTAACGTAAACTATAGTGACTTAACGTAACCTAACGTGACTCAATGTAACCTAACCTGGTAATTTTTGTAACGCTTTACACAGAACTTCTATCAGCAGATTTTGCTATTATTTTTTTCAGTGTAATTTCTGCATACTTCGCTAGCCTCAAGTGTTGAAATGCTTTGCCGTCGAATCTATGATAAATCACTTAATATCCGGTAGTTCCGATCACAAGATCTCTCCACGCATACGTAGACCTCATTGACTGCGTCGCCTTTGACAGGTGTCCATAAATTAATATTCATTTTATATTAGATAAAGCAGCCCTTAAACCAAACCCGGGTCATTCATAATTTCTATACTTTATTTTTGGGATTAACGGCACGCGCCTAGCATTAACAATGGCAACTCTAGTATACTTGGTCACATGCATAGACTTGCACAGTAGCCACTGGCAGCTGTCCATAAATCGCTCAAACCTCCTGAACAGTGTCAAATTCCCAACGTTTACGAAATACTAATTAGCGTTTTTGAATTGTAAATCCAAAAGGTGCCTATTGTGGGTTCAATATGCATGGCCATAAATCAAATAGTGGCGAGACACAGGGCGTTATATGCAACCCAACTTGGTGGCTCATTTCGGGGGCAGCTATTATGACCGATAAAGATCGCTTGCAACTTGGCAATTGGAGAGCATAGAAGTTTTGCTTGGACGTCAGGAAGCAAAGCTCCGACTTCTAAGAAGTTTTGTTAATATCGTGTACTCTATATATAGTACAACTGCATGTACATATATACTAAATACGTACATATGTACAAGTACTATATATGTACATATATGCAATTTTTATGCACACATTTATTGTGTTTAAAAATATCGCACATGTGCACAAATTTAGAGGAAATGCTGTGCCAGTTTTTCACCAAAATAACTAAATTTGCCCATTTCAGCGTTTCAACTTTTTTCGTGGGTGTCTCTATAAGTTGTATTGCGAAACATATTGCGGGGGCTACTATCAAAACAAGACCGAAACCATAGCCAAGTTACAGTTGCAGTTCAACACATAATATTGCTACGCAATGCACATAATAAGCTGATGTACACACATACACACATATAGAGTATATACATATGTATGTGCCTTCTTATACATATATATCCTCAACTAAGTAGGTTGCTTTTAAATTAAAGATGTTGAATGTTAATATAAGCAAAAAATATTTTAAGATTCACAGCAGGACGTTAATCTTTGAATGGGTAAATTGTGCATCTTAATAAAGTAATTGGACTCGAAACGAACTTCTTGACATTTATGTTCTGATGTTTAGAAGAAATGAACTAAAGGCGATTGCTATTTGGCTGACAAGACGAGATATACAAAAACTGAGCATTACTTCAAATCTTTGAAGTGTAGGCACGAAATTACGGCTCGCTACATATATGTGTCAAGTTTGAACTAAATCGAACCACTATTTCATAAACCTGTCTAAAATGTCAATCGAAGTCGTCATAACGAGTCATAATGTGGCGCCATCTAGCGTGAACATATTCTATGATCATCTAGACTGCATCTATGCTAGTGGCATCTTAAGCTCTAAGGTGGTTGTAACCCCAATTCTCAATACACCGAGGTACTTACTCGTTAAGTAGGTCGATAATGAGTGAAAGGTGACAGTGCGAGTATGAAAAATTTTCCAAATTTGTAGCTGCAACTATATTCTTTATGATTCCTTTATTTCCATGTACTTTCCGCTCACACAAGTCAAGATTCTGAAATCTGCTTTTGTATTTTCACAACCAACGAGCATCGCTAAGATCAACAATTTTGGGAACATACTTGCATCATGTCAAAATAGTCACGAAAAAAGTTAAGGTTGCTACCTGGTAAGTGTTGCCAGCTTTTCAGAATCAAAAAAAGCTTTCTCTTGAAAGGCCACAACAACACATTGCCGCTTAACGGACTGCGGTAGGGCGGTTCGTCATACCTTTCTTCATTGAAGACCTTACTCACATACACTTTGTGGCTCACATTGACAGGGTCTCAGGAGCTTCTTCTTCTTCTTGACAGGCCATAACAACCCGACACCGCGTTACAGTCTGATGTGGAGCAACCCTCCAGGTGGGAGCACATCTGGATTTCTAGTCCCACAAGCAATCATTCATGAACTTTGATTGAACTCATTTTACGTATATAAAAATCTTAGCACCATCTCTGTGATTCGAGTTATGAGCTATTTCTTTTAATACACAGAAATTCAGTGTCTTCAGTGTGTTCCCAAGCGTTACAGCCTGATGTAGGGTAACCCTGCAGGCGCCTCTGCTTCGTGCACGCTTTCTGCAATCCATGATAATACATTACGCCCGTACAATAGGGGCACATCCTTGCACTTTGCCATAATTCTTCAACAGCCGAAAACTTTTTTCGTATAAGCTTCCTCCTTCATAAGCACATGGACCGAATCAGAGGAGCTTCTTCTTCTTGACTGGCAACATAACAAGCTGATACCGGTTTAAGCCCTGATATGGTAGGTACATGGGATCGTTCTATTTGCAGCAATCCTAATCAAGTGCTCACATTTCTTTCTGCTTAAGTTTCCAAATACTATAGATTATATATACATTTTCTTTTTCAAATGATTAACATACATGGCAACTCTGGTAGACATAACAAGAGAATATAAGTTGTTTGGCACATCAAATTTTCAACATAGAATTTGTACAATAAACACTTATTATTTGTATAATTATCGTAAACTTGACTGATATACCCTTATGCAAGGGCTATCTTATTCTATAAAATTATATATATTTAAAGAGCTTTCAATAGCAAAACATATCATTTACATCGTTGCATGATAAATATACGTGGTATATGTCTATTTATTCTTAATACTATATAGAAGTTCCATTGTTTTTCCATACAGCTCTCAGACAAATTTAAATCGGTTCTAAGCAGCTTTGCGCTGCTGACGTCATAGCGAAGACAATACCTTTATAAGTATACATTGGGTTTGGGGATTCGAATAAATGTGAGTGCTTCGGTGAAAAAATGCACTCTGAATCATGGTTTTAGTTCGAAACGGATTTCCTGAGAATTTCGTATCACGACATAGGATAACTATTCAATTCAGAAAAGCATCTCTGCATCTATGGCCGCGATGGATATACATATTAATATAATGATCAGATCAGTTTCTTGGGATCATCTCACAGCGCATCGAAGCAGGCTTGTTAGAACCCTTGCGCTTAGGTATCTTTCGAATAACTTAGTCTTTATCATGTACTCTGTTACTTTCCAGCGCTAGATATGCTTAACTCAGTCGATTGCACCCTTTTCGTGTTCCTCTTTTTTCTTTCGTTGCGCACTTCCACGAGAAGGTTGTCTCCACGAATTTTCTATTTTTGGCTCTTAAACATACGAACATGCAGGACATGATTACCTGACCAGCTACTCTCAATGCACTCTCTCCAGAACCAGAGAGCCACAAAAAGAATGAAGTTCGCAACAAAACTGAAAACAGTCTACTCAACAGAGTCGCGCTTGCAGCATGAGAGTACCCGTTTAACTTTACCTTAGCAGCAGTTAGTTGCTTTACTCTCTTTCGCTCTTTGTGGTTCTCACAAATTTTAAGCAGACGAGAGAGTAAAGTGCGCCTACCTTGTTAGGTATACCTTAAATCGATTTTTCATTTTGGGAGTTCTTGCTCTGTGCACTCTGTCTCTTCCCCTCTCTCTCTTTAGCTGACTTTCTTCTTTTCCAACTCATCATATGCTCTTTCAGACTTTCTTCTTTTGAACTCTAACTCTAAGGTATAACTGCTCCTACATCGTTTTCAGTTCGTTCTAAAGAAAGATTTCGCTCACGTGCTTAGAAATTGTTGCGTATTCCCAACACCAAAGCGTTTCACTTTGATTTCCGTTTCAACGTTTCGGAAGCGCTAGCTTGCTAAAAATATTATAGTTTACCGTATGGGTCGGCCTGGCGATCAGAATATATCTTAGAGCTCATAGCTCTGTTATACTTACCTTGACTGCTTCTTCCAAGACTTGATACATTATACGTTTAGGTTCCTGTGCGCCTTTGGCAGTATCTGCAACGAATTCCAGCAATGACGTAAAAGACCAATAACAGGTTTCTCAAAATTCAAAAGTGTTTCAACAGAAATTTTAAAATATGACAATATTTTCAATGATTTTGTTCGCAGTCAGATGTCATAGTATAACACTACTATAGAAGTCAAAGTGAAGTCAAGGACTATATTGCCAGGATGAGCTTCTATTTGAATAGTGCCGCGCAGAAAGTCATATGTGTATTTCCATGGTGTCGAATGTGACTGTAAAACTATGTTATTATAATAAAGTTACTCTAACTTGTGGTAAAGTTAAAAGTAGAAGTTATACGGTTTCCAAGTAAAAGGCAAACAAAAAATTGATTCGAACGTGACCAAAAATGAAACAGTGTTTCGCGGTCATCTATAGAAACGCAGTTGTGAAAATGTTTTAGACTAAAATCACTTTATATTAGACTTAATTTCAGTAAAAAGTCTTGTTTGCTTTCTTGATTAATTGTAGAATTAAAACTTATTTTTGTTGAAAGCTTGAAAGCTATTCAGTGTTTGAAGTTTGAACTCAAACGGACTTGGGCTTGACGTGTTTTGGTAACTTTTTTATGACACTTGAAAATGTCGTTCTCCAAAGAGTATCAAAGCTATGACTCGGCCAGAAGCAAGAAATGCTAGTTGGTTTTTGGTTTCAAGTTGAAGACTTGGTTTTTTTTTTGTTGCAGCTTTGGGCATTTCATTGAAAGTAAATATTTAAATATGTGGATATGTATGTATGTACAATGCATACCTATGTATGTATGTATGTATGATGTGTGTGCGTAATGCCGGCCAAGCAATATGTTCAGTTTTTTTTTTTTGTCGAGTTTGTTTATGCATGTGTTATATACATATATGTACATATATGTACATATGCATGTGTAAGTACATAACACATACGTACATACATACATACATACATATAATGTGCAACTCAAGTTATGCATGTGGCGTTGGGGGTACCTACAAAACAAGAGAATCCATATCAACACACAACAACAAAACAAAACATTTATGCCCTGCCAAACGTACGAAAGTTCATGCACACACACACACACACACACACACACACACACACACACACACACACACACCAACGCCATATAAAGGCAAACAAACGTGCGGCGCAGCGTGCTACATGCAGTACATGCAGACATACAGACATCCAGACATAGATACATACATGCATATGTACTTATAGCTGTATGTATGTATGTATGTATGTATGTATGTATGTATGTGTGTATGTATGTATGTATGTATGTATGTATGTATGTATGTATGTATGTGTGTGCACACGTCGAATGCCAGGCACGGCACGGCTGGGCCAGAGAGTCGCGTCGCGGCGCGTCGAGTCAGGCCAGACAGTCTGTCGCCAGAAAAATCTACACAGCAAACCGAAAACAAGGGCAGGGTCTGAGCAGCAGCAGAGCGGGGGGCTGCAGTGGCTCTAGCAGCGGAGGCACCGTGCACAGTGGATCCAACTGACTTCTTTTTTGGCGAAAATCATAACATTTGAGGAGCTACTGCGATAAATAAGCTGTGTATAGAGGGAACTACAAAAAACGGTAGCAAAGTTCGATATTATATACTGCAAATGTCTTATCCTTGCATGTCATGCAAAAATGCCATATTCTAAATTGTGCTTATTTTTCAACAAATCGTCCTCGTCGAAAGTTTGTCTTTCTGGCGAACGTGTGTACACTAAGATCAAAATAGACTGCAAACATCTTGCCAGCAGATTTTCAAAATTTTAACGATTTATTAAGCAATAAGCACATGTTGTAGGTGCAAGCATAAGACTTTTGGTGTATATAATATCGAACTTTAGTACCGTTTTTTTGAAGCTCCCTCTCTTCACAGCATATTTATCGCAGTGTATCGCAGAAGCTTAAGGAATTCTGTGTTCTATGCATTTTAAATTTTGAAAATACAGTGCAGTCGCTATACAATGAACTAATTAAAACCAAGGGTGTTCATAATACAAAATTTGTTCACTGTATCGATTCGAACATTTTATATTGTGTTTAAATAACATTATGCACAAATCTAGTCGGGATATACTTTTATTTATTTCAAAAACAAAAAAAAAAAACAAATAACTTCGAATTTTAACATAAAACAGCCTTCATGGGTCATATTTCATCACATCGCATAAGTTAACTAATTTAGTGCATAAAATTCATTTTGATTGAAAAGTATAACATAAAATTCAATAAATGAAAAAGATAATGCGTTACGTTTAAAGTTTTTTAACGAATGCTGTAATTGTGGTCTGTTTTTGGTTAAAAACTATGTTTTTAGACTTTAAAGTAGTCAATGTAAAAAATAATTTGTTCTTACGAGTGTCCACATAACCGAGTGTTCATGCTATCGCGACTCCACTGTATCTGAACTTCCTCAAAAGTTATGATTTTCGCCGAAAAAGATGTCAGTTGGATCCACTGTGCGATGGCGTTCAAGTTGTCTGCATGTTGCGCTGCTGCTGCGCTGCTGCTGCGCCGTGGTATCTGTATCTGGTTGAGAAATCGTTCATAAAAAAAAAGAATAAATAAATAAAACAAATACAACAAAAAAAATAAAAAGCGAAGCGCAAAGCAAAGCAAAATTCCATTTAGATTATATTCTTTTCGTTGTTGTTGTTGTTGTTCTTGGCACTTTTGACGAACACAACGCGACGCGACGCAAGGCAGCGCAGCGCAGCGCTGGGCAGCGCAGGGCGGCGCGGCGGCTTGGGAGGTGTTACAATACATAATGAACGCTGCAGTCGACGCTGCTGACGTTGGCGTGCGTGTGTGTGTGTGTGTGTGTGTGTGTGTGTGTGTGTGTGTGTGTGTTGACGCGCACTGCCAGACCGTACGGCGCGCTTTTTACTGCGCCGCAACGCAGCGCCATAACGTCATCGCAAGCAACAACAACTTGAAGGAGCCAAAGCAAAGCATAATGCAATTGACATGAGCGTCGCGTCGTTGTCGAGAGGGGGCAGCTTTGCCTCCTAATGCACTCTCTTAGAATTGAGCGGGAGCTTTTGAAGCTAAATTACGAAGAGAGACGAGAAGCTCTAAAGCTTACGCTCATTTGTGCTAGTGTTAATCATGATGGAATAAACAAAGGTGTGCTCACACTCAGTATTTTCAGTAGCCAAAATTTGCGTGAGCGAAAGCTCAAAAGCTCAGCTACATATGTGTAAAAGCTGACATGCATACAAATATGTTGACAATGCTTGCATTTATGTGTGTGGCATAGACTAAATTGGCAACAATTTAAAGAGACACATACTGGGAGTGAGCACACCTTTCTTTATTCCATCATGCTGTTATAAGCTCTGCTTGGCGCAAGACATAAATCGCTATGCATAAAGCGCATTTTGCAAAATCTATCAAGGATTCTATATAATCTGCAAGCAATGAATACCAAAACGCTTTTATTAGTGTTCAGCCAGTGATATATACATATATATCGAATTTCGTTCGGCTTGAGATCTAAGGGCAAGTGAAGACATCACGTCAAAGCTTACTTAAAAGCGTGCTTCATTAGCTAAATACATTGAGTGGGCCCAAAGTTTAGCCATGAGATTTTCGGCTGTAAAAATGAAACCCAACAACAATGGTAAATATGCTAGAACTTATTCGTTCAACTTTTGCTAGCAAATAAGCCCTCAAATTGATAACCACGATTATTGGCAAATTAAAATTTAAAAGAGATCTGAACAAAACTTGAGCTTCCAAAGCACAGCTTTAAGCTTTAAAAACTGTTCTCTCCAAGTCTGTCCTAGAGTTTTAAAATCTGTGTAGAATTCGAATTTTATGCATTTTTGGGGTTATTTCAAAGCTTAGCCCATATAAGCCACAAATAGCATGCAATTTTGAAGGCATATTTAAATCTATATAACTCCGAAAAGTAAGGAAATTTACATAAAATCACTCATGTGAAGTTTTGGGCTATTTCACAGCTCACTCCATATAAGCCATGAAGGCATATCTAGAACCACTATAACATAGAAAATTAGGATGATTTATATAAAATCACTCATGATTATTTAAATAAAATGTGTAGAATTTTGGTGAATTTTAAAGCATTTTTGGGTTATTTCGTAGCTTACCCCATATAAAACGTGAAAGCATATCTAAAACCTCTATAACTCCGAAGATTAGGAAGATTTAAATAAAATAAATAATCTCATGAATATTTGAATGAATTGTGTAGAGTTTGACTGAATTTTTATGCGTTTTTGAGCTAATTCACAGCTTACTCCATATAATCCATGAAGGCATATCTAAAACCTCTATGACTCCGAAAATTAAGGAGATTAACATAAAATCACTCATGATTATTTGAATGAAATGTAAAAAAATTTCCGCTCTTATTCTATGCTTCTATTTTTAATGACAATTTATGTAATTAGCTTTTATAGCTGTGCACATTAATATGATTCGTCGTTACATAGACACATAAACTGTTATATTCTGCACATTTATGCGATTAACCGGTTTTTATGCCAAAGTTGCTTATAACAGTTTTTTCAAAAATCTATACAAAAAAGCAGCTAATTATAAAAAAATTCTTATTTTTATTGAAAATGTATTTAATTAAACTTTACAAATGTGCAAATTTATAAAATAAAGCGTTACTTATACACATAACCTTTTATCATTCGTCGCATTTATGTAATTAACCGTTTTTATGCTCCACAATTCTTTTAAATCCGCCAATAACAAATTGCATATAACCCTTTTTTAGATTACACTTGAAACACATGCCTAATTTTTAAACATGCAAAAAACTTACGCTAAATAAACTTTAATCGTTTTGTATTCAAATAATCTCTCTCCTTAACAAATATCCTGTCTTTATGAAATATCCTTTTTTTAATGGAATTTTACATTCATACAACAGTCACTTTTTAGGCAAAGCAGCTGCGATTTTGATGCAAATAACCTTTTTTTAATTTGACTTTTCAAATAAATTGCGCTTAAGAAGCTTTAATGTGCTATGCGATAAAATTTTCTATGCAAACTTAAATCAGCGCTTTATATGGAAATAGCTTGTTGTTTTTTATGTAAATAACCTTTTTTATTTAACCAATTTATACAATTAGTCGCTTTTATGCTAAGAAACTGCGACTTTCGTGTAAATAACCCTTTTTAAGCTTAACTTTGAAATGCATGCAAATAACTTTCGCTTAATAAGCTTTAATCGTTTTGTATTCAAATAATCTCTCTCTTTAACAAATATCAAATTTATTAATGCAATTTTATACAAACTGTGATTTTTATGCAAAAAATCTTTTCTTAACTTGACTTTGAAATGCGTAACAATTAAAAAAACTTACTTTCAAAATATAGATAGAGAACGAAAACTTGTTTGTATGAAAAACATTCTCGACACTTTTTTAAGTAATGGAAAGAAAAGTATCATAATAGAAATATAACTGCTCTATCAGAAAACCCTATACGTAGCAAACCCCTTTTGCTTAAGTTATGCGCCGCTCATGCCTCGACAATACACTCGAATATGAACGTATCGCCCACGATATTCTTTGTTGTTTTGTTTTGTTTGCTTTCGATATGCAATCAATGTGTGAGGGTTTGAGGTGGCAAAAGGGTTAAGCGGGTAGGATTGGGTAGGATTGACTTCTAGACACTGCGGGGCCTTTCGGGCGAACTTTCAAAACAGTCAGCTTGAAATATTTTGTTATTTTTTTTTTTTTTTGTATAATTTCTTCTTAAACACTTCAATATACAAAGCTTACAAAAACAAACGGAAATACGACACGAAATTTGTAGGCTCCAACGGCTCAGGTTTTCAACGCCCACGGATTTCGGCGGCCTCGAGGCAAACAACTGCTAATTTGAAGGATGCGACGCAGCTGAAAGCTGCAAACCAATTATCCTTACAAAAACAACACCAAAAGCGTCTCAGGCGCAACTTTGTCGAATCCGATCGCTACAGTCAAACTGTACTAAGGATGGAAGTGAACACGTTCCCTGCTCACACACACACACACACACACACACACACACACAAAAGGCAAACACAAGCATACAGGAAACGGGCACATGTAGGCCCAGAGGGACTTGAAGAGCACGTTTGTAGTATAGTGTATGCATATGTTCTGAAACTTAACACTCTGCGCCGTTGGCTTGCTGCTTATATTAAAGTACACACCACTTAAAAACAACAACAACAACAATTATCACATGCTTATTTAGTGGCCACACATAATACAAGTGCAACTAGAATCCTTCAAATGCATTCGCCAGCAAAAGCAAGTACTTTCGAGTACTTCACTAATGTCAAATATGACTTATTATTGAACTGCATATAAGTTCTGTCGGATGTTATTTTGGATATAGACAAACAACATTGTTTAGTTGTTGGAAAGCTAAGGATCATTTCCGTAGTAATTGCTGCGTAAAATCCGTATTCGTAGTCAGAATGTAGACTACAGGCCGCTTTTCGGGTACATAACCTCAAATATGTCAAAATCCTGACGTGATAGGCCAATTCTGACTACGACTTCAAATTACTTGGGACATGACCCTCAGCTTTGCAACAACTAAACCATATTGACCTATGTTATTGTCTCAAAGACTTAATTCCAATGACGTCGAAGGGATATATTTCGCAAAATCGTAATTGATTTGACTCTTAAAGGGTAAGATGTAACTGGAGCGACAGACCACTAAAGCACCCTGTACATAACCTTAAAAGTAGTTAAAAACGACCCCCGTTATTTGTAGACCTGTGTAACAGTTTTACATACATTCCTCACAAAATCTTGAAGAGAATAGCGGCAGAGTTTCGAGTTTTTTGCATTCTTTGTTAAACACTTTGTGAACACTCAGATTAGCTTAAAGTTCTGGTGAGAGAGTTGATCCGTGCCAGGCAGTCAGGCAGCTTTGCCCATTGTGCCATAGCCGATAGAGCAAGTTGGAAGAGAGCTAGTCTTAATATATAAAATCGTTCGTGCAGTGTACGCGTTAGTAAAACTCGAGAACAACTGAACCAAATGACTTCATATTTAGAACATATATTCGTTTAGTCTGCAGGAAAGTTTCTCTTCAGTTTCTGTACGGTAGGTGTAAAAGATGAGCAATATTATTAAGTGACGTCATAAATAAATACTATTTATGCTTATGTAGTTTAGCGTAAAAACAATTAAATTGCATATGAATATGCGAGTGTTTCTGCAAGCGGATATATAACCGCAGAAGTTTTCCCCAAAGAACTGCTGATCGGAAATGGACAAATTCCTGTAGGGACTTCCTGCTTCTTCTTAACTGGCAATGACAACCCATTGTCAGGTTACGGCCTGACGTAAATACATTCTTTCATTGGAATTGTGGTTTTACGTGGTGGGTCACAAGCCCTACGCAGACCTGGGGTGGCTCTACTGGTCTCAAAAGAACCTACTGTTAGTCGCCTCATACGACAAGCTTTGACCTGCTGAGGTGGTATTCTCTAATCCGCTCACCACACGGGTGGGTAGATACTTCCAGTGGCTTAACATCGATTCCACATGCCATTATACAATGCACTTCAACGAAAGATAAACTCTGCATTAATGTACATCCAAACATTGTGTTCGTACAAATCGTTCGATTGAAAGCGAAGACCAATTCGTCAATTATCCTGTGGAATTCCTAAACTCTTTCGATTTGCCTGGCATGCAACAGCATCATTTGCGTCTTAACGTTGGATCTGCCTTCATTATATGCTCCGAAATCTTCATGCCTCAAAACTATGCAATGGAACTCTAATGATTGTGGCAAAGCTAATGAAGAATTTGATAATGGCGAGGATCTTAAAAGGGCCGTTCAAAGGGGAAGAATGCCGAATTCCTTAGACTTCAACCGATTTACAAACGCATTCAGTTGGCAGTGAAAATTGCCTTTGCGATGACCATAAACAAGTCACAAGATAGTCGCTAGAAGTGACTGAAATTTTGCCCATTCCATAGATTTGCCTTAACCCAAATAAGTCATAGCAGCCGAGAAACAGTTTGATTTGGATATGCTCCGCTTGGCCCCAATCTTTCCTCTGCTCTCAGTGTGTCTTCCAATGCCGCAGAATTACTTTGGCCCTACGAAGGATTAGAAGCTTGTTCGCAAAAGCAAAACGCTTCCACTGACATTCTTAGTTGTCTTGCCTTCATTTGGAGCTCTATGGCCCTATAGCCACTTTAGCGACTTCCCATCCACAAAAATGGCTCCTTTTCTCTTCTCCTCTCAGATTTTGTTTGCATGTTCCGCTAACCATCTAGCTGATGCTGCGGTAATGACATTGCTGCGAAAGGGATACTTTTTTTGCATCGGCTTATCTGCCATTTCATTATTAAGTGCATCTCGGTGTCCAGAAACCTAATACGAGAAATCATGTTAGGTATAGTCTTGCACTCACTGACCATGCTCGACGTTGTGCGAGGATTCTCTAGGGCACACAGCGAAGACAGACTGTGACAACAATGTCCTACGGCTAACCCACTTTCTCGCAACGATCCAGCTCTCGGCATTCCGAATTGCGAGGGTCTTGCCAGCACCAGTTTCACTTTTTGTTTTGAAGCCGTCTATACAGAATGGTAGATACCTTTCAGTGAGCCCTGGAAGCACGAGAACAGTGAGAGTGTATGACGAAATTCCAGCTTGTTCGTCCAGACATCGTTATCAGTGCATTAAGGACATCACTTGAAGTAGTGCTCAGAGCACCTGTGATCCTTAAGCAGGCGAGCTTCTGCAGTCTGATAAGAAATATGTACAACCAGTGTACTGCGCTTGGCTTCAAGCCCCAAATTTACCTTAAAGTTCGTCTACACTGCCTGAATATTAATAACTTATTCTATAAAACAGGCCAACAATTTTAGGAGAACAGATTCACCACATTTCATAGTAAAAATAAAAACAATAGAATCCTAGCTGCAAATATTTGCTTAGGGGCCACCACCATTATTAGCTCAAGACATTTTATTTTTATTTTATTTCAATCTCTTAAAATATGATTAAAGAGTAAATTTTGAAAGTTGTTGTGTTGTTACAGCGCCATCTAGCGCAAGTTCTGAGCATATCAATTATAGGCAACACTGGTTTGCTGTAGCCAAATAGAGTTGCGCCACCTAGCGTGCTGCGCTTGTTCAATGTGTACACATCTAAATTAGGCATTACTAAGCACTCCAATCGAATATTTCTCCAATATATCGAGGGTCGTAGACAATAGTTCCCATCACCAGCATGCAGCACAGTTAATTTTTTTTGGTAGTGGGTTTGAGTTTACATCAATTTATTAAGTTTTCAAAAAGAAACAAACTTAAAATTAATTAGAAAACAAATTGAGTATGTCTTACAGTTAAAATATAATGAAATAGGCGTATAGCTAGGAGTTTGAATACAGTGCAACGGAGCCAACATAAAGACAGCGCAGTGAAAACACAAACAAAGGCAATCATACACAACACACACACACACCCCCTCATACAGAGACAGCAAAACAAATACAAACAAAGCAGCTTTTCCAGAAATTGGGTCGCGTTTTTGGCATTTGTTATGGTAACTCTTTCTACATGTATAGGTGAGTTTTCCACACACACACATTGCACTTGTATGCATATGTATGTGTGTGCGTGTGCCACTTTTGGATGCATGACTTAATTGCCACTAAACACTTTACCACAAACCCCACATTTTGTCACCAAGTCAGCCAAGTTTTTCCAGTCATTAGCACTTATATTACATAGAACCGCTAATGATTATTGTTTCCCTTTGCAGCCTAGTCGGAAGCAGCATTAGCTTCAGAGAACAACAACAACAAATACCAGCAGTAGACCCCACCCAGCCCCAGAAGCAGCAGCTATAAAGCAAACAGCAAACACTTAAACCATGAGCGTAGTTGGCAAACAATTAAATCCTGTGCAATCATCCGCCTCCAACTCCTCGAACAACAGCGATGGCAATAATGCAACCGGCGAGGCCTCGAAGCGTGCAGACGATGTCAGCATAAGTCCCGAGAATGTGCTGCATCTAACAAAGATTACGGATGATTATCTATGCTCGGCCAATGCCAATGTATTCGAAATTGACTTTACACGCTTTAAGATACGCGACCTGGAGAGCGGCGCTGTGCTCTTTGAGATTGCTAAACCGCCCAGTGAGCAATTCCCGGATGGCCTATCAGTAGAGGAAACTATGCTGGCCGCCACCGAGGAGCTCTCGCTTGAAGACACTGCCGATCCCAATGCCGGGCGCTATGTGCGCTATCAATTTACGCCAGCGTTTCTTAATCTTAAGACCGTAGGAGCCACGTAAGATGCTGTTTTTCTTTTATTTTGCTTTTGTATCTAACAAAAACTATTTCCTGTTTTTAGGGTCGAGTTTACAGTGGGCAGCCAGCCCGTAAATAACTTCCGCATGATCGAACGACACTTCTTTCGCGATCGCTTGCTTAAGACTTTTGACTTTGAGTTTGGCTATTGCATTCCATATTCCAAGAACACTTGCGAGCACATATACGAGTTTCCTAACCTTCCACCAGATTTAGGTAAGTAAATGCTATGCCAAGAGCATAAAATAATGTTAGAATTGTATGCTGAAGATATTTTGAAATTAAGCCTCATTTCCCCGCTATAAAATATTTTCACTTTACAATCTTGGGACTCAGCATATGTCCTTAAAATCTAATTAAAACTGCAAGGAATTGAGTACATTATAATCGGCTAACGTTCACTAGTTTAATTCGTAATTTGCATAGCTTAACAGCTAGTTATTGTCGGCGTTGCTCTATAAATAGTTGATAACATGCTTTGATTTTCGCACAATTTGCCCTTGACTTGCTTTGCATTGAGCTTTATTTAGAACTGGAAAGCTGCCAAGTACTCATTTCACATATATATATGTATATATAGACATGTGCTGAAAGTAGGTCAAGCCACCGCTTCCCTTATTAACCTATTGTAAGCTTGACGTCAACTCATAACAATTAGCTTGTTTTTCTTGCAGTTGCTGAAATGATTTCGAGTCCCTTTGAGACACGATCGGACAGCTTTTACTTTGTGGAAAATCGACTGGTGATGCACAACAAAGCCGATTATGCCTATGATGGTGGCATTATTGTCTAAAAGCGGAATTTAAGATGCAGCAGCTACTGTACAAGTATAAGCAACGCAGAATTGAAACTAAAGGAAAAAAAAAAAATAGAAAATATGATCAAAACGATTAACTAACTAAAAAGCTAAGAAAAAATATCATAAATGAGTTATGACAACCCACAAACACAACACAATACAACACACATACACACACACATCGATGATAAACCAAAGCAACAACGTTTTTAACGTTACCATTTTAGCCTTAGCACAAAAGTTTTACCCACCATTCCTGTTTATTATGTATTTTAATATATGTTACACACACCGAGATATAAACACACACAAAACATGCACACTTACAACACGCCCACCCGCCCACATACGTAGTCACAACTGTGTTCATATATAGTCTATTATTAAATAATTTCCTTGTTTTCTATATAGTATCTTTAAGTGCAATGTGATTTCCATTTTTTGTATTTATTTATTTATTTATGTAATTTTAAGTAATACAGGCACATACCAATATACATAAATGCATATATGGCATAGTAGTGTTTTTATTTGCTTCTTTGGATTTGTGTATGTGTATATTTTTTAAATTGTACTTTTATGAATCATAATATTAAATGAAATTACATTTGAAATGTACACAACGTATAATGGACGCCAACCTGCATAAAGGCAAATACTTACTTATCGATAATTAATCGATACTAATCGAAATTTTATCGGCCACCTGTTCGCTGGCATAAGATAGGTTTCTGCTGTTGCCATCTCGCTCGCGTTTGTGTCAAGCGACTGCAGTCAGTGATAATCAATATGGATATACTTGCAACTTTGTTGCCTCTTTTTAATGTGCTATTTGTACATTTAACGATTTAAAGCTTTTAACAAATGTGCAGCTACGATTTCAGAAAATCTATCACAATATTTAAAAACTTTTCCGGCTGTTCAAAGTGCACCAAATGACCAGTGTCAAGCCAATGTATAGACGCTTTGGGAAAATAGCGCTGAATCTGAGGCCAGTGTTCTTGCCTAAATAATAAAATAGTTTTTTAGTTACATATATAGAGATATATATATATATATACAATAATTTGTTTTACCGCATAAATCCAGATTTCGTGCCACATATAAATGTTGTGGGTCCTTGATAAGGCGAAAAGCCCTGCAGCTGCGCTTCGAAATGATCAAAATCCGGTAATGATTGCTGCAGCAATTTCACATTGGATGCCCAGTAGAAGCTACGTATATAAATGATATATGATCTGATTTAAGCAAACATTCAATCTTATAGACACATCGACACCTACACGCCAGTTTTGGGATGCTTCCTGAGATTCAGCATGATAAAATCAACAGTTTCTAGAGAATCGGTGGCCTGCATAATTTGTCCCTTAACCAATTTTCGAGCCTCCGCCATGGGCAATGTCGCTGGCACGTTCATTTTAAGCATTGCATTAAAAATTAGATTCATTTCATAGAAGCTACGAGGTATGGCTATGGGCGATATGTCCACCACAATCAGGCGATCGGCCAGTTGCGGCTACAAATGGTACAAGAATTTTGCCTTGCAATATGGCCGTAACAGCAACAATTCATTTACATACATACTTGCGACAACGCAAAGTACATCATGCTGCGTCCGCCCATGCTGTGACCCATCAAGCACGCCTTGCTCAAGCCGTTTTCATTCAAAAAGCCAGCCAAATCGGCGCCCATGTCCATAGAGCTATGGCTGCTTGTGTGTGGACTATCGCCGTGGTTCCGCGCATCGACGGTGTAGATCTGCAATTGACCAACTTGTGGATAAAATATTAGCTTATTGGAACTGCGTTTACTTACACGTCGGTTGGTTTTGCTGGCTAGCGCTTTGCTAATGCCGCGCCAGTTTTGCTTGGAGCCAAAGAGTCCATGCATTGTGATAAGTGGTGCGGCATTTACGTCCGTGTTTACGCTTTCAAACTTTTCCGAGCTCATGATGACAGCCTCCACGGGCAGCGTATGGCTACGCCGTGTATTTATTGTAGGCAATAAATCCAAGCATCTTGCATTTATTTTGCTAACACGCAAGAAACGTAACGATTGGCCAAGCAGCTGCATTTTGCCAGTGTGTACTCACTCATTTTGGTAAATATTCACAAATTGTGTAATATATTAAATAATTTAAAACGACAAAGGGTTTTATGCAAATTCTTTCAAAACATAAGTTCGCTGTTTTTTTTTTTTCTTTAGTGTAATAAATAAAGTCCTAGCTACGCTCTAAAAACCATGTGCGATTGACATATCGATATCAAATAATTTATCGGCGATAACAACGCTGGCAACGCCATATTTTCCACAGCGGCGGCGGCTTGGAACAAAAAAATAAAAGAAATTTCGCAACGAGTTTAAACAATAAAATAAATTGACTATTATCAGGTAAAAGTGTTAACTAAGCTGTAACAGCTAATTAAAATAAAGCCACAGGCGTTTAAAACGTCAAATTCTGGCAAACCGCAGACCGAAAAATATTTGACGACAGCAATTGATTTGGCTTTGGGCGCTGCTTATTGTAGAGGCTGGCCGACCCAACAACAGACTGGCAGACAGATACGCCGCGCGCCAAGATTTGGGACTCTTTAGGACTTGAAATCCAAAATAAGTGGAAACGCAACTATCGCAAGTTCAGGTAAGCCACAACAACAAACTCTGGCAAACCAACCAATTGATATATTTCAAGTATTCTATTTTTCCCTTCCCTCCAACACTACGTAAGTGAATAAAGTGTTAAAAAAAAAAAAGCAAGAAAAGAAAAGAAAAGCAAAAAAAATGTAAGACTCGTTACTTGTAACACTAGTGAAAAAGTTGTGCTTGAAGTCCGAAAGTTTTTAATTTGTTGAAAGAAACGAAATTGCACTAGCATTTTTCTGTTGTAAATGACTTTTATCGGCCGCGTAAAAGTGCGAAAGCGAAAAACGTACCAAACTTACAAAATACAAGTATATACATATATATATGTGTGTGTGTGTATGTATTTTTTTTTTATTAGCCTGAGACCACACGAGAGTAAAGAGCAAAGCAGTTCATTAAATATATATTTCGTTTAATTGCTGCTCACTCTCTGTTGTCTTTTGTTCGCGTAAAGTCGACAAAAAAGTAAAGTAAAATTCAAGAACTTGTAACTTAAACACACACTAAAACAAATCTAAAGTATTTGCAATAATGAAGGTAAGAATCAAACAAGTGAGAACAGAAATCAATCAAAATTATTCCAAAACCCAAAAATACAAAGTATGCACCTGCTGCGACAGTTGAAATGTCGAGTACAAATTACAGTGTAAGAAAAAGTCGATATAAAAGCGACTAAAAATGTCCATGAACTTGGCTCTGTTTCGACTGTGTGTGTGTGTGCGTGTGTGTGTGTTCACTCTGCGAATGTGCACAAGTGTGTGTGTGTCCTATATGCACTGTCTCATTATATGCTCACGTGGGTCTGCACTATAGTGAGATGCACTCGTTCCGTATTGTTGTACTCTGTACCCGGTGACGATTCCTTGAGTTATCCATATACACATACTTGCAACACTTCTTCTTCTTCTTCTTAACTGGGCATTGGTGCGTTTCAAACCCTACGCACAACCCTGTTAAGGCCTGGGGTGGCTCTACTGGTCTCGAAAGAACCCAATGTCTGTTGACCTGCTGCAAGAGTATTCTCTGACCCGCTCACCACACGGGGGGAGCAACACTACGCCATTCTTTTGGTTTTATACATAATACATTTCAGACGCCTGCCAGCTACTCTATAAACTGTAACCAAATCGGTTATGTTTTTGCTGTAGAAGCTACCAATTATGTTTGCCGAAATTGATTGATTACCATTACGCCCATATTCCTCAATGCACTCATCCACTAATTCAAATTTGTATTCGCTTGCACAGGATCTATAAACTACATATTCAAGCAACCAGCATCAATGATTCTTCAGGCGGTTGGGATTGGATACTCTGTGTGTCAGCCTGTCTTTACGTACTTCTATGCAAACCAATTTGCGCATATTTCCGTCTTGTAAGCAGCCCACAGCTGGCTTCTATAATAATTGTTCTAAAAATGTTAATTTATTCTCATATCTGTAAAAACGACATAGTTCTTGGGTTTTAATTGCCCTTTAAGTTAAGCCAAAACATAATCCATATAGATTTTAATAGGAAGTGAGTTTCGGGAATGGAAATCCTGTTAAAAATTTTTCACTATTTTCCTAAGAATTTTTGTAAAACAAAATTTACTATATGAAAATGTGCAATGGTTTAAAGAAGAGAAGGTAGAACCTCTTTTGAGAGCGAGCAGGCTCCCGTTTTTACAATACTTTTGGGTTTCCTTATATTATTAATGATAAATCGATGTCTTTTTGCAAACATCAAAGCTAAAGTAACAATAAATAAGAAGGCCGACAGTATTTTGCTTAAGTCTAAAATGTGGCATGTATTCATCTTTACTGCAGATCCTGTGATGTATATTTATTTTTTTCTCCCTCTCATGTGTGTGTGTGTTTGGATGCCTCTTCATTCTCAAATCTTAAACGTAGCGAATTGATAAGCTGCATTTCTCAAGAGGCACAGCGGTTTCTTATTGGAATGTTATGTCTGCTTCGATCGATGCTTCGTCGGAGCACAGATTTTGCTCATTTTTAACCATACAATCGCTAGGATAAATACATATTTACTCAATTACTTCATATATATCTGGTTTACCTGGCTTAATAACAACCGTTTGATTTCCCACACTTTACCAGCAAATAGGCACGCAACGGCTGCGTATAGTTCAACGAATATCCCAACTGTCAGCACTCCATGGGCCTCAGTATGGAATCGGATGACTCTCGTGGCAGCTCAGGTTCCAATTCATCGGAATCACGTTCAAATTCGCGCCCAGCCACCCCCACAAAGCAATCTGAAGGCGATGTAGATGCGGCTCAAAACGATGGAAATGCTGTTGCAGACAGTCCCGTGCGCACGCTTTCTACAAGCAGCTCCTCTTCGAATTCCAGCTCCTCCTCGAGTCGTAGTGGTGGCTCGAAGACCAAGAAAAAAAGCTCGAGCAGTAGTAGCAGCAGTAGTGGCAGCAGCAGCAGCAGTTCTAGCGATGAGGAGCCGGAAGGCGATGCATCATTAGCTCCTGCTGAAGTGCGCAATGAATCTGGCTCGCCGAATAAGTCACAGCAAAGCTCGTTCCTGTCCTCGGTGCGCAGTCATAGCAATAGCCCACAAATATTCAACCAGGCAGCTGTGGATCTTAACATTAGTCATGAAGATCTTAGCGACGTCAGCGATATTGGAAGCGAAAAGCGTGCTCCGTCCAAGAACTCACTCAATGATGATGATGACGAAGAGGGCGCCATTTCTAATGACTCACTGCCAGCTGTGGAAACGAAAAGAGGAAATACAAACGGAAATGCACGCAGTGAAGAGCGCATGTTTCCATTCGATCAGGCAGATGAAAAATCTCTTAGCAAGGATGATTCTAAGGTAATGAAAATTTTTATTTGATTTAGATGATGACTATACTTTTTATACTGAGTTTGTTGGTACATAATTTTGTTTTATTTTTTATGCAGAGCGGCACTGCGACCAAGAGCGAAGACAGCACCAATGGCCATGTGGAGTCCGTCTTGGAGGATTTGGTTAAGACACACGACGATGATGCGTTGGATTTTGAGGCTGAAGAAGGCGAATGTCATGACATTAGCAAGGAGAACCTTGAACCCACAGTCGACGAGGACACAAAAGCCGATGAAACAAACAAAACGGGCAACTCAGACAAGCTGCACGACGATGATGGCGAGGTCGACGCAGAAGGCGATGGCGACGCTAACAGCGGCGGTGCAATCAATAGTGAAGAGGCAGTGGCGAAAAAGAAAAAAGACGAGGAGGAGTTGGAAGAAGGCGAAGTCTCTGATGAGGACGAAAAACGTCCAGAGGAAACAGAGCCCAAGCCAGTGTGCCGTTTTTATACACGTGGCCAGTGTACCTGGGGCATGAGCTGTCGGTTCCTACATCCGGGCGTAACCGATAAAGGAAATTATACAATGTTTGAGAGCATGGTAAGATCGGTGCCTATGCCGGGCAGCAGTACCAGCAGTGCACGCCCTGCGGCCAGCTCGTATAATAATCACGCTGCACCAGCAGGCGATTATCATGATTATCGCAACGAAAGACCAGCGCTGCATCATCGTCCTGGATTGCATACGCATACTCCAAGCATTTATGCCGGACATCAGGATGCACGCAGCTTGATTGCACCGGAAGTGCCGGTCGTGGTGGAGAATGCCTGGGAACGTGGCTTGCGTACCGCGAAGGAAATGATGCGCAAAGCCAACAAGCGAAAGGAACAGGATATGGATTTCGAGGACAAGAAAATGAATCTAACTCTGTCACCTGACGAACTGGATAAAGATCCATACTACCTCAAGGAGCGTGGCAGCTCGCCCTCCACGGTGCGTATCAACATATTTAACAATTAACAAGCTTGACTTTTGCCCAATTTTTGTGTGTCTCTATTTTAGTATTCTGTATACAGTCCGCCGGATCGCTATGGCCGCCCATACATGCCACAGCCCTACGAAGATGTGGACGCCTATGGTCGCATGGCACGTTATCGTGAGTTACCACCGCATCGCATGCCACAATACGAGGACGATCGTAGGCTACGTCCAGCGCGTGAAGTAATTGTGCAGCGTGTGGAAAATGTCGGTCGTGGCGATGAATGGAGCGATCCCTGGATGCGCTCCAAATCGATTGGACGCGGTGCCTCGTTTGAACGTGATGATCACCGTCGTCGCGATCGTCGCAGCTATAGTAGCAATACGTCCTATTCCAGCTCTAACTCCTCACAGAGCGACTCTAGCTCGGATACATCTCGATCCAGCAGCCCATCCGATCACAAGCGTCGTTATGCTTCGCACAAAGCTGTGTCCTCATCGCGCCGTCATGGTGCCAGAGTTGCGCGCTCGCCCAGCCAAATTCCGCGCCGTCCCAGACGTTCGCCAGGTATGTATCTTTCTTTTTATATATTAGAAATTTGTTCTATGTGTTTTAACGACTTACTCATTTCAGCGGCCAGCGTTTCGCCTTCTTACAAGCGTCCCGCAGTGGATAAAAGAGGCGCTCACAGTCCCGCCTCGAAACGCAAAAAAGTTTCGCCTACGCCGAAAAAGTTTGACAAGCTTAGACGGCGACACAGTTCAAGCTCCTCTGACTCAGGTAAGACCGGTGAAAGCAATTCGGTTGAGACTACGTTTTTGTGTTAACTTTATTGAGTGTTCCTCAGATTCATCATATTCAGAGTCTGAATCAGGTTCATCATCATCGGACAGCTCATCGGGCTCTCGAGACACACCACAAAAGCGCATACGCTCCACAGACAAGGCGCTCAATGAGCGCAAACTTATTAAAAAACGTAAGTAGAGCACACAATTTGGAAGTTCAGCTACTAATCTTTGATTTGCTTTACAGCCGTTGAACTAACTACAAAAAAACGTTCACCTATTTCCATTGAGATTAAGAAAACCTCGACTATTGTTGGAGTTTCGGCGTTGGCGTCTCCAACCAACTCACCCGAATCAGACAAAGATAAGGAGAAAGACAAGGATAGTAAGGATAAGGATAAAGATAAGGATGGCAAAAAATCGAGACGTGAAGAATTGCTAAAGCAACTGCGCGCTGTAGAAGATGCAATTGCCAAAAAGCGTTCTAAACTGGCTTGATAGCAAAACGACTATACTGGATTACCATTACAATCCACATTTCAGTTGCCGCCAATTTAGTTTCTTCTATAATCTTATATGATATGCACATATATTGTATCGTACAAGTGTTTAATGTTCCCAATAATTTTTTGACACTCATTGTTTAATATATTACAAACATTAATTCTGGTATTCAACTTTTAGCATAAGAACAGAAATTTTGGTTTTTTTTTTTTTATCAACCAATCAGTTTATCAATGTTTTCCCTCTATGAATGCAAACAACTATAAATAACGAATAAGTTTCATTGTAAAATAAAGCTCTTTATTGTTTGGGCAATTTGAGCTGTCAACATGAATTATGTAAACAATTTTATTGCCGCGTAATGTGGTTAAGGGGGAAATTAGTGCTAAGTGCCAGTTGGTGAAATCTGTGGCTAGAAATATGTTCAGCAAATTAAATCCAAGAAAGAGAGATTCTATAGGAGGCTTTTACGTCTAGTTCACAAAATCTACAATTATTGGAGCTGATTATGCCGAACGTACTTAGGTGCTCTTTCAGCCTATAGAAAGCAAGCCAGTTTGAATACTCACAGAGTTGTAGATTTGCAAGATTTTCTTGAAACTATTTAAGTTATAAGAACCGAGGAACTGCTTGGCCTTTCTGGAGCCTGCCTGTCAATGACACAATGTGGCTCCGGCCCTATCAAGGGGTTTACAACACCGTTTCTTGCTCATTTCCAATAATGTTGCTGTAACCAGCGACCCATCGGAGTGAGATTTTGTTGTGATTTGGGTTTCCCAATCCAGCTTGTCGATGGTTTATATCTACACATCGGCATTTGAAGAAAACATCAGCATGGAAATCACTCGTGTGCATGCCCATAGATTCTGAATAGAAGGGAAAAAGCGAAGCTAAGCACGGATTTAAGTAACAATGGAAGCCAATCGGAGAAATTCGGATTTTCCAACGTCAAGTGGCTATGTCTCGGAAGCTTAAAGCGATAGAGCAAAAGCACGAATTTGACTCATTTGCGTCAGAAATTGTGATTAGTAGCATAAGCTGATTTAGACTCTTAAACCCATGTTGGTGCCGCGGACTCTAAGTGGCATGGGTTGGCGTGGCCTTTCTCTCTACTAATTCTCAAAGGTTGCTGAACTTGCTAAAATTGTTATTCTTAAGCGCAGATGTTTAAAGCCCAAAACGGTTATAAAACCTTAAAGGCTTAAAGTTAGATTTGAGAGGAATTTATATAAAGTTAGTAATAGTTTCCCCATTGAAAGTTGCTAGCCAAAAATGCTTTGAAAACAAAAACAACAATAATCGATTCTTAGCATAGTCGTGCAATTTCCAGTGGGGGACGGGTATAAGCTTAAAAGTAGAATGTTTTTAAAGTTAGATCAATGTTGATCCTTAGTGCCAGCGGATTTTTGATCGTCTTAGAGAACTAAGCCAGTAACGCCTTTCAAGTGTTTATGCAGTCATAACCTAGCTTCTCACACAGATCCGATCGAGTTTGCCCTCCCGTATTTTATTCTGGATGTGCGGCACGGCTGTATGTGAAGTGTTCCCGATATTTAATAACTTCTACAACTGTGCTCTTTGGTTATGCCTAAGTAAAGAAGAATGTCCCTGATTTGGATATTTGGGTGCGATTAAGCTGAAAAGGCACTGTTCAAAGCGCACGAATTTTCGTCACACGAAAATCTGCTAAAACTAGTTTTCAAACATTTTCAGATAATGCTATTTTGAGCGTCTTTAATCTTTAAAATTGATCAATTAATTGAATTCGAAATGAAATAAATTTAATTTATCTGAATGCGATATACAAACTTTTTACGAATATTTTGAGTATTATTCAGCAAAATATGGCTAAAAAACACGAAGCTGTTATAAAAAATACAATTGCATAATATATTAGAAACTTAAGTTCTTGTTAGGTTATGTTGTTATGTTAATGCGATGCATTTTTACGGAATGAGTTAATGACGTTAAGTACTTCAAATTCAGTGTCAAACCGTAGTCACTAATTACATTTCAATTGAACAGTGTGTACACACTATGTAAAGCATTGCTAAATGCTACAACATCGTTCAGCGCAAAACATAGCAGCCAGCTTGTTGCCAGACAATCGATCAGCTGTTCAAGAAAGGATAAAATACGATCCGCAGTCAAAAAGGGTTCTTGCACTATTTAAAAATTATATTTTTCTCGATACAAATCAAAATATAATTCGTGTTATATTTTGTGATTTACTTAAATTCAAAATTGGCTGATGTCCATGTGTGTGTGTGTGTGCATGTAATGTGTTGTAATTTTATACGAACGCGCTTGAGTGTGCGAGCGTGTGTGAGCGAGTGGTTGCGAAAACCTATTTAGATGACGAATAACTGAAATTTGGCCTCATCAATGTTTACTCTCAAATCTTAAACTCAATTCTGCGCAACTCGATGCCAAACAGTCAGGGCCGGATTGTAGTACCGTACGGGGCGAACACAACAAAATTTGAGTTCGAAAATTCTGATTGAAGCATGAGATGCGTTCGAGACATACGATGAGAGCTAAAAAATTGTCCAAAGTTCACCATAAATCGGTTCACAAAAATCGACGGTACAGCTTACGTACAGAATCATGCATTCCGGTGATAAGACAAGAGACTGATAGTAATATTAACTGACATCATCTTATTATTATGGAATATGTTCAAATAGAATCCAATTCACAAGCAACAATTTTAAAGATTCTTATATCCTTGATCCAGGAATCTCTTCCATAATTGAACTTGATTCGACAAAAGTTAACTTTAATATCGTCAGTTGTGTCAACCGGCGGGACGAAGTGACTAGATGCGTTGCCAAATTCGATTTTCAAATGAAAGCAAGATATTCTTTATTAACATCTTGCATAGACTTTGATATTTTAGACTTATAAACAAAGGGTTAGGCACCAAAAAAACAAAGCGTAAGCTTATCCTCAGAAACATTTGTTCCGATTGTTACTCTTTCTTCTTTCGATATAAACTTTGATGATTGCATTCGCTGCCAGAATAAAACTGTCTCTACAATGTGTATCTCCGTTCAATTACTTGCTTCAACTAATTCGGAAAATGCAGTCTCTGCTCATCAGGAAGCCTTACTCAAGACGAAGTATTGCCAGTTTTGTGAAGTAATGCAATGAGCCAGCGCTGGAAATAGAAGTTTTACGTCTTACGATTGGGCGCTCAAATCTATAATACGGCCCTGCATTAACTCAAAGTCAAAGCTACATTCAAAATCGCAATGCCAGCTGTCCCCCGCCGTCTAACCCCGACCCTAACGTACACACGCATGTTTGGGGCACATTACCGCACACACATGTCGACCCAGCGAACCAACTCGACTATATTACATTTCAGGTTGTTTTTTTTTTCCTTTTTTTTCGTTGGATGTGTGGCAAAATTTGCAATTTCTTGTTCTTTTCTCGTCATCGTCGGCGTCCTTCCCGTCATCGTCTCTCATTTTTTGCAATCACAGCCGCAAAGCTGTCAGAACACATTGTCATCATCAAGTGAACGGGCGCGCAAGTCAACGTCAAGCATACGAGCAAGCAGAAAACCAGCCAGCGAAACCCACTCCATGTCGCTGAGCGACACCCACTAGCTGCTTCTACTCCAACACCCCTCTCCCACCACGCTACCACCTGGCCCTGGTCACATACGCATAGATGCGTTGCGTGTGCGTGAAATTTGTACATGCAGACGACAATACATGTGTCCGTAATCGCTGTGGGGATCGGCCTAGTCAACGTTCCTGGCGGAATAGTGTGTAATAAAGGACAGTCGAACTACGCCCCAAGTGTCGCCTTGGCTGGATTAGCGAATTCCGTTGGCATTTTTTTACACACTACTCGTAGAAACTCCTTGGACTTTACACAGCCAGAAGTGCAGCAGCGGGTAGCAGTGGTGACGACCGGCAGAAAAAACAATCACGAACAGATTTATCGCATTCATATTCAGCGTGATGCGATATGTGACCGAGACCGAGATGAAAATGAAGCTCAGAGTTGGCAGTGGGTTATAAAAAAGGGTGGAGAGGCACCGTGTGCGTGTGTGTACTTGGCCACATATCCTGCGCCTGCCTAAGATGTAGACAAACCGTTGTTGGCTGGGGCAAAATTTAAAGAATTGTGTACGTATGTGTGTCAAGACCGCAAAATGGGATTACATTACTCAAAGAAATTTATTTTGACAGAACTAATATTTTTCCACAGATCAGCCTGGTGCTGATGTGCCCGGCTTTTTGGGGCGCTTCGTCATTGCGTCGCTGGGGCGGATTGTGGTTTAACATTCAACTTTTTATGGGGTAAAGACACATGATTTCGTTTGCTGCTTGGTTTCGTTAGTTAACTGGTATGATATGTTTTCGAAGATTTCTAGGCAATTCTGCTTAAAATTTAAGTACGTTAGCTATTACTTGGTTTCGATAAGCAAACGTTTAGGTAAATTCCGAGAATATTACAAAATATCACAATACAAGCCAGGGACTGACTTTGCTGCCTTCGCTGCTTGTGTCAGCAGAGTCGCTCTTGTTATTTTTCGTGGCTCTCGAGCGAAAAGCCTCCCGAAAAGCCACACTAGAAATTGTGTGCAGCGCACATTTACGCGTTACTGAGCGTTACTCATCTAAGTGTTTGTATTGTCTTTGGTTCGACCTTGAGCATATAAGCGCATAAAGAATATCGGGTAACAATGAATTAAAAAAAAAAAAACAATCTCTGAAATCATAGCTTCTTGAACCGCAGATCGTCAACTTCAATGTAAGGAAGCTTATAAAATCATCACCTATTAAGTTGTTTGCATAAACATTGACTCGGAACAAGATTCTTGGCTTAGAACTGTAAGCCCGAACCAAAGAGCACACATAGACTCAAGCGCTCTCTCCAAATCTCATTCTCTGAAATATTCAGCTGTGACTTAACTTCCATTTAACATAATGGACCGCCATCTAGAGTGCACATATGTATGCTACAACCTAACATAAGCATGAATGCTCTCCTTTTCGCTCTCACTGCAAATACAGCACACATGTTCGTGACGGCATACGGGTCGGCCGTAGATGTTTCGCATTACGTTTCATTATTCAACAAGTGTTACGCGATTGAAAGCTCCGAAATCGGGAATTGCTAAGACTTTGTAAGAAAAGCCACAGCTTAAGATAAAGAATTCCAAGTTTAAATATAATAATATAATATATATAATAATATAATAAAGAATATTATTCAGTTTCTTATGAAAATAGCTTATCCGTTTTCATAGATTAACTTCTTGCTCTGTTTCCCACGCGCAGCAAGTTATTTCTAGTACATTTACGAATTGCTTTTCGACTGAAAATCGGTTTAAATTGATATCTGGCATGCCGACAAATCGTAATTGGGTTGAAATTTAGTTGAAAGAGATTTCTGGCACACCCCTGCTTATGTATGTATGTACATAACATTAGTTGTAGTTTCCGAATTTTCCGCTGAAGAAGAAGAAACTGGTAAAGTTTAAGGCGGTGTGGTTTAAGGCAGCTCCAATGTACTGGGAAACCTAAGAAGTTTTCAGAAAACAAACAGTAAACATAATACAATTATTACAATTTGAAAGGCTGTAAAAAAAGTGCAGTCAAAAAAGTATGAAAATCTTAAATGCTGTTTTTTCATTTACATGGCCCGTGGGATGCAGATGCAGGAAAAGGCACAGAACTGTGAAGCATAATTCTTCATAATTGCGAATAATATATGTATATACAAAGAAAATTTGCTATATATAGACCACTAGCATATACGGCCCAGAAGAGATTGAAGCATTCACGAAATTTTTTTTTCTCGAAAATAGGGGGCTCTGCTTTCTGCTCGCTTCATTCGCCAGCCCACGTTTACATCCGAGGTAGATCAAATTCTTCTTCGCGATCACCTTTCCGTTCTTCTTCCCGATTCTCTTCCTAAGTCCAGCTGCGTTTATTGCTGTCAACATCTTACTATCCTCATAAACCTTAAAGGAGTATCCTCACGGATTCTTTAAAAAGGCTGCCCTACTAAGAGGGTAATTACCAAGTTTGTACTGTTATGAGAGTTCACATGTACTGCTCGGAAAACTGCGAAAGACATTCAAAGAAGTTATCGCTATCATGCTGACGATTACTTTCGAAAAGTTGTCATCTGATATGCAGGAATAAACTACAGAATCAGGATTTTTTATGAACGTAAAATGAACGGCACGGATCA
The DNA here is from genome assembly GCA_035041775.1 of Chymomyza caudatula. Taxonomy (NCBI): domain Eukaryota; kingdom Metazoa; phylum Arthropoda; class Insecta; order Diptera; family Drosophilidae; genus Chymomyza; species Chymomyza caudatula. Next base: position 2,571,163 of record JAWNKW010000145.1, read on the forward strand.
TTAGCAAATATATCAATAGGATTCGTTTAAGGTGACAACATGTGCAATTCCAGAGCTGACTGTAGCCGCTAGTCTGCGCCACTAAGTCGTTTCCACTGGCAAACATCCGCAGCCGAACAGCTGTTTTTGCTTGCCATAGTTTTTCAGCAACTAAGCGTGAAAACTTTGGAACAAAACTTTCATGTGGTTTGAGTTTGAAGCGCTAACAAGTTTTGAAGAATGTACTTTAATTAGCTGCTCAGAAGATTCGATTCTACATTACTTACTTATTTTTATTGGCTTTAAAGTTTCGCATGAATGGATATCGAAATTCACTAATATTTCGCTTACGTTTTACGTTTTTTTTTTTGGTCACCTGGCAACCGTAGACCAGCGTGCACCACGGGACAGGCAATTTCCATGCATCAAATTGATAGGTGCCAACCCTAGTATGTGTGTGTGTCTGTGTAACTCTTGTTCGTTGTGGTGGAAATGAATTTTATGCCAGCCCACATTTTATTTCCATTGCGACTGCGTGTGTGTCCAGGTTCATGTCCACATCCTTATCCGTTTGTAGCAATTTTTGTGTTTTATTTTTGCAGAGCGAACTTTTCTTTGATGCAATATGTAGAAACGCTGCTAGCTGAGCAGGGACCCGGCCAACGACAGCAACTGCGACAGCGACAGCAACAACGACAGCAAAAGGCAAAAAAGGAGCACCAACTACGAAAGGATGTCGTCCTCGAAGCGACCCTCACGTACGAACTTTTGCCATAACAACAACTGTGGCCATTACGATGTGAACATGTGATGCGAAATACACATACACACACACGGCAATATGTATGCATATGTGTGTCCGTGCGTTTGCTCGTTCGTCCTTTGGACATTGCTGCCTGCTGTCGGATACCTTATAACGTGCACAGCGTTTACAGTCCACAGTCCACGATGGCCCCGGGACCGGTGAGACCACACACCATGGCCCACACAACAACAACAAGCCGCCCTCAAGCCACCACCGGCATGACTGCTATTGCTAGCACACCGACCATCAACACCACCAACACCAACACCGCCACCACCACCACCACCCCCTTCAGTGCTCAGCCCAAGCATCACCATCAAAGGGCTTTCAATGGCAGACTTTGGTCTTTTGGTACGTTTGGTCGCTTGGTCGACGCATTGTCCGTACGTTCCTGTCCGTTGCCATGTCGGACAGCAATGGCGATATTTGCTTTTCGCCATGGCCGTCGTTTTGCGTCCTGTCCTCCAACCTCCCGCCGCCGTCTTTGCCTTGTGTCCTGTGTGCGTGCGTGTGCCTGAGTGGGTGGCTGGTTGGTCCTGTTGGGCAACCGGCTCGCACATACTACGTATGCATATTTGGGGGGTGATTTTTCGCCATTATTGTAACAATTTTGATCAATGGCCCTATTTGGCCCGTTGTCCGCCTGCCCTGCCATTGCCTGCCATCGTCCTTGCTTTCGTTCATATTCATTCGCATGTAGATTTTGTCCTTTTTGTTTTGGCACACTCTATAAGTAGTTGGACGACAACGGCCTTTAATGTCTTTTGCAGCTGAACTTTTGATTGTAAACATCGATTCTTTTTCCAATACTTTAGAAAATTGTGTGGCTCTTGAGTTCTATTCCTGGACAGAAGGCCAATAAGTGTGTTCCAGACGGAGTTTCTTGCCATAAACATGGCACTTACACGTCTAAAGGATCAGCCCAATATCATCAAATGCGATATCAGGTTCAAATCAGCAGATATCCGATCTCTTTTCAATGACTTTTGCAAAGAAGAGAAGGAAGTTAGGCACCTCTTTTCAACTCATGTCTAGCTTTCCGTAGATGAAGCTTCAAGTACCTAGGCAATCACGTTCTGAATAGCATATGAAAGCTGTCTATCATGACACTGCGCTACAAAAAAATGTTCTTCTTACTGCTGGAAAGATGGTAGTTTGTTAATAATAATCTAGCTGAATTCAACTCCAGCCACCATTTTGAACCATCAGCTCTGGTTATCCAGCTATTTGAAAAACCAATGCTTTGTAAAATGCGACCATTCACATTTTTATACAAAATTTTTGCAATGTTCATTCGATTATATAAAATATTACACATCAAAAAGGACATAGTCGTGGTTGTGCCTGAAATCTCTTTCAACCGAATTTCAACCCAAAGCAGTATTTCCGTATTCGTATTTTACGTATTTCAATCAAAAAGCAATTCCTCAATGTGCCAGAACTATTTTTGAGAGCATGGAAAATCTAACAAGTAAGCCCGACGATCGATGGATTTTTTAAGAAAATTCAAATGAGACTGTAGGCAAAAAAAAAATTTGAAAAATTTCGAATTTTGGCAAGATGATTTTTCCATAGAAAAGCTTGCCTTAAACTCAAAAGAAAAATAAACTCAAAAATATTATAAATTTAAAATTATTTTTTAAATGTATTTGTCTTGTAATTCACAATCAAGTTAAGATATACGGAAACTATTCGGGAACCATTGAAACGACACTTAAATACCTTAATTTCAAGTTACTGTTCATCTCGATTGGTAGTAAGGCTTCCGAGTAATATGAGATTTTCTGACATCGCCACTTTCGAAATCTGTAATTTGAATTTCGAAATAGCGATATTTCGAAAACCGTGGTAGATAATTCAATAGGTTTCCGGATTTGAAGTCAGTGACTCCAAATGTACGTTTTAGTCACCGGAAAAGGTATGTTTTATTTCTGGGTTTTTGTTTTGTTTTTTTCACGGAATTTCAAAAAGATTGTCGATTGTGTAATTTTTTCGATATTCCCTAATAATTTCGCCATTTCACCACGGATTTTACTGAAACTAGTGGTAACCCCGCAGTCGGGTCCCAACTGCAAATTAAAATCCATAAATATATTTAACTCAAAATCATTTAGCATTCCTGATTTCTCTACCTCTATCCAAGCGAACCTTTTAAAAACTTTTTGCAATTCTTTTTGAGTCAATTACTTTGGAATATAGAATAGAAGAATTTTCTTCTTCCGTAGTAAGGTTAACGAGTAACATGACTTTTGGTGATTTTCGAAATCTCGAATTTTTCCAAATAATAACATTAATAATATTAAAGTGATGGGGGAGTAATGCACTGCGACCCTAAGAATCTATTGGGCGCCCTTCCTAGCTTATAGCTCCCACAGTAGTCTTATCTTTGATATGTATTTAATTATCAGGGGTGGTTCTAATAGGGTTACGTCAATTATCGAGAGCTTATACCCGCCAAGCAGGTTCAGTTTTCTTCTTGATAGTGCATCACAATCGGCGAGCACGTGCCGCGACGACTCCTCCTTCTTTTTGCTAAAACCTACAGGTATTAGAGCTGGTGATGTTGGTGAGTTTAGTCTGCAGTGACCAGTAAGTAGTCCAGTCAGTACTCTTTGATTTCTCTTGCTCAGTTGAACGATTTTCTTAAATCTATTACAGTTGTAGGAGATAAGCAGCTGCTTAGCCTGTCTGAGGCCTGTCTCTCCTCTGTGTTTTCCAATGCCACAGAATGACTCTGGTCCCATCAGGGGGTTAGGGCTCCATTTCTAACGAGTTCGTCCGTAAGTTCACTCCCAGGAATATTGTTGCGGCCGGGCATCCAGTGTTAGTTTGTTCATACTTCCCAAAAGATCCAGTTTGGCTGGGGTTTCCCTAACCAGCTTGGAGTTTATCCTGGTTCCTGCAACCGCCTCTATTGCGACAATATAGCTATATACCTATGTTGATAATTCCTTTCTAGGTTTACGTCTGCACACCTGCTTATGGCGCATACTTCTGCCTGGAAGATGCTGTGTGCATGCCCATAGATTCAGATATGCGTGTTCGGGGTCCCGCGACACCTAGCCCAGTGACATCATTTGTCAGGCATCCATCCGTATACCAAACTATGGTATCCTTTTTCATGGGATGCATCTTCTCTAAGGTTGTCTATGCCCCTTTGTTACGTCTAGCGATAACTCGAAAACCGTGCTAGAAAATCCAAAACGGTTTTCCAATTCGAAATCAGCGACCTAAAATTTTTCGGAAAAAGTAAGTTTAAGCCAAAGGCCTTTTATTGAGGTCAAAAATGTTGCATAGTGTTACCTTGAATGTGACCTACAGTTCATCTACATCTTGTTGACAGACAGAATCGCTGTCTTCGCAACCATCAAAATGTGGGATTTTTTGATAATTGATGTGATAATTCGTAAACAGCTGCAGAAAATCCAAAACGGTTTCCTCAATCGAAATCAGCGTTCTCAAATCTAACCGAAAAGGTACGTGCTATGCTTTTTTTTGTTGCATAGTGTAATTGGCATGGCGCACACACACACACACACACACACGTGAGAGTATTCTAGTTTCGGCGTCTTTACTCAACTTTTCCATATATGTGTTGTGTATGTATTATTTATTTTTTGCGCCGTCTGCTTCTTGTGCATATTTTTTCTGCGGGCCTTCGGAAAATCGTGTGGGTGAGAGGTGCAGGGGTCTAACGGACGCGTGACTGTTATTATTTGTGCTTTGGCCTTATGACCACACACAAACACACACATGTGTGTGTGTGTGTGTGTGTGAGTGTGTGTGTGTGTGTGTGTGTGTGAGTGTGTGTGTGGGTGGGTGGGTGTGGGTGTGGGTGGGTGGGTGTGGGTGTGCGACCACAGCTCTGGCCAAGTGTGCGTGCAGGCCATGACAACATTTTGGGCTAATCGAAGTTAACCCTTGGCTGCTTTTTGCCAATATTTGTGTGTGTGTGTGTGTGTGTGTGTGTGTGTGTGTGTGTGTGTGTGTGTGTGCTTTGCTGCCATTCAATTCGTTACGATTCCTTTTCGATTTCTGTATTTTTTTTTTGTTATGCCCATTAAATTTACGACTGTGGCACAAAACGCAAACAAACAAACAAACAAACAAACAAACAAACATAACAAACCGACGCATAGACAAACAAACAAACAACAAGAGAAACAAACATTTTTATATAGTCGCCATTGGCACAGACGTTGCCAATAAGCTCTGTAAGATGATGCCCCTGCTCCTGCTCCTGCCCCTGCCCCTGCCACCGCTGCGCCTCCGGAACATGTCGATGCCAACACATGTTTGTGGACATTTATGCAAAGTTTTCACTGTGAGCCGCCTTTTGAAATGTGAGGGAGCTCTTTTGGCAATGGGCGGCGTTCCAGCTGGCCAGCTCTGGGTGGGCATCTCCCAGCACGTACAGCTCTGTGTGTGGCTTATTATTGTGCATGTGTGTTGCGTTTGACTATTTTGTGGTTTCTACTCTAATTTTATTTATTTATAGGTTAGTTAAAGCATCAATAGAAATTGGCTGTCAAGACTTTATTGACAGATTTCCGGAGCTTCTGTATGGTCAAAGTGAAATGAGCTAGAAAGCAATTTGGCTTAGATATTGCTCATAAGAAACTTCTGCATAATATACAGACATGATTATGATTTTGATACAATTGATTAGCTTTTGCGGCAGGTATTTATTTTAAACTAGCATAGCATACTTTTTGGGGCAAAATTTTCAAATATTTAAGTTATTATGTTCCCTTCACAGCGAAGGAAGTGTTGGGACACATTAAAGAGCTAAAAACCAGTAGTAGATGGCCTAGACAACAGGACACTCAAGGTAATGCCAACCAAAGCAGTGCTGTTTTTGGTACTAGTGTTCAATGCTGTGTTGAGACTGGGACATATCCCAGCCACATGGAAGAAAGCGAATATCTGTATGATCCATAAAACTGGTAAAAGCCCTTTCTCCATGGATTCATACAGACCAATAAGCTTGCTGCCCATGGTTGCCAAACTATTTGAACGCTGCCCGCTGACTCGTCTGTTGTTCATCGAAGAAATAAATCTTTTCTTTTCAATCCGAAATCGCAAATTTCATACTTCAACGCTTCGAGGCGAACAAGTACGTGGTGGCAGCGTAATTGGACATTTAACAAGCCTTCGACAGGAGCACAAGGATCTCCTCTGTAAAGTCAAGCCTCTGCTGCCGCCTCAACTTTTCTGGATAATGCGTAGCTAAATGACGGATCGTTCCTTCTCTGGAGCTGTTGGTGTTGAGGCAAGTGTTTTTGGCCCACGCTTTACACCCTCACACGACATGCCCACTGGCTCCGAAATCGGATTACAAGACTCACAGGACCTGCTCAACGCCACTTATGATGACGATACGCCCATCCTGGCCAGAAACAATTGTGTATATGAAGCAACATATGTTCTACAGCAGTACTGGCAAAACTTTGAAATGTGCGCTAAACGCTGGAACATAGGCATAAATGCAAGCAAGTGCGTCAATGTGACTTACGCACTGCGAAAGACCGATGGCTCCTTACCAGCAAAAAGCTATCCCTAAGAAACAAGTTGACCATCTACAAGTCGTGCAAAGCTCCTGGCTGGAGATAGGGATTGCTACGGAATTGGTGCAAAAAATCCGAGTGGATTAAGGTTTGCAGTTTTCCATATAACATGTCGCAGTTTTCAATCAATTTTAATGCAATTCAAGCTATCAATGTGTAATACAAAAAAAGTAAATATTTGTGAACACATTTTCAAAACTGACTGCAAGCGATGAACTAAAGCAGGTGTCGGCAGCAGTGAGCTTGACAGTTAGTAATTGTGTGTCTGTGTAAGCACAAGGCGAAATTTTTGTCCGTGCGCGTTTTGGAGGCACAGTCCTGCTTGAAAGCTATCTCGGAGCTGTTGGGGTAAAGACAGCTCTGCCGACCACTGAGCTAGAGCGTGAAACGAGAGTCGAGAACTCATGCTTTCGTGCTTGTCTAGAATTAGGCGCGCCTCTACTGACAGGCGGACTTGGTATATAACTTTTGGCACCTTTGGCATTGGTGAACTTTGAATTTTGAAGTTTAACTTCTTGTTTTTGGACCTTGAACCGGCAAAAAAGCATCGTTATAAGAAGAAGATTATTAATTTACCCTTTACCTTTTCGGCATATCATACCATGGTACCTACTCTTTGAATTAGGCGCCAATGAGTTTTAAGGGTTAAGCCTTAGAACGACATTTTTGACAAAAATTCGAAATAAATTGCGTAAATTGTAATTAGTCAAGTAGTTTTTTTCAGTTGATAAATGTATTAATAGCCCTAAAATAAAAAATTTTTGCCTTTGTGCTTTCTATGTACAGTAGGCAATTGGAGCAACACAGGAATGTTGCAGACCCCATGGTTCCCCAAAAAAGTGACAAGCTGCATTCTTTTGATAATACAAATACCTGAGTTGTCCATCTGAAGCTTCAAAAGCATAATGACTATATCTTTTTCTTGACTGGCCATAGAAAATCGTTACCGTGCACTACTCCAGGCGTTTCTGCTTCGCGGATGCGCTCTCTACTCCGTGATAAAAAAAAGTAGGTAGAGCGCCCTCTACCTTGAACTTCAAACGGAGACGAGGTAAGCCCATGCCGCCTTCATTCAACAACCGTATTGAAGACCTTTCTATCAGGAGTTTCTGCGTCCATAGGCACATGTTGTGCCCGAGCCAGCCGAGCCGCTGTATGTTTAAACGCGTAAAGGGCCAAGCATCTTACGGAGTTTTTTGCGCTAAAACGCGCCAAGGTCATCTGCATCCGACTGCATCACCAACCATGCTTTAGCGACCTAAAGAACAGCGTTAAGGATGAGTGTCTTGTAGAGTGTTTGTTACGTCGAGCGACAGTTGTCTCTTCTAGTCAACAAAGTAATATCGATTGACATTGACGTTCCAATTATCGGACATGCGCTAATCTCAAAAGAGATGTAACTGCTACGTTAAAGCAGTTAATCAAAGTGCTCAAAAAGTGTTGCCGCAGCGGCAGCGTTAAGTGTTGGAAAGCGGCAGATGTTTCAGGACCAGGTTCGGTGTGCAGCCAGCATAATGCTTCAAATGATATCGCATATACTTGCTTATATTGTATTACCCACTGAATTGTCGAGCACAAGGTGCAAATTAAATGAATTCAAATGTGAATCCGTGAATTCGAATGTGTTTGCTTTAAGGTGTGAGCAAGAGGCAAGACAGTCGTCACAGATATGATATAGGGAAAACACGCAGATGTCCTGAAAAGCAACTTTTTTTTTATAAATTTGTTTTTTTTTGGGCCTACCAAGCTGTGTGGTTGTTTTTGTTGTTGTTGTCGTGTGCGTTCTGAATAAAATGAAAAATTTTGTAAGCCCGCGCGATCTCATATAACCAAACGGGACATGCAAACTACAAAGGAGCAGCTACATGAGGGCCACACGGATACACACACAGACAGACGTACACGGCAGCCAGATTGCCGCAAGGTAAAAAAGTGCACACAAAATCAACGCCGAATCCTTCGCAGCGTTGTAGTATCTGCCGCTGCTGTCCTGTCCTGTCCTGTACCATGTCCCATGTCCCATGTCCTGTGCGTGTTTGCGTATTTTTTCGCTACTCTCCTTTTTTTTTTGCATATCACATGTTAGAGCACACGCCAGGCAAGGGGGTTAAGCGCCTGGCGAGGGGTTGAATTTGAATCATCATTTGAATAATTCGACATTTGCGGCGGACTGCCTGACTACCTGGGCAACTTTTCAGGCTCCGGCGCTCGCATCGAATGACGAAAATGTCGTAATAAATAAATAATCCTTCTCTTTGTGAAAAACTATGCCAGGCGCGGCACATATGTATCTGTGTGTGTGTGTGCGTGTGTGTGTGTAAGCGTGAAAATTCGCTTGCAGTTCGAAATTATGAAAATGGAAAAAAAAATATGCTTATAACGAGGCCATGCAAATGCTGCCCTAAGCAACCAGTAGTACCTCCCCCCCCGAACCCTTAAAACTAAACAAAAAAGAAAACTGGGTTAGGGTTAAATACCGCATGGAAAATTTGCAACATCAAAGCAGCCAGCACCTGGCCAATGTACTTGTAACGTGCAACCCATAGATAGATAGCACTTACAGAGTTTTGACTATTTGCCACGATTTCGCGCAGTGTATGCCAATGCATTGATGCGTTTGACAGCGTTAATTTATTTTCAAAATGCTTTATTTCAACCCTTTCCAACAACAACAGCAGCAAAAACTCAACCCTGCACGCACAACCCGCTTAACCCTTTTTTCTGCGCTTTCTTTTTCAGAGCTTCTCTAATGGAAAATTGCAATGCTTGCGATTTGACAAAATGTCGGAAAATGCATAAAAATAGAAAAATGTGCAGAGCAAGATATTTATAGCAAGAGAGAGAGAAAGAGAAGTTGAGATCTCAGTGCAGATCCTTACGAGCAGGGCAAACCGGCTATGGCTCCGACTCTCATCCGTCAAAGGCGCCTTTGTTGGCGCTCTAAGCGAGCTCCTGCTAACGCCTTTAATCTGAAAACATTCTCCAAAGTTTTTTCACTATAATATGCGCATCAATCAGACTCTTAACTCTTCTTTCAAGGCATCGTTTTCGCTGCCGCCCGATGCAGGACATTCCGGAGCAACACATACTTGGCGGTACTGCGTATTTGCATTGTATAGAGTCCGGCAGGGGTGGCTTCTTCTTCCTAGTCATATCTTGCAAACCGCCGCTTCAGAGTTGCCGTCAAAGACGGATTAACCGCACTGCTAGTGTAACAACAGGTAGCGTTGTTTCCCGAAATCTAATCTAGGTTTTTCTTGCGGATATGCCTTATGAAAGTGCTAGCGACGTCCCTATAACGGCTACGTAGATGACAAAGCTAAACTCTGTTCAGCTACGAATTTAGAAAAGGCCAAAAGCGGGATTCGTTCTCAACTCGTTGCCAACATCTCCTGCTTCATGAAAGGTCATGATAAGATGTTTCCGGGTTACAACCTGATGTAGGGCACTCATGCAGGCGTCCTTTGACATTTGTAGGGACTTCTACGCCGTGCGTCTGAAGCACTACGCACGGACCCATGAAAGTCCTGGGGAGACTTCGCTGCGCACATTAGTTCACTGCCCTAACAACAGGTGGTGATTAGAGCAGCTAACATGGAGGGCAGCAAGTGGAGGTTGTGCGTCAACTACTCAATACTTGCCTTCACAGGACACCAATCACATATTAAAAATGGAAGCTGCGTCTCAATTTCATTGATGCCGTTTGACGTCACGGCATACGAGAGTCACATAATATTTGGTACAGGCAACACAATCCCATTGCCAAGTTATTGAAAAGACCAAAAAGCAAGTGGCGAAGTCTAATACCTTCCATGCGACTCACTTATATGCCACTCATTCGGAAGTTGAATACTTCTTAGGGGCTGTTCATAACTGACGTCACCAACATTTTGAAGATTTTACAAATGCCCCTCCCACCTTATCACAAATAGTCATATTTTGGCAGACCCTCCCCCTAATGAGACGTTACAAATCGTGAAACCAAAAAAATGCTTGGAAATATAAAGATTTTATCAGATTTCTTTAACATTTCGATTGTAACGTCACGTTTTCGGATGACCCCCCCTCCCCCCTCGTTGGTGACGTCATTTATTAACAGCCTCTTATGATATCATAAGTTACAACCAAATTCAAGTGAAATCAAGACTTACTGTTATTAGACAGCATATAACATAGAACAATATATAAAGTATTCTAAACAAAGTTTCATTCTAGATGAAGTACAAAATCTGAGTCGTAGAAGTCGAACTCCTTATATTTAGCGAAAGCAACTAGCTATGTCAGGGTGTTCCTGATGTTTTCTATGAAAAAACAGCCGCAAGAAGGATGAGTAATCCTACTCAGGGCGAAAAACCCATTTTGTTGGGTGCTGCATTGGTTTTATACACTATGCAACAAAAAAAAAGCCTATGTCTAAAACATGGCATTTCCGAACAAGTCGCTGATTTGGAAACCGAAAACCGTTTTGGATTTTCTAGCACCGTTTCAATTGCGAGTTACAGGGAAAAAACCTCTTTTTTTTCGAAATTAGAAATGGTTTTTTTTTTTTTTTTTAATTCTAGTTGGTTTATTCAAAATCGTATTGTAAAACATGAAAACAATATGTACCGGTATAAATATATCGGTTTCAATTCGGTTATTTCGGAAAAATTATAACTGTTAACGGTTACCGTTTTTTCGAAAAAAATTTATTTCTGTTTTCGTACGGCTCCGGTTTCAAAATTCAATCGGTTGTTTTGGATAACGGTTACGATTATGGTTTGAATCCCTGTTATTTATAGTGCTCAGATGTCAGTAGTGAGAAATGAATGACGGCCATAAAACACTCCTATGTATTATCTTGAGGCAAAGTTAATTAATTATACCTATGTTGAAAATTTCCCCGTTTGGTGAGCGGGTTACAGTATACCTACTCAGCAGGTCAAAGCTTGTCCTATGAGGCGACTAACAATGACACTGGCTTCTTTCGAGACTAGTAGAGCCAACCCAGGCCTTAAAAGGTTTGGGACCCACCACGTAAAAGCACAATGCCAATGAATGAATGTATTTACATCAGGCCGTAACCCGATAACGGTATTAATTAAGAAGAAGATGTGGAAAATTTCTAGAAAGAGTTCGTTTATTTTATGGTGCTACACTTAATTTATTCAATTCAAATATATCACAAAAAAAAAAACCCTTACCGCTGGACGGATATGCTGTGATCTCTAGCAAAGTCAATTTGTTAGAAAGTACAGTCTGCCACACGTGCTACTTGGTCTAACATACTATTTGCAACAATCTATAATAATATACTTTACATTATGTGTACAGGGTATTAAAGAGCCTTCGAAACCTACCATATTTTTCTTGGTAAATTATCACTATTTTACGATAAACTGCTATACTACATGCAAAACGCGCAAAAATTTTGATCATGTGACGTAGATGCGCTGGAGAGAGAGGTAGCCAAAAGAGACGCCCCTTTAGTTTCATTACATCATAGTTACAAGCATCAACACGCACACACACACACACACACACACAGAAGTGCTGGCATAACCCTTTTTCGCTTATCCGATTACGCTCAACTCATTAACCACTTGACTAATTGCACAGATTTCATGTTTCCAGCTTCCTTATGCGCTGAACTCTTCATTTTTTTAGTGTATAAAATTGCACCTTTTGACCCAAAAATGTCAAAGGCACAAAATCCCCGGCAGGCAGATAATCAACAAAAACAACAACAACAACAACAGAGAGAGAGAGAGAGAGAGGGATAGGGAGAGAGCGAGAGCGAGCGAACGGCTTAATTGCGAATTGGCATTGGCGCTTATCGCATTACACGCAACGCTCGCCTTTCAATTGTTGCGTCTGCTCATTTCGGAACCAGTCGGAGCGTTCAGTTTTGAGTCACTTAATCGCCGGCTTCACACCTTAACAACACCGCAAAGTTTTGCAGCATCCGCAGCAGTAGCAGCAGCAACAACAACACAAACAACCCAAATTTCACACGCACTTTGAACCCTGTGAGGTGACCCTCTCTGGCTCTGTCTCTCTGCTGGACCGGTTGCTTGGCAGCATCCCCTAACAATGATCTAGTGTATTGAGTTTTTGTGTAAAAAACAAAGTTTTTGACATTAAACTGCAAACATTGTGTTATATAATGCACATAATTGCTCTAATGTGCTGATAGCAACAACAACAACAACTACAACAACAGCATCATTCATTGGCTCATTGCCGGCAAAAAGTCAAGGACCCTTGAAATGATCTGAAAAATCCCTTTTCATTTAGCGCCTCTGTCTGGGTTCGCCCATGTATCTGCATCTGTGTGTGTATGCGAGTTGTGTTTTCATTTATTATTTCTCCCATTTTTTCACGATTTTTGTCCTTTTTTTATATGCCCTTTTTTTTTTTTTTGGTGTTTTGTTGCTCATAAATTGCTGGTAAATGGAGATAGGGGCTGCAACAGGGGGAAGCGGCTGGTTTTGAGCCTGTCATTGGTTTGTTTAGGGTTTGATGTGTCAATATTTGACAGATCAAATTGATATTTATACTGTTATGGCATAATGTGAGCAAGTGTGTGTGCGTGTGCGTGTGTTTTGGCAAGGACTACTTATAGTTGACTAATTGCCTGATTAGTTATTAAATTGATGCACTGGGAATATACTTACTGTTTCTGGCTTTGTACAGTAGAATACGGCAAATCAAGCAGTAATCTGAGGATCTTGAGTCCCCAATGCATCTTCTTCTTAATATTCCATAACAACAACCCGTTCCCGGCTTACGCCCTAATGTTGAGCACTTCCCCAGGCAGCTCTAAACGTCTTCCATTGGAAGGGCGGTTTTACGTGGTGGAACACAAACCTGTGTTTAGTCCTGGGCAGTCTACGCTGCGCACATTAGCTCACTGCGCTAACCCCTAGAGGTATTTAGAGAAGCTAACCAGGCGGCACCACGTGGAGTTTGTGCCTCAACTTGGTAAAGTCTTAGACAGGGAGCTACACCCTGTACTACCAAAACCCAGGCCCACCGATGCCCCAATAGACTTCTGATTTTTAACTGGCCATAACAATCCGTTACCGGGTTACGACCTGATATAGAACACTGCTCCGCCTTCTCGGCGATACCAAAGGTAGTTAGCGTGCTCTCTGACTAGCGTTTCCAACGAATGAAGACCTTTCTCGCAAAAGCTTCTTCGTCCATACGTAAAACATGACCAAGACAGCGGCGCTTGTTCGTAGAGCCACGCTCTACGTGTTAAGGGCCAACTTACGGAGTACTTTCCACTCGCCTCTAACTGTTGCGGTTGTCCAACCTTGGGTATGTACATGGCTCCATCAGAAGTGAAGCGGGTGCCACGGCTAGTCAGGACCTCGTAAAGCTTGTTCTTTTCATAATAAGCTTTGTCTGACTTTTTGGTTGCGATCCTTCTGGGTAATATCCAAATGCGAGTTGTGATAACCAGGCTGAGAGCGAAAGACCTGCAGAGGATTTCGATAGTCCTCGAGCCAAACCAAGGTAGACGTTAGTCTGCCCAACTCAACTTATTCATAAAATAACTTATGGAAACCACCAGTGTTGGTCCGGTTTATACTGTAGCAACTGTGCATATTTGGTGACTGTCTTCAAGCCGGGTTTTAGTTTTATCGGACACACACGCCGACGTTTGTCGAAACGTATCAGCTCTGTCGGTTTGCCGATGGTCGGCAGTCTAAAAGGGGAATGTGTGACGATAAACGTGGCTGTGACTCGGTTCTCCTAAGCGTTTTGAATCCCAAATCGGTGAGTTTGTTGCTGTGAGCTGTGGTAATGATTAGAATGAATAATATGACGGAATGATGATGACGAAGCGGAATAGTTACAGAAAGACGAAGCTCTGCGTTTCGTAGTTGTGAATGCGTCAGCTGCCGACTGTCTGACTACGGCGACCGACAATCAGCAGCAAAATCTGGAAAATAATTGTGTTTTGCCGATTGTCGGCCACAGTTTGAATAGCCAACTTGGTGCACAACTATGGCCACGAGTCGGCATGCTGATTGTTGTCCCGTCTAAGCGTAGGTTTAGTGGTATACTAATTTTATAGAGGTTATAGTAACTTGGTGTAAGTGCAGATGAATTCATTTATTATACTGACACATACATAAAAAAGTGTCCAAGGCTGGCCCATGTTGTATAGGTTGGCCCACCGTCAAAGTTTAGATAGTTTGAGTGCACTTAAAACTTACTTTAAATAAATTTTTAGCGACTTTTTAGGGAATAGCGATATTTAAAACACGTCTTTTTAAGACATAACGTCTTTGAATCAAAAACGTAAATTGTGCGGAGAATTCTAACCGCTAGTTCAACTTTTGTCTCAACCAAATCGAACTGTCTATCAATAAATGAAAGCATTTTTTGGAACTTTCGACTGTTTACCTACTAATAGTTATTACCTATGAGTGTGGCTGGGCACAGCTGTCCCGGCGCTTGGGACACATAAGCAGAGCACACACATGCAGACACACAGTAATCCCAAGGCACCCTTTTTAGGGAAAGGCATTGTTGAGAACGACCCTAAGATGCTGCTGCTGTCGCCTTTTGGTCTGTGGCTGTGTGGCTGCCCCTCGCTGAGGGATGACGCCTTCAGCTACTGGGCACAGCCTCCGGCTTGGCTCGGCTTTTGTGGTAATGTGTTGTCTGTTCTTTTTGCTGCTTAAGATTTCCGCATAGACGCAAGGCGCCCTGCAACTGTTTCCTTTTGCTTTTTAATTTCAGTTCCTTTGTGCCATACAACGTTACCTAATCATTATAAATTATGTGGCAATGGGCCATCGAAGGGGTTAAACTTTCTCACGATCTATAATACAAAAAAAGAAAAAAAAAAAACGAAGCAAACAACTGACGTTCAAATGGAAATCTATAAGAAAGGAAAAATGCAATCTAACGGATTTTGTGCAGCTCAACTCGATCGAAAGGTAGCTTTGTATGGCATACGGAACACGACAAATGGGTAAAAGTGTTTTTCTTAACCCAATCATAAGGATTGCTTGGATTTCTGATTAAGTGCAATTGTTGTGTCAGGAAGGGGCAATCCCAGGATGACATGGGATGCTGGCAAATCGCTTGACTATTTCACAATATTTTGTTAAAGCGGAACAGAAAGAAAGAGAGAGAGAGATTGAGAGAGAGGGAGCGCGATGCACATAAATGACAAGTTTGGAATTGGGTTATTGATCTTTAGAATTTATGTGCCATCAGTTTCTATGAAATCATTTTATGGACATCTAAAGGAACAATAGTCACAATATCTCTTACGATCCATCATCATCATCGCCAGGAATGGCATATTTACAAACTGTGTAAAAACTGTGAGACGATGGATTCTTGATCCTTTACTACGACCTGTTGTAGCGCACATGTCCACTCGCCTCTGCTTTGCGCCCTTCTTAAGGCAAAGGAGACTTGGTCAAATCTTGCATCGCCTCGAATAACTTTCTCTTAGCAGTACTTCGTCCCATTTGATGACAACGCTTAAAGGGCCAAAGATCTTATGGAGTGCTTGCTGCTCAAACACTTCGCATCAGACTGTTGTGTTAACACAGTCTATTACCCCTTTGAGTACTCCATGTTGACATATGTAGTTCTTGGTTGTTAGTTGTTGTAGTTTTCAAGAGAGTGCATTGGAGTCTTCTCTAAAGAGAGCTGAGCAGAGCCAAAAAAACCGACTACAGTTTGGTATTGAGGAAAGAAAGCAAAAACCTGATCACCCACCAGAGTTCTTAAGAAATTAACTAGTGTTGAACAGTGTAATGGGCTGTGGCTTTTTTATGGATTTGCAAAACTTTGGCTCAATCTCAAGCGAAGTTCTATCGCCACACAGTTGCCTTTGGTTGTCCTGCTCTACCAATTACTTATATAATATGATTTATTGCATGAATGTTTCCAGCTCATCCACTGATTTTGCTGCCGCTGGTCAAGAGCTTTGAGCGTCTCAAGTGCACAAGCTCGACGCTCTCGACGACGACGACTGGACCAAGTCGTAACCCAAATGCTAAAGCTGGCATGCAAAAATGAAAACTGTTAGACATAATTTCAATACGCCACCAAAACCCATATCAACATCAGACGACTGGCTACCTCGAGGCATACCACCTGCAGTGGCAGTGGCAGTGGCAGAGTCTGTAGTCCTGGCCAACAGGGTCGTTTTGCATACGCCCTTGGCACTGAGTATATTTGTTGCCTTTTAGCCTTAGCAGCACTACACATGTGTGCGTGTGCGTCTGTGTGTGTGTGTGTGTGTGTGTGTGTGTGTGTGTGTGTGTGTGTGTGTGTGTGTGTGTGTGTGTGTGTGTGTGTGTGTGTGTGCAGTGGTCGCTGCTTTGCTTGTTGATGCGCTTCGTTGGACAACAGCCCGCTCCCAGTCCGCCCATTGTGGCCCACGCCTGCCAACGGAAGAGGAAATGAAAAAAGGCAAGCAAAGCCAGCGTGCGTTCTTCCCAACTAACCCGCCAAGTGCCCCTCCCAGCTATCCATTACCCACTACCCACTAGCCTAAGCTAACCATCCAGCATGCTTGGCAATTCCGCTTGGTTGGTTTGCAAAATTTTTGAATTGGATACTTTGCCGACCAAGTCAAGCCAAACCGAACCAAGCCAAAGGAACCCTGCCTAGCAAAGCCCAATGCTCGGCCCGCCATACATATGACCAAAAGAATGAACGAGTGGAGTATGTGTGCGTGTGTGTGTGTGTGTGTGTTAGTACTATTTGAAATTTTGCATATTAAAATATATTCGTCGTGTATGCAAAAGGTCCTTCTTCTTATTTTTGAGGCAAAGGTGGCCCCAGCATCAGGCGCTGCTTTGCCGTCTGCCATTGCACAGTGGTACACGCTCATTATATTGCATAGCAAAAGTTGATGTCGTCTTCGTTGCCATCACATAAGCACTTAATATCGCGATATTAGGTTCAACCAGCAATTGGTATTATTTTTATCCAGGGTTACACTAGATTTTGGAGCCAGAGATGCCATATTATACTTTTTTGATGTAGTTGGTCATCATAAGCAAAAAACTTATCATGATTCCACTAATTGGATTTACTTATAGTAAATTCAAATGGTAATAACTAATAATGTGACACATCAATACAGTTCAAATCTTCGAATTCTCGACAAGAAGATTTTTTCTTATGTAAAATGTATCTGCTACTTGCGAGTTCCTCCCTTTATTTTGGAAGGTCTAAAAATTATAGGGTCATGCCAGTTGTTGTAGAGTTAGTGGTTACCTCTGCAGAGTTTTCTGACGTAGAATCAGAATTGACCCATTATGTCAGAATGTTACGAAATTTTAGTGAATTTTTTCTTGCTACTTTTGAGGTTATGTACGAAGTGCATCATGTTTTTGTCTTTCTTTCTGCAAACATACTTTGCATTGCTTTTACTCTTCAATTTCAGAGCCTGAGAGATAAATAACGTTTTTTTTTTATCAAAGTTATTTGGAGTCATGAAGGCATGCGTATACGCCTTAGCTATTTCACAAAGTATTTGTTCTACTATGAAATTTTTTACAAATTTGTGCTCGAAGTACGAATTTGTGGCACGGATTCACAATGGCTGATCAAAATTTATGAAAACTGATGAACATTTAGGGCCTTTCGGAAGTCCTCTTGTATAAAAAGAAATAGAATAGATAGAAAACTAAAAATATGTATAATGCTTAACTTGACCAAAAAGTATGTGGGCTTTCGGCAGACCGCGGAAAAAGCTAGAGAATTTCATTTGAGAACTTTTGAGCATATCCAATTTACAGAAGGAAAATTCAGTAAGAAGTAAAAATAGTAGCGAAGCGTCCAGAGTTTTTACTGCAAGTATCATCCCAAGTAATTGGGTGATATGAGATGAAATGGTTGGGTTCGATTAGCTTGTTGGCTGTGATGGCTCTTCGAAGGAGTGTTGACTCACCACGCGGCAACCTTGCCCATTGTGCCATGACTTTGGAAAGTTACATCTACATGTAGCTGTAGGAGACTTTCGAGTATTTAAAAACTAAAATCTGCATTCTTTGCTGCTTTTCAAAAGCGATTGGAATGTAACTTTTAGTATCATGAACACTCTCTAGCTCTCTCCAGCAAGAGATTTCACATCGTTTATGGCAAAATGAGGCCATCTCGAAAAGATCAAGTCGCTGCTCTTCTGAAGACTTCTTAAAGAGTAAGAGCGCAAATTACTTTTTATTAACATCTACTCCAAATAAGACATTCACTTTCGTCTACATCAATGTGTTGCTCTGATTTTTTTCATTTGCATTTTGCTGCCATTTGCACAAGTCTTCGACCACTGTGCCTTGCACAGTTGTTCCTCTTGTGCTATTGGACTGTTGCTGACTGAGTGTGCTGGCAGTGGCGCAACATTGGAACACATCGCCTGTGGTAACACAATAACGAATTTCCGTAGCAACTTCATCGCAACGTCCTGCTTCGGCTACAGCTATAGCTTCAGTTGCTGCTCCTGCTCCTGCGCCTGCTGCTATTCCTGTGCCAGTCCCAAGGTCTTGGCTGATGTTGTTGCTTTTGGGTTTTTTTTTGTCTCGCTTGAAATGTTATCCACTTTTGCATGTTTCGCCAGTCTAAAGTTGTTGCTATTGTTGTTGTTGCCGGGCAATGTTGCTCTGCTTTTGACTTGGCGATGTTTCTTTTTTCCAACGTTTGTTACATTCGTGGCCAAAAATTTTTGCCAACCAAAATGAAGACAAAAATGGCAACAAGGACAAAGGAGTACGAGTTCTTGGAACGACCATAAATGAAATTATACACTTTTCTGTTGCTGCTCGTCAATAATGGCAGCAGGACAACGCACAGCCAATCACACACACACGTACACACACACACACACACACACACACACACACACACACACACACACCCACAAACACGCAGATGCACACATGCCAATAATAATAACGTAAATAAATACGATAAACAAACAAACTGAAAATAGGAAAAGTTGCAAAACAACCGAGCAACGAGCACGACAAGGACAAGACCGAGGACGAGCAAAAGACCAGGACGGACAACAAGTGCAAACGCTGAGCATGAGGAGCACGTCTAGAACGTTGATGGCAATGGCGACATAGACTACGGCTACGGCTACGGCTACGGCTAAGATGCCGTCTATGGAAATGATGACTACAAACGACCACAAAAATCAAACCAAAAACATTTTGTTATTGTCATTGCCATTGTTGTTGTTGTTGTTTCTGTTGCTTGATTTTGATGTCTCAATGCAACAACAGTTAGTAGTCCGATGCCTATTTAGTATCTCAGTGTACAGAAATACCCATATGCAGCATATACAAAACTTTAAACATCGAATTTCTGGGCATGTGAAGCGGTTTAGGCAACAGAATTTCAAAAAAAGCGACGAAATCGCGTACATGCCGTGATTGTAACACTTCAATGAATTGAAGTTGGCGTTAGCTTAGATGCACATTAGATGGCGCCACATTATGCCAAGTCAAGATCTAATTGAAAGTCGCGTACATGCCGCGGAAGGTGGCGTTAGCCTAGATGGCACCACATTATGCCAAGTCATGATCTAACTGAAAGTTTTTTCTCTAAATGTGTTCGAAAATGAGAGAGACGTGACGTTACCGTAATGCACAACATATGAGGATCAGCGTCAACGAAATCGAAGTAAAGTTTAAAATAAAACTAATGAAGGCACTGTGATTTGGTTTGCCGAGAAAATCCGTAAAAAGCTATATTCTCTGTTGGATTGCTACAAATTCCGAAAGTAGCACTAATTGCAGGATAAAATTATAAGAACTTTACTAAAAAACGGATTTTTTTTGTAAAAACGACTCGTGAGTCGCGTGCATTCCGTGAGCACTGAGTTGGAGCTGATGCAAGCATAGACGTACAATAGATGGCGTCACATTATGCCAAGTCATGATACTGGGGCTGTTCAAAAATTACGTCACAAAAATATTGAAGACTTTTAACCCCCACCTCCACCACAAAGTCACATTTAGGCTAACCCCCTCCCCCTAATGTGACGTCACAAATTGTGCAAACACAAAAATCAAATTAGAAACTTGGAATAGAATACAACTGAATCATTGCAGATAGGATGCACAGAGTATACTTTCAAAATTTCATGCAAGAACTTTGAATTTGAAAGGAAAAGAAACAGGGATTCAAGCCGAAACTTATTTCGGCTACGATTACGGTAGTACCGGTTCTCCTGATCCGGTCAACGCTTTTATTTCGGTTTTCTTTTTTCAATAATATCGGCTTTGATTCGATTCACCGATATTTATTTCGGTTTATCGATTCCTGTACAAAAACCAAAGAGCCTGAAAGTAATAGAGTGGAATCCTGGACAGTAAAAAAAAGATAGAGTAGACCGACTCGGTTACGATTTCAAAACCCAATCGGTTGTTTTGAATAGCTGTTACGGTTACGATTACGGTTTGAATCCCTCAAAAGAAAACATTGCATTGCATTTCTGAACACCCCTCCCCATTGTCACAAAGAGTCACAATTTGATGAAACCCACAACCTCGTTGTTGACGTCATTTCTGAACAGCTCCTATGATATTTCTCTGCATGGTTTAAAAAAGAATAGAGAGCGTGTCGACACTGATTCACATGTTATACAGCGTAATCCTTAACGAAATATGACGATTGACTGTAAGTGTCCACTATAATATGGACAGTCAGAGAAAATCCGTTAAAAGGTATTCAAAAACCAATTTGTGCTCTTTGCCGCTCTTAGCCGAATTTCTACTTTCCCAAAAAATAATTGAGTACATGAAAAAATTCTTAAAGTTATGCGATTAACAGCTGCTCGGCTGGCCAAGGGTTTTGCGATTCCTTTGATGAGCGATTTGTATGCATTGATGGAAGGGCAACTGCGTCCATGACCCTGCTCCTCGAACACAACCTGCACACCTCCCCAAAGCAGGTGTCTATGAAAACGTATGGACTGCTGAAGCGTACGTAATGGACTTGGCTGGCTGACAATGCGCACTAAAACAACAACAACAATAACAACGGCAAGGACAAAGAGTTATAAAAGGACTTGCATTTGTCGCCTCATGTGAGTACAATAGCAATAGACATTCAGCAAAGGAAACACACAGATACTTGGCACATGCCTTAGCTTGGATGTTGGTGGGCACAAAGGATGGACGCTCTATGGATAAGGATTTGATGCGTGCCTTTGGGTTTGTTTTTTGGAGCGCGACTGGCGTTGTTTTGACAACTACGAAACTCCCTAACCCCCCCGAAAACCTTCTGGCGAAATGGCTAAAGTGAAAGAAAAATTGTACATGCGTGGCATATGGTTGGGGAGCTTAGGAATATTTAACAGGAAGAAACCAATAAAACCTAATGATATGAAAAAATGCAATTTTCTGAAATTCTCACACACTCACATAAGCAGCGTTTTGTTCTGGCGCTATTTTGAGACACGTTTACACTGAACGCTTAAATGTACGCTTTATATAACGAAAAGCGCCGCGGATTATTGCTAAGAAATAGTACAGTATCGATTTATTCGGTATATCACGCCTTGTATGTGATAGATTCTGCGATCGAGTCAACATTCCATAAAAAATTGAAGGCAGCCAGACATATTCCCGTGTCTGGCTAAAAAATACTGGTTTTTTGTGTTAGTTCGAAAAATTACTAATAAAACAACAGTACATAAAAAATCGACAGCTACCAAGCATATTCCCGGGTATCGCTAAAAAATACTGTTTTTTTGTGTTAGGACTACGAATAACACTGTGCGACAAACAACATACTTTAACTTGTAGATCTGCTCAAATAGAACTTAAAACAATTTACCGTTTTTCTGGTGCACGCTCCATTTTGCTTTTATTGACAAATAACGGTATTTTTTGCCTTTACACATGAAACTATTTATCACTCCGCAATTTTCCTATCGATTCTCGTAATTTATTATGTTTTAGCAAGAAGAAAACGTACCTTTCCAAATTTAAATAGCGCATGGGTGGTTTTTTTAAGCTAAGTAGTGATTTTTTCAATTTAATCTAAAAATTTCCAAAGCATCACATATTTTTCTAACTTTGGTAGCTATTTGCAGCAGATATTGACAGGGTTATATTTTTATATTTTATTTCAAAAGTAAATTCAATTCCTAGTCAAACGACAGTTTGCTTATAAAAATCAGTCGAAAATTTACCAACTTACGAATTAAAATATGAAGTACCAGAGACAATGAAAAGACTGTGGGGAATTCATATTTTAAAGCTAACAAAAGCAGCTAAAACTAAAACGACTGTAACTTGAAAAATACTGAACGGATTGGCATGAAATAGTTACAGTTATCATTTATAGGTTGGCAAATTCTAAAAATAATAAGGGTTTTGAGTTTTTGGCAGCTGTTATGTGTCGGACAGTAAACTTTTCAGGCGATGTGATAATTTTAGTATTTTTTATTTTAATACATAGCTCGGTTAATTGTTGACCGTTTTTTATATGTGAATCCACGTTTCATTCAGATATGTACTCCCAAAATAAGTTATAAATATTAAATACTTTCTTATAAAAATATGCGGAAAATGTCTGTCCAAGTTCGAAAATGTATTTATTTTTTTTAAGTTAAAAAAATCTCCACGTAGTTTAGAAAAATCGGTCAAACTCTTTACACATTTAGAAAGGTACGTCTTTTTTCTATCTAAAACATACTAAAGTTTTAAAGTCACAAATTGAAAACCTCTCCCCCTTATGTGACATCAAAAATCGCTTAAGCAAATATTAAAACCAATTTTCGAGTGCAGTTTTCAACGTCACTTTTTTGTGGCACCCTACTCCCTCAGTAGGGTGATCGTCACAATTGGATGAGTCCCCAATACCGCTCACTGGTGACGTCATTTATGAACAGCAACTTATGGTGTTGTTTCACATATGTCGAACGTGCCGTGATGGCAAGCAATTGCTTTCATACTCGAATTTACCAATTTCTACTAGATTTGTGCAAAGCTTTTGAATTTTGCAAGAAAAATAAAAAAAACTTTGGTGTATTGGCTCAGCTTAGCCGTAAAATCGACTTGCACGCCGTCACTTGGCTTTGCATTAATGAGTTTAAAGTGGACCAAATACCTAACATAGTCTGCTTCGATTCAACTAATCGGTCTTTAATCGAACTAAACGATATAGAATGGAAGATATAGGTAAACAGTTTAATGAAGAACTAGTTTTAACTAGAAGGGAAGATATAGGTAAACAGAATTTAGTTGGGTCGAACTAGTTCACAGCTATTTCTTTTCCTTGTTTCGGCTTTTTGCAATTCGTTTCTTCTGAAAAAATGGCGTGTTGCGCTATGTGACTTCATTACGTCGCTACCAAGTAGAAAAAGCAACAATAATTTCAGCGCAAACTTCAATTACATTGTGAAACACTTTGCTTTTTTAAACATTTTTTGAAAAATGCAATCTAATGTAATGCAAATATTAAATTAAACATTGAAAAAAGATGTGATACGGACATTAGAGGTAGTTTCACACAGTGTTACCATAGTTTTGTTTAAGAGGTGAATCTCTTAACGAGTCTTCATAAAAAAATTGGTGTCTTTTGCTCATATATGAGTGTAGTTATATGTAATGAATTTATGGAGCAGGTTAACTCAGACTAAGTGTGCCAGATAGCAATCATTTTGCCGTTCTCACCTTGCCAACTTTCCTCGATCCTCGATCGTGCTGCTAACAACCTCCAGTTTTGTTTGCCTGGCCATCCTCAAAAGAGTGTTCAAATTAAAACATTTTCAAGTCATCAGCTCAATAGACTTAATAGCGAGTGTGTAAATATCAAAAAATTTAGGGGTTCGAAATGCTGCCCACATACAAAATATATAACACTTCATCTGGATATGGTTTAAGCAAATATTTTTCTAAAACTTGACGTTTATAGCTCTTGTGGTGTTCGAGATGTAAGTGTTCATACGGACGGACGGTTTTTAGTACAAGTAACTCATAGTCTGTCACTGCCTACTTCTATAAGTTATTAAACTTCTTCTTAACTGGCCACAACAACCCGTTAGCGGGTTACGGCCTGACGTGTTTCTTTCATTGATATTATGGTTTAACGTGGTGGGTCTCAAAGTGGGATGGCTCTACTGATCTCGAAAGAATTTAGTGTTATTATAAGCTTTGACCTGCTGAGGTGGTATTTTCTAACCCGCTCACCACACTTCTATAAGTTAGCTTAGTATAAAACATAGAATCAACTCGTCCAGAAGTAAGACTTAGCCTGGAATCAAGAGCTTATATTTCCTAAGCGATCATTGTCTTAAGATCAGGCGATTTAAGCAGAAGAACACGAATGCTGGTTTTTCTATTATTCGGCTAGCACTTCGGTTCGGCTGAGCATTGTAATCGATACTTCTCTTAGCTAGTTTTAAGTGAACAGATTTGTGCGCTTCTTTGGTATTTGGTATTTGGTATTTTTCTTTTTCCTTTTTACGACAAGTGTAAACGGTATTTTGTGTTGATTTTACGCTTCGGAAAATCACAAAACATCACAAGGCTGCGGCCAATGTTGGTTGGCTGCTGCTTGTCTTTGCTCATGTTATATGATATTGTTGTTGTTGCTTTACAACTCGCTGTTGTTGTTGTTGTTGTTGTTATCATATGTGAAGTTTTCAAAAGGAAACGACAGAAAAAAAACGAAGCAAAAAGAGAAAAATGAAATGAAAGACAACAGCAAAGCAGAGACAACAACAACAATCGTATAAACATGGCAGCAACACTTGTGTGCGTGCGTCCGTCCGTCCGTCCGTCCGTCCGTCCGTCCGTCCAATCTTCCGTCTGGTCTGCCTGACAACGTCCACCGTTTTGCGTTTGGCGGGGGATGACACGCTGTGGCGCTCGCACACACACACACACACACACACACACACACACACACACACACACACACACACACACACACACACACACACACACACACTCCCATACTCATGCTTAGGCCTAACGCATATGACAATGTATTACCAGCTAAATGGTAGGCCAGCGCAGGGGCGTAGGCAAAAGGGCGTAGGAACGTTGCGTTGAGCTGGGGGGAGCACGGGGGCACGGGGTAGCGGTGTGGGGCAACTTGGTTAGCCCAAGTCTGTGTGGCAACGCATGTAAGCAATTTTGCAAAGTACTTAGTCAGCATCTTTTACCCTTTCTAAGCGATAGCTAGCCCCTCTCCAACGCCCGCCATAGCATGCGCTTTGAAGGTGGTCCAGCCGGGGTGACCGTTCGTCACAGTCGGAAGGCAAAAAAAGCATGCGAGCACCCACGCATGGCGCGGCTCAGATACGCCAAGGGTAATGTTATGTCCTGTCACTGACTACCATAGAGTCAACGATAAGCCAGCCAGGCAGTCAGTGTCGCCTGGGTTTCAATTTTTTTTTTTTTCATTTTTTTTTTTTAACACATATTAAGCCGCAAAAATATTGCCTGACTACAACTCCAACTCCGGCTAGAGTCACAAAAAAAGCGCAAAAAAAGTATGAACACATATATATTTTTATGCAATACGCAAAATTAGAGCGAAAAAAAATGGCAGTGGCTCTCTAATTCACTCGATAGCCATTCATTGGAAACTCTTGATTGATGCTCTGCCCTTGTCTGGAGTAAGTTAGATAAGAACATGTGCCAACCACCAGCAAGCCCCCCCGGAACCAATGCTTGCTTGATTTATATATATATATCATGCCAAGGATTAGCTACAGCAAGTTAGAGCATAGCTAGTTACTATATAGACCAAGAGTTAGTGTGCCAAAAGGGTTGATTTATTTAAGTGCACTTTTCTAGCTTAACCAAGAGTAAAAGTGTTCCTTATTGTGCTCACCGGCCGACTTTGCTTTGCATTTCCTTTTGCGCTTGGGCCCTTGGGAACGCGTCTGAGACACGCTGAGATCATTGCTGGCCAGCGTTGATCTTTGGTACCGTTTAAGGCCTCTGTACGTTTGAGCAACGTCAATTCTGCTGTCAGATTTGCCGTCATTGTTTTCATCTTGGTCCATCATCTTGGAGAGCTCGCTTTGCAGCACCTTGTGCACCTTTCGCTCAATGACACGCTCCAGGTTTAGCTTTAACAGTTTCTGCTCCACCACATGATTTGCTGCCTTCTGCACCACCTTTAGCAGATCATCCGGACTGCCGCGTGTAGTTGATTTCTGTCTTGGTGTAGATCGCGAGCTTGGAAACAGTTTTTCTAATGCACCCTCTGTTATCAAAGCTAAGCGCAGCGTGGTTTCGCCATCCTCGGAAGCCATAATGTGTTACAAGTGCTTTAATATAAAAGAATAATTTTGTGTAAAAATAAGAAAAATTTTATAGAATTTTAACAAACTAAATGAATTTAGACTGATTTTGAAGTGACTACTGAAAATGTTGACGAAAAAGCTATTCAATTTTCAGTCCCACACGAAAATGACGAATTTCATATAAAAACAAATTTGAAATGAGTTTGGAAAGATTTCGAAAGGCCTACAATGTTTTCAATAATAAAAAGAAACAGAAAACAAAAACGAAAGGTTGTCCTGTAATTAGTAAATGTTTTGTAACTGCCAGTCAGTTGGCATCAAAATCCGTCGATGTAGCGCAATCCGTTAAACGCAGGGTCAGAGCCCTGTCAAAGTTCTGCGAACACTTCACTGCGTACATAAGCTTACTGCCCTAACACCAGGTTATGATAAGAGCAGCTAACCGGAGCGCACCACGTGCAAGTTGTCCATCAACTTGGTTCGGGTAGAGTTAGGAATCAGAAAGCTTCACCCTGTCCAACCCGAGGCCAAGCAATCAAAAAACTAGCTACTAAGAGCAGTTATGGCTCAATAAGAAAGGTAACTTAAGGTTATATACCTGAAAAGCGGCCTGTGGTCGAAGAACTTTTTGTCGATCAACAGCTTTTAAATTTCTGGCACTCGACTGCTATTCCTTCAAAACAGACATCCGTAGTTTCGGGTACTTACAGACACTATCGAAGCGCTAGCCGAAGTCTTGATGCCCTGAAACAGGTCAGTCAACGAACACATTCACGTAAAAATTTTGTGTGTTTCCTTAGTGAATATGACTTCTTTGAGGGAGATACCAAATTGCGGTTGAGCTTCGGTTGAAAGCGAGCAGATTACGTCACAACACCAATTACTGCAACGTGCATATATTGCGCCCACGAATATTCTGTGAAAGTGCCACATATTTATGAATGAACGCGTTAATTTGTGCAGGAGTATTTCGTTCGTATGGGACGGAAAACCATATACATAGTTGTCATTTGCGGTAGAGTACCGAATACTTTTCGAATATGCGTTGTATCTTTTATACGCGATTTCGTTTCGCGCATGAGTTTTTGGATAGTTTCCACGCAGTGAATATATGTTTTCACTCTACGAGCATTGGTGTTCATTAACAGTTAAATAACGAATATTTGCCGAATATTCATTGTAACTTTTATAAGCATATTCGGCCGGCAAGTACTCTCTCATTTACAGAGTGTTCGTTTTAAGCGTGTATTTGCTGTGTGCTCAAATGAAAATTCGGCTAGTGAGCACCTCATAAATGTTTCATTTAGGTTGAATACCGAATAGGGGCCGAATATCGTTATATCTCTTATATGCCGGCTATTACCTACTAAGTTTCCAATCATAAGCGCGAAGCTTGCGTCACGACACTTCACGAATGCCGAATAGTTGCCGAATATACGTTGCATCACTAAAATGCATGCATTTCATAAGGTTTTTTGTTTTGTACGAATTGTTTGCTGACATGTGACAGTTCGTGCCTCGCATGCTCCGTACAAAGCCATTTAAAACAAAGAAAAAAATAGAAGAAAAACGCTTTGAAAAAGCGAGGGTGGGAGCGTCCAAACAATGAGCAGCTCGAGTGTCCGTCCAGTCCGCGCGACAAAAGCTTTGAGCACAATTAATAAAAATGAATAAGTCACAAAGATTGCAGTGACATTTGTTCACCTTCGTCCCCTTGAAGTGGCACTTACTTCCTTCCTGCTTGTCGTGGTGACATTTCGGGTTGGACTGGGGCACAGCCGGCAGTCGCGATCTCGGGGTCGACGTACTGCGGCTTGATTCGGCCCAAGACTTTGCTGTCTTTTGATGACTTGTCGCTGGCACTTCAGCGCAGCCAAGGATCGAAGTTGTAGTACGGCGACTGGGAAATGTTGGCCAACCCAAATCACAAAAATAAAAAACGCGCGCTTAAAAATGAAAAATGATAATTTCCATTGACGCAATTGCTGTCGTTGTTGTTGTTGTGCTGCATACCTGAACCGGGCTGTGCCTGGCGTTTTTGGGATTAACTCGATTTACGAAAGGGTTACCTCGATGTAGCTCAATGTACCTATAACAAAATGCTATACGAAAAGTGCCTAATGTGCAGTCGGGTTTTGGGTTTTTGGGTTAGGTAGCCACGTCGATTGATAATGTGAATTATGCGCAATGAACGTGCACAAAAGCGGGCTTCTTTGCCTACCTAATTCCTGGCACACTCAGACGCTCAGCTACTTGCAACAAGGGGTAGTGGCAGCTACAAATTACGCTAAAACAGAATTAACCCTGAAATGTCCTGAACGCGCGATTGATCCGTTGAGCTGGCTTTAGGCAAATGTGAAGCGTCACGATCCCCGCATATGTCGCCTGGCGGCCAGCTCGTTCGGTTCGGCGCGTCTTTGGCACAACGGGTAGCTTAGCTTATCATCAATACAGCAATTATCCAAGCACTCCAAGCGCGATCATTCGCAGCCGAGTCTCTTATCTATTGGACGCATCTATTTGCGCTTTTCTCAGCGCGATTTACGGCTCAATACAGCTCCGATCGGACACGCTGATCAGGTCAAGTGCTGCTTCTGAGGTGTCACCAATTAGGCAACTGTGTTGCTGCTGCGCTTTTTGCTGAGCTTCTCGACCATCTGATAGAATCTTTGAGCATGAGCGACACTGATTCTAGAGCGCACGTTTAGCTCAGTTCTAGAAGTAATGAGCGCATGATTCAGCTATGTTATAAAGTGCAGCGATTTGACAGAAATGTGAACATTAGCACAAAACTACACTGACAGAAATTTGTTTCCGCTGATGTTGATGTGTTTATTATGAAGCGCGGCTCTTTTTGAAGTTGCATTGAAACGTTTCTAGTACAAGTGTTGCATAAGTTTCGAAAACTCTAAGTTATGTCATAAGCTACGATCAATTTTCTATCTGATAAGTAACGAAAACTGTCAGAATTTCATAAAGTGAGGTTTTTTTAACCCATACTTTTTTCTGTATACTTACATCATACGGCGCGCATAGTCATTTTGACTAAGGATGAAAGAAGTAGAGAAATTAGCTGAAAATCTTAGATGTTAATAGTATGCTTAGTTTAGGGTAAACATTGCAGTTCACGCAGCTTTTAGGACATGCCCAAACTTACAAAATTTAACTACAAATCAACCGCTTACGAGGAACATCCTTCTTCTTCTTGCAAGGATATCACATTCTGTGATTATACTATACTATGTCGAAAAACCTAGATGCTCTGCTTTTTCACAGCTTTCCTTTCAGTCATTAAGTACAGTGAGCAAATCAGTGAATGAGATCTGATGAAATCATAGGAAGAACAGTTTTGACAATGTGGGGATGTTAGACCATTTCCTGCTTCGATTGCAGGAAGAAAATCGCACAATATTAGTTGGAACCTAAAAACAAGTTCGCTTAATTATATGGACTGGCTAAAAACTACAAGTTCCAAAGCAAGAAACTCTATTAGAAACTCTACGATAAATTCAATGAGAAAGGGTTTCTTTGATACGGCGCTCTTATTTGGAAGTATTTTATAGTTATTTACGATTAAAAGAAAACTTAGTTACTTCAAGTCTGAAAAGAAAGTTTTGCTCATACTTACTTACTTAACTGGCCATAACAAACCGTTACCGGCTTACGGCCTGATGTAAAACTCTCCTTCAGGCGTCTCTGCTTTGCGCGCGCCTTCTCCAATTTGTGATACCAAACTTAGCTAGTGTAACCCCTGCCTGGTCCTTCCAACGGAGACATGGTCTGCCCTTTCGTCGCCTCGCATCGAAGACCATTCTCGCAGCAGACTGCTACATCATCCAAGCTTCAGCGCCATAAAGCACAACGGAAAGTATGAGCGTCTTGTAGAGCGTTGGTTTCGTCTGGCGGGAGTAGTCTCTACTACTCATTTGCCTGCTGAGACCAAAGTAACACATATTGGCAAGAGTGGTTCTCCGCTTCATCTAAATGCTAACATCGTGCTTCATTATGACGGTGGTGCCAAGCTAGACGAAATCCTTGACAAAATCAAAAGTAGAGTTTTCAACACCAGGCCGAGAGTCCAACCGCTTTGTATCTCTACTCGAAGGAAGCATATACTTCGTCTTGCTCTTATTTACCATCAGGCTCTAAATGGGTTGGGCTCCACTGGATACCGCGTTAACAATCACTTTGTGAAAGAAACCAAACCGAAGTCCTTCTTGAGAAGAGTTAAGATCTGCGAACTCAAGTTGCGCCAATCACGGTTCATAATGTGCCTATATGGACAGCATTTGGCAAATAATGATGAGCAAACTCTCGCGGATGACACGACAGAGTGCTTTCTGTGTCACTGTCCGACCTTTGCAGCTAAGTGACATGCATGCTCTCCCCTTGCGCGGACTTCTTACGAAAGTTATGAAGCTTTTATTTCAGACGCGTTTTTTATCTTTTTCTTTTTCTACTTTTAATTGTCCTGCCATTCTGCTAACATGTTCTCGGAATGGATGCTATGATCCTTCTCTTATAGAGTCTGCACTACTTAATTGTCTACTGAGCTCCATAGTAATGCTTCGCTTGATCCAGTTTCTGGTTTGTCACGGGCTCCAGAAGATGTATTGTACAAAACCAAAACTTGGAAAGTTTTGAAGTTTAAACTTTAACTGAAGTTACAAACAGCTTTATAAGCGCGTTTTTACTGCAACTGTTTAGTTCCCATCGAAGGTTTCATAATATGGCGAATAAATATGACATTGTACTTATTACTTATCTTGTTTGATATCAAAGCGCAGCATTTATAAATGTAATTGTACAAATGGGCTTATGCCAATAGATGCGGCTTTGCCATTGAGGAGCAGGAGCAGAATCAGCAGCAGCAAGAGCGGCGGGCGGGTTCGGGTGTCGTTCGGTTTTGTACGCCAGTGTTTGGAGTGGGTTGATTTGTGCTGTCGTAGCCAAGCGCAACGAGTCATAGGGTTGAAGTAATGGCTGCTCTTGGCTAGCTAGCGTCCATGTCCAGGACAATGTTGCTGGCCATTAGGGGTGGACTTCGATTTAAACGCAATGAACGTAGGTGGGAGCGAGATGGAAACAAGGTAAAATGTGTACAAATTTAAACCACTTCACTCTGCCCACTACCGGGCAGCCACTTCAGGCTACTAGTGCCGTCCATCACCAGTGCTAACGAACGCCTCACCCCCACACACACACACACACACACAAACAGCCCTTCCTGGACAGCCTGCTGACTGTCCTTGATTTGGTGTGAGTGGTTCGCTCCAACAAAAGGGTCAATGCGCAGAGTTTGGACTGTAGTTCGGTTGCTTTGTCGTGTTGGTACCCCGCCATCCGCTCTAACCTGACCAGTTCTCGAAGTTGTTGTGTGTGTGTGCACGTTCAACCCCTCGGCAGATTGACTTCTATGTTGATAACTCTGCATGTCGTTGTATGCGTGTGGCTCGCGAATTGTATTTGTATTTGTTTGTGTGTCTAAGTCTGCACAACTTGTCCACTACGCGACTACCCACTTTCCCATCCCTCAAGTGGCCATTTTGAATTTCGCCGCCGTTTCATTACGTCTCGCCTTGCCGCATTACAGCCCGTTGCTTAACAATTGATTTTAATATTTGAATAGCAGCAGCAGCGAGCACAAACCCCACTACCTCTGTGCCATGTGTCATTTGGAAATGCTACAATCTTCCAATCAAGCCGACTGCTGCTGCATTGACAACCCATCGAGTGTGGCGCCCCAGCTTGGGCGCATTAACATATGCACACAAACATACCTACCATGCGGAAAATTAGTTGCGCCCCAGTTTGGGCGCCCATAGCTACTACCTGTTCAATACTAATAAGCCGCAATAATACGCTGCTAAGCCGTTGTCCAAATGCCAACATACCAAATACATTATACGCATCAAATGGCAACGAGTCCTGCCCAGGCAATGATGCCCCAACTAACCGCCAATCTGAATGCTAGTGCCAGCACGCCTTACATGACTATCTATACTATATATATGTATATGCGTTGGCCATATCCTTACATATATGTGTTTGTGTCGTGCGCCGCTAGCCGGCAATCCTTTAGGTTGACGCGCGCGCTTTTTATGATGCGTTGCGAGTATTGCGTACTCGTCGTCGCAATATTAAGACAAAAGGTTAAATTTAAATTTGAATCGACTGAGTACCAGGCTACGGTAAACGCACGTACACATTCACGTACTTGTCCGTGAGCCGACTGCGTGCTCCAAGCGCCGGTCGGTCGGTCATACATTGCAATATGCTATTGCTGTATCAACAATGACCTTCCCGCCAGAAACAGCTCCACGCACGCTCTGCATCTCTTTCGTACGCGCCAGCATCCACTCCCACTGCCACTCTCCCTTACTCGCTCTGTCTTACGTTTGCCTTTTCTTGCTCCGTGTGTCTAGTTTAGCCCGGCTCTACTTAACCCGATACCCGTGCCTTGAAAGTTGTGCAGCTGAAGCAGCATATTGTTGGCTTGGAATTGGATTGTTAGGTGTAAGGTGTAGCAGATGGTATGGATTTGGACGTCGTATCCGCATGTGTGTGTGTGCGGGCCAGTTGGCAAGCAAAGGGGTAGCTGTAGCTCGTAACTCGAGCGTCCGTGCGCCATGGTTGGGTTTGGGGACTCGACGTTGACTGTCGAGTGGTTTGTGTGCAGAAAGAATAAAAGAAGAAACTGCTGCAAAAGCAGTTTGTAGATTACCAGAGAGCGGTACGGTACAGTGCGGTGCGGTGCGGCATGTGGTAAGTATAGCTATGGCCATGCAAACGTCGTCGTATGCTAATGGACATTCGAGATTTTGGTTTGGTATTTTAAGCAGTTCAACGTTTGTTCAACTCTTTTCCGTACTGCTTAGCTGGGTCGTCTTCGGTTCAGTTCAGTTTGGTACCGAGTTCAGTTGGGTTTGGTTGGGCTTGAGCTTGAGCTCGGGGAAAAGCTGATAAGTACGTTTTATGCCTTTAGAATGCTACGTGTGACTGGCTGGCTCACTGGTGGGCTTGGGTTGGTTACTTGGGCCAAGCTGGGCAAGGCCATGATACTCATTTTGTGATTGTGTGATGATGGATGGGACATGTTCCCAAAAAAAGGACTTTGCCAACAAAAGGCAGGACCCGGGCATTTGAAATGCCGATAGCTGTCAAAGCTGCTCTGGCTTGGGCCAGTTGCTGCATGTCCTTGTGGTCCTTGTGTGCTTGAGCATGAGTCTTAGTCCGGCCCCGCTTTCCATATACATATGTGGGTGTGTGTGCTCAAGTGTGGCGGAAAAAGGATTCAAACGATTTAGCATTCGAAATAAGTTGAACTTTGCAACCGTGTGTCAATGTGCGTGTGTGTGTGTGTTTGCATTACCATTACCATACCTGATACCTTTGCTAGAGCGTCGATGCCCATTAAATTCATAAAATATGCATGTGGATAAACATAATTTTGGGCATGCGAGTAAATACTTTTGTCAAGATTTGACCATGATTGAGTGTTTGTTCTAGAGTTTGTTATGCCATGGACATATTTGAGCATGTTTGGGGGAGTGGCGGGGGGTGCTGCAGTGCTCTGTGTGCAGGGGGAGTTTGATATTACTCACATGCTCGATTGGCTGGAACATTGCAGGGATTATGCCATGGGTCAATGGGCAAGCGATGCTAGAGATTGGCGCATTAAATTGATGGGATAAAGAGATAAAGCGAAAGGTGTGGGAGAGTGTCTATTTCCGATACCGATTTGGGGTTTCGAGTTGTCGAATTGAGTTAGACTGTTAGTTGACATAAACATGGTGAGAGTTGTATCATTTTTATAAGGGTAGCTCTGCAAATTTGAAAAATCGGAATTGATTTAAACAGTTCGCATGTTATTTCTGCAGCAATTGGCGACAAACTACAACGAAACTGCAACACTGCAGTTAGCCTTTAGAAAGTTGCAGTAAATATCTGCAGGCCTGTTTCGGAATCGAAGCACTCTGAACAAAAACTGTCAGCAAACTTTGGGTGGTTCGCAGAATTATTCCGAATTGAACTTCCTGAAGAACTGCATTTTTGAGTTATAGGCTGCATGCCTGTTCCAAAATGCTCCGATAATCGCTTTAGCTTGGATTTTTGTTAATGTCAAGCCTCTTCCTTTAAGCGGCTTTAAGAATTACTTCAAATTCGTATGCCTTACTGAAACATTATGTAACGGAACCTTGAGTTAATTAGTAAAAAGAAAGTTGTTATTATAGGCTGTATACCTATTGCGAAACCGAACTACTCCGAAAAACACATAGCCAGTGTGGCTTGCACAATTACTCCTAAAGAGCATACTTAACAGAAGTACTGCGTTAAATAGCTTGTAGTTAGCTGTATATCTAATTCGAAACCAAAGCATTCATGGGATTCAGGCTTTGAGTGAAAAGTTTAAATAAAAACCAACAGGAAATTCTGAGCAGGTTGTGGTTTTAAACTATTTTAATCACTCCTAATCGCAATTGTGAGTTGTCTTTGTGTAACTATTTAAGTACATATTTACATATATCAATCGCCGAGTTCGACCGAATGTAATCTTCGTATCTCCTTCATATATGTCCTGCTTTTGTGGGAGGCTTGCGAGAGTGCTTCTAAAGGGTGCGCGTTTTTTCGAAGCTGCAGCATATACTGCGCGGTTCGTTCCTTTAGAACAACCCCAACTTTGGGCACATCTTGGTCGTTGAAAATATCTGCCAGGAGGTAGCAGTTAGCATCTAGTTTTCCTACATGAGATTTCGCAGGAATTCCACGCACTTGCCATCCATATAGGCAGTCGTAAGCAATGCCGGACTTGAAGATGGCTAATCCTAAACGGATTCGGTGAGCCCCAACACACTTCCCTGTGGTACACTAGCTCGGACAACCCTGACGCTATATTTTCCACCAACCAGCAGGAGCAAGCAGGAGCCCTTCGTCAAATAGCCAAATCCAGAAAAGCTGAGCCGGCAATAGATTCTTGACTTTGCAGAGAACACCATTTTGACAAACTCCGTCGAAGAATTGTTTTATGTCTAAGTACGTAGGCAGCAGCTTGGGCCTTCGCCTTGAAGTTCTCAAGCACAGAATTAGCTACCTTATGCAATTGTTCTGATGTTTCATGGGACTTTTGGGACTCATATTGCAAAGGTACGAATGGATTTAATGGACAACTGTGGTCAACAAGCTTATTGGCATGTATGAGTCCACGGACACCGAGGTATCCAGGGCGATGGCCAATATGGGCCTCTTTGATGACCCACTACGTAGGTCACTAGTCATTTTCAACGCTGCTATGGGCTAGGTTTTCAGAGCTACTGTCATAAATAAACAGACAAAACTCTGCACATTCTTAAAATTCTCGTTTAGAGCGGCGATCAACTCCATGTTACCATGATACCGGCTTACCGTGTTACTATGATTTAGATAGAGGTAGCGGTAGAAGTAGAGGTAAAGGTAGAGGTAGAGTTAGCGGTAGAGGTAGAGGATGAAGATGAGAAAGAGGATGAGGATATGAAGATATTGGTACCAATATCCGCAGCTGGACATAGTATGAGGAAGTGAGAGATACAGTCATGAAAATGTATTTCCTTTGAATGATGAAATGAATGATTAGAAGACGATATTTGTGCATTTGTGATTACAGTGTACCTGAAACAATGTATACAATGTGCAGCAGAGCGCGCGGATTCAGCTCGTGATTCATATAAGGTTTTGACTTCTGATACTTCTCATAAAAATGCAGCTTATTATCTTTCATTTCGATATTCAGCCAGTATATCCCTAGCCCCTCTCTCTCACACTCACAAACAGGCACAGTGCTGCCAAAACAGTTGGCAGCGCAATCATTAAAAATAAACGTTAACATTTTGCAGCCAATTTCAACTTAATTGGCCTATATTGTGATTCCAAGATGTTGTTGTTGCTGTTGACGCTGTCAGAAATTTGTAGTGGAAATAAAAATAACAAACAAATTCATATACAAACATAAAAAATATACTCACTGTACACACTCACACTCACTCACACTCATTCATACAATAAACAGCAAAAAAATATAAGTGAAGAGCGTAAAAAAAAGCTGTGTCATTTCTTATTTTTGAGTGCTATTATTAAGCATTTGAAATATCATACCATGATGCGGGACATGTCCTGTTTAAAGGGGGCTGTTTCGCACACACATGTGCGCATTATATGTGTGTGTTTGTGCGATATCCATTAGCTTATATTAAAATCATTTTTTTTTCGTTTTGCAGACTGAATGGCGCTCGGCACTAACCACGGCCCTTTGGTTGCACCCAAACCCCAATTGTAAACCCCAAACTCATGCAACACACAACTCTGACAACAGACACAACCAACAATCACGCTTTCACACAAACACATTCACTCAGACACTCACACACTCACACTTGCAGCAGCAGATGAATGGGCCGGGCACAAATGTACCAACTTGCTCGTATTGTTTAATGAAAGTTCTTTCCAAAAACTTTCTATGGCTTTGCATGTAACGCAAGCCGCTTACGGGAACGTGGCTGGGCTCTTGTCGGCCGACCTACCGACCGAACCACCGTCCGTCCGTTGGTCCTTAAGGTGGCTCCATGTGTGTGTGCTGGGACGTTGGTCGCACGTATGCAAATGTGGCAGCATCGCGACGTGCGGTGTCAGACGGCAGTTGACAGCATGTTTATTTGTTTGCCTCAACGCCCCACCCATGCCACCCATCGGCTAGCCACACCCCCTGCCGCCAAGCGCCCACCCGCAACGTTGCTGTCAATCTCTGACCGTACGCTGATTAAGTGGGCCCAATATTTGCATATACATACCGTTTGGGAAAATTTTCAGCCCATAAGTAGGCAATGCAAATATTCGAATGCATTCATTACACTCGCGTACACATTATTTGAAATTTTGAGCTTACATGTTTTCAAATACATTTTTAAAGCGTTTATATGCAGCTATATGATATTATTTTGATTCATTAACTTAATCGAATGTACTCATTGCACTAGCGTTCACTCGCTTTGAAATTTTGAGCTTACATGTTTGACAATAGCTTTTTAGAGCTTTCACATATACTTACGGAATATTTAAATGCATTCACTATACATGGTGATTCATGATTCATGATTCATTCAGCCATTGAAGGTTTATAGTAAGTGAATGTTTAAATGATCTCACTTAATATTGAAAAAACGGTCTATAATAAAGCAGAATGCAACTGTTTTGGCCATACTGTTTCTGAGCTTCTATTGCAGTCGGTAATAAGTAATGTGAATATTTAAATGCATTCATTAATCGTCGAGATTCAAACGGTAATAAAAATGTTATGAAAATATTTAAATGCATTCATTTCACTTAAACATTAATTTAAACCACTTCATAGATTGAGAAAAATTACTTGCCTGCAGCTGCTTTTTCAAGCATACTCATTTGCGAATACATAAAATATTATGCAAAAAATGAGAAATATATCGCCGGTTTTTGGAGTGGACCGAAATAAAAAATATTTTATTGGCATGATTTACAGTCAGAAATTTATTGTTTTTAAGTGCTTACTTAAAACTATGTGCACGCAACTTCCGTAAAATTTATAACTTTTCATATACTAGTGAAACTTAGTTTTGAAAATTTCTGAAAAAATAATTTGATTTGACTTTTAAATCTTCAAGAAGAAGGAGAGGCCGTTTTAGATTTATAATACATTCGAAATACTCATTCATGTTTATTCTAAATTACGAATGCACTCATGAATACATTCAAAACACTTATTCCGCTTTTTGAATGCATTTATGAATGTATGTAATTTCGAATGCACTCATGAATACATTCGAAATATTCAATCCGCTTTTTTGAATGCAATTAAGAATGTATATATTAAATTTCGAATGCATTTACTAGTACATTCGAAATACTAATTTCGCTTTTTGAATGCATTTAAGAATGTGTAATCTAAATTTCAAATGCACTCATGAACACATTCGAACACATTTCGCTTTTTGAAAGCATTTATGAATATATTTTCGCTTTAAGTAACTAGATTAAGTTAAATTTTTTTACACAATTCAAATGCATTCATGAATGTATTCTAAATAATTATTGTGCCTTAGAGCAGTAAGTGCTATATGTTGAAAATTGATTACATTTCGAATGAACTGTTTCGCTTTGGAAACGTTAGGTTGAAAATTGTTTACCTACTTCGAGTACAGTCTGTATCTCGAATGCATTTATGAATACCGTTAATTTTTGAAATTTGTACTAAATTGTCTCTATGCTTTTGGACACGATTGTGCCTAAATAATCACCCAAAATGCTGCTAGCCCGTCCAATCGTTTGTCCGCCATACGCTTTTGAGACATGCGCGTATTCACACACACACACACACACACACTCGCACACACACAAATAGACACTCTTAAGATACACATACGACTATTGTGCTTGGTGCGTCCATTTGGCCAGCGCTCATCCGTGTCAACTACATATGTATATGTGTGTCTGCATGTGTGTTTATGTGCTGTTGTTGTTGTATAGCGACTCAGGACTTTTGGTCCATTTAACATGTCTCATAATAATTGTGATTGGGGTTTATTTCGCATTCATTTGAATATGAATTAGCATCGTTTCGCATTTGAATGTCCAAAATGGGGAATAACAACAAAATTGTAGTTGGAGTTATTTGGAGATCTGGCAACGCAAAGGACAACGTTGCCAGGACCGATGAATAGAATAGAATTTTGCCAATTTAGCAAAAAGGAACACGTTGCGATTGTATCTGCCAATGGACACATAGACACAGCATCACACACATATGTACTGGCCCACTCACACACATAGGCATGCATGATTTCACGTGTGCGTGTGTATTGGTTGGGCGCTAGCCCCGAGCTACTAACTGGGTGGTTGACACTCATAAGGACGCAATAAAAAACTATGCAACATTTTTAACTGTCAGTTTTGCACTCGCCAGCAGTTGTTCAACTGAAGCCCAACTCTGTGGGGGGTTGGGGGTGCAGTGGGTGGGGCTCTGAGACTTCAGACTCTTACCACTTTACATGATTATAACGGAGCGCAATGTGCGTGCTTTCTGGCTGGATCTTTTGCCTCTGATGGTCTCATGGCTCATCCGTCTGCCTGTCGTTTGGGGAATTTGCTCTTATTAATTAGTGCAAAACGGCCCTTGGGGTGTCCTCTTCTGTATGCGCGTGTGTGTGTTGTGGACTTTTTGATTAAAGAGTTAAATATGTCGAGGCTGGACAGCTCTGCATAGTTTCAAGTTAGAGTATGAGCAAAATCTGATTTACATACAATAGTTATACTGTAATGAGTAAAGTAAAGCGTTATCTCTATATTCCGTTTATTCTATGTTCGCCTTATTACGTTTCAAAGTTGGGTTATTTTGGTCATGTAACTGTTGTTTCCGAGCATTTAAGGATTAGCATAGACTCACAAATGCAGAGAAAAATATTTGCACAGCGAAAACGAGCTGCGAACTCGCGAATTACGTTGCTCAGAAACCGAATTTTAGCAATCCTTCGAGCTAATTGTATGACGTAGCACCAAAATAAACATAGAAGAAGCATTGTAAGAAGCTTATAAGAAGTATTTCGAGCTAATTTAGGCAGATAACAGAGTGCAAGAATAATAAGCAAATCCCTCTGATGGGTTTTCTAAGTAAACGAAGTAGTGCGCGGTGAGTAGGAAACGGCTTTCTACTTTTCGCGCTCTATATCCAGAAAGTTGGACTGTAGAAAGCATTGCCGCATATCGAATTTGTCGACCATTTGCGAGTGGTAAATCACTAGAAAAAAAATGCTTCAACATATTGACAACAATTCTCTGTCGTCACACGAATACTAATGCAGATACCAATAGCTAACAGAAAATAGTTACCAATGCATGTAAAGCCATATTAACATAAAGGTTTTTTTTATTAATTTTATCGATGATTTGGTAAAATATATAAATAAAGCTTATATTCTGCACTTCTACTGAAAATACCCTACACAATGATACAAGTTTCAGCCATATTTGTTTGCATATAGTTGGTGAAAAAGGGGTCCACAAATTTTTCTTTAGCCTCTTTATATAATAGATATGATGTAATAGGCACAGTGTACAGAGTTAGCAATTGCAACGTGAGTACAGTGCCAATTACACGGGTAAATTTCAACCCATAGACGAGTCCATAATTTCCATTACCAATCGAAGAAGCTGAGTAAGTGGTTAGAGCAGCCATCCAGGGAGAACCAGGCGTCAACTTAACATAACAACCCGTTATCGGGTTACTTCCAGATGTAAATACATTCTTTCATTCGAATTGTGGTTTTACGTGGTGGGTCCTAAACCCCACGCACAAACCTTTTAAGGCCTGAGGTGGCTCTACAGGTCTCGAAAGAACCCAGTGTCATTGTTAGTCGCCTCATACAACAAGCTTTAACCTGCTGAGGTGATATTCTCTAACCCGCTCACCAACCAGGACAGCTCTATATCTGAGATCGCCCTTACTATCTGGGTTGGTTTCAACCGGACTGCATCGGGCATCGCGATTTTCCGTGCTGCCAGGGATACTCCTCTATTGCAGCTGTTGATGTCCAGCTGAGTCAAGTATTCTTTCAGCCAGTGTCCAGTAAGAAGACCAGTTGGCATACTAAAGGAGTTCTTGTCTGTATGCGAGAGTATCTTTGACTTATTTAAGTTTTCTATATCACTGTCCGGTCTTTGCCAAGACATGAATGCGTATTTGTGGAACTGCGACAGTCTCCATGTGTCAGGTGTAAACTAAACCTACGTGAGTCTGGAAGATTGTGTTAATGGGGGACTCCTATGTCAGCCTATTCTGTTTACATATTATAGTACTTATTTCAACTTTCCTTTCACTCTCCTAACTTTCTCAGTCAGGCAGGGCTGCCTGAGTGCTATATAATCCAGCTTGAAACCGATCTATAGCCTGTCTGAGGCCTCCAAGCTATCGTTCGTATCAATTTTCCCTCTGTAAGTGTGTCCTTTAAAGGCACAGAATGGCTCTGGGCCTATCAAGGGCCACGCAGGGGACCCATCGAAGTGAGAGTTTGTTTCGAGTTTCCCGGACCAGCTTAGTGCTCAGTCTCGGCCTGTTTATCTGTGTGTATACAAGCAAATAATTTCGTGATCTTCATCTCAGAAAATGTGAAAACGAACAAGCTGTTTCGAGATAAAACGTTGGAGGCGTCACCACAAAAACATTCCGCTTCACTTTTTTTTGATGCCTGTATATGCAGTGCAACCTTTAGAATGTTTGTTAGTTTAAATTAGATATTTGTCAGTTGTTGGATCGTTATTGAGCTGCGCTGCCCTTTGGCACTTTTGCGGTTAACGCCTAGCATAGAGACAGAGATAGAGAGGGAATGAGCGAGTGAGTTACAAATCGCATAAATTTTCCTTTCTTTTAGGTTGCCAAAATGTTGCACCTTCTGTTGTTGTTGGTTTTTGTTACGAACTCTCCTGCTTGGTGTTACTCCGTGTGTGTGTGACGGACAACGGGATATCAATCCGCAGAAACATGCCCTTTCACACCGCGTTATCAGCGTACAGTGCGCCCTACTCAATGCACCCTCCGATAACTTCGGGTCGTCGTGCTCGTCATTGGCAACACATTAGATCATAAATAAAATTAGAGCGCGCTGCTGCGTCGCTGCTCCGCTGTCCATTTACAAGCGCAACGATATCGATACACGTTCTATCAGATACGCCGTGCAGTTGTCTATGTGTGTGTGTGTGTGTGTGTGTGTGTGTGAATGGGTTGTGTAATATTGATTAAATTGGTAAAACTTTTTAAAAATTACTGTAAAATTTCGCACACTCATCCGGAGGCCAGGGTGCAGCGCAGTGCGTATCCGTGTGTGTGAGAGAGTCCCACCCTTTGCCATTATCCTTTCGATTGCTGCCACTGCTGCTAATAATATTGACACAAAGAATACTTTCTGGTCGTCCTGCACTCCATACAAAAGGTATGAAAAAGAGGATGAAATACAGCAGCAACAACTACAACAAAGCTGCACGGCTTTGATCGGTGAAGTCAATTGTAACACATCGAATTGTTCGCATTGATAGATTTTGATTTATTTGCAGTTATTTATAGGCCTTCAACTGGCAACAGCAACAACAACTGTTCGCATATGTGTCCACAAAGTGTGTGTATCTGTGTGTGTGCTTGGTGTTTCAGCCGATGACTCGACGGCTCATTGACTGACGGCCGAGCCTTTTACCTACTTCAGTGCGACATTAGATTATCCGTTCTTATCCTCGATTTTTGGTTTTTACCCTTTTAGTCATTTTTTTCCCGCTGCTCTGCTTTTACTTCTTTACATTTTGGACAGACGACATTGTACTATATATGCCACACATATTGACGAACTCACGCACAAACCAAATACAAATCGTCTTTTGATAGCTACAGATACATTGACTTGGAAATGCAACTGCTGCAACATCTAGGCTTCTGCTACGTGCTGCACATGCCACACACACACACACACACACAAGTACAACTAGGACTCTTACCTTGCGAGGCTACTTCGGAAAGTTAGCTCCTACGTGCTCATTGAACTGGTTCTCAGCTACAAACTCGTAGACAAGCCTGGAAAACGAGTTTCGACTTTGAAGTTTTATTGGAGCCCTTCAGCGTTAGTACTCAGAAATAGTGCGAACAACAATTAATGATCCAAGGTTTCGGTTGCAAATATACACAGAGACCTCTAAATTTCCTATGTAAATCAAGAGCACCAAATCCGTCATCGGGTTACGGCCTCATGTAGTGCACTCCTCTAGGCGACTCTGCTTAGCTCTTCGACTTTGTTATACCCAAGCTGCACCCTTACTGATCCTTTTAACGCAGACACGGCCTAGCTCAGCGATACCTTGCTTTAACAGCCGTATTGAAGACATTGCTCCCAGGAGCTTCATTATAGCACTATACGATCGACCCAGCGAAGTCGCTG
The DNA here is from genome assembly GCA_035041775.1 of Chymomyza caudatula. Taxonomy (NCBI): domain Eukaryota; kingdom Metazoa; phylum Arthropoda; class Insecta; order Diptera; family Drosophilidae; genus Chymomyza; species Chymomyza caudatula. The sequence continues at coordinate 2,614,732 of JAWNKW010000145.1, forward strand.
AAAGACAAATCTCTTGACTATGTCAATGTCACCGGTAGTCGTTGCCAACTCGTAAAGGGGCAAAGATCTTATGGAGTACTTTTCGCTCAAACACTCCCAGGTGAAGTCCCCTAGTAAGCTAAAGAAAAACAAGGTATTTTTGTTGATTCAATGAGTATATTAAGAGACGTTCTTCTAAACTGGCCATAATAACTAATGAAGAGCACTCCCCCAAGAGTGAAGGCCTTCTCCAATTGGCGAGACCAAAGATAGTTAGGGTGCTCACAACCTGGTGACCCCAACGGTCACATCGTCTGCCCCTTCGTTGCCTCTTTTCAACAGCGTCATTGAAGACCCTTCTTGTAGTAGCTTCTTTATCCATACGCACAACACGACCTTGCCAGCGGAGCTGCTGGATGTCAATTCATTTAACTATATCAATGTGGTCTTAAAGCTCATAGAGTTCGTCATTCAATCGAATGCGGAAGTCGTTGCCAACTCGTATAAAGCCAAAGATCTTACGGCCATAACAACCTGTTATCGGGTTACGGACTGATGCAAATACATTCTTTCACTGGAATTGTGGCTCAAACATTGTGGGTACAAAACCCTACACACAACCCTTTTAAGGTCTGGGGTTGCTCTACTGGTCTCGAAAGAACCCAGTGTCAATGTAAGTCGTAAATCCTCGACAACATTCAAACTTTACTAACATCAATCTGAAAGTCCGACTGCGACGTCTCTCTACTCGAAGAAACCATATACTTTGTCTTGCTCATATTTATAAGCAGAAATACCATGACAGATCCTCTTTCAAAAGCGGCATTGGTACTACCAATGATATCTATATTATCTACGTAGGCGAGCTACTGAACACTCTCATAGTTCAATATAGTCTCGTTCCGATGTGATTCGTCCCTTCGCAACATACTCTCCATCGCAAAGCTAAAGAGGTCACAGTTGAGGGCATCGCCTCGCTAGCTTTGAAATCGCTCGAGTTCTTTCCTACATTGACGTTGCTGCGTGTGTTGCTCAAAGTCATTCGACAAAGTCGTACAAGTTTTACAGGGATACCAAGCTCTGATAATGCGGCATTTACGCGATCTTTCAACGTGCTATTAAATGCTACCACATAGATGATAAATGTCCATTTTGGTGAAGGATTTGCAAGAAAGTTAGTGATTCATTTGTTATAATAGAAACTCAGGTCACTCAACAGAAAAAACATATCCTTACAATTTTTAATGAAATTTACGGCTCATCTGACTTTACAAGAGTTCTACAAATTCTGTAAGTAAACCAAGCCCTCAAACTCTAGAGCAACCCCAGTACCGAGCACTTCCTATAAACAACCACAGAATGGGCCCACCCACACACACCAGTAAAAAAAAAAAACAATACATGAGTTGTAACAGGGCCATTAATTTCCCAATTTACAGTCTATTCGCAATCCGTTACAGAAATTGTTTAAGGTTTTAAGATCTCCCACACACACTCACACACACACTGATAAATGTGTGTCCGGGCACGCCAATGGCCATATGTCCATTTTGAAAAAAGAAAACCCACAACAACAACTCAAGGAATTTCAAACAAACTGACGCAGTTGATGCAACACACACACACGGATACACACACCTATGTACATGTGGCAGCATCCACTTGCGGATCCGGCAAATGGGGTGGTAAATGCTGCCCAAGGGACTTGTAGCTGGATACCAACCAACTTTTCAAACATAAACGAAACGAAGACGCAAAAGAGCTGAAGACCCACTCCGGCTGCATAGACGCAGTCCGGGCGCTACGTTTCAGTGCTAAAGCTGCCTCTAGCTAACATAGCGTATGCAGTGAGTCCTTGTGGCCGAACAAGGGCTGCCGGCCGCTGGCCTGAAACGCAAATGGAACGCTGCCACCGCATGCTTTTTCTTGGTTTCTTTTTTTTTTTTTTGCTCTTTTATTATATTGTGAATGTGATTACCTTAAGGATATGCAATAAGCAAGACAACACACACATATGCATGCAGTTAAGAAAGGGTAGTGCCCAGATGAGTAGCAGCCTGGACAGAAGCGTGCCCAGCATTCCGTCGTAAAGATGATTTTATTTCATTCTTTTTTTTAGTGACAGTTACGACACATGCAAAAACGTATCTTACGGATACAATCACATTTTCAATTAGTCGAGCAGCAGTTGCAGCACTTGCGGCGTGGGGCGCCTAAGAAGTTGCGGATTGTCTTTTTGGAGATAACCCCTGCTGGTGGCGCCAATTCTTGGCTCTCGAAAGCTTCATCCTTTACTAACAACCTGTCTACATTTCAAGACCTTTTGTGTACGAACCGAGTTATCGCACCCAAGGAGACAGTACTTTCTGTCGAAAAACAAACATCGAATAAAGAGCAAACATTACGATTTGCTTTGCACTCGTAATATGGTTAGAAGTCGCTGGAAGATGACGAATACTAGGGTGGTTCCATGCCTACACAATAACCGCCTCTTATGTCAAAAGTATCGCAAAACAAGCGAAACATTTTTTTCCTCCACTCTTAGAACCTCAACATAGTGTGACTAATATTTCTTTCAACCGATTTCCAACCCAAAGCGTTTTTTTGGTATGCCATTTATCTTTTTATACCAAACTTCAATCAAAAAGCAATTCGTCAGAACTATCTTTGAGAGTATGGGAAATCTAACAGGTAAGAATCTGATCGACAAATTTTTTAAGAAAATTCAAGCGAGACTTTAGGCAAACCTGTCTAGAGATTTCTGGCACACCTCTGAATGAGTTTTTTTTCTATAACTTCTATGTTTTCGAATTTAATTATACACCACGCAATTCAATGAGTTCTTCAAGCTTAAATATCATTTTGCTGGTTCTTAGAGTGGACCAAAAGAAAAAACACGTTTGAGACACTCCGGAGGTTTAGCTTTGTTCTCGAACCCACCTAACATATAGACCAGCCAAAACCAGAATCCATCGAAAATGTGCGTCAATTTAACAAAAATGAGCTGAAATTTTCTCCAAGATACATGGAATCGGAATTCAACATTCCCGACATATCGAGTTATTGCTTTTCGGCTAAACATTCGGCGGACAAGGTCTTCTTCGAAGTAAACAGAGCCTTTTCAAAAGTCGTTCCACACTATCACTGAAATTTTGATCAAAAAAGGCATTTTAACCCTTAACCTGTCCACCTTATATGGCACCCAAAAAGGTGTCGCCCGGCATTCTAAAGGACATCCCTGCTAGCAAGCTAAAACACTCATTTGTTTTAACTCAGAAGGAGACTTTTTTTAAGACGGCAAATTCAAAGAAAATTTGGTTTTTAGTAGCCAATGTCCCTACCTATCGTAGTGTCAGTCCACACTCATCTTTTACTAAACCCAGAACTACTTCTGCTACTAACTACGCCTACTACTTCTTATACTCCCGCTACTATTCCTTCTACAACTTCCGCTACTACCTTTCCTACTAATACTATTACTCATTCTACTGCTTTTAATACTACTTCTACTTCTAATAGTAAATACTATTACATCTCCTTCTACTTTTTCTACTTCTTCTTAACTGGCCATAACAACCAGTTACCGGGTTAGGGCCTTATGTAAAGCTTTTCTCTAGGCGTCTCTGTTTTTGCCCGCGCCTTCTCCAATCGGTGATACCAAAGGTAGCTAGTGTGGTCCTTCCCGCAGGATCATGGTCTGTCCTTTCATCGCCTCCCTTCGACCCTCGCATTGAAGACCATTCTCGCAGGAGCTTCTTCTTCTACACCTGTTACTAGACACACTCCTACTTTCGCTCCTACTACAACTCTTTCCTCTACTACTACAAGTATTTCTATTATTTTTTTCTCTACTTCTATTTCTCCTACTACTACTGCTACAATTCTTTCCATTACTAATAACACTTCTTCTTTTACTATTCCTACTACTACTTCTCTTTGTACTTTTTCTATTGGTACTTCCTACACTCTTTTTTTACAACTCCTACTTGTACGTCTACTACTATTCCTGTTACTACAGCCGCTTCTATTTCTACTCCTGTCACTAGATATTCCACTACATTTACTCCACCTTTACTGCTGCTACTACTTTTTTCACTCTTTTTCTTTCTACTTCTCCTACTACTACTATGACTCCTTCAAGCGCTTGTACCACTACTTCTTTTAATGTTCCTACTACTATCTTTTTTACTAATATTAAAACTCGTTCCCCTGCACATAACATTTTTTCTTTTGCTAATCTTATTACAGCTTCTCCTACATTTACTACTATTAATAATGCTTCTACTACTATTATTCCTTCTAGTTCTCCTACTACTACTACAATTCTCCACTACTTCTTTTATTGTTCCTACTGCTCCTACTTTTCCTGCCAAAACTTCTTCTACAATATTTTTTTTACTATTCCTACTACTAATTGCACTACTACCTTTCGTACTAATACTATAACTCCTTCTACTGCTCGTACCCCTACTTCTTTTACTAAAGTAGTTATTCTTTATTATTACTTACTTTTACCATTTCTACTAGTACTACTTCTACTACTTTTTTAACAATTCCTACTACTATTTCTGCAAATCTATTTCTAGCACTCACGCAACCTTGCCGATTGTTTCAACGTCTTCTACTCTTCCTATTACTACTTCTGTTCCTGGACATACTAGCACTTGTACCGCTTCTACTACTATTTTTTATCCTACTACTTTTACTACTAAGTTGCGCTTCTATCAGATACTTTAGCTGCATTTGGTTACTAATTGATACTTAAGCGCTTTGCGGTGATTTCAAATGAAAAACAGAATTTCCACAAAGAAAAACTCCGTTTAAGTTAAAGTCGTTGGGCAGCTCAGCTGTTAGAAGGAGACAGAAACAGAATAAAAAGTGTCGAGCGATAGAGTAGAAGAAAAAGAAAAAAAGATACACTACTTGCAAACATTCGCAAGAAATACACCCAAAAAACACAAACAAACAGACGGACGGATGGACGGACGGACGTACGGACGGACGGACGGACGTACGGACGGACATATATAGAGAAGGACACACAAACATATGAACAAATTTTAAATAATAACAACCCAAAGGAAAACAACATTTGCAGATGATATTTTTCGTTTTTCGTTTTGGGGCGAGCACACACACACACACACACACACACACACACACACACACACACATATGTGTGTATATAGAAAAATAGCAGCACAACAACAACAACAACAATGCCAGAAACATGCAAACATAAACACAATCACACACACACACACACACACACACACATGCAACACACACACACACACATGCAACACACCCACAAAAATATATGCTACACATACGACAACGACGCACAGTGGGTCCAACTGACTTCTTTTTCGGCGAAAATCATAACTTTTGACAAAGTAAAGATATTTTCAAAATTGAAAATGTATAGAACAGAGAACTCCTTAAACTTCTGCGATACACTGCGATAAATAAGCTGTGTATGGAGCGAGCTCCAAAAAACGGTAGTTAAGTTCGATATTATATACTGCAAATGTCTTATCCTTGCATGTCATGAAAAAATTCCATTTTGTAAATTGTGCTTATTTTTCAACATATCGTCCTCGTCGAAAGTTTGTCTACCTGGCGAACATGTGTAGACTAGGATCAAAATAGACTGCAAACATCTTGCCAACTGATTTTCAAAATTTTAACGATTTATTAAGCAAAAGGCACATTTTATAGGTGCAAGAATAACCCTTTTGATGTATATAATAACGAACTTTCCTACCGTTTTTTGAAGCTACCTCTCTTCACACCATATTTATCGCAGTGTATTAAATTTTGAAAATATCTTTACTTCCTCAAAAGTTATGATTTGCGCCGAAAAAGAAGTCAGTTGGATCCACTGTGCGACGGCGCCCAGATCAAGTGATACACATTCAGGGTCCAAAAAACGGACGCTGGCCGTCGGCAGGGGGCGCCAGGGCAACAACAGCAAGGGTGGCCGCGGGGGGTGTTGTTGTTTGCGTTTGTGCTGGCAGCAGGGGACGCTACGTTTTATATTTACATGTCTTAAAATTTTAAAAAGGACACATTGGCGACCAGGCTAACGGGCAAAAGCGTCGACCGTTGGCGTTTTCCAAAAGAAAAGGACCTTGGCAGCTGTTTTGCATATGTGTGTGTGTGTGTGTGTGTGTGTGTGCTTTTGGGTGCAGTTTCGGCTATGTGTGTGTGTGTGTGGGTGTGTGGGTGTGTGTGGGTTGGGCAAGAAACTTTGCTCGTTGTTGTTATGTTTTGTGGTCCTTTTGGTGCTACGGTCCATGGTTCCGTTTCATTAGTTGGACTGTCGTGCCGTTTACCTTGGCGCTCTGGGGTTGTGCAACACACACACACACACACACCCACACACACACAGACATATGTGTGTGTGTGTGTTTGCGGCTCCGCTGAATGCCGAATTGGATTTATACGTGTATAATAAAAGTACTTGACGGGAGGGCCAAAACACTAAATGACTATAAAAAGCACTTTGAAGAGGGTCAAATGGAGATAAATTTGTACGCATATGTGTGCGAGTGTGACCGCACTCATATATGTATACAAATGCGAATGTTGTGTGTTTGTGTGCAGAAAGGATATTTGCTTGTGTCTAATGTGTTTTTATTTTCGTGCGCGTTTTCGTCTTACTTTTTACGATTTCGACGGTCACTTTGCAACAACAACAACAACGCAGAGCGAGTGTATTGGTAGAAAAGTGTTATGTGTGTGTGTGTGTGTGTGTGTGTGTGTGAGGCAACATTTTATGGCCAATGTTAAAGCTTTTGCGGCAAATAGCATTTTTTTTTTTGACGTCTGTCACTGCCGCTCCGACTTCTTAGCCTATTTGAATAGTCGTCTATGTTCATGTCCAGCCTCCACCCTTAGGGAGCGGATGTTGCAAACATGTAATATTGAAAATTGTGGCCAATAACTTATAGAGCTAAGTGTGCGCCTGAAATGCCAATAGCTATAGACTGAGCTTAACCCTACACAGCTGTAATACGATACTTTTGGGGCACTTCGAGTGTGCGAGCGCTCATCGATTTCTAATTGCAATCTGTCAATTATATGTGGAGAGAGTGAGAGAGTTATGGCCCAAAAGTTGCAGTCCCCGGCGTATTGTAGGCAGACGTCAATTTCTGGGCCCAACTCACAAATGGACAACGCGGCAAATTTTCCAAATTTTTATGGCTTATGAAAAAAAATACCAATAACAACAACACCAACTATACGGGCAATGGCCAATGCTTGTCCGTGTCTTTCACGGAAATTTGATATCCAAATGTCGAGCTCTGTGTGTGTGTGTGTGCCTGTGTGTGTGTGAAGGTCGCGCAACGCACAATTTTGATAGAAAAACATGATTAATTTTACCCTTGATTTTCCTTGTCTAGCAAAGTCTCGTGCTCGCTCTCTCTGCCTTTGTTATTTTAATCATTGCGTTGAAGTGAAAATAAAATCAATCATTTTCATTTTGCTCTTGGGTTTTTCTCGCCTGGAAAACTCAAATAGCTGCCTAATTGGGGTTTTGCCATTTGCCCTGTGCGCACTTTTCATCAAAATCATGACTTGGACTGGACATTTGACCGAGCGACCGAGACGTGTGCGAGCCCGACACTGACCAGTTTTCTTAAGCACCTCTTTAAGGGTCCGCAGCGTAGAAAAAGCTGCAGCAAACGTGTTACGCTTAACCGGTTTACGGACTGCGGGTCAGTTTGCTGCAGCATGGTTCATTTTAGCTTGAGATGAAAATCTTGCACTTTGGGTCACAAAAGTCGCAGCGCTTTAACAAGATTCTTTAGACCTTCGCCCAGCAACAGGGTGGGCTAACCTTACGTGTGTACTAATAGCCCAAGCTGAAGTCAAGATCTCGAAGTCTAGAGTTCAAATCGTTTGGGACGTGCTATTTGGAAGTCATTCTATCTAAAGCAACATGGTTCTATTGATGAAAAAGTCAAGTAGCTATGATTATTGTACTAAAGTAAGCCACATATCATTATTTTGGAATCCCCAATAGCGCCATGTGAGAGTCAGCTTAAAAGTAATCTCTGCTTTTTGTACTTCGCTGCTTATTTGGGATTCAAATATCCGATATTCCTTCCTATTCGTTAAGACTTCCTCTTCTCTTAATCGCAGGATCTATCACAATATTTCTACAAAACTGATTCTTGCACTTATTGATTCTGCTAATGTTGCATTTCCTAAAACTCGTAGAGCTACCCGCCATTTTCGTTTGTACAAACACAAGTTTGTAGCTCGAATTTTGCTTCACACGATACACCTTCTAATTACATCTAATTATATCATCTTCTTCTTTTAGTAGTGTGGTTTCTTCTATCTATTGTGTCTTTCTGCTCATCATTCATCTGTGGCTACTTTCGTGCAGTAAGTCGGTATCTATCTGTTATATCTATTGTCGTCGATATTCGACACTCTCATAACAGCTGATTACGAAGAGAAGAAAAGAAAACACGAAATAACAACTTTTCTGTTTTCAATGTATTTTATTGTTGTTATTTTTTTTAATGTATGCAGTACATTTCGTACTTCAAATCAATTTTTACTCGCCTGAAACGCAACATATCCAGTTGAAACTTATATTCTGCAAACCGCAAGCATTTTATCTTTCGAATGGCATTGGTCTTACCTGAAAACGTTGCGTTATTGTAAAGTAATCGGTACCCCACTAAATATTCGTTTAGCGTATTTATATAATACTGTGAGCAAAAAATTCCGGGAAATTTGAATTTAATTGACAATAAAGCAGTTCCTCTACCGCGAGATTCAGGGCATTTGGCGTGGTAAGAGCCGCATCTGTATTGCAGAGTTCCGCAGCTCGTTTATTTTTTTATTGAAGAGTTAAGAGTGGTCTTTGTAAAGCTGGCCATCACAGCAGAGTTTCATATAGGAGAATGGGTCTTATTACTGCCATGTAAAGCCATAGAAATATTTTAAGAGACATGCCCATTATAGGCATGGTTATTTTTTGGTGCTGTCTAGTACTATCCCCAAATATTCTGTACTTTTACTGAATGAATAGGATTTCTCTAACTGCAAGAAGTTTTTAAGCCCCACTTTTACAAAAGTTATAAAAAAAGTCAAACTGTTATTAATGATGATCATCAGTGTTTCTTGGTTTCAGAGTGGTTAGATGATAAGGGTAACCACACTTTCTTTATTCTACGGATATTACTTTTTCTGAGTGGTTCCGAAGAAAGCAACGTGATTTGAAAAATTTACCGGTTCACTTCTGTGAAAGCAACCGAAATTTTGTTTCAACCTCATATATACTCAAAGGGTCAAAATAAAGGCTCAGGGTTAAGGGACCACAGCAGCAGTTTGAAGTATTTAAACTGCAAGCGTTAAGTCTTAATTTAAAATCACGGTTTTTCAACATTTCATTTATGTACCAAGATTTTTAGTGTAAGTTTCACTCTATCTATAATTTATTGGCACTAACGTTCTTTTTAACTTAAAATGTGCATAACTCGAAAACTAAAAGATATGCAGCGCAAAGAAACTAAGTTCTAAATTGCTGAAATTAATACATTTAAATGAATATCAGAATTGAGAGAGAATATATTTTCCCGAAACTTTAATCGGCCGTAATTCGAAAAGCGAAAAAAAACGTAATTTGGTATCACTAATTTTTCAACTCCAAATTGCGATATTTCGGAAACTAGAAGAGATGCTGCACAAAAAAGTAGAGTATTGAATATATCTATTTTTATTTTAAGCAGCTTTAACTCGAAAATAAGCGTAATTTCGAATAACTTTTTGTTTTCAATACATTAAAGAAAAACGTCCATTGATGAATTAAGTTTTTCTCTCTGCAATACACTTGAATCTTGGAATCCGCAGGTTTTTTGTCAGAAATCATATTCAGCTTTAATAATTATAAATAGTTGTTTGTTATTATTTTTACAATACAACTAATTTTTACCGTGGTTTTTTGTTGCAGTACCAATAAAGAACAGTTGGATCATTTTTTTGTTTAATAGAACAAAACAGTCGATTATTTGAAAAAATAAAAATAAAACGTATGCAATATGTCTAGGTAAGACAGAACCTCAATGGACCATGGTCGTTAGCATATGACCAAAACTATCCTATGCTATCATCTACACTGTACAAAGTTCCAAAGCTACTTTGTGCTCAGTGTACTCATTTCACTATTCTACTTAAGAAGATCGAAGTAGAATGGATATCAATAATAATAAGTAAGTTCGCTTTTTTTAATATATCTATATCTTATTCCTTAAGCATAGACTACAAATTCCTCATGTACATTTTAGGCTTATTAAGATAAAGTTCATTCTAATACATCGTTTTATATTTTAAATGGATTTACGCATATTGTTCTCTAATTATGATAGAAGCAATATTACTTATTAGTTTCCTTAACTTTCTTTCTAAGTTTTTTAAAGTGCAGCACTTGTAATAGGAATGTCTACAAGTTTTTGGCATTTTTTTTTTGGGAAGTAATAGAGGCATTTTTTTCAAACTTGAGCTGCAGCATTCAATAGCAGCTAGTGAAAGTTTAACGTTTATTTCGGTCAAAATAACATGCTGGTTTCTGAGTTATGAATAGCACAATTTTGTGCCCATATTACCTTTGTTGCTATTCAGCTTAGGAACCTTATGTAAACTCAGTTGTAAGCATGTATGAGTGAATAATTGGCTTTATTGCCGCACTTCTAATAGCCCGACGGTTTTTTGGTCTACATTTGACAAGGAGCATGTTTTTACAACAACTTAACGGATTATACTTATTGAGTTATGGATGGCACAAAAGTTGAAACACAAAATCCTTATGAACTTAACATATGAACTATGTGCAAACATATGCCTTCATTAGAGCTCAAAATTGATTTTGAAACAAACGATTTGCAATAGGATAACCGAAGTACAAAGAGCTGCAAAAGTTGGTTCAGCGCAGCACTCGAACCAGCGTGTGAACCGAACCGAAGCAGCCAAATACATCCGCGATCCTAAACTCACAGGACAGTTCCTGACACACTCTCGCCGTTGTTACCTATCCGAAAGAAGATGCAGGACTGCCGCTGATCTTTACATACAGCTGACAACATGTTTTACACTCGCGTTCAAAATATTGTTACACTTTGCTTTTAGGAGGTCAACAAAAGGTAAACTCCCCGTTCTGATCAGAATTCTATGCGAACCAATAGAAAGCGTCTTCACGCATATCTAGGGGTTGTTCACGATCTTTTGTTGGAAATTCCACCCCAAACAGTCGAGAGCGCAATAATTTCGAAGGAACAAAAAGAGAGAGCGGTACTTCGAGGGAGGAAATCGCTAACAGCTGTAGTGCTGCGAAAAAATTTGCTGTACAACAAACAATTTAAAAGTATTATTTTTTTAAATATAACCGTTGTACACATTATTTGTATCCAGCTATAGTTTTTGCTGCTAAAAATGAGTAGAGAACACTTCGTTTACAGATCGCCGCAAACACACATAGTATTTTATGGAATGCAGTTGGAACTCTCGTTTGGTATTAATTTGGTTTGTTTAGGCATTGGATAAGATGGTTCGTTTAGAAGACATCATAAAACAATACAAACAAGATCAAAAGTCGCGAAAACTACGAAACTTTTACCAAACAGTCCAATCTAATATGCTCATAAGGAACACCAACGGACTCTTGCTCCCGGTTAGGCTATTTGCGGGGTGGAGGTTCTAGAAAGTTTAGATTGTACCATCTACTACCTTTGGATCACTATTTCTCAACTTTTTATGAAGCAGGAACCCTGCGCGTCCCCACTGTTGACTTATTGACCTTTCGCGAGCCACCAAATACATCCAAGTTGAGAAACCGCGAGAACCGATATTTCAAGTTTTTTCTTGACAATATCGTTTTGCTAAGATAATCGAAGTGTACTTAAGATTCCCTAGTTATCGGAAGCTATAATACGATTTGCATAACTTACTTATAAATAGCTATCAGCTTATGAGGTTTGTTTTTTATAATTATATTTCAGCTACATAGAATATGCCCATCGAAATAACCATTTTCAATAAGCAAAGTTGTGCAAAGAACCTTTTTTTTCCAAAAATTGTTACATTTCTTTATTATTAATGCATGCGAACAGCCTGTCTGTAGCAGTTTCTTTATATTAGTTGTTCATAAACAAAGTATTAATATTTTCATAAGATTATGTATTTTTTGCCGTTTTTGAGCTAACAACCTCTTTTTATTCCAAAACTTTATGCAAATAAACTTTTTTTTATACCAATACTTTAGGCAAATAACCTATTTTTACGATTTATAAAAGTAAAATGTTAATATTTTATCAAAATAAAGGGCTCTATTTTAGTTTCGTTTGTTATAAGTGTTTTGTTTATACAGCGCAATATTTTGCAGCTTACGAGTTCGGTACTAATTACTTCTCCATTTCGCTATCGAATTTGCTCAAATGGGTATTGAAATACTAATAATGTTCGCAAAGAATCAAATTATCGAATCCAAAAATAACCCATTGCAATTTTTTTTTGTATTTTTTGATTTAATGCGTTTGGCTTAAAAAAAGAGGATAATTTTCAATTTGCGAAAAAAAAAATTGATCTCATTGCCCTATAACTTGCAATTGAATCAAATTAGACCAAAATTATCCGAGAAACGGTGCTAGTAAATCCAAAATGGTTTCCAGATTCAAATTTACATCAGGCCGTAACCCGATAATGGGTTCTTATGGCCGGTTAAGAAGAAGAATATTATCAAATAAGTTTGTCGAATGATTTCGCAAATTGCATTTGTATACGAAAAATTGCTTTTAGGAGCACCCTTTGAAGGCATGAAGTCACTGACAGCCCCGAAATGATGAAACAAAAGCAACGGCTCTTGAGCCTTCTCATTACATATGAAATTCCACGAACGGTTCCGGTGGAAGGTCGAACTGTGAATTTACTAGTCACACTGATAAGACTCAAGGCTTTATTCTGAAGGGCGTGGAACTGTCTTCGGTTCGACCTTACGATGATTCCTCAAAGCCGTATGCCATTTTCGAAGCTTTCAATGGTTTAGCGAATGTCCAGTGCAGCTTGCTTGCCACCTGTGACGTCAGTGTGCCTGCTAAAGATTGTTGGACTCAAACAGCCTGAGCATTTTTTTTCTCACTCTCAAGACTTAGAAGCTCCAATAGTAGATTTGATGCCTTGTTCCTGCGTGCTGATCGCCTTTTGTGGGGCCAAGGAATACAAATGCGAGGCACATTCTTTAACCCTAGAACGTCAGCCTTCGTCAAAATGACTACGCACGCCATATGACGTTAGTGTACAGAAAAAAAGGATGAACGAGTCCAACTTTTGCATTTACATTTGCATCTTAGGCATACTTAAAATAACTGCAAGCGCTGCCTCTCTGAAACTTTGAATTTGCATTTCTTTCCTTGGAAAAACTTGTTTTGGGGGTCAAAATAAGATTCTCGAAAATTTGATCTGGCATCAAAATCAATGAAACGAATTAAGTTTGAAAGGGAAGAAGAAACTGAGTAGATATGTAGTTAGAAGAGTATTCGCTCAAAAACGATATTGAAAGCAATTCAGTGGTTAAGGATACCTATAAATATTTTAATACCCTAAAATAGATATTATCAGCAAGGACAAAAACAATAAAATAACTCTAAAAAAGAGTTAATCTTTTGGTACAGTTTTATGTTTAATATTTTTAATGGCATTTGAGAAATGATGTGAGAAACTTGCGTCTGCAACTTGAGTGTGGAGAGGGGGCTTAAGGGGGGTCTAATGTCTAGACATAACACAAAGAATTTTAAATATCTGTTCGTGATTTGTTTAGAATACTTTTCAGGCTTATGCACATACCTCACACACACACACATTTAGTATATAGAAGTCTATATATGTATATTTAAATCATTCTCGAGTGGTCTCAAATTAATTTACACCCAAAAACACATACGCACACACACACACACACACTCATGTGTGTGAACTGAATACTGAATGGGTTGTCACATAACGGTTGACAGCAACGAAGGACGACAACAATTAGAAGCTAGCCAACGAATACAAAAGATGCCGTCGGCCTTACTCATATTACCCAAGCTCTGCTTCTTCTTCTGCTTTTTTGCCCATTTTTGCGTGCAACACTCATACACACACGGACACATACCCGGATAGGACATGGCTGCCATGAAATGCGCTCCTTGCCAGAGAACAAAAGGTTAAATTCGCTTTCAAATGGTCAGAATCTTTTAATGAGATGGGTTTTAAGGTGGGTTTACTACGTTATAATGGCGTACAGGCAGGCGCACTGCCAGCCGGGTGGGCGAGCTCCAGCCAAGGACAGCAATGGACCAGCACAATACCATGTGTGTGCGTGTGTGTTCGCGTGTGTGTGCGGCTCGGCTATCCATTGAAAAGGGTTATTGCTGCCGGCAAGCAAACACCACCGGCTTCTAGTATAACCGACTGCCAACGGACCATCCAGCCGTAAATCCACCCGCTGCCGCCATTACGGCAAACATCTATGTGTTTATTTCTCTTGTTTTTTCTCTATGTGTGCGTGTGCGTGTGTGTGGGCCTGTAGGTTTTCCATGGCTTTTGCAACCACTGCCCAGTGCTATATAAATTTCAAGATGTCCGTCCGGCCACTTATGAAACGCATTGAATATACTTCCACCAAATGCATGGGAATTCTTAGAGCACGCCTAAGAGCGCTGGCCAAGAAACATACATAGATTGCCTTATGATATTCATTGTCTATATTTTCCTGGTCCCTAAACCCAAGCAATTTTAGACATTATCTGTATACGAGGTTCCCTTTTATGTATCGGCAAATCTCTTTTAGCCGAATTTCAACCCAAAGCAGTATTTCCGTATGCCAGATGTATATATTTTTTTTTTAGCGAATTTCAGAATTTGCCAGCACTATCTTTGAGAGTTTGGAATCAGTAAGCATCTGATCGAAGCATTTTTAGGGACGGACTTTTCAAAGAATTGTTAGAAAAGCTTCTAGTCTCTAACCTGATTTATCTCTGTTAGTCGCTCATCTCTCCCTATCAGCATGGCTTCACAAAATGTCGTTCAACTACTACAAATCTCCTAGAGTTTACGTCCTTTACTTTTAACGGTTTTTCTAATGAATCCCAAACTGATGTCATATATACCGACTTTAGTAAGGCTTTTGATTCTGTAAACTATAAACTTTTCATTTTGAAGATTGGGCTTGTGGGTCTTCCGCCAAAGTTTCTTAGATGGGTAGCTTCGTACCTTTCAGACAGGACACAAAAAGTTATCTTTAAGTCCGCTTTTTCCATAAAAGTCTATGTATCGTCGGGTGTCCCACGAGGAATTCAACTAGGGCCCTTGTTTTTAACTCTTTTTATCAATCATCTTCCCAACGTGATTTCTCATGCTCGTGTTCTCATGTTTGCCGACGATGTAAAACTATGCTTTTCATTCAATGATCCAACGTAGTATCTTTTAATGCAGGATGATTTGAACTCCCTTCAAAATTGGTGCTCTTTCAATCACTTGAATTTAAATCTTTCCAAGTGTATGGCTTATGGCTTTTCATTGGCATAAACCACATTTATTTAGTTATTTTATTAATGGTACTCCTTTGGTACGTATCTCATTGGTTACCGATTTAGGTGTTACATTAGATCCCAAACATTGCTGTAACTCCCATGTATCCATCATGGTTAACAAGGCTAGGAGGAGTCTCGGCTACATCAAACGATGGTCTAAGGAACTCTATATACTGCCCTTGTTCGCCCAGTGCTTGGGTATTGCTCCTGCGTTTAGTGCCCCCAGTACAAACACCATCAATCTCGAATTGAATCTGTGCAGAAACAATTTCTGCTCTTTACTTAAATTGGGATCCCAACATCCATTTGCCTTCTTACGCTAGTAGACTTCTCCTTATTGATCTTCCTTCTACTTTGCTGCATAGCCTAATTTGTGGGTACATAGATTCACCCTACTTGCTTAGCCAACTAAGGTTCAATGTACCAAATCGCTGAACAAGGAATTTTTTACCCTTATATTCGAATAGGTGCACAAGTAACTACGCCTCAAATGAGCCGTTACGAGTAATGTGTTCTAATTTTAATGATCTTGGTAGTATTCTCTCAACGGAACTTATTCCTTCTTGGTAATTAAAACGAACTTACAGCATCTTAGAACCTGTAATAATCTCTGACCACTCTGGCTCTGGGTAGGGGTATAGCTGGCCTGCGGGCAAATAAAACTCCCCCAACGGGTTGGTGGCAATATTATTGTTTTGATTTATTTCTGGTTTATTTTATGTTAATTTAACTTTGTTATATATTTACATCTAATTGTATATATCTTTAATCAACCATTTTGTTATTGTTGTGTTGATCTTAAATAAATAAATAAAATAGACCAAACCGTCTAGAGATTTCCAGCACATTTGTGATTGTTTTTAAAATTATTCTTTACGGCGGTACCCCCAAAATAGTCCTTACAAAATCCGTAAGTTTCATATTCCCTAGCGAGTGGAAGCGTTCATTCGTTGAGCAATGAAAAAGTTCCGTCAGATGATGTCGGTTACTACCGAGGTATTGGGAAACTAGCTTTTATTCCTAAACTTGTAGAGAGCTGAAATGCTCAATATAGTCATTGATTACGCCTTATTAGGACGGCTTCATTAAAGGCAGATCAGTGAACACGGATCTTTGGGAGTTTTCAGCCAATATCGATGAGTGTTTTTTATCTCACGGATTTGAGTAAAGCGATTGTGTAAAACATGATTTGGTGCCAGGATATCTGAACTCTTTAGTACTCTGATTCAAGTCTTACTCGGAGCGTAGAGCTCAACAGGTGCATGATTCAACATGATCAATGTCACCAATACTGTATAGGCGTTGATCGAAAATCCTGTTATATGCTGACGATGAAGGAAAGATGAATCACTTAATGAATTTCCTTCCGCCTAAGGATTATTTCCTAAGCCCGAAAATTCGACGTTCTGAGGGATCAAAAAGCTTTTTGTGGGAGCTCATCTGATGAAGGATGATGATACATTTTTGTCGGCCGGTTTTCCTAGCTTTTCCACGTTTCTTCAATGGTATGGCAGGTTCATGTCCAGTAGGAACAGTATTACGAATACAAATACGAATAGGAAAAGGAATATGAATAGGATGGGGAATAGGAAAAGGAATAGAAAGGGAAAGAGAAAGAACGGGAACGGTAAGCGAAATTTGAAGAGGAAAAGAAATATTTTTTCGCTTTCGGAGCGAGCTGACGGCGGAGCCCTCTTGACTGTTATATAAAAATGTTCATTTCGGTGCGAAAGTCTAAAACTAGCTAACTGCTGGATCGATTGACGACAAACTTGTGACTGTGGAATGATTTAGCGAAGGTTAAATCTCAATAGGTGGCGTAGTAATACCAATATCTTAATGACACTGATTTGCCAATCATGGGGCATGCTAGCCTGTTCTGCAAAAGAGCTGGAGCATCCACACTTCCAATTTTAAGCTACCACTTCTAAGCCCGGGTTTTGTCATGGCTGCGCGGCGGTATTTCCACGCTATCATCTATAATTTGAAACGTCGGTGGCAGTATTATATCAGGTAACGCTCGACTGAAAAAATGTCTGTGTCACAAGCTTAGTTGGCCCTCAGCATCTCCATGGGTCAGAGGGGGAGCAGGGTTAAAAAGCTCTTTCTTTTCGATCAGAATAGATGATCATATGTATCAGTTGTATTGGAGGACGAAAAAGAAAGGAAAAGCAAATCATCAATGAATGAATTGGACAAAAATAAACGAAGAGTTAAATTAGTTCATGGTTGGTTTCATTATTGGCATTGGTAATGATGATGATGATATGGATAAAAGATTTTCTTTTGAATCTCAACATAACCCTAAACCGCCTAGTAGAGGAAGCTATATGCTCAAAAGGTTCTAGTAGCGCAGAAGATCGATTGAGGAATGTGTTTTGTAAAGCATTTGGTAAGATAAGAGAGACAAATCCGAAACACTACTTACGGAACCGCAAATGATGAAATGAACTGGAAATTGTATGGGATCATTGTGAACATCCTTTTCATTGGCACAACCACATCATCCTTGACTCCACTTTTTCAAAATCAATAGAAGATTCTCTAGACGAGTTATCCCATGTTGGAAAGTCACAATGATGATAACAGTGAACACTATGAAATACAGAAGTACTAAGTATCGATAATAGTTGCACTCAGCATATGTTGGATTTCCGTAGTTTTCCGGGTTTTTCTAAAATTCTACTGTTGCAACTTACATGTTTTCCTATTTCGCCTCCTCCAATTTAGTTCTTAGCAAATCACCTCTTCTTCATGAAAGTCGGCCTAATCTATGGTGCTCCTTACGACTGGATGATCATGCTCATCTGGGGGGCATGGGTTTTATTAGGACAGGTTACAGGGATCAACCCGTAACCCGGTAACTGGCCATAGCCAGTCAAAAGGAAGATCAAGCGCGTTTCAAGAATATACAAATAGACTTTGATCGCGTGCCCGTAAACATTTGTTTGAGCGTGAACGTATATTAAGTTATTTGCTCTCAAAGCAGAATGTAACGATAAACTGTGACGATAAGAAAGACGCTGGCGGTTAGGGTAGTATTAAGCATTGTCGATCCACTAGGACCGAGCACAGCACAAGATTTAGCCATAGCATCATGACTTTCGCTATAAATTTTATGTATTTATAATGTACATAGACACAGTACATATTTGTACCACTTATGTATATACAAACGACTGACCGCTGCAAATTCAGGACAGTTATCACAGTTATTGAGGGTTGATTGCTAAACTTTATAATGAGAGCAGAAACTACACGCGTGCCTCAAAATATTTACACACAACGCTGCGAGCGCTGTGTCCTGTGCCTGATGTCCGTTGGTCTGCTGCCCGTTGCTCCTGGATCGGTCGTCCGGTCAGCTACAAAGTTGGCCTTTGGTAATTTGTTGAGCTTTTGTTGCAAGGGACGTTTTGCTGTGCCGGCCGTATCATCCCTTATAGAACTCGTTTACCCAGTTGGGGCTGCGGCTGGTTACTGACAGCCGGATCGGGTCCGAAGCCGAACCACAGCAACTGGGCTGGCAACTCGGAAATGTTGTAAAACATAGGCTGCCTCAGCTGGCAGCAACTGACAGCGACAATGTGCCTCGTCTGGGCAGGCACGCACGCACGCAAAGATTAAAGGTTAGCACTCACGACCTTGCCTCAAAAACGAGGCAAGCTCGACAGTCTGGCAAGCAGCTTGTGGCATGTACGTGCGCTCGTTCTTGCCGCCTCTAAGCCGGGCCAATCCATTAGGCAGAATCGTAAATCATAAATGAGTTGCATAAAAGCTAACAAATTTTTTTAAATGTTTTTGATTTCGCAACCGCGAATTCAGTGTTTTGGGCAAATAAAGTCTTTTGGGCGCCGCGACTTATGCAACAGAAAGTTGCAGAGAAATATATCGAAGATTGATTCTGGCACGATTTGGCAGCGGTTCAACGGCTTTGGTTCGAAATGGAATGGAATGCCGGGTTTTGTCTTCTTGAAACGCTCTCCTGTAAAATTATGTTTTTTAACACATCGATGCACATTCCTTACATATTCGCTAGTAATTGTGGCATAGAAAGCTGGGCGATTTGGAGCTAGATTCAAGCAAGTTGCGAATTTCGAATAAATTTACAGATTAAAACTTATTTTTGAGCACAAATTTACACTAGCCGACAAAAGAAATGCTCGCATACACCCTTTACGGTTAAATTTGGAACGCTGAATAGGATAACTCGATATGATTTAAGCGAAAAGCTGAAGAGGTTTCTAGAAAAATAAGTTTCGATTTCGCTGAAATTCTTAAAATACAGTTGAGTACTTGGTAAGCAAGAGTCACTCTATGTTGCTCTCTAGTTCGTACAAGAACTTCTAACAAATGTGCACACCTAAGGTAGCACACAGTTAGTTTCTCCTAAAACGTTCTTCGTGGAACTTTATACTAAGTCATAGACCCCCTCGATCGCAAAAAGCTAACTACACCACTAAAGGGATTGCTCAAAAATGAGATGAGAATGAATCTGAGATTTTAGGTTCTGTTAAATAAAAGAATTTCATGCCCAAGCTCGGATCTAATTTGCAGGTTTTCAGATAGAAGTGAGCCAATGACCTGCCAAATCGTGCTGCATTGGCAGGATCCTCCGATTGTCAGTGGGACCAATTTTCATAGAATACAGAGCGGTTACTAGGTCCAGCAATGCACGGCTCAAACGAATCAATTATAGTCTATGGAGATAATATGTAAAGGAATCGCCAGGATAGAGCAGGTCATTGTACGCGACATTGGTCCTACCAGATGTAGGTCCTCGAACCATGAAGCATCGAGTTTGGGTTGAGGTGAATGGAAACGATTTACCGAGATTGACATATTATTTATTCATCTGGTGTTTGTCGTAAAATATCCACTTCTCCCCTTCTGTCACAATCTGACACATTAAACCCTTTTTCCTCAGCTGCTTTCATGTGTACAAAACGTCCTTCAACGTTTCCCGGTTTGAGTTTATAATACACAAGAAAATTGATCTTGTTTTTATTTTTATCATTTCCAGGATTTCGAGTCACTTTGAAATATTTCGAAAGCTCCCCTTTCGTTTGACTCTCATTACACCATGCAACAAATTTGATCTCGATGAAAGGCCTATTGGTAAGATATACCTTTTGAGGTAAATTTGGAGTCGCTGATTTCGAATACGGAAATCGTTTTTGATTTTCGAGCAGCATTTTCGAATTATGGCTATTTGAAAAAATTCGAGATTTCGTAAATGGCGACGTCAGCAAATCTCATATTAATCGGGAGGCTTACTGCCGAACGAGATGAACAATAACTTGAATTAAAGGTGTTTAAATGTTGCTTCATTGATTTTAAGACAGTTTTGGTCTATCTTATCTCGACACTAAATAAAAAAATAAAAAAAAGAGTTTGAGTTTTTTTCGTTGTAACTCTTAATCGAATCAAGGTAGACCAAAACTTTCTGAAACAGCTTAAATCAATAGTTTGTAACTAATCAATTCCAAATATAGTTCATCTCGATCGGTAGTAAGGTTTCCGAGATATATAAGATGAAGCTGACTTTCGAAATCTCGAATTTTTCGATATGAATTTGAAATTAGCGTCCGATTTTGCTCAAAATAGTTTTGAAATATTCGAAAAGAATTAATTTATCCAATACAAAGGGAATATGTGAGAAACCGCTTGTACCATAGTTTTTAATTTTATTACTTTAAAATTTAAAAAAAATTCGAATTTCGAATAAAAAATTCGCAATCGAATCAAGGTAGACCAAAACTGTCCGGCAACCATTGAATCGTCATTAAATTGTCTCTAATTTGACGTACAGTTTACACAGTTTCGAAAACGGTGCTAGAAAATCCAAAATAGTTTCCGGATTCGAAATCAGCGACCCAAAATTTACTGGAAATGGTATGTCTTAGACACAGGTTTTCTTTTGTTGCATAGTGTTATCTATGACTTATTGCTTTAAGTCTTTGTTTTAGTATAATTTGGCTCTATAGAGCAAATCGTATTTTCAACACTAGAATCACCATCTCCATCGAGTCCATTCTCTACATGATGATGAAAAAAGTATGCCTTTCTCCTAACTTAAGTGAATTTGGTTCTATAATTTGGTCGAAATCATACCGAAACCCACATGACATACCCAGCCGAGCCGATAGTCTCCTAAGGCTCCCTTAAATTAAGTATCACTAAGAAAGTGCATGTCGCTCATTTGACACTATGAGGGATTGGGGGCACAGGGACAAGCTAGTACGACACAACCAAAGCGTTCCTGGGACACTACTCACAAAATCGTGGCAGCTCGTACCGCTTCAGTAAGAAATGGCTCATTTGAGTCGTGATCGGATTTTAACATGTCTCCATGATGTCAGTTTGCAGAATCGTTGTGTCTGTCACACAAAGGTTTAGTTGAAAGGTTAATTTCCTTATCCTCGTAGCGCTGAATCTTGGCGTTCTTCTGATCTCTTGTTTGTCTATTACCAGTCGGTTGCTCTGCAGCGTATTCTGGTTCCAGACGGACGGACGCTCCATATGGAGTGCAGCTGCTTTGGACGAGCAAGAATAGATTGTTAAACCAGGTAGATACGTTTTTAACTAGTTCAATGAACTTGAGCTGAACTTTGAAAGTTTGCCCCATAACTACTTATGTTTTCGTCGGATTTTACCTATCTCAAGTATTGGATATAGAGAGCCTACCTGCAAGTCCCATTCCAAACTAAGCAATGTTGACGTTGTGTTTTTGGGCAACTTCCGTTTGAGAAATGAATCCAGGATATTTCAATGAGGGTTGCATTCCGATTTCAAATTGTTTGCCAAGAAGAAACTAGATTCCGTTAAGAGTTCAGTTTAGTTCATTTGTGCAGCATTGCAGGATTTTGCACTGATGGACACCGCTTTGATTTTAGCCGACTCGTCTGGTGTTCAGTAAGGTTGCACATGCTTTACTTTTCGCTACGTGACATAAACACAAACACGATACTTTCTCGTACATCACATAACTATGACTTATGCTTTAAAATAAATGCAGTATTAATTTTGGTTCGAAAATGTTATGTAAAATATATTCAAGACGCTTTTTTTTGTGCCTGTTTAAATTTCCATGTAAGTATTTGCATATGGCGGCGAGTGGTCCCATGTGTGTGTGTGTGTGTGTAAATGTGGGGGTACGCATATAACCTAGTCAAATAAAACACTTTCCAAAATTTGACTTTGGGCAGAAACCGCATTCATTACTCTTAGCCGCCAAAAGGAAAGTAAAGTAAAGTAAGAGCGAGGCACGGGATGAACGGTTTTAAGGAACCCTTGCTGGAATTTACCGTTTTTAATCTCATTTCAAAAGTCCTTTCCAAGCTAACACATACGCACACACACACAAACGCTGCGCGTGTGACCATGTGTCTGTCTGTGTGTGTGTGTGTGTGTGTGTGTGTGTGTGTGTGCATATGGTGTAAATATGAGTATTGGTCTAAGTTGGCTAGTGTCAGATGGAAAAATAAGTTCTGGTCGAGGGCTCACTGGGTTGCGGTGTATGCATATGTGTGTGTGTGTGTGTGTGTGTGGGGTCGCGGGCCATGAGATTGAAAATGATGGTCCGACAGATTTTGAAAATTGCCAGCCAACCGGCAGCCGGCGGCGTCAACGGCAACACAAGTAGCTACAGGGTAGGACACAGGACATCGACCACAAGCAACGACCAAGACCACGACCACGACCAGCATCAGAGGACCAGGACCATGAGCAGTTGTTGGCGTTGACTAGAGCAATGGCGTCGGCAAGTTTTGTTTGGGGCTGGAGGGCGGCGCAGTCGACCGCAGACCTGAGCCTTGAGCTGGGTAAATATTTGTGGTTTCCGAAAGGATACTTTTAGCTATGCGTAAATTCAAAAAGGCAAATTGGCAACTTCTGTGCTGCCTCCACACGACACACTCGACTCGCTGCTCCACTGCCACTGCCACAGCCAGTTGCTGCCAGTCGCCTGCTGCTTGGGTTCATTTGCTAGCCAGAGCAACTGCCTCACTATTTGTTCGTGTCCGTGTGTGTGTATGTGTGTGCGAGAAGATACATATCTCCTGGCGTTACGTCAAAAACACAAACAAACACATATGGGGCTGCCCCTGCGGCGCTCTGTGCCAGACCAACACACACACACATACTTAGACATGGCTTCGTGCTTGGACTGATTTCTAGCAGATTGAATATGCCCAAAACATGCTGCACAGCCAGGTCTTAAGCTACACCCACAACCCGCCTATTTGCTTCTGCCCGTTGGTGATTTCATTAAGACGGTGACCAAATAAATTTATTAATCCTAAGGCTAATAAATAGTGTGACATTAGAACACAGCGAACCGCAACGCATATGTAAACCGGTTCGTCGAGCCAACGTACCCGTGTGTGCCCCTAGGGTGGCTGTTGTTCCGTTTGTTTCGGTTGAAAAAGGGCAAAATTTGCTGCCATTTCGCAGCATCTTTATGATGCTTGGACAGCATCAGTGCAGGCTGACCGCTCGACCCGTGCGGGTCAGCTCTGGGTGCAAATCAATTGACCTCAAAAAAGAGATGCTGCAAAAAACGTGTTTTTTTAGCTTAATTTTGAGTTAGGGTTTTCGGTCGTTCAGTTTGACCCCGGTCCATGTGGGCTAATGACTGTTGTTTAACACAATTAATGTTCTTCTTTTTTTCATTTGTAGCAACGCATCCCCTTTTAATAGCGTTATGTCAACCAATCACAAATTGTAACCAGCCTACTCCCTAGCCAGGTTCAAAGTACGCTCCAAGTCCAATTGCGCTCGTGCGATGTCACATGGCGTCGAGCAACAGTCAAATGTAACGGGTCCTGAAACCGTTAAGCGCCGTCTTCGCTCTGAGTCTGAGGTGGCTAAAATGTGGCATCACTTTGAGCCCATACGCAGAACTCGCCGTGTACTGAATCTGGACGAGCTTCAAGTAAGTGCAGCCATTGAGATGCCAACAAGTGCGTGTAGTTAGCAACGCTGAGAATTTCATTAGAGCATTAGAAGCCCATAAACAAAGCGGTCGACACACAAACAGAAAAGTGTTAGCATTTGAAATTGGGCAACACTTGAACGTGCTACAATGTAACATGGCAACTCTTTCGAGCTAGAGAGCAGCGAGCAGCGATTACTGACATCATGGTCCAAGCAATAGACACGAATATACTGAATAAATTTTTGAGAAAAGTAATATAAAATGAAGGCCTGCCTACAAGCTAAAAGCCGAAAAATGCGACTCTTAACTTTTAATTAAAAGATGGCATCAGAAACGGGCCGAAAATTGGACTGTTAGCAAATCTGGTCTAGTTATAGCACACCACAGTGCCAGATGTTCTGGAACTGACACCTTGTGCCACACACACAAAATCTCATCCCAATTCTAAGTAAGACCGGACTGATTCTTTTCTCTCGTTAGTAATTTGAAGTTTCTTGCGGTAATCCCTGATTCTAAGCTGGTCTAGTGAGCGCACAAAGGACGAAAGACTAAATGTACGCTCAGAGCATGCTAGCAATTCTTCTGATTTCACTGCAGAGGCACTTCTGCTTGGGATCGCATATGCCCTTAATACATTGCTAAAGTAAGATAACGTGAACGAACGTGTTGTACCCATAGGAAGTTCGGACCAAAGCTACGTGTTGCGTTTTCCTCACGAGAGAGCTGGACCGGTCCATAATAGTCCACCATCTATAGCTTTTATACTGATGCAGCTTTGTGTCGTGATGAAAATTCGAAACTACTCATGAGCGATAGGCAGTTTTCTATTTGCAGCTAAGCAAAAATTCAGTGTGGTACCGATTACTTAGCCATTACATAACGTTTTCGGGTGAAACCCCTGCCGTTCGAAAAATAAAATGCTTGCGGATTGCAGAATCTAAGTTTCAACCGGATATGTTCCATTTTAGTCGGGTAAAAAAAGATTTGAAGTACAAAATGTACTGTATACGTTAGAGAAAAAAACAACAACAAGTCGACGTATATCGACGACAAGGCGAAAACTAGTTTAATTAATGGCAGAACGTTGTGTGGGATCTGTTGTGAAAGTCAAGCTGCATTGAGGAATCTGGAGAATGCTCAGCTAACTTCGTTCATGGTAATGGTATCTAAGACCAGTTTCAACAAGAGTTCACGTCACAATAGTGTCAAAGCCCATGCTGGGTTCCTAGTCACCGAAGTAACTCTGTTAATGAAATGGCAGAGAACGTGATGACACTGGCAAAGGAAGACTCGATTCGCAATATGGACAAAGCTGATGATCCCCATTATCGCCATGCAGCAGGGCTGCGGCTTGGAGGTTCAAACATCCGCTGTGATTTCTGAGAAAAACTTCGAAAAAATATCGTATATTTTATAGAAAATCTTTTATAACATTTGATTTGGTGATCCCAAAGGTTGCTAGGTGCTCTCAACCTGGAACTTTCAACGAAGGGATGGGCTGTATATTCGTCACCTTCCTTTACGGGCCGCATTGAAAAACTTTCTCGCAGTAGCTTCTTCATCCATGCGCAAAACACGATCTGCCAGCGTAGCCTCCGGATGTTTATTCGCTTGACTATGTCAATGTCGTCGCTGAGCTCATAGAGTTTGTCGTTCCATTGAATGCGGTAGCCGTTGTCAACGCGTAAAGGGCCAAAGATCTTATTGAGTACTTTCTGCTCAAACACTCCTTCAAGGGAATCTGCATCAGACTGCGTCATCACCCATGCTTCAGCGCCATAAAGCAAAGTGGGAAGAATGAGCGGCTTATAGAGTGTTAATTTCGCCTGACTCAAAGTAACATATATTCTTCATTGTGACGGTGTTGCCAAGGTATACGAAATACTTGGCAACATTTTGCAACATCAATCTGATTGTCGGCGTCTCTCTACTTGAAGAAAGCATGTACTTTGTCTGGCTCTCATTTACAACCAGATCCAGCCAGAAATTTTGTACCATTAGTTCTGAATAGATGCACAATGGATTACGGCTTACATGAGTCATTTCGCGTATTATGTTGCTCATTCAATGAACTTAGGCATATACTCTCAACGGAACTTTCACCTGCCGGACTGCTGAAAGCTGTTTTAACTCATCTGAGAAGTGCTCGATATCTCTGACTACTCTGGCCTGCTGGCATATATGGTCGATGGCAACTTTGCTAAAACTTGCCTCGAGACAGCGCTCGATAAAGCACAGGAGTGTCATGCTCGTCAGTCTTTCGCTCGAAGACCACAAGTTCTTGAAGTATAAAACGTTGTGCATAGGCAAAGAGACTGTGCTTCAATGGCTTTTGGGTAGCATGAATTCCAGAGTCGCAAATACTACCAAGTGGGAATGTCAATACTGGCCAATATGTGGTGTCAACCCTGTTATATTCCGCTACTAACAGTAGACTTCAAATTTTGAACTGAAACAAAGCAACAGCGAGCCTGTCTGACAGTTAGGAATGGGGCATATGTGGGGGAATGAGCTATGTTTTTAGCAACAATGAAGTTGGCTCTTTGAGTAAGGTGGACAAATGGATTTTCCAAATAACTGAAGCTGTATGTGCGTCGGCTCCGAGTTGCATGCCTCCCATTTCCATTACCTGCTGCAGTCGTATTCTCATTTGTTTAAAAAAGTGGAAAGCACAACAACACATAGCACACACCTTCAACACACACACATAGAAGCACACATGTTGGCAAAAGGCAGGAAAACAAAAAGTAGATTAGGAAGAATGCGCACAGCCCACGGAAAAGTTAGAGAAGTCATTGAATGTCAGCCAGGCAGCACGCGGGGTGTGGTGCTAGGCAGTTGGATGGAGCATCGGAGTTGGAGTCAAGGAGCGAGAACGCCTGGACGCCTATAACAAGCGGCAGGAGGAACTGTAGCTCGCATATTCGCCGGCTTAATGATTCTTTTATTCTTTATTTTGCTTTTTTGTCTCGTTGTTGTTGTTGTTTTTTTTTTGTAGATATCGCATGAGCTCTGGACAGTGGAGCGCATTTAACCAGAATGCAGAGCACCGTGCGCCGCTGGGAGCACACACAAACACACACACAAACACACACACACACACAGTGCCCAGAGGGGGCTCGGAGCTTTGGGGCTCTTATTAACGAACCAGCGAGTGCGCGAGCGAGCGTGCAGTGTCCTGCTAGCGTATGTGTGTCCTTTCTATGTATCTGTGTGTGTGTGTGTGTGTGTGTGTGTGTGGAGAAGACAATGTAAGGACAGTGCACTCCACACGCTATTTTCTACCACACACACACACACACACACACATACACACACAGCCGCTTGGACAGTCGGCAGACGAACAACAACACGAAATTTGTGTGCGCGCCAAAAAGGATGCATTGAAAGGACTTCTCTCTGTCTATCGCATGGCACAACGGAGCACAGCAGGCACAGCCCGGCACGACTGCTGTGCGTGTGTGTGTGTGTGTGTAACCAAAGCCCAAGCGCCACAAAGGTTCATGGACAGTATGAGAGTCCTTAGCTGGCACAAAAGAAAGGCTTAAGTTTCCATTTGGTCTCTAGAGCACGATATCCAGCGTCAGGACGTGCACACACACATATATTGTTCGCACATGTGTGTTTGTATGCGTATGTGAGAGCGCGTGTGTGTGCGTACCTTTGCATAGAAGTGCTGTCCGTGTCCGGGTGTCTGTTGCGCGTGGGTCGAGTCGGGTCCGGGTCGCCTTGCGGTGGCAATGCGCGTGCATCCTTTTTGGTTTTTCCTTTACGAATGTGTTGCTGTCCATGTGTCTGCCTCTCTGCCCCCCCTCTATCCCTCTATCCCACTCTCTCTCTCTCTCTCTCTCTCTCTCTCCCCCCTCTCTCTCTCGGCGTTTGTGTAGTAGATATTTGTTCTTTGACTTTCTTTGCTTTCCGGGTTCCACTCCCAACCACGCGTCTAGGCAAAACTTTTACACTAAAGCTGGCCCAGGCTCGCTCCATGTAGTCATCCTGCTTCGTCTATCTTCAATTTATTTTCGCTTTTAATGGTATTTTGGTTTTTGGTTTTGTTCACAAAATGATAAAAGTGAAAAACTTTTTCTGATTATAACCGGGGTTTGTTTTTATACTTTTTTTTTTATAGTTTTTTGTGCCGATCCTTAAGCAGAAATCGGTAAATCGAATTAAAAATTCGAGAATCTTATGTACTGTGCATATATCCGATCTCTTACTTTTAGTTACGTTTATTTGGATGCTTTAGTGTGATATAAAATTCAAGGGTTGATCGCAAAAAACGGCATAAATACTTAGGGTAAATCTTTAAATTACAACATCTTAAGAATATTTTCTCGAAATTTGATAGAGCTCTGAGCTTTAAGAAAAGTTACACCTACTAATAGCGACTTACCAAAGACTGTTGATGATGTTGATGCATTCGGAACAAAAACTTTGAACGTGATTATTGTGAAGTGAAGTTTTTCAAAAGCTATCGAAGACGAAGAGGAAGCAGAGGAAAAGGAAGAGAAAGAAGAAGAAGAGTAAGAGGAGGAGAAAGATGAGGTTGACGAGGAATGGGAAGAGGAAGAGGACGAAAAAGAAGAAGAAGCGAAGAAGGAAGGGTATCGGGAACGGGGAAAAAGAATATGCTCTACCTGGAGAGGAGCACGGGGATTGGCGAGTGGAGCAAGCTGGGGATAGAGACTCCCCCTAGTTATCTCATATGTTACTTTTCTGTTTGACTGAAAAAAGAGAAATCCCAGTTTTGGTACATTTCAAAATACTAAGTTCCTATTAGTAAAAAAAAAAAAAAATTAGCTGCACCAGAATATCAAAAGTTTATGGTTTTGGATGAATTTAATGAATTCTTTTATGATAAATAAAACTTCAATTCTATGTACAAAATTTCGCTGGTAAAAGATCATTTTCAGAGGTAAATAACATCTGGAAAGCAAAAAAAAATGTAGCCCTTTACAACAATGTATCATTTTTACAAATCGCTTATCAAATACCAAAGTTATGGAAAAAAACTCATATTGACGGTTTTTAGAGTGAACCAAAAAAATATAAAGTATTAAGGGTTTTCTTTAAAAGACATTTTTTTTTTTAAACTTAATTTTTATCTACTTTGGTACATCTAGAAAGTGAAAGCAATGGCCAGTAAGATTTGTTTAGAGCGTCTTTATCCATTACAACTTTTGCCGTAACAAAAGTAGCGGCATTACTAACCTAAAGCTCGGCTATCGGCAAACAAATTACATGTTGCGCCTTCTTAGAACCGGGAGTAGTATACTAATTTGCCATTCATTGTTCATGGACCCTTTTATCCGCAATTAGCCATCTAGATTCGCCCCTCCTATAGCTGGTTCATGACTTGCCATAATGTGGTGCCATCTAGCGTGCATCTATGCTAGCGTCACCACAAGCTTAAGCTCATTGATGTGATATCATCACGGCATATACGCAGCATAGGCTTAGTTTTGCATCCAAGTAGCTGCATTACTAACTCAGCTGTTAGCAAACAAATTACACGTTGCGCCATCTTAGAACCGACTAATTTGGCATTCATTGTACATGGACCCTCTGATCCGCAACTCGCCAGCAAGATCCGCGCCCATGCTGCCCCCAAAGCAGCGCTTGTAAAAGCCAAACATAAAACAACCGGCGGCACAGGTTGTGTACTCCCCGAGCCGGGAATATGGCGTGCATTTAACAATTACTCGTGTGTGTGTGTGTGCGTGCTTTTGTGCCTTCACATAATCCCTGGACGCCGCCATGTTTGGCTAACTGACTGCTACCCACTCATGCACATGGTTGGCTCTTGGCACAGGGGCAGCAGCCATGTACTGGCAGTGCTTTCAATTAAAACATCAACCGAGCGCTCGACGGACTGCCCAACCGCCCGAACACCCGTTTCTATGCTGGACCGGCACTTGGAAATTATGTATTCAAGTGGTCAGATGGTGTTGTTCATTATTTCCATAGTTGTTCTTGTAATTGTGCGCACAACCCAAGCGATGGGGTTGAAAGAAATACACACAAACGCACACATGTACAAACAGAGATACGCTTGCGTGTATCCTGCGAACCGAATCCGAATGCGAAACCGAACCCATTGCCCTGGCTCATCCGCACGCTTTCACATTGGTAGCCGGCGAGTGTTTCAATTCGAACATAATAAATTAATTTATCATCAGAAAAGAATCTTCTTAGCAGTAAAAGTTTCACCCTTATGTGACACACACACACACACACACACAGACACGCAAATGTAGTGTACTTGTAGTTGGTTACATATCGGGGACACACACTTGAATTAGTCGCTGCATGTGCAAATGCCATTCTCCATTGCCAGGCTCCAAGCAACCCCACTCCAAAGTCCTGACTCTTAGACCGTAACTCAGTCTACTTTAGAGTCTACGCATTAGCCTTATTGGCAGTTGCTCTCTCTGTCTTTCGCCCTGCCTCTCTCTTTTTGTGAACCACTAACACTAACAGTTGAAGAATTTGAAAAGTTTTTAAGACCGTAAGTTAAATAAGTGAATTTTGAGAATACAAGAAAATAGCTTTAATTAGGTGATCAATAGACATATTGCGAGTAGAAACTACAAAAGGAAACTACCCTATTCCCATATCCAGGCAAGTTTTCAAATTCCAACTCCGAAACACTTTTGCCATTCCGACTGAGCTAACGCCAAAACATGTGTTTTGAACGCATCCAATAGTGCTTCTTCAGCTCTCGACAAACGTTGACCACTCAACCATTATTTCAACCTTTTGAGTGACCAAAAAGACTTTTGTGGCAGTCGATGTATAAAGCTAGCAGTGTCTTGATGAAGAACGATACGTTTTTGGCAGTTGGTTTTCCTTAATTCTCCCAAAAATTCTCGCTAACAAATGGTTGTATACCATTCAGAATTGGCCGCCTTACGTTTCTCTAGTAGCAACATGTCCGGGTTTTGTGAACAACTTTGGTTAGATTTGACTCGACTTCGAAATCCCTTACAGTCGATGTCAGGCTCCTACGCATAGATCCAAGATTTGTCGACCCTGATGATTTTATAGATGTATTCTGAGGCACTGCGGCTGTTAATTTCTTTTGGATTTCTGTGCAACAAACTACAAGATCCTTCTTTTGGGCGATTGTCAAATTATATAGCAAACAACGCGAACAAATCTACTTGACAGCCAATTGTTAATGCAATGAGGAAATTAATGTCCAATCGCACTGTACGTCACGTGACGATCTTCTCCATGCAAAGCATCGATAGTTACTTGCAAATTAACTGTTTTTTGACGAGCTTCACAAAATTCGTTGACCAAATCGATACACAGCATTATAAAGCAGCATTTGATAATTCGTTGAGGGGTCGCACATTTACCAAACGCGGTATTTATACAAAGCCAGTGCGATTCAGAATAACGCTGAACAACACACGTAACTCCTGCCAAAACAGCAAAGAACCTCTTCAGTTTCTTTAATTCAGAGCGAAGCTTGAGAAAAGCCGGATCCACCTGCCACCTCTTCAACTTTGGAAAGAAGAGTGTCGTACAAAAGGTCAAAGTGTATCGGAACGAGACCATTTTTAACAAAAGTGTCCATGCAGATGATATTAACATCATTTGTTTCGTCCCAATGAATTTACCAAAGACGGTAAGTTGTATGCCCCAGCTTTTTTTCAGAATATGGCCAGATGAGAGCATGCACGATGAATGGAACCTTAGTGTCCCCTGAGCAAGAAGGGTGACCCCACGGTATGCACCAACTCCTATGGCATCAGTCTTCTTTTGATCGCATATAAGGCCCCATCGAGCGTATTGTGTAAACCACTAAAGCCATTCACGAAGGAACTTATTGGACCTTATCAGTGTGGTTGATGCCTGGTAATTCCACCATGGACCTAATATCTATACTACTCCACGAATATCAAATCGACACCCATAATCCGATAAAATAAACACAGCTTTTGATAGGCCGTTGCGGAATCGCATATATGCCGCTCTGCTTGAGTTTGGAATCCCTGCAAAGTTGGTGCGACTGTACAGAATCACGTTGTGCAACAAACGCAGCTCCATTATGGTAGGAAAGACCTTCTTCGAGCCTTATGAAACCAATCGAGGCTTCAGAAAAGGCGAAGATCTCTCCTGCAACCTTTTCAACTATGCAATAGAGGATGTGTTGCTAAAGGCCGTGGACAATACTAAACTAGGCCGTGCCTCTATTGGAAGCTAACTTTGGTATTAGCGATTGGAGAAGGCGCAAATCAGAGGCACCTGGAGGAGTGAGAAG
The DNA here is from genome assembly GCA_035041775.1 of Chymomyza caudatula. Taxonomy (NCBI): domain Eukaryota; kingdom Metazoa; phylum Arthropoda; class Insecta; order Diptera; family Drosophilidae; genus Chymomyza; species Chymomyza caudatula. Next base: position 2,647,505 of record JAWNKW010000145.1, read on the forward strand.
AAGAAGTTTCGTCCCAAACAAGCAGTTACCGGAGCTTTTGCGGCTATTGAAAGAGAATCTGAGCGATTCTGGTAGTCGGTTGGACTCTCCACATTTCTGTTGAAAAATGTTTTTTTGTTGTCGAGGTCTTTTTGGAGGATAACATCTGCTAATCAATGATGCGTTGGTCTCACTAGGCAAATGAAGAGGAAAAATCACTCTACCTAGACAATCTGCTATGCTCTAGCTCTATTTTTGGCATCGCGGAGTGGAGCAGCTGATTCCTTTGTAGGAACGCCCACGTCCCAACCATTAAGATATACGCGTTAATAGGTTTTTTTTGGCTCTTTTATGTATTACTATTGAAAAACTTTTGGGGTGTAACCTGTCCTATTTTGTTAAAGGCGCTGCTAGAGCTGCTGATGCACGCGTTCCTCTTCGAGTAGTGGATTTGGTGCTGGTTCCGCCCGATATATTTTATATGCGTCGGGCAAATCTTCCTCGGTGTGTGTGCGATCTGCAAAGTAAATACGTCGCAGGCAGCAATTGGCGTGTATTTGGAGGCGTCTTGTCTCGACATATTCGGTGCCGTAGGCGATCTTTGAAAAGGCTGCCAAATCGATTGTTACATGGTTCCAGCCCGGCGACAATTCCAGAGGTATCAAGCACAGATAGGGCTTCCGAACTGCTGTAAACTGTTCAGTGCTAATCTTGAAACGACGTCGCTCTTTCGCATCGTCTACAATTTGCACCACGAATTGAAACGGCTTGTCCATGTTCCGGACAATCATCCCTAAGACTGGCATCCGTTCACCCAACGACTGCAGGGGATTAATCGGGCATCCTACAAAGGTTGTTTGCTCATTGATGCTCAGCATTTCGACTATTAAATCATCAGCTTCATCGTCTTTCATTTGCGTAATATAGCCACAACGATTTTTTGTGATCCAATTCTTCAGCGGATCCTTATCGCAGCTGTAAAATATGGACTTCGTGTCCAAAGTTTGCACATCCGGACTGGATATTTTGGCAACCTTGTTTTTTTTGGGCATGATCTCTAGCAGTGCCTCTATTGAAACTTAGAATTTAGAAGTTAGACCTAATAATTTTGAGAAGCAGGGAAAAAAAAATATTTTGAACGTCTTTACTTGAAAAAGCAAAGATTACTATTTTTGGAAAAATAAATAAAATTTTACTCAAATTTCTCAGCACTTCAAAAGAAATCAATGTTGCCATGTCCGTCTGTCTATAGTTCCATTATATCATATAACTGCTACACAAAATATCAGAACTTGTACGCCCCGCCCATATAATATGTGTTGAAGTTTCGACCTGAAGATAGTAATAGATATAGTAAATAAATGTGCCACTTTCTAAAGCTTATTGATCACATACCATCACGGCATGTATGCGCCATACGAATCGGTTTTACCGCCAAGTCGCGTCATTAGATGTTTCGCATCGAAAAGTGCACATTAGATCCATATATGTTGCATCGATCATGATATTAACCTCCTTATTAGCATATTGGAAGTATTGATGGAGATAAATGAGAGAAAAGCTTCATGATTGAAAGAAAATGGTTTCTTTATAGTTGAACTCCACCCACTGCTCGGGCGGACTCCGTTTGCTAACCTCCGTACCCCTCTCGAGGTGTAGCATATTCCTCTTTCCTTTTTCCCTTTCCTCTATTTTTCTTCTTTTCTTTTCCTTTTTCCGCTAGATCTACTTCTACCTCTAAAAGCGATTTTCAATCTAATTTGACAACAGTCCACAAGTTGTCGTGTTAAGATCTTAATTTTCTAACATGCACATAATCTTAAGCCTTACAACTTAAATTACACTAGTCTACAAAATTCAAAGTTTTTTAATATTCAAGAACTCTGATGAGGTATCATGTTTATACTACTTTCCCTCAATAGCGTAAAGTTTTGAGAGTTTCACCAATATTGGTATTTTTGAGGAGGTTCCACGAAACCGCTATATCTCTCTTGTCAAATGACGTATTAACGTGATCTTTTTTATATTTGAAGGTTATGAATGTCATAACAATCCTTTCATACATAATTTTTCGATTTGACCAAGGAGTTCTGGGCCACAGTACTCAATAAGCACTCGTGCCTAAAACTTGGGCAAAATTAAAGTCATTACCTAATCAAGTTGGCTTGTTGCCAAAGTATTATTTAATGAGACTTAACTTGAATCAGTAGTTCCATTTGCGAAGAATAGAATAATGGTTTGAGCAAATCGGAAAGAAAATGAAGAAGTTATAATGGTTCACACGCAAAAGCACGAGACTAATACTTACTTTTGAATTCAAAAGTCACTATCTTTCGCTGCGATATTGAGGGAAGGTAGTATAAACGTGATCACCGTTCAGTGAATGAACCAGTGTTGAGTAGTGTTATTATAGTACGATTACGTGACCAATGAGAGCGGTGCGGGGCACCAAACTCTTACGATTTGTGATTGTGTGGAAGCTAAGTCAAAAACAGTTTTTCTTTACATTAACAATTTATGACGTCACATTATGGGAGGTAGGCCTTACTAAAAGAGGCGGGTTCAAGATCTTAAAAAGCTTTATGACGTCATTTATGAATCATGTCAGCTATGCTAATTAGTTTACCTGAGAGAAAAATGTGTAGCATACTTTTAGTTGCTAGCGTTTTATATGTTTACTTGCTATAATTTTTGGCTTGTGGTAAAATATCGTCATAATACGACAAACAACATCTACGCATCTTTTGGTCAAATTTTTGTGCATCTAACTCGAGATTTCGACGTGCATACAGGCGAACATATTGACTCGACTATTGCTCCTGAACATTCTGTTCGTCACGCCACGCCTTCTTCTGCATGTTGCCTACATTGCACTAATCTATCAAACACTTTTCCAATATGTTTACAGGCTATAAAAACAGAATTTCATTGGCGCTTGTTTATAATTCACAAGTGGTTAAAACACTAAATCAATAGGTTAAAGCATAAGCTGTTAGCAATATACATTTTTTTTCAAATTAAAATATTAAAAATATTTATCTTTATAATTACTATTGCTATTCAAAGCACTTGTTAGAACTACTACCAAGTCATTTCTAATATTTGGAAACTTTGAGCTATTTCGCGTTCCAAACACATATGCTGATAATCATATCAAAAAAAAAAGTTCGTATGCTGAAACAGGACGGACGGAGGATGAAGATACCTACTATTGGTCCTGAACATTCTGTTCGTCATGCCACGCCTTCTTCTGCATGTTGCCCACATAGCACTAATCTATCAAACACTTTTCCAATATGTTTACAGGCTATAAAAACAGAATTTCATTGGCGCTTGTTTATAATTCACAAGTGGTTAAAACACTAAATCAATAGGTTAAAGCATAAGCTGTTAGCAATATACATTTTTTTTCAAATTAAAATATTAAAAATATTTATCTTTATAATTACTATTGCTATTCAAAGCACTTGTTAGAACTACTACCAAGTCATTTCTAATATTTGGAAACTTTGAGCTATTTCGCGTTCCAAACACATATGCTGATAATCATATCAAAAAAAAAAGTTCGTATGCTGAAACAGGACGGACGGAGGATGAAGATACCTACTATTGCTCCTGAACATTCTGTTCGTCACGCCACGCCTTCTTCTGCATGTTGCCTACATTGCACTAATCTATCAAACACTTTTCCAATATGTTTACAGGCTATAAAAACAGAATTTCATTGGCGCTTGTTTATAATTCACAAGTGGTTAAAACACTAAATCAATAGGTTAAAGCATAAGCTGTTAGCAATATACATTTTTTTTCAAATTAAAATATTAAAAATATTTATCTTTATAATTACTATTGCTATTCAAAGCACTTGTTAGAACTACTACCAAGTCAATTCTAATATTTGGCAACTCACATTTTCGGCTATTTCGCGTTCAATTTGCTGATTATCATTTAAAAAAAAAAAAAGTTCGTATGCTAAAATAGGACGGGCGGAGGATCAGGATGCCTACGACACTGAAATTCATGTGCACCCACTTTAATTTGGTCCTGAAAGGGTTAAACGCAGGTTCATTCACAATCCATAAGGCAGTGTTGCTTTTTGCGATAAATTCGACTACCTCCTTATGAGTTTGTTCGCATTTACTTTCAGACGGTGGACGTTGAACAAATTGTAATATAGTTGGTTGACAATAAACCGAAGAAGTGTTCAACCCATAAACTCAGGGAACCAGTGTGCATTCCGTACCAAATTTCCCTCTGCATAGGGATGCAGAGACAGGAAAACACCGTGTTACTAAATCAGCCAGACGCTTGGTTTTTTTTAAGAACTTCCTAACGTAACGCGTTTTTTGCAGGGTCCTTCTATAGGTGGCGTTCTTCACTGCAGTGACTTCGTAAAACGGCGTTCTTTGTGTTAGTACGCAAGGAGCAGGGTATATGTGTTCAAAATCCATTGGCGCTATCAGCTTCGGAGGGAGGTTGAGCGACAAAACACAGTGTTTGGTTTGGTTTGGTTATATCGCGCCAATATGACTTACGCACTGCGTAAGGATCTCTGCCCTGGTGTCTTCTTGCAGGACCAAATGCTGGAGCATCATAGCAGTTTCAAGTACTTGGGTGTACACTTGTACAGGCGCCGTACCTTCGGCAAGCACATCTCCAGCGTTACAGGCGGCCTTAAAAACAGAATTTTAAACTGTACTGGTATAAAAAAATTATTTCAGTTGAGGCACGGTTATGGTTATAAAATTCAATCGGTTGTTTTGGATAACGGTTACGGTTACGATTACGGTTTGAGTCCCTGCTACCCTAATGAATTATATCATCTTTTCTCTTTTAGTAATACGCTCTGTTCTATTTCTTTTTCTATCTTGTCTTTCCTTGATTCTCCTAATCGGGCATCTTTGGGTACGTTCTCGATGTGAGTCGGCGCATGATTTTGTTTTTTTTTTTTGTTATTATTTGACTTGACTTTCTCATTCTTTTATAGTCTTGAGCCTCTGATCACTTCCTGATGTGAGTTGGTGCATATCAATGAAAAGTTTTGGAGACTCGGGTTAGTTATATCTATCGACTTTACTTCTATTCCACTCCGTTTGTTTCTTTTTGTATTATTATTATTTTGTATATTCCTTACATTTTTTATAGTTTTACAGACTCTTGTGGAAATCTATACTAATATTATAAATCCGAAAGTAACACTGTCTGCGTATCTGTGTGTCTGTTTGTTCCCTTTTCACGCCTAAGCCGCTGAACCAATTGTTTCACATTTTGGTCCAGAGATAGATAAGATCTTGGAATAAAAGATAGGCCCACTAAAAAGCCTCAAACAACATAAAATGACACAAAATCTCAAAGCCAAATCCAAAGTAGAAGTAGAAGAAGAAGAGTAGGAGGATGAGATAGTAAAAGTGGAAGGTGAAAAGCAAGGTGATGAGGACGCAGAAGAAGGAGAAGAGGAAGTGTAAGAGGCGGAGAAAGAGGAGCAGAAAGTGGACGGGGAAGAGAAAAGGGAAGAGGACGAAGAAGAAGGGGAGAAGGAAGGGAATCGGGAACGAGAAAAAGAATATGCTTTATCTCGAGAGGAGCACGGGGGTTGGCGAGCGGAGGGAGCAGGGGGTAGAGCCCCCTTGTATTTTTTATAAATAAATTTAAAAAACTCGCTCTTGTAAGAAGCGCCTTAGAAAGCGCTCTTTGAAAAGTATTTTTGCAACACCGTGACACAAAAGCAACTCGTTCAGGTTATGCTTCTTCATGCGTTTTAGAAAATGGAGAAAGATGACTTGTCTTCAGCAAAGTGTGAAATAAAATAAGTCATACAACTAAATAAAACAAAATTTTACAAGCTTTTGATGAGAATTATCATTCGTACGCCATTGAACCTTACCCCTCGCGTCATACCCCTTAGACCCAAGTCCTTAGTTTTACCATAAAGATTGAGGCTCTTCAGTTATTTTTTCTTTGAATTGTACCGTTTTAGAAGAACTTAAAACATTGTGTACCTAAACTTAATATTGTATTTAGCTCCATTACGTTTCCACTCTGATAAATATAGTAAACAAATGAGTATGAAATAAACTCCACCGTTTGGTACAGTTCACAGACATATCAATAATATAACTTTCAATCATAACATTATTTAACTGTAATTGTAAGTGTATTTGCATATACATGCATGTGTGTGTGTGTGTGTGAGTGTTTGTGTGTGTGAGCTACCCCAACAAAGAGTTACAAGTTTGGCAGCTGATTCGGTTACGCTTTGTGTTCGAGTTCGCTTGGCCTTGGCGTTGGTTTGACAGCGAACATGTTTGAGTTGCAGCTGCAGCACGCACAACCACAACAAGTTCGAAACGTTACGTTCGGCAGCATTAAGCCGGCTAGCTTGGGGGTGTTTTTTTGAGCAGCTGGCTGCGCTGCTGGCGCTGGCGTCGCTGCTGGCGTTAGCAGCATTGACCACGAGCGGTCAGAACGGGTGCTGCGCACATATGAAAGGACAACACACACACACACATAAGCATTAGAGCTGGCGGCATCGCATATTTTCGGGCGTCAACTTTTTGCGAAGGACGTTAGGCATAAGTGTTGGCTTGTGTGTGTGTGTGTGTGTGTGGGTGTGTGTGGGGCGCCACACACATGCGCCACATATGTGTGCTGTGTGCTGTTTGCAGTTAGATTCGAATTCATGTTTCCGTTGAGCATTTGGGGCGGCCAAAGGCATTGGATTGGTCACTGCTGGTCGAGTTTCGTGTGTCATGACCGTTAGCTGAGCGTGGGGCAGCATGACCAGCGGCCAATGGCGGCCACTGGCTACATGTGTGAGGAGCGCTCACATGTGTGGACACTCGTATGGACACTGGCTGGCTGGCGCTCTCTTGCTGTGACGCTCCTTGCGCCGTTACGACTTTAGACTGCACACACATATGCTGCGCTGCTGCTGCGCTGCTTGCGCCAGGCGCGCTCGCTGGCGCCATCTGTTGTTTAGCTGACTTGGCTTATTCAAGGCGTGCCTCAAAGTATGCAACAGCTTTTTGTGCGCTTCTCGATCACTTTGCTATAAAAGTACAGTTTATGGCAAGATCGTTGCGTGCAATAAAAATGCTTCGTTTTACAGTTTTGCAATTTTGTATGTATTTGTATTTTTGTAACACAGACAACTATTTTTTAATTATTAATTTACGTTTTAAATTTATTATTATTGTTACTTCAAAAAATTACACACATTTGAAAAATATTTTTTTGTTTTGCTTTGCTTATAAATTTTATAGTTGCAAATATTTACGCGTTTTTTTTTGTTTTTTGTTTTTTGTTTTTTTTTTTTTTTGTCTTTTGCTATTCTGCCAATTTACAACAATTTTGTTTACGTGTTTGTTTGTTTTGTGTTTTGTTGGTTTAGTATAAAGTTTTACATTTCGTATTTTGTTTTTTAATAGCTACATTTAATTTTCTAGATTTTAATGATAGTTTTAGTTTGCTTGTTTGCGGCAATTTCGCTTCAAATTGTGTTAATTCAATTATTTCGCTGGATTTTGCTGTTTGAAATAAGTAAATTAAAACAAAAAATAAAACTCAAATGCTTTTCAATTTAGCGGTTTTTATTCAGTTTGTAGAGCAGTTTTACAGTTGGCTAAAATGTGCACGGTAAACTTCATTTTTAGCAGCTTTCGAGCTTGAAAATCGTTTGTATTATGGCAGCTGCCAAAGCGGCTGCCATAATAGAAGCCATTTTGTTTTTTTAGCATTTCGAGTGAAATTCGAAATTAATTTGTGTACAAAAACAAACAAACAAAGTTGAAACTAATTTACAGCTTTTTATGTTCATTTGTAGACACAAAAAGTGGGGGAAAAAAAAAAAAAAATTAAATAGGAATTTGCACTAAAAACAATTATTATTAAATATTAATCAAATCGTTTGTCAATCAAATAACGAAAATCAACAGCAAAAAACATCTTTAATTTTAAGTTAAATTTAATTTTGTTTGCTTTTCAAACGCGTCATCATGCAACACTTTACGCTTTGTGTTTCTCATTTGTCTTTTTCTTACGTCTTCTTCTGCTAATTCGTCTTCTGCTTCTTCTTCTTCTGCTTCTTCTGCTTCTTCTTCTGTTTCTTCTGCTTCTTCTGCTTCTTCTTGCTACTCATAAGTTAGTTATTGTTTTTTAAAGGTAGCAAGAAGTCAAATACATACGTTAGTTCCTCAGTCTTCTAAATCTAGTTGTTTGTTGTTGTTTTTGTTTTTGTTTTTAATTTTTTTTTTGTTTTTTAATTTAATTGCTTTTCACTTGAAGTTTTACGTACAAATTTTGTTTTCGTTAATCTTAATTTTTTGCGCTGCTTTTTAATGTGTTTTCTGCTTAGACTAATTGTTAAAAAAAATGTTTACATTTATATTTATTTATTTATGTATATAAAAAATTTGATTATTTTTCGTTTAAATTACATTTCATAATTATTCTCTAGGCAAAAAAAGTGTTTTGTTTTTTCTTTTTTAAATTATAATTAAATCATATTTATATATGTATATAATATTTTAATATAATAAAAAATTTTTACAAGTGTTTTTTTTTTTTTGTTTTGTTTTTAGTGCTAAGTTGCTAGTTTTACGATTTACTAAAAAAAAATGTACAATGTTTAGTTAACAAAAAAAAAAAAAAAAAAACTAGTTTATAAATATATTATATATTGTTTTTTGTTTCATAATAATATAATTATTATTTTGAATTTATATGTATGTTTTATTTTGTTTTTACAAAAAGCTTATGCCTAAAAATACACTGGAAAATGTGCGCAACAAAGGCGTGGCAAACGCCTTTGCTTCAATTTTTTTTTTGTTTTTTATGTTTTTTGTTTTTAAGTTTAAATATTTGTAGCTTATTAAACGCTTTATAAATAACATACACATAAATTTTATATATATATCAAAAAAAAAAATATGTTTAAAAAAAAATGCTTTAAAATTATATTACATAACGGTTATTGCTTTGGTATTAAATGCCTCTGGTCGTTTTAACGGATCGCCTTTGCTGTTGTTGTTGTTGCTGTGTTGGTCAGAGAGCGCTTTTGGGGATTGCGAGAGACAGAGAGAGGGAGTGCTAGAGAGAGAGGCGCATCTTTTTGAAAGACGCACTGGGACAGAGCTGCCAAGAGAGTGGGTCAAAAGTGGGCCAGCATGGAACTGCGAGGCTGCCATTATATGTACTTAGTGCTATTTACAGGGCTTGGGCGTGTGTACTTGCATCACATCTTTAGAAGATGCGCGACATGATGCGACTGCGACTGGCCAGCTGATGATGGGTCAGCTGTGCCTGCGCTCCACCAAGTGGACCACGCAGCGGCAGCTGTTGCCCCAGCAACTGATGATGCTGCTGCTGCTGTTGCAGCTGATGCTGATGCTGCTGATGATGTTGATGATGATGATGCGGCGGCGGGTGTAGATGCGTGTGTGGGCTGCTCCAGCTGCCAAAAAGTCATGCCTCCTCTTTCAGCGATATGGAATGCGATGGCAGGCTGGACGAAGCATTTGAATCATTGTCTCCGCTCACGCTGCCCGGCAGCGAGAGATTATGCCCGCCAAATTGTGGCGCATAGGAGCCCAAGGCGCATGGTGGCGATAGCTGTGCCTGTGCTGGCATTTGCTGCGCTGCCGCCGCCTGCAGTTGCTGCGCTGCTGCTGCAGCCTGTGCCGCAGCCACGGCATTGGCTGCATTGGCCGCTGCTGCGGCTGCCTTGCCCTGATTAACCACACACTTGCGCATGTGCTTCTCCAGCGTGGAGGGCACGCTAAAGGGCATGTCACAGAAGCGACAGCGGTACACATCCTTGCCGGTGCGTCCATGCGTCTTCATGTGGCGCGTCAGCTTAGAGCTCTGTGCGCAGGCATAGGAGCAGAGCTCACACTTGTAGGGCTTCTCGCCGGTATGACTGCGCCGATGTACGGTCAGATTGGAACAGTTTTTGAATACCTTGCCGCAGAACTCGCAGGTATCGTTGCGTTGGCGGCTCTCCTTCTTGAGCAGCGGTCCCTGCAGCAGCGAGTTAGCGCCGCCCAGACCCAGCGGCTTCAGCTTCAGGTTCTCGAATAACGCCTCATTGCGATGTAGCGCGGACATGCCCCACCAGTCGCCGCCATCCATTTTTATGCGCTTGGACAGCTCAAAGGGATTGGGAAAAGGATTAAAGAGCGGCACTTGAGCGGGCGCATCTTGTGGCGCCGGCTGCTGGAACATGGAACAGTTCTTGGCAAACTCATCACGCAGACGCAGCGCAGCCACTGGCAGACCGTTTAGCTTGTCGCCCATGGGCGGCAGCGGCGAACGTGCCGAGCCGTGATTGTTGTTGTCCATGGCCGCAGCCGAGGCGGAAGCACTGGCTGCTTCTTTGCCCGAGGTCAAGTGCTTCAAGCTGCCCGATTCCTGCAGCGCCTGCTTATAGGCCTCCGAGTATTGGGCTATGTTGGACAAACCAAATTTGTCCATAAGCTCGCCCACAAGCGAGGTGGCGCCCGAGCTGGTGGTCTTGGGACTTTGACTTTTGCCATCTATGCGATTGTTGACGCTAAGATCTTCGGCCTCATAGTCAACATCGTCGCCTTCATCTAGCTCATCATCATCCTCGTCATCCAAAGCATTACCATCCTCATCGTCCAGATCTTCCTCGGGCTCTGACTCATCCGGATCCGCATCGTTGTCGGCATCCGCTTCGTTTGTTTCCAGACTGTCCGCATTGCTGCCGCCATCCTGATTATCATTACCATCCTGGCCGGCGTCCGGACTGCGATGCACGCGCATGTGCTTCATCAGCTTCTGTATGTGCGAGCACTCAAAGTCACAGGCCGTGCACTTGTAGGGCTTCTCACCCGTATGCGAACGCTGATGTATAATCAGATTGTTCTCGAAACGGAACTTCTTGTCGCAGTAGCCGCAGGCATAGCAGTTGCTGCCCGCCTCCTGGCTGGAGCTCTTCGAGGGCGGCGTGGAGGCCGAGCGCGGTGTGCTGTGCAAGGCGCCATTCTCGCCGCTAGATTCCAGCTTCTCGGGCGGCGTCAGCGAGTGTGGACGCGTGTTGTTGGTCACCGGCGTGGGAGGTAGCTGGGAGGGTGAGGGGCTCGCAAAGTGCGGCGATTGCTTTTGTCTGGGACTCGGCGAGCTCGAGTTAACAATGCTGCCAGCTCCAGGGCTTGTTGTGCCCGCAAGCTGACGCAATCGCTGCGAATAAAAATCCATCTGCTGCTGCGGCTCCAAGGCGCTCAATGCGCCCGGCTGTGTACTCGCTGCAGCGGCAACAGCCGCCGCCGCCGCGGCCGCATTTTGTTGCGACGATAGCGAAGGCGGTGGCAGCGCTGCGGGCGGCACAGAGCCACGATGACTGCTATTGCTAGAGGGTGGACGCTGTTCGGCGCCAGCTCCGGGCACCAGCGTAGGAACATTGCCGCCAGCGGCAGCAGCGGCCCCACCATTGGCGCTAAACTGCGCTGCTGCAGCCGTATTGGCAGCGGCCACGGCGGCTGCAGCCAAATTGAAGCCATGATGACGGAACTGCTCGGAGACTAGCTGCTCCATGCGATAGTGATCGGGATGCGGGCGGCTAAATAGCGGCGCCACGCTAGGAACTACGGGGCTCTGGCCCAGCGCCGGTGGCAGTGGCATGCGCAGCAGATTGAAAGGATTGGCATGCATGCCCTCTGGCGGCGGCAGCAGCGGATGATGACGCATGCCAGCCGCGGCAGCGGCCATAGCTGAGCTTAGTTGTTGCTGTTGTTGCTGCTGCTGTGCTTGATGCTGTTGTTGTTGTTGAGCTTGTTGTTGCTGCTGCTGTGCCACTGCAACCTGCTGCTGCTGCTGCTGCTTGTGATGCTCAGCTGCAGCGGCTGCGGCGACGGCGGCGGCAGCGCGTTGTTGCTGTTGTAGCAGCTGCTGCTGTTGCTGCTGCTGTGCAGCCAGGCTGGGCGGTGAGCTAATGCTGCCGCTGCTGCTGGCGCCGCTGGTATTAATGCCAGCATTGGCGCCGCTGTTGCTGCCACAACGTTTGGCCACGGGCGAGGATTGCATGAGCGCATGCAGCGGCAGCGCACTGTTTGTGGGACTGCAGCTGGGCGTGCTGGAGGCTGTGGCGGCGGCAGCAGCGCTGACGGCGGCATTAAGGGAGGCGGGCGTGGCAACGGTTAAGGTGGCGCAGCCAGAGGACTCCACATAGATCTTGACGCCATGCGAGTGCTGTACATGCTGTATGAGACGCCAGGCGGAGGTGTAGCGTGTCTTGCAGGTGGAGCAGGTGTAGTTGCTGGGCTCTGCGTGCGGAAGAGAATAGATAGAGCGGAAATAGTTGGGTTAGTTATTTGCCAATAAACCAAAAATGCTAATTATGAAAAGCAGCGCTTAGGCGCATCCGCTGCAATTTCATTAAAATAACGTAATTAAGCGTCGTGCTAGAGTGAGATAGCAAGACGCTGTGTTGCAAGCAGTCGAATGCTTGAAGCTGCCACCCAACGTGTGTGTCACATACGATATGTATTTATTGATTTTTGTGGGACACATATGGAACACACACAAGGATGAGTGTGTGTCGTGCGTTGCATATAAATGTGTGCAAAAAACTCACCCACACACACACACACACAAATTGTAATAACGCCGCCAATGAGGAAGTTGTCTATTATGGTCCTTGGCTTGGCAAGGATATTGCCAAATATGGCACCGCATGTTTTGACGACCGGCAACACACACCCACACACCCACACACACACACCCACACACACACACACCCACACACACACACACACACACACGTTGACAGTTTTCACGTGTCTTTTTTTGCGCAATAGTTTTGAGATTTTCAATTTTCATTCCCTTTATACACTACTTTGGAGCATATGCGCATGTAAATGAATCTCAACGTATTCGGCGTATTCGGCTTAGAAAGATAACTGTTTTTGTTGCAATTTGGTTGCTAACAGAGCAGGCAGCGGCAGCGCCCGATCGCTGTATCAAACTTTTAAATTGCTTTGTTATGCGGCCCATACACACAGCAATCGGTTGGCCAACCGATTTTGATTTTACAACGCGTGGGACGCATTAAAGCGCCTAGAAGCCAAAGGAGCGTTTTTTCCCATACAAAAGAAAAGGGCATGCAAACTTCGTATATGCCGTAACTGGAACTGCTTGCTTGCTTTTATTTTTGCGGTTGGCTCGCTGGCAGTTTGTTAATTTGATGCGCTCAGCCCCAACCCACAGCCCACAACCCAGAACCCAAAACCCAGCCGCAAACTGACTGTCGCTGGCTAACGGAAATTGCACACATACACACAACCGTACACCCGTAACGTAGTGACGACATACGCACATGTGTAAATAACTATCATTTTGGTGGCCAGGCGTACAAGAGAGCAACAGATGCGTTTTACGAAATGAAAAATGTGAAATTTGCCACGGCAGCGAACGATAAATCGAGCACAAAATATCAAATAAAAAAGTAGAAATTTTAAACTGTTGAAAATGGGAATTGGCTAAACGCACGTAGCCGTTAATCGGCTGAACGCCGGGCAAGAGGCGTGAGCGGGGGCAATGCCAACACATGTCACCAAGCGCTTAGAGAGAGGGCGAGACGCGCGCGTTTGCTCAATGAAACTGACACATGCGGGCAACAAGGTGTTAACGCACAACTACTATAATATTACAGTGCGGCTTGCTGCAGGCTGCCTACCACCGTGCTCCGTGCCCCGTGCCCCGTGCAATACGAGATGCTAAACCCGATTACACGCCGCGCCAAAACGACAACATTCTTTGCATTTAAATGATGCTTTCAAAATTTGGACGAAAAGTTATAAAAAAAAAAAAAAAAACCTAACCGTAGTCTGGCGCGCTTCTAAAGCGTGCGTTGCGACTACGGCTGCTGCATTTACAGCTACACTTTTGCTTTCAGCTGTTGTAGTTTGTAGTGTTTTTTATGACGTTACGCGCCAGTGCAGCCTCGATATCAACTCTTTTTCCACTTCCTCTCGATGTTGGGCCAACTTCTTGTGCCACTGCCGCTGTCAAAGGTGAGCCGTGTTTAACATGATTTTGCCACGACCCCGACAATAGCTAAAGGTTACGACCGTTGGCACTCGCCTAAATCTAACCATGCGGGTCTTACGTGGCAGCGGAAATGCAAATGAATCTGACAGATAATTTGTTTTCAATGCGCCAACCCTAGGACGTTAAGGGTTGCTCCTGCTGCTGCTGCTCAGGCACGCTCAAGGGGTTGAAAGGATGCGCGCTGATCTTCTCTGCCGCTGATCATACATACAAACGCTCAAAATCATCATAATCAGCGCATAAAAAAAGGTAAAAGTTCCACTAAAACTACAGGCATTTCCATTGAGCATTTGCCGTGCGTTGCGCACGCGTCGCTGGCTCGCGACTTAACCCTTTTTTTTTTTTTTTTTGTGTTGGGGTTTCCTGGCATAATTTATCTGCTGGCTAAATGCAAAGCGCACGTTCTGATTCTGGCAGCTCAGCTGTTCCGAACCGAAACCAAAAAAAAAACTATAGCAATTTGAGTTGCGGCGCAGCAGCCGCACAAAGGACGTGTGCTGGATATCATGTAATATAAGATAACGTGCCTGAAACGGCGCAGTATAATACGGCTATTGTTTGCGACGTAGTCCTCAACCCCGTCTGCGTCACACCCGCTAAGTGACCGCAATATTCAAAGCAGCTCAGACGTAAACAAACCCACACACACACACATGGACAGCGGAAATGGCAAATTGACCGCCTGCTGTACTAAGCGCAACTGAAGCGCACCAAGCGGACAGAGGCGCAGACTTGAGGGAGTGAGTAAAGTACAACAACAAAAGACGAGCCAAAGTTTAAGTTCCAACAGCACAGAGAAGGAAGACAGGAAGTGCGCTAAGGCATACGCTGCGTATGAGCAATGCCTAGCAGCGGGTGACTGCTCACTGGCGAACTGGCGAACTGGCTGACCTAACTGTTCTTGTCTACGAAAGGGTTGCCAGCGTGCACAGCGTCCCGAGCCTAATGGGATAATTGTTGCAGCTTTGCCAACTGCCAACTTTTTGTGGCGTCACTACTCAGTCTGTGTGTGTGGCAAGACAATATTGAAAGACACGCAAGAAAAAATGAAACCCACACACAGATTTGCATGCCAAGCTGCGTCGCTTGCGACCTTTGGCCAACCCCAATGGGTTGCTAAGCCGCCGTGTGCTCTTCCTTTCTTATGCGCTATACACTGCGTTGCGACGCAGCACTATAGACGCGCTCGGGCAGTTTGTTAGGCTCAAAAGCTAGTTATTAGCTTATAAGCTGTATTCCGCCGAGCGGTCAAACTATCGAGCAGTCAAAGAATTTCGATATAAGCGCTGAAAAGTCAGAACGAAGTTTGGAGCTTGTTAAAGCGAAAGTCTTGTCCGGAGCACGCGGAGCTGAACATATCAGCGCTGAAAAGTCAGCACGAAGCTTGTTATAGCCAAAGTTTCCGATTTCAAAGTTTCGAGAGAGCTGAACTAAGCGTAGCTGAGCTGAACATATCAGCGCTGAAAAGTCAGAACAAAGCTTGAAGTTTGTCATAGACAAAGTTTCCGATTTCAAAGTTTCGAGAGAGCTGAACTAAGCGTAGCTGAGCTGAACATATCAGCGCTGAGAAGTCAGCACGAAGCTTGTTATAGCCAAAGTTTCCGATTTCAAAGTTTCGAGAGAGCTGAACTAAGCGTAGCAGAGCTGAACATATCAGCGCTGAGAAGTCAGCACGAAGCTTGTTATAGCCAAAGTTTCCGATTTCAAAGTTTCGAGAGAGCTGAACTAAGCGCTGAAAAGTCAGAACAAAGCTTGAAGTTTGTCATAGCCAAAGTTTCCGATTTAAAAGTTTCGAGAGAGAGCATATAGTTTGTCAGCGCGGTTCAGCTCAGTTCCGCTGCCTGTGTGACGCAGGCCTCAAAGATCTTCAAGGCAGCTGGACAGCGGCAGTGTATAGAATCCTGCTCTAACTGTAGTTAAGCGCTTTTTCGGTGTCTTTTTTTCTGACTTCCTTTTTGCTGCTTATTATTTTGGCTGTTGATTTGGCGACAACATAAAGGCGCGTAATCCTTTTGCAAACGAGTCAACGTCTTGAGCCATAAGCTGTCGCTGGCGCTGCCGATGCCGGTGCCGCTGCCGCTGCCGCTCCTTCGCCCGCTGTCACGCTCTGGTCGTATGTGTGAACGGTTGGGGGTGTCCGCCGTTAGGTGTGTACGTGAAATTGCATAAGTTGAGCGCATTAACCTAGCCATTGAACTTTGGCCATTCGAAGCTGGACGGGCGGACGCTTAGCCTTAGTTCGAAATGAGTTCGAATGTTTTTGGCCTTTGCGAATTCGCTCTCTATTTTAGTATTACTTATATAGTATATTTTCCGGCCAAGGGTTAGGCGTTGAGGGGGTGTGCGCTAATACTGGCTTAATGCCAGCATGAGTCAATAATTGAATGAATGAGACGGTGTGAGTGTGAGTGTGTCCTGGCAAATGGGTTTAAGCGTAAGGTTGTCCTTTTTTGTTGGTTGCTGGGCTGCTGCTGGGTGATGGCCTTTCATTGTCATTGCGGTCGCGACACGCTGTGCATTGTAACGCGCAGCAAATTGATAATTAACACACACAGATACAAAAACACACACACACACACACATACAGCCACTATGTGTGACATGCGGACCGCGCAAATGCGCATTAAATTTAAAAAAAAAAAATCGGGAAAAAAAACTGTGACATATATAGCAACAAAAATGTATACATTTCGCTGACAGTTTTTCATGTACAGCGAAAAAGTTTGTCCGCAGAGTGGGGTGACAACCCTATAATGGAGGTTGGGGTCTGTCAGGTAGTCGTCATGGCAGCTCTCAGAGCATGCTCCATATTTTTATAATTACCAAATGGACAGCAATTGGTTGAAAGGGCAACTTTAATATGCGTTGCGCGCGCAAAAAAAACAGAACAGAACGGAAAACATTGCGTAATTAATGTTGCAGATACAAAGATACACGGAATGTATCTATAGCGTGTATCTATTGCTCATACTGCTTTCAATAGCTACTCCACTCCCGGCTGCCGGGTTTGTGTCAATGTGCGTTTTTGTTAGTTGAAATGCTGACAGTTTGCATTGTCAGGAGCCAAACAACTTTGTCAGTCTGTGACTTTTGTTGTTATTGTTTTTGTTGTTGGTTGGCAACTCGTTTTTTTCCAACGCTCGTGTCAAAAGCGCAAAAGTTCAAGGGTTAAATGTGACAACGTGTGTACATGTGTGCAGGAGTAAGTGATAGCTCTTGACTATTTGGCATGAAAACCTGCGATCAAGTTGAGCGAAATTTGCATTAATGGCCGAAGGCCAGGCCGAATGCATACAACTATTTGAGAAGTGCATGAATGAATGCATTTGAGAATGTATTTGAGCGCAATTGTGAGCGCTAAAACGAAGGAATGAATCAAAGATTCCAAATATGAGCGCAATTTTCACAAGACTTTTAAGAAAGTAAGAGCAAAAATGAATGAATGCTGCAAATCTAAGAATGAATGCAGTTTACAATAAGAATGAACACTTGACAGTAAGGGCAAATGATTGATATGTATTCATTTTAGAGTGAATTTACCAGCGATATGATAAGATAAGCGCGCGCCAATGAATGCGAAAATAGAAGCAGAAAAGAATGAATGTTGCAAAACTTTTTTTTGACAGTGAGTGCAAATGAATGAATCGAAGAGTTTGAAAAACTATGAACGTTTAGCGTCTACGTGGTTAAGAGCAGAAAAGAAAATATGCGGCGAAGCACTGACTTTATGAATGACTTTATAATTTCTAAAATAAATGAATCATAAAAGTCAGTGAATGAATTAATTTGCTTTGAGTAGAGCTTGTAAGCTATCAAATGAATGCCTAATGAACGTTGAATAGAATGAATATTGAAACATATGTTTAGCTGCAGCAGTTTATTAATGATGATAGAAGTACATGATAACGTAAATATAAGATATGATTTCACTATATAAAACTGATTCATTTAGTTTGCATAACGCAGATGAATGCATAAGTAAAACATGTTCATTTAACTGAAATATGTAAAGTTACCGTAACTATAAGTAGTTTTTCCAGCCTTATGACAGCTTGCCTTCAACGAATGAATCATTCATTTGTCACTTGCTGTGTGTCAATTATACACTCAATAATTTAGCTATTCAATCGTTTGGTCAATTGCTCAGTCAGTTGCCACACGTCAAAGACAACTTGTTGTTGTTGACCCCTTGAACCCCAGCCACTAAAGCGCTAAACAGGACACGTGCCTGTTAGCGGTCAAGCTGAAAGTCAAACTGACCGAACGTCTGCGCTCAGCGCTCTCAACTCATCGTCGTCACGTCAATCCTTTTGTCCGTGTGTCAAGTCCAGCTGAACAGGCGAGCCAGCGAGCGAGCGAGCGTTCTTTTGTCCAGCATTCAAGTGGTTTGTTGGTTACCCGCTCCTCGCAGCCCATTGTCCCTTTCCACGTAACGCATTCCTTTGCTCAATGCGCATTCAAATTACCCTTGAGGGCAGCTTTTGCTTTCTTGTTGGCCCCTTTTCATTTTTTACTTTATTTTTATCCTGGCAAGATATGCTCTCACTCTGGGCAGCATTTGTCTTTGGCTTTTCATCATTTGCATTGAAATGTCAAAGGGCAGCTGCCGGCCTTTAGCTTGCTCTTCGCCCTCCACGTCGTCAGCCCGTAGCCAGGCTCTCGCCTTGGGCCAGCTTCGATTGTCACGTTCACGTTCACGTTCACGTTCAACTCTTGTTCAACTGTCCTTTTGCTCCTGTTGCACTTCACTTATCAACATTTGCGTCGCGCTTTGATGTCGCATTTGTCGCGTTACTCACTCGCCGCCTTTTTTATCACACAACCTTCTCATTGTTGTCGCTCTTGTTTTTTTTCCATTGCAATTTTGCTTTTGTTTTCTTGCCCAGAATTGGTCAGAAAATGCCAGTGAAGCAGCAGCAGCAGCAGCAGCAGGAGCAGCAGCGGGCAGGGTATGTGGCAAGCTTTTTGCTGCACAGCTGCAGCTTATCGCTGCCTGGCCCGCGGCCTGATCAGCGGCGACTTATGACTTGCAGTCCGCACTCACACACATTCACACTCATTCACATTCACATTCACACCCATACTACCACCACACATATTCATATATAGCTTTGCTTTGTCACATCAAACACATTTTTTGCATACGAGCTTTGTTTTTGATGTTTTGCTGTCTGGTCAGCAGATCGCATAACCAACTTCCACGCCCACACTGCCGCCCACTTGGGCGGCACTCCTCTATGCCATGTCATTTTGTCAATTTTAATTTAAGCGCCAGAAATATGCAAACATAAATCGTGTGGGTTAACTCACCTGTATGCACTGTATTGGCCTCGGCATCGACCACCTCGATTTTGGGTCGCTTGGCCAATGGCTGGCCATCATCAGCGCTAGACGCCGCTGCTTTGTGGCTGTTATGCTGCTGTAGCTCATCCTCATCCTCGCCATACGGCTCCTCTTTAACCTTTGGCTTATCGTCGTTATGCACCACATCATCATCGCCAGCAACAGGACCATCATCATCCCGCACATTGTCCTGCTCATCGGCAATTGTGGCAGTGGCTGTGGAGATGGCATCGCTGCTAAGTGCATGCAGCTCGCAGCTGCTGCGACGACTGCGTTGACAGTCCGCCGACGTCTGCTGCAGGCGTTGCTCAACAGCCGCATCTTTGTCCTCGTCCGCCGCTCGACGCGCTATGTCAACCCGTGGACTGTTGTGGCCAACAACGGCCACTGTGGTGGACTCCAAGGCATTTACGCTGGCTGTTTCGCTCTCTTTGGGCGTGGTATTGTCGTTCTCTGCAAAAGAACGCGTGTTTATGCGTTTGTTCTTGAGCTGCCCAATCGGCTGACTTAGACTTACCATCGACCAGCCGCTTAGGCGTGCTGCTGGCACCATCGGCCAGCAAATCCGCTGGACTTGGCGGCGGTGTGTGTATACGTGAGCCGCTGGCGCTGGCTGTGCTGCTAGCGCTAGCTGTTGCCGTGGCAGCGGCATTGCTGCCATTCGCGCCAGGCATGGGCTTGCGACTTGTTATTGGCGCCGATATGGAGGGACGGCGATTGACCAGACTCAGCGGTCGGCCCTCCTCCGCATCGCGATCCATGGTGGGACCTAAGCGTTTAGACAGAAAAACCATAAGCACTTAGTTGCACTTAGTCGTTGGCAACATGTTCTACACTTACCCTGCGTCGTGCATTGGCCATAGTTCTCCTTGTTGCACTGCAGCACCTTGTGTTGTATGAACTTGACAATGTCCGAGAGCGCAAAGGTCTTCTGACACGCTCCGCACGTGAGAATATCCTGCGCAGCAACGGCATCGTTCTCTGTGGAATCGGAATCTGCAACAAACAAAAATGGATATAACTTTAGTTCAAGTTTAGTGCAAGTTGAGGCAAGGGAGCGTTTTTCTATGCCGGGTTATGCGTAGTACATAAATTGTTGTCTACTTTTATGGGCATTTTTGGCGGCTACGTTTTATGGCCATCAATTTTGGCTTAATCACACATATGTAACTGTAGTTGTAAGATTAAAGCCGCAAATTGTAGCCGCTAATTTAGCCAGCTAGTTGCAGTTGTTGTTGTTGTTGTCAATTTTATGGCCCAGTCAATTGTTCTGGCTGCCTTATGCATAATTTTGCCCAAGTTACAGTGGGCCAGATGCCATAAAATGTGTTCAAATTTCATTTAGCTCAAATTGTGGCCCATAAATGCTTAATTTATGCCATGGTAAAAGGCGTGCGCATTTTTGGCATTCATTAAGCGCCAAACGGCTACTAAATATTAAATACGCTCACACACACACACACACACACACACACACACAGAATGACAGTGTCACAATTGATTTGCTGCAACAACAAAAATTGCCTCACGCTCTTTTATGCTTTTGCTGTTACCGTGGGCAACGCTGCCCTCTCACTTTTGGCATGTGTGTGTGTGAGTGAGTGTGAGTGAGTATGAGTGAATGTGAGTGTGTGTGTGTGTTGTTGTGGATTTACATATGTATGCATCTGTGTGTTTGCTGGTTGTGTGATAAGCAGCTCTACGATCTATGCACTTTAATTTATTTGCTGCCGCTGCTAAAACCAAAAACCAAAGCCAACAACAAAAGCGAAATCACACACACACTCACACACACATTCACACACACTCACTCACACTCACTCACACCCACTTTCTGCCCCTTGCGGCAATGGGCAACTGTCAGTTAACAACAGCAACAACTCAACAGCAACACACCCTCCTGATCCTGCCTCCCCCCAACGCGACGCTGTCAAAATGTAAGCAAGTATTTGCATATGTGTGGCATGTGGCAATAAATTCCAGTAGCTGCCACCAACAACAACAACAGCAACAATGAAAATTTTGTGCTGCAATTAATTGGAGTCGCAATAGACTCAACTCGAACTCGAATACAACTCTGATTGCCGTTACTGCTATTGTTGTTGCTGTGTGCTTATCTCCGCAACTAGAACAACAACAACAAGAACAATAAGAACCACAGCTTGTGAAACCTTTTGTTCAGCTCATCTGTCAACGATTTGATTGACCAAAGAAAACACGCATAAAATATATCGAATATTATATCGAATAATGCAGCCAGCGGGCATTGAAATAAATAATACTAGATTTGCATATAGCTGTGTGTGTGCGTGTGTGTGTCGCAAAGTGCCGCAAGTTAGGCAACAAAAAGAAAAAGGTTGATTGAAAGTCAAAAAAGTTTGTCTCATCAAATGCATAGAACTTATGGTCAATCGATTGTAACTTAAGTTAACTTTTGACCAAAAATAAATAAGTATAGATTGAAATTTTCTGGAAAAACAAGGCATGGAGGTCATTTCAATGGGAACTTGACATTTCGAACATTTAGTTTCCTCGCTTAAAGTCAAATAGTCGATTTTATAAGTCAACATCATCTTTCAAGCAGTTTTGTTAACATTTTCATTTCGCCTTCAAATCGAAATCGTTGTGTGGAAAGTGAAAAAGGCATGGAGTTTATTTCAATGAAAAATTGGCATTGCAAGAACATAACAACGTCTTTCAAGCACTTTTGCTACCATTTTTTATAATGAATGAATTGCATTTCGCTTACAAATCACCTTCAAATCGAAATCGTTGTGTGCAAAGTAAAGAGTTTGTGTTATCGTCAAATGTTAAGCTGTTTGTGGTTTTCACAAGTATGTGCTATAATCTAGTTTTGTTTTATTTCACTATAAGATGCAATGTTGTGCAATTTGTTGCAGAACATTTAATTAAAATCGTTTATCTGTATTAACTTGGCAACAGCGTTATTAAAGTTTACTTTAATACTTAATTTGGAAAATAAAATAGTTGCTACAGAGATACGTTTAATGCCATGTTTTAATTAACATTGAATAATACGATGCCTGATACTTGGTGTTTTTCTGGGTAAATTACTTGGGCTCTTCAATACATCAGCTAAGAGCTATATGTTTAAGTTATGCACAGTTTCATTTCATTTCATTCCAACTCATTTCATTGAAGCTCAATTCATTTCAGATTACCTCATTTGAGCTCATCTCATTTCAGCTCACCTCATTTCAGATTATCTCATTTCAGCTTGGCATTTCAGTTTATCTCACTTAAGACCTCATCTTATTTCAGCTCATCTTATTTCAACTCATCTCATTTCAACTCATCTGACTTTATCTCATCTCATCCCATTCCATATCATCTCATCTCTTTTCAGGTCATTTAATTTCAAGCCAACTCATTTCACTTACTTTTATCAGCTTATCTCATTTTAGCTCATCTTATTTAAATCTCTCACTTAATCATCTAACTTAATATCATCTCAACTCAGCTCATCTCATCTGTTTTTAAGCTTATCTCAGCTCATTAAAACTTTTGTCATCTCGTACCTTATATATCTGATGCATCTGTACGTAATAGTAATAAACTAAGCAGCCATATATTTTTTAAAGTTTTTTCAATATCTCATCATCTCATCTTTTTTGTGCTTTTCTCATCTTATTTTAACACGTCGAATCTCATACCATAACTCACATATCTAATAAGCTTAGTGGGAATGGTTTCTTTACTTTTTGAACTTATTTTTTTCCAAAGTTGAAAAGTTCCTAAAAAAAACTGTTACCAATTTCACATGAGTACAAAATGTATTTTGTTACTCACTAGCTAAACGCATGTTTCCCATATTGCCTGTTTACAAAGCAAGTTTAATAGTTTTTGAAGAGCTCCAAAGTAAGTACACAAAGAACATCAAGTATTCGCTTCTTTTATGGCTAGTTTATTTCATTTATTTATACATTCTATGCTTAATCATAACTCTAACCTATAAAATGCATCATTTTTCCAATGGTCAAGTTGTTCCCAAACCGTTATCTGCAAGATATCATATTATGCAATGTGTAATATGAAGTGCTTTCTCTCGCTTAAACAAAAGCAATATGAATAATTTGGTACTGTAATTGATATAAGGTTTCAATTTCGGTCGCTCTATTAACTATACATAACTGTAATCTCTATATGTGTAAATGGAAATGTGACACATTGTCACATTTCGAAGCGAGTGCGCGTGTGTGTGTGTGTGTGTCCATTTTCACTTAACAAGTTAGTAGCTTGTGGCAGGAGGCATGGAAAATTATTGACACTTGTCACTGTGGGCCAGTTTGGCCAATTTGTGGTGGCACACACACACACACACACACACACACATATACAGCAACAATGACAGGAACAACAACAACATTTGTAGGCAGCACTAATGCGCCGTAAGCGCTAAACTTTCGCTCACGTCCGGCTGGCCACCCTGCACCCTCAGCTGGGTGTTTTTTTGCTCTACGCTTTTTTATCAATTGATTGCCGGGGTGACAACAAGGTCCTGAAGTCACAGGACACACACAGACATACGCGCTTATTTATCTTTTGGTAATTTTTTGATTGCATGGGTGTAGTTAGCAGCAACAACAACAAAACATTCGTTTTGGTTGCTATTAAGCAACAGCAACGCACAAAAAAATATGTTTTCCTTTTTTTTTGGGTTTTCCGCCTTTTTTATGGACTGTTTTTTTTTTTTTGTATTTATTGATTGGCAATCATTGGCGTGAAATTGATGCCAAACTGCGGGAGTAGCGGAAATTGTGTTCATATGCGCCGCAGGACAATGACCAATTTGCAGCATGCTGCAATTAGCCTAAAGACAAAACGCCTTTAGCCTTTTGCGTGCTGCGCTGCGCTGCGCTGCTATTGGCCAGCAGCAGACAGGTAACAGTTAAGCGGCCAACTGACCAACTTGTGTGTTACCTGCTACCTGCCACATTTTGTAGGCGTTGCTGTGCGGCAGCCAAGGGTCGTTCGTGCGCAGCAGAGGGGCGTCAACACGTTTGTGGCTGCTTATTTGCCTAAGCGATTAGATTAGATGTGTGTTAGAGATTAGTGCGGAAAAGTTATTTATGGAATAAACTTATTGACAGTTGAGCTGCTGGCGCTGGCGGTGGCGCTGCCGCTGCCGCTGCAATATTGCCACACATACAACTGCTGCAAGGGACACGGACAGTTAGAGCAGCTGCTGCAAATGGCATTGAGCTGCTCTCCAGCTATAACTGGCCAAGGTGAAAGGGTGTTCAGGCGTTTGTTGGCAACTGTCAAATGTCAGTCAGTCTGGCAAGTGACAAGTGTCAACAGACTTGACTCTCACTCGCTAACTCTCGGTCTCTCGCTCACGCTCAAGTGTGACCATATGTGCGTGTGTGAACAATGAAAAGTTCAGGCACTATGGCCCCCGCCCCTACGCCCGTTGCAAAAAGGCTACAAAGTCGCCTCTAATGAAACAATATATATATATATATATATGTATGTTTCATATTTGTTGTTGTCATTGTTGCTCGGCCTGTCGTCAGCTTTTGTTGCTTATAGCTCATAAATTGAATTATCAAACATGACAATAAGCAAGTATAACTAACGCGCTTTTAACCCCTTCACACACACACACTCGCCCATTGTATTGCATAACCCTTTGCACTCGTGTCCTTGTGCTCGCCAGATTGAGTCCTTTTTGCCAGAAAACTGTCAGAATCATCAGCGGATTGCCAGCTTATTGGCTTTTTTGTTTTTATCGTAAGCTAATGGAGAGTTTTCGTTGTTAGAAGCTCGGAAATTTCAACGATAACGGCAACATATGCTATTGGCAGCGCTTAAAAGTTCTAGATCAGGCAGCGGCAACACTTCGCCGCTAAGACACACAAATACAATTGATGCTACTGCATTTCTGCTGTGCCTGCCGATCTCTGTTTTAGAGTTTGTAAAGCAACATGTTCCGCAATTGATATGAGAAGTAAATGTATATCAGAAAAATATCTTTCTTTATGACTTGCTAAACGTTGTTTTAAGTGCTGTTAGCTCACTCAAACAAGTTCGTAGGCTTTAGTTACAGCTTAAAGCTGATTCTATTGGAAGATACAGCAAGTTAGTTCATTCAATCGCTTCGATTGAACTAACCAAGAGCTGTTTGTTCTAACTCGTATGGCAAAGAAGGAAAACTAGTGCTGTAGTGCAAGTGTTTAATGAAATGATTAGTTCAAAAGAACCAGTTCGTAGAAACTATAAGCACATGATGCGAATTATAGTTCAATGGTACAATGATGCAATGTCAATTCATGACTTTAACACTGGCGCTCATTTGCCAGTGCCTACTGTACTTGCACAGTTAGTAGCTGAGTTAAGCAGTTTTCACATGCTTATCAACGTTGGTCGAATGAAATGGCAGTTTCAATTGTCTTTCTAATCAAAATGGCCGCTACAAAAGCCAAACATAAATGATGTCATCCACGGCTGGTAGCACGCACACTCACCCACATGCTAGGACACATGTGTTTGCTGGTAATTAATTCGAGCTGCTTGGCTGCTTGGCTGCTGTTGCTGGCAAATAAATTGAAGTGCCGTCGATTTGTAAACCGCGCAGCTTAAGAATATTTACGACAAACTGCTTTGGCCTTCGCTGCCGCGGGCCATTCACTGCAAGGCGGCCCAAAGAGCACACACACTCTATAAAGATACGGATACGTGCGAGCGACCGTGCAGCTATTAATATGCGCATAAGTGTCCTGTGCGTATCTGTGTGTCTGTGTGGGGGGCGCTGGGAGGCAGCGAGTGCCGGCAAAGTAGGACAATTAAGAATTAACATATTAATAGGACTTTTGCGCAAATTATCAGACAAATATGAAATCCTGCTGTCACATATACACAATAGTGTGTGTATAGCTGCAGGACACGCGCTGCGACTGAGACTGCGGCTCGTATTTTTGTTATTTATAACATTTTCATGTTATTGACTGCTCGCAGCCATTGCCAAGTGTATGTGGGGTTGGGCGACGCCCCCGCTTTGGTCCGAGCCGCCAGTGCTCATTCGGCTAAAAACAATACGTTGATTGTGCTAATTTATGCCACACATGCGAGTAGCTGCCACTGCCAACACGCTGGTGGCGCCCCAACTGTTTGCTGGTCTCCTAACTTTCAGTGCTTTTCGTTTTACGGCTTTGTGACCAAAACGGCCGAATGGCGCCCCCAAAAAAGGTTATAGCTCGCGCTGTGAGTCAAGCTCTTGTTGTAGTTCCTATTGCTGCCATGGCCATAAAAACCAGGCGAGCTGTTTTTAGGTGCCGCGCACTGTGGCTCAAATGAAAAATGGCGTCGTCGTTCGTTCCGCTCACTCTCTCTCTCGCTCTAGCTGGGATCCTTGGACCACAAAAAGTGGACCAATAGCGCCAAACTGTGCGGTATTTGAAATATACGATATTTCGACTGTGTGTGACGACTGTGCTTATAAATAGCTGTATCTTTAAGCTATGGATATGTATGTATCTGTGTATCTGTGTGCAATGTAGCTGTATCTTTAGCTGCGTGCAGAGCATCTGGCTTAAACCAACTGCAGTTGCTTCAATTGGCTTATAGTTTTGGCGGCAGCTAAAGAAATTGCAGCTTTAAAAGCTTCAAGCTTCAAAGCAAATGTATCTGTGCGTTTATATTACAAACAAAAATTGTATCTTTAAGTGCTAGGCTGCTTAATAGCTAGCGTATCCTTATCTTTTATAAGCAAATCAAGCAAGTACTCTATACTTTCTATAAAGAGCAAACCACAAATGTCTCTAATTGTCAGCAGTCTCTGTCGTAGATGTGCTTTTTAATGAAAGTTCTGGTTTTTGTAGAGCCAGTGTATCTGTCAGTTTAGACAGTTTAGTTCTCTAGATACTCTAGCTCACATGTAGAAATCTCTACTATTATGCGCTAGCTACAAGTTTTATCTAGTTTAGAGCTCTTACTGCTAAGCTTATGCCTATGACACTCGAAAAGCAGCTTAAACTTAGTTTTGAAAAAAAGTATCTCATAGATACTTTAGTTATTAGCTTGCGTACTTAAAGCCCAGTTGGCATTTTAACAACGTAATTCGCTCTTGCTTTATAATTTTACTCTAAATATATGAAACAATGTGAGAAAAAACTATTTTATATATATAAAAAAAACAGCTAGCATAAAATTATTATGACACCAAGTGCTCCATTTCGTTGTCTTTAGACAAATAAATTACTTAAAAAATACTTGTGTTTGTGAAAGAAATGCTGTGTAAATATTGAAAAAGTGTGAGCCACATTTTGTTTGCCCGGCAACTTTCTGTATCTTGTTGTTTTTTTTTTTTTTTTGGCCAACATTGCTTTTGTATTAAAATTTCAGTTTTAACACAAAAAAAAAAAGGTTAAACAAATGCGTTTTGTTGTTTTCTTATTAACGATAACGTAAGCCAGCGACCAACGGCCGCGTGGGCGTATGTGTAATGTCAGCGAGTGTGTGTGCGAGTGTGTGTGTGTGTGTACGGGTAATGGACACCCGTACAAATAGTGTGTGTGACAGTGACAAAGCGACGTCAGCAGCAGCTGAAAAGCGAGCGGCCAACTTAATTTGTTTAAACAAATTACCAGCACACACATACAGACAAACAAGCGCTGTTTAGCAGCTGAAACTATAAGGCAAACATTCAGGTGTGAGTGTGTGTGCTATATACATATGTACATACATTTCTTAGCCCCCGCGAGCTGTGCCCATTGCCGTTGCCAGGTACAAACCACGGTTTGCCGCACTTCGCTCCCCCCCCCCCCAAAACATGGGCTATAGTTGTATCTGTGTGTGTGTGTGTGACTCGCCTTATCAGGCCGCAGCTACGCAAAGTGTTTTTAGCATACAAATTTGGTTTTACTGTAGTTGTTGATTTTGTCTTTGCCCAGGGTTGCTATCAACAACAACAACAGTTACAGCTACAGCTACATTTACAGTTACAGCGCCCCAGCTGCAGCTGCAGCTCCACATTATTGGTGGCAATGAGTTTGCTACGTGTGACCCAACTTAATGTTAATGCATGTACATATGTATGTACATAAGCTATGTGTGTGTGTATGTATGTGTGTATGTATTGTGCTATCTATGTATGTGCAATGGCGGTCGGATCGCTGTGGCCCTGGCCCGCAGGCATATCAAAAAAAAAAAGAGTTGAGTTGAGGGTGGCGAAGCGGTTAGCCAAAAGCTAACGTTGACTGATAACACCCGCATGTGGCGTATGTGTGTGTGTGTGTGTGTGTGCGAGTATCTGGACAAACAAACAGTCCGTAAGACACACACACACACACACGCACACGGCCGAGTTGAGTGAAAGAGCCATATGCAAATATATGCTATGTATATGAGTAGTCGCCGCAACATTTAACACAAACACAACAATGTGTGTGTGTGTGTGTGTCTGTGTGTGCTAAAGCTGGACACACACACATGCGCATGTGCACCAAGTTGACACTTTGATAAGCAAATGAGTGAATGCCTAAAACTAACCAAGTTCCTGACATCAAGGGGTTATGGGAAACATAGCTAGAGGTACGACAACAACAACGACAACTAACACATAGCCGCCTTATTTGATAGCTTAAACGCTTACTTAGGTTCAATTAACCCAAGGACGACGTTGTGTCATGGCTTGCGCCAGAAATCTCTAGACGAAAACTCTGGAGAACTATAAACTCAAGGAAATGAAAGGTAAAGCTGCAACTGGAAGTGATATAGAAGAAGTTTGCTGTTGCGTTGAAATGCGATTGTAAGCGACATCTGGCTAAAGGTACAACAACAACAACGGACGTATACGGATATATGCCAGGAATCGTTCGCTTTCAATTTCTTCCCAAGGTACAACGCTTTCAATGAACATACTTTTATATTGAAATTATATTAGTTCAATTGCTTCTACTGCTTTACTGGCCATAACAAGCCGTTCCCGAGTTACGGGTTGCTTACGCGTGCCTTCTCCAATTGCTAATACCAAAGGTAGCTAAAGTACTCTCTACCTGGTGCTCCCAACGGAGACATCGTCGAATTGCCGTTGAGTTGAAATTTTGTTGAAAAAGATTTCTGGCAAACCACTAATGGGCACTGAAGTTGTACTTTGAGAGCTTAATTTACGGATGTTAAACAGAGTTGTGTTACAAATATCTAGACGCTTTGAGCCTAAAGTTATATACGAAAACTCTAGAAAAATATGGGCTTTTAAAAGTTCTGTGTGAAACTGTAAATGCTATCTTTTGCGGTTTAAAGTTGGTTGGATATTTTGTGCATAGGCAATAATTACGGATATCAAACAGAGTTACAAATCTCTAGACGCTTTGAGCCTAAAGTTACATACGAAAACTCTTGAAAAATAGGTGGTCTTAAAAGTTCTTTGTGAAACTCTAAAAGCATGCTTTTGTGGTTTAAAGTGATTTCAGGAGAGTACGTAAACTTTGTAGACTAGCTAGCCAAAATTGCCTTGAAAACAAAAACAACAATTACTAAATTAGTGTTATCGGCTAGCAATTGTCGTGCAACTTGCAGTGGTAAAAGCGTATTTTGCTTCAAATGTGAAATGTGTTTTTATGGAATTTTTAAAACTGCCTACAAGCTGCGAAACAACAGTAAGTAAGTAAGAATAAGATTTTGCAGCTTGAGAGTCAATTAAAGATTCATGTTATTCGATTATGGAATAGTTGCTTAAATCAACTTCTAAACAATACAGAAATCACGTAATTAAGTCGAGCGGATAACTACGTTAATTAGTGACTAAATTGCATCCGAACAGTTAGAAAAAAAAGAAGACGTTCTAGGGTTAAATAGCTAGCTTATCGCTTAAACTCGTATTATGTTATATGTTGCCAATTGCTATAGCTTAATCTGAAAAGCAGTTCTAATGCTATTCGCAGCTCGTTTTCGAAAACTTCGTAAAGTTTTTGAAAAAGTTGTAGCTTTCGATTTTGTTAAAGTAACTATTTCGGAATTGCGCTGACAATCTCTAGACGGTTTGGCATCTTTTTGCATTTGAAGTCTTTTGAAATTGAGATTCTCAGATATGTCTGTTAAAACCGTCGAATTGCTAAATTTCATACACTAACAGTTTGGCAGGGAATTAAAAATCGGAGTAATTGTTTGAATTACTCAACTCTACTCAAGAAATGAGTTGAAATGTTACGTTATTGCTAAAAGCCAAAACGACAATTTTGATTTCTCAAGCAAAACTCTAAAATGTAACGCTTTTTGTTGAGTTTTTGAAAGAGTTTAGCACTTTTTCAAAACTTATAGACAACTTAAAAACTGTTACAGCTGGCCAGCTTGTGACACACTTGCAGCTAGAAAAGTGCACACACAACTGTACCTACAAGTAAGCATTGGAGCTGCAGGTAAATGTTGCTACATAGAACTAGAGCTACGGCCGGACAGCTATGAAACGTTGTTATTGTTACAGCACGATTGTTGTTGTTGTTGTTGTTGGTGTCTGATAAGACATGTGCTCTTTAGGTAAGTGTTGTTGTACATTTTGAGGTCGCTTTTTGTGCTAAAATATTTGTTATTTGCTTTTTGTTGTACTGTTGTTTGCATTTAAAGGTGAACAGTTTGTTTTATTTCACCGAAAGTTAAAGACAACAATGGACAACACAGCGGTTCATATGTAAATAACCAAAATGTGTATCTGTGTGTGTGAGTGTGTGTGTGTGTGTGTGTGTGTGTGTGTGTGTGGGCGGGCATTTGCTTAATAATTGTAGTTGTGACTGGTTTATCAAAAGTCACAGCAATTGTCTGCACATTTCCTTTGAATACAAATAAGCACTACGGTGTGTGTGTGTGTG
The DNA here is from genome assembly GCA_035041775.1 of Chymomyza caudatula. Taxonomy (NCBI): domain Eukaryota; kingdom Metazoa; phylum Arthropoda; class Insecta; order Diptera; family Drosophilidae; genus Chymomyza; species Chymomyza caudatula. The sequence goes on from JAWNKW010000145.1 coordinate 2,678,719, forward strand.
TGTGTGTGTCGGTGTGTGTGTAGCTCCACTATTACAGTACAGTAAGCTAACCGACGGCAAATGATTAAAGAGCGCACATATTATTTCCCCGAAATTCTTCTAGTCTCATATCTGTATCTGACAGATAGTTTTGTGCGGGTGCGAGTGCAACCCATAAGATAAGACGCATACTAGTCAATCATCAAATATGGACAACAGAACTAACTACCTTGGCGACACTTACGACTCAGCGAACGGAATCCATGATCCTCACTGATCGACAGCACTTTGTTGTACATTTTGTTGTTGTAAGCACTTAAGTTTTAGGCAAAAAAAAAAAAAATTGTTTTGCTTGTTATGTTTGCAACTTTAACACATCACAAATTGGTTTGCAGTTTTCGTGAAAAACAAAAAAAAATATATCCAATAGATTGTTAGATTGGAACTGCAAGGCACATAAACGCGCGTTAGCACTGATTGTAATCCCAAGTGTCCTGCGCTCTTGGCTGCATTTAGCAACCAGTGGCCGTCAAACTGTTAAGGTTTTGCAGTCACTTGGACGCGGCACAACACGTTACGCACAACGGTTTCTAAGTATTTCGAAAACGTCTTCTTCTTAACACACTCGAGTCGTGATGCAGTTACGTTTCTGTTTCTGTTTTTTTTTTTTTCTTTTTCTGCGTCAGGATCTTGTAAGTCCTGGTTTCTCGAGGGCAGAGCGCGTGTGTTGTTGACCCCACAGAGGTTTCACGTGGACTGACAATTGAAAGTCTTCCTGTGACCGTCGCCGGTCCTGAGGCTGAGCCTGCGTCGCAGCGCTGTCGCTGTCGCTGCCTATAAGCGTACAACGGCAAATGTGCATGCGACTGAGGCTGTGCAGTCGACGGCAACGTCAACTGCGGCCGCAACGTTTTTTTTGGTTTTTTTTTTGTCTGCTGTGTGTGTGTGTGTGAGTGTGTGTGTGTGTGTGTGTGTGTGAGCGGCGTGTGAGCAAACGGACGGCGGTCTGCCGTTTGGACTATAGGGGAAAAAAATGTGTGTAGTCAGCACCACACACACACACACACGACACGTTCGATCCGGGGTAGTTGTGTGTGTGTGTGTGTGTGTGTGTGCGCGCTCTCGCTCGCTCCCCTGTGCGTGTGTGTGAGTGGACGCCACCTAGCAAAAGGGGGATGAAAACATCTTCTCAATGCTCCCATAGTTTGCCGTCGCTGCCAGCGTTGACGTTGACAGAGACGTGACCGTCGCTGCTTAAGTTGGCGCTTGAATGGACAGAGCAGCTCTCTCCGCAATTGGACCAATGGGTCGTCGCTCCCAGCATCAGCAGCACATGCGTGCCAGCCGCTCACAAGAACAGCAACAACAAAAACAATCTCTAACGAAATTGAGTTGTAGTCAAGACATTAGTATAATAGCTAAGGTAGGTGTCTAGGAGTATTGGAAACTATAAATAAAACAGTTTTTATTGCTTCTTGTAGAAAGACCAAGAGAGCGAGAGGCATTGAGGCAGAGGGCAAGGGTTGAGCTATATAGTTGACCCAATACGCTTTTAGGCAGCGAGGGTGCACGGATATTGGCAGGAAATCGTAGTTACCGATCGTAATGCAATGGTAATTAGAACGCTCTCAATTGAAGCGTATTCCCTTTATATGGGAAAAAACTTAAAGTTTTGTTGTGCAGTGTAGCAGCTTAAACTTAGTATTGCTGATCGTAAAGTGTTGGCCTCTTGATCAGGCTGTCGATTCTCGACACGAAATTTGACACGCTACGCAGAGCTTCTTATTGAGCTCGTTTTTTTCTAATTTCTGTCATAATTACACTTAAATTTGAGGCATTTGTGTGCTTTGAGCAATATATTCATGATCGTGAGCGTGCCTACCTATGTTTATATGTATACCTGATGCAAGCACATTATAACCCTTAATTAAGGGCTACCCATTTGACATATAATCTCCCTTAAGTATCACTCAAGTGTGGCAAACCATTGGATAAGCATATAATTATATGCATAAAACAAGCAGTTTCAGAAGTTCGGCACACTTATGAATTTAGTGGTTAACTAAGTACTATACATAACATAATAACATATTATAACTCGTGTATCTTAGTAAAATACAAAAAATGAAAAGTTTCTATAAATATAAAAGCTTCCTTATTGTGGGATCTCATTATCTAATGACATACTTTTACCAGCTTAACGCTAAGATTTTCCAAAACTTTTGAAATCCAGAACTAAAACGGTTCGAAGTTGAAACCATTGAAGAAAATCGCCGTCAATAGTATGATTAATATGAATTTCCTAAAATATGGAACAAAACATCCTGATTTAACACTGGTACGTCATCCTTTTTCTTTGTACATTAACGGCTTATGGCGCTCGTAGTCGTTTCGACGAAAGATGACGTTCTAGGGTACTTTCAATTTGTACTTTTACTTTTAAGTACAAAATTTGAGCAGATTTTGGGCAACGATAGTTTTTCAGTTATTTCAATACCTATTTGCCATATTTTTCAATTGGAACTTCCAACAGGCTTGTAGTCTCTATAAAACAAAGAGATTTAAACACAAAGAAGAATCATCAATATCAGCTGAGCAAGTAAAGTTTAGCTGATTTTGCTCGAAGATCTAGATCTAGATATACTATAGTACCAAAAGATCTTGGTATTTATAACAGCTGGTGAGAAGAAGGATGTTGCTTTAAGGCGGGGACAGAATCTCGTCAGCAACTACGATTCGACTGATGAAATTTATTTAAGAGATGGCATTGTCGCGGTGCACTACACCTTACTCATAGGTTATCCTATACCTATAACTTTTTATCCTATCATAAGGCATTCAGGAACTTTATAAAAATACGATTAGTTCTTCTTCTATCTTAAATCTTCCCGTTTGAATCCTTTTGTTTAACGCTTACTTTATAAGCGCGAAATGAAGCTCATCTGTGAGTAAATGATAATTCGATAGAATAAGTTCAGTTGTTGGAAAGCTAATGTTGATTTCGAAAGTAATTTGCTGCGTAAATCCGAATCTGGAGTCAGAATTGGTCTATCATGTCAGGATTTTGAGTACGTTTTATCTACCCGAAAAACGGCATATTATTATTATGATCTCAAAATCCTGACGTGATGGGCTACTCTACGCAGCAAATTACTTCGGAAATGACCCTTAGCTTTTCAAAAACTAAAACATGTTGACCTGTGTAATCGAAGGGTCAACACAAACTCTCAAAAAATGAGCTTCCAATTGATATATGCATCTAAGGTGACTCCAAATTTGAGTTTCTGCCAATATGATGCTAGGACCCCTGAACGTGGTAGCCCTTGATTAGTATAAGACTAACTTTGGCTTGCGGGCTGCCATTCTTCTCACTTTTTGAGTAAAAGCTCATATAGCTATTGCTTTCTTTATTACAGAGATACATCGGGATTCATTTGCGTTCCCGCTTTTACACTACGGTTTCTAATGATGAGAACGCCACACACAATCCTTGCATAACGCTCACAGTTTGTTGCCCTTTGTCTTCCGGCTGCCTGTGCGCGTGTGTGTGCGAGTGCGACTTAACGCACGGATGCTGCGCAATAAGATTTGGCGTTTGCGGACGAGATCGGTTCCTAATAATAGAACTCAGCAACTAGAAGCTAGCCTAGGCGAGCGACCGAGTGAGCGAGAGTGCGAATTAGCAGCGGATGCCACAAAATGTGCTTGTGTGTGTTGCTTTTTTGTGCTGTTTTTTCTTAATCCTTTTTGGGGGTAAGAGATTTTTTGCGCGCGCTTTTCTTGTTTCTTAGCGCTTACCCCTAAGCCGCTGCGCAGGCGCCGTAAACCTGGTCGTCCGGCGCGTAAAAGGATGCTGCTAATGTCCTGGCAGGCAGCGAAACAACAACAACAACAACAACAACAAAAGAGTGCAGAGAACTCGCAATTACAAAGCATATGAAGGATAGAAAGGAAGAAAAAAAACACGCTCGCCTTTGTTGCGCTTAATCAAACGCAATTCATCCGGGTAACGGGGCGAGACGTGCCGATCCGTCGAGTTAACGAAATCGAGAAAATCGAAAATCGCTACACAGCCTGCATATGCCGCTACGCTGCGTCCTGTCGTCCTGTCGTCCTGTCTTCGTGACGCCTTGCAATTTTTTATGCAATTTGCTGATCGTCGCCTGGTTTTCCTTTGCCTATTCCGTCTTTAAGTTTTTTGCACGTGGCCCGCGGCGTTACGTTTTCGCAACCCTCCGAGGGTGAGACGCCTTGGATCGACGGCTGCGCTGGCTCCCTCCGTGTTTTTTTGCTCTCGGCTTTGTCGCAAAAGTAAACGAATTACTTGCTGTGCGTGTGTGTGTGTGTTTGTCCTGGGCCGGAATTCAGGTAGCCGGCGCAGAGCGTGTGTAACGGCATTTTTTTTCTATGCAAATTTTTTTCTATATTAATTTTTTATGCTCACGTCAGTCTTTGTATGTGTGTGTGCGTGTGTGTGCACCCCTGTTTTTTTTTTTTTACTCTGAGCTACGTTCCTTTTTTATTATTGTTTTTCTTGTTGTCAGTTGCTGCTTTGCTTGCCGTGTGTGCAAGATTTTCCCAAGATATAAAATATCCTTAGGAGAAAAAAAAAAAAAAAAGGGGGAGGGCGGAATCTGGCCCAGGCTCTTCGCTATTTCGGCAACTGTCACATATGAGGCACAAGATTTTGCATTTGATTTAGGATGTGACCCACCCAGAAACCGGCGTACCCTCAAAATGCAATGCCAGCCGGCTGCCTCTGTGGCACTGCTTAGGGTTGTCTCTACTGCAATGATTACCGTGCGCTTCCGCTATTTTAATTCAATTCAATGATAAAAAAGAAGACACACAACAAGAAAAAAAAAAAAAAGTAGAAAAGAAATTCCAGCCGAACAATGAGTGTAAAAAAATAATGCCTAGACCCTAGGCAAGATGGGCAATTGTCGCAGGGTATCTGCTTTCCAAACCAATTTTTTCTACACTTTTTTCCCTGCTCATATTTAATTTTATTTCACAAGTTTTGGTTTAAATGAGCAAATCCGCTGCAAATGGTATAGTTTTTAACGGAAAATTTATGTTTATGAGGCGCAGTGAAAGGGTTGTATTTGCGTGTTGCAGATAGAGATCCTTGCGGCTGAGCCTGCCACACTGATTAAATGTTGCGCATTTAAAGCGTTACAAAAAGGAGCACTCTTTTTTTTTTTGGTTTTGGTTTAGTTGAAGATAAACTTGGAACTGGAAATTCAATAGTGGCAGCAAATGAAATTTTTGAAGTAACGGATATGCAAATGGCATATGTGGAAAATGCAGAGTGATTCTAAGGCTACGTTGAGCAAATCGTAGAGTCGTTTTGATCGATTATACTAGTTCGGCAACTAAACAAGCTTGTAGAGAAAGTACAGTTACAGTTACAGTTACAGTTACAGTTACGAACATAGAGTTTTCCTACGAACACAATCCGACTCCCGTTGCAATCGATGAAGAACCTTTAAGAAGAGAGTATGCAACTTTGCCCATGTTAAGTGTATCAGTGCCCAAAATGCACAGTAACACAGAAAGTGTTTCGTGAATACGCTAACTTAGTTTGATTCGAACTTGAATAACTGGCTACTATTTCTTTTTTAACTTTTGGCAAAAAAAACATCCTACTCTCTAAGTTCTTATGTTTTATTCTTAGAATTTGCATATATGAGCGCTTAAATGCTTAGAGATTGGCTGTTTACAAATAGCTTGCAGTAGTACTCAAAAGCTGGAAAAACTACTTGCATTGTTGTGGGTAAACTCATTGACTATGTACCAACAAGCCAAAGAGCTCCGAGTGGTAAACAGATGATGAGACTTAGAGCTAATTTAGGGTAAAGTAGTTGTGCAAAAACTTATAAAACACGCAGTAAAATACAAAGAAAACAACTATTTATACAGCAAGTAAAAGTTAACATCTTTGAAGGCAGATGATGAGATTTATGATTCAAAGACCGCTTTCGTCCACAATCTTAGAAAAAAGCATTTAAACAGCAAGTAAAAGCTATCATCTTTGCAGTTGATGAATTTAATGATTCAAAAACGTCTTTCGTTTGCAATTTCAGAGAAATCCATTTAAACAACAAGTAAAAGGTATCATCCTTGCAGGCAGATGATGAGTTTGATGAGTCAAAAACTTCTTTCGTCTACAATTTCAGAAAAATCCATGTAAGCAGAAAGAAATGCTATCATCTTTTAAAGAGAAAGAAGAAGTTGTTATATTTGATAATTGAAAAACTTCGATCCGCTAAAATGCATCTAAACATAATTTAGAAGAAGATATCATACCCAAAAGCGCGAATAATCAACAGCTATTGAAGGCATCAAATGCGTGCTGACTATGTAGAAGTTTCAGGGTTAGCTGTTAAGGGGCAACGAGTTTTAGGAAGCGAGTATCTTTGTGAGATTATCTGTTAACTTTGAGCAAATATATAGAAAGACTTGTAACAACTACAGTCGAAGAAAATCTAAGCTACAAATAGTTAGAGTAATAGTTAGAATCATCAATTTGAGTTGGCTTGTAAGATTTGAATTACTTCAAGATAAGCTGACTACGCTCAAAGGTCTTCAAGTTATACCATGACATGGATAGCTTTTAGCTTTAAGCTTCAAACAACTACGTCACCAATAGATCGGTAAGATGAAGCCTTACATATTCTAAGTAAGCCAGCGACTAGTCAAAGAGCTCTGAGTCTGTATCATCGGGGTTCGAAGTTCAAGGCATAGATCAAACAGCTGCTCGCTCGAGAAATGCTGCTCTTCAGAAGACGTAGTAGTAACTTCGTTTAAGGGGTACACAACTATTTGCAACTTGCACTTTCTGTAACACTCGGTGTAGTTGTAATTTTCACGCATTTTGTCGGGCAAATCAATCAGTTTTGAGTGGACGACTCATACATATGTGTGTGTGTGTGTGAGTGTGCGTATCTGTGTGTGTGATTCTCATGCATATTAAAGGCCAGAAACTTTGTCTGTCCGTCAAAGAGCATTCAGAGCTCGTCAAATATGTTTTTGACAATTATTGTTAAGGTGCTCCTTATATTTTTTTCATCTTCTTGGTTTTGTTATTGTTTTTCCGTGCGTATGTGTGTGTCTGTGTGTGTCTCATCTTTGGCCGAAACAAAATTAACAACAAACGACAATGATGACGATGATGAAATGTTGTCGTTGGACGTGGACGTGGACATGGACACAGGTCGGTGCCGAGCTCACCTAATGCTGTAAAGCGTATCGCACGTATGCAATGCACAATCAGATACAAAACACGCACTAATACAGCTAAAGATACACCTACAGCAGCACACACACACACACACACATATATATAGGCACAGATACAGATGCAGATACAATGGCGAGCGGCGATGTAAAGATACCAAGACTGAGGCCAGACTGTGGAGACAAAGTGCCCAAAATAGCTGCACGTTGAGTTACGTCCAGCGTTTTGGACATGCCAAACGATCGCACACACCCGCACAACACACACACACACACACACACGAAAGTTGGTTTGTTTGTTTGGATTTGGTCTCTTGGGAGCGTCTACGTCTTGGTTGTTGTCATCATGCAACATACACATCATTGTCGGTTATTGCCTGACCGTTGCCGCCGCACAGTGGTCGAAATGCACAGTCTAGCTGCCGAAATGACAAATGTACCAGTGTGTATAGCCACAGTTGTCTATATGCCAACCATTCCGAAATGGAAATGGAGTTTTGTCAAAATGTGTTGAGCAAGTTTTCTGAAGAAATCAATCGAAATCAGTTTTAGTTTACAAAAGTTTCGATTCCTACGCCGAGGTTCTGTTCTGTTCTGTTTTGTCAACTGTAGTAGACCCGGAAATAACAATCGTCATTCTTTTTATATTCATTTGAAGATTTGTCCATCATTTGCTTGTGTCTTGACCACTGTGCGCCGTTAACATCGCTGTCGCTGCGTTTGTTATGATGGGATCAGGCAACGCATTGACACGCAGATTGTGCAACTGCCGCCGAACAAAGGCACATGCTGCACATGTCCGAGCCAACACCAACACATACCCCTCTCTGGCCCTCCCTCTGACAATCTCTCTTCAACTCGATGTGCTCAGTTATAACAGTGTATCTGGCTATTTAACAAACTTTACAGCGGCTTTTGTCTGCAGCGTCCATACAAAACGAGAACAAAATTGGTAATGGAAAAATAAGCCGCTGCTCGCCGGAGTCGCCGCCCAACGTATGACAACAATTACTCAAGTGACATCTCCATCAACAGATCTCTCGAGCAGTTGCTTTTTATTTTGGACATTCAACAACGTCATTGGCCGGGTGAACGTGTCAAGCGGATTTACATAAACTGCTTGGGCGCGTCGCAGCCTCAGCCACAGCTTGGGCCCGGATAGCTACGTGTCCGGCATATTGAATGCTCAGCTGCCGGACCCAAGCACAGCACAAAAGTGAACTAAACTTGCACTAGAAGATGTTAGAAACTGTGTTACAGTAGGAATAAGTGGTATCCACATGATGTGCATACAATAACTTGAATAACATAACAGAGAGTTTAGCATCAATAGTCATTGCCATCTTGCTGTACTTCTATTTGCAGCTCATGAGTTTTAGCTTTCATTTTCGAATCTACAAAGTCAAAATTTAGTGGTTTTCATTTCACTATTTTCAATGGAGCTTATAAAAGCTGCAAGTTTATTTGCAAAACAGTTATTTGTGCGAATTTTATAGAACAAAAAAGGTTATTTGCTTGAAAAGTTTAATTCAGTTGTTGTAGGGAATCTTGTGACTCTTGCGAGCAGACTGAGCGAAATTTGGCTTAAAACCAATGGATATTTGCGTAAATCGAAGACATGCTATAAGTTGCGATGCTGATATGCTGAAAGGTTCCAAGAGTGCAGAGATCGTAGCTTTTTAGTACTATAATACACTAATTTCGAACTCTAGTTGTTTAAAGTGCAAACTCTCATCAGGCGATTTGCTTAAAAACCGATTCTGGTCGACCAGCGACTGTAGATTATCTTATAACTATAAAATACTCAAACATATTGTATCTTTAAGGGTTTTCAAATTTCGTATTCTTTCGGTGTTACCCAACTATGTGCATCTGTGTGTCTGTGTGTTTGTTGTGTTTGTGTGCGTGCCAACAACTTGTCTCAAAACAATCTACAAACTCAATCAATGATTTATATAAGCAATAAAAAATCGATGTCAAAGCAAAAAGGACACTGTGCAAACCGTTACAGCACTTTTGGCCGAATTCATAGCTATTTAAAACGTGATCTTGACCAGCAGCAACAACAATGACAACAACAAAGCCAGAACAACAACTGAGAGAGCCACTGTAACAACAACAGCAACGCCCACGGCAGTGTTCAGAGGATCAGCGGCTTTTGTTTGTACTAGGACGAGGGCGGGCAAGGATCTGTGCAGGCAGGACAATAATCATAAATAAATTGTAGCCAGGGCGACGACCACAAGGTGATCATCATTAAGTCCGGAATAGCGAAGATGGAAAACCAATCGAAAGACTACTTTAATTAAGAGTTAAGAAGTGCATTTTGAAAATTTGGGACATCTGCTCAAACGAACTTTCGCATGTCGCGTTTTATAAGAAGAAGAGCGGGTCGCTAACAGCAAAAACAATAAAGAACTACGGAATTGCTCTATTTCTATTCCTATTTTGAGAGTTAAGTTAACAGGTTTTGTTTTTCGACGAAACTTGCATCTTTCGCACAACGAGAGCACCGCAATAGCAATGGAAAGTGGTTCAAATTGCATTTGCATTCAAGCGATAAAAAACGAGGTGAAATTATTCCTACCTATTCTTCGGATGGTTTGTTACCGAAATCAGGTGTATAAGTTATAGAAAATCAACGGGTTTCGACAAAGTTGAGGACCTAACTATACGGAATCTTCCACAAAGACGCATGGGATTTCTCATATTTGTGTGCAGTGCTAAACGGATAGATTGTTTTACTTCTGTTCTATATCATTGCATTTTATTTCAATTCAGTTGAAAACCGTTCTGAAAAGTTAGTTTCATTCGTGAAACTCTCATAGAACTTTCGGTGTTTTTGGTAGCGAAATCTATTTGCTTCAACTGTTTTGTGCCAAGATATTTGCTTTTGCTATGAAAACTTCTTTTATAATTGTGACAAATTAAAGTCTTTATTTCTTTTTTTTGGGTCAAATTTCTCATAGAAACTTCGGTTGGTTTAGTGGCGCAAGCCATTCGCCTTAAGTGTTTTATTCTGAGAAGTTAGCTATTACTATAAAAACTCCATTTCTGATTGCAAAATCTCAAATTGTATCGCTTTCGTTATATTTCTCATAAAAATTTCGGTGGGCTTAGTGGCGAAAGCTATTTGCTTCAAGTGTTTTGTTCTGAGCAGTTTGCTATTGCTACGAAAACTCATTTTCTAATAGTGCCAAATTAAAAGTCTATGTTTTTCTTTTTTGTCAAATAACCGATTGAGGTTTCGGTTGGTTTAGTGCCGAAAGCCATTCGCCTCAAGTGTACTACTCTGATATGTTTGCTATTACTATGAAAACTCCATTTCTGATTGCAAAATAATCAAATTCTTTCGTTTTCGTCACATTTGCATATAAATTTCATTGGATTTAATGACGAAAGCTATTTAGCTTAAGTGTTTTGCTAAACAGTTTAAACAGTTACTTACTGCCGAAAATGCCTAATTATGTGCATGAAAAGTGAGTAATTTTGGGCACAGCTATGAAAATACTGGTTCAAGCTGCCGTTACAACCAAATTCATTAATCAAATTGATGGTATTTGCAAATGCCATAATTTCCCTCCCCCGAAATGCACTTAATGAACATGTTCGAAGCGAAGCACCTTCAGATGCTGCAACTGCAACGAATTGCATGGGATTGCATGGTATGACATTATTATGGCATGCGGGCCAGCAAAGGGTTAAACAAGCAGAGAGCCAGCAAGCGAGATCAAGATCTGGAGAATTTTATTAATTTCGTTTTACAATTTAATTAGCCTGGATTTTCACATGTCCCGCATCTAAATGCCAAACGTACGGAACGCATGCGCCATGAATTTTAAGCGCATATCGACAGCAAACACGATGAAACATCGTATGCGACTATCGTTTGGCATGATTCAGTGGGCAATTGTGACAAGGCGCTCGAAATGAGGTTGACATTAATTGGGTCAGGGTGCGAGGCCCCCTAATATATAAAAAAAAAAAAAAACAACCAGTAAAAGATAAAGTCGTACAGTTTGAGTGAGTGAGTGTCAGAATGAATGAATGACTCAGGCGTAGCGCAGACCTGCCTTGAGCTTGGCGCCAACTTCCGGTAGGTGTGTGCTCATATTTCACGCCTCATTGCGCGTCTATGAGTGCTACGGGAAGCGTCTGACTGACCCTAAAGTCGCTGCCGCGGCCGGTCAAAGAAATTCTGGCGCAGCAAGTTTAACCAAATTTGGCATTAATTGCTGGAAAATGTCGTGGCGCTGCAGCTGGACTGCAACTAAGCCTGAGCCCACGTAAGTTGCAAGCTGGCAATAAAGCAACATGAGCTTGCAACTTGGCTTAGCTGTGTGCTCGCGCTCTGGGAGGACAATAAAAGTTCGTGAGAACTTGATGCTTATCGAACTGAACTTGCAGACAGCGTTAGTGTTTTGGTGGAAGCACTGCAAAACGAGTGGGCAGCCAAGAGGCCAGATTAGAAGGCAGCTCAAAGGGATTAGCGGGCAGGCAGCAAACGAAGTCAGGTGACATTTGGCCAGACATTTTGCTTTGATTAACATTCGAATGCCACGCAGCGCCAGTTTAAAATGGTTTCAACTCCAAGCTAATGGTTCTCACAGTCAGAGAGTCAGTCAACGCCTTCAGCTGTCCAAGAATTTGCAGCTAACCCTTGCAAAGGTCCTGTATGCCCTTGTGTGTGTGTGTCTGTGTGCGACAAACCTTAATCCTTTTTCTCACGCACCAAAAAACAGACGCTGCCAAAAAAAAAAAAAAAAACGCAAAACATTCTCAAGCATCTTTCGCCAATTGCTGCCACTGCGACACGTTGCAAAAATGCGCACACTCATTGTGCTGCTTCCAGGTAGCTGCAACAACTGCATCCTGCGTGTCTATCAAATCGAACAATGCCAAATCATGATCAATTCAATTACTCTGAGCGATAGATATAGTGCAGACTGGACGACGACGACGACGACAAGGACGAGCCTGAGCCGCCATCTCGCAAGGCAGACTGGACACCTGCTCGCTTTTCCCATGACAGATTTGGGCAAAATTTTCGCGTAGTAGCAGCAGCGGCAGCCCCCATTGTTTTTTTGGCTAATCATGCGCAGTCTCGGTGCTCCTTCAAGGATTTTCGCGCCCCTCAGCATGTTTTGCTTTCAATTTCATTACAACTGAAACATGAAGCGTTGCGGACAAGTGCGCAGGAATGCCAGCCAGGGCACCTCTCTAGGGCTCTGTCTCTGGTTCTGGTTCTGGTTCTGGTTTTGTTGCACTTAAGCGCTCAGTGTAATGGGATAAGTAGCAGGCGCACACACACAAGTGCATTTTAATGAAATTTTATACTTGTTCCTGCTATTTTTCTTTTTCGAAAATTGTGGGAAAATCTTTGTTAATCCTGCGCTGATGAATTGCAGCGACCCCTGCAGGTGTCGCACACTCTCGATCTCGCTCTCGATTTGCACAATTGTGAAGCTAGCATTTTTGATCGAGGTTCGATTCTGGCATTTGGCAGCTGTTACCGTTAGCTCTCTAGCAGCTACAAGCGGCGCATAAATTATTAATTAGCTGCAACAAGTGGCTGCAACATAAATTAGCTGCTACAAAATCAATGCACTGACTAACTGTAGCTGGGAACCGGGTGTTACCTACGTGGCTTGGCACTATTAGCCACGTGTTGCACGCAAGAACCGTTGCTTAGTGACCAGTAATGACCTCTCTTAGTGCATGTGAATGCGCTGCAAGAATTCACACTGCGATATGAGCGCCGTCGAAACAAAAGAAGTTCGCATAACTGGAATTAAAGCAGCTAAAACAACGCCAACAACGACAACTCTCGTGGGTAGCTGTTGGTAGTGCTAAATGGGCCAACAAGCAACGCGGTGGCGCTCACATGCAATCGAAGCGCCCTAGGACCAAAACTTGCCACATCCAGAGCAGAGCGCGACGGCAACTGCGGCGCCGCTTCGAGTCGCGTCGCGTCGCGTCGCGTCGTTTGCTTGTTTGTTTTTGGGCGCACGAGTGGACAACACCGTTCAGTCAGTTTGTCAGTACGTCATTCAGTCAGTTAGCCCAACTGGCGAGTCACTCACCCCAGCTTGTAGCGCCTCAGCTCGGCGGAGCTCAGCTCAGCTCATCAGCAAAGACAATGGTGGGAATATTCTCATATTATGAAATCGCGCAATCTTCCGCGCGCCACTGATACACTCACATGTGTCCCAGTGGGTCTGTGTGTGTGTTTGTATTTAGTGCAACAACAGCAGCAGGTCAACGTCAAACCATTGTACGCCCTCTTACCGCCCAGCTGCCACTTCCCCATTGCCACCAACTACTCCGCAGGCCATGACTTGCCGCATTTCGTGGCAAATTCGCAACGTGTCGTGGTCGTGCCTTCGTTGTCATGTCCGAGAGTGTAACAAAGACCTCTCTCCCAGCGCCCCTGCATGCCACCGAAAACCCCACAACCCCCAAATGCGCTTACCGTTACAGTGGCTACGGCAGTTGTTGCTGTTGTTGTTATTGTTGCTGCTGCTGCTGCTGCTGTGGTTGCAACGCCCCCGCCAAGTAGCGCGAATAAACATTAAACACAAAAACTAAAAGTAGCGGCTGCAACAACTACAACAACTACAACAACGGCAACAACAACAACAACTATGGCAATAATTGCATTACACATAAAAATAAATTGTAATGAACTTAAGGAAGAGCTGGCAAAAGCACTGCCACTGCAACAACAATTGCAACAACTGCAACTGCAACAACTGCAACTACAACAACTGCAACTGCAACAACCTGGCCAATGTGAAAATCGATGCGGAAGCGTGCACCAACAACAACAACAACAACAATAAGAAAGGGCACAACCACCGCAACCGCGCCACTTTCTTTGCCCCTCATTCAAACTGCGAGTCAGCAAGTAAGCCCCTTAGTTATCGGGGTCTCCCACATCCATCTCTTGGCCAGCTAACTGTGTTTGTTGTTTCGTTTCTTTTATTATTTTCGTTATTTTGTATTCTAATATTAACATAATTGCAACACGCATCTAATATAAAAAAATACAATACAAAGCAGCACAGTTGACCTTAACAATGCAAATGAGTGCAAATGAGTGCTAAACAAGTGCATTCATTTCGATACTTGCGCATAATTTTCATTTATCAGCTGGGAAACATAGAACTGTTTTAAGTAAAATATGTTTTTTTTTTTATCAACTTGGCTTTAACAACAAGTGTATTCATTTTAAACGAGTACACTCGTTTTAATTGTGTGCACTCATTTTTGCACTTTTATGAGATACACTTTGCAAATTTCTTTAACTAGCTTATTCTTTCAAGCTCTTCTGGCTCAATTTACCCAAACGATGCAAATGAGTGCTCGCTCAACAAGTGCATTCATTTTGATAGACTTGCATAGTTTTCATTTATCAGCTGAAAAACATTGTTCTGTATTTCTTCAACATTTCGATTTCTATAATTTTGTCTTGTTTGCTGTTTGCAACGGGTGTATTCTTTTTAATTGAGTGCACTCAATTTAAACGAGTGCATTCATTTTTCTCTTTTTGTTAGATACACTAAGCAAATTTATTTTACTAGCTTATCCTGTCAAGCTCAAAAGAGTTAACCTAAATAATGCAAATAAATGGTAAACAAGTGCATTCATTTCGAAAGATTTGAATAATTAACATTTATCAGCTGGGAAACATTGAACTCGATTTCTATGAATTTACCTTGTTTGTTGTTTGCAACAGGTGTATTCATTCAAAATGAATGCATTCATTACTGCCTTTAGCTAGACAAACTTGTGAAGTTTCTTTGACTAACTCGTTTATGCAGCCCCTTAAAGCAGAACTAGCTACCTGGAATGAGTGCATTATTATAAGTTTTTATTATTATACTCGTTTGAAACGAATGCATTCATTTGCTGTCAGTTTAAGCAACTTAACTTTTTATTAAACATTCAAGTGAAATCTTGATAAGATGCACCTTCAAATTCAGTTGCACTGATTGGTCAAATAAGTGCACTCGTTTGAAACGAATGCATTCACTTGCTGTAAGTTTGAACAACTTTACTTTTTATTAAACATTCAAATTCAGTTGCACTATCTGGTCAAAGGAGTGCACTCGACTCAAACGCATGCATTCATTTGCTATTAGCTGCAAGGATTCAATGGTTTTCTGAATATCCAACTCAAAGATGGGTACACAGCATGGCATGCGGTTGAATGAGCGCACATGAATGCATTCACTTTGGCTTATATTACATATTGTGTATAGTTTTATTGCACTTCAATTGTTTGTCCTTAAAATCGCTTCTATGTATATGTGGCTGTCAGTCAGCGAGTCAATTAATTAGCCATGATTCTCACGACCTCAAATTAAGAGAAAAGCCCTAACAAATGGAAAATAAACAACAACCACAGCACCCACACAGCAACAAGACCAACAACAATAAGCGCCCCAATGGCCCCAACAATGGCAATGGCCAAAGGCAAACGGAGGCACTTCGTAGTTGTCAAATGGCAGCATTTGCCAGCGATAAAAGCGCCCATAGATTGGCGCGGCAGACTAAGGGGACGGATGCAGCGACGGACAATGGATCTGGCCATTTTGGCGAATTGCTCGCGAGTGCGCCTGTGCGAGCGCCTTGAAAATTTTCGGTGAAAACATAGAAGTTGGTAAGTGCAGACTATGGGATACGCTGCGTAAGTTAGCGGGTGGCTTAACTCCGGCCGTGTTCAACTTCATAGTTTTCAAAAATTGCGGTTCAGAGTGTTCTTAAGAAATAGCTGCCTAGCAATGACTGGCGGAAAAATAGTCTGGGACGAAGCGAGAGCGAGAGGTATGGCTAAATCAGTATCTTTTATGGTATACTCCAGGATTCGAAATATGCCTACTTCGCAACTGAGATGTTCTTTCAAACGCTGTTAAAAGTTTAAGCACAGCTTGTTTAGGTCGGATGTCGGAATTTCTGTTTTCTTTAAATACGATGGCTTGGATCAGGGATCGGCAACAACAACACAACTTTTCACGGCTCAAAGTATCTGCTACCGATACCTGGTTCGAAACTTTGCTAACTAGACATATTTTCCACTAGAAACCAACTCTCGAATTCAAACATTGAAGAAGGAATAAGAGATTTTAGAGAAACCCGCCTACTAGCTGTTGCTAAACAACAAAATTTATGATGTCTCGCCGGCCTGGTATACCCTATATACATAGAGCAAAGTGCTTCGGAAAAGTGGCGCTTAAAGCTTGGCATTATGCTTGTGAGTGAATTCGCTCAGCCGTAATGTTGGGCTGCTGGAAGATCTGATTTAAAGCGAAATTAGGAATAATGGCTTTGTGCTGCACATGACAAATACACACACACACAGACACATTCACACACATCAAGAGCATTCACAGTAACACACACACACTCACACACACTCACACACACTCACACACACTCACTCAAACACACTCAGATGCTGCTAAGCGTTGACAGCAGCAAATGCGAACAAGACAGTTTGTACCCACAATAGACAGCAAAAAATACAAAATAAAAAAGTATATATATATATATATAAAAATAAAAATAAAAATAAAAGAAAAGGTTTAGAGGGGCCGCCAGAAAAGCAATGCAAACCGAACCAAAACCAAAACCAAACTAAACTAAACCAAAGCAGAGAGAA
Source organism: Chymomyza caudatula (assembly GCA_035041775.1). NCBI lineage: Eukaryota > Metazoa > Arthropoda > Insecta > Diptera > Drosophilidae > Chymomyza > Chymomyza caudatula. Next base: position 2,695,601 of record JAWNKW010000145.1, read on the forward strand.
AAAGAAATTATCTCACGGATAATCCGAACAACACGTTGAACTTTTTTGTTGCTTCTTCTTCTGCCTTAGTATGCCAACATGCCAGCTACTTTGGCGGCCCCCAACCTTCACCCAAATGCTAACCAACGGAATTCACATGGCTCTAGAGCTGGCTATAACTCTGGCTCTGTCTCTGGCTCTGGGTCTGGCTCTGGCCTAGCTAGGCTGGCCAGGCTTTGGGCCTCGTGGCTGTGCCTGTGCTCACCCTTTTGGGCCAATGCTGCAACTGTGCGGGGGCGCGTCAAATAAAACGAGAAAAAAACAACAAAAAAGATATATATATATATATATATAGAGGAAAATGGAAAAACAATGGCATACACCTGACGAGTGAGACTGAGTCTCAGTCTCAGACTGCGGCTGAGACTGCGACTGAAGCTGGGGTTGCGGCTGCGGCTGCGGCTGACTGGAAAGTGTTTCAGCGCTGTGGTTGGTCGTCGTCGCCGTCGTCTCCGACTGGATATTATTGTATTGTCGAGCTGCACTTCTATCGCACAAAAGTTATTTTGTATTTGTTTTGCACGCTGGCGAAGAGAGAAAGGGTAACAGATTCCCACACTCTCGTTGAACGTCGCGGCCAGACGCGGCGACGGTACGACAGATCGACACACCAAATCGTTGACAACTGCACAAGAGCCATTGTGCACGCCGTCGCAGTCGCTGTCGTGGCCCCAACAGCAACAGCAACAGCAGCAGCAGCAGCGACGCAGCTTTGAATAAACTGAATGAGTGAATGAGTAGTGAGTAGAGCAGCGCGTAGAGCTGATTGAAGAGCGTATCTCTGCGCTGACAAACGAACCCGTTAAACTGTGTGAACATGCAGCGTGAACCGGCCTAAGCTCCCCAACTGATTGATGAATGTCAACCGAAAGTGTGGACGCCAACACACAGACGTCGAGCAGGTGTCGCTGGCGGTGTCATGGGAACCCAACGGGCATGCTACCAGAGAGCACTGCCATTTCTAGTATATTTGATTTGCCTATTAGTTTGAAAGATATAGAGGGTGGTACCCAGCATGACATAGTGCCCCAATGAACGCAGATATGGAAGCTAGGCGTGAACACGAAAAGCTAGAGCAACACGAAGTAAATCAGTTGTAAATTATATTCAAAAGTTAAAGCCTTGTAACGATTTGGGCGAATTCGAACTAAAACATGCGTTCTGGCGTTCAATTTGTAATGAGGGGGCTTCGCTGCCTGCTTGCTTCGCTCACCAACCCTAAGAGTTAGACAGATGCTTCTCCTGCGTTTGATTCAATGCAACTTAGTCGTTTCTTGCTTTACGCCTTTGTTCTTTACTGTGTAGTTTTTTGTCTTTCTCCGTAAGATTTAGTGTTTTACGCCCCTTTTATATATTGTCCCCCTTTACCACTGTAGCGCTTGAGTGCCACGCGAGGAGAATAGCAGTAGCGCACAATGAATGCTTGCGGGACTTATAGTTTCACAATTTTTGTTTTAACAGCTCTATTGTATTGCTTAAACCTATGAAGCATTCGAATTTTCATAGAACGGCGTTTCCAAAAAGTACGCTAAATGACTGCTGAAAGATTTGAAATTAAACTTAGAACTTCATTTCACTATTATAAGAAAAGCAGTTTGAAATATTTATATGATTTTTGTGAAAGTTTTGAAGGATAGTTGCGAATGTCTAGCAAACTTGGCAGTCTTAGGATAACGGTAAACCGAGGAAGCTGTGCAGTTATCGCCACGATTCGATAAACTTGACTTAGGGACGCATTCTTTGGTAAGTTATGGTGTTTCTAGCACACATTTATTTGCTTGTTTAAGTAGTTGTATCCTCAATTCTACGAATACCTGTCAAAACCACTATGCGTAGTCGAAATCAGGGTATATGCATTACATGCAAATGGCGCATACCTTGTAATTCATATACCTTGGTCGAAATTTTAGACTTTTGCCTAGAAGTACAGAAGATTTACATCGAACTGTTAAGTTGCCAAAACTTAATGTAAAGGGTTGTCACACGTTGCTGCAGCTGCTGAAATAATCAATGAATGTAAATGAATGCAAGCAAATGAATCATGCCACAATGACGTGCGACAAGCAACAGGCGACAACGAGCACAAGAACAGCAACTTGAACAGCTGAAGGCAGCAAATCTAACTGTAACTATGCCCACTAACCCAAAAAGTTGGCTCCCTTAGCGCCTTACCTTAACTTGCCACAAGAAACGCAAATGCAAACAAATAAATAAATCGCAAAAATGCAAAGTTGAAAGTTTAAGTCAAGACAGACAGACAGACGACTGACTGAAAGAGTCGATGAATCGACAAGTCGCCACTTCAGAAAGAAGAAAAATCAAAGCCTTGTAGCTGACAGATACTACTTAAAAGATGCGCTGGCCGCTGGCAGCCCCAAGCTGCAACATGGTGATAGTATGCAGCGTGATCGACCGGCAAACTGTGGCAACAACAAGTACAACAACAACTACGACGACGACCTAGGTGCCAGCTTGTTGTTGTAGCATGTATGAGCTGTTTGTCTTACTTAGGTTTGAAAGTCATGTTGCAGATACTTAAGATACATTAGTATCTGCATATCTGCATGCGGCACCTGCCCGCGCTCTATGCCCAAATGCATGATATCTGACGCTAAGTCAGGCCGCACGATTACAATACCGCCAACAACAGCAACAACAACAACAACTACAACAACATTTTTGTGTATGAGTAGTCAGAATGTATGAATGCACTCATATGAGCTGGAACTATTTGTGTTTCGCCTGATGATGAACTTAATGACGATAATGATGTTGATGATGACGCAAGAGTTGAACATATTGAATAAACAAAACTAGCAACAGAGCTACACACGTAACATTGAAAGTGCAACGACGACGACGACGACGACGACTGCAACTGCAACTGCAACAAAAGGGGGCATATTCGTTTTGAGCCCTCCGTCTGCGGTCGGCAATTGAATTCATTCAACGCCATTCAATGTTATTCAGCCAGGCTCTATGAGCCAGAGCCAAATAGCTGGCCAACAAACCATGTTGCAGCCTCCCGCTCTCTGTGCCTGCAACTTGATTTGCTTTTTGGCTTAGTCGACCACAACAACTGCAGCAGCAACAACAATGACAACAACGGCGCTATTTTACGAGCAGGCTACATTGACGACTTGCTTGGGTATGAGTCGCCTCCTGGGTTTGGGTCTCGGTTTGGCTGTGAGCCCTGGGTCGCGGTTACTTTGCAATTTGTATTAAGGATTTGGAATTGAATGGCATGCGGGCATTTTGGCTGCGGTCTGTGCAACGTCCGCGCATTTAACTAAAGCCCCAATCCAATTTTCGGCTGCTCTGCATTGACAACATTTGCATTTACACGCACTTGCCACAAGTTGGACATGCCGCAAGCAAGCCGAACAGCATCACCAGTCATGTGTGTGTGGGTGTGTGTGTGTGATATCAATCGGCGGTGTTACTATTGCGGCGCACTTGGTAAGGATACACTGGTGCAACATTTAGTGGCAAATATAGCAAGTGGCAATGCATGTAATCGATGCAAAAGCGTCTTGCATGAATGAGTATTCAAAATCGTCAAAGAGTTATTATGAGTACACCAAATATGCAAGAGAATGCCTTTGAGTTGCACTCAAAATGGCCTTGGACGCATTCACGCTTAAAGTACAACCCTGTAGTTCCAGAAAGATCTCAGTAAGTCAGAAAAAGCCCTTTCCAAAAGTTATGTTAAAGGGCTCCACCACCTACTTGCTTAGGCAGTCAATTCTCCTCCTTACGCTACTCTCAACTTCTTATTCGTATACATATCTTCATCGGCTTCTCTCGCGTTTGCGACTTCTTTAGGCCAATTTGACATGAATTGTTTACAGATTTGCATGCATTAACGTAGCAAGTATGAGAATCAAGTAGGACGAGAGTTTGTCACAGATTACTCAGCAAACTGAATACCAATTGCAAGTAGGCAGGTTTCCGCGTTTTCTTCAAGCATAATGTTAACAAAGCTAGAGGGGTTCTCGCATTTGTTAAACGTTGGTCCAAGGAGATTAATGTCCCCTATACGACCAAACTTCTTTACACTGTTGTCGTCCGTCCTAATCTTGAGTATTGCTCCTGTGTTTGGAGTTCCCAGTATAAACGCTATCAAGGCATGATAGAGTCAGTTCAAAAACAATTCCTTTTGTTCGCCCTTCGTAGCTTAAATTGGGATCTAGACATACGCTTGCCTTCTTATACAGATAGACTTGGCCTTATAAAATTGCCTTCCCCATTTAATCGTAGCATCTGTCACAGTGTTTTATTTCTAAATAAACTTATTACTTCTTTCTTTTAGTAATTCGCTCTATTCTATGTCTTTTTCTATCTTGTTTTTCCTTGACTCTCCCAATCGTGCATCTTTGGCTCCATCCTTGATATGAGTCCGCGCAAATCGTTAAAAAATACACCCAACTTGCCTTTGGTGCTGGTTTGGTTTTGTTTCAAAAGTTCACCCAACCGAATGGAGACTCGTGATAAGATATATCTATCTACTTAATCCTTTTCTCCTCTTTTTTATATCTTTTTTTATATATTACATTTAAATACAACAGGGTTTTTGTTGTTGTATCTTTTATAAATAAATAAATAATGAATGAATATGACCGAATCTACAGAAAAAGCGCCAAGCAAATCGAATACTACAGGATATATGTACGCATAGATACTAGATCCTGGATCCAGACAACGCAAATCGGGCATTTAGCGAAGGAAACCAAAAGTTACCATTGATAGTACACACAAGTGTGAAGTGTACGTTACGTACCACTGTGCCTCAATTTGTAGTGTCTTCGTGTGTGTGTTCATTCTGAGCTGCGCACGGAAGGAAGTAAAAGCAGCTCGGCGCCACGCATTGACACCTTCCAATAATTTGAAGCATTGCTACGGGTTCTCTGCCGCATGGGCGTAGCGGCGAGGGTTGGCGAGGCGAGGCGAGGAGCAGACGATTTGTTTCACTTAGTCTGCAAAATTTGCGTATGCTGCTGCTGGGGATGCTGGTGACATTGGCGTTCCTGGCAATGTCAGCTTTGGGATTCGAATTGTGTAGACATGCACGCAACATTACCGCACCGTGTGTATTGTAAGCCAGTTGAGAGGAGCACGGAGCAGGCATTGACATGGCAGCTTGGCAGCTTGGTAGCTTGGCAGAGCGGCATGAGTTGTGTTTTGGCCAGGTTAAAAACGACTTGGCTTGGCGGTGGCTTAACAAAGCGGACAGACATTGAGTGGATGTGCTTGTCATTTAATGTCCAACCAAGCAATCAGCCATCCGTCAGTGAATGCCTTTAGTCAAGGCCACTAATTAGGCATAGAGAGAGGGCGCACTCCCTGTCTCGCTCTCTCGCTCTATCTCTCTCTCTCTCTCTCTCACTTGCAGGCTGTGTCTAGCTCTGACCTGAGCTTTGTTTTTCGTTTGCTAATTAAGCGACATTTACAGAAATCAAAGTTGTTGTTTTTGTCGTCGTCGTTGTTGTAGTTGTAGTCAGTACACGAAATGAAAATTCTGCGTTTCAGGCACGAAAATTCCAATCAACTAGCCACAGTTGCCGTTGCAGTTCCCAGCATTTTGGCCAGGTTAACAGCAGCAGCAACAACAACAAACAGCCATTGACAGAGCTGCTGCTCTGGATTGGCTTCGTCATTGGCCTCGGACATTGACAATGCTCCCTCAGCGATTTGACATGGGAGGCCAACTATTGAGATGTCATCTACTAGTGCGCTATGTAGCTGTGTGTGTTTGTGAGCACAACGATCACGGTCATGGTATCAAACACACCGACTGCCATGCACTTAACAAACCTAACGAGCAGCACTCTGCAGCACATTGAAGGATTACCTGGCATCGCTGCCCTGCCCTGATCATGGACAGCGCCTTTGAATATGCTGCTCACATAATTATACACAACAAAAAACGCTAACTCAAACCCGAAACCGAAACCGAACTACCAAACATGTTGCGATTACACGTGGTGGCCATGTAGTGGTCTTGTTACTTGTTACCAACAAAGCTGCCCAACATCATCGCTGATTGAAAGGGCCAAGTTAGGACGTAAGCGCGCCTCTAGCACAGCAAATCTTTACTCACGGTTACTGCTATCGGCAACTGGTGCATTGCTTAACACTTGTCGTGCCGCGACCAATGACAAGTGAAAATGTTAAAGAAAAACTGTTGCAATAAATGAAAAGTATCTCAAAGATACTTTTGTTCTAGAAGCGTTAAAGAGCGTTCTGGCTGCATTTGGCTTACCGTTCTTTGGCAAAATTATCACAGAGTAACGCTGGAGTAACTCACCTGCAAAGAAAAGAGCGTAAAATAGTTGGTTTAACTTCTAGTTCAAATGAGATACATATTAGTAAGTAGAAAATCTCTATTAAAATTCTCCCACGCATTTGATGATGCTGCTTGGCCGTTGCATAGACTAAGACAAAAGGCAACAGCAACAACAACAGCAACAAAGGCAATTGGCCGTGCTGTGAATGTGGCCAGTTGTTGTTGTTGTGGCAATAAAATGAAACGTAAATGAAATCTATTGTATTCTATATGAATAATGAGACAATTTTAATAATTTATAGACAGCTTTCGGTTAACCGCAATAAGCACAGCGCAACGAAGGCGGCCAAGACGACGACGGCGACGGCGACGCGACCGACGATCGGCAGGCAGACAATGGATCAAGTCAGACCAGGGCAGAGACCAGAGTCAACAGTAACACCCATACCAATAGCCCAGCCACACCACACCACAAAAAGTTCGATGATCCTATTGCGCTGAAATGTCGGATATGGTTTCTCAATCTCTGCAACAACAGCAACAACAACTGGGCAACAACGCTGACTGCAGCTCGAAGAGTCAAAGTCGAAGTCGAAGTCAAAGTAGTTGGAGCTGCCATCGTTAGCCATGATAACAAATCGCGATTGGCATCGCTTCCGATTGCAGCACAGGCCACAGAAGACAAAGGTGAGAAGAAAACGATTGGTAGCAATGGTAATGATGGTTTTCCATCGTACGGCGTGGTTCATGCACAGCACTGAGGGCCCTGACTTTGCCTATTCATTGATTGCCATTCATTTATTGACCGCAAGCGTCTGCCAGGACGCTATGACGCTCTGACGCTCTGCTACAAATATAGCTGGCATATAGTTTGTAATTGTATCTGTCGCAGCCATAAGTCAAAGTTGTCGCCGTTGGTCGCAAGTCGCAAGTCTCAAGTCGAGGAGTTAAGCCATTTGGAGCATGCTACGTGGTAGCTGATAGATCGCTTCGTTTCAATTACCAGACCTAGGTTATATGATCCAATTGTTTGTTGTATTACTTGGTTTATGGTTAAGCTAAGTCTTAAACTAATATCTTGCAGTGGTAAGGATGTCGCTCAGCTAAAGGGGCTTCACACAGGTGAGCGGCTGCGTGTGTTTTTCTTTTTTTGCGGTCATCTCAACTCTATTGATTTGTATGCGCATCAATTTCCAAAAAAGAGGGCGGAGCTCAGGCTGACCGTAGCTGCCCATTCGTTTGCAGCTCCACACGACGAAGAGCTACCCATCACTGAGCTACCCCCAAGCACATTAAGCTGAATTTTGCACCCAACTGAGTTTTGCACAACGCAGCGACGCAGCCAAAATCAATAGCTTCGCCCCACTAGCAGCAGCAGCAAAAACAACAACAGCTACCCAAAATGTTTGGGGCAGAGCTCATGTGGCTCGCTGTTGCCATCTCGCTTTGGCGCTGGCTGGTTTGTGTCGGACAGCTCGGTGCGGCCGGATGCGGCACTTAAATGTTGCACACACACACACACACAGACACAGGGACAGACACTTATACATATGTATATGCACACATATGGGCGTTGCACGTCCTGCAATGGACTTTAGCTTCATTTTTCGCTGGCGCCCAACTTGGGGCCAGCACAAAACTCAGCTCTTGCTCGGCCCGGGGCCACAATAAAAACTTGAGTTTTGTTGATTCTATTTTGGTTGCCTGGCAACTGGCAACTGTTAGATGTTAGCTGCTAGCTGGTAACTGTTTCCACATTCGCGTCAAGTTGGCGACTCAGCCGGCGGCAACGGCGGGTGGCATGCAACCGAATCGAACGAGAAGAAGCACAAGGCGCACAAATGTAGCTAACAGCAGCAGCTTGACGCCCAACTTGAACTTTATGCGCTGCGGATGAGTGATTCGTGCTGTCGCCAAAGCCGCAGCCCAGCGAGTGTGTATGCTGCAATGCCAACTTCAACTTTAAAGTGGACTCTGGACAGCCACAGCCCGAGCCACAGCCACAGTCACAGCTACAGCTCCTAGTCCATAACCCGCTCCATTTGCTTGAGCTTTTTCAAAACAATTTCAACGCATTGGCAGCCAAGGCAAAGATGTCTAGATAGCACGCGCCTGGTTTTTGCCACTTATTGGACACACCCACCTCCAGCTGGCGTTCCTAACCCGCTCTCCAGCACGAAGCGAAATCTAAGCGCTACCAAGCAGACAACGTTATGTATGTATATGCAAGTGCTATGGCTACATGTGTGTCTGTCTGTGTAGCGCAGACTATGACTGCAATTTGGAGAACTTAACCGCAGCAGCAAGCTCCAAGTCGCAGGAGCCAACGTACGAAGGGAGTCCGAGTCGCAGTCAGAGTCGGAGTTGGATTCAGACAGGCGACCGCAGGGCAGAATGCGGCAGCAGGACGTAAATTGCGAACAAATGAAAGTAACGAAAATGTTCCTTGTGCGGCGCCCAAGCAGGGGCGCGGGCTTCAAAAGGGTTTTTCCTGCTGCGACGTTACATTTGCTGCTTGTCGTTTTTTTTTTTTGGGTGTTGGGTTTGATTTTGCTTGTTTTTTCGGCAGTTTAACTGGAGGTCACCAGAAATGCAATGTGTCTGAGTGTATCTCGGTGTGTGTATGAGTGTGTGTGCTTGTCTGTTTGTTGCTGCGCTGCCAGCTTTAACACCCGAAAATGTTGACGCATACTTTGGTCATTGTGCCATGTGTGGGTGTTGGCCCTAACATTGCATCTTGCCACTGCCTCCACTTTTATGCCACAATGATGCGACACAGCGAAGCCATGTTGAAGTTGAAGCTAACAAAAAAGGACAAAAAAAAATACAAATTTTGATACGCCGAAGTTTCCATACTCTTTGAGCAAAGACAAATTGTCAATTCTAGCCAAAGAATTGATGTTTCTACGAAATGATTCCATCTGAGTTAAGACTAGGTATATTTCCAAGCCTTAGGATTTGTGCACAATAATTGACAACAACAAGAGAAGTTTCTATCAGTATGTGAAGATAGAAAAGAAATATCTCTAAAATGGTACTAGGCAAAGAGTTCTAGGAAATCAGATGCCATTATTGGATAAGTAGCAAGACCAATTGCTTTGATTCCCTTTGATTTCTAGAATCAATCCAATTTCAAATGAAACTTACGCCAAAGCCATTAAGTGTTGTCTCGCACGCCCTATGTTTCTAGCTGAGTTTCTAGTTCGCCATCTTTCACATATCTTATTATATTTTTTTATGCACTTCCTCGACATACTTTCCCAAGAACTCTATAATACTATTTTAAGAGTAGAGCATCATCACGAATGCAAGCTGAAATAATTGAAAACTGGCAAAGTTTATGGGCGACAAATTATTTTGCGCTCTGGCCGGGATCACACGATGACAATGGCCGTGGCCAGTAGCTTCAGTCTGTGGAATATATGAATGTGAGTATGTATGTGTGTTAGTATATAGAGATATGCATGACTGGACCAACGAACGACACGAGTTTCATGAAGCGAAATGTTTTCCAAAAATTTATTGTTGGTGTTGCAGCTTTTTGGCGCTTATTAGCAGCAAATATATATAAATACGCCGAATGATACTGCCTGGTTTTTGATGCTATTTACGCTATTAACTTTACGTATTCTTAATCAAAAAGTTAAGTATAATACCTATTCAGCCTTCAATCAAAATCAAAGACGTAACCACAACGATTAAGGAAATGGATTTCAGTTCACATGTTGCCGCAAATACGTAAGACTTTTCTCTACAATAACCTGAATAGAATAGAATTTGTGTATATGTAGGCTATATAGTCCAAAACACCTATCTTTTAGCTTGAAAACTCTCGTGAACACGAAATCCCATTCCAATAAGCAATTCAGCATATGTATTGAACAAAATCTGAACATCCTTCTTACCGTAAACGATATATAACGATTATTTTCACAATAAAAGTTTATAGAAAGTATAAGTCCTGCTGAAATCGCTCCTAAATGTGCTTTTTAAGTGAACCAAATGCTTGAATCAGAACAAAAGTATCTTAAAAGCAGCATTTTGAACAGGTATACCAGAAAAGTTTGAGTTGAGTTCTTAAATCTATTATATAAATAGGCTAAGGAAAAATTTGTGCACCTTTTTTTCACCAACTATATGAGAAGAAATATGAATGAATTTTATATCATTGTTTAGACAATTTCCGTTCCACCGTGACAAAATTTCGCGGTTTATCTAAATCTATCGAATTGAAACATGAAACACTGTTACTGTGCATTTGTGGTGCACAAATTATCAAAAAAAAGTCTTATTTTGGTGCGCAAAAAAGCGTAAAACTAAAAAAAATTACACAAAATCTTAAAGCTTACTATTATTTTTTCCCAAAACTGTGCACAAAGTCTGACAACACCTACTAATAGTACAGAAAAGGCAAACCGGAAGGTGAACGGGAAGTCCCTCTAGTAACTCCTAAATGTGCTTGAAAATACATTCTAGAGTGGACCAAATTATAAATTTTGCACAAAAAATACAAAGAGGTTTTCATTTTAAACAATCAAGCACATACGTCAAAAAAAGCTCTACTGAGTCCTTGAATCACTACTAAATGTACATAGCAGTACTTTCTAGAGTGGACCAAATGCTAAGGTCACAACGAGAATATCTAGAAACATTGCTTCTAAAAAAATAATTAATCTTCTAACGCAAAACAAATTCCAACAATGATTTTTAGAAATTTTCATTTAAACTAAATTTAAGCTGTCTTCTTAAAACGCGCCTAAATGTGCTCTAAAGTAGGGCTGCAAAAAAACTATCGATAGTGGTGCCATTCGATATTTTCATATTTTTTTTTTATATATTGGTTTTTCAGCGCTACTCTAAAGTAGCTTCTAGAGTGAAATTACTTGGAACTTTGCTTTTAAACAGTTGTACAGATCTGTCAAACTAAATCTTAACTGACTTCTTACATTGCTGCTGTATGCGCTTTTAGAGTGGACCAAATACAGAATTCATACCAAAAGTCTCCGCAACTTTTAATTTTCTTTTTGGCTACTCACTTACACACGCACAAGCAGACACATACACTCACTTACACATAGCTGCAATATTCAAATGTGCGGTTTGGCACTCTTCAATTTACAACAAATCGTTTACAGCAACAGCAACAAACAACGTTGACGACCAGGACAAATGCCTACATAAATCACCCATATACATACACCCATACCCACACACACACACACACACACACACACACACACACACACACACACATTCATGGACAGAGAACTTCACTTACATTTCTTACACACAATTGTCTCTTTTCTTTAACAGCTCACAATGCACTCACTCCCAAACACACGCACACAGGGACACTCACAACTTTAGTGGCCATGCCCGTGCTCCATTACAGCGCCTGCTCTTGCTCCTACACAGCAAACGCAGTATGGGTTGCCCCGTCGCCCCAGCCGCTGCACGTCCTTGCATCTGGCTTGGCATCTCGTCTCTGGCTTTTGTGAATTGGTGTCCAAGCGTTTTATGTTTCAATTATGCGCAACTTGTGCCCAACAATGGCGACGCTTTCTTGCTCGCTCGCCTGCGCTAAATGATGCAAAGTGACTTGGCCGGGTACCAGAACCAGAGCCAGTGCCAGAGCCGGAGCCGGAGTGCTCCCATCCTAGAGCTCCCGTGTGTGTGTGTTAGTTGATGCATAAATTCCTTCAACATATGCCAGTTGGAATATAAAGCACACACACTCACACATGCTTGCACATTTTGTGTGATTGTGCGTTGTCGCTTTTATGGCCACATCCCAGCTTCAACCTCCAACTTGCAACTTCTGGGCATCATCTTCGTTTATTTGCTCTCAGTTATGGCTTGCCGGGTGTTGTGTGGGGAGCTGTGTTGCTTGCTAGCTGTTAGTTGTTAGGTGTGCTCAAGTAGCCAACGCCGAGGCCTTTGCACTTTTCATTTAACCCCAGTTGACAAGAGAGTGGAAACCACCCAGCAGCCTGAGCTTAAAGAGTCTAGCGAAACCATCGATGCCCACTTAAAGCTGTCTCACTCTCTTTGCCGCACTTGCGCTCTCTTTCTTTCTACTCGCTTTTAGCCAAATGTAATGTGTTTTACCTATTGGCGCACCTGCGCCGCACCTACCAAGACATACCTATGATGTCATCAAGCGGTATTTGCTATGCGGGTTTTTAATGTTTCTTTTTTCCATCTCGAGATGCCATTGATTTGCTACCAACCAGCGCTTTTGAATTCAACCGGTTCGTTAACGGAATGCGCTGTTTTAAAATAGTTTTAAAAGTGTATGCTGCATGTAGAATAAGATGCACCTCCAAAAGCAACTCAATTTAGCATGTACTTACTGTACTTATGTACACCCGTAAAGCGAAGTGAAACGGTTTAGTTATCGACTGCCTATCGAGAATTATGTTTTTTTTTCTTCAGATATTCACTTAAAGTTAAGTGAATTCAATTTGATTGATTTGAAATTTGACGCATAGTTTGATATAAGACTTGATACATATGTCAATCATATAGCTATGAGTTTAATTTAGTTCCAATCGAAGCGGATAACGCTTTTTACAGAACTTTTAGATGTGAAACATCTAACGAAGCGCATAACGCTTTTTAGAGAAGTTTCTGATGTGAAACATCATATGCCGTGATGTTAGCAATCGAAGCAGATAAGCCTTTTTACAGAGCTTTCTGATGTGAAACATCTAATGATGCTGCGCAGATGCCGTGATGGTAGCATCATTTAGTTCCAATCGAAGCAGATAACGCTTTTTACAAAAGTTTCTGACATAAACATCTATTGATTGCCGCGTATATGCCGTGATGGTAGCACATAAATGCGCTATAACTATGAACTTTAATAGGTAATTTATTAAAATGTTATAAATAGCTCGTTCAAAAACTTTATAGAAAAAAGTGAATTTGTAACGTTTCTTTAAGAGGCGCTTTTTAACAGGCTTACTTTAATTTTTCAATACTTTTTGCTAAATTAAGTTTTGAAATTTATATAATTTGTCCCGAAACACTACCAAAGGTAAAATATTCATCTTTTCAACAGAATTTAAAATTTTGTTGTAATTTCTGCTATTTTAAAGGGTTTCAGCCTTGCCCCTAGCATACGGTCAGCGACGAATTTCCTACAAGCAAGTCAACCAATAAGCTTCAATCTCATGCTGTGCACGACAAGCTTTCAGCGCATATATGTACACACGGTAACACACACACACACTCACACACACACACACACACATTGGCACAAATGTGACTGCTATGCATGTCCAGGTAGCGCTCTTCCAGCTCATTTGACTTGGCAATCCAATGGCGCATAAAATGGCGTCAATTTATATGTATCGTATACGCATATGTGTCTGTGTGCGTAGCTGTTAATTGGCGCTCAATTTGCTGCCCAGTTGCAATTTGTTGCTTTACACACACACAGACACACACACACACATACACAGCTCCGCACGCATACCAATGCAGCACGACATTGTGCTGTTGCAGGAAATGTGGGCATGCTGCGCAGACGCAGATGCAAATGACAGGCCCAAAGCTAGAGTAATCGTCAGAGACGCAGCTAGAGATGGACATGGGCTGCATTTGCGAGGCACGAACTTTCTGGAACACGCACTAGTCGTGTCTCAGTGTCAAATATTTGTTCATGTGAAAAAAAATTTGCAAATGACAGGCCTAAAGCTAGAGTAATCGTCAGAGACGCAGCTAGAGATGGACATGGGCTGCATTTGTGAGCACGCACTAGTCGTGTCTCAGTAAAGTCAACGATTTGTTCATGTGAAGAATTTCATTCATCATTTCATTTCATTTCATTTGATTTAAATGTATACATTTTATATAGCTACACAATTGACAGAGTTGAGGTTAGTTATGGCCTTGCTATGTTTATAGCGAGTATCTCGCTAGCGTTACGAGAATACGCAATCAATTGCGAGTATAATCTTAAAAGATGTTGCACTTCATACAACTTCGCTTTGGTTGCGTGCGATGTTTTGTGTTTCAAATGACAGTGAACGATCGCTAAGACGATAAACATCGTTTAATAGAGTGTTTCAAAGCACGCATAACAATTGCCAAGGTTTTGAAAGAAGTTGATGATAGAGAAGTATGAGACAACTCGTGATTACAAACAATCGTTTTTAAGTAAAACAAGCATGACACGAAATAAGATCCACACGCGCTCCTTACTAGCTTAAAGGCTTTGAAAATGCTGCATTTCAGAGCACGCAGTTCCAGTCTTTGAGCCAGAGTCTGTGTAAGAGCCATAAACAATGCCAGCCGTTGGCTGATGGCATTTGGATGCGACTCGGGGCTCGGCTATGTACATGCTATCAAGGTCTGGCCAATCAAAAAGCCAGCGAATACATTTCGATAGACGCACCCATACAACAGCACCAACAACGGCAATGGGCAGAGATCTTGGCACTGCGGACAACGATCGACAGGTGTGAAGAGCGTAAACCGTAACACGGCAAAAGCAACGCCGGCAGAAACGTAGAAACGCAGCCGTTAAGCTTCGGCCACGGGTGACAGCAACATAACAAACGCCAACGCCGACGCCGACGCCAACGCCGACGCCAACGCCGACGCTGCTGCTGCCGCGAAGGTGTTGGCCAGAAAGCAACAAAAGCCAGAAACCTGCTCGCTGCTCGCAGCTGATATTCATTCAATGTATTTGTTTGGGCTCAGTCGCCGCTGCTGCGCAATCTACTAGTAACTTCGGCTCGGCATCGGCATCGTCATCGTCATCGGTGTCGATGTCGCAGTCGTTGTCGGTTTTTGGTTTCGGTCTCCGGTCTCGCTCGCTCTTCGTGTCGCGCGCTCGCTTGCACGACAGCTCAGTTAGCCAGCGCCAGTTGGCCAACCAGCAACAACACCGCGCACACACACACAGAGCCAGAAACAAAGCGAGCCAGCGCCAACGCCAGCGTCTGGACGGGCTGGGCCAAGCCAAAAGCAGTGCACCAACGGCGAACGGCGAACAGCGAACGGCCAGGCAGAGCCAAAGCCCCCAAAGTAAATAAGTTATCAGTTGAATTGTAACTGGAAACTCTCTACGGCCGAACGGCAGAAATAACAAAATAAAAAATGAATAAATAAAAGGGGAGGCGTCAACAGCGCCAACAACGCCAACAACAACAACGAATGGAGAAGACAACAACAAAGATGACGATGATGACGTCGATGCTCAAGCTCCAGCTGTAGCTGACGGTGACAAAGATCAGAGCGCGTCGCGAACAACGAGCCAGACTGACTCTTTACGCACACACACACACTGTCACAGGGTGACATAGTGTACGTTCAACACTGTCACAGGGTGACATGGTGTGCGTGTGTGGGGCATGCCCCCCAAATACGCGCGGCGAATGGCAAGACAGCGAATTAAGCAGTCGCGCGTGCCCATTTCAATGAGAACCAAACTGGGCAATGCGCATAAAAAAATGATACAGTGAAAGCTCGCAAAACTGAACCAGTGGCTAGCTAGTAACGACTATGTACATTGTAAAGGACATAAGTTTGTTGTGCAAAAATGTTTAGCAGCGCTTCGGTCTGTGCAGCTAGATTTCGGAGATGGCTACTTTATCAAGTTTCCAAAAGTAAAAGTGATGAAAATAGCAAATAAATAGTCCACGCTCAACTATTCACATTTCGTTGGCGGAACTTCGTGTACATGTGGACAAGCTGAAACTCGCAGACACTACTTATTAAGGAGAAACTCGAGTATAGCAAGCTTTATAATAAAATGCGAAAGATAAGGAGGGTTTAGATGGTGAAGATCATAGATCAAGATCTATAAAGATTACGGAATGAGTGACGAAGAGCTTAGCTGTTGTGGCAGCTTCTTCTTCTTCTCTTTCTTAAGTACTTCCCTTCGCAACATCTGTTTACCAACTAACGCTCGACTGTTCCAAAAAGAACTAGTCTGAGACTATATATTAATGTACAAGTAACACCTTGCGAGCTGAACGAAGGAGCGGTCGAACTCATTCTTCATGTAAAGTTTTAGCATATTTTTATGATATTTCGTAAAGGTTGAGTATCTCACTGATTTGAAAGCAAATGTATTCTTTGAGATAATCAACTTCCTCTTCTTCTTAACTGGCCCTTAAAAACACGTTATCGGGTTGGGGTTTTATGTGGTGAGTCCCAAACCCTACGCACAACCCTTTTAAGGCCAGTGATGGAACTACTGGTATCGAAAGAACCCAGTGTCATTGTCAATCGCCTATTACGACAAGCTTTGACCTGCTGGGCTGGTATTCTCTAACCCGCTCACCACACGGGTTCGAAGATCCTAGGCAGTTACCCGACTAAGTTTTGGAATTCAATCTTCAGTAAGTGTAGAAAATGAAACAAGAGCTACTTGAGTAACCAGTTACTGGAGTAACTGTTTATCCCAAACAATTTAAGCAAATTTTAGACTCATGTTAGCCATATAAACAAAATAATGTTGACATTTTGTCAAACGTCGCAAATGCCGGAAATCCAAATCATGTACGTATATGTTATTGCCGTAAGCTAAACAAGCCAACAGGCGGTGGAGCACGCTTTGTTTAAAACACACCATACATATAGCTTTTATATGTGCATTAGAATCGTTAGAGAAACATTTCAGTTCTGCAAGGCACTAACGCGAAACTGCTAATTTTGCTCTGATAATATGGATGTTATATTCTTTGGTAGTACTTGAGATTCGGTTATATCATTTAAAAAGTAACTTCTCTACGAGCATCTCTTTATTTATGTAGATGTACAAAAGTTATATACGCTGTTGTCTTTCTCTTCTGCGAATGTTTACTGTACGCCAAAGCTGTGTTCTATATAAGAAATGGCAGCAGTTAAGTTATGCGAAGAATACACGAGGACACCTACCGGAGGGCAATCAAATTTTAGTTCAAGTCTGGCTACAGCACAGAGTCCAAGTACCGAACATTCGTATCTAGCTATCTCTATCTCTGCTAGGGTCTTGCTATGTGACAATAGCATTTTAATGATAATAATTATGTTGATGATAATGATTGGGGCCTGTGCTGATATTAATCGCAGGCAAACGGAAATGGGGAGTGCCAACAGTTTGCAGCACAGACAACACAGCTACAGATAGAGATACAGCTACACACACACACACACCATGTAGTGCATGTAGCTACAGTTACATTGCTGACACGCATGGGGCATTGGCACGCGGGCGTCACAATTCGAGGTGGGTCCCTTTTGATGAAGCTCTCCTTGCTCATCCCATGATTGATTTATTTATTTGAGTTTGAGTCTGAGTCTGAGTTTGAGTTTGAGACGCACGCGTCGTCTCTGTATTGTCATTGTTTTTCTTGTTGTTGTTGTGGCTTCATTTTAAATCAGTAATCATTGAATTAAATTATGCCAAGAAGAGCACGCCAAACCTATCCAAGCCGAGCTGCCACACCTACGACAGCAATCATAAAGACTTGAGCGTCCAACGACTACGAGTACGACGACAACGTCTGATGACTACGCTGCCGATTCCAGCACGCGCGCAATCTCAGTCGCCGCTGGTTGGTCACATGCCAAACTGTTCATTCGCGTTGAAGTTTTTATTGAATTCATCTGCAAGAGACTCGCTGACTGTGACACCCACATCAGGCGGCACTGCATGGAGCCCCCAACTAGCGGGCATATCCACACCTTGGACGCTGACCGCCGCTGCTCCACGGCTTGTGGTCGCACTGCTCAGCGCTCTCTGGGTGTGTTACTCTGGCTGGGCTGAGTGCGTGGGCTGCGTTTTCAATCTGCGGTTCGTCGTGAGCTATTTATAAATCGTTTTGCCATTGAATTGACTGACGAACCGAAGACCAGCCAACAACGACTGACTAACTCAATGAATGAGCTGGAGTTGTGGCTAGTCGTGGAGCGTTAGAGCGTTGGAGCGTTGGGGCGTTGGGGCGTTGGGGCAGTGGCAGTGGCAGCGGCTGGCAGTGTAGCATCAACAAATAATAATTGCGCTGCTCAATTAAAAACTGAATGTAAAAACAACAACAACAGCTAACTCAGACTTGGCCAAGCCAAAAGCTAAGCCACAAGACACAAATATAGGTTTGTCTGCAGTTTCTATATTTACAGTTGATATGTTGTTGTTGTTGCTGTTGTTGTGTCTGTTTTTGGCATTGCGTAGGCGAGGACACTCAACACCATCTCTCGTGGGCAAGCCCTGGCAGGCATCATCAACGTCTTGGAGCTTTAATGAATGACTTGGCCAAAGAGTAAGTCTGGAACTAATCACTTTGATTGCCTGCACTCAGCGCAATGGTCAACTGGAGCTCAGCCAGGTCTAAGTCTGAGCTGAGTCGCAGCGTCAGTACGTCTACCAATTGACAAGCAAATTTTCGCTTTTCCCTAACAAAACACATAAAAAACAAAACAAAAAGAAATATATAAGTAGGAAACTTGGCCACCTACTTCCGGGCTTGACAGCAGCCAGGACACGGGTGCAGCAGGCGCAAGGCGCCTCTTACGCTTTAAAACGGCGTGTCATGTTCGCGCACATCCTTTCCAAGTGCCGGCTGCATAGCTCCTAACTGTGGCACGTGCTGCCTGCCAGTCACAACGTAGCAAAAGAAATCCTTGCTAGATTTCAAGGATGAGCGAGAAAAAGGAATACAGAAAACGCAGCTGAATTGTTAATTGGCCTTAGCTGAACTTTGCATACCCTGAAAAGAAGCAATTTGCAATAATAGGATTCCGATTCCGGAACAGGTTTGATTTGCCATATTTCTGGGCACTACCAATTCCAATCTTTCGGATTCATCAATTTTTGCTGATATTTGAGTTTGATTGTAGCACAAGTTTTGCTACGAGTTACGATTACGATTTCGATTTGTCGAATTTATCATTTTCGCCTAGTTTCAGGATACCGAATCCAGAAGAGCTTTGATTTGCCGTATTTCTATGTATTCCAATTTTTCAAATTCATAAATTTTTACTTATATTTGTGTTTGATTGTAGTACAAGCTCCCAGTTCCAATTACGCTATCAATTGCCGAATGTATCATTTTCGCCTAGTTTCGTTTTGTCGATTTGCTTATTAATCCATTACTTTTGGGCTAAATTGTAGAACGCAAGTAGCGATATTTAGTTGTAGAAGAAGTTTTGTTATCGACTCGATGAATTGACTATGTTTCGATTTCGATTAGCACGTCTAGCTATTATAAATAGTAATCCTAAACAAAATTCGAGCAAAATAATCACATAAATTGTGTATTTCGCTTGATTTGAAAGGATTCTAGTCAAAAAAGAAGCATAAGCAGGATGTCGGGTATGTATCCTGAACCAGAAGCCAACAACTTTATTGAAATTTCATAAGTTTACCGCTGCAATCTTAAGAGAATCTTACATGGACAACCCAAACCACAGTTAAGAACTTAAGCAAAGCAATCGAAAAGGAGCTAACGCGTAGCAAAGACATCTGCAGAATTTCTCTTTATAAGCACGTAACCCGGTTAATGGTTGGTGAGGACTTGTGAAGAAGAAGCAGAAGATTAGAACTGCACTTCTCTGTTTTTCACGAATTCGCAAAGACTTCACAAGTATGAAAGTACAATTTTCAGCTAAATGTGAAGTCCAACACTGAGAGAAATAGAGTAACAGTGATAGAAGTAGTGCAAACATATGCAACTTCGAATATGGGCTAGGTAAAGGGCAGGGTTCACTTAGTAAGGTATGATAATTCTGCCGCAATTTCAAATCGGGTTACCTATTTTTCACTTTAGTGCAAACGTCGATGATAAGGGATGTATCCATGCATGGCTTTTCGCCTTAAAGCGGATTTAAAGATGGTAAATTGTAAAAAAATGTATGTATGTAAACGTCAATGGTTATGGCAGTGTTTCTTTTACAGCTATGCGGACGTATTGCTTTTCTCTGCCGCGGTCGACGTCGCACAGTGGATCCAACTGACTTCTTTTTCGGCCAAAAATCATAGCTTTTGAGCGTGTAAAGATATTTTTAGAGAATTTCTTAACCTTCTGCGATACACTGCGACTAACATGCTGTGGAAACGGTAATAAACTTCGTTAGTATATACATTAAACGTGCTTATTGCTTAATAAATCGTTAAAATTTTGAAAATCTATTGGCAAGATGTTTGGAGTCTATTTTGATCCTAGCGTATACACTACCGCCAGATAGACAAACTTTCGACGAGAACGATTTATTAAAAAATAAGCACAATTTAGATCGTAGAATTTCTTAATCACATGCAATGTTAAGATATTTTCAGTATCGAACTTTACTACTCCCTCTATGCACAGCTTATTTATCGCAGTGTATTGAGAAGCTTAAGTAATTCGCTGAAAATATCTTTACTCTCTCAAAAGCTATGATTTTTGCCAGTCAGTTGGATCCACTGTGCGTCGGCGGTGTTGCCATACACTACGAAGTGTAATCTGGGTAGTGATAATTCTCAAGCTCAGCGGTAAACCAGCAATACGACTCGGAACTACACTCTACGGTAGATTGCCACAAATACACTTATTATTTCAGCTTCAAGACAGCTAATATACCCCTTTGCAAGAGGTAAAAAAAAGTGAAGCATAAAAATAATTTGAAATTTGCGTAAGGTAAACACACAAAAGCAGTGGAAAACCCATTGAAATGATGTTTGTTTGCTCTTGGGCTAAGTGAGGCGCGTGTGTGTCAATGACAACTTCTGCAAGGCGCACATCAGTTGCAGCCGAAGCTGTAACCGGAGCTGCTGATACCCGGATACCTGCTGCTACTTGTGTTGCAGTTGCAACTGATGATGCTGATGATTCTGATCAAATTTAACACACTTGCTGCAAAAATGTTGCATGTTAGACAGCTTTTTATGGCTTCCAGCTAGCTGGCAATGCCAACAGATGCATTCAAATGCTATGTAATTCTTTAAAGATACAAATTGTGTGTGTTGGCCTGTTGCATGGCAGAGAGTAGCGTATACATAATGTAAAGCCAACCTGGCGTATACTTATTTACGCACACACACAGAGAAACGCAGGTGCCGAGCTGCAATGCAGCCCACTTTGATTGCATTTGAGCCATGCTTGTATTTCTCTCTGTGTATGTGTGTGTGTCCGCAATGAAAGTGAAAAGTTTGCCAAAGTGCAAAGTGCGCGGCCAGCAGCAAAGCTGACGTCAGCGTCGACGTTAACGTCTTGGTCATAATAAAAATGGCGTCAAAACAAAATCAGCAAAAAGTTGGCTTAAGTTTGCTTTGGCATAAAGCTATCACTTAGCTGGTCAGCTGTTTGGCATTGCGTATACGCAACGTGGCCAGCAATTTTCTGTCATTTGCTCGGGACTGCGCAGCTTTATATACTCTATATATAGTAAGGTACATTATATATAGAGTCTAAGGCAGTCATTTGCACTTTTTTTTGGAGGCGACTTTTATTGTGTTTCGAACTGCGGCGCTGCGCTTTGTTTGGCGTTTTTTGTACGAAAAGGCAGGCAGACGCTGTACAACAGCAAGGAGTTAGCAAAACAAAAGCCAAAAGCGTATTTAAAACAAAAGAAAGTGGAAAACAATTCTTGAGCTGGGCACAAAAATTGCATGCAGTTGTCTGGACCATTCGACCAACCGAACCGTACCGAACCGAACCAAAGCCAACCGACCGCCCGCGGATCCACAAAACTGTGTGTGCCAGCCACTGGCAGTGTCGAACAAACGGACATGGGCCAAGGATGCGGATGCGGATGCGAATGCGGCTGGGCTTGGGGATGAGGCGCAACTGAATGAGTGAGCGAGTTGGCTGCCATATAACTGGGCAGCAGACTGGGACTGAGTCGCCGCAGCGGAAGTAACTTGCTGCGCGCTGTTGTGGCTGATTATGCTGCCAGAAACAGCAGCAGCAGCAGCAGCAGCGGCAGAGCCGTTTGCCAGCAGTTGGCCGGCTGCTGACAAGAGCTCTGACTCCGGCAGCGCAGGATGACGAGTTTATCACACACACACGGACACACATATGTGACTGCTGACTGGTGCCTGGTGACATTCATATGTTTGAAATACGCTTGCCGGCGTCTCTCCTGTGGCGCGGCTCCAGCTGCAACAACAACACACAGTTCCAAGTGCTGCATGCCTCAGAGACAGCAGCGTACTTGCATGCTGCACAGTTTAATTATACATAATACTGGCAGTTCTAGTCTGCTCAGCGCCCAGGCCGCAGCGCTGCCCTCCCGTGCCTCCAACAGCTGGACAAAAGTTTGAGCTATCAACAACATGACGACGCTGACGACACATTGCCGCAACTCCGCGCTGTGTTTGCTGTTATTTGTTATAACAATTGCAATGTTGTAAATGTGGGCTGCCAGGTTGCCATGACAATGGGCAGGATAACGCCATACAAAGCGGCCACGGACGCGGTCGGCCGCTCATTTAATGGACACTGTTTGGTCGATAATCAAATTAAAAGCAAAATAAATACAACAAAAACAACAACAGTCGGCGGTATCAGCCAAGTTAGCTGCCGCACATTGAGACGCCCTGCACCTGCCACAGCTGCTGTGGGAGTGGGTCAACACTGGGTCCATTTGGCATAGAGACCTTCTGCCGCTATTACATAACTGTTGTTTAGCTAAGCATTAAATCCATTCGCTGTCAAAACCGAGCCACACACACACACACACAAGTGGCCTTTGGCATGCGCAAAAGTGTGTCCGTGTGTGTGTGTGTGTGTGTGTGTGTGTATTAGCAGGTGCTTCTATCTATGTGTGCGTGTGTGTTGGCCAGTTAAGGCAATCGATTTGTGGCCAGCTGCTAAGGGACGCGTGCCGCTCGATTTGTGACTGACGTTTTGTGCCAGAAATCAAGCGGAACGGCAAGTTGCAGCTAGCAAACATTTAAGTGAATCATTATGAGTGGACTCCTTTGACCTTAGCAACCAGCAGCTTACTCAAGTGCAAAATATGCAGAAATACTGCTAATAAGCCATTATGTTCATATAGTTCTTTCGTTCTACAAGATTTGATGTTTTCCACAAATCATTCGAATCATGTGCAATCACTATAATGAATGGTTCTAGCATACGTAACACTATAATCTGTAAGACTAAAAAAATTCGTAACTTGCAATCGATTGCGATATTGCTCCAAATTCGTTGTGAGTGCTTATGAATGCATTCAATATGACTTTGATATTGCTCCAAATTCGTTGTGAGTGCTTATGAATGCATTCAAGTGCAAAATGTACAAAAATATTGTTAATATTTCGCTATGTTTATACATTCCATTCTTCCTACAAGATTTGGTGTATTCCATAAATCATTCAATTTAAGTCTAAACACTAATGAATGCTTATCAGCAGCTTCAAATGCATGCATATACGCTCATAACCACAATATTAAGTCTAAAAAAAGACCAAACTTTGATGTTGCTATGAATTCGTTGTGAGTGCATATGAATGCATTCGTTTTGTATATGAATACCAGCTGAAAAGTTTAAATGAAAATCAGTAAAATTTCCAATTTCAAATGCATGCATTTAAGCTCATATTCACAATATTAAGTCTAAAAAAAACAGACAAAACTTTGATACTGCCATTAATTCGTTGTGAGTGCATATGAATGCATTCATTCGTTGAAAAGTTGAAATAAGGATCAAACAAATTTACAATAAAACTAATCTTTTGTAAAAAATCGTTTTATTTTTGAGTGCATTTGAATGCACTGATGTGAATATGATTAACTCAGATTTGAATGTATACGAAAAAATAACATATTTCTTAGCTTTTTATTGCATGTACGTACTATGTACACATTCAATTGAAAATTGTACTAAAAAGTTTTTAGAAAATTATATAAAATATACAATTTAAAAGCTGAAATGAATGCATTCGCTTTCAAAAAAGTAGCAGCAGTAAAATTTCCAATGAAACTCATGTTTTCGTTGAATTCCATTCATTCGAGTGCATTTGAATACAAGCATGGAAAGTATTCACAAAAAAAATTTACATATTTCTTAGATTTTTAAATAACATTAAAATTTTTTCGTTTAAAATAAGATTCAACACAAAAGTTATCCGAGAGATTTTCTTGTAACAACACTAGCAATATGAGCTCCCTGGAGCTTGATATTAAAAACATCTAGTGAATTCTATTACTCGTGTGGTGAGCGGATTACCATCTCAGCAGGTCAAAGCTTGTCACTGGGTTCTTTAGAGACCCATAGATCCACGCCAGTCCTTAAAAGGGTTTGGGACCCACCACGTAAAATCCCAATGCCAATGAAACTATACCGATAACAGTCCGTAACTCGGTAACGGGCTGTTATGGCCAGTTAAGTAGAAGAAGGAGCGGGTTCTCTCAAAGAATACATTAGCTTTTAAATCAGTGGGAAACTCACCTTTGCGAAATAGCCATAACATATGCTAAAACTTTACACAAAGAATGAGTTCGACCGCTCCTGCTTTCAGCTCGCAAGGCGTCACTTGTACCATAATATATAGTCTCAGACTAGTCCTTTGGGGACAGTCGAGCGTTAGTTGGTCAACAGATGTTGCGCAGAAAAGTAAGGTAAGGTAACTGGGCCATTTCTGTGTAAAATACGTAACTATGGATTGTGATATCGCAAAATAGACTGACGTAAGGTGAGTCACGGTCTAGTTTGAGTTGTTGAGTGCATTTGCATGCATGTGCTAAAAGTGCACGTTGCACATATCGATGCTATAAAGTTCTTCTAAATACCACTTCTTTAGCAAGTTTTCGAGCACTTGGCGATAATTTTTTGTGAATTTTGTTGCGCCAACAAATTGAATATGAAGTCAGAATTTCAATAAAGCTTTAAACTCTAGTCTATACCAATAGATTTACACAAAGTACTCTTTTTTTTCTTTACCATTCATTAATTTTTCTATTGAATGCACCCATTACCATTGATTTGATAAGACAATTTGGAGCTGTATATAACATTCTCATAGTGCTAGCACTTTTGAATGCACTCATGACTGCTTCTACTCATTCATATTAACTCTTTGTCTCACTAAAACTTGTACTCAATTTCGTATAACTCCTCAATAAGTGTACCATATTCTTGGAACTTACTCATCGGCAGCTAATGATAAGAGCTGGCAGACCACATAACGGAATGTTGTAAGTTCGGAGATCAAAAAGATTCCCAGCAACCAAAAAAAGAAAAAAAAAACCCAAAAACAGCACAACACATAAAACAAAAACACGGAAAAATTGTCAACAAGCGAAAAAAAAAACTGAAATTGTAGCAATTAATTATGATAGAACACTCGCGCCCCCGCTACAAGTACGGCTAAGAGCACGCTGTCTGGGCGCAGGGGTGTACTGGCAACGGGCATGGTTGCTAGTCGTAGTACAAGAAATTTCGTGTGTTGCTGTTGTTGTTGTTGCCAAAGCTAACAACAGCAATTTTGGGACGGCAGATATCGATAAGAGCGGTTTTTTTCAGAGGGTTGGGGTCTAGAAGACAACACCAATTGGGTCCAAGTGGGTAGCTGACACGATCGTCAGAGCTGCACAGCAATTAGACCAACATTCAGCACTGATGCCCGTGCACCGCCAAAACGCCCTAAAAGTGACTTTATCTGTACCGAGAAAAAGAACGTGAAACTTGTTTGTTGGTTTTGATTTGTAACGCAAATAAACCAAAAATATCGTTATAACAATGACAACAACAGCAACAAAAACAACTAGCACGACAGAAAGGCAAACAACTTTTCAGGCAATTAAAACTGTTTCACGATACAAGCGACAGAGCCCAACCGTATAGGTCTCTCTATAGGCCGTATAGTCCAGCCACCCGCAACTGCTGATAATGAAGTCCAGCGGTCGGCAACAAAGGGGCACGCAAATGCGTCACCGGCCGTTGGTCTGTGGACGATATCTAGATAAGAAGGCAGATAACTTTGATTGTTTAGCTGCAGTCGCTCGAGCGACTGAGAGTGAGAGTAAGCGCAGGAATCTCTGCAGTTTGCAAGCAAAATCACAGTAAGAAAAATAAATAATAAAACGAAAAACAAAAAAAGTTTATTATTAATACGAAAAACTTGCTGATGGCTTTATGACACTTGCTCCATTATGACAATATGATATTATACTATGCACGGCGTTTATGGATTTACGGCTTTGATTTTCCTTTGAACTAAGCCGTATGCCCGTCACCGAACTTCAGCAGCGCCTCATGGTTAACATGGCCCACACAATTATTTGTCATGTTAATTGCCAACAACAGACCGACCGACCGACCGACCGACCGACCGACCGACCGACCGACCAACCGACCGACCGACAAACCAACCAAAATATCTACATACATGCATATGTGTGTGGAGAAAAAACCCAACTGAATTGCGGCCATTGCGACCATACGAACTTTACAACCGCCAACGCACGGGGCAGCAAAAATCTGAGAAATTATTGCGAACACACCTAGACGGGCGGCTCTGATTTAAACAATGCGATATCGCAGCGATAACCGCCATACGCGACTAGATACACACATTGGAGCTCTATAAATACGCACGAACTAAGTGTGTGTTAGAGCTGCGCCCATAGTTGGGGTCCGCCGATAGCATAGATATCGCAAAACTTGTGCTTTTCGAAGCGGTCAACTAGTCAGCGGGGATCTCAAAGTTTTGCTGAGAAAGCACTTGAGTGAGAAAATCCGTATACGGGTTAGTACATTGGCACTGTCTATGTCTAAGGAGGCCGCGGGTTACAAAAGTGCCCGATGTCCCACCTCTCGTTTGGACCTTTGCTCTACTTAAGAAGCAGTGAAGCTTCTTCCTCATTTAAAAGCATGACAAAATAGCTCTCAAATTCAAAAACTCAAAGCGTTTAACTAGTTTATAGAGATACCATTAGCGAATCGGTTTACCTATAAAGCCAAAGCGATATCAAGGAGTTCGGCTTAAAAACTTTGTTTAATGAAAGCACTTTTTGCAAAGTTTTCGCAAAAGCTGATTTGCTTATCACAGATCTTGGGGTTCAAATGTTACGTGTTATTCTAATATGACTAAGTTATTTCGTCAGTACTGTCACTGTCAGAGTCTCGATTACGAACCCTCAGGAACTCAATTCTCGGCTGAAAGCTCCATGTCCACCCTTAAAAAACTATCGCTCAAATGCAAATTTCCAACTAATAGCGAAACGTTTTATGGAGCAAAAGAGAAAATATGTAACTCGCAAAACTAACTGAGTAGAGATCTTAAAAGAGTTATAGCTTGTTATTACCTGAGAAACTCTCATGGGCTACTAAGGTACAGCGAATCTTTATATGCTTGCCTTTCACTCAGAGCAGTCAACGCGTTAGCAGAGATGCCGAAAATCTCATCTTCTTCTTAACTGGCCATAAAAACCCGTTACCAGGTTACGGCCTGATTTACTTGGTGATTCCCAATCCCTACGCTCAACGCTTCGAAGACCTGGGGTGGCTCTACTTATCTTGAAAGAACCCAGTATCATTATAAGTCGCCTTATACGACAAGCTTTGACCTGCTGACGTGGCATGCTCTAACCCGCTCACCACACTGAACACCGAAAAGCTTATAAGGAGTTCCCATATTCCGTTTACGTGAATTTCCCTTTATAGTCTTACACATTTGTTTACATTGCAAATCAATTTGACATATCGAAATTGCCAGCTATATATACAACTCGAAGCACTGCCTTCGCATTGCCCAAACAATCGGTTTAGCGAAATCGCCAACTGTTATAAGTAACATTGAATTCTGATCGAATTTCACTTCCATTGTTAAACATATTTTTATAAAAAATCGACATTCGATGACTTAATACAAGCTCTCATAACAGCTCATTACGCAGCGGAGAGGCAAACACGAAATAAGAACTTTTGTGTGTACACTTTAGTTTGTTGTTGTTGTTTTTTTTCTAACATATACAGTACATTTTGTACTTCAAATCAATTTTCAGCTGACTAAAACACAATGTATACAGGTGAAACGTAGATTCGGCAAACCGCAATCATTTTATCTTAGAATGGTATAGGTTTCACCTAAAAAAGTTGCGTTATTGACAACCAATCGGTACCACACTGAATTTTCGTTTAGGGTACATATATATATATATAGTCTTCACCTTGTCGTCGACACTAGACGCCTTAATACATGCGCTCATAACAGTTTATTACGAAGAAGAGCAAAGAAAACACGAAATAACAAGGTTTATGGTACAATGTAGTTTGTTGTTGTTTTTTTATTTCAAATCGATTTTTAACTGCCTAAAACGCAGCGTATCCAGGTCTTTGCATTTTGACTGAAATTCCCGGCCATTTTTATACGTTTCTTCGAATTATAAATCAATTAAATTATCGCATTTTCGAGCTATATTTCAATCTCAAAGCATTGCCTACGAATTACCCAAACATTCGATTTATCGAAATCGAAAACTGTCATAGCTAACATTATTGAATTCTGCTCGAAGTTCTCTTACAAATTTCTACTAATTTCTCAAAGCGTTTTCTTTAAATTGCCCAAAAAATTACCTATTAAACTGGAATTGGTACTGTCTTTGTATTCTGATTGAATTTCACTTGCGTTTTTACACATATTCTTAAAAATTTTGCATTTCGCTTAAAACTACAAACTACGTTTAATCCGTAACATGATTCGTATATACATACGAATTTCATGAATTCAAGAACTGAAAGACAAGTGAATTTGTCTCATAATGCATGCCTAATGTAAGTATCGGTACGGCAAATTCAAATTCACCAAATCCTTCCGAAATTAAAAACGCAAACAGGAAATATAGTTTCAAAGCATAACAGAATGCCTTCTGCATGATATAATGTTCTAAAGGAATGGTTCTAGCTTAAAATTTCCACAGAAAGCCCCAAATCGGTGATGTGCCAGAAATCTCTTTCAATCGATTTTCAGCGTCGGTATGTTAGATATCATGCGAAACCGTTTGGTATCCGAAAAAGGCAATTCGTCAAACCGTCTGAAGTCTTGCTTTCAACAAGAAGTTTGACCTACGTTGCTTTTAAGTGTATACAATCGTAACTCCTTACCAAACCGTCTAGAGTTATCTGGCAGAGCACTGAATAAGCTTGATTTTTGTTTTTCCAAAAAGACGATCACAAAATAGTTGAATAGAAACGCAGCATATTCGAGTTTTTCTGACAACAACGTTTCGAATTCGCAGCGTTGCTGTTCGTTGGTTTTTGATAGTTCGAAAATGTAATATATGGAATTAGCGAACTGATCTTCTTCTATAAAGCTGTTTTTTTGCCCACTCAAGTTCCAAATACAAGAAGTTAAACTTAAAAGTTTTCTCAAACTCTACGGACTCTGTCTTCAGAGGATAGTAACACAACATTTAGCTGCGGAGCTTTAGCTTACAGAATTTCCCTTAACACTGGAACGTCATCCCTTTTCTTTGTACACTAACATCTTACGGCGCGCGTAGTCATTTTGCCGAAGGATGACATTCTAGGGTTAAATTGCCTATGGAAGCGAGTTTTGGCTGAAGCATAGACGAGCATCTCATTCAATCGAATTCCAACCAGATAATCTTTGAGCGCATGGGAAATGTACGAAGTAAGCATTTGATCGACGGCTTTTTTAAGACAATACAAATTGTAATCGTCTAGCGATTTCTGGCACACTCCCAGCAAGTCTTCGTCAAGACAAAGAAATTTGAAGCTAATAATATTGTTTTGTATACGAATTGGATTGTTCTAAAAGTTGGCGAATTAAGTTAACGAAAATGTTTTTGTATTGTTATGAAGTGCGTCATGGAAGTGAGTTTCGTATCTTGGTGTATGTGATAACGGTAAATAATTTGGAAAATGTCTTTCAAATATGTAGTTCATAAACTAAAATCAACTTGGAAACGAAGGCTACTATTAGCTCGTAATATATGTCCAAGCTCTACGCTCTAAAAGCTTTTATATCGTAAAATGTAAAATATCAACCAAACGTCTTTCAAATGGTTCGTACTAACAGGAACCCCTTAAATTGCCATAACTGCTTTTGAAGCTAGTTGCTGTCAGCTATACTTCTATTCTGTTAAAGCAGCTCAACACTTGCCACAAACTTTGATACATCGAGAGCTGCTGCTCCGAACCGAACCAAAGCATATGTACTCACCTTGTGCAATTCGAACCGCGGGCATTTTAATTCTCATTTTTGTTCAAATTTCCAAAGGGTGTTCCGAACTTTTACGAGCGACCCGCAACGTCTGCTAGGCGGGCCCGCTCCTTCCTCCGCTTGTGGGCTCAGTGGCAGCGCTTTGTGGACGCGGCGTCGTAAGCTTCTAAGCGTTGATAAATGTTTATTTTTTGCTTTTTTGACTTCTAACTAAGCGCGTTTTATATATATACTGTTGTCGTTCTTGTTGCACTTTTGTTTATGTTGCAGTGACAAAAAAAAAATAAACAAAAACACAAAAAAAACACAACTAAAATAGATGCAACTCTTCTTTTTTTTTTTGTACAAGCTTGCTATATATTTTGCTTGCTTTCTTTGGGCTAGTTGCACTTTAGTGTCCTTGACTACAACAAAGCAGCTTTGGTGTTGTTGTTGTAGTTGTTGCAACCTTTGAATTGGCCCGCAAATGCATTTTGATGAACTATTTACAATGCTTCAGCTGCATCTTGTGGCAACTTGGCCATAATGTGTCGAATATCTGCGGCTGCTTCTTGAATTTGAAATAAAAAAAAAAACAATACACTTTACACTCTGAGCTTTATTTTTTTTTTTTGTAAATATATTTTTCGTAGGAACCTTTTGCACTTTTTATATATATGCGATTTTTAGTTATTTTTCACTGTTATTGTGTTGTTGTTGTTGCAAACTGTTATAATACATAAGTTGTTGCTCTTCATTCCAATTGGCAGCGTTTTGTTCAATTGGTTTCCAAATGGACACTGGCACTCAATGGGTTAAGCAGCAACTGTTTCACACACACACACAAACACACACACACACAGAGAGAGACTTAAAAAAAAATTGCACTTCTGTTTCCTTGTTAGTTTTTCTTTTGCTACTCATTTGTTTTTCTTCTCCGAATTCGCAGCTGATGAAAATTTGAACAAAAAAAAATTTGTTTTTATTTATTTTTTGTTATTTTCTGAGCTCTTTGAAAAGTTGAACGCGACGCAAAGTTTTTGTGTTTTTGTTTTTTTTTGTTATTACAATTTGTTGTTTATTGATTGTTGTTTGTTGTCCTCTGCTGGCTGCCGATTGACTGACTAACTGACTGATTGACTGTCTGACTGGCTAGCTTGGCTTGGCTTGGCTTTCGGCTGGCTGAATGCGTGCGCCGTGCGCCGTGCAACGGTAAAGTGTGGTGCTAACGGTAACGGCGGAAGTACGCGACTACTGCGACGCGCCAGCGAAGTCGACTGTCGACCGTCGAGCGTCTTCGCCGCTGTGTTGTGCGCTTTCTGCTGTCCAAGTCCAACCAACAAAGCACCGTAACGTGTGACGCGACACACACACACACACACACACCAACACGAACACCAGCAGCAACACCAACACCAACAGCAACGAGCGAACTTCGTCGGAAGCGACAACGACAACGACGTCGACGACGACGACGACGACTACAACGATAACGAAAGCTTGACGAGCGGGTGAGCTGAGCAACTCAACCTCAACTCAATGGACAGCAGCAGCGACGTTGACTGCGACGCTGGCGTACACAGTGCGTATGCGTGAGCGAGACAAGTTGGCAAGTGTGTGTGGCTACAAACGTCCGAACGCAACGATGTCCTGCGAGCGACTGTAAACGCACACATTGAGTTAATTCAATTTTGTTTTAGCGTTTTGCACTTTAATGCCAAACGGAAGATTTGATTTTGGCCAGCGCCAGCGTCGAAGTCAGCGCCAAGCGCGCAGCGACTGCGGCCAAAGGGCTGGTGTTGGTGTTGGTGTTGGTGGTGGTGGTGGTGGTGGGTTGCAGCTGGTGGTGGGTTAGCGGGTTAGCGGGGTGGTTTGTTTATGCGCTTTGCTGGCACTCGTTGGTCCATTTGCCGCACATGTGTGCGTATGTGTCGTATGTGGGGGTGGACAGCACACACACACGCACGGCAGAGCGAGAGCGCGCAAGTTCGATGCGACACACTCGAACACAAGCCTTGCGCAGTTGACGCCAACGCCAACGTCAACGTCAACGTCAACTGATTGCGGCTAATATGCAGCTATGATAACAACAACAACTCATACACAGGTTGGCAGCTACTATTGTCCAGCAGCGTCAGCTGCGACGCCAGCAGCGCTCGCTCCCCAAAAAGCGTGCTACACAGCTGGGCATAGTGCTCAGAGTGCTGCCAGCAGCTCGTACGCGTACGCTGAAATGCCGCCGGCATTTGCATAAACAACAACTTTGCGCCTGCTGCTTGGCATGCGTAACTGTCAAGCGTCAACCCTCGTGGCAGCGACGGCTGCGGATGCGGCGGCTGCGGCTGCATTTATGAATGAATGCTGCTTAGGTGTAATAACAGCAACAACAACAATAAGAACAACAATAACAAGTACATAAAGCGCGCGCGCACCTTTAGCTTAAGCGACGAGAGCGCGCGAAAATACAAATTCAAATCAAAAGCAATGCCAAGAAGAACAAGCACAACAGCAGCAACAACAACAACTAACTACCAAACACACACAAACACACTACAAGCACAACAATACAATTTGGTGCGGCTTTTTAATGTACACGGCCACGTAGTTGTTTTTGTTGTTGTTGTATCCTAGCTTTGTTGTTGTCAATGCCTTTTGTTGTTTTGTTGTTTAGCAGTTTAGCAGTTTATTCTCTCTTATTTGGTTTTTCGAATTTTTACTCGCTTATCGCGCGCCGTTTTGTGCCCTTTGCCGAAGCGACAGACAGCGAGCGAACTTCATAAAAGCACGTCCTCACAATGCGGCAGCTCGTGTGCATCTAATAAACTAAACTTAGTTTATGCTTATGCCCATCTTCCGTGCTCAAACAGACGCGCCGCCGCCGCCGCCGCCGCCGCCGCTAACGTCGCAGAGCCAACCAACCAAACCACTCGCACACAGCTGCAGCGACTACGACACCGACGACGACGACGACGAAAGCGACGCCGACGACAACGCCGAAGCGGCTACGACTACCATTCTCTGCCAGCGTCGTTCGACTTTTGGAGCACTCATAGTACAACGCACACAGTTGTTGGAGCAACTCGCTCTTTTGGTTGGGGCAAGTGCTGTTAGTCGCCATGCAGCAGCAGCGACCGACCACAAAGTGCGCCAAAGTGTTTGGCGATTTTGCGATTTGGCGATTTGGCGATTTTCTTACCAAACGCGATCATACATAATATTTGTAAGAAAAACTTTGCCAGGATTCAGAGTAACTTAACAAGGTTTTCACTGCAAATTCCTTATATATAGTGTATGCATATATCATACGCCACGTTGGCCCATTTCAATTATTATGATTTTGTGTGCAGCATTAATAGCATACAGCTACAAGACTGAACTTAATAACACCCTAAATGCAGCTTAGAAGTGCATCATCCAAGGTTTCAATGATAGTTGACAAAAGACCGGACATTGCGTTTCACCGCACCCACTTCTTCAAACAAGCAGTGTTTAGGGGTATGACAGTTATAAAGGTCAACATGGTTTGCTTTATTAGTTTCAAGTTACTTCCCTAATTTTGGTACTTAAGATTTTTCGCACTTATTTGTAGCGAACATGCTTAAGCCTGCTCTTAACGCTCCTAAAACCCAAAGTTAATAAAGCCAATTGGCTAAAAAAAAACTCCTACTTCGCACTTTACTTCGTCTGTTTCAGTAAACGCACAACATGACCGAGCCAATTGGACACAGTGGTCGGCATGACCCATTTAGCGTAAGAAAATTACTATCTCCGGAATTACTTTGCAGAATCTGAACTGCTCCCTAAGAATTTGGCATTTGTGCCCTTAAGACTATTACTACCTTAATTCCCTATTGAATTTGGTATTCCTGGTAGAGCAGTGAGAAGCAATTTCGGTAAGCGAAGATATGAGGAGTTCCAAAGAACTCAATAGTTCGTGAACCAAATCGTCCACATTATATTTTCGTAACTTCTTATGCGTATGTTTCTGCCGGAAATTTCTGAAATCTTTGTTTTCTGGCTGTTGCAGCCACGTCAGACACCATGCGAATTGGAAGTGAAACTTGGTTAATAATATTAGCTCCATGTATAGATAAAACAAAACATATAAAACTGAAAATAAAGTATACACTTTTCAACAAATAACTCGACAGGGAGAAGGGCGGCCGTGGATGATCGAAATCTTGAAATATGGGAAAGTTAATCATCTTTATAAAATAAATGTCCGGTTACGGGAATACACATAACAGAAATACATCTAGAAAATTTTCCCATCAACCGAAATAAGCATCCCAGATTAACAGGAGTGAGTTCAAACTATTATGAGATATTTAGCGTTAGATCCTACGATCTAAGATAGATTTGCAGGTAGACAGTGTAGTCGTGATAAAAATGCTGCCCGTGGGATGAAGTAATCTATGGGTTCCCGTTTTAAGAAAAATACTTTTAGCTGTATCTGCAAGCGACGAATTGCTTTGTCTATATTGAAGCAATAGTTTGCTCTTCTTCACAAGCTCTTTATCAAAACCCGAACAATACATTCAAAACAGAGTATCCAAGCGGGGTATATAGCCCATATTCGTATAAATGTGTATCCATGGAAAGAGGTTTTTCAAAGTTCAAACCGTTTATTAATTTAGAAGTGGCTTTACAAATTCCGCAGGATTGGCAAGAGGATTCAGTAATTTGTACTCCAGTAGGATAGCACTTTTTCTTTTCGAATAGTAAAACGTCATACGCTGGATATAGTTGGCATTCAATGAAGACAGTATTTCTTCATTAGTAGTATATTGAACAGGAATTTGGACTGCTATATTTTTCCAGCATGGCATAAACTGACCAGCAAAAGCTCATTACACGGAGTGTCTTGAATCAATCCTGCATCGTAGTTGACCTGCTACCTCGTGAAGCAACTTGCGCAATCCTTAGCTGGTCGTCCGCTATGGGTCGAATTCGTTAGTATACAGTAGTACAAGGTCTCCATCTAACCAAGTCAGGTTCTAAGCTTTCGCCATATTTGCTTCCAAAACTTCGGTTGCTTCAACAAATTACAAAATTAACTTTATTAAGAAAAAAAAAAACAACTTCGAAGGCCGGCACTTACAAGCAACGTTCCCCCAAATGCTCCATATCGACCACTGTGCGCTGGTTCTTAATTCGTTTCCAAAGATATGCATTCTTAGTCTTAAACGAATATACTGCATACAATACAATACAATGAGTAATAAGGAACTAAAAATGCTTCTGGATGTATTCGCTTTTCTACGGAGGCGATATATACTTCAAAGATATACCATTAAAGCAAACTGACGCTTCTGTGTTTACGTGCAACTTAACCAGAAAATCAAAATCCATTAGGAAGGGCAGTCTCCTTTAAATTTCGATCACCCAATTCTAGTTTTTAGAACAGAAGTGCATTTCGCCTACCTCTAAAAAGTTCGTTTACTGACACACATCGAAGTGTAAACAAATTCGCCAATGTAATTGAAGGTCCATTGAGCATAAAGATTAGATATCGTTTCTCTGCAACTGCCCCTTAAAGCAATGTCGTGCTCTTTATACGGTTTACCAAGCAGTTTGATCACAGCTACTTCAAATCCCTCCAAACATTGCTGCTAAGGCAGGTATCATAACAGACTAACCCTCTACTTGCCAAGGTTTATAATTCTTCGGGCGGTTTACGCGAAATTCCAACGTTATGTGACTTTATCAGCTGATGTTGGCATTCAAATTGATGTTGTTGTGTTCTGGCTTCTTCTTCCCTTTCCTGAAAATTATCGCGTCGTATCTGAATGTTACTTAAATGGTATTTGAAAATAATTCAACGTAGATGAAATGAAAATTGAAATTTTTAAAATAATTTATGACATTTGCTGTATTTTAAAGAAGAAATAATGACACTACTAAAGAAATATAGGTATAGAAAGAGCACCCAGTAGTTATTATGGGTTTGTCTTGCTAGGGACTTTACTCTCTTTTTAGAAAAGGGGGCCAACCGCAAGGTCAGAACCGAAACAAGTTCTGTGGGCAGAAATTAAAGCCTATTCCAAAGAATACTACCAGTTAAGCTACATAAAGCTTAGTGACTGGTGACCCAGATTCGGGCAACGCAAAGCCTAACGTTTTCCATTCCCTTACTATTAGCTCCCATATAATAAGCAATCATGCTCTTCTTTTCGCTCTCACTGCTAAAGCAGCAGGCAAAAATGAACTTGCAATCTATTCAGTCTCCTGTGGACGCTGCCATCCGAGCGTAACATCATTCGTTGTTTGCATATATGCGTCTGTCTTACACTCAAGGTGCAACATTAGATGTTTCACATCACAAAATTTACAGTTCATCGATAAAAACATTGGCACAGTTTTTCTTTTGTTGGGAACTGGTTACTGGGTAAGTACGCCTCGAATGTATGCAGGATATCGTACAACATGGTTTTCCCCCTTTTTCATTTACATTAAAAAACGAAAATCAAAATATGTTTAAAGGAAGAAATGTACATTTTCCAGTTGAAAAGCTTGGACCAACTTTGTCGAACTTATTGGGTACCGTTTACTAAACAAGCTGCAATACAAACCAACATCCCATTTTTAAGCTATACCATCTGAATAATTTACTTCAATAACGGTACTTTTAATAGCTGTAAATAGTAGATAGTCCAGTTATGTAAGCATATGTGCGTGTGTCGCTTAATAACGCGTCCAGCATGGGTTAACACGACAGCTAATGCACTTTAATAATATTGCAGTTGCCGGCATTGCGCTAGTGTTGCAGCGGCAGCGACAGAGGCTGACCAGGCAGCGGCAGCGGCAGTGGTAAACAAAAAGCTCAAGCGAACCGCAACGCAACTTCAAGCAGGCGACAAGTTTGTGGCCAACATCGAACAAGTTGCGAGGCCGCAAATGACGGACGGCTGAAGCCAACCCACACACACACACACACACAGACAAAGCGTTGAAAAAAGCTGCTGGCGTTGGCGCTGCTGCTGCTGCGCTGTCGGTGACTGCGCTGCCAGCACTGCACTCATTAATGTCAGCTCTTTGATATTAAAAGCGAGCGCTTGTGTGTGTGTGTGTGTGTGTGTGTGTGTGCAATAAAGTGAATGTGAATTGTTTTTGTATTGTTAATTGTGCTACATGCATGCATATACATATGTATATACACACTTATGGGATAGAAAGGGGTGCATCATGTGTGTGTGTGTGCGTGAGTGCGTGCGTCGCTGTCCATGGCTAGCATTTAGAGTGCTGATAACCTCAAGCTAACCCATTGACGACCCCAAAACGGGCGCAAAGCGCCCACTCACACACACACACACACACACACACATGCAGCATACATCACACATGTGTGTTGCAGTAATCGAAAAGGAGCGCGCTTTGCTCTGTTTTTTGTTGGTTTTGTGGAGCATATGTATTGGCGCCACACACTCACACACATATCAGATACACACGCATACGAGCGCCACACACATATGAGCGTCGCACACGCGCGTTCAGCATCGATTGGCCGTCGCTCTCGCGTATTTGTTTGACAAAAAAGTAAGCAAAACAACGGTAAAAGCCAAAACCAAACAAACTCTAGCGCCATCTTGGCAACCATAACGGCACACTCGGCCACCCACCTGCCGGCGAACCCCCCTCAGCCACACAGGTAGCGACAGCAGGCAGCAACACATGAGAGCACTCAACTTGAGAGACAAATGCTAATGCCGTTTCTGATTCCGTTTCTGATGCTGCTGTCCGCTGCATGCGTGAGAGCCAGCTAGCTACCCTTTGCACGGCAGCGCAAGAGAGACGCAAAACCGCCAAATGAGCGAGAGAGCGCTCTTGCGAGAGCAAGTTAGGCTAGGCAAGTGAGCACATAGCACACACACATATACACAATGTGACAGGTTGTCAGAAAGACTTCTGTCTTCGGATGGGGTTAAGCGCGAGCGAGCTTTGCCTCTGGCCCTTAGGCTTATCATATACAGTTAGCCAGCAGCGTCGCAGCTGGCAGAGCAACTAACTGTACTGAGACAGCAGCGACAGCCGGCCAAATGATAAGCGCTGACCAAAGCGCCAATTTGAGTGTGTGTTGTCCCCATGTGCATGCTCCTCGGTTATTACCTAATTCCGGCGCAACGAAGCGAATCAATAAAAAAATCTTTATTGGCATTTCCATAAAGTGTTAAAGGTTTTGCTTTCGGTTTTCGTTGTGGGTTCGCCAAGTGGCTTTCTAGGGGCACATTGATTTTATTAGAAGTTTTTCACGAAATAGCTAAAAGCCGTAGAGCGTACGCTCTGACATATAGAGTAAGTGAGGCCACGAATGTGTGCATGTGTTTGTGAAACGCGTTCAATGCTGGGTTTTGTCTCAAGTATTCGGCCAGCAGTTCGGCGACTGCTTTGTAGCCAATTTTATGGATGACTTTACACTAAAAGTCGTCTGAACTTTAAAAGAAAACGAAATAATATGCGCTTTTTTTTTAGACATGTGCGAAAGTCGTTTTGCGCGATAACATATATCGATATCAAACTGTTGGAACTGTTGTCACATCTGAGATTAGAGATCTTCAAATAGTTGGGAATCTTGATCAATGACGCCACCACTTGAGTGTTCTTCAATTTGTGATAATTTGTAACGAAGGGAAGAGTTATTTTTGTTCCGAAAAAGTGACTTCACTATCAAAACTACCAAGTCAAAAACTGCAATTAAATACAGAAGGTTTCAAAATCTTTTAGGCTATCATAACTTTTCACATTTTTGCCTACATATTACGAAATGAGCATTTGTTCTCTCTAAGTTCCGTTCAAAAACTGATCTAGACAAACAGTGTCGTGGCACCTATCATCTTTTATTCCAACAAGAATGAACTTTCACAACTCTATTAGTTTTGGGTGGTATGTACATTCAGCTACCTGCTTCCTTGGTGCTTGGAATTTCAAAAGATAAAGATTAGTAAAAGTATTGGCAGCTTTATATTGCCGTTAGCGAATCCAAAGTCGATCAATATTTTGACACTAAGAGATGACCAGCTGTTTAGGATTCTACAATAAAGTGCTCAATTTCAATCAAAACAATTAGTCTTCCATCAATTGATATGGTATCAGAACTTGGAGTGTAAACATAAGCTATTCGCAATTTCATTTGGTAAACAGTAAAAAAAGTAAAGCAGACATAACGATTGCGTAATCGTGTTTGATAAGTGACACTTGTTTCCAAGGTTGGCCCTGTGCATATAAAAAGGGCGTCTTTTTATTGCTAAATATAAGATAGGATTGATCTTAAGCAGCCCTTAAACTTATTCCTGCGCAGAGTGTATCTTAAAAGTAAACTTAAAACTGACAGAAATAGATATGAAACAGCTGGCAAAGTGAAAAAAAATCACTCAGACAGCGTGTTAGACGGACATGAACAAAAAATACTGAAAAATACCGAAATTTGAAAAAAAAGTTTATTATACCAATTAAGCTTCTAAGCTTACTTATGTACTATATATAAAATGGCTAATTAGATTTGCTAATCGTTTATATATAATATTTAAAGTGTGTATCGTACAGATTTTTCTAAAATTGTGAAGTTTTATAGCGATTTGTATCAGAAACTTGTCAATTTCGAAAACTTTCTTGTTTTGTATATATACGAGTTGAACTGCTCGGATTCTTTTATCGTAAAAAAGTTTATGATTTTTTATATACGAGCTTAACAGTACAGTTACTGATTCCCAGATTCGTAAGCTACCGAAATTGACATGCGAATTTGTTTCGATTGAAACATTTTCTTATTTTCATTTACACTTACTTACTTAAATGGTCGTAACAACCCGTTACCGGGTTACGTCCTGATGTAAAGGATGATTCGTCTGTCAAAAGTTGTCTCTACTACTCATTTGCATACTGAGACCAAAGAAACATATATTGGCAACAGTGATCTTCCGGTTGGTCTTCAAGCTGACATCGTTCTTCATTGTGACAAGCTAGATGAAATCCTTGACCACATCAAAAGTATAGTTTTCAACAGCAATATGAGCGTCCAACCGCTGTGTATCTCTACTCGAAGAAAGCATATACCTCGTCTTGCTCTCATTTACCTCAAGACCCACCGTGGCAGATTCTCTTTCAATAGCCGCAAAGTCTCCGGCAACTGTGCGCTTAGTAGGCCAGAGCCACCCTAGGCTTTAAAAGGGTTGTGCGTAGGGTTTGGGACCCACCACGTAAAACAACAATTCCAATCAAAAAATATATTTACATCAGGCCGCTACCCTATAACGGGTTGTTATGGCCAGTTAAGAAGAGAATGCAAGCAAATGGACACTCCTATAGAACATAGTGCCGTTATGATGTACTTCGGACTTTTGCAACACATTCTAAATCTCAATGTTGAAGAGGTCGCAGGAGAGGGCATCGCCTTATCTGAAGCCTCGCTTGGTATCAAAAGGCACGGAGAAGCTTGACGCTCAACCATAGCCATGCCAACTTCGCAGGGATTCCAAACTCAGACAGTGTGGCATATACGCGATCCCTCATTGGGCTATCAAATGCTGCTTTATAATCGACAAAGAGATGGTGGGTGTAGATTTGGTATGCGTGGGTTTTTCCAGGATTTGGTGTAGTATAAATATCTGGTCAATGGTGGACTTACCACGCCTAAAACCACACTTATGAGGCACAATCAGTTCTTTCGCAAACGGCGTTAGTCTTTCACACAGTACACTCGATAGGACCTTATATGCAATAGAAAGAAGAGTGATACCATGGTAGTTAGTGCACACCATGGAGTCACCCTTCTTGAGAACAGGGCAGAGGACACCAAGGTTCCAATCATCGGGCTGCTCTCATCTAGCCATATTCTGCAAAAGAGCTGGTGCATGCACATTACAAACTCATTGCATCCAGTCTTGAAGAGCTCAGCAGGCAGTTCATCTGCATCTCAGCCGCTTGATTGCGACCCAGACTTCTTCATAGCTGGGCGGCGGTATATCGGCACCGTCATCTAAAATGGGGGATGTCGGGAATTTAACTAAGCAAGCTAGAGAAGTGATGACTCCACAACCTTAGTTCACCGCGTTCATTCATCACCAGATTTCCTACTGCAGCTCTACAGGAAAACGCACCATTACTAAATCCTTCAGGCTCACGTTTGACTTTTAGGAAAAACTTCCTAAAATCATCCCGAAAGTGTTAAAGCAAACAAAATGATCGTCAAATTAGCCTGAAAGTGTAAGTCTTAAGCAAAGCTCGACTCAAATTCGCTACGTAGCTTTCAAAGTACGATTGCTGCCGTATTACACGAAAATGGGTCAATTACAAAACTGCACACAAAATATGTACAAACCGTCAGCTGTGGTCCGCTTTTCTTACCGATTATTGTTGCTTTGGCGGTGCCACATTCAAAGATTTCGGTAACATCAAAAAAACAGGAAAAAAAACAATATCTAAGAGGGGTAATTACCCCGAAAGCGAATGCGCAAAATACTCGCACTTTAATATATAGTTTTTTTAATAAGCGAACTTACTTATATGATCGCACGATATGCGATGAAGTAATATATGCATATCGTATGGGCAAGGTAAGGTACTGTGTGTGCAGTATCGATTGTTTGTGACTGCCACGTCTAAGGGGCAACCATGGTTTGTATATATATATATATATATTTATATGCATGGTAGTTACACTTACTCACAATTGTCGCGTCGGCGAGATGTGAGAATTTAAAACCAAAAAAAAAAAAAACAATCCAACTCAAAGACGGAATTGCAGCCAATTACGGCGGCATAAAAGCTAAGGCTACGGCTATGGATGAGGGCCGTGCTGTATGTATGTGTGTGTGTGTGTGTGTGCATATTTGACATATGTAGCTGCAAACGCTTGAGTTTCGAGCGAATTTGAGTGCACTTCTCGGTGGCGAAGTGCGTGCAAGGAAGGGATCAGCCAAAAACGCCTGCTAATGGCCAGTAGTCGCGCTCAACTCGTGCGCTCCCCTTGGCTGCCAGATCATTATGATCTATGATCTATGATCACTCAACACCGATCAGCGCTCAACGTGGCCTAGCGATCGTGTGTTTATCTGGGCGAAAAGATTGCGTCCAGCAGCATTAGAAGTGTCGACAAATTGGCGCTTCTGAACGCGACTGCGATCGTTTTGGCCAGAGCTCAATCAGCAACGCCAACGCCTAAACTGCTGCTGTCTTGAGCCTCCAAAGCCAGCAACAACTGGCCAAGGGGCACTGTTTTGCATGAAACCGGCTACTGGCCGTATCGTACGATCCATCGATCGATACCCGAATGCGTGCAACGCTGGACCGAGCGTCATTACACATTAAGTGGTAATCATTGATGACGCTGCAACGGTTGCAAACGGCTGCAATCAACAGCAATCGCTGGCAATTTACCCCATGCCCGTTGGTCACAAGCAGGCGGGGCATTGTCTCTCTCAGGGTCTCTCTTTGGGTTTTGGTTGTGGCTTGGCAGCTCGCCTGGCACGTTCGCGTTTCGCGTGATGAACGGACGCGACGCTGCTGGCAGTGCCAGGCCACCGTCACTGCCGTTGCCCAGCTATTAATTGTCGCGTGAACAGCTTTGTTAGATCGATTGCGGGTCACAGTTCCGATAGCACCGCTATGTCAACCTGTGCCCCTTCCTCTTGCCCGCACACAGAGCAGCCCTGGCACCAATTCAATGCCAGCGCCTGGGTCGAGTGCTCCGCTTGGCCCTAGCCGCAAAACATTCCAGGACTACTACATTTTTACCGTTTTTTTTTTTTTTTTGGGTCCGTTCCGTTGACAAATTGTTGATTGACGCAATCCGTCGCCTTTGCCGCCGTTGTCGTTGTCGTCGTCAGCGCGGTAGCCATGGGAGTAAGTCAGCGCTGTGCGGTTTGGTTTAGGGTTTGGGCTCCTGGGCCGTCTCTTGCCGACTCGCTCTGTTGTTTCCGAGGGCTAAACAAAGTTTATCGATTTAACAAAATTTCATAGAGCAAAGTGCCACATTTACTGCTCTGGCTTTGTTTAGATGACCCAACAAACTCGAACTCGGTCCGTGGGCCGTGGGCAAAGCGACACGTTGGCCGGCCACCCAAGTGATCGATTATACATTCGATGGCCATGAAGCTAACAACAACAACAACAACAGCAACAACCACAAAGCGTATAACTCGTACCCAATTGGCAATCTTGTTTCCCTTAGCGTCCGATTAGTATGTAAATGCGCAGTGTATTGCGTGCGTAGCGGAGAGCATGGTTACGCCCACCACAAATAGGGCAAAAATGGGCGGGCAGGTGTGGGTGTACACTGTGCACACTGCTTAGATACTATTTTCTTCTTGAAAAGCGGTTAAAAGTTATCCCAAGATCGGTGGCATATAATGGGCTCATCTCTGCGCATGAGAGTAGTCAAACTATAAAAAACGAGCTATTTCGAGCTATAGTTCGAGGTTCGGGTTGTCGGAAAATTTTATAGTTCTTTGTACCCTTTAACAGGTTAATTAATGGTTATTTCATTATTTGAGCAGTTCTCAAGTGGCATCCTGTCTCCTGCAGCGTGCTCTAATGGTAACCCAAAACTCTTCAAGTTAAATCATATTGCTTGTAGTAGGTTCTTGAGTTCTGCCACAGTTTTGCTTGCAACATCTGGTTGGCGTTTATATTTTTGTGTATCGCCTTTGTATTTGATTTTGAAATAGAGGCGATTTTGTGGTAAACCGAGTGACAAACTGTTTATCCAAGTGCTGGCCCCCACTTTAAATATTTCAAGTACACACACTCACGCACACACACACACACACACAGTTGCT
The DNA here is from genome assembly GCA_035041775.1 of Chymomyza caudatula. Classification (NCBI taxonomy): domain Eukaryota; kingdom Metazoa; phylum Arthropoda; class Insecta; order Diptera; family Drosophilidae; genus Chymomyza; species Chymomyza caudatula. The sequence goes on from JAWNKW010000145.1 coordinate 2,739,783, forward strand.
GTGGCTCCCTATACGATATTTACAAGTAGAGCAGACCATTGTGCAGTGGCCAAGTGACAACTTTTCAGCCCTGGCAATGGGAAACAGTAGCGAGTGACATGAATAAACAAGCGACATCAACGAAAAGTAGAAGAACTACACGGAGCAAAAAAAACGACGCTGTTCTGAAATTGAGTTTCAGAACATTCCATGAGTGAACATTTTTGGGTGCAAATTATTCGGGGATCAAAAAGATCTTGCAATCGCCAGAAAATCAGCGATGAGCACTCCTTTTATGACGTCACAAGTCACTCTAGCAAAAAGCTCTAGCGTTCCTAGAGACTGCATCAGAGAGTGATGAGAATGTTGCCTCTACGTTTGATGGAACAAATGAAAAGGCACTGCCAGTTGTTCATTGGGTGAATTTTAGTCCTGGTTGCCAGTACAAGCAAAAGTTTGAGTTACCAACTGAATGAGACGTTGCAACTCTGCTTGAACTTCATGATGACTGCACTACGTGTTTTCCAAAACACAGTTTGCTTATTCGAATTGCCGAATGCGCCAATGGCTGACAATCTTGAACCGCCGTGCGAATTCAGTCCGAAACTTAAAAGATCCGAATGGATGGACTACTGGATCAAGAATGCATCGATAGGTAATTCTGTGATTAAAAAAACTGCTAAATAAGAAGAAGATCAGGAGATCAGATCAAATCGCTTTTCGGGTAGATAGCCTCAAATATCTCAAAATCTCTTTCTTGGACCTTGAGCCTGGAAAACAGCTAAATTAATGAAAAGTAATTTTAGAAAGACAAAAAAATACAGACAATGATATAAAATGGACGTCCAATTTGTTGCCTAGTTTCATTTCATTCGATTTTGTGAACTTAGAATTGAACTGAGATTGAGATTATCGATATTCGAGTACAATATTATTGCCATTTTTCTCTCTGTGTAACATGTCATAAGTCTAGCAGAGCAAACTGAGTCTCTGATTCGATGTCTCTCACACACTTGCAACATTGCTGAGAGCGCAGTTGGCATTTGAAATTTTCGGTAAATGGGAAAATAAAGTAAATATTTTCGAATTAATGGAATCTCAAGTGTGTCCACAAATGGAACATTGTCAATGCCAAGCTAAAACAAGAGTCACATAAATATATATATATATACAATACGATCGGACGATTGCTGCAATGTTTGTGCTTGATCGCCGTACCACTCCAAAGGGAATTTCTTCATATACAGACACATAGATACATAGATACTTATGTATGTGTGAATGTATCTGGCAGTGGTTTCGCGTGATTACCAGTCGTCGTCAGCAGCTTCAGCAACTTTAGCAGCGTCAGCGACAATGTCAAAGTTGCCAGAGTGACAGAGTGACAGAGAGACGGCCAGAGGGAGCGAGAGAGTGAGCAAGTGGGATCGAGTGAGAGTGCGCATGCCGCAGCAGCTACCCCACGGCTAGTCGAGTCGTCCGCGACGTTCCAGTGAGTGCCCCCGTTTGCTGTGGCCGCCTCATGGACAAACATATGGCACACACATGTGCGCCCAGCTCGGCATCCCGAGCACCACGTAGCCTCAATGCGGGCGTGTTGTTATTTTTACCGGCTACACAAGACGGAGAGACTGAGACAAAGGCCGGGAACGGCCGCAAGACGTTGAGTATCCACAGTGTATCGCTTGACAAAGACAACGCAGGGCTGTCAATGTGTCGGTGTGTGTGTGTGTGTGTGTGTGCATCTATGTGTTTGACCAGCTATATACATAAGTACAGTTCCGCTTGCAGCCCCAAGTGCACATGCGTAGCAGGGGGTGAACTTGAAAATGTAGCCATAAAGTGTGAGATATTTTTATACGTGCTTCCTTTCAAGATTGCGCAGCAAAAGTGCATGTCTCTCTGTCTGTCTGTTAGCACCAACCTTCTCTCACTCTCTCTCTCTCTTTCTGTGACCCTCTCGTCGCAATTGCCAAATATTTGGTTGGCAATAAACACTTTTTTCTAAAGGTTTTCCAAGTCAACAAAATTGTTTGACCATTTGATAGTTTTACTCATTGTGGCAAGCAATGGGAATGCATTTGGCTGCCACAAAGTCACGTTGACAATGGCAACAACAACAACAACAACAACCCACCGTCTGTGTCTGGCTTAGACACAGCTTTTGGGCTAAGTATCTGCTGAGCAACTTTATCTTAATTGCAATATCTGCGGATATCTTGATTGCAATCTGTGGCGCATCATAGTGCACAAAACTGAACTTATCTTACTAGCTGGGCATGTGGCATGCAGCATGTATGTGGGTCTTGTATATGTGTGTGTGTGTGTATGTGTCTCAGGCTATTCCAGGCTGCCTATAGGTATACTCTATAAAGCAGAGCTAAGCACCTGGCTAAGTGCTACTGTATCTACTGTATCTATCGCCGCATTTCTGTCTCAAGTAACAAATATTTTTCATAAAATTTATAAGCATTTCTTAAGTAAACTCCTATTCATTTATTGGTGATTAAAAAAAGTCAACTTTGCTGTATCTCATCAGGATTCCGAGACATGCGCATTTGTAGTAGAAAAAAGTGCATCGAAATAGTTCTCGAAACATGACATGAAAAGAAAGCGAGTCCAAATTACGCCCATTTTCAGTCGCTAGATTCTAGTTTTGGGTTATAAGTTTCTTCACTTTGGGTATTGATTCCAACAATTCATAAAGTCGCTTCTTTTCGCTGATTCTCTTCTAGTTTTTGTTTTGTTGACAAAAAGTGAGTGCAAAATGCGCTTATTACACAGGTCAACATGGTTTAGTTGTTGAAAAGCTGAAGGTCATGTTCGAAGTAATTTGCTGCGTAGCATCCGAATCCGGGCTATGTAGCCGAAAAATGGCCTGTGGTCTTTTTGTACATAACCTCAAAGGCAGGAAAAAACTCCATTTTTCGGGTACATAACATCAAATATCTCAAAATCCTGACGTAATAGGCCAATTCTGACTCCGGATTCGGATTTTACGCAGCAAATTACTTCGGAAATGACCCATAGCTTTCCAACAACTGACATGACCCCGGTATTTTTAGGCCTCTGTTATCGCTGTATCTCTGCTAATTTCAATGATATTTCGATTTTGCTCGTCACCGCCACCACATTCGTCCTCTTGTCCCACTGTGGTTGCATTTCGGTTGAAAGGGCCCAAAAATTACCACTTTATTTTCAAAACTTGTTCAGTTTTCGTATCTGAATTCGATAAACTTGGAGATGGTATGAAAAGTGTCGGGGTGGAAAATTGCATTACAATACAATTTACAAAGCGTTTTAAATGAAAAAGTCTTTCGACTTTATCTTTGCGATTTGCTGAACTAAGATTAAAATTGTCTTGAAAATGGGACATAATTCCGAGTTACACGACTTTCGGGAATTTGGCGACAAGGTCATACGATTAAAATTTGCCCGTTTCGAACCCAAACTTGACAACTGAATTGTCATCAACTTTGTTAACTAACGTTATTGAACGCATCTTCACATCGAAGACTTTGCCCTTAAAACTACCTAACACTAACTTCTGTCAAAAAGACTGCAAGTTGCAGTAAATGAAGGTTAAATATGTGTTTATATTGTTTTCTTATCTCAAAACACACAAATTTTTTCCTCTTCTCTGAGAGTCCTTTACTTATATAAGATCATGGACGCGTTGGCAAACGAGCTTTGATCATGGATCACTGATCAAAATCATCAATCTCTCTGTTGTAAATGAGCTAACTTATGATGCTTCCATGAAGAAAAAATATTTTAGAAAAATTTCGTTCTTCTGGACTTTAAGAAACAAACTCTTAGAACTCAGTGTAATACCAACAAAAACCAACATAACCAGATTACTCCATAGCAATCAATACCGCTTTAGGACTTGCTGATCAGCTCAACTGCTTATACTATTTCTGAGATCGATTCGTAGAGAAAATTATCATTAAACTTAGTGATCATCTTTAGAGCTCTCTAAATTCATGACAGACCGTGCACTGATCAAAGTTACACATTTGCTTAATAATTTATTTCAAGAACTTAGGTTCATCTATGTACGACTGTTCTGTTCGACTTTTTCTTCCCGTTTCTTTTTCTTTTATGACTACTTATTATCTCTGTAATATCTCCTAGTTATATATAATTGCTCAATAAGTAATAAATAATGTTATACAAAATCATTTTAAATTTTGGCCTATTTTTATCATTATAAACAGCATTTACGCAAAAAAAAAAATTAAGTATGATTTAATCCACTCTTTATAAAGACAATTCCACTGCATTTCTTTGAACACATATAACACCAACAACTATCTATCTAAGCTAGCTTCCCGGTATGTTTAAAAAAACAGCATCATGACAATCGCAGGAATACTCCTGGAGCTATATGCAAAATGTTTCATTTCGAATCGAAACAATTGATAGATATGGTATCTAGTACGTACAATTACGGTTGACCAAGCCTAACTCCACAAGTTGGCCAACCCTGACAACAAGTGGCATACACCACAATCCAACACTGGTTATATAACAGAATTTTAAGCGGAACACATTTCGAATGGTTTTTGGCTGACGATTTCATGATTAGAAATCAATCTTAAACGGAAATCATAATTGCCAGTTCTCTTAAGGAAAAACTCTTTTAACGCTTCATTTTTTGCTAACACAGTCACAACACGTGGGTTACACACACCATCCGAATCACACCATCCGAGCGTGACGACTTACGTGCCGGTTGTACCCGCAAGGCGCAGCTAAAGATGTTTTACATCAAAAATCGTAGAGCTAGACAGCTTATCTCTGCCAGCCATTATATGAAAGGAGACGATAGATCCGAGAGAAGTGGTAATACTTCTAAGCAGTAAAAGTGACCATTAGACGTCAGCTAAGCTTGCTTGGTTTATTTATGCAGGAATAACCCAAATTCAGTCAAAAAATGTATTTAAGCTACTTTAAGAAAAGAAAAGCTGTTTTAATCACCAGCTGGTGTTAGGCTAGTGAGCTAATGTATGCAGCAAAGACTCAACAGGACTCTAAGAGGTTTGTGCGCAGGGCCCCTCCCAATGAAAGATTTTATGAGGCGCCTGGAGGAGAGCCTTGCATCAGGCTGTTAACCGGTAAAGAACCTTTAAAGTTGAAAACTTTTCTCGGCTGAAGCACAAATACTATTGCAGCAATTCAAACTTTGTTAATTTTTGCCGATCCCTGCTTTAAAGTAATGTGCAACTGTGAGAATCCAACGATGAAGAATCAGTATGAAGTCGCTTTAACAGAAGCTCGCGACTTCGCCACAAAGCTCAAAGAGAGTGAACTCCAGGAAGTGAACTCTCTGTCCATATATCAAATTATAGAGTATAGCCCATTCGGCTAGTGTCGATTGTTTTGGCCCGCTTAAAGTTGGCTCTTTTGTTTGGTTTGTGGCTGTGGCTGCGCTTTGGCTGAAACTGTGGCAACCCACGCAGTTTGTCTATGAATCGAATGACTCGCCTGGCTAAATGTAATGAATGAATGGATGCCTGGCTGGCTGGCTGCTTGGCTAAATGTTTGACTGGCTAAATGACAAATGGGACTGGCAAAAATGTTGTTAAGGTGGCGCATGACACCAAAAAATCAACAACGACGACAAGACGACAACAGCAATTACTACCGAGCCGAGTCGGGATGTGGGGTTGCGGGTTGTAGGGCTACTCTACCAACTATCAACAACTAAAGCTACCAAGCCCGTGGCTGGAATGCCCAAATTGCACCGAGATATAAAAGCACACCTGGACAGCGATGAGTGCGCTGACTCAATTGTTGTACAACAGCTTTATCCGCATCCTTTTAGGCGCTACTACAACAGAAATTAAGATCTGCGCCTAGGCGAGCTTTGAGCACATGCAAAGTCCTACACACGCAATATTGGATTCGACGCCCAGAGCCGAGCGCCCAGAGCATGACTTGCGGCCGTGCCCCTGCTGGCCATCCATCCGGTTGTTGTTGTTGTTGTTATTGTCGTTGGCTAATACCGAGGAGGCCGCATCCACAGCCGCAGACGTTGCTCCACATCAATGAATATCAAATGAGCTAAGGCGTACCTGCGATATGTCTTGCTCCCATTCACGTCAAGCTATCTCGCTCTCCCGATCTAGCGCTGGCCCAGCTCTGGCGCTCAAAGCTAACTGCACACGCACACGACGCCACAGCGAAAAGCGTAAAGCAAACATTGCGATGAGAAAACAGAAATCAGCGCCCAGAAATCATCATCATGATCATCATTACCCTCGTCATCATCTGCTGGCTGGGATGTCTTTGGCTTTGGCTGCGGCTGTGGCTCTGGCTCGAATGGAGAGCGAGTGCAGCTGAGCGTAGGCTGAGACAATTTTGTGTGTAGTACTTGTAAACGATCGCACTTTGGGTGTGCACGCGCGCCCATGCCCATGTTGGGGAGTGTGCCGGGCGACCACGCCCAGTTTTTCGATTCCAATATAGCCACATAGCCGCATAGCCAGGCGGGCGGTCATCAATGGCTCTGGCAAGATTAAGCAAGCCCAGGCCAAGATTTAGTTGGAACTGTCGTTGTCATGCCTCGCTGCATCGTTGCCGATGACGATGACGATGTTGAGCTAATCATATGGCACCCAATTGCGTACCCATCGTTGACTAACTGACTAACTGACTGATTGACGCACTGACGCTCTCACTCTGCTGCGCTGACTCAATCTCAATAGCTCAGCTCATTTGTATGCATGTTTTTTTTTCTTGTTTTTTTGGGAGCGTACAACAAGCGACGCCATCCCATTGATCTTCAAAGTAAACACAACAACAATCAGAGGACAGACGCTAAAGTTGTAGCTGTGCAACCAACGCTGAGATACCCTAACTTTATGGCATTGATTCATCAAACAACTATAAGTGGGTCACAATGGGCTATATACATGCTCTTGGGAATATCTTTGCAAAGTTTCATAGAAATCTGAGTTTTTTAGGAAAAGTTAAAGCTTCGAAAAGAGCATAGCAAAAGCTATAACTACTCTGCTTCTTCTAGTTGCCACGAGAGAGCGTGCGACAAATGTGCTGCTGCTCTGTTCCCATGCTCAACTTCGAAAAGTCGATTACTCTGAGCAATCATACCTTGTTAATATTATACCAACCCTTCGAGTGCAAGACATTCAGAGCAATTACTTTCAACGCTATTTTTTTGTCGAAGTAAGATCGTGTAAAGCATAGTTCAGGTGAGCAAAATATATTAAAAACTATTTCCCCAATGGAGCGTACTTTTAGTTGGTAATAGCTTAAACTTGAACAAAAGAATTTTCATTTGAAACAAAACCTTTATCTTTTTGGCTGAAAGAACTAAATTCCCAGAACTCCAAAAATCAGGATTTTTACGAAAATCATCAACATTAAATTATCCTTCTTTGTTGACTAAATAAACCATTGTCTAAGAAAGGTGGTGTATACTGTAGTATACGCTTTACTCTTTTTACCCAGAGCTGCAAAACAATCGATAATGGCGTCAATCGGTATTTCCGATCATTTCCGGAAAATGGTACGATAATGTCGATAGTATCATCGGCTTTTTTCCTTCCTACCTTTCTAAACTTAGCCGCTTAGCTGAAAAAGCTGGCTTTAAACTATCGATATTGTATAAATACATCGGTAGTAAGACACAAAGCAATCGGTAGTACTATCCATTGTTTTGCAGCAAATTTATCCAAGAAGACAAGTAATTCGGACTTGGCATCAAAAGTATTTATGATTGTTTTCTGAATCCGATTATATCCAAAGTTACCGCAGTTTTATAAACGATGTTTTTTTTGGAAACATAACTCGTAAAGGCTTTTTTAAATATTTGTAAGACTTGACGGAGTTTTATCTCTAAGACTAAGATACTCCTGAACGCATATTCTGCACGATTCAAGAATCAAACCAGGTTCTGCCTACTTCAAAATGTCTAATTTGTCCTTGTTACTTCATGCTCGCAGCCAACGCGCAATTTCGAGGAATATCCTGACGTGAATTTAAAAAAAAAGTGCAAATTATAGCAGGAATAGCAAAATAAAAGAAAAGAATCGTTTAGAAGACTTTGTACTTTGACCTGTTTACTTTGCATTAAAATGATGTCAGTCGTAATGCGATGAATCAAAGTGATTTATCATTATACATTTCGATGTATCTAAGAGAAGAATTGGGCTCAGTGACATCTGGCTGCAAAATCACTGATTTTGGCGATTCTGATTCTTTGCTTCTATCACCATAAACTCGTTTAAAAGTTGATGAGTTACTGTACTTAATATTCGCTTATTGTTCGATGCTTATTTATCGACCGATGCTGATAAGCAAGTGTCACTTCAAGCGAAATATTTCGGTGCGTGAACATCGAAATGTTATGCAATTTTGGCAGGATGTCAGTGAAGGAGGTGACGCCAGCCACAGGCGCTATTTTTAAAAAGCGCAATTTACTTTATGCATGTATAAATAATACGATGAATTACGAAAGCAGCCAAACCGTGTATATTTTCGCGATAACTGCCGAAGCCATAAGAGGTTTCTGGTAAGACAGGGTGAAGCACCCTGATCGCTGTCTATTACTTAAACAAGTTGACGCACAACCTCCATGTGCTGCTCCCTAGCTAGCTGTGCTAATGTCCTTTCAGGACTTTAACAAGGTTGTGCGCAGGGCTTGGAACCCACAGCTTAAAATGTAAGATATTAAAAGGCACCTGAAGAAGTGTCCTGCATCAGGACGCAAACAGTTAACGGGTTGTTATGTTCAAACAAGAAGAAGCAGAAGGAATAAGAACAAACTCTAAGCTGGTTCTTAAACAACGAAAAATAGTAGACTATTTAGGACGTTGCAACAAACTTTTGCTCAGATGAATCGCTGATCACACTAAAATTTGTGGAAATTAACCATAACAACTCATTGTCGGGTTACTGCCTGATGTAGACACATTCTTTCATTGGAATTGGGGTTTGTTGGTGGCTCCCAAGCCCCACGCACAACCCTTTTAAGGTCTGGGGTGCCTCTACTGGTCTCGAAAGAACCCAGTTTCAATGTTAGTCGCCTCATACGATAAGCTTTGACCTGCTGAGGCGGTATTCTCTAATCCGCTCACCAATTTCTGACTGTAAGAGACCCATATTGCAGACTTTTTGTGTTTTGAATTTCAAGAAAACCTCACAATGCTATAACTCTCGTAGAATACGGAAAACCAAGCCTACAGGCCTCTGTAGACTGCAGAGATACTTGTCAGTTTTGCAAACTCGCGGCAGAACACTCACAGAGTTTGATGTACCAGGGCGAAGAAGAATGTCGGAGCATGGAATATCGATTCTAGAAATAGCCCTATTAGAAATATTTCAGATAATTAGTTTTTTTAAGGAAATGAGTCTAGCAGGGAAACAATTTGTAAGTAGGAGCCCACAATAGGTACCATTAAAGGTACCGACTTCGGTAGGTTTCACTTTTTTCTTGACACATTACGTAAACTCTACAAGAACTTATAAACACAACATAAACAATGTTAGAGTAGCTTCGCAGAAGTCGATCGCCGTTGCTGAGAGCTGACAACTCTGGACTTGGGCCTGAGTGCAGGCGCTGAGCTTTGGCCTAACCAAAGAGCAGCCTTACCGACTGCAAGCTGGCCACACTATTTACACACACACACACACACGTATATGTGTGTGTGTGTCTGTGTGTGTGTGTGTGTGTGTGTGTTTTGTTACAGTTATTTGCTTTGCACACATTACCATCTGCGGGCACCTTTTGCAATTTCCCGCTTGAGCTGCGCCGGCGATTTTATTATTGCCTTTTGCCAGGGTCAAAGTGCGCGAAATCGGCACATAATTTGAGAGAGAGAGACAGAAAGAGAGAGAAAGAGAGAGAGAGAGACAGAGTGAGAGAGAACAAAAACGACAAACAGGCCAAGCAGCAGAGAATCGCAATGAGTATGAAAATGAGACAAAGCCCAACTGGCTGGACAACTGTCGATCGCTCCTTGATGAGTTGGCACTTTGCATTCATCAGAGTATACGCAATGCGTAGATACACAGTGGAGTACATGGATTGCATAGATGCCTAGATACACGGATTTCTAATTAGTCATGCCGCTGGCACATCATTAGATAATATCCATTGCCATTACCCATGGCGTCCGCCCGCTGCCAGTTCCCAGATTTCAGTTTTCAGTTGCCCATTGCACAATTCCCTGGAGGTGCTAGTTGAAAAAGTACACTTGAAGAAAAATGCGCTCATCTTTGGTAAACAGAGTAGGGTAGTGCTGCAAGGAGAGGATAGCGTACTCAAAAAAGTAAGCTCGGAGTGGAAAAAATGTCCCTAATGTCACGTCGCAAAGAAAACACAAAAAAAGAACCTATTTTCAATTACAGTTTTCGACTTGTGACGTCACTTTTTCGGGTTGTTCCTAGTCACAAATCGTTAGCATTTGCTGACCAACTCCGCCACAATGTGACGTCACAAATCGCTAAAGCAAAAAAAAATCTATTTCCACTTGCAATTTTTGACTTTCGAATTGTGACGGCACTTTGTCGGAACACCACTCATAGTCGCAAATCGTCAGATTTAGCTGACCTATCCACCTCCACCACAATGTCACGTCACAAATCGCTTAAGCAAAAAAAAAAAACCAAAAACCAATTTTCAATTGCAGTTTTTGACTTTCGAATTGTGACGTCACTTTTTCAGAACACCACTGCACCATCATGTGACGTCACATATCGCTGAAGAAAAAAAAGAAAAACTTATTTTCAATTGCAGTTTTTGACTATAGAATTTGTAACCCCACTTTTCCCATAGTCTCAAGTCAACACAATTTGATGAACCCCCACACCTCCCACAGTGCTGACAAACTAAAGCAAAAGTTATGACGTCATAAACGATTGCTATTTATTTATCGAGGCGATACATAACAGAGGTATAAGCTGTACCTATTTTTCTCGAAGAAAAATTTAATATCTGCGCCAAGTATGCTCCTAGTCAAAACAAAACTTGAGCCGTTACGGGACGCCCCGCAGCTGTGATTTCTTTAGAACTTGACATAATGTCGCGTCATATGCCAGCACGAAAACAACAACAATCGTTGCGTGCTTCCGCACGCGTTACACCATCCGAGCGTAATACTACCCGAGCGTAATAACACATATTCGTGACGGCATTTGAGTGGGTCTCCCCCCCAAGGCGTTCCAATAGATGTTTCATCAAAAAGCAGAATTGGCAACACTGCGGCTGACTTACCCTCCTTTTCAGAGAAACCTGCGGGGCACCGCCACCTGCTCGCTTAGCTTGCCAACGCCAGTGCTACCAACAGATAAACTCCAGCCAAGCGCCCACAAATGCGATTACGGCCGCTACACACATGCATGAATGATTCGAATTTCATATTTTCCCAAACGTACCGGTACACCGTATAATAAACAACAACAACAGACAGACAATAACGCATTCACGGCGTGCGTTCGAATATACATAAACCAACTGTTTTTTCTCCTTCTCCATTACATACATGCATTGCACAACATGCTATTTTTATTTACTTACACTTGCATAACCGTATAGGCAACTGTTTTTTTTACTTCTCTGTACGCGCTATTCGCAACACAGTGACGCATAAAATGGTTGTTGTTTTCAGTTGGTTTTTAAAAAGCACGTCACCACTATGTATTATGTCACAATAACAAAGTCAAAAGATTGCAAAATTAAGCACCGACTTTTTTTTTGCCATAACTAATTGTGACGTTACATTAGGATAAAGAGAGTTAATATTTGTTATTTCATTGATAATGTTTTTTTTAGTTTAGAATATAAATAACACCATTATTGCGATATTAAGGGCTTATATTTAGGCGCAAAGCAAACGATTACACTATTAACAATCGATTAAATAAAAAGCATTGTTGCAAATTTTCATATTTCATCTTTCATATTTTTGTGTGATTGTTGCAAAATTTCATTATTTAAACTGTGCTTGCATATAAGCAAACAAACAATAATAAATATTGATAACAGTTCGACCAAAAATGTATCGATAAAACAGCTCATCGATAGCATTTATGCAATAATTGCCACAAAACGATTTGCATATAAACGACTATTTTTGTATGAAAATTGCAATAAAAGCGAAAGAACATGTGTTGCAAAAAAGACACGAAACGCGAGTAATCGCAGTTTCAGTAGAATCGCTCACGTTCTTCGAACAACAAATCTACACTTGAAGAGCTGCCTAGCTGCATTTCATAACGACGTTTTTCGCTCAGTGTAGCTAGTCGCAGCAGACTCATTTGCTGCACGCTGCCAATTGTGATTGATACAAAATGTACACAAATATACAACTGATTTTTTCTGCTATTCTCAAGTAATATTCATAATTTGCCGCTTGTTTGGGCTGCAACCGCGTTGCATTCAATAAACTGGGTCGGGCACATCGTCGTCAATGACTGCGCAGCTTTGCCGCAGTTGCAGTTACAGTCGCTGCCGTTGCCGTTGCCGCTGCCGCTGCCGGCGTTTCAATTGCAAGATGCGGAGGTGTAGAAGCTGAGCGAGCTCTGAGTTGTATTCCGGTCCAGGCTCATTATTTAAACGACGCTGGCTTGACTGCTAAAAGCCATCAATAAAAATGAGCAGGCTAGTCAGACTGTCCGCCCGATGAGATGAGATGACGCTGACCAGAGAGGAGTCACACACACACTATCATATATTAAAGGCTTGGCAATTGCAACATGCAAATGTGTGTGGGCTGGGCGTGCGAGGGGAGTGTCCGACTGTGTCTGTGGATGGGAGCAGCAGCAGCCGCGGCAGCAGCTGCACTTGGGCCAGGCCAACTGTGCCACAGACTGACTGTGATCTTTGCTTAGATTTCTGGGCATGATGGGTGTCTGTGGCAGAGCTACCTGGCGTTAATCGCTTAGCGACATCATTAAAATAATTTCCAGCTTTGTGGCATGTGCTGCTATATTGTCAAGCTCGTTGCCATAAATATGTTACAAAACAAATGAACTGGTATTACTTAATGTCAAAAAGTTGCAAAGTTAGGAAGAGGTACTTTCAGTGTGGTCTAAGGCCCTCAGTAGGTGCTGGGCAACTGTGGTGCAACTACTTCTTCTTTGAGTTAAAAATTTGGTACTTAGAACGTTATGATTAAAAAAGCGGGAAGCGTGGCAACAACTATTTATGCTTAAGTTAACCCCATGGTGATTTCTGGTTCTGCATTACATCGAGATCGAGGCAAATTCTTAAATTTGTCGTCTATTCATTCATTGATGCAGCAAGGTTTCTGTTAGTGCCGATGTGTTACTCTTGTCATTCTGGTATTAGAAGTATTAGCCATTATATGGTGACCCCTTGGGGAATCTATTCCGCTCGTTGATATGGGTAATAACCCCATAAGCTCGAGCTCGACACATAGCCGCCAACTGTGGGAAACCAGACATCTTTTATAGCCGCCCCAGCCTAAGGAGCCCACGTTACTACGTGGCAGCCATAGTGCTCCTTATAAAGGAAACAGAATAAGAGCGGTGCCAAATCCTCCGCCGTGTTTAGTTTAGCCCCGAGCGTTCCCACGCTGCAGGGTATTCTGTTACTAATCGATACTCCCCTTCGACTTGTCGACCTGTGGCGCTACTGCAGCAACTAATGCGTAATCGTATAGCTCTAAGTTTCATGCCAAGACTTAACCCATGGTTGGGAATTGAATGAATAGATCACGCTGCAAGATGTTTCCAAATGCTACAAAGGCATATTGGCAATAGATGAAGTACTGACTACCATTGTAGGTATATCCGAGGCATGGTAGCCTAAGAAGCCGAAGATATCACTTTCCAACTACAAACAGCGGAATGAACGAGCTGTAGCAATCACTATAAGTGAATGGAGAGATGGGTGCACTTTGCATCCATTGCAACAACACCAAACTAATGCACACTCAGCCTTGCACATTGGGTTGGCAGGTTTTGCTGAGAATGCATGACAGTAAGAAATTGCATCGATTGACAGCAAGTTTCAAATTGTGACGGGCACAATGTTAGAATCTTCTATGATCTGCCATGTTAGCAGCTCCGTCCAGTTTAAGCTACTCCCAGCGCTGCAGTAAAACGTTAGAGAGCTTCTCGAAAGACTGCTCATCGAAGGAAACAAAGCCAATAAAATCCTCTCTCAGCACTAAAAATCAACGTACCACAGACTTATGTTGTAAGAGTTGCTCAGTTCCTGGTACACCAATGGTTTCATCGCCAAGAAGACTGAAATAAGGAGCATTGTGGAATCCAGAATATCTAGAACATGTTTGTACAACTATAAAAACTCACTCCTTTGTCCATCCTTCCAATTTAGCTCAGCTTTTTGCGGTTAGCCAGCCGGAACCACTTGTTGGCCAGGCCAGCCACTTACCAAAAGAAATCCCAGCTTGCATTGTCCTGTAAGCCAATTTGTACCCACTTGAGGGCAGGTGACTCTACATGTGTTTCTTGCGGGCAGAACAAAGCGCAACGCATCTTTGAACACACACATTGTACCTACCTATGAAGACCCCAAACAAGTCTTGAAAAATGCGTGCGGCGATTCTTATCAGTAATACACGAGTTTTACGATAACCAAAAAATTCGAAAACAAAACTTGTGCTGGGGGTTGGAGTCGCCGTCGTTGTTGCTGTCGAAGTTAAAGTTGAAAGTTGGTCTGCTTAGAGTTCGACGGGGGGTCGCCAAGGTTTGGTTTGTGCGGGTCTTTGGCTGAATACGAATACTGGCCTACTGCTACTTGCTCAGCTGCCTGCCAACGCCCACACCTTTTTTATTTTTCCAAACTTTCCAACACAGTCTAAACCAAACAACGGTACATCAACGGGTCTTGAAGTTGTTCTCGTTGTAGATATTGCTGTTGTTGTTCTTCACACTCGAGTGCCCGCAATTAAAATACACCATGTCCAACTGATAAGCCTACATACATTCTTTTTACTCGCCACTCCGCCCGTAACCCTCGAAGCTCCCCAACCCCAACGCCCACCCGTAACACGCACCCCAAACTTGACTTTGTCCATACAACATCAACAACAAGAACGTAAAAAATTTCAAAGTTTTGCTAAAACGGAAAATTAAAGTTGAAAATGGCACACACCCGCACACCGTTACACACACCCACACACACACACACATGACTTGGTCATGTTTATTTATGTGAATTAACTCATATCCCGAATCAGTCTTAAGTTATGCACACTCACTTAGGGCTCAAATAAACTTTTAATTTGCCCAGTTTCAAAGGTAGCAGCCACATTTTGCGGGTCCAAGCAAAAACTTGAACCGATAAAAATCTCAGGCCGCCGCCCATTCCACATCCCATTCTAAACCCTGAAATGTTGCTCAAAGTCTGCTGTCAAAGTCATTAGCAACCCCAGAGAACCGGCTGGTTAAAAGTCTTTTAAGGAATAGACAAAAAAAAAAGACAGTCAGGAAGCAAGTTCTTATTCCATTATTGTCTTGGTCAAGTTGTTAGCGTCGATTTGCACGAGCGAGAGGTCAGGATAGGCATTGCATCACAAGGGGGCTGGCATATCTCTGGACAGGGAAGCCGACTTCAACTTTATAAAATTGCCATAAAATTAGTATTATTAGCTCACAAATTAGGCATATGAACTACGCAACTGCCTCCTATGCAGTCTTCTCCAGCCGTCTCTGCTTTGCGCGAGCCTTTTCCAATTGGTGATACCAAAGGTAGAGACATGGTCTGCCCCCTCGTCGCCTCCCTTCGACACTCGCATTGAAGACCATTATCGCAGGAGCTTCTGCGTCTATACGCACAGACGGAGTCAGCGATGCCAAGCTGGATGTTAATTCGCTTGACTACAAGGTCATCGTAGAGCTCGTAAAGGTTGTCCTGCGATCGAATGCGGTAGGAACCAAGCGTTTACGGAGTACGTATCTGGCTTATTTAGATTTGGTTCGAGGTAATAGAACTCGGCATAGATTTACTCAAGAAGTTTCTACCAAAAAAACTTCCGCAAAGGTAAAATAAACATAAGATTCTTGCATATCCTGAGTTCAAGGTAAAGTGTGACCATGTCTATATCATGAATCTTGCCGCTCTTTAATAAATAGCTGATAAAACTGTAGTGTTTCCCACAAAATGTTTGCTTGAAACTCAACTTGCTGTTGTCAACAATGAGGAAAGGATGAGCGTCTTGTCGTCTGGCGCGAATGGTCTCTACTACTCATTTGCCTGCAGAGACAATCTGTTGACAATCTTGATCTCCATGCTGTTATCGTTATTCATCCTAAAGTTGGTGCCAAGGTAGACGAAATCCTTGACCACATCAAAAGCATATTACTCAACATTAATCTGATTGTTCGACTGCAGTGTCTCTCATACTTATAGTCTTATATATCACTCTTATAGTTCAGTATTATCCCGTTCCGATGTACCGTATACATTCCCCGTCAGTTTTTGACTACTCTGCACACTTGGGCCAATTTCGATCAAAGTCAGTCCGTACAAATTACACTATGCATCAAATTTGGCCTCAATTAAAGGTCTATGGCTAAAAAATACCTTTTCCGGTCAATTTTGGGTAGCTGATTTCGCATCCGGAAAATATTTTTTATTTTCCAGCAACGTTTTCGAATTATCGCTATTTAAAAAAATTCGAGATTTCGAAAGTTGCAAAGTTAGCTAATCTCACATATCTTCGGAATCTTACTACCAATTGGGATGAACTATAAATTGACTTGAAGTTAATTAGCTTTTAAATAAATCCGTTTCAGATAGTTTTGGTGCTCCTGGATTCAATTTCGAGTTACAAGGGAATAAATTATAAAGAATATTTTGGAAATTACAACTTTTTGATTTTATTTTGAGTTTAGTGCCTTGTAATACACCTTCGAGTCAAGATAGACCATAAATGTGAGAGAATAATTGAAGCGACACCTAAGAACCTTTGCTTGCTGACATTGCCACTTTCGAAAACTGTAATTTGAATTTCGAAATAGCGATATATTGAAAATCGTTCTACATAACTCAAAACGGTTTCTAGATTTGAAAACAGCGACTCCAAATTTACCGGTAAAGGTATGTAGAAGCAAACTTCATGACAATAAATCCAATATGGTTTCCGGACTCGAAAACGGTGCTATAAAATCCAAAATGGTGTCCGGATTCAAAATCAGCGACCCAAAATTGACCGAAAAAGGTATGTTTAGGACATAGTCTTCTTTTTTTGTTGCATAGTGTTATCCTAAAATGGGAATACCATCATAAGGAACAGTCGACCTGCGCATTGCGTGACCTTTTATAGTTGCCATTCGGCACAACAACGTTCACTATTTAACGATGGAAAAATGTTTCTGGCGTTGACCAGGGTCAAATTTTCCCCAGCGATGGGACACATTTCAGCCTTGGTGGTTTCGTAAATAAGCAAAACTACTGCACTGCCCTAATGCAATCCATGCAATTCAAACATTTGGGGCGACCAACTGTTGTGCTGCTATCACGGCATGTACGCGTTATGAGTATCTGACGCGCCATTGCATGTTTCACAGCAAAAACAATATTTGGTTATCTGTTATATTATGGTTATATTACAAAGAAAGTATTTATTCTATAGAGCTGTTTTTTCGAACCCAAGAAGTTAAAACTTCGGAGTTTTTGTTTTCAAAACATATCTGTTTCGTACTATTTTTGACTCGCTGGAGTCCGTCTTCAGCGGCTATCACTATATATACAAAAAATACTTAAGAGATTTGTTTACAAATGCTTATTTTGCATACCCCCGAATACCCTTGTAGTAGTGTGTGTGTCTGCCCCACATTGTGGCTGGATATGTGCCAAAGTGCAAAGCGATGGCAATCGCCAGAGCGGAAGTCATGACTCGAAACAAACACGAAGCGATGAACTGCCATGTTGCAAAATCAAAATGAAATTAAAAAAAGAAGAAGCACAAAAACAAACTAAATTTAAAACTAAAACACAAACCGAAATAAGAAAGTTTGTACATTATTTCGGGCAGACATAAGCACAATATAAATAAAAAATAAAAACTTAAAAAAAAGCCATATAATTTGTGCGCGTGAAAGTGAGAAAGGTCCCAATTACTTGGATGACGCTGCGATGCGGCGCGACGCCTAAGCACACAGCAGGCACAATCAAAGTTGGAGCACACAGATAGACACACACACTCATGTATAGGGACAGGGACCGGCACACATACAGTTACGGGCAATGCATCCAAATTTGTCATAACCACGATTACTAACCCACTGATTGCGGCACATGATGCACAGCTCCGGCCGAGACTGTGTGTGTGTGTGTGTGGATACATGAGCAGTGCACGTTGCACGTTGTACCGCGTGGCGCATTTCGCGCTTGTGTCCTAATCGTGCCTCAGATAGATTCGTGAGCTTAGCATATGTCGGATGTAAATCATTTGACAATTTTTACTGGCTCTCGCTACCGTTTCTTATTGTTGTTGTTGTTGCCACCTCCGCATGCATTTCTAACAAGCCAAGACAATCAAAATCCAAAAGCGGAATCACTATACCATTCCCATATACTCCCACCAGTTGCACTATTAACTCATTCACAGTGCAACATTGCGCGGCAAACAGCTTCACATAGCTGCCACTTCTTGGTCCTTGGTCCGGCCTGTAGCCCTTGGTGATTGATCAACTAATCATTGGCGGAGCTACTGTTTCCGCTGGCTTTTTATAATAGCCGTTTTCAGCATTATACAATAGTTTTACGATTCTTTCTGCCTCTTCCTACAGCATGTTGTCTGAAAATTTCGAGTGAATTCATTCGACGATTCCTAAGGGCATCTTTATTTATTGCCGTCAGTATTTCTTAGTTAGCAGCTAATTCTGTGCTAAAAGCTTCCTTCAAGACAAGTACTATATAGTGCTTCCGGGACTCAGAACTTTCCAGGTGATATGTATATAGACATTTCTATAGAAAGCTTAATAATTAATTAATTAATTGTTCAGTGAAAAGTTTTTTTCACTATTTTTAAGAACTTACAGCTTTACTCAATTGCCGTGATAAAAAAAATTCTTCGTTATTGAATTTAGGACTTGCTAGATCTTTAAATTTTACTTATTGAAGCAAAAAAATGTTAAGCTCAAGAGAAAATTTGTCACGTCACGCATAATATTATGGCTTGAATAAAAAAAAACTAAAATAGAGTTTTCAGCAACAACGTTTAAAGATGCAGGCAAAAACCACTTCTATTTTCTATCTATTTTCCATTTTATAAATATAATGCTATCCAAAATTCGAAACAAGAAAAACTTATTATCTAGTTTTCCTTCATATAGAAGTCGTACGACTGTCACGTGCGTAGCCATGGAAATGTTCATATTCATAAAGTGCTTCCGCTTTTTGATACAGCGTAATTCTAAAGTCCACAACTCATCAGCTGGCAACGTAATGTAACATATAACCAAATCGTCATAGTGACGTAGATTATTGAGGTTTAACTATGGTGAAATTGGGAAAAATGAAATGTTTCCGGTGAAATTTAATTTCTGTAAATAACGATTATTGCAAAAGTGCCAAAATACTTTAAAAAATACGTAGACATTTCTTGTTCATTGAATTCGATATTTTAAAATTATAAAAAATATATCATATTATCTAACTGTCCTCTATTTGTCGCACATTTTCACAAAATACGTCAACAATTTCTTGCAAAATCTTCTTGAAATTTATAAAAATCGCTAACGAATGGCTCGACTTATTCAAATAAAAAGTTCCTGAAGAGTTTGTGGTCCGAAGCATTGCGCCCTTTCAAACACACATAATTGTTAGATTCTAACAACCTTTAAGTATTACGTTTGAAAATTTCATGACCGTCCAAATTCTAGCGCCATCTACCGTTCAGCTAACGCTAACAACAAACTTATATAGAGTTATTCTTCTTTCACACATAAGCAAAAGCGCAACCCTCTCACACTCCTGTGGATGCTGCTAATATAGCACACACATGCGTTACACCATCCAAGCGTGGAAAGAGATTTTCGTGACGGCATATGGGTTGTCCCCCCTCAGGCTTTAAAAGTGTTGCGCAATTCCAATGAAACAATGTATTTATAGTACATCAGGCCGTAACCCGATAAAGGGTTGTTATGGCCAGTTAAGAAGAAGAAGAATTATCTGCATAAGTTATGTAGGGGTCACCACCTTTAAGTCAACTAAGGATGCACTTTCTCAGCAGTAATGCTTATGGCGCTATAACTGTCTAGGTGTGCGTTAGCTACTATGGCCATCTGGCCATCTACGCGTTGTCAACGAATACCGCACCCCATGGAACGACGAACTCTATGAGCTCTACGACGACATTGACATAGCTAAGCTGTTCAATGCCAGTGTCGAAGGGAGGCGACGAAGGCGCAGAACATGTCTCCGTTGGAAGGACCAGGTAGAGGGTACAAAAGCTACCTTTGGTATCACCAATTAGAGAAGGTGCGCTCAAAGCAGAGACGCCTGGAAGAGAGCTTTACACCAGGCCGTAACGCCGTAACGGGTTGTTATGACCAGTTAAGCAAGTAAGTACAGTTCGTCGTACTGCAACTTTTTCATTAAGTATTATGTTCTAATAGCTGAGTTGGTGCTAACGAGAAGCTGTTTTAAAAAGCCAACTCAATTCCGAATATGATCTTTCAAATTGTTTGCCAGTGTGAACGATATTCCAAATTGGAAATCTTTGAAGGTTTCCTCTTTTCATATGTAATGTGTGTTAGTGAACCAACTGTCGGCTCTGAAAGACACAAGTTTTCCAGAAGCTTTTTTGCATAATAGAACTACATTTTGTGGAAATCCCAAAATCTTGCTCTAGGTTTTGTGTACTCTATGCTTGATTCCATGCGCCCTGCTTTTGCTCTTCGTGATTTATTTGTTTTTGGTTTCGAAGCAAATTGTCGCCAGTAAGGCGCAACAAGAGACAAAAAAAAAACTGTCACCAAAACAGCTAGAAGAATTGTAACGGGCGGCCTGGCTATAAGCATGGCTATAACAATTGCTGTAACTATTGGCCATGGCCATGTGTCGTCTGTATGTGTTGCATATCAAGAGTGAGTATTGCTGCGTCTATCGCACCATCACACTCGGTGTCTGGCTCTCTCGTTTCCGCGTCTCGTTTTTGTGAAAGATTGCCACCTACCTCCCTGGTGGGCCTTTTTGGTTACTTGGTGGGCTCTGTGGCTCGGTCGGCTGGTGAGCAAATGTCGCATGTGATTTCCAAAACTGTTTCCACGCTTCTTGCTCACAAAAGCCCCAAACAGCAACAACAATGCGATCAGACGCTGCGCTTTGTCGCTGCCGCTGCCGCTGCCACTGGCACTGGCACTGCCAATGATTATCATCAAAAGATCGGAACTTGCAAAGACAAACGAAGACGCTCTCTATATATACATATAGTATATATGCAGTGCCTATTGCCTCTTCCTACCAGGTCGGTCCGTCCGTCCGTCCGTCTGTCCGTCCGTCCGTCCGTCCGTACGTCTGTCTATCTGGCTTAAATCGCCGGCACCGTTGGCAGTCGCTTCGCTGGCTTACCGGCAAATTGTTAGTGAAAAGCAACGCGTTATGCCCTGCACTTCATATGTGTATCTGTGTGTGTGTGTGTATCTGTATCTGTGTGTGTGTGTATCTGTGTGTGTGTGTATCTGTATCTGTGTGTTGCTTGAAAGCATTTTCGTGGCAAATTAAAGTCCAAGTGCGAGTCAAATTATTTCTTTACAAGTGAGTTACTGTTTTCATTGCGGCTCTTAATGTAACTAACTGTTTAGAAATATTTATTATTATTGTGGGTGATGTTGCCGTTGTCGTTGCTGTTGTGCCGCTGCCGCTGCCTGAGTTAATCGCCGCCACTGCCTCTGCTGATGATGATGACAACAACTGCGATTATAAACCATACAAAACAAAATAGAGCTGCCAAGTCAAAGAAATTTAAACGCTGGCTAGGCGCATCTAACCGCTGGAGAATTCGAGTACAACAACCATAAAACACCACGCACTGCAGATGCCCAGCTCCGATAAAGATGCCCAAAGTGAGCGAAATGAAAACGCTTACCGAATTGTAAGCAGCACTGAAAGTAGGGTAGCCGAAAGGGACGGTAGTGAAATCTGCAGCAATTAGGCAAATCACTGGGATGTAGTACTATGTGGAAGTAGCCAAGCTCATTGAGATCATTGCTGGCCATGGACACTACACAGAGAGAAAAATTTTCGGGACGGTGCCCGGCCTTGGAATACCCTGTACCCTTTTTCTTTATAAACACTAAATACGGTAAAATGGGAACGGAAGTATCCACTTTTATATCTCCTTTCATAAGATCGATATGCCTGTAAACATTTTTTGGCTATAACTTTTAATGTATTTATCGATAATTTTTGGAACATAGATGCACATTAACACGACGCACATCTTTAAGAAGTTTCGAGTTGATAGACTCAATCGGACGGCTGTAAACCGCGCAAACCTGTCACGGGGGAAGAGGGTAAGATATCGACTTGATTCGACTTTTACACTTTGTGTACTGGGTATAAAAAGACGAAAACCTTTGGTTACATATTGAAGTTCAACTACTCGAAATGCTTACAAACTTAAAACTAAAATAAACTTCAGTCGAAGTCTAAGCACATCGTTGGGCATGAGGCATCAAGTAACGAAACTAATGTGGAAGCACCTTCCCGTGTGCAACTTTTGCCTCTCTGCGGATATACGTCACAAGATCAACGCGCTTTGTGTTTACCAAAAAATGCTATCTTCTGACGTCACATGCTTTTTCTGCTTCGATTGCGCAGTGCGCCTCGTCCTCTCTTGTGCTTCATGGGCATGAGCAAGGCATATATTGTACAAGACAATGTATACTTATAAAGGTAAAAACGTCGTTGAGCGACCCTTCTTAAAATTTTTGTGAGAGCCTGAAATCGCGAAAGAGAGAGGCGTTCTCTACTCGTCATTCTCTTCCAAACATCAATGAAATTGGTTGTGTCCACGCAAATTTAGTACTTTAGCAGGCAAACGGCTCGCGCCTTGTTATACATAAGCCTTGGGCATGAAGGTGTCCTTTTTTTTGACTTTCTCTCTCACTCTTGTTCCTTCAGACTCTTACAGCAACTAAGTGAATGACGTGACCGGTTAGACATAACTTGTCCTGGTCGAAGAGAAGGAACCTACCACTTTTGTGAGTCAAAGAGAGAGAGTATAGCAAATCACCTTGCTCATAGCTTTCTTATCTATAAGTGAATAGGTATTAGTGCCATGCGTGAAAACAGCTGCCAAATGGAAAAAAAGAGAGAGAGAGAGTGCTGGAGTAAGCATGCCTCCTTGCCTTGCGTTCGCCTTGGTTTATAGTATAAGAATAAAGGTATGAGCCGTCTGCCGTCTAAGGTACTAAATTTGCGTGGACACAACTTCTCTCATTGGCGTTTGCAATAGAATGAAAAAAAACACCTCAAAATGGAGCTTGTACCTTGTATTCTTTTACTAGTCCTTGGCTTACGCTCTTTTGAACTTGCTTTTGCTTTGAGCGTAAAAACATTTATCTTATTACAAAAGGTCTGCTTATTTAGGTGCTCTCTTAACCCATAATTCTCTCAAATAGACTCATTTTGTTTGGGGGGCTTTTTCATGTTGTGCACATGGCTGAAGAAGCTCCTGAGAGAAATGCCTTCTAAGCGGCTGTTGAAGGGAAGCGACGAATGGCCAGGACTTCTGTACGTTGGAGGGACCAGGTAGAGAGCGTACTAACTACCTTTGGTAAAACCGATTCGAGAAGGCGCGGACGAAGCAGGAGGAGAAGCGCATCTATACTTGCTGCAAGAGCATCTAAAGTTTGGTCTTACTTCTTGGTAGCACATTCAAATTAACTTGTACTTACACCCAAACATACACACACACACACGGACACCCACAGAAGTTTGTCAAGCTTAAATATACAAATTCAGATACTTTGATAGATATGCATGTAGATACAAAGTAAAAGATAAGAACTGTAGTTTGTAGAACTCTGGTAAATGCCCAAGACAAACAAGAGCTGGAAGAGGCAGTCAATGCTGGTCGCTGCACTCTGGACTCTTGGCCATCAAATAGGTCCGTTAATAGCATAGTTGTACAGATACTTTTTGTACTCGGTTCGAGTGTGTGTGTGTGTGTGTGTGTGTGTGTTTAGTGCGTGCAATTGTGACCAGTGGGTTAAACCAATTTCACGCCGGTAAAGCGCCAAGAGTGTTGCAACCCCAGCAAAAAGAGACAGCATTGAGAAGGTTCTTGTGTCATCTACCTTGTCCATATTTATGACTAAATGTGCATGACGTACACTTTTGGACACACACACACATATGAGTCGAAATGGTTGAAATCGTCATTGTAGTCGGCGCACTTTCATTCAGTCAGTGGAGCGCAAACTGACGAATACCTGGACTACGACGACGATGACGATGACGACGACGACTTGGTGACTGGCCTTAGCTATTATCAACTGACGCGGCGCTGGTCTAAGCTATTGTCACACAGATACTCACACACACACACACACATGCTCACACATTATGCCATTAAAAGAGCGATAAGAAAGTTCAGCGGAACTGAAGCGAGCAATTTCAGGCTGTTTAGTCTGTGCAAACGTCCCAGACGAGTCTCTACACTAGTCGTAAGTCTCGAGGCCCAAGACTTCTCTAGACAAAACAAGACAAACGTGTGTCCACTACAAATATCACGATCTTAGCAATACATATAGGTAAGGTTGTATGCGTGTGTACACACATGTAGATGCAACAATCTAAGCGGCGGCGTGCACACTTTTTGAACACAATTTTCGCATTGCTGCAACAGTTTCAACTTGAAATTGAAGTTACACTCGGTGAAGTTGCAAGTTATGAAGCGGGGCATGCGGCAATTGTAACTGCAGCGCTGCAGCGGCTTTAACAATTTTATTGATTAATGTACCATAATTAGAGACATTTACAATGAGCCACAATAATTCTTCATTACCAAAAGCAGAGCGTTTGAACAACAGGCCAGCGCAGACCCAGAGCAGAGCAGAGCAGATTTCGACCATTTCGACCCAGCTGTTAGGCCATGTACATTCCCAGCTCCAGCTCTAGCTAGGATCGCATTAGTTATGCGATTTTCATGTCCATGACTTGACTGGCCCAACTGTTGCCATACGCTCGTCGGTCGTCGTTCCTCGGTCGTGTTTACCGCTGATGTTTCTAATGCATTTTGGCACCGTGGCGCATAATGCCCTCTTGGTTAGCCAAAATCGACCCGTGCCGAGACACTTGTTTATGACTGCCATAGCTCAATGAAGCGCACTGACATCACTTGCAGCACCAGCACCACTGTGCCACAGTGGCTACTCTACGCAGTCGCCGTCGCCGTCGAATCCAAGTCAAGTCAAGTCAAGTCAAGTCGAGTCAAAAGACAGCGTCACAGACATTGAACTGCCTGGGATCGTGGCTCACGCGCAGTAAACTCATTCAATTTCTGAGTCGGACACGATTCCAGTGCATTGATATTTCCACATTGCCAATGAATGAATGAATTTCGCGTCTAGCGCTGCGTCTGCTTCGTGTTGCAACTTTCAGTTCAGGGAACGTGTCAATTCGCACACACGAATATGCTATAGATACACATATACATATGTAGCGTATCTATGCGCTACATATGCGAACTCTAATCACTTCCGAACGCTACAAGAGTTCATAAATTCTGCGGGCCAGCTTCAATTATTTTCAAACCTTTTGCGTAGGCCAAACTCAGGCATTCGATTAACGATAACTTTACGCAAGCTACACAAACAACTTAGCAGCAACTAAGCAAGTAACTAAGTGAGTAATTTTTACAGATGGCCAACGCTCGATAACAATTGTCTATGCATATTTATTTTGGGAAAATAAGTAATCAATGCGCCAGCGAGAGAGCGCTAGTACAACCGACGGAGAGCAGCAGAACTGGAGCTGCGCCCGAGGCTAAGCGGAAGCTACGGCTTGGGCAAACCAAGTCGACACGACACGACACCCAACTTCAACAAATGAATAAATAAATAAAAGCTGATTTATGTAATTTCACAAATTGCGAGCAACCGAGCTGCATTATAGCTTCACCAACACCATTCCACCACAACTGGCCCTAGCATCGATCCCACTGCCGGTCCGTCGGTCTAGCGGTCTGTCTCTCCGCTGCCGCCGCCTCTGCTCATGATCCAAATCAATGGCAATTATTAGCGGGGCCAGCAATTGTGCCGGCCTGACGACGTTGCTGCTGACCAAGCCAAGCCATAGACCTGACCTGGCAACCTGGCCAAAACCGAAAGCAGCGCCAACAGCAGCAGGCCACAAAAAACAACAACAAAAAACACGAACAGCTGGAAAAGTTGTTTAGCAATGACGAAGTGAAAATACGCTCACGGATCACAGACTACTGGCGTGACCTTTGGCCATAACGAACTGTTACCAGGTGTAGGGCCCTACTCTAGACGACTCATAACACCACTCATTGCAAAGTGTATCAAGTCCAACGCACAACCTTGTTAACTCACATGGTGCAGAGGCACCACGTTTAAGGTTCTGCGTCAACTTGATTTAGCTAGAGACAGGATCAGGGAACTTCAACCTGTCCCTCCACCTCGTTTGGCTATGCTTTTAAAACAATACGTCAGGATTTACTCAACTGTGTGTGTTAAAAAGAAAAAGAAAACTTTTGCCGTCACGGCACGCCTAGCAGATGTGAAACATTCACATTGCAAGTCTTCAAATACCTGTCAGTACTGTTTTTGTGGCAAGTTTGATCAAAATCAAACAAAAGCTGCCATACAAAACAGCGTATGTGAGCAATAGTGGCGTCACGTGTTCTAATATATACAAAGATAACGTAAAGAGGAACTACGCATTGCGCCATCTAGCATGGATCTATGCTAGCGCCACCTCAAGTTCATTTATGTGCTACGATCACGGCATATAAGCATGTGACTCTCACACAGTATGTGCTCGATTTTAAAAACCACATTTTTTTAAGTTCCTGCACATTTTAGGCACTTACGGAGACATATTACTGAAAATATGGTGTAGTTAACTTAGGTAAGCTGCCAAGGACGACGGCATATATACATGTCGGTGTGTGTTATAAACCTCTCCAATTAGCACTTAGTTACCTAACAATGTCAACTCATATAGAGTAGGCTGTGGGATTCAACTTGCTGAGAAAGAAGCAGATATCGCTTGATTTCAGGCTGCATAACTGAAGGCTGTCAATAAGTTTTTTGGCGTATGAAAGCATCTGAGCAAGGTAGCTACAGAAGCAGTATTCGAGTGTCTTCTGTAAGTTATGCTAAAGGGTATGTCTTATGAAAACGCTATCAGTATTTTGCGAACAGTTACTTTGAATCAGCACTGTGAAACGTTTTGCAATAGGGTCTTAGCAAACAGAATCGTTAGATACGCTTCTAACAATTCGTGGGATTCCAAATACAGCTCTTAGAGCCCTATACATAGATAGAACAGGAGCATTGCAAAAAGCAAATTATGAGCATTCCGAAAAAGTGTTTCAAGTTCATGTAGTTTGGGTTGGCCTATTGCTAAAATTCAATGAAATATGGGCCGAAGTAATTGAAAAATGGTGAAAGGCAAAAAACGCAGTTGGCCAACCCTGACGACATTGCTTCACTTTACTGCTGATCAAAGCTGATATGCTTTTTATTAGAGTGCTTAAAACAAAGAGCACTCAACGGCGGCGCGGTGCGAAATTTAAATTTTCGCTCGAAACGCTTCTGGGGACAACAACAACAAGAAGCAGCGCACTTGCCGGCAAAACGACGGACGTGGGAACTTTGGCTAGTCTGGCCATTGGCAGCGGCAGCAGAAGCTGCAAACGCGAGGTGCTCCGCATGCCAACGCCAACAACAGTGGCTCTCGTTGTTGTTGTTGTTGTTGTTGTTGCTGCCGCTGCTGCTGATATTGCTGCCGTGGGCTGAAGGCTTGGCTAACTTGGCTAAGTTGGCGGCAGAGCAGAATATCGCGCACGATTGAAAACAATGCTCAGCGATGAACCAAGGTGGCTCTCGCTCTCACACACACACACACACACACACACACACACACTGGCACACATAGTGAAATGTACAGTTGTAGCTGCTGTGAGTTTAGCCGGCGGAGACTGCGGCTGCCCACTCCTTGGTATTGGTGGAGCTGCCAATTCCGCTGTTGGCACTTAGCAAAGCGGCAACAACGAGAATTATAAGCAGAAGCGCTGCAACAATAGCTGCAACTTGGGGCAACTTTGTCAGAGTGTGTGCATCGATTAAATTGGTCGCTAAAGGTCGAAATTAAATCACGAAATAATTGTTACACCAAATAAGTTCTAGCTGCTGCAGTGCATCGTGCTGACCGCTGCTGCTGCAACATGTTGACCAAACTTGATGCAACAACACGCCACCCAGCCCGCGTCTTAGGTGGAATCACTGGATGCAATCTGAAATTGTAACTGCAATGCCCTTAACGAGTTACAAAATGCAGGCAGCCCAAGGCAATTACCCCGTGTCACAATAAATTGTTTCGTTTGGGGCACTCGAATGGGGCCGCCGCATGTCAGAGGTAGTCAGAGGGGCGCCTAGCCGGCAGATCAGCCGCAACAGCAGCCACAAATCTTGTAACTCTTGTAGCTTGTAATATGTAAATTGCCAATGCTAAACACCAAATACTAAATGCGATACACAGATACAGATATAGTTGCGGCAATAGTAGATGCCACAGATATAGATACAGATACAGTTTAGCAAATACTTATAACTAGAGTGTACTTGGGCGCTGAACTGTAAGGCCATTGAAGTTCCTGCCAATAGTGGGTTTCATGCGCTATTCCGATCGTATCTCATTCACAGTGGTACCAAACAAACAGTCATCGAGCAAAAAAAAAACACACACACTGAGACAGTGGTACCAAAACTTTGTTGCATGGGTCAAAGTTGTTGCCATTTCGCCTGCTCGAAATCTGGCAAATTGTGCACACAAACACATTTATAATGCAACCGCCACACATAGTGGCTACCTTGTTGTTGTTGTTTGTTGGCCAAAATTGTTGCATTCGCTTTGGGGGCCAACACATTTGGCTCGTCTTCAAAGCCAACGTTGAAAATGCAAATGTGTCAATAGCTTCAGCTGGACATTTATTGCATTTGCCATTTATTTAAACCATGCTTGTTGTTGTTGTTGTTGTAGCTGTTGGCCATTCACTGCCACTTGCGGCATGCCCCATGACCAGCTCCAACAATCAGCTGGTGGTTCGTGAGTGAGTATAGCATCTAATATTTTGACAATTCAAAGGATTTTTCACTTGCGCTCACCTTTGGATTAACAACAACAACAACAAAGACGACTGTCATGCAGCTGTAGAGCCCAAAGTTTATAGCTCCCTCAACGTGCCGTATGGGATTGTGAAACTTGAAAGAGCATTCGCTTAACTTTTCGCCAAGCGACGACTGACGACTGTGTAACTGTTACTTCTATATACGCTTTTAGACTGTAACTGTGAAGGCCTACAAGAGGTTTCGATTTGCCACTCGTGCACATGTTTGATGATGACTGCATGGTGACTGGCACAAAAAAATCCTTCCCTCTATTTTAAGAATTTTTTTTTATATTTTTGTATTTATTTTGTTTTTTTTTATTTTTTCAAAAACTATTCGGCTACGATCTCTTACCTTGGCACAATAACGTCAGTGAGTCGGATGCAACTTCATTATCATTAACGATCATCATCATCATTATTATAGTCATCATCATCATCGACAGTCGCATATGAACGCGCTCATTTACATGTGACTCGCTTTTTAAGCTTAGACTTGGCCCCAGACAGCAGCCAGCAACAACAAATAAGCGGCAACTTTAACTTTAACGCACCGAAGTTGAGCTACTCTATCTAAACTTTATTTTTGCAACTGCTCGCTTTTTTTTCGATTCGATTTTGCTATGAATGAGTTGGTTTGTCAGAGACAGCAACACAAGGAGCCTCACACGTACGCTGTGCTGAAAGTGGTCGCTTATCCACAAAACTGTTGAATTTTTTATAGGTCGAGGATTCCATACTATTACATTCAGACTCTTTGGCTTTGATCTTTTAACTTAGTATGCAGAAATATTCTGCATATTTCACCTAATTTGTCCTCATTTCACTTTCAACAGTTTGACAATATTTTAGTATCCATGTAAGCTCATCTGTCGACTGGTATAAACAGTGTTGTAAAACAAGTATTATTCACTTCCTTGATCCGAAACCCTATGTCGGGCTTGCCTTAAGCCGCACCAGTACTTATGGCTGTGTTCAGCACTTCGCTTCGCCCGAAAAATGGCGTTTTGGAACTCTTCGGTACAATATTAATGCTATCAGTTAGCGGGTATAGTTTGTCGGTCTTTTGCGTGAATTTGTCTGCCAGATATGTTAAGATCCAAAAGATCATTAATATCCATGGAAAGCCTGTACATTTGAATCACATCATTCAGCAATATTCGCTTTCCCGTTCCTCTGCCTTCTCTTGCTCTCTCTCTCTCTCTCTCTCTTCCTTATACTAAGTCCAGCTGCGGATATTAATACCAATATCTTCCTATCCTTTTAGTCATCCTCTACCTCAAGCGCCTCATCGGCCTTATTTTCAGCACTTTTTTGAGACCTGCGCTCATGTCAGAATCTCAACAAGAGATTCAATGTAATTATCGGAGCACTTACAGATCTGGGAGCCGATGACTTATTCTGCTCAGGTCCGGTCCCCTGCATAAGACGACTCAATTACTGGGTGAATACTTTCTAAACAGCTTATCAGTGATATCCAAAATTAGTCGCAAAAGGAGACCGGTTTTCATATTAGTAACTGATTGGCGCTCCTTTTAGAAATAGGACCTACGGCATCCCAAAGGTCCAATTCTTGGCCTAAGGACACTATTTTAGTTATACACTCGTATCAACGTATTCACTACTTACGTAAGTACTTATCATGTAAAAAAAGAAGAGTAAGTACTTAATTTCCAATGTCATCGGCATGTTAAATTCGTCAGTCATTACATGTGGTTTCCGAGTAAGTATTGAATTCGCTACTTTTGAACTACTTCCGTATGCTGCAGCAGAAGGTATAAAAAAAGTGGAAAAAACACTTGATTTAAAGCATGTTTTCTCTGCAAAAGTCACTGACTTATCAAACTGCCCTCGCATTAAGTAAATGAGTCCATTCGAAATACTTTCGACTGCGTTTAAGCAAAGTGAATACACCCGTTATGAGTGTATCACAACAAGTTGGCAACTTGGCAACATAGCAGTCATGATTATATCGTTGTTTTAGCTGTTTTTGTTGTTGTTGTGGCTGTTGTTATTGTAGCTAGTGCTGTTGTCATAGCCGCCTAAAACACTCATCATCATGTCGGACAAACAACCTTGTTGCCATTGCCTTTGCCTTTGCCTTGCTATGGCTCAAACTGTGGCTCTAACTCTTTGAGTACTCAAAGTCTATAGCTTTGGCAATGGGTATGGGGCATGGGGCATGGGGCATGTGGCATGTGTATGGCTGTGGCTAGTGCCTGGGCCTGTCAGTGCTTTCTCGTGGCGCTAATGTGGACGCTGTCGTCGCCGCTGCTGCTGCTGCTGCTGCTGCTCCATTAAAGCAGTGCGGCTGCCGCTGGCGCTGACTTTGCTGCTGCATATGACAGCAGATGCACGATCGCTCGACATGTAAGCAACAACAAAAACAACAAGAGTGCGCGAAATATCTCGACATGAATACAATCTTTTAATGATCGTGTGTAATTTACAAACATGTGAGGACCAAAGACCCGTTGCACATTGCCGCCATGGCCAAGTCGCGCTCTCTCTCTCCCTCTGTATATCTTTGTCTTTGTCTCATGTTGCAGTTGTAGTCCGTCACCTGACCTCACTCACTCACACACTCATTCACCCATTCAAGAGGCCCGCAATAGGCGTAGTTTGTGCTTTGACTTTCGGTTGCATGCAACATCAATTCGCATGCTGCCCCAGCTACCGCTACACGAACTCTGGGTGCTACCACCTTGTATCACTCACCCACTAACCACTCTCAGTTAAACAATCGCTCATGCTCTGCTCTGGTCTGATCTGATCTGCTCTGGTCGCATTTTGCAAGACGAAGTCTGAGACGATGAGGTTCGTTCACATGCCACTCAAGAAGTCGTGGCACTGCAAAGATACCCAGTAGTATCTTGTGGTAGCAGCAGTTAAAGTAGCTTCAGAAGATGGATTTGAACGTTTTGGGCAATTACAATAACTCAATTTGTTTGCTGCACTGACAATCGTTTGTCAATGGTCGGTGCTATGGCGGAGCAAACAAACAAACAAACAAGTAAACAAACAACCGCAACAAACGACCCAGTTATGAGGAAACTTGGAGAATGCGCTGGTTCTATGGGAATGGTACATAATTCATATTGTATATAAAAGAATGACATTATCGGTAAGTCCTTGACACCTTCACTTACGCCAACTCCTGGAAAAGGCGCACCTATACCAAGTCGACACCCACCATCTTTTTGTCCATTATAAAGCACCATTTCATAGCCCATATGTCGCGCTGTCTGCGTTCGATATCCCTGCCAAGTTGGTGAGACGCAGCTCTGCCAACGTAGGAAAGCAACTCTCCGAATCTTTTCATACCGAACGACGCTCGCTCCAAAGACAAAGTATATGTTTTCTTTGAGTTAAGAGACGCAGCGTTTGGACTCTAAGATTGATGTTGAATACTTTACTTTTGATTTTGTAAGGCATTTCGTCTAGCTAGGCAGTAACATCACAATGAAGAACGATCTCAGCATGGAGATCAAGCGGAGAACCGCTCTTGCCAATAGATGTTACTTTGCTCTCAGTAGGCAAATGAGTAGTAGAGAACGCTCTCGCTAGACGCAACTAACATTTTATAAGACGCTTAATATTCCCGTTTTGCATTATGGCGCTAAGACTTGGGTGATGACAGAGTGTGATGAAAGTGCCCTTCGAATGCTTAAACGGTAAGTAATCCCGAAGATCCTTGGCCCTTTACGCGTTGGCAACTACTACCGCATTCGATGGACCGCTGAATACGGTGTCTCCGCAATACGAATCTGATGGTGCGTCTTGCGAGTAAGTACATGCCGTGATGACAATTGTTCAATGAACTTGAGATAACATTCGATGGCAAATGCTGTCATATGAAGACAAGATATGATCCAACTACAAAAGGCCAGGTAATACAGAAGTCCATTATTTCTCTGGACGTGTTCAAAGATCAATGAGCTTGACGACACTGATTCACATTTTATACAGGATTTCGATAGAACGAAAGATAAATAACTTTCCTCGTGACGGATGCTTTTAAGATTAAAATGGATCGAATTTTGGATAAAATTGACTGAATTTAAGGCAGCTTTTGCCGGGTTTGTAATGATATATTGGCACCATTGATAGATACCGCTTGAACCCAAGAGGATTGGTCTGCATTTTTCAACTTGCTCAAAAGAGCTATCGCTGCAAGAGCTCAGGGGCTTCTAGTGCATGCGTTAGAAGATCCATTTGTACAATTATGATCCGCAGTAAAAAGCTTCCTGTACATAAAGGGCGCCAGTGGGCTAACCTAGACGACATTCCACTACAGTTAACAGATATGCATCATGAGCTTATACGAGCCTGGCAATCGTACTTGTAGCTATTACCGCTCCACTGTGCACTACAAAAAAGCAAAATTCAGCTTAGCTTTTAACTGGACATCGTTATGGGAAAGACCCATCAATAGCTAATGGATTTGTGCGTGGATTCACACCAGCACAATGATGACTTGCTGAGGCGGTAAGCTCGGGGCGGTTGGCTCCGCAAAAGATCATAGTTTGTCGTCTTTTGTGGTGCCAAGTGACAAGCCCAAAATGTTCATAATTTTCAAGTTGTCAACGGGAGCGGCCGCTGCTGCTGCTGCGAATACTGTTGGCTTCTCACTCATTGCCAACCAATAAAAGCAATTGTGCCATTTTGCTAATGGCTAAGGTCCATGTTAGACGCTCCTACGTCCGTCAGCGGCTTTGGCTATGGCTGTGGATGTGGATGTGGATGCGGCTGTGGCTTGGCTTGGCTTGGCTTGATGTCGTTGTTATATAGCTGGCAGCCAACTTGAATTGCTGTCCAAGCCAAACAGTTGTCGTTTGGCAGTGGCTGAGCATTCACCTAACTAAATGCCATCATGTGCAGCAGTGGCAGCAGCAGTGGCAGTGGCAGTGGCTGCAGCGGCAGCAAGTCCCATCGTCGTCATCATTCCCTACTGCATCACGTTTTCGCTAGCCACCTAAGATTTTGACTTTTGATTACAGCTCAAAACTGAAAAGCAGCCCAGAGCAAGAGGAAGACACACCATGGAGCAGCGGCAGCAGCCAAAAACAAAATACAAAGAGCGACAAGCAAATTTTTTTTCAAAGCTTTCGAAAATCTTTGAAAAAAATCATCGGACATTCGTTTGGAACACACAGTTCTAGTGTTTGGTCCAGTAATACCCAAAATGCACAGTTGTAAGCCCCTGGCCAAGCGCAAGAGCTTTGCTTTTGTTCTATGGTGTGTTGTTGCTGTCGTTGCATGCTTGACTGGCACTTGGTCATGCTCATGGTCCCCCAAAAAAGGGACAACCTGTAGTTGGTCCGGTCGCTGACGCTGCTGCTGCTGCTGCTGCTGTCGCCAACGCTGGTCTATTTGGAACACCATAAAGTTCAACCAATTTGAACTTTTTACCAAAAACCATGAAAATCTCATTGCACGGTTGCAGCAGAGACAGCAGCAGCAGCAGCCAGTTGCAGTGGCAGCATCAGACTGGCAGAAGCTTCAGTGGCAGCCACAGAGCCATCTAACTAGCGAGTCGTGAAATTCACAGCAGTCACATTACGTGTTCGACGAGCGAACCGCGGACCGCGGTACCCAAAGACAGACGAACCGACGGACAGACACTAGCAAACCGACCGACCGCAAAAAGTGTTATTCTGATTCTCAGCTGAGAAAAGCGCTGCTCCGCTGTGAAATTCAAATATTGGAGGGAATCAAGTTGGGAACACCGCTTCCGACTCCCACAGCCTTGTAGCATTGTGCACTACATACTTACACTCAGAGCTGTCCAATTCTATCAATTAAAAATTAGCTCGCCCACTTTTTGGTTTTTGGGGCCAAGTGAGTTTTTCCTGGGACTTTAAAGATTTCTTGTTAATCGAACGTGATTTAGCTACTGACAGTTGTCCGATTTGCATTTGCCCAAAATCAAATGGATGCGACTAGGATCAAAATCGTGCCAGGCAGCACCAATATTTCATGCAAATATGCGTGGCTACAGTGAAGCCTGCATATGTGGCACATCGATTGGACATCACATAAGTTCAGTTTATTTTGTGAAGACAAATATGCTTCTTCTTCTTTTTTATTCTTAATTTTTTACTGTTTTCTAAAGATAGTCCAAAAAGTTACACTTTTGCCGTCACGGCACGCCAGACGTATGTGAAACTGGTATAAAAACGCATCGGTCGATAACTACATATAAGGCGCTATTCATAAATGACTTCACCAAGAATTCCTATAGTGTCACGTCAGAAAACCAATACTTAAATGCACTTTTCGACTATGCAATAGTGACGTCACATTTCCGAAATTGTATTAAAACTAGTTTTCGCCTTGTCGTTGACATTCGACGACTTAATAAACGAAAATGAAATAATAACGTTTGTGTGTATTCTGTTGTTGTTGTTTTCTAACGTATGCAATACAGTTTGTACTTTAAATACATTTTCACCTATCTAAAACGCAACGTAGCTAGGTAAAACGTATATTCTGCAAACTGCTGTTATTTTATCCTTCAAATGGTATAGATTTCAGCTGAAAATCCCATAATGGTTCTAAAAAGATCTCGAAATTTGCTCAACTTTTGCTCAAATCATTTCTAAAGAAAGCCCAAAATGATCTTAATGTGACTCCGAAAGAAGCCCATGAAGTTCGTAGAATAAATGCGGTCCCAATAAAGGCGTTCGTAAAGCAAGCCCTGCTTTCGTAAAAGAAAATGCACGAATTCGTTTGACTTAGAACGGTTTTCTTTTCTCTTAGTGTATAAACGATGGAAATGAGTAAATTATACACAAAACTCAAATCAAGTATGAAAGTTATGGCTCTGAATTACAACTGTCCATTCTGAACTTAAAAAAGAGGTACACAAAATCATAACAATTTGACAGTAAGTCAAAGCTGATATTAAACTCTAGTGCAGGGATTGGCAGAATTTAATTAGTATTTGTGTATGAGGAGAGAAAAGGTTTCAGTATGTTAAGCATATTTGTAAGTTTCTCTACAACCGTTGCCGATGACTGCTCTACAGCAACAAATAAAGATATGGAAAACTTTAGAACCAACATTATTATACCTTTATAAGTCAGAAGCTCTTGCACCAAGACAAAGGGCACACCCCAAAGTGCGCCTGAAAAAGACTCTGCGACTGCTGTTGCTATTTTCTGCATTCAGATCAGGGGTCGGAACGGCAGCAGCGACGTAAGCAGATTTTAAGTAGCTGCAATTGTAATTCTCGATCAGCAGAGAAAAGCTGTTAATGTACATGAATATTTTCTCAGTTGCTTTTATGCTGACCTTGCCGAACCCTGCTTTAGACCCCGCAATATTCTCACACCCGTTTGTTGAGCGGGTTAACGAATACCACCTCAGCAGGCCCAAGCTTGTCGTATGAGGCGACTAACAATGACACTGGGTTATACCAGTAGAGCCACCACAGGCCTTAAAAGGGTTGTGCGTAGGTTTTGGGACCCACCACATAAAACCCCACTTGCAAAAAAAAAATGCAAAACCGGCTCGGAACTGGAGGAGAGATTTTCATCAGGCCGTAACACGGTAAAGGGTTGTTATGGCGAGTTAAGAAGAAGAAGAATATTCTCACAAATATTCGCAGCTCCATAACCGTATATCTTGACCTGGTTTTCTGATCTTGGCTTTTTTGTCTGCTCTTTGGCTAGACCCGCAGAGCTCGTGCCATTGGTAAAGTTCCAGAGCTCTTAAGAGTTCTATGACTAAAGCTTGAATCTAGGTCTTACGGATATCGTAGACGATCTCGTTCCGTTGGTAAAGTTCCAGAGTTCTTAAGAGTTCTGGGAATAAAGCTTAAATGTAGGTCCTACGGATAGCTTAGAAACATGGGCATTTTAATTGGGTGAAGGTGTCGTTCCAAGTAAGCGTTCGCTGTCTGATGTTGTGCTCAGAAACTATGAAGTAATGAAACCAAAGAGATGGCGCTTTCCGTCTCTACACATTTACGTAACAAGATCAACGCACTTTGTGTTTAGGATGAACAGAATATAAACAACGCACAACACAAAGTTAAGCATAAATGTGATCTTGTGACGTCACTAGCTTTTACTTCTTCCGAATAACGGTGCCTCCTTCTTTTTATTACTTCATACCCAGAAACCAAGCAAAGAATGACATTGTCGTGGACTTATATTTTATTGAACTAAACTTTTTATGCTTTGGGATGGTGTAACTCAGCAAATGTAGAGATACACACATATTTTTAAGGTGCACATCTCTTTCATAGTTAAGCTTAAATGCCTCAATTGTTTTTCGATCGTCTTCGTGGTTTTTCAGGTGCAATGTAACTTTTTCAGAGCTACTGACATTGATATCGCACGTTTATATAGAAAGATTTTATATGGTCATCCAAGAGATGTGTACCCATATCTTATATGGGACATGTGTAATCTGCAACTAAGCAGTTCGGACATGCAAATCTGCAGACAAAAACTAGCGTAACTCTATACATAGCCAACTTATGTGCAGCCTTTGGCAGCCTGCTTAGAAAACTATTCCTTTCGGGTCTCTAATCCCATTGACAATGTTTTACAGTGCTAATGGATTTTGCACACATTAGGAGCGCACTGCAATGTTCTGGACAACAGAGAAAGAGAAAGAGAGAGTGTGAGAGAAAGAGAATATACACATGACCCCTGATGTTATCACTTATCGCTGATTGCTGCCAGCAAACGGTATGTTTGAAGTTTGTCACCAAAAACAGCGTGTCTACTCACTGTTCCCGAGCGGCCTGCTGATCCTGCTGCTGATCCCGCTTGGCAAATAACATTACGACACTCGGACGCCCTCAACTCAACATCTTCAATTAAAATCAATCACATTTTCAATGCGCAACGTAGCGGCAGCTAAGCCATTGAAAAACGATCATCATCATCAACAGGATCGTCATGATCGTCCTGCTGATCGGCAGCATCTTCATGTGGTAAGTTTACTGTCCTTTGTTATGGGTTTTGTTTTCTCTCTTACTGTTTTTTGCCCCTGGCCTGCCCTTCTCTTTTTTGTAAATAAAAAAAGAACGGACGGCGTGCGAAAATGTATAGATCAGCAGAGCCTTGGAGAAAGGAAACCCTAGCGCATTGTACAATATTTGTAAAAAAAAAAAAAACCGCTAGGCATTTGTTCTTGAAGTATACGCGGGTCCGTTTTGCTATTTGTAGGACCACAGCAAAGCCTTGTGGCCAGCGGCATGTATGGGGCAGGATGTTGGTACCGCTATAAAAACGTAACCAGCGTCTTAAGTTTCCTTTTCTTTGGCCTTTCTTTGGCAGTAGAAAGCAGATACCATTAAAAAAGATATGCGCCGTTTGTGTAGGTGGATCGCAAAAAGGGATCTCTTTGAGCGACTACTAACACACACACACACACATACGCACAAATACAAATGCAACAACAACAAAATGTATTACAAAAATGCCGAAATCTTGTCAGATTATATTTAAGCTATTGTTGGATCAAGTATTTTGCGTCATTCTTATAATTGTATACCCTCGCGGGGCATATGAACTTTGTTATGTTATATGTAACGCTAAAGACGCACGTCTAGAGATTAGATGAGACTAGATTTGTGGTAGGTGCGTTGGCTAATCAGAGAGGATGGAACCAACCCTAGCACTCAGGGAGCTTTGCTCATTAGGCTATGCCCGACAGAGGCAGTTAAAAGAGCGAAGGTACTGTTGAAATAGAAGAAAGAGTGCGAAAACAGTGTAGGCTTGCATAGAGGTTCCCTATTGACACAATCTTCCCGACTCCCCTATGAAGTCGTGAAGACTACGTAAGGGGAGAATATACACCTCGCTCATATTAAGTTTGCCACTTCCCAAAATACGCATCCGTGTCCTTGCAAAGGCCGGACAGTAATACAGAAAGTGCTCCGTGGAGTCGGCTTCTTTAAGACAGGCTGCGCGATTTGGGTCGTCAACGGGCCCCATATTGGCCAGGTGCTGGCCAAATGCATTGTGACACCTGATTAATCCAACCAGAGCTCGTAGATCTTTCATTTTCTGACGAAGAAGATATCGGGAGGCCTTTGGATTGGGATCCTTCACGAAGTGTTTCGTTACGCGGCATCCAGTGGTGGATATACAGCGTTCCTTACAGATTGTGTCTGTGTTGGCCACTATCCATCCAACCAATTTAGCTACGCTGACACTAATGATTGGCTCAGGTCCAGCTCATCCGCCATTTTATTGCCCTGGATACCTCGTTGTCCAGCAACCCAGTATAGATTAACTTTGTTATAAAGTTAATGTTAAGTCTGGCCATACATTCCCTCATAGTAAGAGTCCTTAATTGCTCTAGGACTCTCTTGACGGAAACACCACTATCGGCGGCCAAACTTCACAGTTGGTATAACACTATCAGCAAGCATCGCGAAAAGCGGGCGCTCTTCCCTTAGTTTAATGGCTATTAGTGTGTGACCAAATCCCAGTTCGTTCGGCCGCTTTCATAGCCTCTTGCCGTACAAACACGTCAAGAGGTGTTAGATTTAACAGAGCGTTAAGTGCATCACTTGAGGTTGTGCTGATAGCGCCGGTAATCCCTAAGCAGGCATGCCTTTGCAGTCTGGTGAGAAGAGTGACGCCGGACTGAACCATTGTTCTCTTCCACCAAACCACTGAGGCATATGATACTCCGCCTTATTAGAGCTATGTACAACCAGTGAACAGAGCACGGCTTGAAACCACAGGTTTTACTAAAATTCCGTCTGCACTGACGGATCATTCCATACATCCTACGCTTCCGAGTAAACACAACAAGGGTAGTCTTACTCGGATGTCTACTAGCGCGGAAAACGTCCTTAGTTGACAGTGCTCGCTTGTAGGAGTCAGGGGTATCTCAAAGCCACTGCAAAGCAGTACACCGCCTATAGAAGGCCACTGCGGATACGTACGTACGAAATTCCCCAAGAGAAGCTCGAGATGTGCAGAATCTAGGAGTGTTTTTCAAAATTAACTTTTGCATCTGATGTAGAGGTAAATCTGGTGGCGCTGTGAGTCTACTACGGGGATAACGCCGCCACAGAAGCTAACTTGCTTACATGTAGAATAAAAACGTCGATACTTAATACATTTCCCTTCTAACGATAGTTGGAGTCTACTTGTGCTGCACGTAACTGCCCAATACTGGACAAACATTACTTAAGTGGACCTCGAAAAATATTGACACCCAGGGCTTAAAACCTCGCTCGTAATGAATGATGTTTTGAGTCGCCTGTAGCAGTGTCCTATATTAGACCGTAACCTGGTGACGGGTTGTTATGTCCAGTTAAGAAGAAGATAAAGGAGTTAGGCATAGTGTGTGTGCCAATGCAGATAGGTTTGTGCAAGCTAGTGGAGATTAATAGATAGGTGAACTCTGTCTCAGAAACATTAGACAGTAGCTAGATTCGCAGAATACCGCTTTTGGCTAGAAGCTAGGCTTAAATTGGAGACACACTAGCGTTTATTTAAGGCCTTTGCGAATAAATGAAGCTAGGGCTTCCAAGTGTCCTTCTAAGAGCTCTGAGCCAACTAAGACACTTGAAGGCCTCTGCGAATGAATGAAGCTAGGGCTTCCAAGTGTGATTCTAAGGGCACTGAGCCAACTAAGACACTTGATGTACTGTTGTTGTTAGTGCTGCAAAAAGCGCATCATTGCCTTCGTGGCACTGTAAACGTGCGTAGTCGGAGACGTGCGTGGCTGTACAAGTGGCACAGACTGCAGGCCGAGGGCCCAGGCGACCACTGAGCACTTGTGGTCAGGTATTGTGTGTCATCGTTTATGAGAAGTTAACGCTTGTGCAGTCCTAATGGAGCCGAAAGCTGCATGCGATCCTGCTTAGAGAGGCAATACACAGGTGGAACAACAGGGAGCAGCAAAGCCTGTCCCTTTCGATGGTCGACTGCGCGTTAGCCATTTGGGTACTTAAAGCCAGGAGGATGTTGGCTAGCAGGGTTAGCAACTCGCTCGCTGTTTTTATTAATCAGACATTTGTTGTGACAAAGTCCTGGACAACGTTAAGCTGTGCCCACTGTTGTTCGGCTCAAATCAGAGGCTCGAATATGGAATATGCTGAGCAGCTAAGAACTGCGTGGGAACGTTGTGCTATTTATGTTCAGAGATCAGATCAAACGTGACCAGAAACACTTTCACCTTTCACACTGTGCCAGACTCTGATTGATTGAAATGAAACGCCATGCTGTGGAGCCTCTCAAACTCGAGCACAACATGTGTGTTACAAATTTTTGAAATTCGTAAAGGACCTTGCACACACTCACGTATACACAGTTGAAAATAACTGCAGTTTCCGGCGTTTCTCACAGTTTGTCAGTGTTAATCAATCGCTCAGCTTAGAGCGCTGAGCAAGTGAATCAGGACTTGTTTTGAGCCTGGCAATGCATGCTGATTGTGCCCACATATCGGGCATTTTGATCTATTATTCTATTTTCAGCGTGTTTACAAACACATCACAGTTTTGGCAACCCTGGCTACCTGCTTGCTTGTGTGCGTGTAGGCGCAGCTGGTACCGTTAAGCGTTGGTACTCACAATCACAGCAGGTCAGGGGTCAGCGGGTCAGCTGTTGCTGCACTCAGAACACTTGCACTTGGCAGGCCATTCATTATGATTGCGGTCAGTGGACTTCCTGATCCTAATCTGCGTGCTATCTTTGTCGGCTGTTTGGCTGCTAGGCGTGTAATTACTTACCTGGCTCTGCCTTTTGCGGATCTACACCTTAATTGCAGTTGCAGCGGAAGCCAACAGAACGGACAATGCAACGAATACAAACTAATGGCTTATAGCGAATCAATTGCTAAGCAATTGCGGAGCAACTGTCGAGCTATGAGCCTGGCCAGGCGCAGCAGCAGGTCAGGTCACTGCGCCTAAAAAACACAAATCACTGCTGTTTTTTTTTCTAACGCTTTGTAACCTCTCGACCTTTTTTGAGGGTTGCAAAATATGCATATATATGTATGTATCTAACGCAATCGCGGGTCAGCGAGGTCTGCCCATGAAGTTACCCTGAAGCTGCGGCAACTGATGCTGGCGCCGACAAGAAGTCCCTCACCCTGCGCTGACATATGCAAAGAACGCATGTAAATTAATAAATTATAGTCAACTAATGAAAAGTTGGGTTGACAAAAAAAAAAAACGATCCCTGTCAAAGGATCATAAAAAATTGTCTATGACCTTTTTTTGTTGTCTGCTGCATAGGTCTCTTTTTTTTGTTGTTTCTTATTAGTTCCGGTTTATTAGGGGTAAACTTTTTGCAGCCCTTTCGCTGCACCACTTGGGACGAGCTCATCAAATGGCATGCATATTTAAAAAAAAAAAAAAGGGTATGGTTTAAAACTGCTATTGGATTGCTTAGATATAGGTTATTCAATATTCGCGGGTATAGGAAGTAGCCCAGGCCGGAAATTTACGGCCTTGCTGCATATTTCTGCATATGCATTTGAAACGACAACGTAATCGGAATTGGAAACGTACGCAAATGGCAGCACACACACAGACACACACACACACTCGTAGCTGTAACCCTGGTCCGGCTCTGGGGTTGTCTTTCGTGGGAACTTAGCCTAGCAGGGGCATAAATCACAGCAACAACAAACATGCATGCAACTTTTGGGCGCATCATTAGCAAGCGGATGCAGGCCTCAATGCTCCACTCGAGGGGCATAGCACACCAAAGCCCAAATGGACACACATGTGTCA
This sequence comes from Chymomyza caudatula, assembly GCA_035041775.1. Lineage (NCBI taxonomy): Eukaryota > Metazoa > Arthropoda > Insecta > Diptera > Drosophilidae > Chymomyza > Chymomyza caudatula. Next base: position 2,782,812 of record JAWNKW010000145.1, read on the forward strand.
CATGCTGCATGCTGCAACAACTGCAGACACAAACATGCAGCACAGTGTTGCCCCCAAAAATGCTGCATGCTCGGCTTATACACATCCTGCCCTAACGCTCTGAGCTGCAGTGCTCCTGTCCTGGAGCAGCATCATTCCAAAATTGTATTGCTGTGTATATACATATGCGTATATGCACTTTGTGTAACTGAATATCAAGTACAGTAACACACAAATTGTAACGGACACTAAAAATAGCCACCCTCCGCGACGGCTGTGGCGCATCAATAGAGCTACTACTAGCTCTGGTCTGCGTCTGCTTCTGGCTCTGCTTCGGGATCTCTTTGTATGATTGGATATATGGATGTGCGGCGGCTGCTGCTGCTGTTGGCTGGACGGTTGAATAAATGAAACACATTCGAAATGACATAAAGTAAACAGACTAGCAACCATGTCAATGTCAAACGCACTCGCCGCCACATGCCGCCGTACTACATACATATATGGGCGCATCTTCGGTCATGCCCACGCGGTGGCAGCAGCAACAACGACTGCAGCAAGTCAAACGAGGCGCGGGACACACTCTCGCACTCACACTTACACACTCTCACACACACACAACCACACACACACACACACACACACGCACGCAAAGTTAACACATGTGGCATGCAACAGCAGCGAAAAATAATTAAGAAGTAAAGCAGTTCGAAAGTTGGGAAATCGACTGGAAAATGCTCTCTACTGATAATGACAGAGCGGGCTTCTTCTTAACTAGCCATAACAACCAGTTATCGGGTTACGGCCTGATGTAAATACATTCTTTTATTAGAATTGTGGTTTTACGTGATGGGTTACAAACTCTACGCACAACCCTTTTAAAGCCTGGGTTGACTCTACTGGTCTCGAAAAGACCCCGGTGTCATTGTTGGTCGCCTCATACGTCAATCTTTGACCTGCTGAGGTGGTATCCTTTAACCCGCTCACCTCACGGAGCATGGCAGAGAGCATACTATCGAATAAGCGCCAAGCTGATGGGACGACGAAACCTACAACACTCGCTGCCATGTCACACCAACATTCCCGGGTCTAAACTGGCAAGAAACAGGAAGAAGCACAGACTGGATCTAGTGCTCTAGGTCACTGATAGGTACAAGAAAATATCACAAATGAGTAAAAACTTTGCTAGAATTTGAACTGGTCTGCTTACTTGACACTGAACGGATGGAATCCCCGCCGCACATACTATTTCAATGTGATGCCTTGGAAGGTAGCACGATGTTCTACTTAGGCGGGTACGGAATCTCGATGTCTGATGCGAACCGGTTGGAACCATGCCATATAATTTGGTCAATATACCTTGGAGGTCGCAGTGTGTCAAAAAGAATCTGCTTCTTTGGCACGAATACTGCTTTTACTTCGAAAACACTCGGTATTTTTACAGTATTGTGATTTCTCAAGTCGCTTATCACTGGTTAGCCATACCAATTGATCGGGATAAGTTGTAACTCAAATTAAAGGTTATGTCCCACAGACAGTTTCTGTGTTACTTCAATCGATGGTGGACAATAGGCCATTGCACTCAATATGTCTTTTGTGGTAAAATAAGGGTATTTATGATTATATCAAGACCAAAATTATTAGCAAATAGCTTTCGTGCAACTGATTTTTCAGATTTTTTTTCACAAAATCAAGACTAAAGCATTTGTTGAACTTATCTTTGTGGCCAAGGTTTACAGCAAACATAAATCCTTATTCAAAAATTATTGCTAGAAGTAGTTACAAAATCAAGATTAGAACAAGAACATAGAGAATACAGTAAGTTTTTGATGCATCTGCTGTTAAGACGTCCGTGACTACCAGGTTTGCCCGTTGGTGGTGATGTGTTTCAAGTCTGTTTCTGTAGCCACGGTGCAAAGTCAAAATATGGACTTACCACTTGAACTGAGCTATCAGACGCAGATTTTTGTTCTCGAGAGTTTAAGACTATATACTTCGTCCCCAAGTTGCTGCGATATTTTCAGTACATTGTTTTTTACAGCTAACTCCTCGAATATGGGCATTTCCATGGTTACTCACGTGACAGTCTTACAACTTCACGAAACAAGAAAAAGTACATTTTTTTTTATTTTGATAGCATTTATGTAAAATCTATAAGCCCTAGGGTGTATTATCGTATGATATAGGCCAGCCAAGAGTGATGCGTGATGTGACGGAAAATAGAAGCGCGTACTGTTTGCAAACGAAATGTCGAAGTTTTTCAATGCTACTAGTTTTAATATGATCTGGAATAACGTTACATTTACATGCATAGTTTTGTAGCCGAAAAAATGCGTTTTTTATTCGTGACGTGACAACTTATTTTTCTTGCTTTTTGTTAATTGTTTTTTAAGACAGTTTTTGCTGTATGAGTGCACTCATAATTGCTCTCTAGAAAAAAATGAATTTAAAGCGAGAATGCTTTTAAAAGATATATCTCTAGACGCTTTTGCCCAGAATTTCAATCGAATTTTTTCTTTCTTTTTCTCTAGATATTCGGACGAATTGCTATTTTGTAAAAAAAAACATTTTTGTAATTCGTGACGTGACAATTTTTTTTCTTGCTTTTCGTTAATTCTTTTTTTACGACAGACTGTTGTATGAGTGTAAGAGCAAAAGATATATCTCTAGATGGTTTTGCCCAGTAATTCTTTTGAATTCTTGTTCTTTCTTGTTCTCTAGATATTAAGACGAATTGCTTTTAGGTACAAATTCGGTTTAAAAAGATAACCGGCATACCGAATATTGTGAAATTCGGTTCAAAGAGATTTCAGTCACTTTTCTTACTATGGCTTCTTCGTGTGTCATCAACGGGCTAGAGCAAAAATGGATATTTCTAACGTGATTCAAGATCAATTTGCTGCACGTCATACGCAGCCACAAAGCTAATATGCACAACTAAACATTTCTATAAACACCGCAACAATTTGGACACCACAAGCAGGACACGCATAAACCGGGAGCATCTTTAGGCTACGGTGGAGGCAATTTTCCTCTTGTCTAAGAACCTAACTCACACTGTGAAAGAAATGCAGGCCTTCCGCACGGTCATATGCATGTTGGCGTCGCTGCTGCGTCGCTGCCGCTGCCGCCGCGCCGCTGATGCCGCTGATGCCGATGCTGTCGACGACAAGGTTTTCGTTGTATCCAACGGATGCGTATGTTTATTTTGGGCAAACACATGCGCGTGTGTGAGTGCGAGTGTCAGTGTGAGTGTGCGTAGCTGTACCGAAACTGTTATGCAGCCGAAGTATCTATTTTAAAACAAAAAAAAAACAAAAAAAAAAAATTGAAAAAAAATTTGAAAAAAACGCGACTAGGGTCGCTAGCTCTTCAAACTCAAAGTCAAGTTCAACATGATCGCAAATATGTTTGTGGCCATAATTTTCAGAAGTTTCACTGAAGAGTATAGAAAGATTTGAAAAGTTGCGGAACAGCTGTGCTCTATAAGCCACTTGATGATAGTTTTTCCCACTCTAAGTCCAACGGCGGCTCCTCTGTAGCGACCTGCCGCAGTTCATTTGACTTTGTGCCACATCGAACGCAAACAATGGGCGCGACCAGAAGAAACAAAAACAAAAACCGCAAAAACCCGAAAAACTGCCCAAAGAACAAAGGCCTGAATAGAGCCAGCAAATTGTTTTATTGGCAGCCGCATTTGGCACGGCGATAAAATCAATTTGCTGCCGTAGCCCAAGAGTCCGGTCAGTCGAGTCGAGGTCCGAGTGCTGCGCAGGCGTGAGGTTTTTATGTATGCAAAATTGACGCCGCACGCCCGATTTATCTAATCCATATTCAAATTTCGCAACCGCCCTTGTCTCTACGGCCAAATACCCTTAACTCAGATCCGACCCTCGGCCGAATACTAGTTACCGTGTTCGCTGTCCGTTCAGCCGTTAAACGCTACTTTGTTTGCGGTTCAGATTTATTTTTATTGAATTGCAAAAAATTAGTGGCCCAAGGCTCTCGAGTACAACTGAGCAACGGTTTGTGGCAATTGTGCAAACAGATCGACAGTTATTCTATACCATTCTTTTTTTTTTTTTTGTTTTTTTTTTTTTGGCATATGCTCTGCTCATTTGTGTGTGTTCAGGGCTCAATTGGAGGACATTGCCCAAATGGATAGACGGCTAAGCACTCTGAGGTACACTATAATAAAAATATGACTAGGCGACTGCAGCTGAAGGACTTTTTTGTGGTGAAAACTGTGTGTATGTTGCCATTAGGGATTACTAGATGTTTTTGTATTGAATGGCGTTTTTAACGGTGATTAAGTCTCACAAACTCTCAAACTCTCAAAAACGTTTCTTCTGGAAAGGTTTTGTAATGCAAAGTTTTCCAAGGTTTGTCGCAAAAGATCCACTTCTCATCTTCAATCGCAATCCAATGGGCTTCAGCTGCACTTTTCGTGCCCATAAACCAGAAAACTAATTCGACAAAAATGTGTCTCTCTGAGACACTCAAAATCAAAAACTGAACTAATTTCCACTTTCAATATTTCTATAACATATGTCCTAGAGCTCTTCAAATTTCAAAAGCAATTAGCTTTAAACTATAATTATTGTTTTCCAATAATATGGAAAAAAGGCCTCCAGATTTCTTCTTCGTCAGTTACAGTGAACTTTTGAACAGTAGCGTATTTAGGCTTGGTTCCTCGGTCTAGGGCTTCCAAGCCCCAAATTTCGCTTAAACCGCTCTTTACTTGGACACCAAGTATACGAGTGGACTCTAAGTAAGCTAAGGGAATAAGCTACTCAAGCTACTCATGCGCGACACGTAGATTTCCGTCGGTTTTCCAAACGCGAGCTGGATCCATGAGCGAAAGTTGAGTGGTGTAACTGTAGGGATCTGTAGTGGCAGTCAAGCTGTGCTCAGGTCTCTGGAGAATGCTCGCACAACGTCGATCATGGTCAGCTTAACATTAACGTCATAACAAAGTATATACTGGGTTCCTGTACACTGAGGTATCCAGGGCAATGAAATGGCGGATGAGCGGGCAAACAAAGGCTCGGCGTCATAGCCACTAGGGCCAATTATTCCTGTCAGCGCAGCTGAATTGGTTGGATGAATAGCGGCCTACACTGACACAATCCGTCAGGAACGCTGTATATCCAGCACTGGATGCCGCGTAACGAAACACTTCGTGAAAGAACCCAATCCAAAGGTTACCTCTCGGAGCTCTGGTTGGATTAATCACGGGTCACAATACATTGTGCCTACTCTGTTCGCACTCTTTCTTCTATTTCAACTGTCCTTTCTCCCTTTTAACTGCCTCTATCTGGCATGGCACAATGGGCAAGGTTGCCTGAGTGCTAGGGATGGGTCAACCTTCTCTGATCAGCCATCTCCCCAATCCCGCGAGTAATGAAACATAACCAATTGGGTGACCCCCTGACCTTAACCTTGAAATTCAAAGTGCAGAGACGTTTAAGCAAAGAACCTTTACTTGTAATATCCTACACCAAGGTATACTTATTCGCTGCTTATAGGTTTCTGATGGTAGAGAGTGTAGCTCCCTGATTCCTAACTCAACCGACAGGCTTGTTTCCGATGTTAGGACAGCGATCTTATGTGCGCAGCGAGTACTTCCTAGGATATTAACAGAGTTATACGCAGAGCTTGAGACCTACCCTCTTCCAATGAACTATGTTTTGAAGCGCCTGAAGGAGTGCCCTTCAGGTCGTAACCCGGTAAAGGTAAGTTTGTCCAGGCACGCTTAAAAAGGTCGGATTGCTTTACTCGCTCGCCTGCTTAAATTTAACTTTACTATACGACGAGATTGTCAAGTATGCCTTGTCTTATGGGTGTGCCGGAAATCTCTAGATGGCTTAGAGTCATTTTTTATTTGAAATCTTTTGAAAAATTTTTTGTTCAAAAGCTTTAACCATATTTTTTCAAAAATTTAAAAGATATGTCTGGCTTAGCGATGGATTCCTTTTGGATCAAAATGTACACTATCTGTGCGCCATTCGGTTGAAAAAGATTTCTGATACAACCCTGAAAATCTAGCTCAAAAGCTTCTCAAGCGAAACAATGACCTCAAATCAATCGAAAACAATTCAAAGCCCAGAAATTGCTGCGTTTTGGGTGGCCAGCTGCTTGGCTCCTATTGTCCTGGTCTATGGCTAGCAAATTCCAATAGCAACAACAACACCAAGAACAGCTGAGCAGCGCTGTCCGGGATCTTATGTACGTGCGCAAGGCAAGGTCCTTAGCAATATTCTTATATGTCGATTTCGTTTTCTTCATTTATTTTTTACGAGTATTTGCGTCCGGACAATGGAATCCTGAGGTCAGCGTCCATTTTTATAGGCACACACACACACACATGTCGTGTCCGTCCGTGTGCATGTGGTGTTTGTTATTATTATTTTTTTGCCTTTGTTTCGCATATTTTGCGGTTTTTTATGTAATCTCACGTTTGACGTATTGGTTTCAATGCGTCCCGCTGCACTGGCATTGGGTGGTCGTCATATTTGGTCTTTGGTTTTCGGTCCTTCAAGAGGCAGCGGCAACACGTTCCGCTCAAACACACACACACACAGTGGTTGCCCTTATGCATGGATGTTTTGTTACAACTCCTTGGTCCTGCATCCATATTTTCCCTTTTATTATGCTGCCCATGATCAAAATCAATCAGCTGGGTTTTCGTATGCATAATGCATGTATCTTCGTTCTGGGAGCTGCATTCGATATGGTTCAGCGCTGCTAATTGGTACAGGACAATCAGGACAACCATTGTCTGCCCGCTCTTATGCAAATTATCAACTGACGGCTAATCATAAAACATTGTCGCAACACTTGTCAAACGATTCGCAATGCTCAGCGAGGGAGCAGAGTTCCCACATACGCGCGAAACTCACCCCCTCAGTGCAGTTTCGGAGTGCTGGTACCCTGCGAACTTGTTAATATGTTCGAACATTTGGCTCACATTTCATATTCATAATACTTATGTTTATACTGTATACAGATTCTGAGAGTAACGAAATTGCTGTCAATCAAAAGCCAGGACAGTATTTGTCTATGCTATGCTACCTAAAATATACACTTTCCGGTTGATTTGGCATCGCTATATGAATCCGATAAACTGACTCTTTGCGAACAGTTCAAACCGTATTTCGGCGAAATCGTTTAAAATATGTTGAAGTCATCAGAGGTGCTAGCAAGAATCCACTTCATAGCTAAGAGCTCATATGATTTCGAACTTTAGAAGTTTTGAAAAAAGTTCTTATTTCTCTGCGAAATCACAGAGAATCGTTTTAGAAAAGTTCCAAAATATGTAGTCAACTTAAGTTTGTTGTTCAAGAAACTTTATCCCCTGTTCCATACCTAGATGCAACTAAGACCTTTTCGACACATTCCCTGTTATTTGCAAATCTTATCACCTTAAGCATCTAATTTCTTCCAAATCTTTTTCTTTTTTGTTTAAGTTATCTCTAAGGAATAGCTCCCGTGGCAGAGATTCGCAACAATATTATTTTTTGAAACTTTGGAACATGTTCTTCTCGCTAGAGCACAACATATTCGGTGAGTATGTATTGCAAAGATTCCTACACAAGTTCATACAACTTACGCTTTCTCAAGTTCTTCTTTGGTCTTCTTCTTAACTGGCCACAACCCATTACCTGGTTATGGCCTGTTGTAAAGCCCTCTTCCAGGCGTCTCTGTTTTCAGCGCGCCGTCTCCAATCGGTCATACCAAAGGTAGCTAGTGTGCTAACTACCCGTTCCCTCCAGCGGAGGCATGGTCTGCCCTTTGGCCGCCTCCCTTCGACACCCGCTTTGAAAAAACTTTCTTCATCCATACGCACAACAGGACCTAGCCACTTAACAGCCATCTTAACTTTGGTCTAGAGTGTCCAATAAGGAAGCCAGTCAGCAGTCTAAGCGATTTTCTGCCCATTTGGCGGATTTTCTGTTTAAGCTATGAAATCCCAGAAGTTGTTTGGTCTGCCTTTCAGCTCTCTTAGCAGTTCCTTCACCAAATGTGAGTTCCAATGTCCCTATAAGAGGGTGAGCAGCCACATAGTTTGCTACTTTGTGCGTAAAAATCATGGCCAGGAATTTTAGTGTCACCCTATGGAAAAGTTTGATCCAGTGATGAAGATGGTCTAATTTGATTGATACGGGTTTTTCAAACCAGCTTAGAATTTCATCTTTTCATCTCTCATCGCTAATTCTTGACTTGCTTGTATATGCTCACAGCGCCCTATATCGCCCTTTCCCAGATACTAGTGTAGATTCTGACAGACGTATTCTTAGTCCCGCAGCTACATGGAGGGAGACTTGATTCGCTAAAGAACCGTCTGTACACCAAACGATGATGTGCCTTTCCATAGTATGCAACTCCTCTAGTGTCCTTAATTATCTTTGGTATAGTACTGAAGTTCTGTGTGAAATAGTACTCCACAGCCAGCCAGGTTTGGGAAAATTCCTCTTGCAGCTTATCGGCATATCTAGCAACGATTAGTTGTCCCTTGCCTGTCCCTTTCGCATAAATAGTCCTATAGAGAGTTGGAAGTTTCACTAGGTACATATTTCAAACGCTGCTATGGCCTAGGTTTTCTGGGCTTTTGTCATAACTCCAGACAACGAAAAAGTGTTCAATTGGAGCCGGCGTGCTATAAAGAAGCGGTCTTGGTCCATTTCTTTATGTTCTTTACATAACAGATATTCCAACAGATCCCCGGTTACAATATTCAGGTTGACGGATGACATCAGTTCTGTCTAAATGTCCACAATTTCTACTAAACTTGAATTCCTTAGAGAGTCGGACTTATCGGAATTCAAAAGATATAAGAAATGAAAAAAACTTAGGAGTAATAATTTGTTGGGGTGAACCTTCAGCCGGCTAAAACTGGCTTTATGGGTTTCATCGGCAGGATATATACATATAGTATATATAGTCCTTGTCAGTAGTGCTGGAATCCTAAATCCCAAGGAAATAGCTAATGAATCTCTATAAGAAAAAAGGAAGTGCGAGTTCAAACAAACGCAGTTGGGACACATGCTTAGTATAAAGCCTATCATTGGCACCTATACGCTGTCTGGCAACAACCCCTTTCCCCGTCTCGAGCCCCTTGAGCTAAGCTGCACGTGCAGCAGGGCCTTCCAACCGTTGTCATTGTGTTCGTTTTAGTTTAATGTCTGTTTGTAGCTCTGTTGAAAGACACTTGAAGATGCGTTCCGGCATTATGAAGCAGCAGTTCCAGCAGCCAATTCAAATCCAACGCGACGCAAAGATCGAAGCGCCATTGACGACGGATACGGCCAACTGCAGGATGTTTATCGTTGTCACTTGAATCTCAAGTTGTCTGCTAACGTCCAGCGGGGGTGGCTTCCACACACACACACATATAGACATTGATCACGCTCAACAAACACGCCCCAAGTTCAGCTTGTAATCCAAAACGAAATCACAACGAGTGTTTTATTTATTGCATCTTGAGATACACACGGAGTTTGGATCTCAGGTTCCAGTTTCGGCCCCGGCAAATGCGGCAAGCGTTGCAAGTAGCTCTGTTATGTTTAGTTGCACATCCATTTCCATTCATCTATCAGCACAATGCGCTCTATACACGGATTTGGGTTTCCTTTGTTGCGTTTTTTTCATCAAGATTCTTTTTGATTGCGCACATCGAATGTGTACAGTTATGCGGCATCTGCAAAAATGATTCAATTTACGAAAAGAATTGCCTTGAAATTACATTTTCAATCTTTTGGCAAACATTCTCTTGATGCAGTTTTTCGAGGCTAACTCTTCATAGTTTCGGGCACAGCGTGACATACGAAGTGACTCCAAATAACGCAAGCGGCGATGTTGTCAAGGATTTCGTCTATCTTGGCACCAATTAGATAGTCCAAAACTGCATTTGAATATATGTGTTTGTGTTTTTGCTTTAGAGATTCGTGACGTGACAGTATGGGGGATGTCATCAAATTGTTACAAGTTCGGATTAGGGCAAAGCTCGAACAAATTACCCATTTTTCAAAGTAATTTTAAGATTAACATTTATATATCACAGATCATTAGACACACTTGGAGATTTCCAACTTTTACAATAATGTCAAAACTTGATATACAAAAATTCTCCAAAATGCAAACACGTATACTCATGTGCCTGCAATATCTTTTAACCATATTTTAACCTATAACCGATACGTCAGATATCGCTTTTAACTAGATTTCATTACAAAATAAGTCGTTTTGCCAGAAACACCTTTGAGAGCGTTGAAAGTCTATTATGAAACGTATTGAACAATGAATCGTTCTAGGCATTTTCAATTAAAATTAAGGCAAAACCGTCTAGAGACTTCAGGCACACCCCTGAACAGTTCCGATTTGTACAAAGCAGTGAATTCAGTAAATTATAAATATGCTGAGCTGAGACTCTCTTGTCCGATAGATTAAGAGCCGCTGAAGCGCTATTAAGTCATCACTGATGGTGAGAAACGGGTTACCTAATTGATTACACTATGCAACAAATTTGACCTCAATGAAAAGCCTATGACTAAAACATATCTTTTCCGGTTAATTTTAGATCGCTGATTTCGAATCCGGAAACCATTTTGGATTTTCTATCACCATTTTCGAGTTATCGCTGTTTCAAAAATTCGAGATTTCGATAGTTGCAAAGTCTGCTCACATATCTCGGGAACCTTACTACCGATGGATAGTAACTATAATTTGAATTGAAGGTAATTGACTATTGATTAAATTCGTTTCAGATAGTTTTGTTGTACCTGGATTCAATTGCGAGTTACAAGGTAATAAACTCCAAAAATATTTTGGAATATTTTCAAGAAAAAGTTGAAGATTAGGGCGAATAGGATATTTCAATCATTTCTTTAACCGTGGAACGTCATCCTTTTTCTTTGTACACTAAAGTCTTACGGTGCGCGTAGTCATTTTGACGATAGATGACGTTCTAGGGTTAAAGATTTAATATTTGTCCATCAACTCCTCTTCTTGCTTTATGATGGAAAACCACGGTCGAGGTGATGCCATTCCAAAACAGCTCAACTTTTAGTCTGCCGGATCACTGTAGCGTGTTCCAGGTAGAGTTTTCTTTTGATAAAATTGACCATCGTGACCAAAAAGTTCCAAATACTACATCTCCTTATAAGATGGCTCAACAGTTATTAGGCTAATATAGAAGCCGGGTAGCTGACGATTCTTACAGACACTGGTGTGTCTAAGGGGGTGAGTAGGATTAGGGGATCAATCAACTCGTAGATAAGTTTTTGCCATGTGGGATATGGCTAAAATTACCTTGAGGGAGGCTTGATCCTTAAATACTTCACTGCCTACTACTGCCTTACAACTCCTTGAGAGAGGGAAAAAGCACAAAGCTTAGTTTCAAGGGCAAAACGATGGAACACCTCCGCTGTTCATATCCGCCTTCCTGTAGGAGAAGCCTCAAACTTGTTGGTAGTTACTTCTAGGACAGCATCTCGTAGCTGTCCGTAATTAGTCCCAAACAGATTGCAGATTTTATCTTTGCATTTGAATAGACCTCGGATTAGAATATATGGTCGAAAATTGACAAAAAAAAAACTGAGGACGTAATATATGGACGACCCCAGCATTATTTTTCGACTTAATTTCGACTAAAGAAAACCTAGTTTCGAATATTGCAAATCAATGCCTTTAAAATGGTTCTAAAACTGTCTCGAATTGCTTCAAACAGCTATAATTCCGAAAACTAGAAGTCATAGAGCGCAAATAGTCGATTTATGGAAAAACATTTTTGCAACTTTAAAAAGCCACAACTCGTTGACAATAATAGATGCAGCGCAAAGAAACAAAGTTTTAAATTGCTGAAATCAATACATTTGAAAGGAAACTAAGAGAAAGGCCATCCAGGTCATTTTATTTACACTTTTAGAAGAGTTATCGCGAAAAGAACCGTAGTGTCAGTTTAGGCACCAACAAAATAGTTCAATTTTTTATGGTCATCTTTAAGACAGTTAAGGTGTCATAAGCTGAGGCATATTATAAAAAAAATTATTCTTATTAAATTTAACCTTTTTTTAGTCGTGCAACTAAGAAGGTAATAAATACTAAAGAGTTTTTAACGGTCATTTTTTGCACATTTTTGGAAAAAAAGAGATAATTCAAAAGCGATTTAATTCCTAAGAAAATTACATTTATGAAAATTGCTGAAGAATTACTATAAAAAATGCCAGAGAAATGCACAATTTCAGATAGATTTAATATTTTCACACAAATGGTGGCGATTTACCAAAAATGACTGAATTTTGAAGATTTGAAAATGCCATTGTTTGATTTCTTTAGTTTTTTGCACTGTGTGAAAGTTTTGATAAGATAATATTGGATATACGTAAGTCTTATGGTCTCCGAAATCTATATAATCAAGCGTACAGACGGACATGGCCTTATAAAGCGTCTTCCATGAATCCTTCTCACTGAATATACACGTACATTGCAAACATCTGTAGAATCCTTGTCACATTGTGTACAGTTTATAAATATAAAATAGTATCAAACAGATGCACTTAATATTATAAAATTAGCATTTACTGTATTATACTCCAAACTAGATTTATTTTCTAATACAAAACTTGAATAATAAACTATTTTAAGTGGTTTCTGTGTCATGACATCAAAATTCGTTTTAGATAAAACTGTGCAATAAAAAAGTGTAAAAATAATAGTTTTAACATAAAATAACCCAAATTATTGTTTGCAATGACCAAATCTCCAGCAACTTCCAACGAAATGCTCTTCATGCAAAACCGCTTTTATTATACTAAAAGGACTTCCTGCCTGCTCGCACTCATCAAACATACGAGTCTGTCTCTTTCTCGCACATGCACACACGCTTTTGCCAATTCAAGCATTCCAATTGGCATTTACATGTGCGCGTGTCCAATAAGTCGCTGGCGCCACCTTTGGTCCGATTGCTGAAACTGTTGCGGCCAGCAGGTGGCGTTTTGAGCTACACACATGATTAGTGCATTCAAGTGAGTGAACAACAAATATGCCTTTATGTTGCCATTGTTTTGATCAATTTGAGTTTTAGCAGGTAATAAGGGATGCGCCGGAAATCGCTTGCAAACGTGTTTCAAGCTTACAGCGAAACGACGCGAATTTGCAAAATCAGTTGGACAAAAACGATAGATTTTTACTCACACGTGTTTGAGACACATTGCTTTTGTGCTAAAACTCGGCTCAAAATCGTTTGAATGAGTTTTCTGATTATATAGACGGATTTTTCACAAACAATTTATGGCAAAAGAGCAACATATTCGCTGCGCTGCAAAGTATGCTACAGCCTTTTACGATCTGCCATAAAACTTAGCCTAGACACAAACCTAAGATCGAGCGCCTTTGCTGTGAATTGATTGTGTCTTGCTGTCGCCAAGAAGTGCCCTACATTGAGTAGGACACCGAACAGCTAATGCAAATCGATTCATATGTGATAACTGTAGTTGGAGACGCCGCCTCAAGATGCGGGCTGCGGCAGCGGCGACACGAGTGTGCGCTACCAACGAAGACGCATTAAGCGAATGCGAATGTCCTCGTCCATCCCCTAACTGGAGTCCACCAGTCAGTCGAGCACACATGCACATAGCCACATATACATACATATATATATATATATATAAATGTATAAGCATAAGAAGAAGACTTTGGATATACAAACCCACACACACACGTCGACTGAGATATGTGCGAGTAAGTTTACTCGAAAAGTCCTGCGCTGGGCCACCCCAACCCAAACAAGTCCCTGTCATGGCTACAATCAGCAAACACACACTCATACGTGTGCATACATAAGCACATATAGATATATACATATATACATATATATATATATATATATATGTATGTGGATATATGTATAGTCACCCTCGCCGCTGCTTTACATATGGCCAAAAGTTGACGGCCGTGATAAAGCGCAAGACGTGCCGGGTGGTTAGAGCTGAAACTGCTGCTGGGACTGAGTCTGGGACTCAGGGACCAAGACTGGGACCAGAACTGTGGGACACATGGCGTACATGTTGAAATATTCGCAAGTAGGTGATGTTGTTGGTGGTAGTAGGTGGTTCAATGTTCAATGGCAGCCAGACGCTAGAGCCAAGTGGGTGGGCAGCCTTGGACTGGTCATACGAGTCAGTGGTGGTTTGTTTGTTTCATTTTGCGAATGTTTGTCAGCCCACTCACCCACTCAACCATGTTGGCGTGTGTTTGTGTTGTATGTTATGGCAATATAATGGCAGATCCAGCCACCCTTACCCTTACCCTTACCCTTACCCTTGCACCCAAACCCAAATCCAAACCCAAAGCAACCCAACCCTACCGAACAAAGACAGCGACTGTTGGGCTACCTCGGTGTTAGATTTTTGGTTTTTTTTCGCTTTTGCATCATCAGCGCAACAATGTTTGCGAAAAAAGGACATTTTCTTTATGTGTATGTGTGTGTGTGTGTGTGTGTGTGTGTGTGTGTGCTGCATAAAGGCATTAGCATTATCGCTCGTTATGTCCTTGCTATGTGTATGTCCACCCTCAAAGCTCTGCTCTTGGAAAAACATTTGCGGCATATGCAAATGAGCCGAGCAGCGCTCGCTTAGGGATAGCTGGAAAATTGCAAAAAAAAGAAAAGCCAACGCTAGAAAATTCTTTTGCTTTGACTTAGAGAGAGAGAGAGAGCGCGCGTGTGAGTGAGTGGGTTTGCCAATGCCATCAATAGACAAATTCAAATCCAATTCGACTACAAACCAAATATATATAGTGACCAACAGCCATAGATTTATGCTAATGGCAGCTAGTAATACACTTAAATAGAAATCCTGCGCATCTTTGGCATGTTATCTAAATGATCCAAAGATCTACCAGTTCATAAATCTAAAACTCCGAAGTTTTTCGGATTGCTAGCACAGACACCAGACGAAGCAGTGTTGCAAATAGGAAGCGCGGCTATTTCAAAAGATCTCAAAACTAGTTACAAAAGCGGAAACTTCACGCTTATCTGTCATTCGCTTAAAACACTTGCTTTAAAGTACAGTTCTGCAGCGAGTGCTGCATTCAATAGCGTTATCGATTATATCGATGCTAATAACCGATTTCAACCATATTTTCACACGAAAATCAGTTCAACATTCTTATAGCTTTTACTATGTATAACTGCAATTTTGAATGAAAACTAAAGAAACTTTCCATGTTCCCGCTTTAGTAATACATTTAAAGTACTCAAAATAGGAAAACAAATGTATTACCGGTTGACAATCTATATAAAACGCTAAGTGAAACTTCAGTGTGGTACCGATTACTTCGCAATAACGCAACTTTTTTAGGCAAAACCTATACCATTCGAAAGATACAAAGCTTGCAGCTTGCAGAATATAAGTTTCATCTGGTTACGTTGCGTTTTAGTCTGGTAAAAGTTGATTTAAAGTAAAAAAAAAAACAACGTCAACAAACGTTGTTAATTCGTGTTTTCTTTTCTCTTCTTCCTTATCAGCAGTTATGAGAGCGTTCACTAAGTCGACGAACGACAAGGCGGACACTAGTCTATACAAAAATCTAAGCGAAAATTCAGTGTGGTACCGATTACTTCGCATTAATGCAACATTTTCAGCAGAAACCTATACTAATCGAAAGATAAAATGGTTGCGACTTGCAGAATATAAGTTTCATCTGGTTACGTTGCGTTTTTGATTTAAATTAAAACAACAACAACAAGAAAGTACATTGTACACTCAAACATTGTTTTTTCGTGTTTTCTTCTCTGCTCATCGTAATCAGCTGTTATGAGAGCGATTATTAAGTCGTTAAATATCGACGACAAGCGACACTTAAATAACTTTAATTCAAGTTACTTTTCATCTCGATTGGCATTGGGATTTGCTGACATTGCCACTTTCGAAAACCGTAATTATAATATTGAAATAGCTTTATCTCATTAAGCGTTCTAGACAACTCTAAACGATCTATGGACTTGATATCAGCGAGCCCAAATGTTATGTTTTACTGCAGGGTTTTTGTGTTGTTTTTTTCTTTGTACGGAAATTCAAAAAAATCGTCGATTGTGGCCTTTTTTCCTTAATAACTTCGCCATTTCGCTAGCGATTTTGCTTAAATTGGTGTTGAAATGTTCGCAAAAAATCAATATATCGAATCCAAAAATAACCCATTTAAGTTTGAATAAAGAAAAAAAGTAAGAATTTTTGAAAGTTTTGAGTTCACTGCCCTTTAACTCGCAATCGAATGAAGTTTAAACAAAACAATCTGAAAAATATTGATTTGATACTGAATTACCTTCAATTCGAGTTAAAATTGAACTCGACCGGTAGTAAGCGATAGCTCGAAAAAGGTGCTAGAAAACTCAAAATAATTTCCGGACTAGAAATCAGTGCCCAAAATGTAACGGAAAAGGTATGTTTTATACATAGACTTTTAATAGAGGCCAAATTTGTTGAATAGTGTTATTTGTGTAAGTATTCTCAATCAAATCTTTCAATGTTCTTGAGTCGCAAGTTTTTTAAAAGGGCGCTTAGTTCAATAAGGTTCCATTTTAGAGTAACGAAGCTTCGAAAATAAAAACATGAAATTAAAGAGAACAAACAGAAAAATCGTGTGAAAGCTGAAGTTCAAAGTACAATCCATTTATTTGATATCTACTTCATGAATCTCGAAAAGAGTTTTATTAATTGCACATTTTCGGCAATTTTTGCGCATAATTCATCCGAAATTGTCGAGTTATATGAAAAAGCTGAGTATATAGCTTAGCCCCTGTTGCAAATTGAAAAGGACTCGTGAGGCTCCAGGAGGGCAGAAGTCAGTCACCACTGAGAATCGAGAGAGAGGGCAAAGGCAACAAATAGAACATACTTTTTTTTACATTTTCATTATAATAAACGATTTTTTTACAGCTTTAAGCTTATAAAAGAAAAACATAAAAAAAATGTTTTCTGAAATTTTGCATTTACATTTTTTGGACTATTTAGCTATTTAGCTCCCTAGGAAAGCAGTGAAAACTTGCGTTACTGAGAGGTTGGGAACATGATTTTCTAAGCGAAATTGCACCAAAATCAGCAGACTAGTTTTCGAACTCAAGCCTACGGCTTGCGAAAATGGGTTTTAAAAGAAAAAAGCACGCCCGTATCAGGCATTGCCAAAGACTTTATCTTCGTGCAACTTTGGCAACACAATTATTCACATGTATAATTGGCTCGATTTTCGAACTTTCCAAACATTAGAAAAATCTCAAATGTTTCGATTGATTGTTTCAATAACTTTTTTAGGCCTTTACATGCCAAATTTCTGAAAACTATGTCAAATCGAAAGGAAATCCTTAAAGGTTTCTTACTTTGTTTCTCAATTGGTGATTTCAAAACAATAACTCGATTTTCATGTGCTCTCTCTGTGTAAACAAAACTATCCTGTACCCTAAAAGGAACATTTTTGTCTTCGTTCTTAAATAAAGGAAAACGAAAATAGAATTTAGTTCAAAATTCTTTATTCTAAACGTGCTTAAATCAAGAATCCTCGTTTTGGAAATACGGCATACCTTAACTAACGCACTTTGTGGCAACAGATTTCTAGAGCAAAAACATTGCATTTTCCGCCAAGAGCTAGTACAGGGAAATCTATCTAATCTGAACACTGTTTACATTGGACAATCTGTCCACAAGAAGCGAATTAAATTTCATGGAATATTGATTGTAGGTTTTGGATTGGTCTTACTAATAAATTGGACACTTTTTGGTATATCCCCTCTGTGTTCATTGGACAAAATTGCAAAGGAGCTACAAATTAATGACTTTTCCGCAAGTAATTCCTGTCTTCAGTCACTACTTAAGCGTCACCGAAATGTTTTCAAAACGCTTTGGAGAGTTGTAACAAACAAACGAACACTGCAAATCTTTATATTGCTAAACATTGGACAAAATTATTCGCACCAAGTGTGTCCAATGTGCAGAGTATTCACTGTACTAGCAAATTTTTTTTTGTTTTTTTTGTGTAATGGCAAAAAATATATCGAAAGATCACTTTTAAGAGTAACAGAGTAATACAACCCGATGCACACCGAGGAACTGCATGACGTACGTGCTATAGCTGACCATACAGTTATAAGCTTTAGCTCCCTCCAAATTCGTAACGTTTGCGGCTCAAAATTTCCCGGTTTTTCTAGCTAGCTGCCAGTTCATGCATATAAATAGCAATATCTAGAGCCTAGTTGATAATGATGATGATCGCCTTGGAGATGGCGCCAACTTCTGTTCCAAAGCGTAAGGCAGCCATAAAAAAAGCAAAAGCCAAAGACTCTGTGAAGTGTTTGGCAACTTTGGGGACAAGCAATAAGCGTACATTGTATGCACACACACACACACACATATGTACATGTATGGCAACCTTTTTTTCTTCTACATACACATACATATACACATATATATGTATATATAGATTTTATGTACTGGCAAGTTTCCAAAGCGCATTAATCTAACGACCACATCCGGCACAAAAGCGAAGGCCCAGACGACTGGCTGCCATGGCCCAATGCCTGCCTGACTCGCTCCCAGCTGCCGACCACCAAACGAGTGCTCCCAGCTCCAGCTAGGGCTGTCACTCCTGAGATTGCCACTGCGGCTGTCCTTATACATTGCTTATGCTTATGTCCTCCGCATATTTGTCATTTGGATGGCAATGGCAATGGCGATGAAGCTGAATCTGAGCTGAACTGAGCTGAGCTGATGCTGGAGCTGTGGCTGTTTTGCGAATTCCCGATTTTGCACAAATCCACACACACACACACACACACAGAGTTAGTCGCCCAGCAGTATATAGCTGCGGCTGGGTTTGTCCATGCCACGCCTCCACCGCTGGCAACGCTGCCACCGGCATTGCCACCACCGCTACTCCTGGCCAACAGTCGTAGCCATCGACAATGTGTACGAGATGTTTTGCATATCAAAAATATAAATCACTTGGCGTTAGACCAAAAGCAAGCTCTGGCGTTTCCTACTTTCGTTTCGTTTGGATTCAGATTTTTCTTTTTGTTCGACAGCTGGGGCCCCGGCACTTGCTCGTTCCAACTGATTTCATATCAACGACATTCACTTGTTTTGCCACTCCATACGCCGGCATGCGACTTGGTCGCCTGGTCGCCTTTCGCGCAAACCCGGCAATTCCGGCAACCCCTTGCCGTATCCCAACAATTGTCGCATTTGTATTGTGGCATCGCATGAGCATTTTCCGTGAACCAAAACTTTTTGCGAATGTTAAAAATTTACCAAGATTATTTTGCCAAGGCAAAGCTCAGCCACCCAGTTACCCAGGCAGCTCGCTCCCTGGCAGCCCAAAACCAACCAAAACAAAAAACACCCATCAGGCATCAACGCCGCCCGCCGCCCCCCTCGCATTTTGAACACTTTTTGCTCGAATGTTTCGGTTAGCATTTGAATTCCGTAGCAGTACAGTTGAGTATGAAAATGGCATTTTCAGAGTGCTCCATATAAACGAGTATGTGTGTGTATACACATGCGTACACTTCACTGCGCAAACACACACACGCACACACACTCATACACGCGACAGTGTGTACTTGTGAGCTTATAAAATGGTAAATAAATCGTAAATTTGTCACTTTGTCCGTGAGTTTGTCTCAAAAGCTGCTTAAACTGGACTTTCATTTAACTCTATATGCTGCATGCATGTGTACAGTTGCCGCAAAAGCACACAAATATATGTTCACAATTTGCAAATTGGTTTTAGACCACTGCATGCTGCGCTTTGGTTGGTCTGCTTCCGAAAACAGCAAATCACCCCCACCAATAGCACCACAATGACGACTTCCATTTTCGAATTTCAATGCAAACCTTACTCTATAGACCTACAATTCGTTTCATGTTTTCCTGCTTTGTTTTGTTTTGTGTGTGTGTTTTTTTTTCGTTTTGGCGCACAAGTAGAAACGGCAAATTCGAAGAAAAACCAGAGATTTCCACCCCGAAAACGCACAAACCGTCCAATGCAATTGGTATTGACCACACCCTTCCTATATGCAATAGCGGTAAAAAGGACACGCGCCCTCTAACAGCGCTCGAGCCTATTTGCAATTGCAAGCATGTGTGTGTATGTGTGTGCGTATGTGTGTATTCGGCTTAGATTCATGTGTGTGTGTGTGTGCTGCGGATTGACCAATGTGCAGACTGCAAGTAATCTCGATGAAATTTTGGAAGATTAGCTCAGTGCATGTGATGTTGTTACAAGTTTTGAGCACAATACTTTTCTTTTGATCATCCTGTCTTTGATTACTCAATGAATGAGCATCAAATTACCAACTAACTCTTAAACACGTGACAAACGCTGTAGTTGAAAGTTCCGACTATGATGCACTCACATGGTACTCAAAACTATGCTTTCCAAAAAAAGTGCTTGAATTAGTTCTTTTGCACTTGATTCGCCGATGTGCTTAGGGAAAACGCTTGAAAATGATTCAAGTATTAGTTTTTATGACTGGAGCAATAAGAGCTCCAACAAATTTGCAAAAATTGGATCTACTTTTAGTTTTAGAACCAAATGTTCCCACAAAAGCTAATAACAAGAAATTCCCACTAATATGAAAAAGGCTGCCTCAGTGCAAGCAATGGGTCAACTTCCTACAAAACGTCAACTCACTCACTAAAAAACTAAAACCTTACTAACGCATTTCTGCTTCTAAGAGCTTATGATTCTTCGTGCTGCATTTTGAGAATGATTGATGGTAGAAAATATGGTAATAGACCAACTTTCAGGAGAACTATGCGCACTTTTGAATGAACAAAATCACCCAAAGCCATCGTCGCAGCTAATGGCATATCTCCCTTTGCACCGAGTTAATACTCCGAAACGCGCCTTTCTAAATATTGCAGTGGATTACATGGGAGCATTTGACATCAAAGCATCACCTTTTTGAGGTAACATCACTTACAAAGCGTACATTGCCGTCTTCAAATGCTTGGCTTCCAAAGTCAAACATCTAGAAGCAGCTACCGGACTAAGCACCCAACATTTTCTTTGGGCTTTAAAACATTATAATTACAAAAGAAAATTACACTTTCGGGACCTTTGTTGACCTTGAACATTTTGAGACATAGAAGCATAGATTGTAGCGTTTGAAACGTCTCATGAAAAGCCATAACAGACATTCTTCCCAAAAAAATTTAAATTATAGCCTGTACCACATTTCGAGTGCGATTCTGACAAACAGTATTGCTAAGTCGAACAATCGAGATCGGACACGATCACGGTTATATCTTTAAGCGCAGGTTTAAAGTTTATTTGACAATATTTCTAGCTAGAAAAGCGTCAAAAGAGTCACGACAAAAGCATTCCTAACTTCTTTGGTTATGGGTGTAACCTTTTTTTCAGCTTAACGGATTTTTCAGATTAAGAGCACGCTTTCTCAGACTATTTTGTGAGTTTGCACTCTTGCATAACTGAGAACCGATACTTTAAATATGGTAACGGGCTGTATGTGCAGTTAAGAGGAATAGCAATAGATTCATCTGCATCGCCCATAACACAGGTCAACATGGTTTAATTTTTGGAAATCTAAGGGTCATTTCCAAAGTAATGGGCTGTGTAGAATTCGAATCCGGAATCAGAATTGACCTTGATATATTTGAGGTTATGTACCCGAAATGCGGCCTGTGGTGTCTTATCTCACAATTCTGACGTGATAGGCCAATTCTGACTGCGCATTAGGATTCTACGCATCAAATTACTACGGAAATTTCCAATAACTGACATGACATGTGTAATTGCTGACGTGATTGTGAAGAAGATCATTAACGAAGTTAACAACACACAGCTTTTCACGAATTATGGCAAAAGAGAACAAAATTTCGAAAAATCTCATATCCTGAAGACGGCTTCTAATTTCTGGACTCAGTTGGTATCAGAAGCTAATTGATATGAATATTTTAAGAATTCCTTAGTTTCGTGTGGCTCCTTTATAGTCGATCGGTAAAAAGATTCCAGAGAAACCTTGCTCAGCACAACAATGCTTTTTGTAAAACTTTATTTTGAGATAAACGCTCTTAAAGTTTCCATTTTAAAAGCTTTCCATTCGTAGGAAACGTGCTGTTAGTAAGTCTAAGTTTGGTTACTTTTAGTTATACAAAGAACAATACAAAAATGTTTGAACTTTTCGACCAACAAAATTTCGTCGGGAGAAGAGTATCAGCAAAGTATCCTTGTACGAGACGTTTTCTTTACGTTTCTTCATTGGAATTGGGGTTTGACCTGCTGAGGTGGTATTGTCTAACCCGCTAACCACACCGGGAAAGTACTTCTAAATTTTTTCGCAAATGCTGCTTAGTTGACGCAAATTTCGATATTTTCGACGCTATAAAAAACAAGATATGGCAATGCAAAGTGATATAAACTGAATTTTATAGAAGAACAGATGCTTAGCACAATGCCGCCCATCCAAACAAGGCAAGTAAGCAGAGTCCCGTACTCAAGAAGCAGAAAGTTGCCATTAAGAAGGTCAAGAAGAACGGAGGCCCCCAAAACTTTCGCAAACCAAAGGTCAACTATTCGTCAAGAAGCGCACAGGCAAGACTACTAACTTCAGCTGGCACAAACGCCGCAATATAACGCCCGGCACTGTGCTTATTCTATGGTCAACATCCAGGTAAACGCGTCATCTTGTTGAAGACGCTCAGCTCTGGGTTGCTGCTGCTTACTGGCGACTAGCTTCTTCGTCGTCAACGCTTGCGCTACGTTATTGGCACCTTCAAGGAGCCAGTGCATCTGAACGTGGCTTACTTCAATCGCTTTAAGGCCAAGGAGAAGAAGTAACCTGGCGAGCCTGGGCATCTGGTGGAGGAACGTTTTGTGCCCAACGAGAAGCACAAAAGCAACAGATGAAAGCCGAAGACACTCTATTAATACTATTTAGGCCCAGCGTGACCACAAAACAAGTTCGCTCTGCTGCTTCTTGGCTTGCCTTAAGAACCCGTTACAGTGTTATGGCCTAGTGTAGTGCACTTCGCTAGTCGCCTTATACCATCTTCCAGTGGGTTTGGCTCCCAAACCCTACGCACAACCCTGTTAAAGTCAGGGTCAGACTTTGCTGCGCACATTAGCTCACTGCCCTAACACTTAGTGCTGATTAGAGCAGCTAACTAGGGGGCACTACGTGGAGTTTGTGCGTCTACTTGGTAAAAGGTAGAGACAGGGCTTAGGTAGCATTATCCTGTTCTACCATAACCCAGGCACGCCATGTTCACCTTGCACTGCTGTCAATAACCATATCTCAATAAATCATTAACTGCTTGAAACTACACAAAGGGAACTCGGTACCAGCCAGATCCAATATGTCCTTTAAAGGCTTAAAATCTATATGAAAACTTCTAAAACTAATGTAATCTGACAATTCCCAGTAATTTTTTCGTAAATTTATGAAGCTCTCAATTTCAGCTAATAGGCCTAAAACTGGCTTGTTAACTCGGTAACACGCTGGAACTGTAACCGGAGTATTACAGTGAATCCACAGACACCAGGACAATGGAAGAAAAGGGCGTGCAAAGGGAAGAAAACAAAGAAGAGGAAAAGAATTTGCGTATTTGCACAACAAGCAAACAAGCTGATAAATTATGCAGTACAATTTCATGAGTTCATTTTACTTTTGCTATTTCCATGCCAGATCCCCAGCCCCCAAAGCCCCTCCTCCGCCCCGCCCTTGGCTGCTCACGCTCCACGCTGCTGCACTGCTGCGTGCCACACGCTCCCACGCTCCCACGCTCCCACTGTTGGCGCTGGCGTCAATGCCACTTTCACTTGCCAGCCAACTTGCCAACTTGTTGCACAGCCAATTTTTTTCTGCTCTTGATTTTGATGCTGCTGCTTCTTCTACTTATCTCATTTGAAATTATTTGCTTTAATAGCAGACAGTCTGTGTGTGTGTGTGTGTGTGTGTGTGTGTGTGTGTGTGTGTGTCTTGGTAAATGAGTGTAAAGCGAAAACAAAGCCGGCAAAACATGGATAAATGTGTCGCCTGCCACATGCCGCCTGCCCCCAGCCACCCAACAAATAAAAAACTTTTTCATTACATTTCCGCATTAAAAAAATGCTCGACGCGGCGACCTTGAAAAAAATAAATACCAAAAGAAATAATAATAATAATAAAAATAAAAATAAAAAACTCTGAAAATAAATCAGTCTAGAGCGTGCGACAAACCCAAAACCCCAGCGAACCCCCACCCCCAACCCACCACCCCACCGCACAAAGGTCACAGTATTTAAGGGCTGTCGAGCTTGGGCGCGATTCTTTATACATTATCCACAACGTAATTTCTAACAACAAAGAGCAGAGAGAATGTAGCTGTAAAAAAGGAAAGAAGAAGAGGCGCGACGCAGACATGGCAGCAGGCTGGGGCGTCCGGCTGGGCGTCTCAATGTCGTCAATTAGAGACTCATTACGCTCTCATTGCAGACGGCGGGCAGACTTAATTTTCTTCTTCTTCTTCTTCTTCTTCTTCTGCTTCTTCTTCTTCTTTGCTGCCGCTGACTTCGTCCTTGGTCCTTTTATTGTTTCTCTTTTTTTCTCTGTGCTTTTCTTTGTGCACGCTTTTTAGAAAGCAAAAAAAAAAAACAAAAAAGAAGAGGAAGAGAAATTCATTCACTGGCAAGCGGCATTCAAAAGCGAAAGAAAAGAAAATGTGCGCCACTTGCAGAACTCGGACAACTTTTGGTGTTTCCCCAAGTTTTCATAGTTACGCAGCGAAACGGCCAACACTCCTAAGCACAGTGGTGCAGAGTCTATGCGCAATAGTCACACTATGCAACAAAAAAGCAAAGCCTATGGCCAACTGTTGCAGAGTCTATCAACAATAGTCACACTATGCAACAAAAGAGTAAAGTCTATGGCCAATTGGTGCAGAGTCTTTCAACAATAGTCACACTATGCAACAAAAGAGTAAAGCCTATGACCAATTGGTGCAGAGTCTATCAACAATAGTCACACTATGCAACAAAAAAGCAAAGCTTATGGCCCAGTGAGACACATTTATCCGAGCGCTACGTTTTGTAAGCGATGATAACAGCGCTTACTACCGTCAGTTTTGTAAGCAGTCGCTTACAACTAACCTGCTCTATCGTCTGTTTCTGTGCGACAAAGACCAAAAATACGAAATTTTGGCGAATAGAATGTCTCACCTGCTTACTGTGAGTAGCAGCCATTGCCATACAAAAGTAAGTTGTTGTGTAAGCGTGATTTTCAAGCATTTCCCACTGAATCGCTGATTACGAATGCGGAAAACGTTTGGAATTTAAGCTGTTTAAAAAAAAAAAACAACCCCAGAAAACTCGTAAACCATCGGTGGTATGCGATGGGAGCTCGGGAACCTAACTGCCAAACGAGGTGCATTTTATCTTAAATTAAAGGTATTTTAATGTCGGTTTAATGTTCCTCACAATTTCCAAAACAAATTTTGCGTACATTGCCCTGTAATCCATAATCAAGACATACCCCACAACTATCCGAGGAACATTAACCCTAATCTCCTCCTTATGTGAATAATGACACAAATTCATTTTTAACTTCAATTTTTTCAACTTATTTTTAAAGCTATCTTAATGAAACTTCTTGACAATTCCTAAAACATCAAATTAACGCAAAAAATGTTTAATTGATATAATTTCATTTTTCGATATCGAGATACCAAAAGTTGTCAGAGTGCTTAAAGAGAGAGACTTTAGTTAGCCAATCCCAATACTTTTTTGCGGAAAAGTACAAATATTAAAACATGAACTCAAGCAAAACTAGAAATAAGTGTTTTTTCGATGTGGGTGTAAAACCTCCTTGTATGCGGCGCACATGCCGTGATGCCTGCATATTAATGGGCTTGAGGTGGCGCCAATATAAACTCTTGCTAGATAGCATAGTTCTCTGAACGTGTTTCGAAATGAGGTAGCGTGACGACACTGATTCACATTTTGCATTGTAGCCAAAAGCTTGGCACAACGGTATCTACTAGTAAAAAACTAAACTGTCATGAATTTGGGCTGAGGTATTTCACGACATTTTACAAATGCCAGGTTTGCCGTGACGGCAAAAGTTTTTTCTTTACTATTGAACTATCGCAAGTGTTAAATAAACAGCTTAAGACTAGACTAAAGCTAGTAAATGAAAAACTGCACATTTTCCATATATTTGCTTGCTTGCCATTAAGTTCTTTAACCACTGTGCACGCGGCGTGTTGCTGCCGCCATGGAAAATAGGTGGAAAATTGTTGCATTTAAAATTAAAATTCAAATTGAGCGACTTGTGGGGCAGGAGAGCGCAGCAGTAGAGGAGCAACACGCCAAGGACGTCGTCCCCAGCGCAGCCTTGTCTACGTACATATTTGCATTTTGCTTTTATTTTTATGTTTTTTATTTTTACATTTTACACTTATTTTTATCGAGTTGTTGTAACTTTCCCTAGTTGGCATCCCAACTGTTGCTCCTGGCAGCGACAGCTTTAAGTGACCTTCAGAGGCGGCGGACTTTTGTCAAGCGCTCGTCATTAATGCCGTGACCAGCCAATGTCTGCCTGCCACGCCTACTGTTGCCGCTACGCTTATTTTTTTTGCGTTCAGTTTCAACGTAATTTATGCCGAGTGCCCAATGATGAGGACACTTGAGACGCGCCGGGATTTGTACGGCGGTGGGGTGTGCGTCGAAATAGTTTTTTCGTTTAGCTGATTCGAAATTCGAATTGATTTAGTGGCGCGTTTGGCTGCAATGGCGCGTTGAAGACCACTTGAATAATTTACATTTTAAGGAAGCGGCTGGCATGGTGGTGACTCTCAATTTTGGTATCTGCATCTGCATCTCAGCAGGGCAGGAAGCTGAGCAGCAGCTGTTAACAATCCATAGACAGAGGCCCGCTACATTGTACACTATCGATCCTGGCAGGCGACAGTGTGTAAAAAGGAGTTGTTCAAGTGCGGCTCTCGAGTCTTGGCCACGCTGTGATCGCGATAAGATTCTGGTTTGTTGCTGAAATTGGTTGTCACACTTCAGGGCATACAAGTAGCAGTTAACAAAGGCATAGCCATAGATCAAGTTTTCGTGGGGTAGGTTGCAAAAGTTAAAAAAAAATGTATGTACTAAGCTTTTAACTAACTAAAATTATGCCTCGGAATGCCTTAATTATAAGAAGAGTGACTATTGAAATACGAGAACGTACCCGGTTTCAAACTCCCACTGGCGAGGAACCAATTGTACGATCAGAATTGTCGCGAAGCCACTGCAGTGAAGAACACCGCCTGTAGAAGGATCCTGCAGTCGGCTGCCACGCGATATCACTATCGAGAGTTGAGCAAGGTGAAGATGCGTAATCATGAAGGAGAACGAGATGCACAGATGCAGGAATGACTTTAGGGGGTTTTTCCAAAAAATCAAGCACCTGGCTCCAGAATCTAGTACTAAGACGTCTTCCTAAGGATATGCAGAGGGAAATCAGGTAGTGGATGCACAGGGTGTACCAAGGCAACACTTCTCCAGCTTATTGTCGAGCAATAACGGGAATAATACCGTTTGCGGAGTTAACTTCCCTACGGCCCCAAACATAGATGACGACGTGGACGGAATGAGGGCGGAATCAAGCAATCACATAGTCAAGCGAATTAACATCCAGCGGATGAAAAAGCTCTTAAAACTAAGGTACGTCAGTGACAGTACTAAATACTTAGGGATAGTACTGGACAGGAAACTGGACTGAACCCAAAACACGTAGGAACGCATCAAGGAAGGGACAATGGCCGTTACTCTGTATAGAATCCCAATTTGGTCACTCCTCTATTGCAGCAAAACACGCATTTGTGTCCCCTGACAGAAATGAATGGTATACTGGTCAGCCATAGCATATAGTGATAGCTAAGCTGCTATCAAATCGTTAACTTCAATAACATCAAACTTGATATTGGTGCCAAGTCGCACTGCTCGAAAAACATGGCCAGAAATAAATGACAAACGAACAGCTTTGCTCGCTCAGTCGTTGTTGGAGCTACTACTGGACACTGGTTAGTTGGTGTCCATGCAGCTAGGCTGCTTGTCCCGCACAATGATCTCTGAAGAAGTTGCGGAGACAAAGAGGAGGAGGAAACGGTAGAACACTTGTTCTGATCATGTTCAGCCCAATGCAAACGACGTTATAGGTACCTGGGTAGGCACTTGCTCGATAACCTCTTGGAGCTCTCCAATGTCAGCTCCAAACGGATAGCGGACTAAAGATTAGCATTTGAATGGTGCTCCCTATAAACATGTATATCCAACGGGCGAAAAGAAGAAAGAAAAAATAGATCCTACGGCATCAGAATGGGTTGACTCTCGGCCTAAGTGTTCTAGGCACAAATCTGGCTGCCGTTTTAACCTAACCTAACCTAAGGTCTACAATGCAGCTGTTTAAGGAAGGGGTCGTATAGGTAGGTTGTATCTCCGTTGGAAGTAGATACCAAGAAACTTCCCTCGCGAGCGATACCAAATCTAATTAGTACGCACTTAAACTGGTCTTTCTTTAGCCGCCTTCCTTCAACTATAAATTATAGAAAGCAACATTCTTTGGTGGAATCATTCCGCCGCGCCGATGAAGCTCAGATGTGTCAACCTGCAAAGAACTCGCCTATCAGTTATTAATATGTATTTGTGTCCTCTCGAATCAGCAAGTTAAACTCGTTTTAAGAAAAAAGGTTATACTTTTCACGGTGCCTGTGTCATATTACAAGAGACACACACACACACACACACACATAGACACATGCATATTAACAGTTACTTGCTCACACCCTTTCAGAGCGCCCTTGAAACAAAATGGAACAAAAAAAAAAAGAAAAGCTGAAAATAAAAAGAGCGAAACTCAAAAGAAACCTCACCACTGCAATTTGCATGGGTAATAATTTTCGGCATCTAGTTCGTACGTTACAGCTATAACTACAGTTACAGTTACAGTTACAGTTACAGTTACCGCCGCCGCTGCTGCTGCTGCTGCTGGCGTTACCGTTACCATTACCGTTACAACGGGGCCGACGCCTGTCAATCGCGTTCAAAGGGAAATTTATACCTTTTTTCGAATTTTAATTAAATGGCAACGCAACGCATGTTGTTTGCATATTGCAATTTTTCTTCATTCTTTATTGTAGCCGCTGCCACGGGGTGGGACAGAGATAGAGGCGAAAGGCAGCCGGCATGTAAATTTTCCGACGTCTAATTGCGGCACACTCAGGGTTTTGGTTTTTCATGTCTTGGTTTTCCTTCTAATCCTTTGCGTGCTTCGTCGCTGCGAACGCATTTTGATGCATTGGGAAATGGTAATGGAAATGTTCTGCGCTTGGAATCACATCCATCAAGCGATCCCATGCATGGTTCTTGCATCCGGCCGAGTTAATTGACATCGGGCGAACCAAAAAATTTACATGTGCGTCGTCTTCAACCCCTTGCAACCCGCTTACCCCCTAAGCCATAGGCCATATGCCATATAAATGTAGCTATGTGTGTGTGTGTGTACCCTATGCCCTGTGGTTTTTGCATTGAGCATGTAATTTGATTACAGCAAAGACGCGGGTCTGGCAAGACATTTTCAATGGAACTAACGAGCTGCCGCTGATGCAGGTTGACGGTAGCAATTTCCCAGGCATATTGGCATGCAAAGTACCCGCCACCTCTCGTCGCAGCCAAAATACCTTACCTTACCTTACCTTACCTTACCAACCCATTCACCCATTGTTACCGGCAAGGAATAGCAAAATCACGAGTGAGAGCTAAAGGGGTGCGCAAGATTTGCAAAAAATGTGCAACGATGTGTGCGATTTCTGGCACCAATGATCCCAAGCGAACTGACAGCCAGGTGAAAGGCATACCCTTAAGGCGAGAAATCCAAAGATGAGCTGAAAAAGTTGTTGGACATGAGAAAAATAGATCAACGCAAGAAACAAATATATATGTGCTGGCGTGGAAATCTTAAGCTGAGTTTATACAGGGTTACTTCCTTAATACTTTTTTACTTGTGCTGACAATCAGCTTTTAGTTTTGATCAATCATCAGGGGTTTTGCGGACTTAATAACTAGGTTTTGAGCTTAGCTTCGAGTTACTAGATTCCGTTGACAGATGCTGAAACTTTAAGCATAGAGCTTAAAGTAAATCTCAACGTCATCATAATGAAACTAAGTTGGCTTGAGCTAAGAGTTGGCTAGTAAAGCTGTCGGATCCACATGCCGAACTTTCCAAGCACATATTATTATTAGAAACCCCTTTGTGATCACAATTTATATCTTCTTTTTACGACTTCATTTGAATTTCGAAGCTGCATTTCATTCCGAACAAGAGTTTTTTAAGGATATTAATTACGAATTGCCCGACTTTGATTTAATTCGCCTGAGAGATTTTTGTTCCGAGACCCAAGCGATGACACAATTTCAAAACCCTTTGGATTGGTAGATTCTACCAATCTTCAAATCATGCCTGCCGAAATTTCATAACTTAACGATCGTTAGCGTATAAGTTACATAAAAAACAAGAACTTTATTTCTTCACTTTGAAGAAATTTTCTTCTTTGGAATGAGAAAAATCATTTCCTAATTTACATAGTTACAAAATATAACACATTTTTTTAACATCTTGACTGACCATATCAACCCGTTACTGGGTTTTGCAGCGTCATCTTCACTCGCGCATGCCTTCTTTACTATGTGATACCAAAGGCAGATAGTGTGCCCCCCTAGCTGGTTTCTTCCAACGGAGACACCGCCTAACCTTTCGTTCCAGGAACTTCTTCAATTCGCTTGACTATGTCAATAACATTGTAGAGCTCGTAGATTTCGCTGTTCCATCGAGTAGTCGTTGCCAACACCTAACAGTCAAAGATCTTATGGAGTATTTTCCTCTTAAGTAGCAGATGGACAGGATGAGCGTCTTGTAGAGTGTAAGTGTGGTCTACCGAGATTGTTTAGCACTACTCATTGGCAAGAGTAATCCCACGATTAAATACCATGACAATGTTGCTCAGAGTGGGCCAATGTAGGAGTCGCGCATCAACATCTCCCCAACTCCCGTGGGAATTCGTGAAGACTGTTGTTACAAACGTATTGTGATTAAACCAACCGAGGCTCGCAGATCTTTCCTCTTCTGACAAAGAATATATCTGAAAGCCTTTGGGTTGGGTACTTTTACAAAGTATATGGTGGATTGCCAACCAATTCTGCCGCGCTGAAACTTCGAGCTTTTGTTTGCCAGCTTATCTGCCCTGGTTACCTCGGTATAGAGAGGCTTTATTATGCATCTTGTCTTACATTCACTGATCAAGGTTGATGTTGTGCAAGGTGTTTCCAGGGCAGCCTGACTGTCAGTATCGATCCCTACAGTTACCCAACGCAGCTTTCTTTCATGGATCACCTCGCAGCATTTTGCGTAGATCTCCGTTTGGGAAACCAATGGTGAACTACCTCTCGCTCATGGGTAGCCTGAATTCTCAACAAGATACCAACCAGCAACAGTCCCATCGTTCAGCTGCTGTACTCTCGTGGGTGGAAAACAAAATTGTACCTGCGGCTAAACTTAAAATTTGACACAACACTAACAGCAGGCATCTACTCTTAGATTTCTGGCTATTAGTGTGTGACCAAATCCCAGTTCGCTCCTCCAGACTGCGTTGTTGATGTGTCTGCTAGCCGGTCAAGAGGGGTTAGATTTAACAGCGTGTTAGGGGCATCACTTGAGGAGGTGCTCATGGCATATGTGATCCCAAAACAAGCATGCCTCTGCAGTCTGGTCAAAAGACGCTGAACTGAACCATTGGTTTCTTCCACCAAACCACTGGCACTTATCATGCCTGATAAGAGCCAGTGTACAGCGCTAGGCTTCAAACGGCAGTCTTTACTAATTCTGCGCTTCCGCGTTAAAACGACCAGGATGATCTAACTCAGATTTATGATGAGACTTTGTCTATTGTCTATTGCAAAAGGAGTCAATTTTACCTAGATCATCTTGCATTGTGCTACAAATTGTATGGAGGGATCTAACCGATGCCTGCACGCACTCATCATCAGCGCAAGCTTGTATGTTGGCTGGAGCTGGTCCACAACCAAGTACCAGAGAAGAGGAGACATCGTTGTTCTACCTACACTGTTACCTAACCTATGTCAACATTTCCTGAATCCACATGCATGAGGTTTCATCGATGTAACGCACTTTCGTTCGCGATGCATATAAACTCAAATTAAAGGTTAAAAAGCATCAATATGGCACTCCGTAAGATCTATGGCCCTTAACGTGTTGTCAACGACTATTGCAACGAGTAACTCTATGAGTTCTACGACTTCATTGAAATAGTGAAGTGAATTAACATTCAGCGGCTCCGCTGAATAGCCCTTGTTGCGCGTATGGATGAAGAAGCTACTGCGAGAAAGGTCTTCTTCTGGAAGAAACAGGTAACTACCTTTGGTATCAGCGATTGGAGAAGGCACGCTCAAGGCAGAGGAGCCTGGAGCAGTGCTCTACATCAGGCCAGTTAAGAAGAAGAAAATATCGAGCTTTTCTGTTTGCGGTTTTAGCTTTGTCAGCGAGAACAGCCCCTATAAATATTGAGAGTCTAAATACAACGAATATTGGTAAAACGCTGCTTATCCAATAATAGGTCAAGCATTACATAAGAACTGCCAGCTGTAAGCTTTACGGCTCCAAAATTCGCCGAAACTTTCAAGTTTCATCTATGAATACATACTGTAAAAGACGACCCTAAAGCATACAAATTATTTTTTATTTTTTTCAATTTTGTGCGCTGTCAAAAGCTTTGAACTGCTGCCGCAAATTGAAAACTGTACCTCCACACACACACACATACACACACACACACACACTCGCACTTCATCACACGTCAGCAAAAAGTATTGACTTTTAACTTGAACCCCACCCGCTTTTGGCATTGTTGTTGCTGTTGTTATTGCTGTTTATAGAAGTCACAGCATCACCGAAGATGAACGAGCAGCAAATAGCACCCACAACACCCCCTCTCATGTACTGTATGTGGGTGTGTGTGTGCGTGTGTAATATCCCTGCACATACACAGTAAATATATGTGTGCATGTTTGTATGTACTCCATCGAGTTGGTGAGGAAGGAAAATTTCAGTGTTGGGCTTGGCAAAAGTTAACAACAACGGACGATGTCAGGCCATTATCTTCTTGGAATCGATTTTCACACCCACACATACATTAATTAAGAAACCAACACATGCATTATATGTGCAAGTGTACATATATATGTGTGCATGTGTGTATATAAGCTGCCGCTTTGATGCTGGTCAAAACGCCCCTTTTTCATGCCATACAAACTCATGCCTCACACACATGCCTGCCAATTGGTATACACACATGCTCATATTGGCAAGATGGCCGTTAGTCGTTTCGTTTGTCGCTCGGCGCTCGTCACTCGATGCCCGATGCCCAAAGCCCGACGCCCGATGCTGATGACGATGCCCGAGACGTCCTCTTCATTTGCCAGCTTCAAAACTAATTTATGCAAAAGCAGTGCATGTGTATGTGTGTGTGTGTGTGTGTGTGTGTGTGTATGTGTGTGTGTGTGTGTGTGTGTATGGATTGTGATTGTCTGTGTACTGGCACACATACGCACATATAACTGCCATGGCAGCTTAATCACCTAGCCGCTCAGTTTCACCCACACACCCGCACTCACGGCTGCCCCTCACACACACACACACGCACATACACATACACTGTCAAACCGAAACTTTCAAGCCAGAAGAACGCATGTGTGTGTGTGTGTGCCCGAGTACCGTGTGTGTATCGGTGATATGTGCACATACGGTGGAACCTACAAATGAAGCTCCATTCAAAACTCTTAAGACCCGAACAACACACAACGAACGAAACTTATCTGAGCTGAAAATGTCAGCCAAGCAGATGAGCAGAGCGGAATTAGCGTAACATTTGTCATCACGCATAAGTTCAGATCATTTCAGTGCAGATCCGCCACCTGATTGCATGAGGGCCTTATACGATATTGGGGTGCTTTGAAATCGCCTCTTTATTGCAGGCCGCACAATTCGTTGGCTCAACTAGCAATCGACCCGTGCATTCAATTTTTAGTTGCATTCAGCAAAGTAAGAACTTTCGCTCAGAAGAACTAGTTCCCAAGTGATATTTGGCACTTTATACGATGCTGTCATAACTGCTTGTATGCAAAATGGACTTAACAACGTGCATGTCGCATGTATGCAAAAAATGTGCGGCAAAATTGAAATTGCTGCCTAAACTTTTCGTAAGCTATATACGAACTTAAGAAACAGTGTTGGATTGAATGCAACGGCAAGTTTATTGCTTATATGCAAATTTTGCTGCAAACCAATTGTTTGCATTTTTGTGCAGCTCTAGCATGTTATCGATCACTGCTGATGTGCAACTATTGGGTATATGTAGTCATAATTTAGTTTTGTCATATTTGCATACAAGCGATAGCTATTGGGGCATTTCTTTTGCATAGCTTCCAACATTAGGTGTATTCACTGTATTCAGTATATCACATATGAGCTGGTCGCCATTAAGGCATCGCATCAATTTTGCTAAACGAACCAAAAATAGGCAAGCAATACTCGTATGCACGCCAATGGTCGCTCGGTTGGCCGTTCGGTCGGTTGGTCGCTAGCTCTCGTCCTGGCCGGGAACCACCCTCACATACATATGTGGGGGCGCTAGTAGCTTAATGGCAACCGCCGCTGCTGCCGTAAGTCAAACGGGCGACAACGACAACGACAACGACGACGACGATGGCTAAGTGGCCGGAGACGAAGTCAACGCCAAAGCCAGCGCCAACGACAACGACGACGCCAACATCGACGCAGGCATGACAAAGCGCACCCTTTATCAAAAGTTGAAAAGCCTGGGCGCAGGAAGATAGGAGGTAGGGTTGGTCGGTTGGCTTGTTTTTGTTGCTGATTGAGTGGTTGGACGTGGGGAGGCCGATTGGATAGATGGAGTGACAGCAATGGCAGACAAACTTACACACATACTAGATGCATGTGTGTGCGTGAGTGTTGGCTATATACATGTCCTGCTCTGCTTTTGTGCACATGAGGCATACGAGGCACACACGAGACTCACATGCGAGCACGAATCGGAATACATATGGGCAATACACACACACAGACACACACACACACACACACACACACACACACACACACACACACACACACGCATATGCAGTGCGGGTGAGCTCGTTTTTAAGGGAAGCAAAATGTATTGCTCATCGAAGGCTATCGAATGTGGTCGTCGATGCTTTCGTGCCGCGCCTCGTGCTCGGTAGTCTCATGCAACAATGGTTCTGCAGCGGCAGCGGAAGCGGAAGCGGGGGCGCACTTTGACTATATATGTGTGTGTGTGTGTGTGTGTGCGTGTGTGTGTGGCTGGACGAACATGTTGCGTTGTATGTGTGCTGTCCATTTTGTGTGCGCGAGTGTGTGGCACATACATGTATGTTGTCTCACATGCGCGTGTCTGACGGCCGCTTCGTGTTTTATTACTCGACCTGCGTACTATTCGAATGCGAACGCACGAAGATGGCGACGCTGCGGCGTAGGTGAAGCGCATCAGGCACACACACACACACACACACACACACACAGAGAGACACACACAAACAATAAGGATGTATCTTCACACATTGAGTATTAGAACCGAAAGTTGTTGCCGTTTGCTAGAGTCAGAGTCAGAGGGCACATACATAGGTTCCACATCTGCTCAGGAGCTCTGCGTGCCATATGTGCGTTTGTGTGTGTGTGTGTGTGTGTACGCATTTCGGCATTGTCGCCGCTTGGCGTCCCATCCCGCTCGCATACATACATACGATATTTCAAGTTTTGTATTCGCTTTCGCACATTTTGAACTTTCGCTTGCTCCATCTCGCTCTTGGTATCGTATCTTTAATTGAAGGACTTTGCTCGCTAGCTCGCACACACATGTGAGACCATGTGAGTGGCGACCAGGGCATAAACTTGCGCGCAGCCACCTTACTCCTTTCCACTTACACGCTCCACACTAACTCATTCGCTGCCGTTCTTTGGGTCTCGCTAGCTCGCTCTATCATTGGCAGTGAAGCTGGCAGCCGCCAGCTGGCAGCTGGTCTAGCTGGTCCATGCCAGTGGCTATGTGAAGAATGGAGCAAATGAATATCCCATGCTTATAATGGTCGCCCGGGCAACAACGACTGCGTCAACAGCGGCGACGACGACGACGGTGACGACGACGTCAACGCAGACGTCGCTGCTCTTATGT
Organism: Chymomyza caudatula; assembly: GCA_035041775.1. Lineage (NCBI taxonomy): Eukaryota > Metazoa > Arthropoda > Insecta > Diptera > Drosophilidae > Chymomyza > Chymomyza caudatula. The sequence goes on from JAWNKW010000145.1 coordinate 2,819,111, forward strand.
GTGTGCTGAACAAAGCAGCAGTAGCCCTTTGAGAGTCCTGCTCTGCGCCCTAGCTGCTCCCCACTGCAGCATAAACCCCTTTGGCTGAACGCTAGCCGACCCCATACATTCCATACCACATTGTCTTGCTTTTGTATCTACGTATATGTATAGCTGTTTGAGTGTGTGCATGTGTGTGTGTGTGTGTGTGTGTGTGTGTGTGTGGCACTCTTAAACATATGCACATTTTGTGCTATCGGCAGCGAACATGTAGGATACCTAGTGAAGGCAATGTGAGTTGCATATATCGAAGCCCGCCAGGACACTCACCCACACACACATCGGCATATGTACGTATATATGTATATATATACTATATAAAAGCCAATACATGAAAAGTTGGCTATGTACACATATGCATAGCCGCTGCTGCTGTTTGTGTGTGTGTGTGAGAGACCTTTCATATTCGATTTTTCATGACAAGCACTCAATGTGGTCGTCGTAAAAGGTTTTTCTTTTGTTTCTTATACATATTAGAGGACTTCAATGTTAAAAGTATTTGTAAACCTTGTATCGATAATAACTTATGGACCCCAATATCGTATAATAGCAAACGTGGAATAGGCCAACGAGTAACTACTGGACATCCAAGATTCTTGAGTCGTTAACAAGGCAGCATTCGAAAATACTCATTGCGAGAGACTCTTGGAGAGAGTTATTGACAAGGAGCGGCTGCATCGAAATGGTACTCTTTTGTATCAGTTGAAATTAGCGTCACTGATCGCAACAAGCTTTAAGATTACCAAACCAACAACCCAATATACTAGCGTTAGGGCGACATTGGATTTGTCAAACGGATTAACATAGATTAGGCGTTCCTAAAGCAGAGGCGCTTGCAAATACGCCCTACATCATGCCGTAACTCGTAACATGGACAGTCAAGGGTCAGAAATTGACCTTATTGAAAGACGAAAAAGTTGTATTTTTTAAAAAGGAAGCATATAAATACATTCTATATATTCACTTTACGCCAAATCCTGAAAAAGACCCACGAACGCCAAATCGACACACACCATGTCTTTGTCGTTTATAAAGCCGCATTTTCCAGCCCATTAATGGATCGCGTATGTGCCACACTGTATGAGTTTGGAATCCCTGGAAAGTTGGTACGACTATGCAGAAGGAGAACACACGCAGCTCCGTCAAGGTAGGAAAGAGCTTTTCCGAGCCTTATTAAACGAATCGCGGCTTCACACAAGGCGATACCCTCTCCTGTGACCTCTTCAACCGTTTGATGAAGAATGTATTGCGAAAGGGCGAAGTACATCGGAACGGGAATGTATTCTATGGGCGTGTTCAGTTGCTTACATACGCAGATGATATCGATATCGTCGGGCGTACTAAGCGAGCAGTTACCGGAGCCTTTGCGGCTATTGAAAGAGAATCTGCCAGGGTGGATCTGGTGATAAATGCGAGCAAGACGAAGTATATGCTTTCTTCGAGTAGAGATATCCCCGATGGAACGACGAATTATATGAGCTATACGACGATATTGACTAGCTAAGCGCACTAAAATCCAGCGGCTCCGCTGGCTAGGTCATGTTGTGCGTATGAATGAAGAAGCTCATGCGAGAAGGGTCTACAATGCGAGGGTCGAAAGGAGGCGACGAAGGGGCAGACCATGTCTCCGTTTGGAGAACCAGAGAAAGAGAACACTAGCTACCTTTGGTATCACCAATTGGAAAAGGCTCGCGCAAAGCATAGACGCCTGGAGAAGAGCTTTACATCAGGCCATAATCCGGTAACGGGTTGTTATGGCCAGTTTTTTGTTTTTAAATTTTTTTTTTTATATTTATTATTAATGGCAATCAGCCTGCTAAAACTAAGGCTATAATCCAATATGTATTTACATAATTCTTAATCGCTACACACTTAATGTTTAATAGTGTGATCTATGGCAGATTGTTAAATTTAAATTCTATTACTTAATAAATATTATAACTCTAATAGGATACAATATTTACATTACAAGATTTAAAATTAAGGAAAATTGTCAATAAAAACGGAACAGAGGTAGGAAATTAAAATATGCCGACAATCCTCCTGAGTCACCAATTCGGATTCCGCAAAAGACACGGCCCTCCAAAAAGCTCTCAATCAAAGCTGGACTCCCTCAAAGAGGCGCTCTTTCAAAAATCGAATAGGTGTACCAATCCGAAAGTATGACGTTCAAGTAAGTAAGTAAGTTAAATAGGTTAAGCTAGAGTTCTCTTAGAACATAGCCTCACGCTCCCTGATACCTGTCTCCAGCTTAAGCAACTGGACGTACAACCTCCAAGAAGAAGAAGAAGATATATAGATAGATGACTTTTGGGTGGTGGATGACAAATTATAGAGTTGTGCCCCACCTAAAACGTTTCAGTATAGTCAAAGCTAAGCCTGAGAAGGAAAAGGCTCTCCAAATACGGGTTTTTCGCCTGCTTGAATTAGATGCATGGAATCTATTCTTCACATTTGATATACTAAATTTAATATCCCATTAAAGTGGCTTTAAGACGCTTGTAAGGCAAGTGCCACGCCCACTTTTCTCAACTACAAACAAAAGTTCGTTTTGATTAATGGTACTAACTTGACGCTAAATGTTAATATCTCTGTGTAGCTATAAGTTGGAGGCTTGGGCGTAAATGGTATTGGTTTCTCCTACGAAGTGGAGCAGATAGCAATAGAATTTAGCTCTTCACTCCCACAGCTTTCGCTTTAGATTCCATGCATTTGATCCTTGCTCTATGCCCGCTCTCCATGATTGAAAAACCCAAAGGGCTTGACTTGGATTTAAACAATCAAGCGAATTACAAGGAGAATGTCGTCAGGGTTGGTCTTTTCATGCACTCACGGGCCAACCCTGACTATTACATTCGTTTTTCGAGTGAAAGCATAAAAATAAACCAACATTACTTGTATGACTTTTATTTTCATGTTTATTCCTAGCTCCAAAAGTTTTTCCTGTCTTTGTTTTCTATTAAATTGTTAGAGTTTTCATTTTCTTGTTCCTATGCTTTGATTCTATTAAAACTCGCCACACTTTGGCGGCACAGGCTTATGGCTAACTATACGACGTCTAAGCTCTGTCCAAGCATCGCACAGTGCAGTTTGATCCAAGCAACGGCATTCAGTCGGTGGCGGAGGATCAATGGCATCCTTCAGGCACTCGGAGTAACTGGGATATTGCGTTTTGCGCCTGACGCATTTGTCTAAGGCACGGCTCTTCTGGCACCGTACCGACTTCGCCACGTCCTTGCAGAAAGGCATTATGAATCGTGGACAATTGCCTTGAGGAATTTTTTCTTTCTTAGAACACTCCATGGGTGATTTTGTTTTTGGCTGAATGGTGGCAGTATTTATCTTAATGGGACGCGAGCGTCGCTGAATTTCCGGTCCTTTTACGTTGGATCCGATTAGACACACCTTCTTGGGTTTAACCACAAGCTGTGGGCAATCCGCCCATGTTCTTTGGTATCTACGATTTTTATCGCTTGGCCGATAATGCAGCGCATCCAAGCGTACGGGAAACGCACAACTATTATCATGTGGACAGTCCTTCACATGCCACATGGATTCAAATTGCTCTTTTTCTTGCTGGGCATCGTTCTTCCGCTTTTTTGGATTACTACGCGCATTCTTTTTCATAGTCGATCTGTCGCTCGACTTGGCATCATTGCACCCAAAACGCAGCTGCTGCTTTATGCGTCGATTGTGCCTCAGCAAGACGCCACCACAGCTAGCGCCAGGCGTCGATGTCAACTTTTGTGTCGCTCCCAGAGCTTTGCGCTGCAGGAATTGCGTATGGTGATGCATGCAGCACTTCAAGGTGTGCCACATTGGCTTCAGGACATTACAAGTACGCGTGACGGGCAGCATTTCCAAAGGGTTTTCAAATTTTATACTTGACCAAAATTCGGGATATTTTTTCAATTCAATTTTGATAATTTTGAAAGATAAATGATCAAATTAGTTGCTACTCGATTGAGCTCGTTTTGTAGACTGAATAAAAATTTACACAATTTGCATATGCTTGAAATTGTAAGTTCGAAAATTTTTCAAAGCCAACTTTGGTAGGAACTTAAAAAAGTACTATGATCGCCGAGGTGCCTATCGGACAATAGGGCAGACTAACCGATGAGCTGGGTCAAACTTAGGTTAGCACTCGGCAGCCTTGCTCATAATGCCGAATCCGGTAGAGAAGGCTAAGATAGTGAAGGCACATTTGAAAGGAAGAAAATATATGAAAATAGGGATTACTCAAAAGAGCAATGGAGAGTATCCAAGAGACGCATATTGCGTTTCACCAGAAGAAATCTGGTGGTCTTAAGTTTAAGAGCTCAAACTGTTTAGTTGCGCGGCAGCCAGTGAGGGATTTTCAGCGTTCCTTACAGATTTTATCTATATTATTCACTAGGAGCTCATATTGAGTGTAGGATTGCACTCACTGCCCTTGGTCAACGTTGTCCGGGGATTCTCCAAGGTTTTGATTGCTACTACAGCTAGCCAGCTCAGCTTTCTCTCATGGATCCAGCTGGTGCTATTCGGAATTAGAGATATGTTTCACTGGAAACTGGAACTGTTACGCATGAGCAGCTTGACTTATTATCAAGATAAGATAAGATTAGATTTGTGCGATGGCATCCCAAGCACTCAGGCAGCCATGCCCATTGTGCCATGCCCGACAGAGGAAGTTAGGAGAGAGAAAGACAGTTGAAATAAGAGAAATGAAGAAGTTGAAGACAGAGTAGGCTTGCTAAACAGGCTCCCTATTGTCACAATCTTCCCGACTGCCGTATGAAGTCGAGAAGACTATGTAAGGGAAGAGTGAACACCTCGCTCATATTGAGTGTATCACTTCCCAAAATGCGCATCCGAGTTCTTGCAAAGGCCGGACAGTGACACAGAATGTGCTCCGTGGAGTCGGCTTCCTCTTCCCTAGATACCAACCAGAAGTGGTTCCATGCCATTATAACCTTTCACATACGAATCTTACATGCTTATATATAGTAAAAAGTGTTGTTTTCAGCTTAGAAACATAAAAACTATGAACGCGCTAGAGAGTGATTTCCAATTCTCCAACCATAAACATCAATCGGGCAAACTGTATGAAAACTCTTTATCAGCTGCTCTGCCTTCCAAATGTGAGCCATTAATCTCACCTCCGAAGTTCCAACATGGTACTTCGTTGCACATCGTGCATATTATACCGTTTTCAAGGACATCTGTTACATTCGGCTTTTGCTGGCATTCAATATATCTATTTCTATGCCAGCTCGCAAAACTTATGCAAATTTGCATACATTTTTTATTTGTCTTTTTGTCGACTAGGGATTAAAAAGAAAAAAAAAACGTTCGGAAAAACTAGAGTTCGCTGCGTACGTGACAGCAGCAGCCGGCAGAGGTCGTAGCTCTTAAATGGCATACCCACCGATTATAATGAAGTAAAGGCCGAGCATGTGTATTATAATTTGGAAAAAATGAAATTCGGCGAAAGGCCTTGTCATTAAATAGTTAGCTTCCCTCCTGATTTGGGACCCTTTTTCAAATCAATAAATATGCAAATGTGTTGCGTTGCAAATTCTATGTTGCCATTGTTGTTGCTTTAGTTGTTGTTGTTATCCTTTTGCAACATTGCGCACAATGCGATTTAGGCGCAGTCTCCTGATTTTGGCAAATAATTGATGCGAGTTTGACATTTGAAATTTGAAATGTGAAATTTGAATATTCAAATTACAACGTGCTATTTGCAATACCATTTGTACATCCGGTTGAACCTTTTGCCGCTGCTACCTAAGCACCACTTTGCATATATGTAAGGCAGGTTCGCATTGCACTCCGGATTGCAGCTACCCCGTTCCAAATAGCATCAATCCCAACCAATTTCTAATTTCATTGCAAATTACATGTCTCTGTACAGAGCTCTTGTTCTTTGTTTGAATATAGTTTTTTTTTGCTCTTGCTCATGGGTCGGAATTTACCGTTGGCTGTTGTTTGCACGATTCATGCCATTCGAGAATTGTTTTCAAAGGTGTGAAATGCTTTCAACCGATGACGATAAGACACGATTAAATTTGCCAACAACTTGGCCTTTTACCTAGAGCTCTCGACAACAACAACAGCAACAAATACAAATATTGCCAATTTATCAAAGATATAAGACTCAGATAGCTATTGATGCTAAACACAAGTGCAAACCTGGTAATAGTAGTTGAGAGCTCTTAACTTGGAGTGCTTTGTAATGCAATTATAAATGCTTAAAAGTTTTGGGCTGTTTTGGAAATCACAGCTAGATTTATGTATATCTGTAGGAATACAGTTGAACATGGATTGCCACAACATAGGGTTGCTCGGTATGTGGCTAATCATCACAACGGGAGACTTGCATGCCGTATGAGTAGGTGTTTCATTAGCGAAATTCAAAAGATCTGGCGGAGTTGAGCTTCTTCTTGACTGGCCATAACAAACCGTTACCAGATTACGGCCTGATGTAAAGCTTACCTCCAGGATTATCTGCGTTGAGCGCGCCTTTTCCAATTGGTGATGCCAAAGGTAGCTTGTGTACTCTCTACCTGGTCCATCCAACGCAAACATGGTCTGCCTCTTCGGCGCCTGCCTTCCACAACCGCACTGAAGACCTTTCTCGCAGGATCATCTTCATACACACACACACACACAACATGACCTAGCCAGCGGAGACGTGAGCTTAACTATGTCAATGTCGTCGTAGAGCTCATAGAGTTCGTCGTAGTACCTTCCGCTCAAACACTCCAAGCGCCATAAGGCAAAACAGGAAGCATAAGCGTCTAACAGAGTATCAGTTTCGTCTGGCGGGAGTCGTCTCAACTACTCATTTGCCTGCTGAGACCAGAGTAACATCTATTGGCAAAAGTGATTCTCCGCTTAATCTCCCTGCTGACATTCTTCATTGTGACGGAGGTGAAAAGTTAGACGAAATCCTTGACAACATCAAAAGTATAGCTTTCAACATCAATCTGAGCGTCCAACCGCTGTGTATCTCTACTCGAAGGAAGCCTTTACTTCGTCTTGTTGGGATATACTTCGGCGGAGTTGAGCTACAACATTGAATTTCTGCGTAAGACAACGCTTCTACAGAGAAGCAACTGCTAATAAGCTCATTGATTTGGAAGAAGATTTACAGAGCATAGCAGCATGCCTCAGCTCTCTAAGTGGCTCCCTTGATATCAACTTGACTGATGACGGTGAAAGTTTTCGACTACTTGGCAAGACAGCTCTGCTCTCTGGACTATATACGAAAACCGTTGGTAAGCAGTGAAGAGTTCATGACTCGGTTAGTACAATACAATCGAAGATATAGGCAAGTTTCTGCTTGTGGAGAAATGGAATAGCATTGCTGTCTTTATTAGTATGTTCATATGCCCGTGATGACACCTAGAGAGTCGATCGGACTGGTGCAAATTACCTGCCATGTTCTAGCAAATAGCAGTTGAAACGACTTGCGTTCATAGCTGCGCACAGAAACGTTCCAACTACTTCTAGTAGGTATCAAAGAGACGTGGGTAAGTCACTCAGTACCACTTAGAAATGGTTGTTATTACCGAAGATGCGTCGTGGGTAAGGTAATGAACCCGAAATAAATTTAAAATCTACACTGTGGAAACTCTCATCTCTAATACAGTTGGCAGAAATGAACCGCCATTTTGGAAAACGGTGACCGGTTTCTTCTTGCAACAACGCAAGCATCGAAAATTTTGAAAGAAGCTAAGATTACGCCACTTCGATAGCATAGGTAAAGTATTGACGAGTTTTGGTTAATACCAATATAAAAAAAATCCCCCCACGGTTTACCGGATCGTCGACAAAGAGACACTTGTAGTAAATGTGACGAGATCAGTCCGAAAAAGCGACTTTCAGAGCTGCTTCAAGATGTGAAAGCACCAATGGAGATTACTTCGAAGGATGCCAGGGATTTGGTGGTTCTCAGAATTAAATCGTGGCCGTTGTTCAACCGAAGCTCTTTGGTAAAGGTCGTCCAAAAACAGTTATTTTTACATAAACCATCGATGCTGTTAGCATTAGGTTCATGTCAAAGAAATATTGCAACGGTGCTTGAAAAGACGTTAAAGGCGATGAATTTTCGATCTAAGCCCGTATCTTTGCAGCAATGAGCTGTATGGGTCTGTGATGACGCGACGAAGACACAAATCAAACAAAAGTGGTTCGCGAACGAAGCACTCCAAAGCAAATAGTCGCCCGTTTCTGCTCAGAAACCGGTCGTAAAAACGTAAAACTGTCAATTATGAAGGGTTAGTTTGCCAGAAGTTTTGGTTTGTTTTTCCGGCGTAAAGTCCCCATTTGGCAACCAACGGTTGCCTTTTGTTACCGCACATCAAAAACCTATTTGAGAAATCAACGTGTTTCCCTCATTCGGAGGGGCAAAAGTGATTTTGGTTTAAGCGCATGCAAAATCTATCGATATCGGAAAAACCAACCGTTTTCAAGAAAATTTTTTTGTTCTGGACTTCTATTGCCGAAAGACCCGACCTAGACACCAAATATATGTAAGGAATCCTTAAAGCCTTACCATTCCAAGCTAGCGACTATGCTGCACTGGTTCCAGCTATTTCAATTGAATCAGTTGGTGTCCAACAGAAGGATAACCTGTAACTGCCGGCAAATAAAGCAGCAGCATTCGAAATACTGCATCTGCGAAGGTATATGTATTATGTGGTAACACTTGATTACTTTAACTCTTAGGGTCTCCGCGATATAATCTTCACACAGCTGCAGAGGCGACTTGGCTTGATCACCTTTGCAAACTAAACTTATGGTCTGCCACACCTCCCTGTTCCTTTTACAAACATTGCAAAAATCTTTGATATACTTATATTTAGTTGAATCAGAGTTAACCAAGAGATTTGCTGCTTTTGCAAGCATCAAAAGCATTATTCGACTGTGCATCTCTCTCGTAGCCATCTGTATGCTGTGCTCCTGCTGCGTCTTGTCCCTCACCCCATCATTACCTTATCGTTGGCCGTTTAGTGTTGAATCTGCTCCAGCGGAGGTTTTACCTCTTGATTATTGGTACGTTTTACTTTATCTTAAGGCCGACAACACCTAGTAGAAGCAACCTCAAACTGCACAATATTTTTCTTGCTGCGTGGTCCATATTCAAATTCATCACCGGGTTTTTGGAAGCATTTACCACAGCCGTAGCGGCCACCTGAACCAAAATCATCACACGGATCCACTGGTTCGCGCAGCAGAAATCGCAGAACCTGCAATAACTTCGAATAGCTACGTGTGCACATGGGAACCAACAAGTTGCCATCTTTATCGTATATGCCAACATATAATTCACAAATATCACTATGCACATAGGGCACACGGCATGCATTCCAGCCCGATCCCTTGGGATTAAGTATCGCATAGAAGTTGCGCATAGTTAGTTTGTAAAGTAATGGAACCAGCTGCAGAGCAGACCTATTCAAGTCACTAGCTATTTTGTTTAACATACGCTTGTTGCGCTGAAACCAACATTTCACCGGGGTGTTCCAACATTGACACGGCTTCTCACAACGGTCAGCTTGCTCCAAGGGTTCAAGTGGGCATGCACGTGGTCTACAGCAGCTCCGACAGCACATCTTGGCTTAGTTGAATCTGAAAGCAAGTGGCGAAGTAGACACACATTAAGTACAAATAGTTTGGAATACTGCTTAAAGGTTCTTGCCTAGAACTTTTCGTACCTCCTTTTAAATAAACTGTAAATTTTGTTAGCCCAAATGAAGCTATTTTCCCAAGCCGAATAGCTGTTGTGCTTGTAGGAACTGTGAAAAAATGTGTAGTCTCAGAATATGAAGTTAAGTGCCAAGCCTGCTGAAGCCCACAATGTAACACATTCCATTTAAAATTGTTCGTTCCGGAAATTTGGTGTGCAGTTCTCTTTTTAGCACATCAAAACTTTCTTGCTTTCATTTCTCGTACATAAACCAGTTTTAGGGCAGATTTCTCTTCGACAGATTTGCAGACCGGACATACAATCTTCCTGTTATACCATAACAACTGTTTACAAGGCTACTTTTTATACGCATCTTATACTGAAAGTCATGATACCAAAGAACAATGGACGCATGATATAACCCTTCAACAACCGCATTGAAAAAACCTTCCTCGTAGAACATCTTTTTAGATTGCTTTGATTCGTTGGAATACAATGAGCGACACCAACGGGTAAAGCGCAACAGATCATATGAAATATGTACCTTCCTTAAGACTTAGAGACTTCATCTGGTGGGCGATTCAATAAACTATTCAATCACCTGCTGTGACCAAAGTAGCAACTTATGTCAAGACTGATCTTTGAGAACATCAAAAGTTGAGTGTTAAACCTCTATAAGACGCTCATCCTTCCCGTTTTGCCGAATGGCGCTGAAACATGGGTGATGTCGCAGTCTGATAAAAATGCCCTAGGAGTGTTTGAGCGGACAGTAATCCGTAAGATCTTTGAGCCTCTACGCGTTGGAAACGACTACCGCACCCGACATTGACATAGCTAATCGCAATAAAATACAGCGGCTCCGCTGGCTGGATTATGTTGTGCGTATGGATGAAGAAGCTACTGCGAGAAGGGTCTTCAATGCGGCTGTTAAAGGGAGGCGACGAAGAGGCAGACCATGTCTCCGGAAGGACTAGGGAGAGAGTACACTAGCTACCTTTGATATCATCAAATGGAGAAGGCGCACGCACAGCAGAGCCGCCTAAAGGAGAGTTTAACATCATACTTTGTAGGGCGCACTTTCCTTCCTCATGGATCTGAGATGTACTTTTCCAGCTCAACGGAGTTGCGCATTCCGCAAAACCATGCCCAACTTGGCTTGCCATGCCTTTGAGTCGGGACCGTACGGCATTATCATCTCGCGATTCATCTAGAAATGTTGAACATTTTATAAAATTAAACAAAAAAAAGTAAAGGTTGCTAAGAATTGGAAAAACTGTCAAGGAAATAGCTATTATTTCCAAAGACAACATTAAAAAATGCGTAATTCCTTGTATTAAGGAAGTTGTGAAAGTGCTTAATGGGCTGTTCAGAAATGATGTCAAACAAATTTTGCAGATTTTTTACCCCCACACAAATAGTCACACTTACGCAACCGCCCTCCCACTTATGTGACGTCACAAATCGTGTAACCAAAAAAATCAGCTCAGTTTTTGGCATTACTAGAAATTTAGAATAGAATATCCACTGAATCATTTCAGATAGAAATCACAGAGTATACTCTGCTGTTATAAAAGCGAAAGGAGGATATTTTGAAGAGATCGATATGTTCGAATTCGAAATGAAACGAAAACATTGCACGAAAATGTAAAGAAGAGAATAAAGCTTGGAGAGTTGGTTGTGACTTCACGTTGTTGGAACACCCCCGCTCCCTCATTGTCCCAAAAAATCACAATTTTATGAACATCTTCCCCCCCATGTCTCACTAGGTGGTGACGTCATTTAAGAACAGCTCCCAAGGGCTTAATCATGGAAAGATAAAAAGGGGCTATTCGTATATGACGTCACTACTTTGGTGGCATTGGGAAAGTGTGGTCATCACATTATGACGATCACCCATCGTGGGGTGGGGGGCTGTGGGTTTTGTGCTCTGACGTCACAGTTACAAAGTCAAAAACTGCAATGGAAAAGACGTTTTTGTTTTTTTGGTAGAGCGATTTGTGACGTCACAGGGAAGCAAGAACCCTCCCAATATGGCGACACCATTTATGAACGGCCGCTAAGCTCAATTGCGGTACCAATAAATCCGGTCATTTTTTCGCAGCGTGTTTCATATTTCCTAAAGCCTCTGACATGCAAAGTTAGGCAGCACCAAGTCCTGTCTAAGACCAAGAGATTCATTAAACCTCTACTCCTTGACTGGCCACAATAGTACCTCCGCTTGCCGCCTGACTGCTACCTGCTTCACTTCGGACTCAAATACTTTAGAGTTCCTATGAGAATCTTACGACGTATAAAAGCTAAAAGCAAGATTTTGTGGCCTCATAAGGTGACGACCTTTGCCGGCTCACTTATATGGCAAACCAACTGACATCTTGTAGCTCCAAATGGGCATGTCAACTCAATGGCGAATGGCCTGTGGCAAGGGGTTAAGCCAAAAACAGGGTATCACAGCGATAGGGTGCAAAACTGTGCACAGCTATGTGGTAATTTTACGTCAAGGACACAGGCTGGAAGCAATGAATGCGACACAAGGATAGCAGCCAAACAGCCAAAAACCAAACAGAGAGTAAGCACAATGTGCAAGTTGGAACTTGATTGACAAGTTGACAGTCCGTCAGGTATATTCGTGGCATTACCAATGCCGTAACCCTTGCTGTGTGAACGATCTTTCCACTGAAAATTGGTGTTACGCTCTGCTCTGCATGACTCCTGCTGCGGCATTGTTTTAATATATTCAACAACTTGAGGCGCACAAATGTCCGAGAAATCACTGTCAAGTCGCGATCGAACTCGTGCAGCGTTTTCGCAGGCGAAAGCGATCTTAGAACCGTAAAACGCTCTACGCTCTGAACTTAAGAGAGTTAATGCCACTTGGCTCGTTGTTGCTACATTTTTCGTATACGTCGTCATTCACGTTGTTGTTGTTTTAATAAATTAAATTCCGGAAAATCCACAGGAAGTCTGTCTGTGCATTTCTCTAGCTTGCAAACGTTTTTCAGCGCATATCAATTTTGTGGCTTTGTTTGTACTCAATTACGTTTAGTCAGTAACTTATTACGTGTTAGCATGTACATTTTAGTATCGTAAATAACGTTTACGGTCGGTTTCTTATAGTTTTATTGGGCGATATTTTTTTATTGGCTACATAATATTACACTGAGAAAAATCAATGAAAATATCGTAGGAACTAAGTTTCAATCAACATTTACGCATGATCTGCTTATTTTCTTAAAAAAACAGTATTTATCGCTTATATGACACATTGATTACATAAAATTATTGCTTATATGCAAACAAAAAGTTAGTTTCAATACACTTTGCGTGTAACTTTCATACAAAATAAGTCGTTTATATGCAATTCGCTTATAAGCAATTACTGCATATAAGCAACAGATCTGCTGTTCAATGTTATCGGTTATATGCAAACTATCCAGCACAGTAAACAATGCGTCGTATGCAATCGATTGATAGTAAAGTAGTCGTTTGCTTTACGCCAAGATAGAACCAAGTAATTCAAATTCAGAACAAAAAATAACCATTCTCTATGAATTTTAAAACGCTATTGCAGCTGGCAACTGATTTTCGCTTATATGCCAAATTTTGCTTTTGCATATAACCGATTATCGCTTACAAGAATTTATCGCTTACGTGCAACAACTGCATTTTTGTCATTGCTTATAAGCGATATCTACCGTAGTTGAAAACATTTTACTAATATTTTCTTCTTCTACGCTTTTCCTCTATTTTGAAGCCTGCTTCTTCTTAACATTGATTTTAAATTTTTCAGCTCAATTTCGTTCTACATTCAAATATGCGTTTTCTAGAAAAACTTAAATCTACAATCCATTACCGAGCTAGAAAAACTGTACGTAAAATGGAAATCAAAGTGAAACACAGGTGCTGGTGATCACAAACCGCTAGCAAAGCAAACCTATGCGACGACATGCCTCTTTATATAAACAATGAGGCTTTTTAGCTGTGGACCAACCTTGACAGCATTTTTTTAAGATCATTTATTATAAAGATTTGCTTGCTTCAAGCTAAGGTATGAGCAAAAGTCGTTAAGTTGGCCTACCTTGACAACATATACCTTTTACCAAGAAACCGCAAGAGTATATAAACTTCGGTGTACTTCACAGTCAACCACTGATATCTTTGGCTGCTGCTGTTTGCTTTCCCTTTGTGCTGTACCAAATATATACATTCAGGCATACATATATACGTGTTTTTTCTTGCCAAAGGAACAACCATTCATTCTATCACTTCCTGCGGAATGGCCAGGCGCATATAGAGTGTCTGGTGATGTGGGAGTGTTGTGGCAGTCTGGTACTCCAGCTGCACTCTGCAGGCATGCCAGCACGGACTTAATTTCATTTAAGGACTTGCAGCGTCGCTACCCATACATGGCGCGACGGCAGCGGCTTAAGTAAATGTAATAATAAATACATAAGTATGTGCTTATAGCTAGTATATACATATATATATGGCGGCAAGTGTTGCAAGTGATGAGGCGTCAGTGCTGCATAAGCCCATTCATAGCTAAAGGTTGAAGGTTGACCAGCACGGAGGACGCAAACACCACGCGCCAAATCACTCGACAACATGCAAACATGTTAAGGTCACTGTTTACTGCTCACTGATTTCTGGGTTAATTTTATGAAAAATGAAAAATTAATTGAGAAATAATGTTGACAGGCGCTGACCACCACCACGAAATGAGTGACCGGGCGGTCAGGCGAGCAAACGACCCCCTGCCTGCAATGTCAATGGTCTGTTTAATGGAGTTCTCAACAGAAAAACGAGGGCGACTGCGCCTCGAGACGCTCTCTGGACGCGTTGCTTCCTTAGCACGTGCGTGCCTTTGACCATTGGTCAAAAGTTAAGTCCAACTGCAGCGTCAGCCGCCATTTTGGCAACACGCCTTGGCCGAGCCGACTTGAGCCCCGAAAGGTCAGCCATCATCATTATCGCGCTTATAAACAGGCGCAGGCAGGGGGTATGTCTGACGGTCAAAGTTGCCAAGCGAGTGACCAACGGTCATAGTGCTGCGAACCACGTACCCCGAAATGAACTGAACCGAACTGAACTGAACTGCGCTTCCAGCTGCGCGATTTTAGGGGTTGTCAAAACGTCGCTGAGCAAATCAGACCAAGCAATTGGTATGCAAATTAAAGTAAACTTTTGCCTTGATCGTTGTGCGTTTAATGAATTTGTACCGGTTTGCACCCCAGCTAAGGTCCAGTCTGACCTGCCCTTGGCTTGGCTCATGGCCAGGGTGAACAAGCGCAGTGACCAGCGGTCATCAACTTGATTAGTGACGTGCCGCACGCGTGTGTGTAGCTCTTGCCCCAAGCGTAGCTGCAACCCCTATATATAAAGGTCAACGCTGCGACGTCTCTCTAGCGCTGACTACATAATGAAGCGTGCTAGCGCATGGGAGTGATCTCTTTGGTAAAAACATTGCATTTTCACATTAAACAGAACATAAATCATAGAATTAATGGCCAGTCAGTCCCTTTGGTCCAACAAATTGGTCAACGTGCGTGTACCCCGGACACATCCGGAGTGGGCTGGGCACACGATCAAAACATGGCCGGCTAATATGCTGAAAATATTTGACTTACTGCTTACAACGTTCATCGTCAAATGGCAAATGAATTATTATGGGGGTTTTGAGTATTATGGCTGCTTGTTGTCACAAAATATTACACAACGGCTAGAGCGGGTTAATATATGTGCATAATAGATTGCTCAACGATTTAGTGGCATGCACACACGCTGCTAAATGCTGTTGACATTTGAACTAAGCAGGTTTCTTATAATATTGCAAATAATAATCCCCCAGAGTTGCTTAACCGGCAAAGGAAACTATGCCACTGACAGAGCTTATAGTGGCATCCGCCTTGAGCACGAACCCCACACCGCCTCCCACGTCCCACATCCCACGCCCCTTTCATATATGCCAAAGCAAACAAGCAAAATGGCGGCCAAACTAGCGTAAAAAAGGGACAAGAAAAAACAGCGGAAAAACTGTAATCCTAGCGCAAAGTAAATTGTATTTCTCAGTAAACTTGTTGATGTGTCGCTGCTATGTGTGTGTATATCTTTGTGTGTGTAACTCAGACATGTAAAGCTGCTCCGTTTTAGTTGCTGTAACTGTAGCTGTTGTTGCACCTAAATCTAAGTCCTCGAAATCCTCATCGCGGATATATTCGTCAACATAGCCAAGTCGCATGTGCAAGACAATGCCACAAATACTGCTGTATTAGATGAGACCTACTTGAGAACAAGAACTACAAAAACTACAGTTACAACAAATACAGTGCTCACACACATTAGAATATTCCCGAAAATAAGATATGTATACCATTTCATTAGATTGGTTACTAAGCTAAAAGCATAGCAGCTTGTAGTGACACCACTCCACATGAAGCAACACTGCTGAGAATGACAGTGGAAGGGATTGGCAATGGTCACATAGTCAGTGTTAATTACACTGATAGACTGTTAAAGACAATTCCGCGGCTTCAACAACTCAGGAATGAAATGGACACCGAATACCAACAAGAACGGGCATGGACAACCTCAGTGGTACACGGACGGGCTCCGGAAACACCTCTCTGAATCTATATACATACACACAAGCGTCTTCCCAGCGGAAGTAGGCGCTGTGCAGCCATAAAACTGGAAAGCAATTACCAATGCAGAGAAATAGCTATATTATCTGACAGTCAGGCCGCAATAAAAGCGGCCGCAGGAACTAGAATAAACTCCAAACTGATTAGGGAAACCCGATCCAAAAAGGATCTTCTGTGAAGAGGCAACAAACTGACACTTTGGTGGGTACCCAGCCATAACAACATCTGCAAGTTCCCAGAAGGCAAGACTGAGGAGAAACGCAGACTGGATGAGTACATCAGGACTCAGACAAAGCTCCACTGCACACTGCAGACTGAAGGAACACTTAAGCATGCTGGGCATCACCAGCTCCAACACATGTATATTTTGTGATCAGGAGAAGAAGTCGTCACGGCATGTACATAGACTCTTGATGCCTGATACAGTCCCATTAAAAGCATGCCAGATAATGAGATTCGTATTTCTTTTTATTTGCAAGTGAATTACAATAAGTTGTTGCAAATCGTCGAATTCCAAGCATTTGATCATCAAACTGCGTAAAGCATATGACAAGCTTCAAGCAAATCACAGCGGTGAACCGAAAATTTGTCCATTGAAAAAGACGATGTAGAAGAACCTGTCTAACTCTTAGAAGCATGAGGATTGGTAAGCGAAGCGAGTAGGAGGCGAAGCCCCCTAATATAATTTATTAATACTACCATATAAAAATATATCAAAAATTGGTGTAAATAATTTTAAGTAACACTTCTCGAAGTAGAAAGTTAAATGCACATTTGTAACCGAAAGTTTGTTCTTTTTGCTGAGCAACAACTGTACTACATACTACATATTTACCAAACTCGTTAGCCAGACAGGACCTGCATAAGCAGCAATGGCAACACAAATGCACGGATTACACGGCAATAGTATATAATAGTTTTCCAGATAATAACTCAAACAAAAACAACAACAAAATGGAATTAAAATTCAAACTTCAAGCTTTTATACTATTCAATTGACTGTTTTTGTGTAAAAATAGAAAATTATGAAGCAGTTCGAAGAAATCTATAGTGTACAAGCGAAGAATCATGGGTTTTTCAGACGAAACCAGACAAATCCAACAAAAGTGGTACGTAGAGAAACCACTTCAAAGCAAATGGCGACCATTTCTTCTCAAATAACAATATGCAACAAAACAAAAAAGCCACTGTCTAAAATTTACCTTTTCCGGTCAATTTTGGGTCGCTGATTTCGAATCCAGAAACCATTTTGGATTTTGTAGCATCGTTTCGAAAGTTGCGAAGTCACAAAATCCAAAATAGTTTGAGTCTTGGTTTCTTGTTTTCTTCAGTTTTTACAAGTTTAAGATCAAATCGTTCTTACGAGCTTTTATGGCAAACAGCTTTTTGAACGCGAATCATACCTTTCACGCTCTGAGCTATGCTTTTAAGAAACGAAGTTTACATCGTTTTTTCGCTTTGCAATATATTGCTCTTATTCTCGCTCTGCGCTCATTGCAAATGTTACACTCGATTTGCGTTACAGTTTTAAAAGTAACAAGCCATGAGTGAAATGTAAATAGAGACAGAAAAAGCTCGACATCATGATGTAATAAAATCAAGCTGTGCTCACTCTTCTTCTTTCTGTTGCCAAAATTTGTGTGAGCGAAAGCTTAAAGGCTCAGCTTTGTGTAAAAACTGATATGACAAATTGCGTGTACAATGCGCGCACCGACGTCCTCTCACCACATCTATTGGACGTAGACTAAATTGGTAACTATTTGAAGAGGCAACGACTTCGGATGAGCACACCTTGGTTTCATTCCATCATGGACTAGTAGCTTTTGCCGATAAAGTCCTAAGCTGCCTGCGTTTGAATTTTCTAAGGGGGACACAGTCGCCCAGAGCATTACCCAGTCTAATGCTACCCAGTGTAATGAGTGTTACCCTATCACTATGCCTTAGAGCAGAGGATACCACTTGAACCAGAATCTCTCCATCGTTCAGATCATTAAGCAAAGCGCTGTTCTAATGGAGACTGCTGCAAGATAGCCTCCTCCAAAGAGGCATCTTACATATCCATAAACGCCTGACTCTCACAAACCTAAATACCTTACCTTATCATGCACAGCAAGCAACATACAATTAGCAGAGTATAATCTAGGAGATATCCATGACATCATCTTAAATGGGTTAAGTAAATATTGAATACCTTTCAAATTGAAAATTTCGCAAACTAATTTCCGTTGTAGAAGTTCTTAAAAAGCAATAAATTAAAGCGTATGAAAAGTGTGCTCGAATAGTTACATGCATAATACACATGAGCTACCCTATTATTGCCAGTTATAGACAACCAGCAATAGCTCTACTTATCAAAACTAATGGAACACGTTGGTAAGCACTGCAAGAGGTTACAGCAACAACAAGAACAACAACAAAAGCATTTCACATACACCCGAGCCCCGGAGCAAAACCATAGCATTTGTAATGTCCTACTGCAGGACGGACGATTTGTGCCTGCTACTCAAACTTCGGTTGGTTCTTCCGTTCACTTGATGTTTTCACGAGCTCACAAAGTCGATAAATATGTATACACATGTTGTCACACACACACCAAACACATGCACGCGCTCGTATACATACATATGTACCTACACACATGCAGAAGTAAGCAAGGTTGTAATGCGGGTAATGGGGGTTGTGGGCAACTGCTGAGGCTGCTGGCACATGTCAGGCTCGAACTTTTCGTAAAAGACTATGGCGTCTGTTTCCGCTCGCTGCAGTTGCTTTGGAACGGAATCCGTACGGCATAGTTACTGCTGCCGAAGCCAAGCCTTTGCAGTTTGCTTAACGACCAAAGCTTCCTTTCGTAGTACGCTCCAAACACACACTGCTCCCACTCCCACGCACTCTCTCCTATCGCTCGCTCTCTCTCACTCTCTCCAACTCTCTTTTTACGTACTTGAAACCAATGTGTGCTGCTTCTTGCGTGCATCAATTAGGGCTTCCCAACAATTACGAATGTTCAGTTCAGTTGAGTTCAGTTGGCAACATTGCAATCAAATCTATGTATGTAACATGCTACATGTGTATAGTATAGGTCCTACATAGGTGTTAGTTTTGGCTAGCAACAGTGCCGTAGTTAGCTTCTAATCATTAAAATATAAAATTTAACTTTTGATTGAAAATTCTTACAAGTATTAGTAACGAAATCAAATTTTCGGAATTCACAAATGACTTCGTGATGGTACAATCTCTTGACAACACATGTTATTCCAAATTTTTGAGGTTACAGCTATTGTCACTGCGCTATCTATGGATGTCACAAACTTTAAACGAGATTATTTAGAAATGAAGTTTTTCAAAAAGTATCGTTTGGGTGCGCAAGAATTCTCAAGAATCATCGGAGAAGTGTTCCCTTCACAACCTAAGTGCACCCTGTGCATTCACTATCAGATTTCATCTGTGCATCTCTACAGGAAGACGCTGTGGTACTAAATCCTTCAGCTAAACAGACGCTTGACTTTTTGGAAAAAACTTTTCGTGTTCGCGTTTTTTATGTCTGCAAAGACGACTCTTCATCTTCCTCATCTCCCGATAGTCGTGTAGCATTATACCCTGTAAACAAAGTGTAAAAGACTATTATAGTTTTGTGCAATGTACTATGTAACAGGCAGAAGCAGGCGTGGCAGACCATAAGTTCCGTGGGAAAAAATGATCAGGGGCACTAGTCGTGTCGATATAGCCATGTCCGTCTGTCCATCCGTCCGTGCTGTTTCTCTGTTTCTCAGAGACTATAAGAGTTAGAGCAAAAAACTCTACGAAAAGATGCTAATTTTTCCTGAAAAGAGCATGTTTATCGAATCATGTAGATATCTCATACCGTTCCCCAATGACAGAATTATGCGGTTTGCACCCACACCTTAAAAGCAATCCGATTCACAGTTGACACAGTTGTTCACAATATTACATTGCATATGTGTTGTAAAAATAATCAGTAGCGAATATAAAGTTTGAAAAGATTTAGGCCCTCCACTTTTGGTCACGTTCGAATCCAACATTTTTTTTTTGCCATTTGCTTGGAATTATTGTTTTTCTACTATATATATATAGTGCTGTTAGCGAAAGTAGCAGCATAAAAAAAAAGTGTTTTACCTAGTCTTGGACGACGGTCACGTGCGACACCATGGAATAAAGTCATTTTTTGAGAGAATGTGTATGTGTGCACCTAATGATTAAACGTTGAACAAATATTTAGTTTGATTAGTGAAAAAAGCTAAGTTTTAGAAAGTCAGCTTAGTTTGAGAACTTGAGAAAAACGCACAGCAGAGTGATAACCCTAGTCTTGGCCAGCTATAACCCCATCCTAAGCGTTTTGCTTGCACTGCAAAATCAGCTCGTATGCTTCGTTAGTATCTCAAACCAAAATTAAAGGACTTTCATTTACCGTAGCCTACTCATTGGGTCTAAAAAACGGCTTAACTATTGGATCAGCTTATTGGTGGTTTGAAAGCAACCAACCGGATTGTGGTGGTGGGGGGGGGCAGAATGGGCATTAAGTGGAGAAAAGCCAATGCATGTCGAGAGTTTTGGGCGTGGGCAAAAGTTGTTGGAACTCTTTTATAGATGACAAAGAGATTTTCAAATTGCGAAAATTTACAAGTTAGTTAGAAATTCTTTTTATTTTAGTTTTGCAAATTGTATATGATGATGCTTGTGCACACACACACACACACACACACACACATGCACACAAAGTAGCGCACATGCATGTCAGTTGCTATATATATATATATATATATGTATATATGTACATACTATATGTATGTGTGTAGCACATAAGTGGAAATATGGCGCTCTCTAACTGCGTGTGTGTGCGTGTGTGTGTATCTGCCTGGTTAAAAAGGATTTTAGACCTTATTTTCTGCGGAGTACGTCAGTCGTTGTGCCACCGCACGAATTTCAAAACTTTTCTCAAACACACGCACACTGAGGCAAAATTCATTTGTGTGCGTATGTGTTTTTGTGATTTGAATTAAACTTTGGCACACACACACACACATGTACATGTGTACACACACACACACACACACACACTGCGTTCGCATAGCACATTTTACTGCAGACAACAAAAGGCTTAAAGTGGAGTGGGTGGGAGGATCAGGACGCAAGGAGCTAAGAGGAAGCATGGCAGCGCGACAGCCAGCAAAGTTGTTGTTGTTGCCCAACTTCTGCCCATTTGTCCCTGCCCCTGCCCCAGCCCCAGCCCCAGCCCCAGCCCCTGCCCCGGCCCCAGTCCCAGCCCCAGCCCCTTACTCGCCTTTGCTCTTTGCTTTTCTACTTTTTGGAAAGTTTGCTGCAAAGCTTTGTTGTTGCCACCGCGTTGTGTCTTCTTCATTGCTTGAAGTCTTGATGGTTCTTACTTATATAGCATATATACACATGCATATACATATATACATACATATACATATATATATATATATATATATATATATCTTAATGTGTGTGCGTTTCGAGTTCCAGATATACCTACCATAGAAGCGCTTCTGACAGCTTGTGGTCTGCTCGCGACATTTGAACATTCATTTTGTTTATTTTGAACATACATTTTGGGCTTAATGCGACACACACACACACACACACACACACACACACACACACACACACACATAAAGACAAAGCGTATTCAACCCGTTGCCACTACTACACTTTCATCATATACATATACATATAGCATGTATATGTATCTAGATACATATGTGAACTTCAGCTTAATATTGTCAAGACTTGCGACATTGATTAAGCTAGAAACAAAAGAGCGGACTTTCAGCTAACCGTAACAACAACCGGAAGAAATGCTCTATACTGCCTTGTTTTAAGCAAGCTCCGTCGTATCAGTTAGCTTACTTACACATATAGGTACCAACTCAAAACTAATGAAAAGCTCAACTATCTAAGGTAACTGTTCCACTAAACGTTTGAAGAAGCGTTCAACACTCGCTATACCACATTTCCCATAAAAGATTAACTAGTTAATAGCAAGGTATTCTAATTTTTTATAAAGATACTAGGTGAGCCCGCGCGCTACGCTGCTCATTTATAAAGCCCCCCTTCCCATTCATCTTTCTTCTCTTTCTCTCTCTCTTCGTCATACTAAGTCAAGCTGCGGATATTGGTTCCAATATCTTTATATCCTTTATATCTTTATAAACCTCTACCTCTAGAGGTACTCTACCTAGAATCTCCTTCTACATCTCCCTCTACCTCTACCTCTACCTCTACCTCTACCTCTACCTCTACCTCTACCTCTACCTCTACCTCTACCTCTACCTCTACCTCTACCTCTACCTCTACCTCTACCTCTACCTCTACCTCTACCTCTACCTCTACCTCTACCTCTACCTCTACCTCTACCTCTACCTCTACCTCTACCTCTACCTCTACCTCTACCTCTACCTCTACCTCTACCTCTACCTCTACCTCTACCTCTACCTCTACCCCTACCCCTACCCCTACCCCTACCCCTATCTGCCTCAATTCAAAAGAATTCTTTACCTAGTCAAATTTAATGCTTGCCTACTATATAAGTAGAAACACATTTGGTATGTTTTATATGGAAAATCGTTTTTGTCGATATCTTTGGCGTCATCTATGGGAATTCGTCCAAACATCATAAAACCCTTCTCCTTAATACTGTTTACAATGTGTCAAAATTTGGTATCAATCGGTCCACGAGTTTTCGAGTTTAGCGAGCACTCTACTTTTTTGGCTTAATTTTTATATATATAGATAAGTTTGTCTGCACTATCAAATATATTGAAAGATTAACATGAGGTTAAAGATATGAGCTTTTTAATAATATCTAAGGTGATACTTAAATACTTTCAATAGATAGAAAATTTTGTACTATCGCCCATACTAAAAGGTTAGCTTACAGACTTTAATTATTAAATAACAGTTAAGAGATGAAATAATGTTTTATCACACTTAAGTTAATATGTACATATGTATGTATTCAAAAGCTTAATAATACATTATCACTATATTTAAACAGAAGCAGAAATTTGGTGGTACATATTGTGAGACTTCAACGGCAATCAGGCACATATATTTCGGCTTATTCGATAGGTATCTTCATGTAGAAGGTCTTTCCCAATTTTTCATCATAATGGAATTGGGGAAAGAGAGTGAGATGAGGGATGAAAGTTGAGAGATGAAAGTTGAGAGATGAGAGATAACAGATGATAGAAGAGAAGTGAGATGTGGGAGATAAAAGACGAAAGATGAAAGATGAGAGATAAGATAAGTTAAGATAAGATTCGATGAGATGAAGCTTTTGCACTCTTTTAGATTTATTCAACGCAATGACAGCTAAGTAGGATATATAAGCTTATTTCGAACTTTTACTTCTATATACATAGATACGAATTCTTCACAAATGTATTTAAGATAAGATTTTGGAAAAGATGTCACTCCCTATGTTAATCTGGATAATAGCTAACGGAGATACAAGTTTCTCCGTACATAAAGATATATTCAAAAGCTTATTATAAGATAAAATAATTAAAGAGTTATTGGAATTTAACTAAGATGATAGGCAAAATATATCATCTAAGATGTTATTTAGATACTTTTTATAGATATAAATTTTCTTTTAAAAAATACCAAAATGGTCCCATGGATTACACTAAGCAGCAACAAAATTTCAATGTCTAAAACATAACTTTTCCTGTAAATTTGGGGTCGCTGATTTCGAATCCGAAAACCGTTTTTCTAGCACCATTTTCGAATTATGGCTATTTGAGAGTTGCAATGTCCGCTAATCTCATGTTACTCGTTAATCTTTCTACCGATTAATTAACTCAATTTTTTTTTTCGTAAATCGAAAATTCTTCCTTTTACTTTTTATTGCAAAGTAATTGAATCAAAAATTTCAAAATATTTTAAATAGATTCCCTTGGAATTCGATAAATTGATTCTTTGCGAACAAATTTTGAGCGAAATGACGAAGTTATTGAGGAGTTTGCTTAGGACCTAGTGGGGCACAATAATAGCTCCTATAATGTGTCATAATATCGAAATATAGAGTTTAACTGTTTGTTATGCCCAAGTTTAAAGTGCTACTTTCAACTAGCCATTGCTTAACGAAACTTTGACAAACTGTACACACAGTTACAGTTATGTTTATCATAACCGTTACCGTCATACAGCTAGCCAAAATGGTGGCCAACACAAATGCTGAATCAGACCTGTGCAACCACAAAGCAGTCCAACCATTTCCAGAGCCAAGAAAACACTCAGACACATAAACAACTAGCATCGAGCCAGACGAGATGAATGGGCGGGTGGAAGGTTGGGGTGGCGAGGGCGTGAGTTCATATTTTACCCTTAATGTGGACCAGGATACAGCAGGACACAAGTGGCACGGCAAAAGGGAACGATGCATGCAAAACATTGTGGATAAGTAATAAATATTCGATGTCACTGGGCATTCAATAGCCACCATTCGAGCTGAGTTGCCGCCACTAGGACCATTTGTCGTCTGCACGACAAACAAACAAACAAAGTTTTATAAGTCTGTATGTGTGTACGCCCTGTTGATGTCCTGCGCACGTAGTGGCAACGTCCAACGGACAGCAGTTCCGTGTTGGCGTCAATCACATGCTCGCCCCCCCTGGGCCAGTAACTGCTGCCTGTTGGGGTTAGCTTGGACTTGGGCCGATATAACAACGGCAACGACCATGCAGATTACGAGACACAGCAATGGAAAAAGGTGGGCACTGGCCATGCTCATGGTTGCTACCAGTGCGGATGGGAGCAGGAACAACATGGCAACACGATGCAAAGCGACTTGGCTCGACTCCACTCAACGTTGAATTCGCCCTTGAATCATTTCAATTTTAAGTAAATTGACATTAGATTGCTGTAAGAACAGTAAAGAGAGAGAGAGAGGAACAGTGATGGCGATAGCGAGCAGCAGAGACTTGCCAGAGCAATTGCGGCTTGCCGGCCAGCCCAAGGCAATGGTCGAAATTGGAAATATTTTGCAGCTACCTCGGGGACTCAATAACTATCAGAGTGCTCTGCAAGAAACCGAATCGAATGCGAAAAGCTTAGAGGGGACGTGGGGGTGTTACCAGCAGAGCAGCGACGAACAGGCGAACGGACAGACAGACGTTCGTAGTCGGCCACGGGGCAGCCACGCGTCAGTTGGCAAACGGTCAGGTTGGTGGAAAGGAGTGGAGCGAAACCAGCTCCTGCCAGCAGTCAGTGGCAGAAAGAGGGCAGGGTATAGCAATTGACTGACAGCCATTGAGGGTGGCCAGTCGCACTTGGTCGTTTTCGTAGTCGTCTACTACTACAGAAATGGCCAGACGTGAACTAATGCGATGACACACACACACACACACACACACACACACACACACACACATACACATACATATATATTTGTACATATATACACAGCGAGTTAAGCTAGCTCAAGACACGGACACGGACCAGTACTTGTAGCCGTAGCCGTGCCTGGCCAGGGACAGCAGTACAAGTGTATGTAGCTTATTCAAAATGGCTGCCAAGCGACCTTCGTCCACCATCAATCGTTTTTATTGCCGTTGCACGTCCAAGCGGTTTTGGTCTATACACACACACACACACACACACACTAATACAGAGCAACACTTCTTTAAGGATATTAAAGTTGCTGTAACTTCATTAGGGCTTAAAGGTTGCAATTTATTACATTAAACGATTTTCTCTTGAGCAATTTCTTTGGTTAAATGCTTTAAATGATTTTTATGCTTCACGAGCTTCTACAGCAGTTAATGCTACGTGAACACAAGTGCAAAAACAGGGAACTTTCAGTTGGAATAGAAATCTAGACAACTATGACCTTGAAAAAAAAGTATATATTTTATGGGTGCAATAAATGTAAAGATAAGTTATCCAATTAAAAACTATCTCTAACGCATTTGAAGTATTATCCAATTGTATGTAGATGTGCTTCAATACGAAATGGAAGACCTTCCTTCATCACTGGTAGGGGCGAGAAAGTCAGCTAGCTGATTTTGTTGTGACACGTGATTAATCCAACCAGGGTTCGCAGATCTTTCGTCTTCTGACGAAGAAGATATCCGGAGGATATTGGCTCAGGCCCTATTATTTGTGACGCCGAGCTTTTGTTTACCAGTTCATCCGCCATTTCATTGCCCTGCATACCTCGGTGTCCAGGAACCCAGTATAGACTGACTTTGTTATGACGTTAAATCATGTTAAGTCTGGTCTTACATACGCTGACCATGATCGACGTTGTACTAGCATTCTCCAGAGACCTGAGCGCAGCCGGACTACAGATCCCTAGAGTACCCCACTCAACTTTCTCTCATGGATTCAGCTCGCGGCATTTAGAATTGCTTAGATTTCCTTTTGGAAAACCGACGGCATTTTACCTATCGCGCACGAGTAGCTTGAGTTTTCATCAAGATACAAATCATCAAGGTAGCAAATCCCAACGAAACAGCTCTTGTTCTCTTCTTAAGGAGATATAAGATACCGAGGTTTATTCTCCATAAGTTAAATGGTTGCATCCTTTCCATCAGCGATAGTGCTTAATACCAGAGGACAGCACTGGACAGCAAATTGGACTGGACCCTGAACACTCAAAAAAGTATTAGGCGAGAAGCAATGCCCCTCTATTCTTGCCAAAACTAAATAGGCCTCAATTGTGCTATGAGTCTGGACGGCTATAATCAGGCCTAAACTTTTATATGGGGTACTAATATTAGTATGGTGACCAGCTACGAGGTAGCAGACCTCACTAAAGCAACTAAGTGATGTGCACGGTGCAGCTGAACTATGAATCACGGGTGCCCTTCGTACTACTCCAATCACAGCTGTCGATGCCATACTTAGCCTTCCTCTCCTGCATCTTGTAGCAAAGGAACAAGGGGAAACTGTTGGATGATGAGAGATGGGTCAACAGTTAGTTCTTAGTCCGATAGGGAGAGCTTAGGTAGGAGTAAGTAGAGATGGTCAGTCGTTGTCACAGCCAAACTGGTTTCCATGCAGCTGGCTTGTTGACCCCTACAGACCCCCCTGAGTAGAGAGCTCTCTGCAAAAGATCACTCAACCACCAGGTTAGATACTACTTGAATAGCCCATCAGAGCTGGCGAAAATTGGCCCAAAGCAGGCAGCGGTCTTCATATCGGCATCTTATAAACGTGTGCCTCAAGTGGAGGGACAAAAACTGATTCATGCTTTACTATTTATAAATGACGTCACCAATACAGTGGGGCTCACCAAATTGTATCGATGCCTGACCATGGGGGAGCAGGGGTGTTCCGAAAAAGTGACGTCTATTACTAAGTAAAAAACTACAATTGAATAGAGATTTTGCTCAACGAATTGTGGCGTCAAATTTTGTGTCACTAATGTCAATATTTGCGACAAGAGAGCGCTACAAATTCATCAGAATCCCGATGACGTCACTTATGAAAAGCTCCTTCTCCACTTCAATTTCAATTCAGAACAAAAAAAAACCATTCTCTATGAATTTAAAAACGCTATTGCAGCTAACAACTGATTATCGCTTATATGCTAAAATTTTAAATACATCCGATTATCGCATAAGCGATTATTACTGATTTTAACGCATATATCCAATTATTCAACTACGCTGCATTTGCGTCATTGCATATAAGCAATATCTACTGTATTGTGCTTTACTGGCTTTTTCGGACAAATTACTCGCTTTTTGAGGCGACCCAAGTTGACGTCCATTTTCGGTTGCTTTGATAAAAGTGAACCGGTGAGCTACCAGACAGCTTTGCATCCTGAGAGATACTCCAGTAACACATGCAATTCGAGCTATGAGGCCGAACATTGACTTGCTGAAGAATAAGTTTTTCATGGCTTAGCTCCTTTTCCGACCGTTACTAGATGGCTTAACGAATCACTAGTATTATACCCAAATTTACCGAAAAAGCTAGGGCCAAGGGCCTTCGATTGAGCTCAAATGTATTGTCTAGTGTTGTCTTTGTTGAAAGCAGAGTATGTATAATTTTGTTTTAGGAAAGGAGCGCACAAGATTTTTGTTAAATTTTGTTACATTAGATTGTTCAATTTTTTACATAAGAAGATATGATATTTTTCGTGTATTAAGTTTCTGTCTTTTTTTAGAAGCACTTTTCAACGATTTCAAATAAAAACGACGTAAATAGACGCCGTATTCAAATGTATGACGTCACCAGGATTTTAAGACACAAATAGTTGTAGCCAAAAATGCTACTCTATTCAATGATAGATTTTGCCTTTTTCGAAACAGACGCCATAGGCATACCATAAGTTCCATGGTTAAAAATTTTAAGCATTTACTCGGGTAGCGATTGAACTACGTACCTCTGTCCGTCAGCCTGTCTGTCTGTCAGCTTGCCCGCCAGTCTGCCATCCGTCCGTCCATTTTGTCTGTATGAGTCGCTAGATCTGGAAGACCAGAAGAGCGAGTGACACAAAACTTTAACAAGAATTGAGAGTAATCGCGTGTAAGATGTAGTTTTCCGATTTGGGTTGATATGGCCAATACCTTTGAAGCTATTAAACTTGGCAGAGTTCTGCTTCAGCGTGGGCCAGGGTTCTGGTAGACCAGGTTGAAGCTGCCTGATCCCTGTCTATACCTTTACCAAGTTGACGCCCAAACTCCACATACTGCACCCTGGTTAGCTGTTCTAATTACCACTAGGGCCTAGGGCAAAGAGCTAATGTGCGCAGCGAAGTCTGTCCAAGACTTTATCAGGGTTGTGCGTGGGGTTCGGGATCCACCGCGTAAAACTCCTCTCCCAATTAAAGATGGTATAAGCTGCCTAGAGACATTAAAACGTCATCCGGTAACTGGTTGTTATGGCGAGTCAAGAAGAAGCAGAAAAGGTTTTCGTCTTGCTTATAGTATGTGCATGTTCGTTATAAAAATGATCAAATTCGTATTAGTGCATCAAAAGTTACATTCAAAAATTTTGCAATTACACGCCCCCGCTCGTCTAAGAACAGCTCCGAAATTCCACTACATGTAGTTATGCATAGCCCGATTGAAGCTGGACCTTCTGGAATGACGTAACACACTCTCACTTAGATGAGTCCCTAAACATACTAACATTGCGGGGAACGAACTCGCGGACAAGCTGTCGAGAGATGTTGCTGCGAACCGATTGATAGGACCAGAGTCTTTCTTTGGCATTGGCAGACACACCATCAAGACTAGGATGAACCGCAAACTGGATAAATACTCCAGCCCTTAGACAGGCCAAACAATTCCTTGGCTCGTATAACCTAAGCAAGTTCAAGAAACTATCACAGTTAGCAAAGAATTTCATTAGAATTCTGAAAGGTCTGTTTACTGGACATTGAAGACTTAGAGACCGCCTGAGCAAGCTGGGCATCACCAGCCGCGGTACTTGCAGATTCTGCGAACTTGAGGGGTAATCCTCCCAGCACACCCTTGCTAAGTGTGATGCACTGGCGAGACGAAGGTTGACACAAGATCTCGATGTCCGATATGACCCGTTTGGAAGCATAATTAAGTTTGAAACGGAGATAGGACTGACCGGGGAGCTGTAAGCTTAGTAGGGGGCACAATAGATCTTATAGGTCGTGGTGCTTTAGTCTCCAATAACATTATTATTATTAGATGTGCATACATATATGTGAGCTAGAGTTGGAAAAACACTAAAGTGACGTCACAAGTCTTTGTAGCAAATAGCAGTACCCAGTTTCCACAACGTCAGAATTGTATGATCACCCCCCCCCCCCCCCTCCTCCCAACTCTCTCTCTCCCTCTTATTGGTGACGTCATTTATGACTAGGCGCTTAAGAGTATTTCGATTTCGACTCCCAACAGTAAGCTTACCGTTCGCTTTCGACTAATTGATATCGTATCATTTGGCTGGTTTTAGTGCTTTAACCTTTAAAAATCCAATTAAGAAAATGGATTTACAATATTTTACAATAATATTTTCATGTGCGCCGCATGCATAATAAGTACGTATTTCAATATATGCATTCAGTAGCCATTCCCACGTCTATCGTAACCCCCAATAAGCAGCTTAAACCATTCGTATGTGGCAGCTGAGGGTGTGGGGGGTGTCAATCTTTGGATTTTTGATTAAAAAAGTAATTAGAAAACTAAATGAAAGCTGTATGTTAAATAATGTAAAATAGAATAACGCCTTACATACAGTTACATATGCATGTGTGTGTGCGTGTAATGCCTTTGTTCTGTTTTTGTCAAAGGGTTAACTTAAGACCCAGACCCAGAAGCAATACCAAACCCTGCCGCCCCCACCCCCCCGTTTGCAGTTGAATAATGTGTGAGAGTTCACTTACACATACGACGGTGTTACACACATGACGGTGCTACACACACACACACACACAAGCCATGCATGTACATATGTGTAAGCACACACAACAAGGGTGGCGGTTGCTATAGGGTTGGGCATGGGCATGATATGAGGGCGGGGGTTGGCGGGCTACATGTCAGGTTGTTGGGTTGGTCGAGTGTGGCTTAGAGCATGTGTGTGTGTGAGTGTGTGTGTGTGTGTGTGTGTATGTGTGTGTGTGTGTGTGTGCGTGTGTGTGTGTGTGAGTGTGTTCTCGCTGGCGCAATAAATGTTTTCGAATGTCATTTACTGCAAAAATGGCGACCATTAATATGGAACGAAAGGATTTGTTTTAATTTCGTAGCCCATAGCGAACTGAGTTTTATGTATAGTATGTGCTTGGGGTTCTGTCTTTTTGGGTTCGGCAATGTGCTGCTGCTACTCAGTGGGTACTCCAGAGGTGGCTGAAATTTACAATAGTTTTAAGTGTGTGTGTGTGTGTGTGTGTGAGTTACTCGCAACAAATAATTTTGTATGTAGGAGTAAAATTACACATACTATAAGCAGCTACAACTAAAGCAGAAAAGTAATTTACACACACACACACACACTCACATACACACACACTCACACACACACACACACACACACACACACTAGAGTTGTATGGATACAACTATATACATATATGCACTATATGTGCGTGCGAATTCCCTATTCTGGCTGTGCGAATCAGTGCGTCGTTGGCGGGAGATCCTGACAAGCTTTAGAGTTAGGAGCCTAGCGAGATTGAGTGATTAAAATGGCAAATTCATTGGGTTTTGGTCTATTGTTGCACGCATGTGTGTTACACACACACACACACACACACCTAGTTTGGTATATGAATTTACAGCTAAAGCCCACAAAATGCAAATGCATCAGCTAAGCACTTTTGATTTGCGGCTTGCCCCAAAAGTAGGCGTGGCAACGCATGCACTGTACATATTTAGCGTTTTAGCTAGTCAATTTTTTTGTCCATATAAGCCGCATCCAAGACCAATAGCGGGACCAACGGATGCATTCAAGCCAATCTAGAGAGCATAAATATTTATGCTGCGTTTGGCGCCCATGTAACGGTTTTTACCAAAAACTCATATCTTATATGCCCTTTATATACATATATATAAACATACAAAAGACCAAAATGTAAGACAAGTACAACTTTCGGTTTTCGCTAAGACCTGTCAACCTTGACGTCATTCTTAATAAGCAAAACACTGACATTCTGCGATGTGCAGCTTCCCATGAGTTAGTTTTCTATATCAAAAAAAAAAAAAAAAAAGCTACCGCGATTGGTTAGATAAAAGCCTAAAGCAGATCGGAGATAACAAAATGCTAAAAATAAAAAAAAAATTAAACTTATTATTTTTTTATATATCTTATTTATAAAAAGCCATACAACAAAACCCTGTAATATTAAAAAATGTAAAATTAAACAAGATATAAAAAGGAGGAGAAAAGGAATTTAGTAGACAGATATATCTAGTCCCGAGTCTCCAATCCGTTGGGTATGTTTCTTAACGATGTGCACCGACTCACATCAAGGATGTAGCTAAAGATGCAATATTGGGAGAGTCAAGGAAAGACAATATAAAAAAAGTCAAAGAATAGAGCGAATTACTTAAAGAAAGCAGATGATATCATTAAAGTTAGTACAAAGAACACGAGAAGAATCATGCAAGGCTAAGTTAGCAGGGATCTTAACTGTTATAAGTTATATTTCAAAAATTGCATTTTAAAAATTATTTCTTAAGTTTTACTTTTACTCGAAAATAAAACTTATTTTGAGTTTTCCTTTTTGCTCAGAAAATAATAATTATTTTTGAGTTTTCTTTTTTGCTTAGAAAATAAATATTATTTTGGAGTTTTTTTTTTTTGCTCGGCGAATAATAATTATTTTTGAGTTTTCTTTTTTGCTCAGAAAATAAATATTATTTTGGAGTTTTATTTTTTACTCGGAAAAAATAAAACTTATGAAAAGTAAATTTGAAGCCATTCCGATTTCGTGCCAAAATGGATTTGTTTTTGTTTGTTGATGTGTTCGACAGTGGGATACTCTTTACATGTTTTTCCAAAGAAAAATCGAAATTTCCGTGCAAACTTAGCATTTCTCTTTCACTATGATTTTTTGTAGTTTTAAAATTGATAAATAATTATTATTTACGGTCCCTGTAAGTTAGACCTATAAACTTGCAGATGTAACAGACGGAAATGACGAGAAGCTCTACGAGAAAAAGAAAATATAAGCTGGCCAAAAAGGTCAGAGCAATCTATGAGGCCAAGAATTAGTTTATGTAGAAATAAAACACCGGGACGGATTTTACAATTAATTAGAGAAGGCAATTTTATAAGGCGAAGCCTATCACTAAAAGAAGTCAAGTGAATGTTTGGATCCCAATTTTAGCTGCGAAGCGCGAACAAAAGGAATTGTTTTTGAACTGACTCTATTAAATACTGATAGAGGCGATATTGGGGACTCCAGACACAGTAGCATTATTCAAGATTAGGACAAAAGAGAGCAGTATAAAGAGGTTTGGTCCTATAGAGCTCATTAAACTCTTTGGAACAACGTTAACAATGTTACCAATGTGATTATCAAATTTAAGCCTATGATCAAAATGAACACCAAGATCAAGTTCAAGAATAAAGGAACCTTACGAGTAACTAACAATTTGAGGATTATTTTGATAAAAAGTCATAACCTTACATTTTGCAATGTTAAGACACCACATTTGCATGTTATCTTAATCGTCCAGTAGACCAAAATACATGTCATTATCGGAAGAGATCCATTTTGAGAGACATGAAGAAAAACCCAAACAGGGAAAGTTTAGTTTAAAAGAGATTATGATTAACAGAATCAAATGCCTTACTGAAGCCAGTCCAAATGACATTAATTTGCATTTTGTTAATGGAGCTATTCTTAATAAGGGACCGATATTAAAGAACAGCAGAAGTGTTGCAGCAATCCTTTCAAATACTTTTGGAATACAAGGTAGCTTGGCAATACCACGGTGGACTTACTGCCCTTTTGAAGGATACGTTTCAAATAGGTGGAAGGCAGGAATTTTTTGATGATAAGGTGAAAAGAATGGCAAGCGGAACAGAGAGAAACCGAGCGCAGTGCTTTAAGACGCAACTAGCAATAAGATCAGGACCAGGAAAGAAGGAAGATTTTGAGGAAACAAGAGTTTGTAAAACATCTTTTTCAACAATAATAAGAGGAGCAATGCAGGTGAAGTAAGGTAAATTGTAAGGATAAATAAAGTCCATGCGATATTGGTTAGAAGAGTAAATAGATTGAAAGAATGTAGCAAATAGGTAAGTAATGGCCGAATTATTCGGAGAGCAAGTATTTTTTTAGAAATAATGATGGTGGGAATTTTGAGGACTTACGCTTGGAGTGACAAACAAGAAAAATTGTTTGGATTATTTCGAAAGTTAACTCGACAGCGAAATAAATAATTATTATAACAAAATCTGTTAAGGAGAAAGAACTTACTACTACTACAATTGAATATATGTAAAAATCAACTTTTGAAGCGACCTATGCTAGTTTATAGCTCTAGTTTAATAGATCATAAAAAAAAAAACATTCGAAAACTCGAATTTTTTAAACAGCGATAATTCGAAAACTGTTCTAGATACCGAACGTGATATTTTTTCAATATTCCCTAATAACTTCTACAATTCGCTACCGATTTTGCTGAAATTAGTGTTAAAATGTTCGCAAAGAATCATTTTATCGAATTCATAAATAATCCTTTAATATTATCTTTCAGTTTTATATTTAATTCATTTGGAGTAAAACAAAAGAAGAAAAATTGTAATTTTTCGAAAAAAAAAAGACAAAATTAACAGTTGGTAACCAACTCAGGCTTTTCCGCACGTTTATCAAAACAACCGAAATTAGCTAGCAGAAATTTAAACAACAAAAAAATGTCGAAAATGATTTACTCTTATTATTCCTCTGGCGACCTTGAGCGAAATTGAGTTCATTGCTTGGACAAAAGTAAGCTAACTGATTCCTTAATCAAGTAACAGGTTAGCAGAGAAGTCTTCCCCTCCGAATACAAGATGTTGTAAGGCACCTCTATACAGCTGGAACAGGTGCTTGAACGTAGCAAACAACATGTCCAACTGTATATGCTCTATATTGGCAAACAACATACATTTATAGATTAGGTTGGACGGCTCCAAGTAAGCCCCCGGCTCCGCATGCCCTTACGTCACGCAGTGTGCCAGTTGGCCCATAACGGAAATTTTCGTTGTCATATCAAAGTCCCATATGGCCCGTAAACGACAGCGCCAAGTGTCATCAAAGCCTCGGGCGTTGCGCTGATGACATCAAATATATTATGTATATCTATGTGTATGGACTCACATACACACATGGCTAAGAGCAAGCAAAAGAATAAACGAAATGTGATAATAAAATACAAAACCAATAAAGGAAAGAGCTCCTTACACTTCACTTGGTTACCAAGAGTCGTCGTTGTGCCTGTGCCCAATTCTAAGACTTCGTGCGCTTCCCGCAGTGCCCAACGCCCGTCAGATACAGCCGTTACCAACACAGCGATAAAGAGTGTAACACCCACGCACACACTTAAAAGCGCTACTGTTCGTCAGTTGCGCCGGCAAAGACTTCCGCCATGAGAAAGCCTACGGTTATGCGATGAATTCATGCCAGCCGAACCGTGGCCTGAGCCCTAACCGTAGCCGTAACCATAGCTGTAGCCATGCCCCTGGACGTAGCAGAGCGTGGAGGGGGGCACAAACGATGCGTTACACATGGGGAAAGTTCATCAGTCGAAGTGGGTGGTTGGGGACGCGGGGCAGGCACACTGGATCATCATTTTTTATTTTCCGCTGAGCCAAATGTGAAAAAGTAAAGCACCAAATGCAAAAAAACCAAAGATCCCCAACTCGGCCAGCGGCAAGTGTTGCTGTCAGTTGCCAGTATCCGTGTGCATGTGAGTGTGTAGCCCATTTGTGTATATTACTTTTATTTTCGCTATCAGCCATTTAACAACAACACCTACCCACACACACACACACACACACACACACACACATTCGTTTCGGCGAACCCCCATGATGCCTGTAACTGTAACATGGCAGCCATGCGTTGGCAGCAGTGGCAATCCTGCCACCCCCTCATCACTGCTGCCACATTCGCCTGTCATGTTTACTGATGCCTGCTCTCTGCCAAGGATATAAACATTTTTTATCATAAGCGAATTTTACCAAAAAGGGTACCAGATTCCCTTAACCATAGCCTTGCGATGCCGCGAACCACACACATCCCATCCAATCCGAAGTATGTTTTTTCCAGATCCACATCATCCTCCAATCGTTGCAGTATATTAGCCCTTTGCATATTTGATTAGCTTAAGTCTCAGCCTCAAAAGTGGAAACAGCAATCATACATATAAGCAAATCTTACGGATTTCCCTGTTTGCATATATATTTATACTATATGACTTTGTTACAGCTTGTTAATTAAAATCAAAAACTTAAACAACAGTCAATTGCAAGAAGGTAAACTTTGGGAAATTCAAGCAGCGTTTTAGTGACTTTTTTCTTAAGCAATTATTCCTGCAGCGGGTTGATTCCAAACAGTTACGAATTCCAATAGTTAGATCACCCGAATCCAAAATCTTACATATTGGATCCAAATCTACATATCTTTAGGAAGACACCTCATCGCAGTTATGCGATCTCTGTGCAAGATCACTATCGAGTAATGAGAAAGATGGAAAGGCGCCTTTTAAGACGTCAAGAAAGGTTGCACGTAAAGCGGGAGTGAGCGGAGATCAAAATGTGCATTGGCAAGAATAACTCTAGAAAATTCTTCCAACAAGTCAAGCGTCTAGCTCAAGGAATCAATACAGAGCGCGATATGGTTGAGGATGCACAGGCTGCACTAAGGTTGTGCTTCTCCGGGTCATTGTCGAGCGATGACGAAAATGGTGAGCGGGTTAGAGAATAACATCTATGCAGGTCAAAGCTAGTCGTATGAGGTGACTAACAATGACACTGGGTTCTAGCAGTAACGATACTCAAGGCCTTAAAAGGGCTGTGCGCAGGGTATGGACCCACCACGTAAAACCACAGTTCCAATGAAAGATATATTTACATCAGGCCGTAACCCGATAACGCGTTGTTATGGCCAGTTAAGAAGTAGAATATAGAGTAGCTCGTTCGGCATCCCTGCAAAGTAGGTTAGTTAGGCAACACAAGCAGCTTATACAAGTCAGGAAAGAACCTCTCCGAACCTTTTGACACCGAGCGAGGGCTCAAACGTGGCGACGCCCTCTCCTACGACCTTTTCAACTTTGTAATGCTGAGAGTGTTACGAAATGCCGAAGTTCATCGTTCTATATTCATAATATTGTCCAGCATACTTGTACCGAAATTTTGTTTTTTTTATTAATTTTACCTATGTTTTTGCCCATAGTTTAATAACAATGTAAGCTTATGCTTGACTGGGCAATAACATGCGCGGAATAACCTTTCACGTTGACGTTCGCAGCAGAAGGACAAATAAGATACCATTGCGAGGGACGTTGGCAGAGTAAGCTTACCTGGTACTCTTATACTATGGATTTGGCCAAATATATGATAAAAACTTATACATTGCACAACTTATGAAAATTCGCTACACAATGATTTGAGTTTCACCTATATTTGTTGCTATATAGTTAGTAAAAAAGGGTGAACAAATTTTTCCTCAACTTTTTTCTATAATAACTATATATATATACTATAATAACTTTATTTTTTATAAAATTTCATATGCAATTAGCATTCTTAAATCCGTTTCAGCTCGATATCAAAACCTTTGTACCGATTTTAAGGGAAATGTCTGCATCAGCTATTTTGAAGCACACTAAGAAAAGCACAAAATTTCACCAAAACGCACGTTTTTTGACCAACCCTAATAACTTTGTGAATTCCCTACCGATTTTGCTCGAATCAGTGCCAAAATGCTCGCCAAATTTCGATAAACTATCTGAGGAACATTGACAATTAACCTTTAATTTGAGTAACAATTTATCTCCATCGGAATTAAGATTCCCGACTAATATGCGACGTGCTCTCGAAGTCTCGAATTTTTGAGAAATAGCGATAGTTCGAAACTATGTGTTGCGAAAATCCAAAACGGTTGCCGTATTCAAAATTAGCAACCCAAAATTTAAAGGAAAAGATATGTTTTAGACCAGGATTTTAAAGTGAGTTCAAACTTGTAGTGTAGTGTAATTAACATAGCATCAACACTGCAAATCCGTATACAGAGAACCGAAGCTTTAGACAACAATTGAAGTGCCAAGTAAGTCAAAAATTTCGAAAAAATTACTTAGATAGATGTTTCAAAAACATCTATGTATATCGCGTCCAGCTTCGAAATCGGTTATATGAACAATTTTTGATTTGTGATTTCTGATTTGGAAAGCAGGCCAAGTCAGTCCTTCGACCAAAAAGCAAGATTCGAACCACAACTATTTCGAAAATTCTGAGGTTTATGTAATAGAGCACCACTCCGGGGCTGGATTTTCTTTGTATGACTCTGATTCTTGCAGCTTATCGTAAGCGAAGAAATACTTTTCCAAAACAGTTTTGCTAGTTTTCAGGCAAATCTTACTCTATATTTCCATTCCGCTTCATCAATTTTCAGCGAGTAGTCAGAAAACCGTTACGGAAACCATTCCCGGACCCCTGCCAGACACAAGCGTGGCAAAGCGTGCAAAAATAAAAATAAAAAAATTTGCGCATCTATCGCGACCAAGTGAAGGACCACAAAAAAAAAAAACAACCCACTGCCCCAAGAGCAGCTGCACCCACAACATGCCACTGAGTCCCAGACCCAGACCCGAGCAGGGCATCAAGCAATCTACACAGATGCCTGCAGCGCTTGAAGCGCCGTTTGACCTGCGTCGACGTTGACGTCAACGTCAACGTTTTGCCATTTCAAAGGGTGTTTACCTTTAACGCGTTTGTGTACAGGGGGGTTGGGGGGCTGGGTGGTTTGAGGTGTTCGGTTGCGCCCCCCCTCAGTAAATTTTGAATATATTATATATGCAAAGTATTCGTGAATTGGTTTTTTAGCTTATCCAACTGCCAATTTTCTATATAGTATTTCGCGCATTTTGTGTGTGTGTGTGTGTGTGTGTGTGTGGCATGTATGTATGTCAATCTTTTGGTTTATGTGTGTGTGTGTGTGTGTGTGTGTGTGTGTGTGGGAGCGCCTGTCGAGTTATCTTATGGCAGTTTACGCTGTCGGGCAATGGGCGCTGGGCGAGAGTGCGAGGGCGAGACCCACAGCACTTTTTGGGCACATTTTGCACCCTCCGCCAATAGCGCCCGTTATTTCAAATGGGTTCGTTTTTCAATGCTGACACGGCTGCTCGTCGTTGTTGTTGCTGTTATTGTTACGCTTGCGAAAAAAAAAAATGGATTTCTAAATCCAAAGGACTTGGTGCGGAAGCCAAAGATAACATTTTTGCACAATTCTCTGGTGTCATTTCCATACACATGCCAATTGATGTGTTTTTACTTTCAGCTGGCAACCAGCAGCAGCAACAACAACAACAGCATAATCACCTTGCCAGCTAGCGCCTGGCAGCCACCACATCATCATCATCATCAGAAGCAGCAGCATCATCAGCCTCAGCATCATCAGCAGCTTCAGAACAAAAAGCCAAATCTGGCGAACTGCAAAGTTGCCGCCATTTGGCTTCGTTGGGCATGTGCTTCCCCGATTACAGTTGGTTTTCATGATAAGCGTTTTTCCCTAAGCCAAAATCTGGAAAACGCTGCCGGACTTCGATTAGCGTCAACTGTAGATGATTATAAAGTATTTTGAAGAGAATAGTAAGAAAGAGTTGTACGTGTATTCTGTTTCAAAGCTCGTACACCCCTTCAACAGCCGCATAGAAATCTTTTTTCAAAGCAGCGTCACGCGTTTGAATCTGCGTGTTGTGTATGTGACGCCCAGCTCATTTTTCGCGCTGTCCGAAAACTTTTGAAAGTAAGCAAACACTTTTTAAACTTAAATTATATTCATAGTTGATCCCATTCGAACTGTTGACTTGCTAGTTAAAGGTTTCAGAGAGCCCATGCCTTCCGGCTGAGCTGTGTTTCAGCCAAAGAACTATAAATTGTTGTGGTCAGTCCTTTATCTTAAAGAAACTTGTATTGGTTCCTCCAAAACTGTACCAGTGAAGTTTTGTCAGTACACTCTTTAACACTCTTATTCCATGTAGGCAAGAATGGTGACTCGCAGGACTCACCGAAGCTATCTCCCTCTTCAGTGACGGCTCGTAACTTGTTAAATGGATTGAAGGCTGTGTCGACTCAACACATGTGTTTAGACTTTCAGATTATTGCAGTGTGTTTCAGGTGAAGCTCTACATGAGATGGCTCAACAGTTGGTTATTAGCCTGATATGGTCCAATCAACAATGGCAAAAGGTGACAAACTGAGGTATAGCCCAACAAACTTAGCCGGAAAGGAACAAAAAACGTCTAGTGGAACAGAGCTTATAAGCTGGAAGAGATGCACTGCACCATTAGCGGACACTGGTTAATTGGCGTCCATGCAGCTAGGCTTTTCGTTCCTTTTAATAACTTTTGAACAAGTTTCAGGGACGGAGAAGAGGCGGAATCTGTTGAGCTGTGTCAAGTACTATCTAGGCAGTCAGATTCTGGATAGCATTCCAGAGCCATCCCTAATTATATACTAACCGATTTCAGGTTTCATCACTGCATCTTGTTGGTCCTCCCTTAAATCATGTGTTGCTCAGTGAACGGAGAAGGTGTTTAGTTTAGGTCCACAGGTCAGGCATCTTATCCTAACCTAACTTAAAGCGTTATACAGTTTGTTATTTCTTAGTTCGCAATCTGAAAGCCATTCCAATTCTTTCATATACAAATTGTTAACAAAGTTTATGGATGGGCCTGGCCTACGACAGGATGTAGCGACTGTCGCTACCTTAAACAAGTTGAGGCACATCCACCGCGTGGTGTCAACTGATTAGCTGCTCTAGTCACCAGCCAGAGTGTCTTTGATTGAGAACCACCGTATGAAACCCCCCTACCAATGAAAGATACTATAAGGCGTGAAGTGACGGCTTTTTGTTCTTATTCTAAACAAATGTTTCACATCAATAAATTTCAGATATATTGGAAATTTCTTTTTAAAGCTTCGACGCCTTATTCCCATGATTTGTAGCGTGTTAAAACGTGTTCGGAGGTGTGCTGAAAATCTCTTTCAATCAGATTTCAAGCCAATAGCAATTTTGAGTCTATTTTCAGCTAAAATTCAATATATGTGAAAACGTCTAACAAGAAAGCATCTGACCGTTAACTTTTTAAGAGAATTCAAGTGAAACTATAGACATTTCCGGTAAACGCTTAAATCAAATGTTATCTCAAAATAAGTAAGAAAATTAGAAATAAAACCTTACAAAATTCGGATTGGCAGAACAGTTGTCCTAAATATGTTTGATTCGAAATGTAGTGACCGACTTCACCACTGACTGATGAAACTAGAATAAGATTAGACTAGCAGTAATAGAGAGTTCAAAATGGCACAATTCTCGAGAAATTTAGTAACCATTAACCACTTATTGCAATTAATGTCAATAAAAACAATCGAGAGGGAAACTATGGTGAAAAATAGGGGACGTCGCTCCCTGCTCGTTTTTAACAGGCTGTTTCGAGCCTTTTTAACGATTTCTGTAGGACTGACAGACTTCACAACTAACTTTTGTGGTGAAACTAGAATTCGATTAAAATAGCATCAATAGAGAGTTCAGCTGATGTTGAAAAATTGTGCAATTGTTGAAAAATGTAGCATCCAAAAACCACTTATTGCAATTTATATCAATAAGTACAATCGAGCGGGAAACTATGGTGAAATATAGGGGACGTCGCCACCTTTTCGCTTCTTACAAGCTATTTACAGCCTTTTTATCGATTTCTAGAAGGCTAAATAGCTGAGTCGACCAAATCTTCGTGTCTCAAGATGTTCAGCTCCAACCAAGAGAAGAACGAGTATGTCAAACTCCTGCGGAGCTTGTAGCGCACGTGTTGCACCAATGCAATTCGCAAACTCAGTATATAAAATGTGCTCATTCTTCTCTTAATCGTTGAGCATTTCGAGTGTTTTCAAGCATCTGGACCGTCACGGCATTTGAATTTAATTAAGAATTGAAGTAAAACTCAACAAATAACATACATCCTAGAAGTTCCTATCAAAGTCAGCTGTAGTACTAAATTTGAGTAGAAGACTTTTGATTACTTGTTGAGTATCTGCGTACAATCCGTTTACTACCTGTTTTGTGACATTAAGTCATATGTGACGTCATATAGAGTCGCGACAAAATTGTTAGTGATAAACTACTTAAAACGTTGTCTAAATCGTTAGTTATAAAATCCGTGACATTATATAAGAGTAGCACGAGCTGCTTGGTCATTTTGTAGTCACATTGAGATTTATTGGCTACCAACAATTTTTGCGCTAACAAGTTCATAAACATGGCCAGAAGATGTGCATACAAAAGAGTGCATAAATGCTAACGAACTAACTAACCCAAGACTGTGTGTGTGTGTGAGTGTGTGTGTGTGTGTATACACAATATATGCATTGGTGTGCATGTGTGTCGGTGCACATAAACATCGTCCTCAATCACATGTCAACCAACACGCTTTTGCGGTGTTTCATTTCTGCGCTGTTGGTGCTTTTTAGGGGGGAAACGTCATAAGGTAAGGGGTCCACTTAGACTCACACATGTGACAGTTGAAAGCCTTATGTACAGCACGTATGTGTGGATATGTATGTGTGTGTGTATATAACTGTCAGTCAGTTAACTTGCTTGTATGCTGAATAGCATTGCTCTTTTGTCCTAGTTGGGTCCTTGCTAACCGCAGCAGCGGCAGCGACAGTCATACGGCCGCAACGTCTAACGACGACGCGACGATTCCTGTCGCTGCCACTCAGCTCTGTTGCGAATCCGCGAGACCAAAAGCCCAAAGCCCAAAGCCCAGACAAACGCCACCTGGACGGTGACGTCAGTAGCGACAACTAACTGCCTTTTCTTGTTGTATGCCGCAGTCCGCCGCCTGGGCCAACGGCTCTGGCTCCACTCACATACATATATGTATGTGATACATATACATATATGCTCATGGAAGCCCATTTCAAATAGACAGAGAAGCAGCCATTGCCAGTTTCGAATGTGCGAGGCGAGCAGGCGGCCAGCCAGCCGACCGACCAACCGACCGAACGAATGAGCATACGAAAACACAAGCTCACACACACACACACGCACACACACACATACACACACACGCACACACACACAAGCTGTTCGCTCTTATGCACATGCGAAACGAAACAGTTCCTGCACACACACACACACACACACACACACACACACACACAGACCCATATGGGTGCCAGCCAGACAGCGCCCAGCAACAACAATGGCCCGAGAGGCGCAGCAAGCAGAGCGCGGGATACCGCTAGTTGGGCAGGGGGCACACGGGGGGGGGCTACCGAATTGAGTGGGCGAGGAATTAAAATTTCAACATGACTTCCAACGTTGCTCTCTAGCGTCTGCCGTCGGAACACTGCTTACCTCAGCCTCAACCCCAGAAACTTACGCTCTCAAATGGCGATGGCTGCTGGCCGTGCATACGCAGATACAAGCCGTCATGTGAGCTTATATGTGAAGCGGGTGGCTGGCATTTGCTGTCACACACACACACACACACACACACACACATGCACACATGTGCACACAAGTGCAGATTATGTGTGTGCGTGTCTGAATGGGTCTACTTTCACAGTAAGTATCCAGTGAAGCGTTAGTTACCATAGCAGTTGCGGGTGGTTAGCGGGGCGGTGAGCAGGACGCTGGCTTGTCGGCAGCCATGATGTCTTTTGTGGCCATCGTCGGGGGTGTTTTGTCACACATGTGTATCGTTGTGTGTGTGTGCATGCATGTGCTATATGTGGGAAAGGGAGCGGCCGAAATGGCAAGCCACCACCTTGCCCACACCCACATGCTGTGCAGATCCCAGGGGACCAGCTCGATGGGCATGTCAATGTATAGGTGAATATAAGCATGAGTTGGAGCACGGCAAATGGCGCTGTATTTGCACAAGTTACCTGGCGCATATGTGTGTGTGTGTGTGTAAGTACACCTCGATATGCCAAAAATTTAACTTGAAATTGATTGCATTTTCTGCTTTGTAACTGCTCACAGTTCATTTTAACTTTGCGCCCAACTCCCAACACACACACGCACACACACACACACACACACACACACACACACACACATGCATGCATACATGTTACAATATCCGTTTTATAAAAGGTTTGGCCCTTAACATTTTCCAAATTCCTTTTAAAGTCTTTAGAATTTCACCAAACTATTCGCACCCTTTGTGTTAGATAAAACACATTCCGTATTCCAAACTTGAAAACATTTGTCTAAGCTTCAAGAATTTGTAGTAGCTTCAAAGGATTGTAAGTTGGCTGGTTTTATCTATAACACAGGTCGAAATGGTTTAGTTGTCGGAAAGCTGATAGTTATGTCCAAAGTAATTTGCT
Organism: Chymomyza caudatula; assembly: GCA_035041775.1. Taxonomy (NCBI): domain Eukaryota; kingdom Metazoa; phylum Arthropoda; class Insecta; order Diptera; family Drosophilidae; genus Chymomyza; species Chymomyza caudatula. The sequence goes on from JAWNKW010000145.1 coordinate 2,863,484, forward strand.
GCGTAGAATCTTAATCAGGAGTCAGAATTGGCCAATCACGTCAGGATTTTGAGATAATAATAATAATAAAATGCCGTTTTTCGGGTTCATAACCCACATCCTGACGTGATAGGCCAATTCTGACTCCGGATTCGGATTCTACGCAGCAAATTATTTCGGAAATTGCCCTCAGCTTTCCAACAGCTGACATGACCCCGGTATTTCTAGACCTGTCTAATATACATATGTTCGCTCGATGTGCGAATATCTAAATCTCGAAAACCAAAACATGGACTATAGTTTAGACTAGATTCGATTTTTCAGGCAGCTTTGCTCATTGTGCCATGCCCGACAGAGGAAGTTAGGATAGACAACGACTGTTGAAATAAGAGTATGAGTGTGAAAATAGAGTAGGCTTGCTAAACAGGCTCCCTATTGTCTCCCGTAGGAAGTCGTGAAGACTATGTGGACTATAGTTTAGTTTAGCCTATGGTTATTACGTAAAACTACGAAGCAAATGTAACAATCAGTTTGTTTTCAAATATTGCCGTGAAGGCCCAAACGTTTGGCAACATTGGCTGAAGTACTCGAAATGCCCAGCGACCAAGAGTAGAACGATTACATTTTACATACTGAGTTTGCGAATCGCGTTGGTGCTCTACGAGCGCCTAACGACCAAGCTCAGTATCTTGAGCTGCGAAGATTTGTCTATATCGACTGGACTATTTGGCCTAATAGACATCAGCGGAAGAACCGAACTTCGAGTACAGAGACGCAACGGTTGGATTTTCAGATAAATGCTAACGACTATACTTTTTTGTTGTCAAGGATTTGGTTTACCTTGGCAGCACAAGGTTCTTCACAATGAAGAACGATATCAGCATGGAGATGCTTTGGTCTGAGTAGGCAAATGAGTAGTAGAGATCACTCGCACCAAACGAAACTAACAATCTTTAAGACGCTCAGCACTGCAATTTTCTTTAATGGCGCTGAACTATGAATGATAATATATATTGATATGAATGCAGTCTGACGCAGATGTCAGGAGGTGTTTGAGCGGAAGGTTCTGCATAAGAACTTTGGCCCTCTACGCACGGGCAATGACAAACGCAATCGATGGAACGACGAACTCTATGAGCTCTACGGCGACATTGACATAGTCAAGCGAATCGTGATCCAGCGGCTCCGCTGGATAGATCATGTTGTGCGTATGGATGAAGAAGCTACTGCGAGAATGTTCTTAGATGCGGCCCGAGGGGACAGGCCATTCTTTCGTTGGAGGTGCCAGGTAGAGAGCATACTAGCTACCTTTGATATCACCGATTGGAGAAGGCGCGCGCAAATCAGAGGCCGTAGTTAAGAAGTAGTAGAAGAAATCGACAGAAAGGGTGGAATGGGCCTGTTAGTAGCACAGGGGTTAGCGAGCAGAGTGAGTATGAGGCGAATTTTCAAGCCAGAGCAACGAAGTCCAGTTGTTGTAATTATATTGGCTGCAACTCAAAGTTTTGAGCTGGAAATCGTATCGTAAACGCATCAGTCGTTCTAGTAGAACAACGAAATATTTGAGTTTGTCCGAAAAGTGCGTTGCGGAACTCTGGAACGAACCAGTATAATAAGATCTCTGAACTTAACTGCGGACTTTTCGTTCTAAGTGTTCTAGACCAAAACTAGCTCTTTTAAGCTAGCTTTCCCTAAAGACCATGCAACACTTTAAGTTGTAATCCCACACCAACCATTATGTATTCCCTTATTTTATCACAATTTCAGTCATGTCCTTTGTTGCACCCTGTTGTTGCAAGCATCTCCCGTGGCGCTGTTTTGCATCTGCAAAACTAACCGCAAAATTTGTGACTCGCTGAACTCTGTTTTCTGGCCTGTTCACGCTCCAGCTACAAAATCCAAAATGCAGTAGCATCAAGTCCAATTAATTATACGTGCGCAAATACCTTAATCCGCATATTTGCAATCAAATTTCGAGAGAGCTCACACGGTAGCGTGACAACTAGGGATGATATGCCCGGGGTTGGGTATGGGAAAGGTCATTAATATGCAAACACCGCATACATGCACACAAACACAGATACTATTGCCAGAGTTGAGAGTCTCATCAGTCAGCTAAGCAAAGGGTTTGCACTTTCACCGCTGCACAGTTGTTGTTGTTGTCGTTGTCGTTGCTGTTGCATCATCACACATTGCCAGGTATTCTCAGGGTTTTCTCATTCACATTTTTTTTTAACCCTTTTTCATGGTTCAACACTAGAGATCAGTTTTGATGAGCAGAATGTGTTCGTCTTTCGTTGTTAGTTGTTCACTTTTGAGAATTTCTACAATTTAAGTGGTTATAAACAATACTTGATTAATGGGTGATCTGTTTCTAAGGGCAGAGTGTTTGTGTCTCTTGTTATTAGACAGTTATTGTACTTATGCTCAAGAGTTGCTCAGAGTTGGGTTTTCATATCCTTCTTTTATGTTCAATACGTGATCAATACGTGATCTTCGTTTATGGGCAGAGTGATTCCATCTTTCGCAGCAAACATTGCAGGTAGAATCTTAGCTTTAAACAGCACATATTGATCTCATATCATGATAGTTATATAATCAATAAGTGATCTCTTATAACGAGCGGAATGATTTCAGATGTTGCTTCATGTTGCAAGTAAAATATCAGCTTTGAAGGTGCCCCATTGATCTTATACTAGAATGATTGTATTATAATTATAGCTTTAAAGATCACCATCATCAATTGATCTCTTATTATAGTAAATAGGTGATCAATAAGTGATCTATGCTCCAAAATATTACATTTAGACTTTTGGCTTTCAAGATAACCATCATCAACTGATCTCTTATAAGAATAAATGTGTGATCAACAAGTTATCTGTGATACTTCTGAGCTGAGAATTTTTATTTAAAGTCCACCTATTGTTCACTTATTAACTCTAAACAATTAATGAGTAATATTTAGCTACTTGAAATAACTGCTAGGACTTCAATTTTAATAAATAACTAACGATTTTGTATTTTGCTCATAACTGATCTCTAAGTGATCTGTTGATATTCTCAAGCATTTATATTAATTTTTTAAAATTCACACCTTTTCACATTTATATTAAAACCAGGATCTCAAAAACAAACACTCAACGATTTAATAAACGGTCCCAACACAGCTCATTTTGAAGAGGAGAAAAGAAAACACGAAATAACAACTTTTGTGTGTTCAATGTTGTTTTTTTTCTAACGCATACAGTACATTTTGTGCTTCAAACCAATTTTTAATTGACTGAAACGCAAATTCTGCTATCCGAAAGCATTTTATATTTCGAATGGTATAGTTTTCACCTAAAAAAGTTGCGTTCTTGAGAAGCAATCGGTACCATACTAAATTTTCGCTTAGCGTATTTATATATAGATTTACGTAGTTAACTTTCGTAACATTTATAAAATAAAACATTGTCAGTAATGTGCCAGAAATCGCTTTCAACCAATTTTCCATCAGTTTTCCAGAAACGTCTTTCTTTTCAATATCAATCATTGGAATGGATTAATATGTAGGGATCGGAGATCGTTTTTTATAAACATTTGCATGATCAATATTTGCTCACAAGATCTCAGCTTGAGTATTCTGTATCGGAATACTTAGCTCGCTTACGTTCTAAGTCCTGTTCTGACGTTTTTGGGGAAACATTCTGCAGTTCAAGCGCGACCTGAGACGATTCACGGCATTATCGGCCACCTACTAAACACAAGGTAGACTTAAACAGGTACTCTCACGTGACTCTCCCAAGTAGACTAATTTTGTTGACAGTCTAAAAGAGCGATAGAGAGTAAAGCACAGCAGGCAAGGAAACTGAAAATAGTCTACAAAGGTGAGCGTCTATAGTGGGCGTACCTGGTTAAGTATACCTTGCTTGAACATATCTAAAGCTAGATGTGATGAGTGGAAAACTACAACTTACATAATATGATAGGGGTTTTTAGTGAAAAAGCTGTCATAATTCTAGAACTGAATGGTTTTATTATTAGCTTTTCTTTGTTAAAATCAGCACCCTGCCTGCTTCTTACACCGATTTGAAGGATTTTTTGTATTAAAATTATAGGAAACTAGTTTGCGGCGTTTTCAAAAACGTCTTTGGTGGTTTCAGAGTGTTAGATATCTGTCAATAAAATTCAGCCTTCAAAAAATTCCCTTTAAATAAATCATACTAAGCCAGTCCCGTTTAATCGTGTCTATCGATATCATCAGCAAAGTCGATCAGCATAGTTCGAAGTTCATGCTATGGTTCTGGTGGAAACCCAAAAGGCTCTTGTGCGCTCTGAGCTTCTGAAACTTTGAGATCGCAAAACGGCCGTTAGGCAACCTGTACGCCAAGCTCTAGGCTTCTGTTGCACGAATCGAGAACGTGTGATTTATGTTTCGCACCATTTAATGGCACGGTAATATCGCCCGTAATCTCGCCTGCAACGCTATTATTTCATACAGTGTTTTAAATGGGAATTAGAAGTATTGTATAACGCGATTATCAGTAATATTTTGACAGCTGCGCGTGGTATTTTTTCACATTCGCTTCTTCTAACAGGCGCCTTAGTGATCACCTAATGGTCGATAACTTGCTTAGATATTTTCAAGCGCATTTCACATCGCAATTATCTTTAAATTTCTTGCTGGTTTACGACTTGTATGCCAACAAGAAGTTCAGTTATTGATGATCGTCACATGATCATCACTCTGCTGCTTACTTGACTCACTGGCATAACATTTCAGTTGTAGTTCCTTTGGTTAGATGTAGCTTCGTGTCAAAAAATGAACAGAAGTCTTGTTGATCGCTAACTTGCTTAGATCTTTTCAAGCACATATCTATTGCCATTATCTTTAAATTTCTTGCTGGTTTACGACTTGTATGCCAACAAGAAGTTCAGCTATTGCTGATTTCATCATGATCGTTACATGATCGTCACATGATCATCATTTTGCTGCTTACTTGACTCAATGGCATAACATTTCAGTTGTAGTGCCTTTGATTAGATTTAGCTTTGTGTCAAAAAATGAACAGAAGTCTTGTTGATCTTTCTATGTGATCGCTTCAGTTCATTCACTCGAAGATTATTAGCTTCCGCGTTTTTACGATCTATTCAACTTTTAGCATGCTTTTTTTAACCCCAAATCTTTGGTTGACAATTTAAATTGCTTTACGGTTCATCTGCAAAATGTCAATTCGAAAGCAAAGTTGTTTCGTTCCAAAACTGAAATGCGCGCAGTCAATTTCGTTACGCAATCAATAATTCTAATCAAGTGCGATTGGCAATAGTCTGTCGACTGTATTTGAATGAAGGATGCGCCGCTGACTTTGCATAGAATTCAATGGGTATGTGTCGATGTAGGTACCATAAATATGTCACCGCTAACCCTCGCAGCATAACCGTAAAAATATACCGCACAATACAGCAGCAGCAGCAGCAGCGACTGCGACAGCGACAGCTTCCACCGGAGCAGCAGGAGCACGTAGAACGCTGCCAAACCGTGTCCATGGGGGTGCCACCTTGAATTGCCTCTATGTGGCACGAAGGGGGTAACAACAACATCAGCCAACGTTTCGGTATGTAAATCAACTTGCATTGTTCAATTTAAACAGCAGCAACAAGAACAATACAAAGAAAAAATATCCCATTTGAATGCTTGCAAAATAATAAATTATCGAACAAAAAACAATATAGTAAAGTTGAAGCAGCATATAAGGGTTTATGAAAAAAAAAAAGAAGAAGAAGAGATTTTGCAACAAGCAAAAAATATTGGGTTACCCTAACCCCGACCCTCAACGTGTCAGCGTCACGACTGCCGCGACTGCCTGACATTTGCATGTCTCTGTCTCTCGATGTATCTCTATATGGCTGGCTTTGTATCTAAAGGGTTAAGGGGGGTAAATGCTTAATGGAAATTTGACACACAAATCTCATAAAACAAAAAAACACAAAACGGCAAAAATGCAAAATTGTATTCGCATTGTAACTGTCTCAGTGCTATGTATGGATGTATGGGTTGTGCCCGGGTCTCGCAGCCCGCCCGTTTTTGCTCCGTACGCTTTCAATAGATAGGAAAAAAAAAAAAACAAAAAAAAAACCAGCGAAATCCATAAATCGCAATGTTGCCAAAATGGGATAACAACGTCGGATAAACATGACACCCAACTGTCAATAGATATTTCGCGGTTGTTTCCATTATGTTGCACTTTGCCTCACATGCGCATTAAAAGGAGCGCACACACACACACACACACACACACACACACATGTGAGTGTGTGTAATATGCATATCTACAAATGGATGAGCATGCAGCTATTTGATTTATGTCAAAAATCTAACGAGCTCTCTCTCTCCGGCTGCCCTCACTTTTCCGCTCTTCTTCTTATAACATTTTTATTTTTATTTAGCCGTATTCCGGCGAAAGTGCTATACGGATTTTCACACTCACACACACACACACGCTCAGCCTTTGTGTTGCGGCAAAGGATGTGCCAAAAAGATTCTTATCATTAATCAAGGCTTTGTCAATAAATGTCAGCATTGTGAAATTTCAATTTCACACCGAACAACTCGCAAGCCAAATTGCCTTAAAGCATATTGTCATCGTTTCGTCATTGTTATCACTATCGTTATCGTTATCAGTTCAGGCCAATGCCAAGCGTACAAGAGCAACATGCCAATTGTATGGCTTGATTGATTTACCAATCAGGCAAAACAACAGCAGACATTTGTTGTTATCGATAAATTTTAGCCATTTGTTGTGCCAAAAGCTAAGTGTTGTCAAAAGTCTTTTGTTCACAAAGTTCTGTCTAGTCGTAGCGAATTCAACGCTAAATCACTGATCAGTAATCGATAACATTTCAAATGGCAGAGATGCTTATGAACTGGTTATTAAAAAAAAATAGCAGCATACTTACAGCCAAACATTGTTCAGAGGCGCTCAATACTTCTACTATACTCTAGGATAGTAAGCTTTAGAAGAGTTAATAATAATAATACTGTTGTTAGGGAGTAAAGCACCGCGACCTTTTAGATCTATTGTGCCCCCAACTGAGCTTATAGCTCCCCTGCCAATCCTATCTCTGCTTTAAATTATATTGGATGGTCCCAAGCGGGCCGTGTCGGTCAGCGAGATCCTGTATCCGCCGAGCAGCGACAACCTTCTTCTCGCCAGGGCATCAGGGCAGTTGATGATGCCCAGCTTGTTCAGGTGTCCCTTCAGTCTACAGTGTTCGGTAAGCAGACCTATCACAATTCTAATAGAGTTCTTTCCTAACTGCGATAGTTTCTTGAACCTTCTTAGGTCGTAAGAGCCGAGGAACTGTTTGGCCTGTCTGAGGCCTGGAGTGTTTGTCCAGTTCGCAGTCCTCTCAGAAGTTGCTTGACGGTGTGTCTTCCAATGCCACAAAAGGGCTCTGGTCCTATTAATGGGCTCGCAGCACCGTCTCTTGCCAGCTTATCCGCAATTTCGTTCCCTGGGATGTTGATATGAACGGGGACCTCATCTAAGAGATAAGGTGGTGAAGGTCATTATAGGATGTGCATAAAACACGAAAAGGGTCATGAGGGGCAAAGTTACTGCTGCATCTTCTTAGGGATAGGGGACACAGTTTATTTTATTGCGGCGAGAAACAACAAACATAAACTGAGTGACTAACTACGTGGAGTCAACCTCTCCACAAATTACCTTGTGAAGAAAAATAGCCCCAAGTGTTTTTCTACGACTTGACAAGGTAGCCAAATGAACTAAAAGCAACTTACTATAGTAAGCAGTTAATGGAATGCTAGAATCCCAGTTGAGTCCACGTAGCGCAAAAAGAGGAAATTACTTTTGGACGGTTTCAATGCGTGCTTGCTGTGCTATATACAGAGGGTTCCACAGAACAGAGCAGTATTCCAGCATGGGACGAACAAGAGCCGTCAGAAGGAGTTTGGTTATATAAGGGTCATTAAATTCCTTAGCCCAGCGTTTAATAAAGCCAAGAGTGCATTGAAGTGATATGGAGATTAAAACATAGTTTTGGGGTCAAAAAGTACACCTAAGTCAGAAACTGTAGGGATTTGTTCGAGGGAAACATCATCAATAAAATAGGCAGTCTCCTGGTTGCCGCCCCGACAAAAAGACATTAATTTCCTGGAGAACGCAGTGCAAGGTAACAAACAGCGCCAATTACTGGCGGCTAGCTATCCCACGATCTTGTGTCCAAATTCACCTGATCTAGTATAAGCCCCCGTGTGGTGAGCGGGTTAGAGAATACCACCTCAGCAGGTGAAAGCTTGTAGTATGAGGTGACTAACAATGACACTGGGTTCTTTCGAGACCAGTAGGCCTTAAAAGGGTTGTGCGTAGGGTTTGCGACCCACCACATAAAACCACAATTCCAATGAAAGAATGTATTTACATCAAGACGTAATCCTATAAAGGGTTGTTATGGCCAGTTAAGAAGAAGAAGAAGAAGTATAAAAGCTGGCCAAGAGTATCAAAAGGACCTTATCAAACAGACGTCAGCGTGTGCGACTAGTGCGTTCAGCGCTCTTCAATGACAATTCACACGGAGTGGCGTTGCTTTTAACCAATCCGGTGCTAGGACCCTGAAACCCGCAGTAGATTTGGGTACTCCTCGGGTCAAGTCAAGGTTGTAGTGACATTGGCCAACTCTTCTTCTTCATTCGGTTCTTATAGAAATTGGAAAATCGAAATAGTAAAAAAAATATGCACTTTAATTTATATAGAATACCATATGACATCGAGTTTACAAGCCCCTTCCAATACACCTCATAGGATCGTTAATTGACGAAATGTTTCAATTCGTGTGTTATAGCTTACATAATCAAACATTGTAAGATTAAGGTATAAGGCTATACAAACTCCAGTGTGGGTCCAGTATTTATTGCGCCATATACTAAAACTGCCGTAAGGAGTGCCGCGAAATTGGGCGCGAATTGTTTCTTGGACGGAGACTACACAGCCGTTTCGCCTGATTCACACACTTAAATGAAAGGCTGGCAACAATACGCATCAAGGCAAAATGCTGCAACATCAGCCTTATATGCGATAGAGGACAAGGACGATGCGACCAAAGATGCGCTCTACGTTTTAGACGATTTTAATGGCAATGTAGGTAGAAAACGCAGCTTTGGTCCTACTGTCGGACAACTCAACCGTAACGAGACCACCTTGAACAATAGTCGTAGGCTAAATGACAGATTTTAGCATCCCGATAACTACAAGGCTATATAGTTATCCCCTGATCAACCTGCTCGCAACCAGATTTATCGCGTTGTGATCAATGAAAGGCAGGCATCTAGTGTGTTCGATGTTCGTTCAATCAGAGGATTTAACATCAACTCTGACCATTACCTAGAACGTGCGAACAGACTACCTACTCCGCTCAACTTTCTGAGCAGTTCACTCCACCAGCCTCCAAACCTGATAGCGCCAAGAGCCCAATGCTTGCGTACTACCGCGGTGAACGTCCTTGGTTTGCAGGAGCCAACGATCAGGAGTTCGCCGCCTATAGAGAGACCCTGCTGTCGGCTGCTACGCGAATGCTACGAGATCGAGATGTAGTGGTGCGAAAATAATGAAGTTCTTTCATTCTGTGTACGTACATCTTTATAACTTTAGCATCATTTTCATCTACTCATGAGGAGGGAATGGTTCCCCTAAATCCTTATACTATCTTCGGATGTTCGCATGAACCATGAACCGGTTTTGGCGGCTGACCACAGGCCGTTTTTGGTAGTGACTCTTGTGCTAAGTGGAAATAGGACATAAACTTTCTGTGTACGATTTGTTATCGATAACTCTAATAACATACTCTTAGCGACTAAGTACTAAGCAGCTTCATTGGCGATTGAAAGTTTAACGACCATATGGCCACACCCTTTTGCCATCAACGGATTATTGAACACACATTTGAAACGCCACACAGTTCTGAACCCCAAATATCCATATATATAAGTTCCCCCCACAACCCCTTCATGCTCCCACACCAATTGCAAGTTGGCAAACGGTTGGCTTTGCAATTAGGAGGAGCTACAACGTCTAAGCATAGCATCTATGTTTGTATACATATGTGTGTGTGTGTGTGTGTGTGTGTGTGTGTGTGTGTGTGTGTAGAGTGTATATAACCATAAACTTCGGTCGCTAGCAACGCAGCTAACAGTTAAATTACTATACACATGCACGCCCCCATCTCTAGTTTAGTGTTGTGTTGGTGTGTGTGTGTGTGTGTGTGTGTGTGTGTGTGTGTGTGTGTGTGTGTGTACGCCAATTAAAAGCAGCATTAGCGGCGCTGATAGCACACACTTGAGCACCGCCAAAAATCCTCGATGTGCCTGCTGTTTGTGCCACTATTCATGCCACATGGCATGTGGCATGCGGCATATGCGAAAATTTCTAACTATAAATTTTGTCCAAAACAAAACTACTACAAAGTTTTTTGGAATGTAGAGCTCTGCCAGGAGCTTCGGGCAAGTGCTGTAATACATGTACATAAATGTTACGTATGTATGTGTGTGTGTGTACGCACACACACAAATCACTAATGAATGCGCCTTGGGCCAGGGGCGCGGCAAATTGTATACCATGTAGTCTAGTGTAGTTTGTAGTTTGTTTTTGGGCTGAATTGTTGCACCAACCGGCAGCATATATTTGATATTATGCAACAAAAGCAGCACGAAACTATGTCTTAAAATGTATCCAATAGGCTTAGATTAACGCACAAATACATGGATACTTTATGGAGCACAAGCGTAACAGCCAGTCAAAATTATTTATATCATATTGTCTACGCATGACAAAATAACTCTTCTAATTTTAATTCATTGCAAGCATTGCAATAGACGAATTAGATTTCCTGAGCACCGTTAGTTGACACATGAACCAACCGAAACGCTATGCATTTTACGGCTATTCCATAGTCCTCCAGGGTTTTGTTCGAGACCATGAGTTCTGAGCATACATGTACCAGCTATTTTGCAGAATATGGCTAGATCAGAGCATGTTTGATGATTGGAACCTTGGTGTCCCAGCGCCCTGTCCGCGAGTAGGGTGGCCATCATTTATAGCACTAAGCGAGCTGTTACCGGAGTCTTTGCGGTTACTAACAGAGAATCTGCCAGGGTGGGACTGGTGGTATTATATTCATCATATCATTTAGTGTTCCCTCCATAACCTCAGTACACGCTGTGCATCTACTACCAGATTTCCCTCTGCATCTCTACAGAAAGACGCTCTGGTACTAAATCCTTCGGCCAGACACTTTACTTTTTAGAAGAACTTCCTTACGTCGTTCATGCTCATACAAATCTCGATCTCCTCTCGCTCACCCTTTTCCTGCTCGCGTTTTTTACACCTGAAAAGACGCCTCTCCATCTTCCTCATTTCCCGATAGTGATCTCGTACAGATCGCGTAGCAGCCGACTGTAGGGATCTTCTATAGGCGGCGTTCTTTACTCCATTGGCTTCGCGACACTCCTCAGCGTATTATTGCTTCCTCGGCAGTGGGCGTTGGAACCCAACGACGTCTCTCGTTACCAATAGTAGTAGGCAAATGAGTAGTAGAGACCACTATCGCAAGAGGAAACTAACAGTCCATAAGACGCTCATCCTTCCCGTTTTGCTTTATGGCGCTGAAGCAAGGGTGATGTCGCAATCTGATGAAAATGCCCTAGGAGTGCATGCCACCGTTATAAGGACCAGGTAGAGAGTACACTAGCTACCTTTGGTATCACCAATCAACTGCGCGCAAAGCAGAGATGCCTGGCGGGGAGATTTACATCAGGCCGTTACCCGGTAACGGGTTGTTATAGCCAGTTAAGAAGAAGATTTAACAGGCAGAAGGAGGCGTGGCATACCTATGTTCCATGGGCAAAAATTATCAGGATCAATAGTCGAATCGAAATAGCCATGTCCGTCTGTCCGTCCGTCCGCCTGTCTCTCCGTTCGTCCGTCTGTCCGTGTTGGTCTAAGTTTCTCAGAGACTATAAGAGTTATAGCCAAAAAAATTTTACCAACAGATGCGTATTTACCCAAGGCTGAGGAAGTTTGTCGAATCATGAGTTTAGCTTACCCCCGTCCCACATGACAGATTTTCGCAGTATACACCCACACCTTAAAAGGTATTCCATCGAAACGTGGCATAGTTATGCACATTTGCACCTTTGTAGTGCGAAAATCATTAAGATCAAATAGAAACTTTAGAAGATATAGGTAATTATATGCCAATTTTAGTTGCCTCTTCCTATAAACTGCAACAGAATTTCACTTTTTATAGAAATGTTAAGACTAAGATTTTTGTTAGCTAAATGTGGCACGTAGACTCATATTAGGCTTATAAACCATGATGACCTTTTCCGAATCATCTGCCTTACCCACGTAGTACAGTTACCTGTACCAGTCAACTCATTGATACAAAAATTTGCAAAAAAATTTGATTTTATTGATATTTGATATTATTTTACACCTTGTACAGGGTATCCCACTGTAGGGCAAATTCTTTTTTCTTAACAAGCTTAGAGAGCTTTAAGACCCTGAACCACTACTGCATGCCGTGACAGTAGAACATCAATGAGCTTCAAATTGCTACTCGCTAGATGGCGCCACTCTATGCTAAGTCAAACCATAAGAAGACACGCAATGCGCTGAACGTGTTGAAAAATGAAAGAGTTCTGTAGTGGGCTGATTTTGAGCAAACTTGGTCACGCTTTTAAGAAGCATAAAAAAGTGTGTCTTAATAGCGATTCTTTTAAAAACCAACAATTTCAAGTTTCAAGTTTTCTTGGGTCTACACGCTAAACAGACTCTTATAGCCATATACCATATATAGTTTAAAGCTTTAAGCTCAATGCCTTTAAATCGATCTTCCTTATTGAATGCACACTCATGCATATTTACGAAGTAACTTTTTCACATTTGTCTGCGTCGCTTGATTGATATGGACCATGTCCAACCCACTAAAAGTCGACAGTCTTCATGGCTTCAGCAGCGCTACGAATAAATTTACTCCGCAGCCCCAACGAACCGTCTATCTGTGTGTGTGTGTGTGTGTAAGTTACATTTACAGAAACAAAACGCATACGACACACGCAGCGCCAGCTGCTTGGGCAGCCCTACAAAATCCACCCGAGGATAGCCTACAGAGCCCCAACTCCAAATCTCGGTGAAGAGCTTCAGCCGTACGCACCAATGCAAAGGACGAAATTGAAAAGATAAACTTTTTCAGCCCAAAAAGCGAACTGAAAACAACAGCCCAACCCTGTATCACCCACACCTGCCAGAAATTGCCATATCTACATATACCTATATGACATACACGCGCGCGCAAGTATATGTAGATAGATACACACGGACACACACACACACACACACAGAGAGAGATATTGCCATATAGCTAGTATATACATATGCATTGAAGTTGGCAATCGGTTCGAGCTGCTTAGCATGTGGACTCCATTTGGGTTTTTGTAATGTCACGACAAAATATATTCGCATGTCGCTGATAACATGCACCCACACAGATACACACACACACACAGATACACACACAGATACAGATACAGATACATTCAGCCCCTGTAAGTATGCTCCATGCACATGATAAATGACAATGCGCAGCAAAAACAAAACATGCCAAAGTAAATGAACGAAAGAGCCAACAGCAGAGCCGCTGGCCTGTCTGCCCCCACTGCTCCACAGCAGCTAAATCAGCAAGCCCCACTCGCAGCTCCTCGCAACCCCTTGCCGCTGCACACACACACAGATACACACACACACACACACACACACACACACACAGATACACACAGTCGCCCAACATTAATAAAACTTTGGCTGCTTCACACGACTTGCAGTCGTCGTCCACACAGACACTAAACTGATACTCAATTATACACTCGCCCACACACACACACACACACACACACACACACACACACACACACACACACACACACGCACACACATACGCACACACACACACACACACACGTACGTACGCTCTCTCACATCCGGTACAGCTCACATATGTACACATATATGTATATATGTATGCATGAAACTGTGTATATGGCCATGTACATGCACATGTATTGCTATGTGGCATATACACACACACACACACACACACACAGATACACTCACACACACACACACACACAGCAGCCGGAGCCGCCGCCATTGCCATTGCCAAAAACAACAACAGCAACAACAACAACTAGAAGAAGAGTCGACCACACACAACTCCAACCAACTGCTATAACGGTTAGCCAGCAAGCACTTTAAGCTGGTCCCTAAACCAAAACCGTTAACAAATTTGGCCAAGCTGTGTGGAAATTTGGAGCCAGCCTAAAAACTCACACGATACGCGACTGATTTTTGAGCGCGCAGTTAGTATTCTCAGCTGCTCCACTTAATGTGTGTGTGTGTGCGTGTGTGTGTGTGTGTGTGTGTGTGTGTGTGTGTGTGTGCGCACTAACACAAACACAAACACACAGAGCACGGTGTTTGCAGCGCGTTTAAACTAACAATTTTGTGCTTCTTGTGCTGAAATTCGCAAGCAAAAGTAAGCACACACTTATTCGTTCGAACGTTTCAGGCATGAAATCGATGGCAATAAGTAGCACGTTAGTTTCTGGTGTTAATTAATTAAGTTTCAACTTCTCATTTCGCACAGTCTTTTAAAATGTTATTTTGTTTATATATTTTGTATTTATATATTTTTTGTTTTTATTTTTTTGTTTCTATTTTTTTGGCTATATTTTTTTTGTTTATATATATTTTTTTCATATATTTTTTAGATATTTTTTTGTTTACATATATTTTTTATGATATTTTGTTTATTTTTTTTTTTGTTTATATATTTTTGTTTTTATTTTTTGTTTATATTATTTTATTTAAATATTTTTTTGTTTATATTTTTTGTCTATATATTTGTTTATATTTATTTTCATATATTTTTTTTTATATTTTTTTCGGTTTAAATTTTGCATATTTTTTATATTTTGTTTTTTTTTTTAAATATTTTTTAGTTTATATATTTTTTGTATATATATTTTTTGTTTATATTTTTTTGTTTATATTTTTTTTGTTTATATATTTTTTGTTTTTATTTTTTTGTTTATATTTTTTTGGCTTATATTTTTTTGGTTATATTTTTTTGTTCATATATTTTTAGTTTATATTTTTTTGTTTATATATTTTTGTTAATATTTTTTTGTTTATATTATGTTATTTAAATATTTTTTTGTTTATATATTTTTTGTTATTATTTATATTCATATATTTTTCTTTATATTTTTTTCGGTTAAAATTTTTCATATTTTTTTATTATTTTTTTGTTATATATATTTTTTATGATATTTTGTTTATTTTTTTCAATATTTTTTTGTTTATATATTTTTTGTATATATACTTTTTACTTATATTTTTTTGTTTATATTTTTTTTCATATATTTTTCTTTACATTTTTTTGTTTATATTGCATTTTTTTTAATATTATTTTGTTTATATATATTTTTTATGATATTTTGTTTATATTTTTTGTTTTATATATTTTTGTTTATATTTTTTTTGTTTGTATAGTTTTGTTTATATATTTTTTGTTTCCATTTTTTTTGTTTATATATATTTGTTTATATTTTTTTTGTTTATATATTTTTTCTTTATATTATTTATCATATATTTTTCTTTATATTTTTTGTTTAAATTTTGCATATTTTTTTAATATTTTTTTCTTTATATATATTTTTTATGATATTCTGTTTATTTTTTTTTGTTTATATATTTTTTGCTTCCATTTTTTTTGTTTATATTTTTTTGTTTATATATTTTTTGGTTATATTTTTTGGTTATATTTTTTTTTTTATATATTCCTCTTTATATTTTTTTATTTAAATTTTGCATATTTTTTTCTTTATATATATTTTTTATGATATTTTGTTTATTTTTTTTTATATTTTTGCTTATATTTTTTTGCTTTAAGCCTAGTATGCAGCTGGCTAAATTTTTTTACACGAAATACGAAATATATTCATGTTGTGGTGGATTGTAAATAAAATAGGGGTGCCATATAGCTAAAAAAAAAAAGGAAAAATCACATGGTAATCCTGTTTAATCAGCTGTTTTATGTTAGTTGTGATTTTTGTGATTGTAAGATATTCGCGCCTCGCGCTAATTGTTGTCGTACGCTCTCACCTAAACATTCACACATAATACATCATAAAACACAACCCGAAACACAACACACAAGCAACAGAAATATAATTCAAAATAAAGCATAACTTAACATTAATAGATTCGTGAATTAAACTAACACAATTATTTTTATATTTGGCGTTCTTAATATTTAGTGCTAATAAAAAGTATTGTTAGCCCAACAAGTAGCGATTAAAACTATCTACCCTTCTTTTGTTTTGGCGCATCATGTTAATATAATTTATAAATGTAAATAGACGAAATACGAAGTTTGGCGGTCTTTTGTCACGAAACCAGCTATTTATTAGTTCCACAAATGTTCCACAAATACTGTTAAGTTGGCAGCACTCATTATAAAAATTGGTAGCGCAAATTACAGTGCAGTGTACCGAAGAATTAAATTTCGCAATAAAAAATTGCTACGCAGTTTTTTTTATATGAAGTTTGGCCGCACAAAATAAATTCCACTCAAGTGCGTACTAGGCTTTACATATAAAGCCAAATTAAATTCGAATTAAGGGCAATTAATTATCGCTTTATTGTCTCACAGTTCGCGAGTTATAGCGCATTGAACTCGAAAATAACAAAAAAAGCCACTTATTCCTTTGGATTCGATAAATTAAATTTTTACGAACATTTCAACACCAATCTGGGAAAAATCGCTAGCGAAATAGCGAAGTTATTAGGGAATGTAGGAAAGATGCCACAATGGACTGTAATTCGAATTACAGTTCATCTTGAATGGTAGTAAGGTTCTCGAGTAACATAAGATTTGCTGACTTCGTAACTCACGAAATCTCGAATAGTAATAATTCGAAAATTCATAACGGTTGCCGGATACGAAATCAGCGAGCCCAAATGGACGGAAAATGTATGTATGTTTACGCCATACGCCTTTTATTGAGCTCAAATTTAACCTAAAATAATGTTTAAGCCTTTGTCATAGTGAGATAGTGCAAATCAAACACGCCACAGACTATCGATAGCGCAATGAAAAACATCGATAATTTGACAGCTCTACTGCCCCTCCGTGGCCTTCCTCGTACTTCCCGCTCAAATACTCCAAGGACAATTGCAAACGACTGTGTCACCTGCTTTAGCGTCACGGCATGAGCGTCTTATAGAGTGTTTCTTTCCTCTGGCGAGAGTGGTCTCTACTACTGTTTTGCCGGATGCGGCCATAGTAAGATGTATTGGCAAGTGTTTCTCCGCTTGACATGCGACGGTGCTGGCAAATTAGACGAAATCCTTGACAACATCAAAAGTGTAGTTTTCAACATCAATCTGAGAGTCCAAGCGCGGCATCTCTCTACTCGAAGCGAACAGATACTTTGTCATGCTCTCATTTACAATCAAAGCCAGGGTGGCAGATTCTCTTTTAATAGTCGCAAGGGCTACCTGTGTTGGCGAGCAACTGGACACTCTTACAGTTCAATATTTTCCCGTTCCGTACTTTGTAACTTTCGCAGCACACTCCGCATCACAAAGTTGAAGAGGTCGCAGGAGAGAGCAATGCTGTGTCTGAGACCTCATTTGGTATGAAATGGCTCGGAGTAGCTCTTTCCTAACTTGACGGAGCAGCGTGTGTTGCTCAACGTCATTCTGCATAGTCGTTCCAACTTTGCAGGGATTCCAAACGTCAATGGGCTATCCAATGCTGTTTTATAATCGACAAAGAGTTGGATTCGATTTGGTATTCGTGGGTCTTTTTCAAAATTTGGCATAGTGGAAATATCTGTGCTTCATTTCAGAAAAAACAGCTCAAACTTTACACAGCACTGAAAAAAGAAAGGTAAATTAAGTGATACTTGCTGCGGAGTAAGTGCTCAACACGATAAACCCAACATAGGACTTATGATCGGGAAGCAATTTTACTGTTAGAATTTGCATACTTAAAGCTGTATTATTGTGTGTGTGTGTGTGTGTGTGTGTGTGTGTGTGTGTGTGTGTGTGTGACATACATACGAGCCGAATCAGATTTGAATATGAAACAATAACCAAAAACGAAAAAATAGAAAACGCAGATAAGCGACAATGCCCAACGGCAAACACTCGGATTTGAAATCGGGTTCGGTGTTTTTTATTTTAGAATTTCGTTTTTGTTTTTTTTTTTATATGTATATTCCTTTGGCGGCGTGAGTAGAAACATCTGCCCGCTTCCTTATCCCTTTTTTGGACGGGGCGATTTGCGCCCGGGCCATGGCTATATGCAAATTAGAATGGGCGCGCTTATTTATGAAGAATATTATGCGTGCTTATGTATATGTGTGTGTGTGTGTGTGTGTGTGTGTGTGCCTGCTTACATATGCGCGGCGCTGTTTTGTGGCCAGACCTTAGTTTCTATGTACAGCTCATAATTGCGGCCAAAAATCATGCAACACATATAATACACACACACACACACACACACACATACATAGACACACACATATGTGCTATTGGGTATATGTAGAGCAACGAAAAGACACAACCTTAATGCATACCACTCGGGGGCAGAGGTAGAGACAAAATGTACTTATAACTCAAAAATTGTTATTTCAACAAACTGCAAACAATAACAATCATGCATGAAATACGTACATAGGCAACAACATTGAGCAAAAGTGATTGCCATCGCGCATACGCTGCGTTGGCTCAAACAAATTGAAAAAATGCGCTACACACACACACACAGACACACACACGAACACATACAGATAAAAATAAATGTACATATTCTGCATACCTTTGCACACACACACACTCACACACACACATAGATACACACAAACAATATCTATTATCTGGCAGCATTATGCGCAGATTGATGCGAGTTCGAAGGGAAATCGCCTTCGATGCCATCGAATACACTCACATTGCCGTTACTGCCGCTTCTGCCCATCTCTAGCACTTCTTCTTCTTCTTCTTCCACTTGCCAGCCAAACAAATTGAAGCAGTTGCCCCGAAGCTGACATTTTCTTGCATGCTTGGCTTAGCCAGCCAGCTAGAACTTGATAGGCATCCCAATTCAGTGGGTTAGGAAGGGCTGACTGGGAATTGCTACTGCCAAATCGAACTGTTTGAAAGGTTACTTTGATTTTGAATTTTGCCCATTATGCATATTGTAAATTGAAAATACTTTGGCAGCAGGTGAAACAACAAAGCCTGGCATAATAAATGCAAAAACAACAACAAAAATACCATCCAAGAATACAACGCCTCTTATGATCTGAGCTGCAGAGCCCAAGTAATCGATAAGTGAAGCTGAGTTTTTCCTACAAAATGTGAACGTAGTTAGTCTTTAACTTATAAATCGTCTATAAAGCAAGCCTTCAGTTTTGATCTTCAAAGATAAGAGATAAAAAGTCACAAAATATATGATATACATTTTGTGACGCAACAAGTAGCTTTTGTTCATAACGAAAAGTAATAAACCAAACTTTTAAAGGTTATCTCATAACTGTGTTGTCTAATTAAACGTTTTAGCAACTTTAGTTTTCGAGTTATAGCCATTTGAAGTAGGGAAAAACCAACTTGTTACGATGGTACCAATAACGTTGAAGAGGACGTGGAAGCGGAAGAGAAAGAGGAATAGAAATAGAAAGGTGAAGAGGAAGGGAAGGAAAAAGAAGAGGAAGAAGCAGAAGAAGTAAAAGAAGGAAGAGAAACGGAAGCGGAAAAAAGAATATGATCTACTTCGAGAGGAGCACGAGTGTTGCTCGCGTAGCGAGCAGGGGACGAAGCCCCCTAGTACTATATATATACACAATCGCGTAACATGCCCATTTGAATCCTCAACATTTCGAAAACACCTCTCAGTTCTGTATATAGATATTCGGACTCACCTAACTCAGAAACTAGAATAGTTATAGCGACAAGAAAAATAGTTTTGAATTGCTTAAATCCACACATTTAAAGTATGCCAAAGGTGCAAAAGCTACAAAGAAAAAAAGTCTAAGGTCTAATTCTTTGGACCAACAATTTAAATCCTAACTTAGCCAAGAAGTTGTGAAATATCAATCAAGGAATCAGTTTACATTGGAGTAAAACTGCATGGCGGACTCTACAATTAAGGAAAGCAAGGCGAAGTCTCAAGATAGAAAATCAAACGGTTATTTGTTTGCCAATTTATGCTGCAAATTTAACTCTAAAATGTCATATTTAAGACAATATTGGAGAGTACAATACTCTAGAATATGGTGAACTAGGAGGAATAGTATAAAGAAGTGCGATGCGAGAGCACCACTCAATACAATCATATTTGAACCTTTAATCGAACTTAACACAAAAATCAGACATCAACGAAGTACGTTTAAGAATAGAGAATCCTAGCCGTATGAGCATTGTCAAAAAAAAGTTCATAACTAAGACAAAAATAAAGGAACCTAGTTATTAAGCCAGTTGTCAAATAGACTAATTTAGACGCGTAGTGTTCAAATATCTTTAAGTTTTTGGTCTACTTTTCTTCAAGTGTGCTTAAATTAATTGCAAGTACCAAACAAACACACATTTTACGATTATATCAAAACTTTTGAGCAATATTATAGGCAATTTACTTCATTGTGATCTCATTGTATTTAGCTTTAAGTAATTCAGTTCAATACCTGCACAACGATACCTGGCCCGGACCGGATCGCTCCAATCATAATGTATGTCATCGCGCGTTTATCGTCACAGCCAGTGCTACCGCACTGAGTGTTATAGCTTTTTGAGCTGAATTGAGTTATTCAAAGAAATTGAGATATTGAGCAGGAGATGTTACTACAGTTTAGTTGCTTCAACGTGCTACGTACCACATCCTTCAGGCACTTGATAGTAGTCAAAACTGTCATGCTTTATAGCTTGATATTGAATGGGCCTTCGACAGAGTCATGAAAGGGCTTCTTCTCATGTCAAAGCTATGATTACTGATGTTCCGCAGAAGAGTGCTTTGGATATTGTTTAGTCTACACACACAGCTCATGTCGCGAATCCTGAAAATGATGATGCTGATTTGAAAGTTCTGTTACTTGTACTTATGCTGATGATATGAATGATTTTTGTTCTTCTCCGGAATGAGGATAAACATGGGAAAGATTATTAATGTTTTCTATCTCCAATTCTTTAATTGCTGTGGGTGTTAAGACTAGATTTCTATGTTTGATACTGGCGAAGAGACTTAACTTAGCTGGAAAGTATCATAGTGCGCGCCAGGATTAATATGAGAATGAGAATATTTGGTCAATAACATTTGTAATTACAGAAGTGAAAATGTAAACAATTTTTCACTAAAATAAACATATTTCTTAGCTCCCGAGAATACATGGAGCCCCAATAAACAAGCAGATATGGAATCTAGGCGTCAGCACTAATCGAACAATCATATGTTGCTTACTAACTTAGCTGGCTATAACAACCAGTTACCGGGTTACGCCCTGATGTAGAGCACTGCTCCAGGTGTTTCTGCTTTGCGCGCTCCTTCTCTGATCGGTGATGCCAAACCTAGTGCTTCCAATGGACACATAGGTAATAAAGTTCCAATTTTAGACCGCTCTTCCTTCAAACTGCTACGATAACTGTTCGCTTAGTGCTACCAATGATATCGATATTATATGTTTTGGGAAGCAACTGGACACTCTTATAGTACAATATCTTTCCGTTCCGTTGTACTTTCGCCTTTCACAACACGCTCTCCATAATAAAGTTAGAGAGGTCTCATGAGAGGGCTATCTTGTAGGTATACCGTTCAAAAGTTATGGCCTTGTAATGATTTTGCCGAAATCGGGCGAAATCGGCAAATGTTGGTTTGTTTGCCGGCGTTCTCAAACCGAGAACACATAAAGTGTATGCAGTTTTCCTCTCTTTTTCCACTTTTGGACGCTATAAGCAAAATAGTTGACTTTTTTTTGCTTTAACTTTTACAGCATTCGATTTGTAATAGAACGGCGTTTTCAAAAAGTTACGGGTTCAAACAATTTGGTTGCATATTTGCCGAGATATAGTACATTATACACAAAACTTCATTTTGACAGCGTTATTTTGCTTTTGATAGTGTGCAAAAAAGCTCGAAAAACCGAGATACATTCATATAATCACATTTTTTGTTTTACTAACTTTAATTTACTATTAAAAGATGTTGAAGTTGAACTTCTTATTTTCTTCTTGCGAAGAAGAACCGGTCGCTAATTCCATACATTAAAACCTATACACTATACGAATTTTCATAGTTTGGTGCTTCTAAAAAGTTACGACTTCAATTAAGTACGCTAATTAATTGCAGAGATGTATTTGACATTAAGCTTAGAAAAGACGGCTGCTTTTTGGCAAACTGTGAAAAGTTTGTAGCTCGTCCAATAAGACCACACAGCTTGCCGAAATAATGCACTAGAAACTATAAAAATGTGCTTCCAAATTCTATTATCAATGATAATAGGTAGGTACAAGTACCCACGCTTTCGTCACATGTATTTTACCCCGAAGAGGCCATTTTTTTTTGTGCTGTTTTCTTGTCAATTGTTTTAGCAAACCTTAGCTAGGAGCTCCACTGCCATTGATTCTTGAATCTGAATCTATGCTCCTAAACTATGCGAAACCGTCAACGAAAGCTTGCCAGCATTTGCTGATGTTTTCAGCTATGAATTATGTAAATTTTGCGTCGCCAAGTTTAGCTTTTATCGCAACTTACAACAAAGATTCGCGCTCTAATAGATTTTGGCAACTCACATTTGAGCTCAAAACCTTGACAATGGCAGCGCCACATTGGCGCAAAGCCAACTTGTCTTGGGCATAGCTAACCCAAAAGAGTGTGCAAGGTTCCAAAGCCAGAGCGATTAATCACATTCAATTGCCGGCACATAAATCATGCCCGAAAATATGTTTGCCCGCTGGTTTGCGCTTGCGCCGACAGCTCTGACCCAAGTGTCCAGCCCTGCTGCGGTTTCCAGCTATAATATTTAGTGTTTGGGCACGAACTGAGCGCAAGCGTAACCTTTGCCTCCATTGATGTCACGCACTTTTCACAACTGCGTCACGAAACCCGATTTACAGCTTAGCCGGACGCTTGTGACGCACGACCTTCGCATCTTCGGCACTGCGTGTTCGGCTGGTCCTCGACTTGCCGTATTCCTCCCCATTTGTTAGGTACTATTTTGACCAACTGCAAGTGCAGTGGGCATAGTGGTGGACAGGGGTCACTTGTGGTATTAAATATTTTGAAGAGGGTCGCAAACTCATTTTTAACTTGATTTATATGAAAGCAAATGTTGGTCCTGTTGGTCCTGTTTGCCGGTATATCTGTGGGCAGCATGCGTCACGCCCAGCACTTGAATCAGTTCATCAACGTGGCGACATCACATGTCAAAAGTAATCTGATCCTTAAGGGTTGCACTCATGCCATATAGTATATCATCGAGTAATAAGTACATACATATTCGCTGTACTTCTAGCTGGGTGTCATTTTTTTTTTGTATTAACTTATAGGAGAATTATTTTATCTAGTGAGTAGAACCAATACGTAAAAATTCTTTGAAAGAACTTCGAAATTTACATGTATACAATATTATATCATATACTCTCTCTCTTGGCACAAACTTTTACTTTTTTTGACCCTTTTTCTTATGCAGGGTATTCCAACATCTATTAGGGGTTCGCCTTTGCACCTTCTGTACCAATTGAGCTCATTTTATCATTTAGCAGATAGATAGCAACACCCGCTTGAAACGCATCAATTGGACGAGCTTGAATGCTTTACTTGAATCACAGCCACCACGATACTCTCCCGAGGATGGCGATGTCAATGAGCAGCCTAGAAAACTTCTCGGCCTGTGGTAGCGACAGACTTGGTTCGCTCTCCCCTTCTAGCCTGACTGCCTTGGATTTGGGTAAGTCCGATTTTCGACAAATCTTGTAAACGAGTGCCTATGGATTAGGACAGAATGGGCTTCACGTACTGGCGCTTAGAGTTCAGCAGCTAACCATCAACGAGGTGCATTCTGGAGCCTACGCTTAAGTCTCCGCTTAGGTCGGCATTCCAACTGACTACTCTTTGCACGGATCTAGGCGAATTGCGACACAGCACACAAGCACAGTGCAGCTACTTGCTCTTATTGCGATGCCTCCGCAAAGTTATCCGGCAATTCGGTAGCCAGTCTTACACTTCCTCTCTGAACAGCTGCCAACGAGCATTGGAGATGTTGCAGGCTAGTTCGTGGTAGAGACGCCACAATAGTTACCATGCCGTCCAGACACCAATCATTCACACTCCAGTCATGTCTGGCCAACATAGACGCATCACTGACAATAAAGGCATCTTGACATCTGCTGTGGACAATTCCTTGTGGTAAGTGTATTCCTCAAGCTGTTTTATATGTCTTTGAGCATGTTCAGTGAACTTAATGAACTCCATGGGGGAATTTCTATCCTAGCAACGAGAAATACGGAGCATATGGAACCCAAACAGATTGTATCATATCTGCCAGTGACAATCACGCCACAAACTGTGGTAAGTCGACCATCACTACGGCTGCCGAATATACAGGATATATTCGCATTTCTCCTAGAAAGTCAGTAATACGACAAACAGCAACGTAAACAGATGGCGTGAGTTCAGCATCCTAACGCCGAGCTCGTTGGTTAAAGCTTAGCCCACACCTAAACCCACAACGCGCCGTAAACCAGGAAAGCAGGCAAGAACATGTTATGCTCCGACAGCCCGCCCTTCTTCTCCAGCAACACCAACATGTGCTCGTCAACCACAAGCGTGAGGTTGAAGTCTATCCCAGGGTATTGGGTACCGCGCTACTGTTTGTATCATATATTTCTTCTTAATCATGCATGTAGAAGAAGCGAATCCAGTTCCCGAATATAATCCATTATATACATTACAACATATTATGTTGATACAAAGGATGCAGAAAGTATCTTCTACCCACGAGATATCAGAAGAACATTTGTTGAAACTCAAAAGTGACAACAAAATTTATTGAATAAATCATATAAAAAAAGCAAAGGTTGCTGAGATTTTGGGAAAAAAAGGCGTTGCGCCTAAGTTCTGGTAGGACAGGGTGAAGCTTCCTGATCAACGTCTACCTTTCCAAGTTGACGCACAACCTCCACGTGGTGCCCGGTAGTTAACTGCGCTAATCACCACTAGGGGTTAGGACAGTGAGCTCGAATGAGCGCAGCAAACTCTGCCCATGACTTTGACAGAGTAGTGCGTAGGTTTGGGCACCCTCCCAATAGATGATGGTATAAGCTGTCTGGAGAAGTGCCCTACATAACGGGATGTTATGGCCAGTCAAGGAGAAGATTTTTCCTCATTAGGGTATCCGCTATGTCTCGAAATCGGATCGTGGAAACTCAGCCTTTGCTGTTTCTGGGCCGAATAAGCTTATAGAAAAGTGAAGCTGTAAGATTTGGAAAAAAAGAAGAACTTCACACAATTTGAATGATAATAGTTAATTGTTTATTGACTTGGGGGCACAACAACTCCTGTAAATTTCTTTGATGCAACGCAAACTACAATTCCAAGCAAGTCCACTAAGACCATGTGCAGCAGATCTTGGGTCCTCAAACTTGGCCATTGGTACCGTTAACATTTCCTTCATTTGTTTTTGTTTTTGTGTGTATGAGTTTATCTGTTGGGATTCACATCCTGGTTTAGTGTTTATCCTTAAACCACGGCAATGTTCCAATATCTATTGTGCCTTCTTCTGCTGCTGCTCTGTAATGAAAGTTTCTTAAATTGCTGCATTTTCACATGTTTGCTGAATACTGACTCGTTTTTTTATATGCCGCTTTATTTTTCTAACGTATTCATTGTGTACTGTAAAAGAAGAACCTTTGTTGAAAAGAATTTCGAGAAGATCAACTCTAATTACAACTTTACTTACATGCCTGCTTTTTATCAAATCTGTAATATGTGTTTACCGAAAATTTTTTTCACTTTTTGTTTTAGCCGAAAATTTATGTACCACTCGGTACGAGCCTTAGCTCTAGACTGAATATAAATTTTTCATTGCCTTTAGATGTAAACTTTGCTGTCATTCAATAACTGCAGAGCCTACTAAGCCATTTTTTTCTGTTTTGGCTTAAATCAACGCTAACTTGATTGAACAAGTTTAGCTGTTATATTGGCATGGAGACTAAGATAGAACTTGCAGTATTCCGGTTTATACTCTCAACTTTCAGATGGGGTTAGTGAATTTCGCACCTGTACGGAAGGTCCTTTCTCTATCAGCTCTCTGCTGGTTCGTTCTCTATAAGAGCTATTGTTAAGAGTTACGCCTTACATCATCATCTCATCGTGTAAACTGAGACGGAACCCAATCGGATAGTCTTGCTGCCTTTGCCAGCACCATTGTTTCTGTAGTCATCTATATCTCGCTCGCCAGCTGCATCTTTTGCCCTCTTCTCCATCTTTGCCATCCTTATCCTCGACATGCCAGTGACTAATATCAACTCGTTCTTCTGTTGCTGAGTATCATTTACGGGAGGGTCCACCCATCCCACGTTACTTGCTTGACTCGCTCTTTTCTGAATATCTTCTAGAGAGGGTCCAGCTTTAGCTTGCTGACCGTAAGCGCCTGCTTGTTTACCTCTTTGCCATCGACACTTTGTAGGTCTTAAATTAGATTTGCCCTCTTCTTCACCTTTACCACCTTTGGCACCTTTACCCCCGGCACGCCAGTGACTAATACCAACTCGTCCTTCTGTTGCTGAGTATCTTCTACGGGGGTGTCCACCCACCTTTACTTGCTTGACCATAGCCGCCTTCTTGTCTCGCTCTTTTCTGAGTATCTTCTATGTCAGGGTCCAGCTTGAGTTTGCTGACTGTGAGCGATAGCTTGTCTAATTTTTTGCCGTCTTAGATTAGATTTGCCCTCTCCTCCCCTATACCACCTTTGGCACCTTTATCCTCGGCACGCCAGTGAATAATACCAACTCGTCCTTCTGTTGCCGAGTGGCTTCTACGGGAGGTTCCACCCGCCTTTACTTGCTTGACCATAGCCACCTTCTTGTCTCGTTCTTTGAGTATCTTCTACGAGAGGGTTCAGCTATAGCTTGCTGTCCGTAAGCGATAGCTTGTCTAACTCTTTGCCGTCGACACTTCGGCCGTCTTAGATTAGATTTGTGCTGCGTGCGATGGCTCATCAATTGCCCTCCTCTCCACCTGTACCATCTTCGGCACCTTTATCATTGGCGATGAGTGCGATGGCACATCAGAGGAGGTTGACCCATGCCGAGCACTCAGGCAGTCTTGCTCATTGTGCCACTTTTCCGTCATGCTTCCGTGCAGAAGCAGCACCTGCTCCAGCGTCAGAACACTCAAAAACGTCAGACCCAAAACTTCTCGAAAACAACCAACTGAAACAAGGCCTGAACGCGTTTCACATTCAAAACTTGCTTGAACTTAAGGAGCTCATTGTAGCGCTGCGCTGTTAGCATGTAAAGAAATGGAATCATCGCTTAGGATTGGCGTAGAAACCACCATCATGCGAAATCAAGCATCAAAAGCGACGGTAAAACATACACTTAAAAAAAATGAGTTGCAAAAATAAAGACTTTGATTTTTTTGTCAATGACTACTTGGGTCAGCTTTTTTCCGTTTCTGAGCGTTTCTGAGCGTAAAAACGCGTTCATAGTTTTTAACCAATACGTTGGATTCCTTAGACCAACGTTTTCGGGCCTCTTTTAACTGTTCGCTCACCGGATCACGCCTATGGTGTTTTATGACAGATGCATCCAGACTATCGTCCCGCTGCAAGCGTAATTGTTGCGGATGTCGACGCATCCAATTCCAAGGCTTGCCGCTATCGTAGGGATCAAGCACTGGCATAGGTTCGGCAAGGTATTTAGACAATCTTAGCGACTTAGATCTGCTGCGTTGATCCAATGACGTTGCCGTTGACGGTTTGTGCAATTTTCCTTTCGATTTGGAGGATCTGAGCAGTTCCGTGGTAGATAGCTGTTTTTTGCTTGAACGCCTACGCAGGCCCGTTGTGCTCGTGCGTTCTAAGCGATATCGCTGATTTGTGCGTCGTGGCATAACCACAGCCGTATAGTGACCAGATATTTCGGCGTATATATGCCGCTTTTTGCGTATTTTGGCATTGTCGCTGCCTTCAGCAACCAGGTCCATTTCTCGTATAGCTTGCTCAAGTTGCGCCGAATCATTGGTAAGTCTTTTCCCATTATTGATATCCTTAATCAAGTTTCTTAGCCAGGCAGCGCGCGGTGTATGCAATACACCAAGATGCCACTTTGAGCTGCCCTTGCCCAATCTACGTCCATAAGCATCCTGCAGATGGTCGAGTGTACGATGTGAAAAATAAGCATCGCGTCTGTCTGAAAAAATGGCAGCTTTTACCTCTATATGGG
Organism: Chymomyza caudatula; assembly: GCA_035041775.1. Classification (NCBI taxonomy): domain Eukaryota; kingdom Metazoa; phylum Arthropoda; class Insecta; order Diptera; family Drosophilidae; genus Chymomyza; species Chymomyza caudatula. Next base: position 2,892,016 of record JAWNKW010000145.1, read on the forward strand.
GCACAAAGTTTATGCGCTCTCTTTCTGCAGGATGCAAAGTTCTGTTAAAATCAGCTAATTTTAAGGCGCCAGCTTTGCTACTAAGCTCTGCAAAGCCACCTGGTCCCAAAGCTCTCCGGCTTCCATAAATGTCGACTGCATCAGACAGTGTAATATGGCACGTTTCGGCCAACTTAATATTTGCCAGCTCGCCATCGTTAAGCAAAGACTTCATGACATTTAGTAACTTTGTGAGACTCAAGGGATTCTGCTTATCTTGCAGATTACCATTTCCATCAAAGATACCATAATATTGTTCGCAAGTGTCCATAGTGCAATATGGCACATGACAACTGTTCCATCCTGCGCCTTTGGGATTCAACATCTCGCCATAGCTTTGAAGCGTCAGTTCATGCAGAAAATCGGCAACATCATCTGCCGATTTCTTCAACGTCTTTGCGAACAGCAGCACAATCTTCTTGTTACGCCTGTACCAGGTGCGATAGTCGCTGGGCCAACAGGTACAAGGCTTTGTACCCAGCTGCCGTGGAGCATTGGCTAAATTCCACTTGACTTCATCGGGATATACGGGTGGAATACAGCAGCATTGGCACATCTGGAATTTCGAAATGTTTTCCTTTTATCATATGGAATTTGATCTACTAAGTTAAAGTCTGGTGAGCGGGTTAGAGAATACCACCTCAGCAGGTCAAAGCTTGTCGTATGAAGCGACTAACAATGACACTGGGTTCTTTCAAGACCAGTAGAGCCAACCCAGGCCTTAAAAGGGTTGTGCGTAGGGTTTAGGACCCACCACGTAAAACCACAATTCCAATGAAAGAATGTATTTACATTAGGCCGTAGCGGGTTGTTATGACCAGTTAAGAAAAAGAGGAAGTCAAAGTCTGATGAGGGTGCTCCCAAGCGTTTAAATCGGGCGCGCAATATGCAAAATTCTATGAATTAAGAAGAAATTTCGAACTAAAGGTGCACTTGTTACTGGGACTACATGAACCCTCTAACGACAGAAAGGATATTCGGACGTACCCAAAGACCATCGGCAGTTCACTGTCAAAGGTATTGTGGAACTAAAAGAATCTCCGAAGCTGAAGTTGTAGAATCTGTAGCAACAGATTTGCATAAAGGCATTTTTACACTGTAACAGTTAAGAGATACGATCTCCGAAAATAGCAACACCAGACAAAATGCAGCCATGGAAATGCTCGTAACTTTTATAACAAAAAAAACGTTGCCGAAACATGTGCCGTGTCACTCATCTATTTTGCAGAAGTGTTAGTATTACCAATAGAATTCGGAAACGCAAATTGGAAAATCTTGAACGTTTTCAATTTTTGTGTGATATTGCCATAATAATATGATTCAACTTTCTAGATTGACAGAAACTAGCTGAGTTTTTTCAGTTGCTTGGAGAAACAACAAAATGGGAATGGAAGGAAGCCTATCAGACATCATTGAAAACTTTTGAAAATATTACTCACTATTAATGTTTCTATTGCATCCTGCGAAAGATCATTCAGCGAACACACATTCTTTGAATCTATTTAAGATCAATCAAGTCCGAGTAGACAACAGCATTTAGCAATTCTCTCAATAGAATGCTGTATTGGAACGATTTTGCGACAAGTAAACTTATGGTTACTTGACCCTATGGATAGAGAGTACAATATATGCAAATGTGTCTGTTGTGAAGAAACAAGAATGCTTAGTTACCCGCTTGAACTAGTCTGTAAATTTGATTAGCCGAAAATTAAGTCTGCATAGTTTCAACACCGAAAATTTGTATGTAGTTCTGAGGTATGTTTAGAGAATTCGTATAAAATTTTAGTATTATAAGTTTTGCTCACTCGACAACTGCTAGGCCTGCTAAATTGTAAAGTTTTTTCAGCACGGTTTTTCGAATACTTAGTTTAAAGCGTTTTTTGATGTGAAATAATGACACTCTTTGGGCGCAAAACCTACACGTATGCCGCGAAAATGCCGTGATGGTAGAGCAGCAATGCGTCAATGTAAGCAGGCTAAATGGCGACACATAATGTAATGTCAACAAACAGCATGACCTATGTTATGCTATAAAGATATAAAGATATAAAGATATAAAGATATAAAGATATAAAGATATAAAGATATAAAGATATAAAGATATAAAGATATAAAGATATAAAGATATAAAGATATAAAGATATAAAGATATAAAGATATAAAGATATAAAGATATAAAGATATAAAGATATAAAGATATAAAGATATAAAGATATAAAGATATAAAGATATAAAGATATAAAGATATAAAGATATAAAGATATAAAGATATAAAGATATAAAGATATAAAGATATAAAGATATAAAGATATAAAGATATAAAGATATAAAGATATAAAGATATAAAGATATAAAGATATAAAGATATAAAGATATAAAGATATAAAGATATAAAGATATAAAGATATAAAGATATAAAGATATAAAGATATAAAGATATAAAGATATAAAGATATAAAGATATAAAGATATAAAGATATAAAGATATAAAGATATAAAGATATAAAGATATAAAGATATTAAAGATATAAAGATATAAAGATATAAAGATATAAAGATATAAAGATATAAAGATATAAAGATATAAAGATATAAAGATATAAAGATATAAAGATATAAAGATATAAAGATATAAAGATATAAAGATATAAAGATATAAAGATATAAAGATATAAAGATATAAAGATATAAAGATATAAAGATATAAAGATATAAAGATATAAAGATATAAAGATATAAAGATATAAAGATATAAAGATATAAAGATATAAAGATATAAAGATATAAAGATATAAAGATATAAAGATATAAAGATATAAAGATATAAAGATATAAAGATATAAAGATATAAAGATATAAAGATATAAAGATATAAAGATATAAAGATATAAAGATATAAAGATATAAAGATATAAAGATATAAAGATATAAAGATATAAAGATATAAAGATATAAAGATATAAAGATATAAAGATATAAAGATATAAAGATATAAAGATATAAAGATATAAAGATATAAAGATATAAAGATATAAAGATATAAAGATATAAAGATATAAAGATATAAAGATATAAAGATATAAAGATATAAAGATATAAAGATATAAAGATATAAAGATATAAAGATATAAAGATATAAAGATATAAAGATATAAAGATATAAAGATATAAAGATATAAAGATATAAAGATATAAAGATATAAAGATATAAAGATATAAAGATATAAAGATATAAAGATATAAAGATATAAAGATATAAAGATATAAAGATATAAAGATATAAAGATATAAAGATATAAAGATATAAAGATATAAAGATATAAAGATATAAAGATATAAAGATATAAAGATATAAAGATATAAAGATATAAAGATATAAAGATATAAAGATATAAAGATATAAAGATATAAAGATATAAAGATATAAAGATATAAAGATATAAAGATATAAAGATATAAAGATATAAAGATATAAAGATATAAAGATATAAAGATATAAAGATATAAAGATATAAAGATATAAAGATATAAAGATATAAAGATATAAAGATATAAAGATATAAAGATATAAAGATATAAAGATATAAAGATATAAAGATATAAAGATATAAAGATATAAAGATATAAAGATATAAAGATATAAAGATATAAAGATATAAAGATATAAAGATATAAAGATATAAAGATATAAAGATATAAAGATATAAAGATATAAAGATATAAAGATATAAAGATATAAAGATATAAAGATATAAAGATATAAAGATATAAAGATATAAAGATATAAAGATATAAAGATATAAAGATATAAAGATATAAAGATATAAAGATATAAAGATATAAAGATATAAAGATATAAAGATATAAAGATATAAAGATATAAAGATATAAAGATATAAAGATATAAAGATATAAAGATATAAAGATATAAAGATATAAAGATATAAAGATATAAAGATATAAAGATATAAAGATATAAAGATATAAAGATATAAAGATATAAAGATATAAAGATATAAAGATATAAAGATATAAAGATATAAAGATATAAAGATATAAAGATATAAAGATATAAAGATATAAAGATATAAAGATATAAAGATATAAAGATATAAAGATATAAAGATATAAAGATATAAAGATATAAAGATATAAAGATATAAAGATATAAAGATATAAAGATATAAAGATATAAAGATATAAAGATATAAAGATATAAAGATATAAAGATATAAAGATATAAAGATATAAAGATATAAAGATATAAAGATATAAAGATATAAAGATATAAAGATATAAAGATATAAAGATATAAAGATATAAAGATATAAAGATATAAAGATATAAAGATATAAAGATATAAAGATATAAAGATATAAAGATATAAAGATATAAAGATATAAAGATATAAAGATATAAAGATATAAAGATATAAAGATATAAAGATATAAAGATATAAAGATATAAAGATATAAAGATATAAAGATATAAAGATATAAAGATATAAAGATATAAAGATATAAAGATATAAAGATATAAAGATATAAAGATATAAAGATATAAAGATATAAAGATATAAAGATATAAAGATATAAAGATATAAAGATATAAAGATATAAAGATATAAAGATATAAAGATATAAAGATATAAAGATATAAAGATATAAAGATATAAAGATATAAAGATATAAAGATATAAAGATATAAAGATATAAAGATATAAAGATATAAAGATATAAAGATATAAAGATATAAAGATATAAAGATATAAAGATATAAAGATATAAAGATATAAAGATATAAAGATATAAAGATATAAAGATATAAAGATATAAAGATATAAAGATATAAAGATATAAAGATATAAAGATATAAAGATATAAAGATATAAAGATATAAAGATATAAAGATATAAAGATATAAAGATATAAAGATATAAAGATATAAAGATATAAAGATATAAAGATATAAAGATATAAAGATATAAAGATATAAAGATATAAAGATATAAAGATATAAAGATATAAAGATATAAAGATATAAAGATATAAAGATATAAAGATATAAAGATATAAAGATATAAAGATATAAAGATATAAAGATATAAAGATATAAAGATATAAAGATATAAAGATATAAAGATATAAAGATATAAAGATATAAAGATATAAAGATATAAAGATATAAAGATATAAAGATATAAAGATATAAAGATATAAAGATATAAAGATATAAAGATATAAAGATATAAAGATATAAAGATATAAAGATATAAAGATATAAAGATATAAAGATATAAAGATATAAAGATATAAAGATATAAAGATATAAAGATATAAAGATATAAAGATATAAAGATATAAAGATATAAAGATATAAAGATATAAAGATATAAAGATATAAAGATATAAAGATATAAAGATATAAAGATATAAAGATATAAAGATATAAAGATATAAAGATATAAAGATATAAAGATATAAAGATATAAAGATATAAAGATATAAAGATATAAAGATATAAAGATATAAAGATATAAAGATATAAGGATATAAAGATATAAAGATATAAAGATATAAAGATATAAAGATATAAAGATATAAAGATATAAAGATATAAAGATATAAAGATATAAAGATATAAAGATATAAAGATATAAAGATATAAAGATATAAAGATATAAAGATATAAAGATATAAAGATATAAAGATATAAAGATATAAAGATATAAAGATATAAAGATATAAAGATATAAAGATATAAAGATATAAAGATATAAAGATATAAAGATATAAAGATATAAAGATATAAAGATATAAAGATATAAAGATATAAAGATATAAAGATATAAAGATATAAAGATATAAAGATATAAAGATATAAAGATATAAAGACATAAAGATATGATGAAATGAAGATCTAAGATATGATGATAGGATGATATGAAGATACGAAGATATGATGATATGAAGACGATATGAAAATATAAAGATATGAAAATATGAAGAAGACAAGAAGCCAGGAAGACAAGACAAGATGACAAGATGACAAGAAGACATAAAGACACAAATATGAAGAATGCAGATTTATTGTAAATATCTTCACATTTTTTACGAAAATGGATGAGATTTTTATAGTTACGCAACTAACTATAACAAATAAAAACATTAGATGGTACAATTTAGTTTCTGTATACGATGAAATTTTTGCCCATAAGAGATCGTTCTCTTATGACGTCATTAATACTCTGGCTTGCCCTCAATTTACGATTTACAATTAAGTAGAAGAGAGAGATATAAGGTTTGATGCATAAAGCAGGCGTATTCAATATGTGACATAAAATTAAAAGAATAACGACCCCGACCTTGTCAAGTCGAATGTCAGCTAACACCTAGCACATAGACACATACCCAGACACACTACCCAACACCTGTGTGTCCTCTTGTCACTCGCATGTGTTTGGCATAGTATACAAATTTATTTAGTGCACACATTCGGTCTTACTTAACTTTTGCATACCCTGTACACTGCGAAAAAAAAACTGCATCAAACTTGGGCAACCCATTTCGGTAAAGTAAAACTCAAGCTGTTACGCCTAATTTCGATAGTTATACCCTGTACACAAAGTGTTTAAGGGTATTATAGATTTGTGCAATGTATGTAACAGGCAGAAGGAGGCGTGGCAGACTATATGTTCCATGGGCAAAAATGGTCAGGAGCAATAGTCGAGTCGATATAGTGTACGTCAGTCCGTGTTGTCGCACCCTTCTCGGAGACTATAAGAGCAAGAGCAAAAATTTGTATTACCAAAAGATGCGTATTATACCTATTCAGCAAGTTACCTATTCAGCAAGTTTGTCGATTTTTGTCGATATCTTAACCCCTTCCTCCGTGACAGATTTGCGCGGCTTACAACCGCTCCATTCAATCTATCATTTCGAATTTCGACAGGGGTGTGCGTCGTGTTTATGTGCATCTATGTTGTAAAAATGATCGAAATCGGATAAATACATCAAAAGTTATAGTCAAAAATATGCTAATTTGAAATTACACTACGTTTAGATATGGATACATGTGAGCTAGAGTTACAAAATTTGGTGTGGAGACCTAGTCGTTAAAACTGCATTCACCTTTTTTCAATAGAACCGCTATTCCCCCGCAATCGATTTACCTTAATTACTGCCACACCCCTCAATATATTGATTTGAAAATTGTCACCGACATTAATATATGTATTTTTGATCTTTGTTACAAAATTCAACGACATTGGCCCAAGAATACTGGAGCTATGGGTATAAAAGTAATTTTTGCCACCATAATAGCCAACTTCCCAATAGGAAAATGTTTAAAGGCATATCGATCTTATGATAATAGATATAAAACTGGATACTTCCGTTACCATTTTACCGAATTTAGTGTTTATAAAGAAGAAGGGTACAGGGTATTCCACTGTCGGGCACCGTCCCGTCTGCATCAAATTTTTTTAATACGATTTATTTACGCACATTTTGGCGGTAAATACGGTATTCCTAGATTTTATGGTTTCCCAGATCTGACGCTTTAGATAGACTTGCTAAAAAATACATAAACTAGTTTTCAGATATGTACTTTTCAAGCAACTTGTGGTTGCGTAATACGTTATGAACTCAAAGAAGTAAAAAACCAATCAAAGCAAGAGCATGTCGTCAAGGTTGGCCAGCACGAAACCTTAATGTCAAACGCTTAAACCCACAATCAAGACAGATTTGGTTTAAAAAAAACATGAATAACACAAATTTTTTGAGATAATGTGAACCGTCAAGTTTGGCCCATATCGTTTAGGTTGGCCCACCGCCCACCGTAGTTTTAGTTAACTCTTATCCTCGAATAACAGTCAACACTTATTTTACATAGCGATCTGCTCGCTGAAGAACCGAACAAAATTGATTCAGCTCAGTTGCGCTCGGAGCCGAATACTTTTTCTCGCTGCGCTCGTATCCTCGGTCTTGTGTTAATGGCTGAGCAAATATACTGAGCGATAAGAAAGGGCAGACAAATTGTTTGGGAGCGTTGACCTTTGGCGCAGAAAACCGGGCAGCTTGTTTTTTACCAACACTCTATTCATTGTATCCGAGAATAAACGTTTTTTTGCAGACACGCTGAAAAGGTTGACGGTTATTTAGGAACTCTGATTTTAATCGCAGTGGGTCGACCCTGATGGATGGCCAACGCTGACGCCACTCTAATTTTGATTAGTGGATTCAAACCGAAACTCATTTTGGATACGTTTACGATTACAGTAGTATCGTTACTCCTGATCCGATGAACGGTGCTATTTCGGTTTTCTTTTTTCAATAATATCGGTTTCGATTACTAACCGGTTATACCGGTTATTCCTATACAAAAACCAAGTAATATAAGTGTGTGCCACAAATCTCTTTCAACCGAATTCCAACCAAACAGCAATCTTGTGCCATATAACTTTCCAAACGATTCTCGGCTCATAACCAATACGGTGAAGTGCTAGAAATACCTTAGAGAACGTTAAAAATCTATAATGAAAGATTTTGACTGAAGAAGAGATTCCAAATGAAATTTAGACGAAAGCCGTCTAGAGATTTCTGGCACACCGCTGATAGAGTGGAATCCTGGACTACAAAATTTTTGCTAAAAGGCGTGTATTTGCTGCTTGTTTTGCTGTGTCTCAGAGAGAGGAAGACCAAAAACTAGGCACATGTATACACTGTCTTGGGTATGGTCACTTTTCAGCAAGTTGACTCAATGAAACGGCCTACTTTCTTTGAAAAAAAAAGAGCCAAAAGAGTACTACAAAAACAAGAAGTGGGAGCAAGAAACGAACTGTGTTGTCTAGTGTTGCACTTTTTATGGCAGTAGTGATTATACTGTGCGACAGTGAAAATACACCCGACAAATCTTATAGTGTAGGTTGTAGATCTTATGGAGTACAACTCAAAACAATTCCCTCCAAATTTTTTTTATTGACATACACACACCAATCGCAGTGTAAAGCAGAAGAATGACTTTAAAATTAAAAAAAAATATCTTTACTCCCACGAAAGTTTTAAATGTTGCCAAAAATAAGTCGGATGGCCCCACTGTGCGACGTAGATGAAAATGCTTCATAGAATGACGGAATGTAATAGATGATAGAGTCACTGTTTTCTCTCAGTGTCGAAGCCACAGCATAGATGCCACATATGCTGCACTCAAACAACGCAGCGTGCAAAACATCGCTTGTTGCATCATTATATGAAATGCAACCTCAACCGTCATTGCAGTTGCATCACAATGGCGTCAGGCATCTGCCACCAGAGGCGCCATCAAATGCAACTGCAGCGTCAGCAGTTTCTTTTTTTGTACCAAATTTCACTTTTTCATATACTGTCTACATGTATATTATATTTTTTGGTGCATATTTAATATGTAAAGCAAAACTTTAAATAGGCATTTTGTCCTTGTGATTTGGGGGCTCAATTTTCCACAATAAAAGGAAAGCTGATGTTCACTTTGAATAAGTTTGCATGTTAACTGTTTGTTTTTATTATCAGAAGAAACATTGTTTCTCGAAAGACCAAGTAGTTCTGGACAAAAAATGATTATTTAAGTATGGTGATTGAGTACTTATGCAATTGTGATACAAGAAAGTCATTTTTCAAGTTGAGAAAATTCGAAAATGGCACGATATATTATTATTATTAATTCGAAAACACAAACGAAATGAAAAATGAACTTTGACTTGTTGAACTGAAATTAAACCTCATATGACCATACAAACAAAAAATATATAATTCTTTGACTTGTTGTCGACATTCGACGACTGAATACAAGCTCTTACAATAGCTTATTATGAAGAGGACAGAAGAAAACACGAAATAACAACGTTTGTATGTACAATGTAGTTTTTTTACTTAAAATTAAATTTTACCCATCTAAAACGCAAGGTATCCAGATGAGACTTATATTCTGCAAACCGCAACATTTTATCTTTTGAATGGTATAGGTTTCTCCTGAATACGTTTCATTATTGCGAAGTAATGAATTTATTCTTAGCGTATTTATATATAGAGATATCCAGCAAGCGTTTGACCGCGTCTGGCATGAAGTTTGCTCTTCAAGATCAAGTCAATCCTTCTTTCGTACCTTCAGAGGCGTTGTTTTATGGCTGTGCGGTCGAGAATGCTTTGTATTTAAGCTGTTGTGATGCAGGGCAGTGTTCTTGGACCCATGCTGTACACTTTGTATACTGCAGACCTTCCGGTGCCGAATGCACCAAAATGGATCATTGCAGCCACTTCGCGTTTACGCTCAGGCAAGTCGTTTGTGCTTCTACCTCTTTCGAAATTCGGTTATTAGTGTTGTAAATCCAAACCAAAACATCGATGTTTACCATCGCAGAGTCTATCGACAATGGACAACGATGTAGGTCGATGCATGGGACAAAAAACATCGATGCATTAATGATTTTTCGATGTTTGGTATTTGAAAATTTTACTTGTTTGTATAGAAGGAAACTTCGTTGTATAATACAAAATATTTGAAACTAGAGCTATGTTAACATAAGAAGACTTCTATGTACTATATAATACAGACCAAATAAATCTACGCCTAAATTGTGTAAACATAAAAGTTTTTATAAGCGTTCCGGCAGAAGTCTATTTCGCAAGTCACTGAGAGCTCGGCACTCTCAATTCTGCAAATAACTATATTATTTGTAAAATTGAGAATAAGACTTACTTTGGCATAATCTTGAAAAAAATTAACTTTAGATAATAAGTGGTCAGCAAGGTTGGCGTAAGATCTGGTGGAATTTTCGATGGCTTTAAAAACATCGATGTTTTGCCGATGCATCGTATGTACAACAACATCGGGGAACATCGGATTACAGGCCAACCAGCGATGTTTTCAATGCATCGATGTATTTTTTACATCACTAGTCTCATGTCATATTCTTCTGAGTTGCCATAAAAAAGTTTTATAATCGTTAAGTCGATTGATTAATGTTTTAAATTAAAAAAAAGTACACTAGTCAACAAGTTTGACCTCAAATTAGTTTTGGTAGTGTTTTGGATGATTTTTTTCTCGCTGATTTCAAAACCCGCAACTGTATTTTAGCACGAAACCAAAAGCCGAGCTACCTGCATTTGCTTTTTAGACTACTTTTAAAAATAGCACTTTTCGAAATCACCTAAATAGGAAAGTTTGGTGAAACTATAGGTAACCTTTATGACTTAATCTTAATTATAATAGTTAAAACTAATAAAAGAACTCAGTTTCACTAATATTATTTGTTTATTTATACAAGGGGTACAAAAGGTCTGCTTTGTGCTCTTTACAAGCGATTTTTTCAATAAAACGCAAAATAATTTGGTCATTAAACACTTTAAATATGAATAGAATGCCCAAATTCGTCATTTATAGTTCTTTTAGAATTATCCACGTTGACATTTTTTTCGTATCATGTACTGATTTTGGTTCCAAAAAGTCATAAAAGTTCTTCTTCGTCGAATCGACGACGCAATTTTTGAAAACTAATACTTATGCAAAATGTACGCAGCTGAGCTTCTGCACTCTTCCACAGCTTAGCAACGTCTAAAACTATACAGGATATGAGCTGAATGTAAAATACTCAAATATGAAAGAAAACACTTCGAAAATTTTTCGTCGTCGATTCCACCAAGAAGAACCATCTGGGGTTAACAGTTGTGTATCCTATTGCGTGTGCTCTGAAATGGCGTATAATTTAAAAAAGATACAAAAATCTGCTCATCGCTCGTAAATCGTACCTCACTTCACAGCAACAAACATTAAGATCTTTCAGTCTTGATTTTAAATTAAGTATATTTATGAATTATTACAAGTTTTATCTCTCAATACAAGCTTTGCATGCTTATTTTAAATATATTTAGCCTTGGTTTTTAGCATTAAGATTGATTCACACTTAATTCAAAAACCAATAGTGCTAAATATTTAAGGCACAAAATGTTCTACTTCATTTTAGCACTTCGTTTTTCTATCAGTGTAGAAAATGTGTTGAAGTGAGCCTTGATTCGAGCCAAAACCTGATTTCAGAAAGGGATTCCTGAACCCAAGCACCACCCCACAGGTTTGAGCAAGCAGATCAAAACTTATAAGTAGTTTATTACGACGTTCCAAAACGCAAATATGAAAAAGTATGGCCTCCTCATAAAAGCTCTGTTGAACAATTGTCATTGTTAACCCATTCATGCCCAACTCTTTATTTTGGAAATATTATGGTGCATTTTTGTGGAAATAGTAAAAGGAGCCCTCTGAATCCAAATCCGCTGAAAATTTCATTCAACGATCATCCATGTGGGCGTGCCAGGGTGATGCCATATGGCATCTTTGACACAAGCTGCTTAACAAAAAATCGAATCATTACATTTTTCGAAAGTTACCTTAATTTTCTATAATATGATGCTTTATAAAACATTTTACACATAATGCCACATCTCAATTTGGGCAAATTTTGGTACTGGCTTGACTTTTGCAAAGCCAATATGCGCAACGACGACGTGTACATTCTGCTACATAGTGAGCGATTCCATTATATCGGAAATCGCCCGGAAAAATAGAGCAACGTCGTTTTTGAGCAACTTTAATTTATAAGAAGCATAATGTATTTTGTGCAAATTTTGTCGAATACACTTTAAACTTAATTTTATTATTATTATTAGCAGTTAGCAAGTATTTTTAAATCCAGGAATGCTTTTTACATATAAATACATTGTATTTGTGATATTTTGTGTTATATTTAGTACTATTTTATACAATAAATTATTTTAATTCAGCAGGTTTTTCGATGGGTTATCTTTATATAAGTGAGCTGTAAACCGATGTACTTTGAAGATACAGGCAGCGATATTTTTCCCATATATACGACAAGCTTTGCTTTATTTTCCTGCTTGAAAACAAACTCTAAGTGAAATACCCGTTTCCTTTTCACATATAAGATATGCTTGGGTAGAAATGATTTGTTGTTGAAACTATTTCAACTTTTGTCACTTTATACTTCAAAAACTGCTACTTCAATTGTTTACTTTAACGTGAATCTGGTTGATCCACTTTATAGCTATTGGATGAGGCAAAAAAAAAAATTTTGAAAAAAATTTAATTTGGTGGACAAAAAAGCGTAAAACCCCAAAAAAATTACATATAATCTCAAAGATTACTTTTTTCCCTTCAAAAATGCACACAGAGTCAGGAAACACCTACTAATAGAATCGAGAAGGGTAACCGGAAGGGGATGGAGAAAGATGAAGAGGAATAGGATGAGGAATACGATCTATCTACAGACGGATAAGGTGTTTGTGAGTGGGCGGTTAATTGGGTTATTCTGTAAAATGATTTTTTTCGGGTGCGTATTGGCGATGTATTCCCGTATTAACTAACATACTCTAGGCGTAAAATGTACTCGATTTGGGAGAATCAATATTTGAATAAAGAACTTAGACAGCTTCGAAGAAATGTACTGTTTGAGTCGAAGCTTTCCACGAAAAGGTACAAGCTTTTCACCTTCTGTCACACATTCATGTGAATTTTTCATAAGTTTCATTTATCCTATGTCGAACAAAACTGTGCTAAATACTAAAAAAAAAAATACCTAATTCGACCCTTGGCCAAAACTTTCCCAAAATACAGGATTTGTTACTATTTCTATGCCGGCTCGAGGGGTAATCTCAAAAACTTAAGATTTTTTTTTAGCTATGTATACCGTGTGGCAAAGCTTGTCGTATGAGGCGACTAACAATGACACCTAGTTCTTTCGAGACCAGTAGGCCTTAAAAGGGTTGTGCGTAGGGTTTGGGACCCACCACGTAAAACCACAATTCCAATGAAAGAATGTATTTACATCAGGCCGTAACCCGATGACGGGCGGGTTATGGCCAGTTAAGAAGAAGAAGATAAAAGACTAAAAAAATAAAAGTCGAAAAGTGTCAGCTTCAAATTATAATAAAAACAAGGGAACATGCGTTTGGGCAAAATTTTCCCGAAATACAGGATTAGGGTTAATAGGCTTAAGCCGGCACACTCGCAGTCTAATAACAGTTATTAATATAATTTTCTTAAAAGAAGAAACACAAAAACTCCCAAAAGCATGCAACAGTTTTTCAAAACTCTTTACATTTCGCTAAATGCATTTACACTCAGCATTTAAGTCAATCTGTTTTAGAGAAGCAACAGAAAAGGCATAAAAGGAAGCAAGAAAAATGCAACACATTCGAATGGAATGAGAGAGCAACCTACTCTGGCAGGTGAGCGCCGCGCCAGCTTCGCGGCAATTGCAAATGAGGCAAATTTCAAAGTCAAGTTTACACGCAGCAAACGCTGCGTACTCCACTCTCTCCGCTCTCCACTCTCCGCTCTCCGCTCTCCGCTCTCCACTCTCCACTCTCCGCTGTCTGACTAACGGTCTGTCGCTCTACTATCCCGCTTGCACGCATTAGGCGAACGTGCATGTGCAAGCAAAGCAGCTGCAGTCACTAGCACTGCGCTTTATATACTTTGTTTCCTCTTATTTTTATTCTTCTTTCTTCTCTTTTTCTTTTATTTTTTTTTTTTGACAGTGACTTTCCCACGCTTTTTATTATTGCATTCTTTTGCCTGCCTTGGCGCCCTTTTTGTAGGCTTTTGGCGGCAAGCAAAAAAAAAACATAAATACATAAGTACTATGTGCGAAGAAAAAAAACGAAAAGGAACAACTTGGCTTCAAAATAAAAATGCGAGAATTGTTCTAAATTTGCGCCGGCTGCAGTGAAAGCGAAAGTGCAAAGAAAGAAAGTGCGGGCAAAGAGTATTTTGTAAAAACGCGAATGTATAATAAAGTAGAAAATGCAAACACTTTTACCGTTACACTTGGCAAGCCAAAAAACACAAACGCTTAAACTACAGTTAGACTTGGCATTTATGTACAAAATACATACAAGCATATACATATGTATGTGTACAAAGAGCAGCCAAAACTTTAATTTGCGTTTCGTAATTAGTTAACTGTCGTTAGTTACGTTACGTTACGTTACGTTACGTTACGTTACGTTACGGTATATATGTACTCATATGCATATAGTTTAGCATATAAGCGTACGTGCGTGAGTGGTAAACCGCCCGAAATAACGAAACTATAATACATGCTCACACACACACACACACACAGGAGCCGTCGCACATGTGACATTTGAAATCCACTGCAAAGTCCTGCAAAATACATAAACAGCCACAATTGGTATGTGCTCATACGCACACACACACACACACAATCAAATCATGTACTCGCACACACACACACACACACACACATGCTGTCCTTACAATGTTCGCATGCATGCCTAGTTGGACCCTGCGGAAGATGGCTGCTTGTAAACACTGTAACACACATATGAAAGACACACCGAAAGCTTTAAAAACTTCACAAATTGCGTGCGAGCAACAAATAGCCATAGACATTCTTCTGTAAAGAACTTAAAAAATAGGTTTATGTTATGGAATGTGAGATTGTTGATTTTAAAACAGGTGTTTAGCTTTGAGCTTTTTCAATAGCTTCAAATGTTCCGATAAAACAAAAAAATGTATATGACTTTGTTTGCCGTAAGGTCGGTATATTATTTTAAGTTTATTTAATCTGCAGTTACAACTATTATAGTAGGCGAAAATAATGTTAGCCCATATATATATATAGATATATAAAATTGCGTCTGCACTTAATGAAACGATGATAACGAATAATACACCGCTTGGCGCCGGTGGCTGCTTAAGGCATGCAGAGAGCGCATGTGGATTCCATTAGTTTTTCGCTAGATTCAGACCACTTGGCTGCGTTGAGGGCTGCATAACCAAACAACAGAATAACCTTAATAGCTTTCCGAGTATCGCAAACACTACAAAAACTACTGCATTTGTTGCTTAGCCTTATTAAGACACTGAATCATTAAATTAAATTGGAGGTGGCGATAAAACAGTTCTACTTTTTCGCAAAAAAGCATTGAGATTGGCTAAAAAAGTAAAATCTCTAATTTTATGTTTTCCGATGATTTAAGCACTCTGACAACTTTTTCGTCGATTTAGCGATGTTTTTGTGTTCGTTCGTTGATTTTGATTGTTTTGATAAACGTGCGGAAAAGCCTGAGATGATAACCAACTTTTTTTTCATATAGATTGCTCCTGTGGGGATGCATATATGGATATCTCAATATCAATGATATCTCTGGAGGAAATGCCAGTACTATATCGCAGATATTGATGAGCAACAAACAAATCAATTGCGATAAACGACATAAAAAAGAAATCACAGACATTAGCTAAAATTTATTGATAATTTCAAAATTTACCTCTCTTTTTTCGCACCTTATTTCACCTTACAAATTAAACAAAATAAATGGATAGCACGAGCGTTAACTAAGCAGTACCAATTAAAAATTGCGAAATATTTACCTTAATCTTATAATTTAAGTTCTAGAGCCCACATTGGGGACTTTCAGATTTAGAGTAAATGGGCTTATTCAGCAGACAATGTTGATACCTAATCACGCATCACCCATCATGCGATTAGTAGTATGTCTCTGCTAAATGCACTGATACCTAACAAAAAAAATAAGTTGGGAGTACTGACCAAAAAACCATAAAATTTGGCAGTCCTACTTAACCAAACAGCTGCAAATTAGAGCAATTGAGGCAACATAAGCGACGAACGTTTGTTGTTTGTAATAATTTTAATAATTTTTTTGTAAATTATAGTTAAAAAGCAGTTGACATTAGCACATTTTTATGTTATCCCTTTTCTTAGAAGCTTCGTAGGAACCTCTTTGATCTTGGACCCCGGTTTTTTGCTATATGGGCGATTTTGTTTACTGGGTTTGCTAATCAAAATAAATCTGATGGCGTTAATATATACACAACATATAAATGGTTTCAAATAATTTCAAAAATAATAATAAAGTTTGTTTGTTTACTTATTGCACAGATATGTATATATAAATGCGCGGCAACATTAAACAAAAGTGAATCACTAATTAGTCTAAGAAATCGAATTATTTTTGTGATGCATTTTAAGTCATCATGATTACAAAATTTTGCCAGTCATGATTGCTAATCACTGCATTTAGACAGAAATAATCACTAATCGTTGTTTAATGATAGTCATAGTCGAGATATTTTTTCACTTGTACCCAAATATCTCTTCCATCGAACACATTGGAATAGAAAGAAACACACATGAATCAATCATAATACATTATTTTCTTTGTGTGTTTTCTTTCTAAGCCCCAATAGGCACATTGTGGACCCATGATTTAAGTTAGTGAAAAAAATTGTGTAGCATCTAATATTTGTAACATCGGAAACGATCGCCCCAAAAGTATGTAGCATATCCGCATGACTGTCCTTATTACTGAAAATGCGCCCTGTTGCCAGGAAAGTGCGTTTTATGCTCTAGTTCACTCTTATTTATATTCTAAGCACGGATTTATAAAATTAATTTTGGGTATTATTGAATAAATGTACATACAATAAAAATATTAAATTTGTTTAGAGGGTTTTTTAACAAAAGTTTAACTTTTGAACTTTAGCATGTTGTTTTATAAGAAAACTCTTCTAATGTTTATTCAGCATTCTGACATTATATTTTGTGTCACTTTAAGAATTTTTAAGTATTTTAGGTTGACTATATAGATGCTATGTAGCATATTAGTTTCATAAGAATCCTTTGTTTATATTAAGAATATTCGGTATGCTAGATTTTTTCCCATTCTGTCATTTCCAACTGGGTACTTGCACATCCATGTATGTGACATGTGTATGTACTCACATAGCTATGTATGTATTATACGGGGTGAAAAACAAGTTTTGTGGGGGTAAACAACGTATGGACGAGGGCGTGGCCTATGGGCTGCATGTGCGATATGCGCGAAAGAGAGATAGCCACAATAAATAAGACTCTTGAATTCGTGTGACGATTGTTTTGTATCGTTGTACTGTTATGTTAATGCGAGTATTGAGGCTCGGCTATTCTATTTTAGCATTATTGTTTTTCACTGGATTCGTCAAATACCTAAAGATAAGGGTTAGCCAAAGTAATTTAGACACAAAAGGGTTAAGATGTGTGA
Organism: Chymomyza caudatula; assembly: GCA_035041775.1. NCBI lineage: Eukaryota > Metazoa > Arthropoda > Insecta > Diptera > Drosophilidae > Chymomyza > Chymomyza caudatula. The sequence continues at coordinate 2,910,171 of JAWNKW010000145.1, forward strand.
ATATAATCTAGACAAGATCAACTAAGATCATCAAATTAGTTGTTTTGTTTAAGTAATAAATATATTTTGCAGGACATGAACATATAAAACTCTTTAATTTTTGATTTTATTATTAAACCATTGAAGTATTAATTAGTTCCATTAAATGTTCACATATGGCTCCAATGAAGCCATAGTAGTTCAACTGGTTCCGCTCACAAATGCGCATGCTGCCAACTTGATGCATTTCAGTGGCCGTCGCGTATTTCTGCCGAGCTGGCAGAACTGCAGCAACTTTTTTTTAGATATCTGATGAGTTTGAATAAACAAACACAACCTTATTTATAGATAAAAATTCGTAAAAAGATCTTTAATAATGTAATTTTGCACGCAGTCGTCAGTGTGTGTGTCATTGCAAAAACATATATAAACGCATAACATTAGATTGAAATAAAAGTGCTTATCGAGGTTTTTGACTGTGGAAATATGTATAATCTGCATACCAATTGTGAAAGAACGCAAAACTAGTTTGGCAGCCAGCGCTTAACTTAAGGGCCTGGCCAAAAGCAGCGGGCGCGGACAAGAGCACAACGATAACAAGAACGCGCCGCCAAAGTAGTTAACAAGTTGACAGCGAAGTTAGCAGCGCAGCAACAGCAGCAAATAAGAGTAACACACACACAGCACAAAACAAGAACAGAAGAAAGAGAAACTGGTTCTGGCCTCTTTTTAAAGTGTTGTTGGGGAGCAGGGAGCTGGACGCTACAGCCAGCAAACAAGGAGGCGTGTGCTGCTCCAAGCGTGCACTATGCAAAGCAGTGACTACTGAAAGGCGACGGCAACAAATTCACGGCAAACGCAGCACGCAATTGTCTTGCAACGTTTTGGCAATATGTGCTCCAGCGGCTACCGCATAAGATTGCTGTTCTTAGCCTTAAGCTGTTCGGCAACTGCAGCATTTGCGCGTGGCAGCAGCAGCAGCTCCCCGCCAGAGCTGAGCAGTTATCGCCAGTGCGAGACCATACGTATTGAAATGTGCCGCGGTATTGGGTACAATGATACCTCCATGCCCAATCTGGTTGGCCACGAACTGCAAACGGAGGTTGAGTATACGCTGCAAACCTTTGCGCCTTTGATTGAGTATGACTGCAGCTCCCAGTTGAAGTTATTTCTGTGCGCCGCTTATGTGCCCATGTGCACACCCAAAGCGCCGGTGCATGCCATTGGACCTTGCCGCACTCTGTGTGAGTCTGTGCGCATACGCTGTCATCCTGTGCTGCAAGGCTTTGGCTTCCCCTGGCCACCGGCACTGGACTGCGATCGCTTTCCGAAGGAGAACAATCATGAGACCATGTGCATGGAGGGGCCCGGAGAGACTCACTCGCCTATACAAGAAAATGAACTATATGGCCCTAATATGGGCAACATGCCTGCTGGTATGGGCGCCAAGTTGCCCCTAGACTGCTCTGCTTTGGCCAGATCACATCTCTATGTCAAGTTGCATCGCTCAGGGCGTTGTGCGCCTTTATGTGAGGCTGATATACTCTTTACACCGAGCGAAAAGCATTTATCGGAAATATGGGTATCCACCTGGGCCTATGCTGCCCTTGGCTTGGCCAGTGTCGCCACAATTTGTCTATTAGTCTGTGACGATAGCAATTCCTGCGCTAAATGGTCCAGTTTACTCTCACCTTTGGTTTGGTGTCATGACATGGTCACAGTAGGCTGGACTGTGCGCTTTATCGCTGGACGCACGGCAACAGCGTGTGGCTCGGATCCTCAAGTGCCAAATGAATCGCTGCTTACCGTGGATGGGCTGTCCAATGCAGCCTGTGTGAGTGTGTTTCTGCTGCGCTATTACTTTGGCATGGCAGCTTGTGCCTGGTAAGAAATATATAAAGCTAGATCAATAACTGCATTTAACTCATACTCTCTCACTCAACAGGTGGGCCATACTCTGTCTGGGCTGGCATCGCGAGATACGCCGCAACAGTCCCGATAGCAAGGGTCATGTAGCATTGCCTGCTAATAGTTCGGCTGGCAAGCGTAATGCCAAAAACGTTAAGCCAGATCTAATGCGAAATAATTTTGTATGTTTTGTGGCCTGGGGACTGCCTGCCTTTCAAACGGCTGCAGTTATAGTAGCACGTTTAGTGGATGCGGATGAGCTACTGGGTAAATATGTTATTAGTTAAAAGGTTCACGTGTGTAACATCACTTACATTCTACCATCTGTTAGGTTCCTGTTTTGTGGGTAATCAATCGGATAAGGCACTCCAGGTGCTGGTGGCCACACCTGTGTTCTGCTACTGGATCTTTGGCTCAATGAATCTAATATCCGGCTATTTGGTGCACTGTCGCAATAAGGAAATCATGCGTACTACCAACTCGATGAGCCTGCAACAGCAGCTACAAATCAGCATGAACAATAGCTCCGGCATAGGCATATTTCTCTTTATATATGGCATTGCTTGCGCCTTGCTGCTGCTGGCTGTCATCTATGAGTTTGCCAACATTGATGTGTGGCTGAGCTCTGGCGAGATTAGCACACCGTTGTGGCCATTTTTGATGCGAGCATTTATGGAGCTTATGTTGGGCATTTGCTGCTTTGCCTGGGTGCTGGGACCCAGCATATCCACATTGTATAAGCGTCAGGTGTCTGCACATACTCTAAAACAGCCTGCTGGTACAGTAGCAGCTATGGAGCGTGCCGTGCAGCAGCAGACGCAGCAGCAGCATGACGGCCAAAACAGCTCACGTGACTCACATGCAGCTATAAGTAGCACCCGTGTATCCTTTCAGACAGCGCGACCCTCACATCAATCCATGTCCATGCACTTGGCCAGTCCCTATAAACACACACCAGCTGGTAGCATTTCATTAAACCAAATGTCCAATTACTCACTGGGACGCAACACGCATTTGGCCAGTCAGCATAATCATGCAGCCAATGCAGCAGTCTCCTCTCATCGTCTATATTATCCAGCAAACGGCCAGTCAGTGCACAAACATGGCACAAACTACTATCCACAATATGCGCGTTATGGCAATGAGACGTTATTGTGAGCCAAATAGTAGGCAGGTGAGTTGCAAATGGTTGCAAATAGCCTATGAAGTGCAAATTAAATAGTTCTTCATTTTTAGTGAGTCGGAAACCAAATTGAAACAGCATTTTAAGTCTGAGTTTAGACAAGTCGCTTGAAAACTTGAACGAACGCTTTAGAACTCGGATGCTACCTGGTTTTTTTGGGTAGCCAGCGAGCTTATACTATGCTACAAGTACTAAGTTTAGACTAATTACGAGTTAGTATTACGCAACTGTCGTGTCTTTTGTGTTGTAAAGGCAGCTATTTTTGACTACTATATAGACTTTATGACAATATTAACATCCGTAGAGAGTATCTAGCATATATTTTAGATTTCAATTTGTAATTCATGATATATAATATCAGCTGCAATCATATTTTTATTTTTCGCTCTGAGTCCGCTGATGTAGTTTACCAAAGCATGTATAATGTATTCTTGCCTTTTGGTGTTTACGAACTTTTAGTTAAGAGCTCGTAACACCGATTTTACTATATTACTAGTACTTAATATGCCTTTATACAAAACGCAGCGACAATTACTGTGATACGTAATCATGTTTTTTAGAGAAGCAAAACAATCAAAAATTTATGCAAATTCTTGTTTTTTTAAACTTAATATTTCGATTTACAAAACAAACTCAAGTGTACTTAATAATAAATACAAATCGCAATTGTATTCAATGTGCCATGTGCTTAGGAAACAAAAAAAAAAAATTAACAAATACAACAAAAAAGAAATCAAAAGTAATTATGACAAAATCTTCCAGTATGTACTTACATAATTTAACAATGGCCGTAGATTAAGCAAAGTACTTAATTTTTTTTTTTTATGTGTTTAGCATGTATTTTATACATATTTATAACTTATGTGTTTATAGTGAATAAAATGTCGAAAAGTTTGTATTTTTTATACATGTAAATAGTCTCAAAACGTTACATTTCACCTGATGAGCATTTTCTATCCTTGAATTTGTAGAATACAATATAATAATACGTATGAGTGAGTTGTTTGTGGTTTACTGAGTTATTGTTCGGCTTTTGGTTCGAGCAAGGTCGTTAGACTTTACTACTCTCGACTGGGTGGCAGTGGGTTGCCACGAGCTTCACTACGAAGTGGCTCACACAGCACGACGGTCTCGTTGCAACTGTTGTTGTTGCTGTTGCTGTTGGTATTAGTGTTATTGTTTGGGGTGGCGGCGGCGACGACAGCTGCTTGTTGCCAATTCTCAAGGTCCTCGTCGGCCTCATTGGCAGCGTCTTGCTCTTTGGCGCGTTTATAGTGCTCCAACTCGCTGGCATACTTTGAACTGGTAATGCCAAGAAAGGAGGCCAATCCACCGCCCACATAATCGATGCCCGCTAATATATTATTGCCCATTTTGGAGGCCGTGTAACGCAGGCGTGGCCCCAATGCTAGTTCGCGCTGCAAATGAGTCATGATCATTAGTCTGGGTGTGGGTACGGCTTAATGTATGCCAAATAAACAATTGATAGCAATGACTAACCTTGTTAATTTCTACATCGTAGCTTTTATCGGGCACATCAGCTTCCTGTTCGCTATCGCTGGAGAGCTCCTCCATGACACCATCGCTGAAGTACAACATACGCCGGTTCGAATGCAGTTCAAGGGCGGATATGTTAACGGTTTCGCTGCTATTGCGGCCCAACATTGTCCTTACTTTTATGTATTATAAATTAGACGCCACAAAATGTTCACGCGCACGCCTTGGGCAAACACACATTAGCTAGTGATTGCCCGCCAGAGAAAAGTTACAGCTTGAGCCAACTAATTTTTAGTCTTAATTCGCTAAACACGTTAACGTCGCTTCTCCATATAAGGTTGTTTTCGTCCTTGGGTTCGGGGCCGGCAACTCATACATACTCTTTGTCGTTGTTTGGCGTCTCTTTACCAATAATCAGTTGAAAGTGTTGTACAGTTATTAAACTGCACTCAAAATAAGTGCTGTAGAGTTCCAAAAATATGTGCTGTATAATGCTCAGATTACACTTAGCTGACATTTTTACACAACAGGTGTCTTGCGCTTGAAACGCGCTTTACGACAGCCGATAGATGGCGCAAGAAAAAAAAAAGAATAATTTAATTATTGTTTGATGCATCATATAAATGCGCACATAACTGAATTAAAAATTGCTTTCTTTATGCGCTTTTAATGAGTCGACTTGCTAAAAAGCGAAAATTCCTAAGACAGTGGCATGCACTGTGTGTGCGTATTTTTATGAAAAGGAAAAGTTTGTTTGCAAAAAAAAAACCCCTTGATATTGAAGATCCCTTGATAAGAAGATCTAGGATTTAAGACTAATAAAACTTATGCTAAGTTATTATTAAATATGAGAATAAGTGGAATGGGTACATCTATATAGATATTCATAGGTGTGCCTGATATCATTTTCACACAAATTTCAACATAAAAGCAATCCGTGTGTGTGCGCGATATATCTGATAGAGACATTTTACAATTTCTGTTGATTCAATCGTTAATGTTCATTTAGATTAACTACACGAAAAATGTTGAATTTTTTGCATTAATTGATCTTGTTCAGAACATTTCTCGCAGCCATGGCTGATTTAACTAACTAGTATAATGTTTTTATAGCTTCTGCAGTCGATTACAATGCATTTTCGCTGCAACTATCGTGCAACACCACTGTGAAAATGCTTGAAGTGCTGCATTCACCCGCTCAGTTCATGGCATTCATTCAGTTAGTAGAGTTGCTTACACAAAGTTCATGGCCATTAAATAACGTTTCATTATGCATTTTTTTCTAAGTTTTCATCGCAAAACGAAACTTGAAAGACAAATAAAATGCCAAACATTTAATTTTATTTTGGACGAATACAATAAAGAGCCCACGATGAAAGAAAATAACTTTATAGTTCAAATTGCCGATTCAGTGAATTAGTTCTTTGGATTGACCTGCGCAAATGAGCGTATTTCGGAACGGAACTAAACAGTTCTTGTTAGTAAATAGTTTATAAACTACCCAAAATATGGAATTAATACGAGCAACACCCGCAGCCAAAGGTAAATAAACAATTCAGCAGATTGCCAAAGCAAAGAAGAGATTTGCAATTAAGTTTATTTTACAGATTTTCAGGTTGCTGGTGTGTCGCGCAGTGGACGCGTACGCAAAAAATCCTCTAAACTGTTGGACTTCGAGTCGCCAGATGAAATCGAAAAGAAAACAAAACGACATGGTCGTCAACCAACACGTTACCCAGGACGGGGACGACCACCAAATGCTTTGCGGGAGCGTGAACAGGAGATTAGCTTCGCGGAACATAATATAAGCATCTCAGCAGCTGGAACACACACCCTTTTGCCCGTGGACGTGCGTGGCGTGCTAATGAATTCCGACGATGAGCTGGACACATTGGTGCAGGATTTGGTAGAGGGTGTAGAGGCAGAGGCGACGAATGAGTCGAGAGTACAACAAAGCTTATATATGCGTGAGAAGTCTAACAAGCGCAAAATGCTCAAAGATGGCAAAATTGTTACGGGTAAAATGCAAAGAAAAGATAAGGGTAAATCTCGTTATACGGCCTACAGTCTTTGGGCCAGGGAGGTGCGTAAGCGCGACTTCCAAGATTTGGGTAAGCAGATTAACAAATACATACATATATGTGTACGCTACAAAAACGCTTCGCTATCATTTATCCATTTAGATTTTGCGAACGCGGCGCGCCGTTTAAGTGAGCTTTGGGCAAATGTCTCCAACAAAGAGAAGAACGCGTGGCGTCGGAAAGCAAAAGTTCAGGCCACTAAGGCACGAGCGAGGGAAAATAATGTACCAGTAGCTAATATCAGTAGCATTCCAGCGACTATGACTAGCAATGGCGCATTAGGCTCTGAAGGCCTTTTTTCAAATCGTGCCACAACAAGCCGCACCAAGAAATTGGCTGCCGAGCGCAAACAACCTCAGGAGCAGCATGAACTACCCAATTGGTCACAAACCAAGCCAAAACGATGTACCGCAGCACGTGGCAGAGGAAGCACTGCTACTGGCAGCCATACAGTAACCACCGCCGGCGGAACTAAGGTTACATCACCAACAGAACTGGAAGTAAACACGAGCAAAGCGTTTTCTAGCATTGCGGCAATTGATGCTGCGGCGCATCTTAGACTGCTGGGTGAGAGTCTGACGGTAATAGGAGAGCGGCTAAAGGAGCATAACGGCAGGGTGGCACTTTCGGGCAGTTTGTCAGTGTTACTGGACAGTTTGTTGTGCTCGATGGGGCCGCTGCTATGCATGACAACACAAATACCCGGCCTCGAAAATAAGACTCAACTATGCAAAAATCTGGCCACAACGCTGGATAATATTGCCTATGTCATGCCAGGACTTTAAGCTTGCACCAAATTCCAAGGACTTCCGGATTATAATTTATGCTTAGGCGACTGTTATACGAAGCGAGATTTTTCAAACGAGAGCTTGTGACTTGTAGCTCGCACCGTTTGTTCTTCTTCTTAACTGCCCATAAGAACCCGTTATCGGGTTACGGCCTGATGTAAATACATTCTTGCATTGGAATTGTGGTTTTACGTTGTGGGTCCCAAGCCCTACGCACAACCCTTTTAAAGCCTACTGGTCTCGAAAGAACCCAGTGTCATTGTTAGTCGCTTCATACGACAAGATTTCACCTACTGAGGTGGTATTCTCTAACCCGCGCACCACACGGGGTGGTGGCAAACGCACCGTTTGTAGGCAGCGTAAAATCGCCCGTTTGTTATCTCGCCTGCACCCTTTCCGACTTGCTTCATATTAGAATGCATTCCAATATCGAGCGAGATTTTCTGCGATTCTTTTGCTTTCTCGATTTATAATTTCGCTTCGTGTAACAAGTGCCTTAAGGATTAATGTAGCTTCAATGTGAATTTTTTGACGCTTGATAGAGATGCATCATGTTAAATATCTATTAGTACAACATATTAACTGCAATTGCACTTCCTCTGGCCCAAAAAGTTAAAAAAAAAAAAAACACGTACCGTACCACAAGCACAGTATATAAATGTGTTGTGGATATCATTTAAATAAATAAGTATAAAGTTACCTAAAATAGTTGTTTGCACTTAGTGCTCTTAAGTTTTGATAAAACAAGTGGGCCGGTGACAGCCCGACTATGATTCTATTGGCTATTCTCATCTCTAACTTTCATCATGAGTAATTCCAACGTGTCTCGGATTCATCGGTCTTTGGGCCTTTGACAAACAGTATGCTGCTCTGTTTAGCCGTTCTGGCTTCGCTTGTTTGGTCAATAATATAAACTCTGGTCCACTGGGAGGGTTTGAGCCTCGTCAAGACTGGATGTCAAATGTTGGCATCACCAAACCAGCCGACTTTTGACATTCATGTTGGCCGCAACACCATCAAGGCTCTAAAGCTGCAGAGACCGTTGACGCAGAGTGCTTCCTAATTTAACAAGAAGAACTTGTCAGCAGTCTAATATAAACTAGAGGAAACTAGATATATATGTAGATAACAATAAAACAAATCTATGTACTTTCAAGATCGTTACTTGAATGCAGGGACAATACAAAAAAGAAATTTATCATCGTCTGATAAAATGTCATGCTCCCAGCTCATTTGGGTTTTTGTACAAGCCAACGTACAGACATACATGGATAAATCCTTTTGTTTCGTAACGCGGATCATTTAACCCTAGATCTATAAGGCAAGTCAATTATAAAATTGTGCAATGTACGTATATACTGGGAGAAGAAGGTGGTCTGCCTCCATATGTACACATACAATGCACATCTCTTGCTTAATATCGATAAAATTTGCTTGAAAATATAGTAAGCACTCTGCAGTGAAAATGTCACGAATTGTTAATATTATTGTTTAATTTGTTGATTTGCATACATTTTTCTTTGCTTTTAAATAATTTATTTACTTTGTTAAAAGGTTTTTGCAAAGAGTATCGAAACTAGTTAGTTAGTTTCGATACTCTTTGACTAGTTAGTTTCGATACTCTTTGACTAGTTAGTTTCGATACTCTTTGACATTTTGGCTGTGCCGATTAATGTGTTATCGATTTTCATAATTGGAAACGCACCAATTCGTGCATTGTCAAAATAGCTTAACTACAACTGTAGCCGTCGCTGCATAGGATCCAAACCAAAAACCCGCTAAAATGTTGCATTCCCAAGCATCCAGCAAGCGGGGAAAAGTTAAGGATCTGCACTTGCCGTGTGGTTTTCGTTGCTGCACAGAAATCTGCGTTGGTGAATGGAATATGAACACTCATATAGCTAAACATATATGTGAATATGCCAAAGATGGTGACTTTGCTTGCGATTGGGAAGACTGCGACTTTACTGCCAACTGCCAAGAGGAATTCGAGCGTCATGCCTACTACCATGGTTACTATTTAAACCTTTTGCAAAGGGGCAAACTTGAATGCCAACAGCATCCAGAGATTCCGGCATGTTGTGCGCCAGCACGTCAAGGAAATAAGATACCTGAGCTAAAAGGTAACTTTCAATGCAGCTGGAAGGATTGCCAATGTTCATATGTATCCATTGTGGAGTTTCAAGATCATATAGTAAAGCATGCTTCATTTGAGTACGATATACAAAAGTCGCCCGATGATGAACGTCCCAAAGCGCTGTGTAACTGGGCCATGTGCAACAAGCTGCTCGATAATAAATATAGATTTATTGAGCATATAAGCGCGCACTCTAACAAAAAGTTAATGGCTTGCAACCACTGCGGCGAGACGTTTCGCACTAAGACGACGTTGTTCGACCATTTAAGACGTCAGCCTGAGAATAACCGTAAGTGGATATAATACAAGCTTCCAAAATTTGGTTTTGATCACTACTTCTTGCAGCACACAAACATCAATGTGGCCAGTGCTTTAAGTTCTATTCGACGGAGAAACTGTTGCGAAATCATCTAGTGATTCATGTCAATTGCCACAAGTGCACCATGTGCGACATGACCTGCAGCTCGGCCAGTGCTCTGACCACCCATATACGTTATCGCCATATAAGCGACAAGCCTTTTAAGTGCAGCAAATGCGAAACTAGCTGCGTTCGCAAGTCAGATTTGGTCAAGCATATGCAGATTAAGCACTCCAAGCCGCTTCAGTGTGATCAACCAGGCTGCCAATATAATGTGCGCACCTACACGCAATTGCGTAAGGTAAGTTTAAGCTAAGAGCTGCAATGCCAACAATTAAATAATTCTAATTTCGCTACACAGCATTTTCTCGAAGTGCACGGCAACAATCCCATTTTCTATGCTTGCCATTGCTGCGAACGTTTCTTTAAAGCGGGCCAAGTCCTATCCATGCATCTGAAGAAGACGCATGGCTTTCGTTTGCCCTCAGGTCACAAGCGTTTTTCCTATCGTTTGGATGAAAATGGTTTTTATAGGCTAGAGACTATGCGCATAGAAAGTCTGGAAGTCTCACAACAAATATTATCGCCGCAAAGTCAACCAATACAAGAGCCTGATACGAAGTCTACTGTGGGCAGTTGCTATGAAATTGTGAATCCCACTATCAACGATTACAAACGCATTATAGTCTCTAATAATGCTACTGAGGCGGAACTAGTAGGCGAGGTGGTCATATCACTGCCTAGTCTTACTAAGGAGGATCTCTAAAAACGTGTATGTTTGCCTTGAATATCTCACTCACACAATTTGTCAACTGTATAAGGCTGTATAATCTAAGAAATGTAAACTACTTATACATATAATCACAGATTTTGGGCGATAATGATAATGAAAACAAGGCATAATCATGTAGCTGCATGAAACAAAACAGCTGCGAGTCGAATTTGGTTTGGAAAAACGACAAAAGAAAGAAAAGTTTTACCAGATGGAGAAGGAGAAAAAACAAGTTATCGCCCAAAACTTAATGTAAAATATATGCGTAGCATGTATGTTGATTACAAAATATTTTAAGGTATATTGGCGGTTCATTTTAGTTAGAAGTGTAATTTAAAAGGAATGAACAAAACAATGATAATTACAGTTTACGTTAAAGACGAAACCATCAACATTTACACTAGAAATTCACCCAAATCGTTGAAAATACCCAACAACAAAATGTAGTAGGAAAACCCCTAATTGAGCAACACTGCCTATGAGTGTGCTCAAAATCCTATTATACTAAACTAATGTACTAAAAATTGCTAAAATGGACTTACCTAGTTCTGCCAGGCAAACACAAGTATACTGCATAAGCTTTAAAATGTAAGTGCCATCCATACCTAAATACATACTTCATATTTATTTATATTCATTCATCTGGTACAAATCGAAGCAAATAGACTGAGGCGGTCTACTATGGACATTGATTCGATTTGTACTTATCCTCAACTTGTGCTTTCCCCTGTACATACCACTTTTCACATTCATTTCACACATATTTCCAAATTCGAATTGTCACAGAAAAAAAAACATTAGAAAGTATCGCAAGTAAGCGGAATTTTTCGGTGAATGTGAAAACCGGAACAGGAAGGATTATTACTTAATAATACATTTAAATACTATGTAGATATAATGCCAAGTGACTTTATATATAGCGTTTAGCTATTCAGCCAAAATAGTATTTATCCATATACAACCAAAAACTCAGCTGTATTTATTATATTAAAGTTAGTAAAATTCCTTTAAATAAACTTTACCGCTTATGCTTTAGGTCCCTAATTCAACCGATTGTTTAATGTAAATCACGCATAAGTTCAGGCCAGTTCAATTCAGTACTCTCTGTGCTGGGGGCCTTAGTTAATAAACGTAAAATAAATAACCTAAATATAGAGTATACACTGGCTTTTTACTTTTGTGATGATTTGTCCTTAATGGTTTTGCTGATAAATCTTAATATTTAGACGAGAAAAGGTCCTCCACAAACATTTCGATATTGAACGATGCGTCGCCCTCTCCTACAACCACTTTTACTTAGTAATAGAGAGTGTGTCGCGTAAGGCTGGAGTGCAGTTACAATTACTATAAAACTCTATCTGGAGTGTAAATCCTAAAGAGAAATTGGACAAACAGTAGGTAGAGCCCACTTATCAGTTCAAAGAATAATAACAAACTATGTTTCATCGTGTTCCATCTTGTGGAAGCTCCGTTCTGGGCGAACGAAGCAAGAAAAAAATAGGTTGTGGACTTGGACACGTTTATCCCAAGGATCACCACCGATCTACTGATGTTGGAGAACACGGATCGCGCGAACGAGAGTATAACGGTGAATAAGGAGCATTCAATACCAACTTTAAATTATAGAGAAGGCTGCATTAAGGTTTGGGGCAGTATGACAGCTTGCGGCGTCGGAAAATTAGCATTTATTAAGTCAACAAAGAACCACATGGGCTGTATCCAAATTTTAGAAGATAATTTTACCCAAAATGCACATTAGATGTACCTAGAGGACGATTTATGGTTCAAAAGACAACGACCCAAAGCATACGGCGCATGTTTCGAAGTTCCGGCTACTTAATAACGTTGGATAAAGCAAAATTCCTAATCTCCGGATCTCAACCCGATAGAGCATTAGTGGGACCTAGTCGAACGCAGGATCCGGCAACACACCATTACGTCCAAAAATATGCTCAAGGAGAAGATTGGGGCAAAATTACAGAAGAAGAAACAAAAGTAGTAGACTTGATGCCAAAGCGACTTAAGAAGGTGCGGCAGCGAGATGGACTTTCTACAAGTTACTAGGATACCTCTATTAGTTATTTAATTAAATAAAAACTTTCTTTAAGCAGAATTTCGAAGGTCTGTATTTTAAAGTAGTTTCAGTAAATAGTTAATAATTTGAAAACTTGATGGAATTTAGGTTTATAATTTAAAAAAGGAAAGTTGAATTTACAATAACAACACTTGAAGTATCCCATTTACAAACAAGAGCTCCAGGTTCAACCAAAACAATGCAGTTCCTGAATGTTTAAGGAAAGTAAGATAGGAAACTGCAACCCAACCTTAATCTTAACCAGTCGCACGTTTCTAATCTTATATTTCATACATAAAAATGCAATCAAATTGTATAATTTAAAATAAAGAAAAATAAATACATATAGGATTGTACGCCAATACTAACGGCTGCCACACATCGTACACCGCCGATGTCGATATGACAGTGCTTCGCTCAACGATGTCTAACTTTTGCATCGACATCTACAAGTTCTATCGAGTCTACCTCGATGGTTGATCGTCCTATCGGGCCACCTTCATCAACAAATATAGCATTATATGAATTATTTACCTATATATTTATCTAAAATTGTTGTTTTGAATGAATTCTTTTGACATAGCGGCACTCCTTACGTGGTTTACGGGCTTAAACTTTGAAAACTATTGACTTTGGAATAGACCTGCGCTATTTATTATGCTCTTTCTTATCATTTTATGAAACTACAAATAAATATACATAATAGTTTATAATTCTAAATCAGATGTAAATTTATCTGCACTGATATTAATCAGTCTTACTATTATACTATATTTGTTAGTACATTATTTTTTTAACAAATGTTAGTTTTTACAATTTGCTGCAAATTCAATTGCTAATATTACGCAGGTGCGTGGACTCACAAAATGCAACTACGCCAAAATAGATTCCATATTGTACTCTCCTTCATATTTTGCAGTTTTTATCATATAGCCCAAAATAGTGTGAGATTGGTTAAGTTGTCAATGGGACCTATTGGATGGTTAACGAAAATTAAATGAAATGGCGAAATTTAACAACTAGCTCTTGTACTTCAAACTATCAGACGTCAACTTTTAAGAATATTGATTATTTATCTAAGATTTTGAAAATTGCTCAGTAGTTTTAATTTATTTCTAGGTACATACATATATGGAAATCGTTGACTTGCGATTTTCGCATTATTTCCTCTGTTTAAACCCTTTTACAAACAGTGCAGTTATTTTAACATTTTCCATACAGCATATTTTCGATGTTTTTGGCACACGAAAACATTCGAAAGCTTAGATAAACTCATATCGGTTGTAAAATCTTTCTGTGCGCAACATTTGAGACATAAAGAACATTGCCTGCAAGATTACTATTGTATCCCGTCTTAAGGTAGAACTTGTTGGAACATTTTCCAAAGCTTGCTTTCGATGTCCTCGAGGCACGGCTTGAACGATTGTATAGCTTACCTTCTTATGCCCACAGGCATGGGCAGGGCTACGATACTGTCAACACACCGAAATAAATTTTGAGCCGACTACAGCTTATATTTGGGAAAAAGGTTTAACATCGTTGTGTTTATTTGCTAACGTAGGTCTACACACAGACAAAATTAAGTGGCTTTAGCTTATTTATTAACATATCTACAAAAAGCGGCATTTGTTGCAGTTCCTAAAATTGGTCAAAAATGTATGAAGCTTTTATCCGTTCTTGATTTGCATACAACATGCACTTTCACATAGCTGAGCCATGTCAACCAAATCTACAAAATCCTTGAGACAATATGTACAAAGGGTAAGACCATGTTACTAAATGCGGTTGTTGAATAAAATTAAACATGTTTGTCTTAAACATCTTGGATACTGTATTGCTGCTACGACAAGGTATTGATATAGAACATCTTTAGTGCTATTACACTTATCAAGACGAAGTACGTTTTTCTTTTTCTACCTTGTCGCCATCATCACAACCATGTGTGCAAGGAGATCAAGCGGGACAAAACAGACCAATCGACGCTACTTTGATGTCAGTAAGAAATTCTGCTCATTTTTCCTTTACCCTTATGGTCCCGAAGCACGCGTGATGCAGCTGCTTCTAGACTGTTTTGAGTGGAAAGTACTCCTTTCCATATTTGCATTATTTGGCGTTTGCGAAGATTACATTCGATGGAATCCCGAATCCTAAGCTCTGTGACGACATTGACAGATGTTAAATGCGGCTGTTGTAAGAAGACGGCGAAGGGGTAGACTCCACCAGCTACCTCTGATATCACAGATAGCACAAAACGTGCACGAAGCAGAGGGAATGCCCTGCATCAGGCCGTAACCTGGTAGAGGCTTTTAAAGCCGTTCAAAAAAAAGGCATATATAGATCCATACATATTTATGAATATATCATAGATAGAGCAAAAAAAAAAAGGTCACCACACTTAAAAAAAATAAACCACTTTTTCGTTCTTGTTATAATTTTTAATTCGACTGACTTCACGTTGTTTTTTTCCACGCGATTACGGTTGATACACAGTAATTAAACAGTCACACTTTTAGCTGGCGTAGTTTTTGTTGTTACTGCTAAGTATTTACTTGGCGTGAGTGTGAGTCTGAGCCTTACGGAGCTGAGTGAGAACGTTGGACAATTCCTCACGCTTCCTCTTGGCACGGATGTGTGTGCCCAAGCGGCGCTTCAAGAACTTCAAAGCACGCTTATCCTTGGACACCTTCAACAATTCCATGGTACGCTTCTCATAGGGAGCATGACCAACAACCTCACGGACAAGATCGCGCATGAACTTGGTGTGGCGTGTTTGAATCTGTAAGTGCAAATAATGAACACCAATTAGTTGTATGTAAACAATAGTTAAAAGCAAACTTTTAGAGTGTTACTTACGTTCTTCACACGGGATCCACGCAGACCTTTGACTTTCTTGTCGCCGGTGTATTTAACATTCTTGACTTTGGTAGTCTTGTGGCCCCGGTTGAGACCGATACACAGCTCGTAACGCACTGCCATTGCTGCTATAAGACAAATATACAATAAGTTTGTAAACACAAATTTTTGCTAAGTTTAAATAATTGCAAGCGAAAACTTTTTGGTGTATATGCTAAAACAAAATATTGTGCAATTATGCGAAACACAATTGAGAAGCAAAGCACTATGATGTTTGCAATATTTTTGGAATTTACACAAAACAATTTTGCGGCCGACCTACCTCAGTTGCTGACAAAAGGTAGAAAGAGAGCTGTCAAAGTTAGCAAACAGGAAGTCACAGAGCAAATGACATATGCGTAGGGCTGCCAGATCAAGAGATTTCAATACCAGCGTCGCATTATAAAATAATTTTGAAGAATGCGCACTTAGGCGTTGAATAGCAGCAAAATTATTATTTTTTTTATATTAATATTTTATTATGCCAAGGGGCAGGCAAAAATGACTAGTTGGTATTAGGCAATATCAGCAAAAATCAAATAATATGCTGTAAGGTGGCAACGTATTGTTAATTTTCAACCACTGATACGCACAGGGCTGCTTCTTGATAGATTTGACAGCCATACATAAGTCGATAGCTGCAGCGATTATTCAATGTGTTGTAGTTTCGATACTCCTTGGTGTTGTCGCTTCTATCGCAGTGAGCATTGCTTTTTTTTGCGCATTTAAATTAACATAGAAATTTGTGCTTTACACTGTGCTATATTAATTATTTAATTTATTAAGTGTTAAATTTATTCAAGTGCTCGCAGACAAACAATACTTTGTGGGATTTGGCAAATTATCGGCTTGATCGGCTACTGCCCAAGCAGCTGGCAACACTGTATATGCCGGCCATGTTATGATATGTTAAAGAAAAGACTGCTTTGCGTAGACGGAGACACGTGTTTAATTCGTGCTGCTTTGTGTGTTGAAAATCGCGTCAGTATAAGCAAATTAAATCGTGAAAACTAAATAAAAAGCAATAAATCAGCTTAACGCTACTTTTAAAGCAATCAAATAATTAATTCGTACCAAGTGGTTAATAAAGGTAAGCGCAAATTTGTCCACGCGGAACATAACCTAGTACAAAAGTTGCCAAAACAGTCGTCTAGTGTAAGACGGGGCAAAAGTGTGTGTGAATTAAGAACAAAAA
Source organism: Chymomyza caudatula (assembly GCA_035041775.1). Classification (NCBI taxonomy): domain Eukaryota; kingdom Metazoa; phylum Arthropoda; class Insecta; order Diptera; family Drosophilidae; genus Chymomyza; species Chymomyza caudatula. The sequence continues at coordinate 2,927,035 of JAWNKW010000145.1, forward strand.
AAAGAAAAACCATAACTTGTGTCATATTTGTATGTATAAAGCGCCTAAAGTGATGCGTAGTAAAAGGATACTTTCTTTTTTTTTCATATTTCTTTTTTTTTTTTTTTTTTTGAGAACATACATATATGCATGCATACGTATTGTATGTATTGCTGTGTGCGTGAGTGTTGTTGTTGTTGCCAATGCAAGAAATGTGCAACATAATCAATAGGTGGCAACACCTCAAACAGTGACTATTGTTGTTTTTGGTGTTATTTTTTGTTGCCGCTGTCACATGCGGCCAAATTGTATCGTGCTTGCCCCCCCCCTTCCTGCAGCTGCAACACTTTTTACTATTTTGTTGCTGACAGTATTTAAATGATTTGCTGCAAATCTTTTGCCAATTATACAAATGCTTCCGGCGATTACACAATGTAGTTTGCCTACCAATGAAAATTATAACACGTTCCTTCTTCTGGCCTTATATATATATATATTCAACTACATGTATGCAGCTTGTATATTTTTGTATGTATGTATGCTTTATTTTGCCTGACTCATCAGCAATGATATATAAATATACATAAATAAATATGTAACAAGATGCTCAAGAAGTCAGCGTATATTGTTATAGTTTAGAATAGCGTCTGCAATAGATTTCTCCTTAAACCTATGTGCATATGTGTATGCTAGTTGTAAGTTATACAGCTTTTGTGGGTACTCCCAAACTGTTGCACACCCCGTCGCCACTTGATTATACAATAGCCCCAAGGCTTGGTACCTCTTTCGTCACACGAAAAATCAACGCATACCAAACCATATGATCGAAACCACGCTGCCAAGTTTCTTATAGTGTGTGTGTGTGTGTGTGTGCGATTGTGTGGTTTGTGGGGGGCGAGTATTGGGGCACCAGAATATTGCACCTGGTATGTTTTGGTGCGTATAAATAGCGAGATAATGGGCGCTACTCTCTTACTTTTCGCTCTTTCTGTCTCAGTTCCAATCTCAGTGATTAGAATTCGGCGAGATATAACCATGATAAGGTTGACTTCGTGGGCAACGTACAGTGGTCCTCATTTCTTTACAAAGCAAAGCTTCCCTTCTGAAACTTGTTCCCGAATTTCAAGTGCTGTTTTTGCTTAATTTTTGCTTAGTAGAGCTTTCTTGTGAACTTTCTTGGTTCTGCTTTGAAGATTGCTATATTTTGTATTCAATGTTATTGTTACGTCTTAGGCCAAAGCAGACTTATCGGATGTCTGCGACTTAGTTTTCTTGTCTACTGCAGTGTTTATTTGCTTTCGTTTTCTACGAAGAGTTTTAAAACTTCAGTTGAAATTCCCCTTGGCGGAATCATTTGTCACAACTCGAATCGTCTTATAGAGCAGCACATATGTAGACTTTTGTTCGACACTGTAAGCTACATCTACATTTACTAGAGTCGGTCTTGCTGGTATTGGTTTGTCTAGCGCGTCTGGTTATTCGACTACTGAGCATTATTATGTATGGTTATTCAGATTAAGTTGCGCGCGCAACATGTCGAAAGTCGAAACAAAAAATTCAAACCAATTCCGTTTATACGACACGCACAATCCGAAAATTGTATTGTATATGGCATTGAAAGTTCAAAGTCAAACCCTAAACATGTTTGTTTTATGTTTAATGTCCAAGTTGTATGAGTGTGTGCGTGTGTGCCTGTTTGTGTGTGTGTGTGTGTAAATGTTTGATTTCTACTGTTTGGGTGGTTTTCAAATTTTCCCTCATTTAAACCATTGACATGCAAATATTGAACGTGAACGAAATTTTAACTATAGTTCGACGAAGTTTGCACACTCTCGAATGTGTACTTTTTTTCCATTGTAGTTTCTTAACAGACTTGCACAAAAAAAAGGTTATTCCTATTCCGTACCTCCAAGGCGCAAATAAACTCGTTGCCACTGTCTCTATCCCGTGCAATGTGCCTGGCCTCGTGCCGTGTTGGTCTTGACCTACTTTCTGCGTTGATAGATATGAGCCATGCCATAAGCAATGTGTTTGCCTTATGGATTCCCCTGGAAGGCCAAATTTGCGATGCTGGTGTTTCTGTCTTTTCGTAGCTATACACACTACTCTTTTTATCTGTATATATGGATAGGTCGCTATTGATATGTTTCTCTAAGAGATCGAAACTAACTACTATTGAAAATACGAAGCTCTTGAATAATAGCCGAGATCGACAAATTTTCCAAGGTTTGTGCAATGTCGCTTGTGCTTTGTGGCATCTGCCCTCGTTTCTTCACTTTTGGCCACTATGCTGCTCCATCACATCATCAATGATTATGAAGTTCAAAACTTCGAGTGGAAGTTTACTGCCATTAAAGCAGGGGTCCACATTAGCAGCAGAGATGTTAGCCAAACTTTTGTCTAATGTGTTGCAGTCCATGCACATGTCTTTGCCGATGCCTGCTTTAAAGCAATATACGATTATAGCAAGCTTATATATAGATTATAAAAGTTGGGTTATTAGATTTTAAACAGATTTGGTTTTGTAGGTACTTAAAGAGACTTTCCTCATTCGGGTTTTAAAGATCTCCGTAAATAAAAGTTAAGGAAAATATTGGAATTGCTTTTAGATCTCGTAAAAAAAAATCAAAATATTTATGCCTAACCAATAGCAATTCAACGATAATAATAATAAAACATATTATTGTAGGAGTGGTGCACTGCAACACTTGGGATTCTGCCCCATCCTAAGCTTGAAGCTCTAATGCTGTTGTCCAAGTTGCATCGATATTCTATACGCATCTAAAAGGGATGACATCACAATTGTTGAGTTTCCCGAGATCATTTGCCATAGAGCTAGTAATTCCCAGCTCTTCCAAGTGTATTTAAAGTCTACAATGTTCAGTTACTCAGTATTTGTAAATTTTCTTGAACCTATTTTAGTTGTCGGATCTAAGAAATTATTGACGCGGCGCATATATATAGCCACGCCCGCTCTTCGTAGTTGCTTTACCGTTTGTCTTCCAATGGCACCAAAGGGTTCTGGCTCTATAAGGAGTTTCGCAGCAACGTTTCTAGCTAGTTTGTACAAAATTGCAATCCCGACAATGTTGTTGTTAGCAGGGACCCATTTAAGAGAGAGAGAGTATTTTGCCTACCTGGTATGTGTTTCAGATTTCCTGAGTTTATTGTAAGAATTACGATTGCTTTTATCACGTCTGACTATCTGATAGTATTGCTAGTTTCCTATTTTGGTAACTTCTGTCAACGTTTATACCTACATAGGTCCTGCAAGTTCAAGACTGGTGCCTTCCTTTATTACCAACTGATCTCTGTGTGGCAGAAGCGTAGGCATTTCCAAACTTCTTACTACATAAAACTTTAATAAACAAACCCTCTGCAAAGAACTGTAATACTTTACACTCGTTTTGTTGCTGTTTTAATTGTATACACTTTTAATGGCCATTTAGTTGTCATTTTGAAATTCCGACCTCTGTGCCGTCTGGCGCTCATTTTGATAAGCCTTATCGCGGCGCTGCCCTGTTGATAATTGGCAGCAAACTGGCTTGTTGTTGTCGCTATGATTGTTGTTTTCTATGAAAAGTCGATGAAAAATGCTCTCCATTACAAACAGACCAAATAGCTTAATAGACGCAACAGGTTTTTTTTTTGTGTTCATTTTGCTTTATTGTTTCTCTACGAAAACTGGCCGAATTCTTGTTTTTTTCTGTATAGTTTGGTAGTCGCAGACATTTTCTCTCAATAGCATAGCATTATAGCCATGATAGAGGCTATTTGGTACAACTATAGCTGCTGCTTCTGAGTGGGTGACAACTGTCGAAGCAGATCTACGAATCGACGAAGAGTCGCTAAAAAAGCCAAAAACCTTGCGACTTGACAACACACGACGCATTGTCTCGGCATAGCGCCCCGATATTTTGCCAATGGGTAGTTTCCTTTTGGATATCGAGGCGCTATCACATGCGACAAGCGACACGCACGAACAGTTTCGAATGTTGGCCGGCATTACAAAAAGAAAAGAAAATTTGCCGCTACAATAAGCGAATCTTGAACTGAATTAAACGAATCAAGTCCAGAACTTGGTGATAAACGAAATAAATAATGCAACTAGCCACAAAGTGATTTCAGTTTGTGTTCCCTGCAAAATAGCTTCATATCAAGTGTATAAAACACGGAATTTATGTTATATTTTGAAAGATTGTAAGCCAAAGTCAACACAACACTATCAATAGAGCTTAGATAAAAAAAACAAAAAAAAAAAACAAAAAACATTCGTTAAGTGAAAGGTGGAGCAGCTACTTCCATATGATTGTCATTTGTCTGTTTTCTGTGTGCGTGGCTCTTTAACTTATTAACTTGTTTCAGTAAATAGCTTTAATAGCACTCTTTTTTCATAAATTTTGTGAGTTTGTTTTGTAATGATTTCATAACATTCCCCGAACTAGAACCATTCCGTACGTTCGCATTTGTTTTGCTATTGTGACATGGCGAGACACGCGAGATCTCTCTCTCCGTCTCTCTCTGCCTGATCATAGGTGATGTGTGGGGCTCCCGCTCGCTGTTAAGTTTGCAGCGTGGCGTTTAATTTGACTTTTTGCACCTTATATATAGCATATACATATATATATATTCTATAATCTCATGCCAAATTCGAACGATTTCTATATTTATGTTTGGTTGCTATTAATACGCTTACTTATACATAGAAAATCGAATATACACACATATATATATATACACACACGCAGCTGAGCAGTCTCGTGATTGCCAAGCAAACCGCAGTACACACATCAAACAAACCAAACTAATATCTAACTTTTGTTTCTATCTCATTTGACCGCCATGCGATGACACCTAATCGTTTACAACTGTACTATATATATGTATATATTTATATGTTTGCAGATTCTTCAATATTCAGCGAAAATGGTATCTGGTCGTCCTCTACTCTATCTCTCACTGCCTGGAGTAGCATTTATACTCGGCGTCTTTTGGTTTCGGCGCAGAAATAAAAATCGCTTAGATAAGAGCGACAATGATACAACATCGGAGAATGTTATACCAGCCGCTGGCAGCAAATTGTCCGATGAGCCGGCGGCTGTGCGTAAAACTAATGGAACTTTACAACAGAATGGCAAAGTGAATACAGGTTCCGGCATAGGTACAGGCTCCCTGCCGGACACCAGTAGTTTCTTACCCACAACGGTCAGTAAGTCCATGAATATTAATGGCAGCATAGGCCCAAATGCTGATGACAAAGAGAGTCCCAATACTTTGCTCTACGGCAAGTCAGCACCTATTAAAATCCAAAGCAATGGACGTGCATCTCAACAAATTGATTCAGAAATGCTCAAGTCTAAGATTCAAGATGCTGAACACAAAAAACTATGCTCCATTGATGAAGATTTCGAGAATTTGTCTTCGCCTAGGGATTTGCCCGACTCGGTCAATAATCGCTTGTCGTTTCATAATAGAAAAACGCTTAGCAAAACCGAGGAGCCAGTGGTTATCAAAGCGACGCGCACGCCAAAGATATCACCAGAGAACTCTTTTCTAGAGAGCAAGTACACAAAAGAGTGTGAGCAGAATAACAACTGTGAGCCCGTTGCTGAAGACACCAACAACATCAGCAACAATATAGTCTTGCCAAAGACAGCCGAAGAGTCAGAATCACAGCTGAGCGCTGTAGAGAAGCAGCAGCAGCCCAAAGAAGCTGTTGTTGCTGTCGAGCAAACAACTGTTGTGGTTCTTAAAGAGGAAGTCGATGCTAATGGCAATCAGAAGCGCAATGTGGATTCGGCCAGCCCATCGCTGAGCATTTGCAGTGTACAGTCCGGTGATTCGGGCAAAGGTTCCAGTTTGCCACGCTCGGAGGCAACACGCGCCAAGACCTCATATGAGTTCTTCTTTCCCATCACTCTAACTGGCCAGCTATATGGACGCAAACGTAATTTTATCAATCAAATCAGAGTCAAGACCTTGGCCAATGTGGTGCTAAGCAAAAATCGTTATCCCGGTAAGGTGCGCATTTGCACTATTGAGGGTACGGAGAGTGAAATAGACGCTGCCTTGGCCATGATACGTCAGCGTATGCCAGCCAGACTCTATCCCAATTTCACAATGCAAAGAATTCACTATGCGCTTCCGCAAACCATAGTTCCTCTTTCAACTGAAAGCCTCTGCAATCTGCAAGTGAGTATTGTTGGCCATTCTATTGTCCATTGACCAATGGTTTATTTTGTGTATTTGCAGCTGAAACTGATCGAGGGCATCAATAATGATGTGGCCGTAAGTGCAGTGCTCTCAGGCTGCCATTTGTTCATTCAACATCCGCTGCATCCCTCGCATCCATCGCTGCCTTCTCTGCAAAAGGGTCTCTACGACAGTTACTCCACCATGGATGCGCCCTTATTGCCAAGCATTGAAATCAGCGCCGTCTGTGTGATGCCCGTCAATGGCATTTGGTATCGCGTACAAATTATTGATGCCGATGCTGAGGATGAGGAACGCTGCCTGGTCAAATTCTTGGATTTTGGCGGCTATATGAATGTTAGCTTTGGCGATTTGCGTCAAATACGCACAGACTTTATGACAGTACCATTCCAGGCAACAGAATGCACACTGTCTAACATAGAGCCAATTGGTAACTAGATGAAAACCAAATATAACATTTAAGAGTTGCTGTTTAGTAATTGTAGTAAATGCTGGCAAAAGAAAAAATACAACAAATAAGAGGCATATATGAAATGAAAGTTCAACTTTGCCAGCGTCTATTATAGTTTTTCAAAAGACTTTTTGCATTTTTTACATACAAACTATTTTTTTGTTTTCAGATAATACTTGGTCACTAGAGGCGGCCGATATCCTTAATAAGCTAACCAAAGGCATTGTCTTGCAAGCTCAAGTCGCTGGCTATGATAGTAACAATATACCAGAAATCTATTTATTTGCATCTTTAGGTCCCAATGTGAGTACAAATATGAAAGAAAGAGATAGTTGCCAAATTGTATAAGCTAATTGATAATAAAATCTCTCTTACAGAACGTCATATTTATCAATAAGGAATTGGTCGCTAGAAATCTCGCAAAATGGGTCGAGATTCAAGATTAACAACATCAACAACAGCCCTCATGAACAACACAGCACATAATTCAAAACAAACAGCAGCAGGAGAAACAACACAACAACAACAAACAACATAAACATAAAACTTGAATCCTAATAGGCTATGGAAAAGCTCAGCACTACTATGTAGTATGTTGAGTAACATTTAAACAGACATAAACACACATACATATATATATGTATATATATATATATATATATGCATATATATGACACAATCAGAATCAAACAACAAATTGTGCTTAATGATATAGCTGGCCTTAACAGCAAGCTATTTACCAATGCTACAAACTCCCATTGAACATTAAAGCAACCTAAAAGGGCAAATTTTAACTCATATTTAGGGCTTTGACAATTTCTCAGCAGTTTCGTTGGCCGCCTGGTGTTAAATGCAACAACAAAAACAGAGTCGCCAGTTTGCCAATTTTGCAAATTGATAAGCCAAACAAACGAGAAACCGCTTAAGATATTAACATATTCTCTCAGTCTATAAGTAGCTATAATGTAAATAGATTTTATAAAGCTATAAACAACAATTAACACACACACACAAACACCCTCAAATACACAACTTTCATCAAACATACATAAATGTCGCTCGGAGAGTTACAAAATATAAGTAAATTGCACTTAGCGACTGTTCATCTGTGTACATAAAGAACTAAGATACATTTTATAAACTTGAAAATGCATAATTTTATTTGAACTTGTATATGGTTTTAATTTACATTTTTATGATTAATGTTTTCATGCTGCCGCTTAGCCTTAAACACTGAAAGCAAAGAAGCCTAAAGTAGTTTTGTTTAAGCTAAAAAGTAGCAAACATGAGAACATTATATAAGTCAGAGCCAAATGGAAATGCTCAGAACTTTACATACAGCACAAAAGTCATTGTAAAACCAACAAGTCTAAAAAACATGTTGTGCCATTTAATAATTCTTCTTAAAAAAAAAAAAAAAAACAAAAAACAAATAATTGTCACAACTTCAGTGTCAAAAAAGAAATATTAATAATGATTGTGCCTGTTGTTTTGTGCATGTGAAATTTAAAAAGCAAAAACTGGACTTACTGAAAATACACGCAAATAGCATAAAACTATATATATATATATATATACATATATATAAAATTAAAACAAAATGTAAATACAAAACTCAAGCAATTTGATGCAAAAGAAAAGAAAACAAGAAAAAGAAAATCAAACTTTGTTTATACATAATTAGCATTATAATTACTATAAAAAATGATATATAATTATATATGTATGTACCTAAGGCGTAGGGTGCAGCCAGCAACACGTTCAGTGTGTGAGCAGTAAAAGTTGTTAAAACACGTTTAATTAATAATAATAAGGCCTCAAAAGAATAAGAAAAAAGAGCAGACACTTTACTTAATGTTATTATTAACAATTGAATTGTAATTTTAGAGCTATATGATAATGCTGTCACACATTGTTGAGTTGTTCTTGTCTGGCAGTGTGTGCGCGCGCTTTTGTTGTCGAATTATGCGCAGCAATAGTTAAAAAATAAATAGTTTTTTAAGAAAGTTAAAACTTAAGAACGTGCGACAACTTGTAGTTGCCAAACACACACACACACACACACACACACACCTATTGTTTACACTAAATGCATTAAAAACCAATTTCACTTAACTGCTAAAAACAACTACACAAATATATATGTATGTAATTGTGTTGTGCCAACCATTGGAACAAGTTTTAGTCGCTCTGTTTAGTTTAGTCACAATGCTGCAAAACAAGAAGAAAAGCTAAGAAAAACTGTAACTGAAAAACTGCAACTTAAAACCATACATATTACTATGTATATTTAATTTAATTAATTTTGCAACATTTCATTTGACTCTATTATATATATATATATATATAAAGCTATATAATTCTTATTTTTTTTTTTTTTATCTTGTCGCCAAAAGGCTAATTGCTAATTTAATATTTAGTCGATAATGACGTACAAGTGATGATTCTGTAAACTTACGAGACTTGGCGTTTAACTACTATGTTTATGATTATTATTATTTTAATTCTTAACATTTACTTACACTTACATATATGCTATGTATTTCTTTGTGTGTAATTATTGATAAAAACAAAAGCTAATTTAATGATTCATTTTATTGTTATTATTATTTTTATGATTAATTTACGTTTACTTGATATACATAAACTATAATTTAGCAAAAACAAGTCACTGAAATTAACAAACATCAACAACAACAGCAACAAAAACAATAATATTATTAGTGTAGTGTAAATTATAGTTCTCTTAAAACAAAAAAAAACAAAAAGAAAAGTGACGCTGCATTGTTTAATTTTAGTTTTCATTTCAAATGCAACAACATTGCCTAATTAAATAAAAAGAAAAACAAAGAAAAAGAAAAAGCTACTCAAGTTGTCCAACGTTTTAGTGTTTTGAATTTCAATGTAAATTTCACTTGTACAATTTGTTAATAATTGACATAAAAACAAAAAACATTAAACATTAAACATAATATTGTAGCTTGTACGTAACACACACACACACACATACATGAAATCTATGATCATTGTAACATTTTTTTTTCTTCAATTGTAACTTTTTTTTTTTGTTTTCGTTGTTTTAGCATACACAATGCATAAAACTAAATGAAATAGCATATTTAATTTATAGACGCATTCAAGTGAAGTAATTTACAAATCTAGTTTTTAACTATAAAAATATATATGAAAAATAAAAGCAAATATATATATAAACATACAAAAATACACGCATATATGAATAATAAAAATGATTTGAAGAAATTTACGAAATATCAGTTTCATTTCCTGCAGCAATAACAATATTTTGTCTGCATTTTAAGGGGATTTTCATCGTCATCAAAGTTATTGTGCGTCTCGACAATTTTTACTACAGTTGGGCATAAAACACAATTCGGTTTTCGGTTTTCGGCAGCTTTTATCTTTTTAATCACTTAACTGATACATGCTACACACATTTATTACGACAGCCGAGCAATTGTGCACGGTAATTCATTCACTCGAAAGAACAACAAAAGCAGCTAGACAGTACTGTACTTTGGTCTGAGCATTCGGTTTGAACACCACAACGATTAACATGGTTGGCGTCATTTATATCTCTAAATAGAGTTCGATAATAATATTAATGCGACGTAGTGCGCTGCGACTACCTAGTAACATATCCTCATACCTACAAAACTCTTTCTATACCTGATATGAATCTTATTATCTACTTACTTAACTGGCCATAACAACCCATTAACTCTTCGCCGTCTACAATTGGTAGCTTGTGTGCTCTCTACCTGGTCCTCCCAACAGACATATGATCTGCCCCTTTGTCGCCTCCCTTGAACATAACCTGGCCAGCGAAGCCTTCTTCTCCTTCTTCTTCTTGACTGGCAACCCTTTACCGGTGTACCGCCTGATGTAAAGCTCTCCTCCAGGCGTCTCTCCAATTGGTGATACCAAAGGTAGTTTACTCACTTGCCTGGTCCTTTTAACTGCCAACCTTTCTCGCAGGAGCTTCTTCATTTTAATGCGCTTAACTATGTCTGTGTCGTCGTAGAGCTCATAGAGTTCGTCGTTTTATCAGAGCCAAAGATCTTGCCGCTCAAACACTCTTCGGGCATTTCCATCAGACTGCGCCATCACCCATGCTTCAGCGCCATAAAGCAAAACCGGAAGGATGAGCATCTTATAGCTGACCTCGTTCTTCATTGTGACGGTGGCACGAAATCCTTCAAAACATCAAAAGTTTTCCTTGACAACATTAAAAGTATAGTTTTCAACATCAATCTGAGCGTACGTACAACCGCTGTGTCTCTCTACTCAAAGAAACCATATACTTCGTTTTGCTCTCATTTACCACCAGATCCAATGCAAAGCGGCTATGGTAACTGCTCGCCCGACGATATCGATATCATCTGCGTATGCAAGCAACTGAACACTCCTATAGAATACGCACCAGAGGTCATCGCCTTGTCTGAAGCCTCTCTTGGTATCAAAAGACTCTAAGAAGCTCATTCCTACCTTGACAGAGCTGCGTGTGTTGCTCAACGGCATTCTGCATAGTCGTACCAAATTTGCAGAATTTCCAAACTCAGACAGTGATGGTGGCTGTCGATTTGGAGTTTGTAGCTCTTTCCCAGGATTTGACGTAGTGTTGGACTTACTAGGCCGAAAACCACACTAATAAGGTCCGAATCTTAATATGTGGGCAGGTTTTAATGGGGCTGCATCAGGTTCATTCTTCTTGACAGTGCATGCCGCGAAGACTCCTCCTCTTGGTCCCAAAAACTACAGTTGTTTGAGCTGGCAGCTAGCTTAAGTGTGCCTTCAGTACAGTGATGAGAAGGGCATTAAGTCATTGGTGTTTAACGCGTTAAACACGTGCTCACGCGTGCGCACCTTGATATGGTCCGAGGTCTATCTAAACCTCTGTCAGTCACTGGATCCCAGCACCCGGTTGGTTAGATGCAACTCCACACCGTATAAAGACACTTCTAGATTTGTGTCTAAACCACCCTGAAACACCCCGAAGGGCTGCAACCATTTTAGTCAAACTGGAAGAAACGACTATGCATGCTTTACTGACTGGTTCCAGTTTAAACTCCTGGTATGAGCTTCATACCCCGTGTGGTGAGCGGGTTAGAGAATACCACCTCAGCAGGTCAAAGCTTGTCGTATGAGGCGACTAATAATGACACTGGGTTCTTTTGAGACCAGTAGAGCCACCCCAGGCCTTAAGAGGGTTGTGCCTAGGGTTTGCGACCCATCACGTAAAACCACAATTCCAATGAAAGAATGTATTTACAACAGGCCGTAACCCGATAACACGGGTTGGTTTGGCCAGTTAAGAAGAAGGGGGCTTCATACCCAAAGGTTCTACGAGTCTGCAACTCCCAACAGTTAACGGGCTCGCTACACCTATAAATCAAAGGTATGTCATTGAAGGGCGCTGAGCGAACTAGCCACGTACGCGGACTTCTGCTGGATAAGGTCCTTTTGGTAATCTTGGCCAGCTGTTATTCTTGATCAAGTGTATTGGGACACAAGATCGTGGGATAGCTGGCGGCCGATGAGTAGGGCAGTCAGTATTCTGAGGTTGTTTGTGTGCAGTTGCACACAGTTTTCTTAAATCCATTAATGGATTTCCATGTTGTGGAAGATGATGAAGACGGATGGTGTTACGCTTGTCTGTGCTATGTTAGCAGCGTGAACAGAAGACCGTGCTTGTTGTATTTTTCACGCTAGAATATGCACACGCTAGATGGTGACACATTATGGCAAGTTGGGGAGAATTCATAGCTGAATGAGCAACTGAACCAATGCATGTGTCAACAAATAGAAAGCTATTCTCTGCCAATAGCTATATTCTGCACATAAATTTTCCTTAGCCTATTTATATAATAGACCGCAGCACAAAGAGTGATAAATATCTTCGTCTTTCGTTAGCAACCTTTAATAAGCTCATAAACCCGTTGTTTATAGCGCTGCAGCAAGGGTGATAACGCTCTTTGTGTAACTACTCCATATTGATGTTGGAGCTCACAGAGAGCAGGAGCAACTGCGTAGTCAGTTTATTCACATCAACTCCAAGAGCTCCGCACTTCGGGGTTTACAGCAAGCAGGCGCCAAAACTCTGGGCAGTAGAAAGCGCTCTTGCAGTTCGGGCGGAGAAAATTCGGGCAGTATGTATGGCACCTCAACATAGCATGTTGGCAACATGGCACCTCGTTGGCAGCTATAAGCACATTTGATAGAACGTTCTCTGAGTGTTCTATCGTCGACATCGCCAAACGTACTAAAATATGTGGCTCACCTGGCTTGGTGAAGTGCTCAATACGACGAGAAAGACGGCGAAGGGACAGCTCCGTTGGAAGAATCAAGTACAGCGCTGAAGGGACGTTCTATATCTGACCGTAAACCGGCAAGAAGTCAGACTGGAAGTAGCTAAGGCTGTGTGTTGACGCCGCAAACGCCAGTGTTACTCTCGAATGATCACCTAACATGCACAAGCTTGTCTTATAGGATATGCCCAATCAACATTTTCTAGCCAAATAACCTGAGATTCCCGTGGGAACACTGCGCGGTTGTCAAAACCTACAACTCAGCTGTAAAATTTTACCTATATTCAAAATGTAAGCATTCTTTGTACTATAAATAACGGCAACTTGTCGATAATAAAACCAGTTATTGTTTGGACAACATGTGTATATCTTGTTCCTACCGACCCGGCTTTACGACACAATTCAGCATTGGTTTTATATTAAGGCTAAACCAAGAACTCTTTGTTCACACGTAACCCAAGGTTTTTGTCGTTTTACAAACACTGTTTACACTGTGCGGACAGTCCGATCATTTTTGACACTCTTACTTCGGACGTTCAGATCACATTCTTCTACAACATTACACGAACCTTCCCAGTAATTTTGCGCATGCTTTAAAATAAGTTTTTTATTTTATAATAACTATAGGGTTTGCCGATTCTCTCAAAATCAATTAAATTTTTCTTTTCTTAGATATCCCACAAATTATTTACATTGATGTCTTCTAAAAAGCGCACTCCGTTTTTGTCCACAACTGCAACAGTGAAATTCTTCGAATCGACCTGCTTGTTCTCATGCATCTTTTCTATACATATCTTGAATAGATGGATGGCATGATCTTCTGTAAGATCTTTATGTTGAAATTGCAACAAAAAAAAAATAATATCCTTCGCCAACCGAAAGTCGCACATCATTTGATAGTGATGACAATCGATTGCTAAGCCATACAAAAATGCGTTGTTATCGGATTGCAATAATATATTTCATTAGTGTTAGTCGGTGCGATAGAAAAACATCGATAAAACCGTTAATTCTTTTGTTTGCGTTTGAAGCTAGTGATGTAAGTCCATGTGCAAAACATCGATGTTTAACATCGGAGGGTGCGTGGTAGAAAGAATAAGAGCATAGTATAATTACTATTGTTGCAGATTAATTTGAATGTCAACCGATATATGGATGTTGCAGATTAATTTGATTTTTTACCGATGCATGTTATGTTAAATTTATCGATACAAGAAAAAAGAGTCTTGTACCAATCGTGCTATCGACGCACCATTATAAAATTGAAAGTGGACACGATTGGTACGCATATTGAAATGTAAATTGAATTATTGTTATTTTTAAGTTTAATAATTATAGAAAATATAACGAGCAAATAAACAACGCTGCAACCTTTTTATTTAAAATGACAGGCAGACATCGATGGTTGATGTTTTCTATGAACCGATGTATTTTTTACACCACTAGTTCAATGCAAACTGTTATTAGCGCCATCTTTCTTGTTGTTATTTCACTGCGTTCAGAAATTGCATTCATGTGTGTTTTGCTGAAAAAATGTAAAAAAAAGTATAAAAAATTAAAAACTAAAGAAAAAGAAAAGTTAAGTTGATGACGCCGGATTCGGGTTTGCAACATGAAATGAAAAATCTCAAATCTTTGCAACAGATTTAACTTATTGAAAAATCGCTAAAGAATGTATGATCCATTAATTCGACGATTTGGCTGCTCAAAAACTCGCCTCTTGAGTGAGCCGATGTGTGGAAGGTCGCTTTGCAGCGATGATTGTTGGATTTCCTTAATTCTCCGAAAACTGCTGCTTGCTAGGCAACCTGATTTGTTTTAAAACAGATTTCCCTTAAGTTCACCTTTTTTTATATAAATGTGTATATTAAATCTGTTATTTTGCACACCAATTTCGCCCCCCAAAAATGCTACAAAAACAAGTGCAAAATATATTTGACTATCCGGGCTTGAACCGGTTCCGCGAAGAGCGATTTACAACCGTGCATAAAGTAATAATTTAATTTATTTATTTAAAATTACTCTACAACGTTTGTTTTGTTTTCATTTTAAATAATAATGATATATTTAAGTATAGACTGTAAAAATAACGAAATTAAGTTGTTGACAACTGGCAAATAACACTATGCAACAAATTTGACCTCAGTGGCCTATGACTAAAAGATACCTTTTCCGTTAAATTTTGGGGCGCTAATTGCGAATCCGGAAACCATTTTCGATTTTGTAGCACCGATTTCGAATTATCGCTATTTCAAAAAATTCGACATTTCGAATGTTTCGAAATCAGCGAATCTCATATAACTTGGGAACCTTACGAGATATGTGAGATTAGCTGAATTAGCGAAACAGCGATAATTCGAAACCCGTTCTAGCTACCGCCAAACGGTTTCCGGATTTGGAATCAGCGACGCCAAATTGTCCGTAAAAGGTATGTTTTATTCCCAGATTTTTGTATTTTTTGTACGGAAATTCAAATAAGTTGTCGATCGTGGCTTTTTTTTCGATATTCCCTACTAACTTCTCTATTTCGCTACCGATTTTGCTCAAATTGAATCAATTATTCGCATCCAAAAATAAGCCAATAAAAATTTGTTTTAGTTTTTGATTTAATTAATTTGGGGTAAAAAAAATAAGAATTTTCAATTATCGAAAAAAAAAGATGGAGTTCTTTGTCCTGTAATTTGCAATTGAATCAAGTTAGACCAAAACTGTCTGTGCGACATTAGTTTGATATTAAATTACCTTCAATTCGAGTCACAGATCATCTCAATTGGTAGTAAGCTTCTCAAGATATATGAGATTTGCTCACTTCGCAACTTTCGAAATCTCGAATTTTTTTAAAGAGTGATAATTCGAAACGGTGCTTGAAAATCCAAAATGGTTTCCGGATTCAAAATCAGCCACTAAACATTTACCGGAAAGGGTAAGTTTTAGACATTGGTTTTTTTTTTGTTGCATAGTGTAATGTGCACAAAACCTTTAAAAAAAACTCAACTAATCAATTGCGCCTATCGGCAATAAGTAGTCTAGTCTTTTTAGATTAAATCGTAGAGCGTGATAAAATGCGAGCGCTTCTTGTTTTCTTGGAAGTCACCTGAAAGATTAAACTCGGCCAAAAAGTGAAATCGAACCGTGAACACTTTCGTGCGATTATTTTTTTTACCACTTTCAATGTAATTTATAATGAACATTACCAAATGAACGCCTGTTTCTTCTCGAAAACCGGACATGCAGCTCCCATCATTAGAAAAACGTAAGACGGTCTATTCTGTATGGTACACCACCATTTGTTCTCAGGGAACTAAGGAAAACTCACCGCTTAACCGCATATATCCCATTACCTGCGTAATATCGTGGTGAGATCTTTGGTTTCCTTACTGCCAAGAAACCAATTTGTGCGTGATCACTAGCGCGACATGAGGAAGGTGGAGAGGCGCGTCTGCGTGAGGAACTCGAGATTTGCAGAAGCAAGGGCGTTAAAATCTTCCATATTTTAATGACGTCACAGTTTCTATGCAGATTTGTTACTGCTTTTAACCAAATTTCGCTGTCTGTACACACAGTGTCTCCGTTGGTACCATCAGGTAGAGGTTAGAGCTTGGTAATACCAGACCAAGTGGAGAAGACGTGTGCCAACGAGACGACGAAACTGGAAGAGCGCCTTACAACAGGCGTTTTTCACTGTGATGAAATTGTCGAAGAGCTGGTGAAAGCTTTTGAGCAACTTGTAGGTGTAATTGAACTTTATGGACGCGATTTGTCACAAATAGTCGCCTTTGGGCAACCCCTCTCCCCTGAATGTAACGTCACAAACCGTGCAACCAAAAAACAATTGTGAGCATTCTTAGAAACTTAGAATATCAACTGAATCATAGCAAATAGGATGCACAGAGTATACGTAGCTGTTATAAAAGTGAAAGGAAGATATTTGAAGTCAATAATTTAAAATTTTAATGCAAGATCTTTGATCTTTTGTTATGTTCGGATTCGAGAGAAAAGTAGACATTTAAAGATTTTTTCAGATTTCATTAACATTTTTATTGTGACATCTCATTTTCGGAACACCACCCCCCTCCGCCATTGTCACATAAAGTCACAATACTGAGCTTATAGCTGCCCTATCAGTTCTACCTTTGCTATAAACTTAATTATATTGGATGGTTCCGAGCGGGCCGTGTGGGTCAGCGCGATCCTGTATCCGCCGAGAAGCGACAACCTTCTTCTCGCCAGGGTATCACATTCAACCAAGATGTGCTGGGAGGATTCCTCCTCAAGTTCGCAGAACCTGCAGGTGCTGGAGTTGGTAATGCACAGCTTGTTCAGGTGTCCCTTCAGTCTATAGTGTTCGGTAAGCAGACCTATCAGAATTCTGTTTTTCCTGTCTGAGGCTTGGGGTGTTTGTCTAGTTCGTGGCACGTCTCAGTCTTTACTCTCCTCTCAGAAGTTGCTTGACGGTGTGTATTCCAATGCCACAGAAACGCTCCGGTCCTATTAATGGGCTCGCAGCACCATCTCTTACCAGCTTATCTGCAAGTTCTTTCCCGGGGACCCATCTAAGTAATAAGAAAATTCGCTCATCAATTTATCAAAGAATTGCTTAAGCAACTGTTAAGGTTGTAGTTTAAGCAAAACCGAGCTATTCAGGGGTGTGCCGGAAATCTTTTTCAGTCGAGTTTCAAGCCAAATAGCAAATTATTGGTATGCCGGTTATAAACCGATTAAAACCCGATTTTCAGCCAGAAATATATCTGAGGGCGTACAAAATATATCAAGAAAGCTTCTGATCGACGGATTTGTCAAGAAAATTAAAATGAAATTGATTAAGGAAATTTCTTAGACCCATTTTTCACCAAGTATATGGAAGCAAATATGGGTGAAACTTATGTCAATGTGTAGGGAATTTTCATAAGAAGTGCAGAAAATAAGTTTTATTCATATCTATAATATAAATAGGCTAAGAAAAATTCTTGGACCCCTTTTTGCACCAACTGTATGAAAGCAATTATGGGTGAAACTTATATCAATGTGTAGGAAATTTTCATAAGAAGTGCAGAATATAAGTTTTATTTATATATTTTGCCAAATCATGGATGAAATTAATAAAAAATATTTATGTTGAGATGTCTTTACATGCATTGTTAACTGTTTACTCTCGCAAAAGAAGTTGTTCATATAAATCATAGAGAGAGAGAGAGAAATCAGTTATGCTAAATGATTTTGATTAAAAAAATTTATGGATTTTAGTTAGCAATCGGGATCCGATTGTGGGGTTACTACTAGTTGAAAATTATTGTGCAATTGAATTCATGAGCTGCCAAGTGATTTCAAATCGCAAAGAAGAGTGAAATATGCGACATGCCGACTTTGACTAAAATCCAAAACTATGGCCGTATCCGAAATCAGCAACGCCAAATTAGTCGGAAAAGCTATGTACCAAATTAAGCTAAAATTTGTTGCCAATTTTGATTGGAACGTTATTTCGTTTACTTTTAACAAAGAAATCGAAAAAATACACGACAAATTTCTTGACTTGGAATTCGAAAATTTCCAGTGAGTTGGGGAAAAAACAATCTACAGACTGTGACAAATCCAAATTTTCTATGTGTATATACCAAGTTGATCAACTCTAATCTTTATGGACACGTGCGTAAGCGTTAAGTATAGAGCGCCCACGCAAGGGCTCGGAACCTTGATCATATGCTATATAGTGCGGCGTTTTGACGAAGAACCGACGTTCCTCGCTAAACCGAACGCCCGTGCATTAGTGTGCGTGTGTGTGTGTGTACGCCGTAGAACAATTTCACGCTTTTAGCTGGCAAGTTCTGAGCTTGTTGCCGGCTCTTAAAGCCCAGAACGCTCAGCGCCCCGTCAGTTTCAGCCGTGGCATTAGCGGCAGCACAACTCAAAACGCGACTAAAATTAAAACACAAGCTAAAATTATAAAAACAAAAAAAGAGCGAAAAAAAAAACAACGAACAGTTAACAAACAGCCTTATTGCATTTATTTGTCTGGTGTTTTTTAAAATTTTTTTTTTTATATTTTTAATAACTTTAATTAGGCGCTTTTTTTTTTAATGCATAAATAACAACAACAAAAAAACAAGCAGTGTTTTATAGTATTTTATTTTGCGCGCAAAGCAATGGAACTAAAGAATATGGAACAAGATGCGGCTAACGGCGGTGCAGTGACCCTCGGAACCTCGGCCAATGGAGCCAATAAGGTAACGTAATTGTCGGTATTAACAATACAAGTTATAGTAATAACACGCTATTGGAACAAGTACAAACAGAAACGAGTGCTTAGGCAGAACTAATTAGTACTTGCTAATTAAGCCAAAAACATAGATAATATTATGTATAATTATCTAATATATGTGTATATGGAACAATGCTTATGAATGGCACTTGACAAAAAAAAATGCAAACATTGATATTACCAGTTTTATGGTTTTATAAGCCCTATATCATGATCATATAGTAAGTTTGCCTAATTTCGCAACTCGGCCGACAAGGTGTTAAACGCAACTATTTGACACCAGGCATACTTGGTACTTTAGCTGCAAATAAACTTTGACTAGTGCCATATATCCAAGAATATATATATGACTTGGTAACGTGACATACATATATCTATATATTTTATAGTTTATTGGCTATAACATGAATTTCCCGAAAACTTATCTTAAGTAAACGCCATCAAACTTAAACTTAAACTCTTTAGTGCGCAATCTCAGTCACGCTTTCAGAACGCCTTCAAGTACTTTACTTCCCTTACCATAACCATATAATGTTTGCCATTATAAACAGTTACGATCGCGGCATAAAAGATGATTTCAGACACAACACGAACCAAGGCCTTCTAATTGCTCAGTCGTACATAATGTATAACTAATAGAGCACGCAAGTTTACGGCCAAACCAGCTTTAGCCGGATTCTCAGGATGCATCAGTTTATATGATGGCCATAAGCTTTTCGGCTACAATGTTGTGACCGCGCATCATAAATACTGCGTATATAGGCCTTATCGGGTATACAACATTTTTGGCAATATATTGTGGTAGCTAATAAAGACGAGTTAATTGGCGGTCCACTGACCGAGTCTAGACAAACGCACACGTTTTATGGAGCGCCAGTGTCAGCACATTTTGTACCATAGCCCAAAGCAGCGACTATTTCCAAGTGAAACGAAACTCTTCATAGTTTAGACACGTCAGGGACTGTTTCGAGGTGTTCTAGGAACTGCAGGAAATTATGCATCTTTGTATCATTTCATTTCAAAGTCATTCACTCCGCTTGAGAACTCCGATCGCTGTGCGGCACCTCATCGAAGAGACTCTTTATAGCACACGCTCAAACCTCACACCGATTTGCGTTCAATTAACCCATTCAAGCCCAACTCTTTTTTTTTGGGGGAATATTAAGGTGAATGTTGGTGGTAATGGAAAAAGGAAACTCTCCGAAGCCAACTCCGCTGTAAATGTCATTCAGCGATCATCCATGTGGGCATGGCTTTGACTTTTAGTACCTCACAAAACAAAGCGTCTCTCAAACACTATTGAACATTTTTACGTGAAATTTGGCACAGACGTCACTAATAGAACTGCCAACTAAACGGAATAAAACAATGTATTGTATGTATATATTCGAAAATCCCGAAAATTTTAAATTAATTTTTCACCTTTCTATTTGATCACAACTTACTTCCGATGCGACGTCATAATGCACTTTTTTACACTTTTTATTTTTCTGCTCGCTTCGACATGTTCTTCTTAACTGGCCATAACAACCCGTGTTATCGGGTTACGGCCTAATGTAAATACATTCTTTCATTGGAATTGTTGTTTTACGTGGTGGGTCCCAAACCCTACGCACAACCCTTTTAAGGCCTACTGGTCTCGAAAGAATCATACGACAAGCTTTGACCTGCTGTGGTGGTATTCTTTAACCCGCTCACCACACGGGGTGAGTTATATAGTTGGTGAAAAAGGGGTCCAAAAATTTTAACTTAGCCTATTTTTTATAAATGGTCGCCATACGTGTCATACAACGAATGTGGGTTTTTGTCAATTTTTCCAAGCTGCCAAAACCTCCCAAATAGATGCAGATAACTATCTTATCCATTTTTTTTTTTTTTCGTATATTCGACAAATACCACTAGTATACTAAAAACCACTACCGTAGGGCTTTACCTATCCAATCTTAATCGGAAGCTTGATAAGAAAGTGTAGTAAAGTTTAGCTTGTCTTGAAACGCGTTTTGTTTATCAATAGTTTTCTCATTTGAAAATAGCTATTTTTAGATATTTGTACAATTTACTGGAAATTCAAAAGCTTGCAAACTTTTCCCAATCTGCAAGTATTAGTTGGGATTTACCAAAATTTTTAATGTAAAGCATGACTCAATAAATAGCACATTTGATTCAGGTGTGCGCCAAAAAGCAGGTTTTGCTTTAAGTTTAACTTGAAATCTCTGGAAAAAACACATTGTTCCATAACTTTCATCATATGTAGATTTCCAACGCTCTCAAAGGTGTTTTTAGCAAATCAACTCGTTGATTTTGGCCTGAAATTCAGTGCACAAAAATGTTGTGACTGGAACACTGACTAATCGGATATATGCAAAACATGACTGATTGTAAACGACTATTTCTTTCAACCGCATCTCCAGATGTCGAAAAACGTTGCAAATTTTTCTTGATGTGCGGGAAACTAAAGGCTTGGATGCCAAGTCGGCACTATACGCCGGATGGCTCATTATTTCGCTATTTTGGGAGCTCAAATGCCTCTTGGGGACTGTTCATAAATGACGTCAACAAAATTTTGAAGATTATGGACCCCCCTTCCCCAGGCAACCTCCCTCCCCCTGATGCAATGTCAAAAACCATGCAACCAAAACACAACTGTGACCATTCATTGAAACTTGGAATAGATAACATTATGCAACAAATTTGAGCTCAATGAAAGGCCTATGACTAAAACATATATTTCCCAAATTATCGCTATTTCGATAAATTCGAGATTTCGAAAGTTGCGAAGTGAGCAAATCGTATATTACTCGGGAACCTTACTAGCGTTCGAGATGAATTGTAACTTGAACTTAATTTAATATAATTTAATTTAGTCTAACTTGATTCGATTGCAAATTTATTTTTTGAAAATTGAAAATGCTTTTTTTTTTTTAATCCAAACGAATCAAATCAAAAAATAAAACAATTTTTGAATGTTTTATCTTTGAAGTCGATAAATTGACTCTTTGCGCACACTTCAACATTAATTTCAGCAAAATCGGTAGCAAAATGGCGAAGTTATTAAGGAATATCG
Organism: Chymomyza caudatula; assembly: GCA_035041775.1. Taxonomy (NCBI): domain Eukaryota; kingdom Metazoa; phylum Arthropoda; class Insecta; order Diptera; family Drosophilidae; genus Chymomyza; species Chymomyza caudatula. The sequence goes on from JAWNKW010000145.1 coordinate 2,949,324, forward strand.
AAAAAATTCCACAATCGACAATTTTTGCGAATTTCTGTACCAAAAAAAAAAAAAATACAGAAACCCTGGAGTAAAACATACCTTTTCCGGTAAATTTGGCGTCGCTGGTGTCAAATCCGGTATGGAGTTATCTAGAACGGTTATCGCTGTTTCAAAATTTGGAGTTTTCGAAAGTTGCAAAGGGAACTTCACTACCGATTGAGATGAACTATAAATTGATTTGAAGCTAATTGACTATTGATTAAATCAAGTTTCAGATAGTTTTGGTTGATGGGTTTTTGCTTAATTCTTCGATAACTTCTGGCAAACCAGCTTTTGTATACTATTCGGAATTGACTGTCTGAATTGTCTTCGAAGACCAATACAGAATTGTATTTTTTTTAACATATCTTTGCAACAATCGCAACGAGCTTTCTTCTGGGCGTTTTCCAAATTAAGCGATATCCAACGTGAACACATCTGTGTGAATCTTTTGTCTAAAGCAGCAATTTTACAGCAGCGCGAAAAAATCCAACGCAATTTAAAAAAATTCGAAGAAAAGTTGATTGACGTATGTACTCTATAACGTTTGACCCTTAAATCGCAGAGAGATGCCAGTAAGGCAGAAATAACCCTTTTCAAAAGTTATATTTATAACAACAATCCTGGGAAATTGTCTTGTTTCGTGATAAGTGGTTTTATCAAAAGTCCACAGAAATCTTCTTGACAGCCAAATGCTTATGTAACATTGAATATACAATGTTGGAACTAGCGTTTAGAGTAGCGTCCTGTCACATGGCGATCTGGTTTTTGGCAAAACTACTGTTCTTTACAATTAAATCCTGAGTACCTACTATATATAAAGATTTTCGATGGAGTTTCCTAGCCAAAAATCAAATTTAGTACATCGATGCACGAAGGGTTCAGGGTTTTTGGCTTCTAGAAAACAGGAACAATATATAATATTAAAAATTAGATCATTAATCAAACTGCAAATTTCAAAACATAGAATTGCTCATTCTCGAAACATAAAAGATCGCCTTTTGCAATTCATGCAGGCATTCCGATAAGTCAGGAATGGGCCTGAATATGTTAATTAGTGTTTAACCTATACTCCCTTAGTGGTGACATCATCTATGAACAGCCCCCTACTATTCAAGCTGTCGAAAGTTAATTTCGCAGCAATTTATGTTAAAATATTAACTAAATAATAAAATATTAATTAATAATATAATCACGCGTGTGGTGAGCGAGTTAGAGAATATCACCTCAGCAGGTCAAAGCTTGTCGTATGAGGCGACTAACAATGACACTGGGTTCTTTCGAGACCAGTAGAGCCACCCCAGGTCTTAATAGGGTTGTGCGCAGGGTTTGGGACCCACCACAATTCCAATGAAAGAATGTATTTACATCAGGCAGTTACCCGATAACGGGTTGTTATGGCCAGTTAAGAAGAAGATATAGACAAAACAAACAAAATTTCTCACTAAAAGCAGTTTATCAATAGATCATTGCTTCACTATGTAAACTAGTAAAGTTTTTGTTTTTGCAATTTTTCCAATGACCACAGCGTCAACGTAACATACCATATTAATGTGATACTCTATTTTTATGGAGTTAGTTTTGTAGTAAAAGTGTTCGCGGCTCTGCATAATGAACGTTTTCTCAACGTTTCTGAGGCAAAACTAAACTGCTGGACAGAAAATGGTTAATTATGATCTATAGAGCTACAAAATATTAACAAATGATAATGGTTTAAGCCAAAATAAAAAACAGATGAACTTCTTGTTAAAAATTGTCTTTTTCGGAAAAAAGAACTCAAAAGATATTGTAAATAACTGTAACTAGACGCCTTAAAGGAAAAAATTTGATGCAGACAATCGGGACGGTGCCCGACAGTGGAATACCCTGTACCCATTTTTGCCGTGAAAATTGAATTTTTGTGCAAATATTTATATACAGGCTATGGGCGTTATTTTGGTAAGTGCACTGCGGGGGTTTGTTTCCGTAAAATCTCAACAATGTTTGGTTTATAAAGTTAACATGAATCTTCGTCCCAAATTTTGTGGCTATAACTTTAATGGGGTGGGTGTAAGCCGCGAAAAGATATGCAAGATATCTACATGATTCGACAAACTTTATCTGCTTTGATGAAATGCGCATCTTTTGGTGCTTTCCACCTTCTTGTTCCTCTACCTTTTATGGTGGCTGAGATCTCGACGTTCATACGGAAGGGCGGACAGACGAACATAGCTATATCGACTTGACTATTGCTCCTAATCAATATTGCCCATGGAACATATGGTCATCCTCTGCTCCTTCTGCTTGTTGTGTATGTAAAATATGTGATGGTACAAAAAAAAAAACTTGCCATTTCTTCTTTCTCGAAGGACTGATAGCTATGACCACTTCACCTATCAAATGGGATCATACAAATCAAAACCAGTCAGCAGCAATTTAGATTTCGAAGCTGAAAAGTTGAATTCCTCACTTATGTGAATTAGTTGCCACATGCTGCAGAAGATGAGGCCTAAATTTTGTGCTACACTTTTGCCCATCAAAAAGCAGTCTTTTGCGGAGTCCGAAATAATTGATCATATCTTTTTAATTCTCTTGTCGTCTCCAAACAATCGAACGATTTTTTTTAATCGCCAATTGCTGATTTCGCAACATTCGAAATCTTAAATTTTTTTTAGATAGCGATAATTCGAAAACGGTGCTACAAAATCCAAAATGGTTTCCGGATTCAAAATCAGTTTTAAACATAGGCTTTTTTTTGTTGCATAGTGTAATCGCTCTTATGGAGATACCCATTTCGTGATAAGCCGTGGTTTGAGCAACATCTTCAGATGTGAGATTGCTAATTCGCGACTTGCCTGCAACGTTAATGTATAATATTTTTGATTTGTAGCCCTTCATCGATGAAAACTTAATCTTCGTGATTTAAAAATGTAAATCATTAAATTCACATTCACTGAATATCTTACAAGAAGCTAATCACCAAAGAAAATATTCTCTTCTAATTATTTTGCTCTGAAATGGAAACACAAGTTGGATTTAATGTCAAATATCGAAACCTAACATCCGTTATACTTGCTAACTACGAATTAAGCTGGAAAAATGAATTGTAATAATGCATAGTAGGGTCTTCAAGAACAACAATAGTGTTTGTTCCAGTTACTTATTTCGCGCATCTTACATGCTTGGAAAATTTCAAATTCGCGACAATTTTTGACTTTAAGAAGGGAATAACAACTTCCACTTAACATTTTGACAGTCACTTTGCTGCGAAAGTTCAGAGTTCAACAGCCCAATGCAAATTTTTAGCTAACAAACAAATGAAATATTTCAATTTCTCATGAAAGTCGATTAGTTAGTTTGTAAATTGAAATTGTCATGCTTGAGAGACCATATAATAGAAAAACGTAACTCTAAGACTCATTGCTTAGCTCACGGTAAAGACTCAAACTTACGGTTGAAAGTATTTGCACAGCTTTTTTTCGGAAACCAGTAATAGCTCATATAAAGCCGTCAACAGTTACTTGAGTGTTACAGTACAATCATCATTTTCAATATCATTTCCTTAGACAATAATAATTAAAAACGAAAACAAACGCGCTTTTTAACTGTTGGTTGAGACATCTATATATGTACATATATAGTAAATAGTTTGCTCAATTAACATACTCACTTTTAGCAGTCGTTTGAATGCATTAGGGCATCGACTGAGTCATTGAATGCAGCTAACAATAGTGCAAATAGCATCTAGATTTAGCCAGCTATGGCCAAGGCTGACTGCATGGGGAATACCCGCTCATAAATGAAACGCTGCAGTTCTATCGATTCGATCTTTGTGGTTTGATATTTACATTGCATGCTTTATGCAGCTCTATAAAACCCCGATTATGACGGGGAATTACACTAACATCTATAAATATCTGCAAACTTGTTAGAGTTACGGGTTTTTTTTTTTGCTTACAGATATATAAAGATACTTTGCGTGCTTTATCTAATTGTGTGAAAATCATTTAATTTTCACTTTGTGTCGGGTTCCATTCATATTTCTAAAGCTTAGCAGGCAGTACAGTCATAATGTGACTTAGCAAATCTTGTTTTTCCAAATGACTTGTCTGCTAGCAGGAATTTTTTTGCTTTTCATTTATTAAATTGCATGTGTTAAAGTCAAACCTGTTTAAGTTGACCGCGCACGGTTTCAAATTTTTTGCTCAACTTATTCAGAGGGTCAAAAATTTTCTCTATTTATTTATCTTTTTGACTAAAAGCTGCTTTCAAAGTGCAGAGGATCTACATGATTTTTGAAACGCTTTGTAGAGAAGAAGTCAATAGCGACTACAAAGAAACTAATGATTTAAACAAGAAACTTCAAGACAATGAATACAAATAACATTATGAATGCTATTAATTCGCATGTATCAAATGTAACAAACAAATGATCTCAAATTAACCAAAACACACGGAGCACTGAAAATCTTAAAATTTCTATACATTGTTCTTCGAACCAAATGTGTCCAATGTAGACAGTTTTTACTGTATAAGGTGTCAATTGGATATCTGTCTTCACCTTTAATAAGTACTTTTGCATACATTTTGATATATTCTATGATATGAGTTCTTTGTTTTTCTCTTTTAAACTATTTTCTATATTAGTTTTAGTCAGCAAGCAGTTAAGAGAGTCGACTAATTTGTAATACATTAGGATCCAAAAACCTTCATCGTCAGGGCGATGTCTATCCACAGGCAGAGATAAAATTTGCAATCCGTTTGGGACTAATTACGGGCAGCTACGTGATGCTGTCTTCAAAGTAACTACCAAAATGTTTAAGACTTCTCATAGAGGAGGCGTTCCACCGTTTCCACAGTTTTGCCATTTAAAGTTAGCTTTATGCTTTTGCACTCTCTTAAGGGGATACAAAGCAGTAGTGCCATATCTGCAAGCAGTGAACTTTTAAGGGCGCTGGTCAGAGGATCAATCCATGATCCATCAAATTTTGAAAAAATTGAAAAAAAAAATTGGTTCTATAGTAAACATGACAAAAAGCTATCTAATTCCCTAAACAGCCGCCTTTAGCACGCATGTGTCCATTATTAGACTTATAACTGTCATCTTATGATTTTATGAAGAGATTGCGACATGTCGGAATTGAACATTGTAAATATTTATATACTCAAGGATAAAGTTTTTAAGGCACGATAACTGGAACACGCTACACGGATCCTGATGAAAAGGCAACACGTCGAACGCGCAAAGAGCGGAGTAGGCTTCCTTCGCGCCTTGATGGCCAAATATTAAATCCTAAAATTAGGAATGATAAGAAAATTATATTCGCCTTTACACAGAACTCTTTCTTGAATATATATTATTTTTTTCAAATGTTGCTATACTATCTGATACCAATGTCCTTTCGCGCCATCATATGAGCACTTATCTTTGTTCAATTGTCACGCGCTTTGAACTCAAAGGTATTTGATAAAACCGCTAATCTAATCAGATATTATCATGCATCCAAAAATTTGGTTGTCGTCTTCAATGAGCTGGCAAATATTTGTCACTTAAACCAAAAGCAGACTTGTTAAATAAAAGAACGGCGGCTTTCAACTTTGTTGCAAAGTAATTACACATGTAGCTGCTATTAATTAGGGGCAGCTTGTTTTTGGGGGAACTCCAGCTGTTTATGGCCACTAATTGAGGGTACAGAGTACGCTGATATGCAAAGAATGTGGCTCATCAACATTGAATGATAACCTATTTAGCTCTTTAAATAAACGAAGGTTGTCCCAGAAGTATATGGTACGAGAAGACTGACTTTGATAGACAGTTTACCAAAGTCGACAAGTCGTTAGCCAAAGATTGTGTAAACAGCTGCCAATCTGTTGTGGAACAATGAGAGACTCTTTTGTTACGCTTCTTGCACTTACATTTTGAGTATCTGTCCAACAGATTCAGCATCGGCGGTCTCCAAAATTTTTGGCAGACGATTATACCTCATTGGCGTCGATGCCACAGTGGCGGTTGGAAATCCAACATGCTTTTATGCAAAGATTTATAGATGATTCTTTCCAGACTGTTTGCCAAAACATTTTTGATTGCAACTTCGCATAACTAGCCACAGCTATGTTATATTAAGCAGTAGATGCAAACTGCTACTGCTACTGCCTCTGCCTGGAATTCGTCTTAGTTTACTGCTGCCTCAATCGCCCTACTAGTGCAATTCCAGTCAGCTTCATGAAGCCAAACGCTTGTTGCTAGGTATTAACTGAATAGATTCAGTGCATCCTCTGAGTTCTCCAAACGACGTTTGTATGTATGTAGATCCAATGCATACTGGCTAGTTGGAGCTGCAGTCCAAGACACTGCTGCTGCAGGCGCTGGCTTATAGCTAGCGAATTCACCAGAAATATTGAAGAAAATCTAGGAAAATCCGATTGAAACATTGCATTCCTATTGCGCAATATTTGGGAAAAATTCTTCTTCTTCCCAGGGTCATTCACTTGCAGCTACATTTGCATATGGCGTGATTTTTGGTCATCAACAACATCGATAACACTTAATTTAATGTGTTATCGATATTAATAGCTAAAAGTTATCCAAAAGTTGTGCGCCAAATAATAAACAAGTCAAACCAATAAGCCGCTCGATGCAAAAATATTTGCCAAAATGCGACTTCTTTGCCAGTTCGAATACTTCTAAAACTACCCTCATTTAATTTAACCAATGTGTTATCTTAGATTGAGATCGGCACAGTTCTGCTTTGATGCTCGAAACGTTGTGAAATGTTTGCTTCAGTCTATGCAAATTTGTAGCCACATACCAAATACAGACGACTATCCCAAGCGACTGGACAAATATTTATTTAAGACGCAGTACGGAATTTTTATGTACCAAAGTTAAATAAATCATTTATCTATAGCACATAGCATACCAACAAGTTGAAGACTAAAGATTTATCTCTTCTTACTTAGAACCCAGAGAAAGGAGAAAAACCGTCTGATACGGAGCGCGTCAATTGGGGCAATGGAGTGGAATTCTTGATGTCTTGCATATCTGTATCCGTTGGCTTGGGCAATATTTGGCGTTTCCCCTTTACAGCTTTTGAGAATGGCGGTGGCGCATTTCTAATACCCTACATTGTGGTGCTATTTCTGATAGGTGAGTCTTAGAAGAGCATTTACATTTAACTTTTTTCGACTAAGCACAAACTTGCAGGCAAGCCCATGTATTACTTGGAAATGATTATCGGACAATTTACTAGTCAGGGCACGGTTAAAATTTGGTCCATATGCCCTTCGTTTTTGGGTAAGTGCTGTTAACTTAATGTACAAGACTTTAAATGAAATACTTTTAACACCTTATAAATGTCTTCACAGGCGTTGGCTATGGTCAGGCCTTTGCCACCATATGCATCATAACGTATTACTCCTCGCTGTTGGCGCTCACCTTGTACTATCTGTTTGTGTCATTTCAATCGGTATTGCCCTGGTCTTATTGCCGTGATGATTGGATCAACTGTGTTGACTCGGGCCTAAATACCTTGCAAAGTTCACTTAACAACACGACATCGCTTAATGCTACGGATCAGCAGCAAAGCAGCTCGGAGCTGTACTTCTTGTATGTTTTGCTAAATCTTAGAACACATATATTTTATAGCTCACAATATTAACTCTTTACAGAAATGTCGTAATTAAGGAAAAAAATTCCATAGTTGATGGCATTGGCGAGCCAAACTGGAGATTAACGATAGCATTGTTTGTATCTTGGGTTGTTATATTTCTGGTTATAATGCGTGGCGTCAAGAGTTCTGGCAAGGCTGCCTATTTCTTGGCGCTGTTTCCCTATGTGGTGCTATTTGCATTGCTGGGCAGAGCTGTAACATTGGATGGCGCGCTTAAGGGTATTATATTCTTTCTGGAACCCCAATGGGGAGAGCTGCTTAATCCAAAGGTAAGTTATTTTGTTCTTTAGGTAGAAAATTGATTTGTTAGTTTTGTGCGCTGTTTTTGGTAACTCTTGCAGGTTTGGAAGGAGGCAGTAGTGCAGTGCTTCTTCTCGTTGGCTGTCGGCACTGGACCCATTATAATGTTTGCCTCATATAATCGTTTCGATCACAAGATATACCGAGATGCCATGATTGTAACCAGTTTGGACACGCTAACTAGTCTCTTGGCTGGCATTACCATCTTTGCCATACTCGGCAACCTGGCGCACAATCTGAACATTGATAATATAAGGGATGTGGTGCGCAGTGGTACGGGCTTGGCTTTTATATCATACCCAGATGCTATTGCCAAATTTGAGGCAGTGCCACAACTATTTGCGGTGCTTTTCTTCTTTATGCTGTTTGTTTTGGGCATTGGGTCAATTGTAGCACTGCAAAGCACCATAGTGACCATTATATGTGATCAGTTTAAAAGCTTGAGATTTTGGAAGGTGGCACTACTGACCACAATTTGCGGCTTCTTAATGAGTTTAATCTATGTCACACCGGTAAGCAGCCAAGTTGTATTTTTTGTTTTGTATGTTTAAACTTAATAGTTTTAATTTACTTAAAGGGCGGTCAATGGATATTAAACTTAGTGGATTTCTACGGTGGCACCTATGTGGTATTCATTTTAGCCATATTTGAGGTAACTGGCATTACCTGGGTATATGGTAAGTTAGTTACAAAGCATTGCATACAAATTGTTTGCTGATCATAACTTTATTACTTTAAAAGGCCTAAACAACATTTGTGATGATATTGAGTTTATGAGCGACAGAAAAGTATCTTTCTATTGGCGCCTATGCTGGTCGGTTCTTACACCCGTTTTGATGATTATTATTTTCATCTATTCGATGATCACCATTCAGCCGCTGCAGTACAGCAATATGGATTATCCCGAGTCCGCCAACAGTAAGTTGCTCAGTTTACTTGCGAGTAGTTGCAAAATGTTTAATAACTCTACTTTCTAGTTGCTGGCTGGCTGCTATTCGCCATTGGCTCTCTACAATTTCCACTCTGGGCTTGCTGGCATTGGTACGGACACCAACAAGACAGCTTTTGCAAAGTAGGTTCAACTCTATGCTCGTTGGTATGCTCGAACAACTTATTTATACTTTCTTGCATTTGCTTGCAGACTATTACGACCTCTTGGACTCCTAACAGTAAATGGGGTCCCGCGAATCCTGAAACCAAACGTGCTTGGCTTATATTCAAGGCAGATGTTGCCGCTAGACGTGCGAGTAAAACGCAATCTGGCAAATTGAGCTTTTTCTGGCAAAAACTTAGCAATTTGTGTGGCCGATAATTTATGGTTAAAATAACTTTAGTTATATTTGTATTGTAAACTTCAAATTCCCTGACAAGAAAGTTTAGGCATAACTAGTTAAACACTTGGATCATGCCTTGGCTTCAGCCCGTCCGTTAAGGCTTTGTAAGTCTAGTTCTATTTTATATCATCAAGCCAACTGTTTTTATTTTGTTTTTATATCATATCAATATTAATTTTTTAAATTCATGCGTGTTATATATCTTTTAGTTCTTCATATGTACATATTTCTAAAATGTGATAAGCTTGACAATGCTTTAAAAATATATAAATATTTACAATAAAAAGTGCTTGATTAATTTCGGCAAAAATTCACACATCTTTCTTAATGTTTGTTAAAAAAATACAACAAAATAAACATGTAAGAGAACGCTACTGATAAAAATCGCCAAAAAATGTTTCTCGAGGTCAGAACGACGACGCAAAAACTTTGTAAGCCAGTAAACTTACGGATCAGGCCTCTTTTTTGCTTTAACCATAATCTTAGTATATATGTATATGCATTTCAGTTTTTGTGTGCCAGAGCACATAGTATAATAATAACAAGGTAAGACTGTTCTGCCACTTGCCCTCTTTATGCGTGCAAATGTTGTGTTTCTGCGTGCCAATCGTTCTCTCTCAAGTCGGCAGATCAACCTTGCCTTGTTATCAATATACTATTCCTGAGCATTTGTGGATTAGCATGATGCAAAGAACTACAAGGTGATGCAAAGAAGTGCGATTTCCGGTCAACGCTGATTTACTTTTTGTATAGACTTTGTTCACTTTTCCGTTTTTTTATAATATAGCAAACCGATTTTGATCAAATTTGCTATAAATGTGTAGATCGGGAGAAAATCTGAGCTGACATATATTTAGTTGCGTTACCTATAAAAACGTAAGTAGGTCGAATTATGTGTGACCTCTTGTTGGATCATGGTGGATTGCCGCGATCGGTAGCATAGTCGTACCCATGGAATAATAATAACAAGGTAGGACTATTTTACTGCTCTCGAATATCATAGGAGAATAAAAATGAATAACAGGAATAAAGGAATAACATTACACTGTGCGACAAAATAAAAAAAGGCTAGTTTTTTAATAAAAAAATAAGTGCGAATTCATATTTTGAAGCTAACAAAAGCAGCTAAAACTAAAACGACTGTAACTTGAAAACTAATGATCGGATTGTCATGAAATTTTTACAGTTATCATTTTGTAAAATCTAAAAATAATATGGGTTTTGAGTTTGTGACACGTGTTAGGTGTCGGACTGGGAACTTTTCAGGCGATAACTTGGGTAATTCTTGTTAGATTATCATAAATAAAACCTTTTTCTATACTGATTTAAATGTACTTACAAAATAAGTTATTAATATATAACGTTTTTTCATGAAAACATGCGTTAAATCTTGGCCTTAGTTCGAAATTTTTTTTTTTTTTTTGGAAAGTTCATATTAGATTGAAAAAATCCCTGCTCAGTTTCGAAAAACCAGCCTAACTCTATTAAGAAAGGTACGTCTTTCCCCTTTCTAAAACACACTAAGTTAGGAAAATCGGTTGAAAAATGCGGAGTAACATGAGTAAAGTAAACAAAATCGTTATTTGTCAATAAAACAAAATTTGATGCAGACAGTCCCGACAGTGGAATACCCTGTACTCTTTATTTCCCCATAAGCACTAAATCCGCCGTGTGGCGAGCGTAAAACCACAAATCCAATGAAAGAATGTATTTACATCAGGCCGTCACCCGATAACGGGTTGTTATGGCCAGTTAAAAAGAAGAAGAAGCAGTTGATCTTTACCAAGAAACGCGCTAGATTTGCAAATAAAAAAGCGCCAGTGATGTGGTTTTTTTTTTGTTTTTGTTTTATTTGTTTTGTATTCTTTCATACAAAGCCCTTTATTACTGTTAAAATTTCAATTTTGTCATTAATTAATAATTTACAAATTTTAAGTTTTGCTTTCATTATCATTCATTTATGCTTTTATCCATTCTTAGCTGCTTCTTGCTGCTTTGCTTTTACCATTTATCATTTATCGTTAAACATTTTTGCTTTACTTTAATTTCGTATAGATTTTTTTTTTGGTTTTTTGGTTTTTGGTTTTACTTGTGTACGTTATAACAGTACACCAATTGATTTTCGTAATGGTAAATTTGCTATAAATAGTGGGAATTCTTATGAGGTAAATGCTTAATGAGCAAAAAAAAAAAAAAACATCAGATCAGTTTATACTACATATGTATACAAAATAACAAATCGTAAATCTAATAAACATTCTTAAAATTCATATCTCAAATATTTGTTTTAGTTAATTGTTTTGTTTTTTTTTTTTGTGTACAATTGAAGTAATCGCGAATGGATCTCGAGAATTGTTGTGTTTTTTTTTGTATCCGTTCTAACGGTTATTTATGCGCTCAATGACTACATTTTGAAATTTAGTCAAAATTTTTCGCTAACGGTTATGTCTGCGCGTGTGTGTGTGTTTTTTGTTGTTTTTTTTTTAATCGTAAAATACTAATTTAGCAAATGTAGGCACCCTAAATATTAAAGCTTTTGCAAAACACGGTTCCTCGATAAGATATAACAATATTAATTTAAATATACAATACAATAAATTCAAAATAAACTAATTCTTTAGCCACTGAATTGTATTTTTTTTTTTTTTGGTTTTGTAAATTACATGTTTTTTGGTTTTTTGCTTCATTTCTTTTAGAAATTTTCAAAAACGTTTTACATAATAAATCTTTACACCTTTAATTGTTTAGTTAGTTAGTTTTTTTGGGGGGGTTTTTATTTTAGTTTTAGTGTTTTTTTTTTTAAGTTTAGTTTAAGTTTAGTTTAGTTTATGCAATGCATTCTAGTTTAATTGTTGTTTTTTTTAAGGGGTTTTCTTTAGTTTGATAAAAAATTGTTTCTGTTTTTTGGTTTTTTTTTTTATTGTTTATAGTTTAACATAATTTTTTTTGTTTGCTTAATAAATTGGTCTTTGCTTCGGCTTTCTTTCGTTTAACTACTGAATACGTTTCTATAATACAGATCAAGTCGAATATGTTCTATGTTGCTGTTGCTGTTGTTGTTGTTGGTATATAAGTTAGTATTTTGACCGCCTGTACATGTATATTGTAGTATTAGTATTCATTATGCACTATTCACTATTCATTCATCATTCATTCGGCTATCGATTATCGATTTTAGTGTCTTATTAGCTCTATTTCGTAGCTATTGTTGTTGTTGTTGGCCCTTAGTTGTAAATGTACCAAAATTTGATCTAGTTCTGGTTCTGGTTCTGGTTCTGGTTCAGGTTCTGGTTCTTGTGGCTGTAGCTGCTGCCTCAAATCCTTTTGTAGCCTAGTATTTGAACCTTGTGTTTTTCTTTAATATTATATGGTATTTTTTTGTTTTATTTTTAAAAATCAAGCTGTGCTACACTCTGTGATTTGCGCAGTAACCCATGTGCTTTACGTTTCGCTGAAGAAAAGAATATAGTACATACAATATAATACAATTCATACAATACAATACAGTACACACATACGCTTAGTATAAAGGCAAGGCACAGTGGGCCGGCACAGGCGTTGCATGGTTTAAATATTGTTTGCCAAATTTGTAGACAACTCAAGCAACTCAGGTTTATATCAGTACGTTTTTTGAAATTTGGTATATATCATTCTTTCGCTGCATAACGGCCCACTGTACAGTGCTAACAAAATTGAACGCATTCAGACAGTTTAGCTTTTAGTTGGTAGTAGTTAAAAATCTGCATTTGCATTTGAGTTTTTCAGGAATAATCGTTTGGTTTTTGTATAATAAAGACCTGTCTTGAAGTTTCGGTCCCTCATATCAAAGTTTGTCAGCTTAAATTCTGTGTGTGTGTGTGTGTGTGTGTGTTAGGGTGTAGCGTGTGTGTATACTAGGAAACCAGTTCAAACGGGAATTTTGGCTTTTGTTGGTTTAATGTCATAGAGTTGAAACCCAAATATGCAATATATATATATCGTCGTACATAAACGTTAAAGCTGGGTGTAGTACTCATACAGCATATCTTGCTCAATTCTACGCTCAATTCGTCGCGTAAGTCGTTAGTAGTAATTTTTTTTTTTTTTTTTTTTTTGGTATTTTTTGTTTTTGATAAAGCTATTTTGACAGCAGTCTTGAACGTTCATTTCAATTTATATATTCAATATTATAAATATGTATACATATTTTTAGTATTTTTTGTGGTATTTTTTCTTCTCATTTTTTGGTATTTTCACTTTGTTTTTTTTAAGTACTTCCTTGTTGTTTTATAATTTTGGACTTACTGCAATGGAGAATACGTAATTTAGAATTGCAATTCATGTCATTTTAAATAACTTTTGGTATTTTATGTATATATATGTTTAAAACTACATACAATACGATGTATATATATATATACTGTGTATAACTGTAGTTAAGTTATAGAGTAGCTAAACAACACAAACTGAAGCATCACATCATTAATTTTGAATAGTAGTAGATGCAAAAATAGCAAATTAGTAATTACAAAAGTGTGTTCGTTTTTTTTTTCTTTCTTCATATATAGCAATATAATTAGCATAGTTGTACATATATATATGTACATATATATAGCACTATAATAGAGATGTAATTGCATTGTAATAGAGTACTAGTTAGAGTAGAACTGTGTATAACTGGGCTTTGGGGGGCCATGTTAGTAGCCAAATGATAAAGAAATTCGAGTTGAAATATTTGGTCGCCATCATTTTATAGAGAGATTAGTGGGTATTATCATCTACTAATTAGTTGCAGGCACTTAACTAATCAAACAAATAAATGATGGTATATAGTTGGTCGAGATTTGTAGCGTAAAAGCGGGCTGCATGGAATGTTTAGTATTTTAGAGACACTTTTAAACTCAAGACTTGAAGTTAATAGGAAAAGTCTCATGCATGAGTGTGTTTGTGTGTGTGTTACCTCATATACATATATTGTATATTTGATTTATTAAAAAAAAAAAAAAAAAAACAAATATTAATTTCGATGCTCTCAGTTATGTAATACCATTTAGTACTAGAAGTATGCCTACTGTACCTAGTTTTTGTTGTTGTTTTCATTACAACTACTTTGTAAAGTGAAATATTCTTTAAATTTTATAAAATTCAATTAAAATTGTTCATTTTTTTTGTTTACTTTAAGTAGTTTAGGTTTACTATTATCTCGTAACTCTCTCAAAAGCTAGTCAGGTTTTTTTTTTTGGTTTTTCGTTATTCGTTTAATTGAATTATGTAAGTATAATTCTTGTATTGTTGTCTATAAAATTGCCATTTACCGTTGGTGGTTGGGCAAATGTTTTTTTTTTTTATAAGTAGTTAAAGCCAGATCTAGTAAGTACAGTTTCAATGAACGACAGTTTAGTTGGTTTTACTGCTCTCATCATAGTATTTTTTCTTTGTATATATATATATATATATATGTTTTTGTTTTCTTTTTAATATATAATTAGAATATGCTTTATATTTATTTATACATGCACCAGAATACAACCCACCACTCACACCGCACACGTTTGCAAAACTTTCATCTTTCATATCATCTCAAGTCAAAACATATCATCTTTTATCAACTCTTGTCAAAACATGTCATCTCATCATGTCCAAGCATGTCATCTCATCTTAACTCAAATCGTTTGTATTGGATCGATGGTTTCTATGGCAGCTCTACGTTATATGCAGTTGTTGCTTACATTTTGACAGACGCTGTTGTTGATTTTTCATTTTGATGTTGTCATTTGGGACTCAAAATTTTGGTCTTATGCTGTTATCTTAAGTCTGTTCTTGTTGTTGTTGTTGTTGTTGCTACATATAGCGCATTATATATTGAGTGGTATGTACTGTTATGTATTGTATGTGCCTGTTACTTGTTGCTATGTATGCATGTATTGTATTTAAAATGTCGTATTTAGTCTAAGTATATGACCTACATAAGAACTTCACATGCACACCGATATAATTGTATTTTTTGGTATTTTTGGTATTTTTGGTATTTTTTCTGTTTAGGTTTGTCACATTCATAAGGTTGTTATTCACACACTATGCTAGTTAATTTATTGCTAATATTAGTTAGTTAATAGTATTATTAATACAATTAAGATGTTCGAATCCTATCATCTTTGTGAAAATTAGCAATATCCTAGGCTTAGAAAAAAATACACATTTTTTGGTTTTTTTTTTTTTGTTGTTTTTTGTATATATGTATATATATATACATATATATATATATAGATATATGTATGTATAAGTATAATGTATGTATATGCTAACATTTGACTTTATTTCTCATTTCGAAGAGGCTTATTTACAAAAGGCCGAATTCGAAATTAGATTTGTAGAATTACTAATATTACTATTACTTGTATTATTACTATTACTACTATTATTGCATACACGTTCTCTTTTTCTAGTAAACTTATTCTCAGTGGTCGTCTTTGAGGCAATCGATGTCATCGTCGTCGTCGTCACAGTCAGTGTATCCATCAAAGTTTTGGACTTACTGATGGCTAGGCTGTTGTTGCTGTTAGCAGCCCTGTTGAACTCTGGTGCGGATATAGACGTTGGCATGGCCAAAGTTGAGCTGTTTTGATCAGCTGAGCTGTTGCTGTTAGCCGTTTCCGCATCTTCTGGTATGCAGCAATCGATGATGCGTTGATGACTGTAGGGTTGCCACAAAGCGCGCTCCACCAGTTGTGGACATGGCGACTTGGATATAGTTAAAGACGTAGTTGTTGTTGTTGTTGTTGTGAACTTTGATGTGGATGATGTTGTTGTAGACGTAGCTATCGCTGGTGTTAATGTTAGCATCTCGATGTTAATCACGGAGTTGGAGCGCTCTTTTTCTGACATTCAGCTGCCGTACTTGTTGGAAGATGCGTAGCTATTAACTGCAGATCCATTTGATGGCATGTGAGTATCAGGCACTAAATGTGGTGTTCTACTAGATATAGGTGGCAAAATAGGGCTTGTTGGCCAATGGTAAGTAGCAGCGGCGTTATTGGATGAGGGAACACTTCTATGCAAAAAGCAGTATGTTAATCGTCATTAATCATATGTATTACATACGTTCAAAAATTTGTAATTTAGTTTTTTTTGTTGAATTCTACGCTTGTTTTTTGAAATTTTTGTTTTGTTTTTTTGGATTCGTAATTAATTAATGGCTGATGATGATGTGATATAGCCATGAAATTTGAAAATTTTTGTTGTTGTTGTTTCTCATTAGGTTTTAGGTTTTTTGGTTTAGCCTACTACATAGTCTATATACAATACGATATAGTTGAGTTGTACGATAGCTACAGGAGGCACTCACAGTCAATTGTTCAAAATTCAAATTGCTATATCTCGTGTGTACCGGGAATTGTTCCTTTGGAAAAAGTTAGCGTGAAAGGAATATACAATAAAAATGTTTGCTGTGAGTTTTCCACAATGCTTTTCCACAACAACGCTAAAGTATAAACAGTAATTTGTTTTTGTTTGTTTGGTGCATTTCTGGGTTAACTAAGCCCAAAGTATTTTTGGTAGCTTAAAGTTCACCAAAAAGTGGTGTGTGCACTGTTTTTTTGTTGGTATTTTTTGTGGTATTTTTTCTGGTATTTTTGTGTGTGCCAACATGTTTACATGGTACATATGAGTTCTGAGCCTGTCATTTGACGAATTCTGCAAAAACATCTGGTGAATCTTGCATAGAAGATGGTGTGGATAGGCTTTTTTGGGGTGCTTTACTGCCATTTACTGTGTGAGTACGTACATATTATATAAGAACACATATACATATTTTTGTGGGTTATAGTGCTTTAATCTAATGGCAATTTGTTGTACTTTTTTTGTGTGTATATATGAATATAACTGCTTTTCAAAAGATATAGTACTTTCAACCAGCATTATTGTATGTACACATAGCCCTAGACCAATCTCAAATGATATTAAAGCTTGTTATTTATGAACGACTTTATGTAGGTGATTGTGATTTAAAGTAGACTGAGTGAGTGAGTGAGTGAGCGAGAGATACCAAGAGATAGATAGAGAGAGAGAAAAAAAAAAAAGCAAGCGCTAACTGAAGACACCTACCTAGAATGGGGAAATAGCATGGGCGCTGCGTTGAACATCGATTGGGGCGTAGTCGGTTGTATGGCTACTGCAGCAGTATCCGGATGTAAAAAATTCCGCCTTTGTTCGATGCGCTCTTGATGTTGTGTCAGACAACGAGATAATAAGTCTGGAAGGCTTTCCATATGTTCCTGTTTTTTCGAACAAAAAGAGCATAAAAAGTTAGTTTAGTGGTTAATTAGTTCAACACTCGCAGCGAGTGAATTTGTTTTCTTCTCAAAATGCACTAGATATTTTCTGGTTTTAAACGGCGCTGTGCAAAACTCTAACGCACATGCCTCATGTGTTCTTACCTAGATTGTATTGAATTTGGTTTAAAAGCCATACACGTTATTTGAAACTGCCAAATTTGAAAGTTTTTATGCTTTTATATTACATATCAACATATTTCAACTACTTCGTAGCCACTTCTCCCGCATTTCAATCAAGCAAGTGTAAAGCTGGAATAACCGCGAAATGAAGTAAAAACAACCGAAAAAGTGGTATAATAATTACAAGGTAGGATTTATCTGCAGAATGATATATTTATACACAAACAGTGTAGAGCAGATGACACTTACCTTGTAATTATTCTACCATTGTTCTGCTTCACTAACTGTTCTTGCTATGATTTACTGTTACTGTTGTTAAAACGCACACATACGGTTGTTAATATAAAGTAATGCATACATATATACACATAACATAAGATAACTTCACCTTTGGGGGCTATGGGGTGATCATTAATTGGTGATTATCCAGTGCTCAGAAAAAGCGACGTCACTATTATCACCAAGTCAACAAAAACGAAAAATAGTCGTAATCGCGTTAAGGTTGATTGCTGTCACATTAAGACGGTGGGCAAGGGAATCCCAATCTTAAAATTAATGATAATGTTCAGTTCAAATAAACTCAGGGTATGACTTCAACTCTTTAATAACTCTCATTCTTGATTTTGTATAAATGTTAACGTCACATTAAGAGAGTAGTTGACTAAATTCGAGACTGCTGGAGCCCTTTCCGCTCAACTCTCTGAGCAGCTCACTCAACGTCCCTCAGAACCTGACAGCGCCGAGTGACTTTGGAAGCATATATCCCACTCCTTGCGTACTATCGTGGAGAACGTCCTTGGTTTCCCACTACCGAGGAACCAATGGTAAGATTAGGAGTGTCTCGAAGTCCCTGCAATCGCCTATAGAAGGACCCTGCAGTCAGCTGGTCCGCGATCTGTGCGAAATCACTATCGGGAAATGAGGAAGATGGAGAGGCGCCTGTTCAGACGCAAAAAATGCGAGCAAAAGGGTAGACCAAAGGGTAGACCATGTCTTGACTAGGTAGAGAGTAAACTAGCTACCTTTGGTATCACCAATTGGAGAAGGCGCGCGCAAAGCAGAGACGCCTGGAGGACAGTTCCTCGACTCTTACAACTTGAGTAGGTTCAAGAAACTAGCACAGTTAGGAGAGAATTCTATGATAATTCTGACAGGTCTGCCTACTGCAGAATTAGAGGTCATCTGAGCAAGCTAGGCATCACCAGCTCCGGTAGCTGCAGGTTCTGTGAACTTGAGTAGGAATCCTCCCAGTACATTCTAGCTGAGTGTGATGCACTGGCGAGATGAAGGTTGACCCTCCTAGGTGGACACAGGATCTCGCTGACCGATGTGAACCGGTTGGAACCATCCTAAAGGGATAGGACTGACAGGGGAGCTATAAGGTAAGTAGGGCGCACAATAGATCTTACGAGGTAGCAGTGCTTTATTCGCTAATAACATTATTATTATAAGAGTTGGTAAAATGTTAGATGGTACGCAAAACATCGATGTTTTGCAACGTATGTACGAGAACATCGCAAAACAAGCCAACACTCGATGTTTTCTATTTTTCACATCACCAGTTGACAGCAGCCAAAAAAAATGAACTAGTTCAGTTTGCCAAGAAGAATGCTGAAAATTTTTGTGATCAAGTGTTGTCTCATCCTACTAAAAAATACCAGAAAAATCTAGTATCAAAACGATGTACATAACTTACTTGTATGCTCTGCATTTTGTCCTCTAGATTTGTTAGACGTTCCTCGATGGCATCTTGACGGCTAGACATGTCCGATATAATTTCATAAACTGTATTTTGTGTCTGAGAGAGAGAAAGAGAGAGAGCGACAGAGGGAGTTATGTAAATGACTTTTGAATACTTTTGCATTTCAGTTTGTATCTTTGTTTAGCTACCTTTGCCATATCGGTTATTGTATTAGCGTTATCCATAAGTTTGCGCTGATCCATTTTAACTTTTCGCAACCTGGTGCATTGGAAGAATCATCAATGTTATACAGAAATTATTCATGTCTCACTCGTGTCTTGTACAAAAACCAAAAAAACAAACGCAAAATGTTAAATTAGGTTTTAAAAAAATGTTTCTTCAGATCGATCTCTTAGTAAACATGCCAAGAACTTGTTAAATAGTTGCATTTCTTTAATATAAAATATGCTTAGACAGAATTTTGACAGACGGCATGACAATTTCGAAAAAGGAACGCACACAAGAGATAGTTTATGAAAAACTACGAAAAAGCAGACTGCAAAATATGTTCAATTTTGTTCTCAAGTTATAAAGTTCGTATTGGCAAATTTTCTAAGAATCAAGTTTGTTGTGTGTATGTGTTTACCGTATGTATGCATGTGTGAGAGAACTGCTTATAGCGTTTAATGAGTGATTAGAAAGTGTTTATACAGAATCGAACTCACTTCGAAATCGAATATCCGTATATTTCGGTTTTGCTGTTGAAATACGATCTTATCTTTACCAAAACGTTTTGGCTCATAACTTCTAATTTTTCATAAAAGTTGACGATTCATATCGAAAACATAATTTTTTTTATCAAGTTTTATATCAAATTCAAAAAGTGTGCTTCTTTGGTTTGAATGTGAAAATGTGTAAAATCAAAACCTAAGTTCAGAGTTCCACGCGAACCGGTTTATGAACCTGAACCGAGGCCAACACTTGGGCTTAAGGCCGAGAACCGAACTTAGAAAGTTACTCTTACTGCAGCTCGTTTCTGTATGACAAAGCAATTGACTCTCAATCAGGAGTCGGCAGCGGCAGTGAGAAGATGTTTGATTGATCAAGTGTTACTTTTGCTTTGAATGTGCTCAATACATTGATCAAATTTCTAAAAATATAAAGATGTTTCAGCTTCAAAGTATTCCTCTTGATTGCTTGCCCAATGTTTCCGACTTTCTGCGGTGTTCGTCTTCAAGGGGATTTCTACACAAGATTCAGCTGTGAAGCTTAAACTTCAACTCAATGAATGAATAACCGAATTTTTACTGCCATAACTTTGTTTTAGGTTCCAAACTTCGTTTCGGGTATTTGGATAGTTTTGGGAAATGAGCGCAAAACAAACCGAATGTTCGGTTCGATATTTTGAAAGCACTATGTTTCCGAAAAAGGCAATTATTTATTTTTGCTGTCCTGATTTGTAACACCGTATAATTTTCTTGGTTAAGTATCGTTTTGGAGCTGAAGCTTGCATAATTATATGAGCCGGAGATTCCTAAATGTGATTTGCATATGTTTAGTCATCACAAATAAAGATATCGAATTTTTCGGTACCAACTCTGATTTTTCCTTATCAGTGGGTCAAAAACAATTTGTGGTTAAAAATTTGTTAATTACACTGTGCAACAAAAAAAGCCTATGTCTTAAACATACCTTTTCCGGCAAATTGTGGGTCGCTGATTTCGAATCCGGAAACCATTTACCACCACTCGAATTGAAGGTAATTTAAAATAGAATCAATGTCTTTTACACGATTTTGGACTAACTTGATTCGAGTGCAATGAACTTATGCTTTTTTTTTGAAAATTGAAAATTGTGTCTTTTTTACTCCAAATTAATTAAATCAAAAACTAAAAAAAGTATTTAATGGTTTATTGTTGCATTCGATAAATTTGAAAAACCAATTTGAGCAACATCGGTAGTGAAATGCAGAAGTTATTAGGGAATATCGAAAAAATGCCACGATCGAAAATTTTTTTGATTTTCCGTACAAAAAAACCCTGGAATATAACATTCCCTTTCCGGTAAATTTATAGTCCCTGATTTTAATACCGGAAACCATTTTGAGGTATTTAAAAATTCAAACTCAAATTACAGATTTCGAAAGTGGCAATGCCAAAAATTTCTTTGAGGCCAAATTTGTTACATAGTGTTATCTTTGCATAAAAATATTTAAGCTACAATAGCTCTTTATATCGAAAGATGCGAATCGCTGTATTCGACGTGGCAACTTTTTTGGAAAATTGATAAAAATTAAAAAAAATCAAACGTAAAATGCTGCTACAGAAAATCTTAGGATGACTAAAGCCAGCATAATAGCATCTAGGGCTCAAACATTTTGGTGTGAAACATTTAAAGACTAAAACTGACTCATACGGCGCGTGTATGCCGTGATGACATTTTCCGCCAAATTTAGGGTCGCTGATTTCGAATCCAGTAGCTGTTTTGAGTTTTCTTTGCGTCCGGAACATTGAACCGAAATCCACATTTATTGAATTTGCAAGGAACATGTGACAAAGCCTTTCATTGAGTTCAAATTTGTTGCCTAGTGTATTTAAAACGCTTCAATTTGAGTTGCAATTCAGCATTGTCGAGTAATATGCAACTCGCTGACTTCGAAACTCGCGAAAAATCGATTTTTTTTATATAGCGATAATTGTGCAAATCTTATTAGAAAATCCTAAATTCGTAATCAGCAACCCCAAATTTGTCCGAAAACATGTCTTGAACAACGGTTTTTCATTGAGCTCAAATTTCTTGCTTAGTGTAATTTTTTTTTTTTAATTTTTGATAGAACTTTCTCGCCTTTAGAAGCTTTTAGCCAAAATATTGATTTTAATAAAATTTTTTTTTACCACTGCGAAATAATTGTTTGCTTTGAACAGAAAAAATTAAAAGAAATAAACGGTGGTTGCCACGAGTTCGAAACGAAGTGGTTTAAAGCTGCTTACACTATGTAACAAATTTTAACTCAAAGAAAGGCCTATGGCTAACACATACCGTTTTCGCTAAATTTGGGATCGTGGATTTCGATGTTAGATTTTCTAGTACCGTTTTCGAACTAACACAAACATTGAACCGACACTTATACACTTTTAATAAAAGATATAATAGTACATCGGCATTGATTGGCGAGTAATATCAGATTTGATGACAGCGCAACTTTCGAAACCACGAATTTGAAATATCGATAATTTAAAAACTGTGTTAGAAAATTCGAAACCGCTGTCCGAATTCCAAATAAGCGAGCGCAAATTGAACGGAAAAGCTATGTTTGGCTACTTTTTTATTGCATAGTGTTATTAGATATTGTAAGTATAAAGAAAGAATTCGATTTAGAGATATTTTGAAAATGAATAGTTTTACGTTTACTAATTGCAGTTCTCTGGTTAGTGTGTATAGGCTTCGGCGATCCGAAGTTAGTGAGTAGTGTATTTAATTTGTTATGTATTAAAATTGGTTTTACGTTAAAATTGCAGAAAATCGTATCTTAAAAATATCAGCAAAAAAATATGTAGATCAGGGAGTTATAGTGTTGGGAAAATATAAAAATTTTCATGTCAAACAGCACGCATATATGATGGGAAAAACTAAAACCTTTGACAGTGACAAAAATTCGAATTCGAAAATCGATAAATAAACAAGACAAAACAAACACGAAAGTGTAGAAAATGCAATTGTAAAAGTCACTAACAAATGATGACAAAGTTTTGATTGAAAAACAACAAAAGCTTGTAGCTGCATTTTTTAGTGATATTTTTTAGATACGAAATTCTAAAAAGTTAACGTTACATGCTAAATTAGTGGCTATTTTCGATATTTTTTTTTTGCATAACGTAAAAACAGGGCTTTACAACCTATTTACAGGCTAGTAAAACGAGTTCAATCATTATAAGTTGATTTAATTTGTTTAGTAAGTTAATTTACATTTAGTTTATATTGTTTATACCGCTTTTTTTGTATAATATTGTATATATACATAACAAAAGTTTTTTAGCGCGAACTAGAAGCCGGTTAATCCTGCAATTTTAAACTAAACCTAGGGCAAAAGTATTGCGAACGTGACATTGAACATGATAAGTTTTGAGTTATGAGCGTTACAATATGTAAATTAGTAAGAATCGTACATAAATAGCAAGTTAGCAACACATTTATAAAAGACAAGGGACTGACTGTGCGACACAATACATAACATTACATACTACGTTTAGTATATACTAAAATAACACTGAGAAACAACAACAAAAAATACCATAAAATGCATAAGATACACAAACTGTAACTAGAGAGCGCGCGCCTAAGTTACTTATATACTATATAAAATGGCATATGGATCATTCTGTGACAAACCGAAACGATTTGGAGAAAAAAATTGCATTTTCTTTTCAAAATTGTGACCATAAATCTGCCAAAAGTATTTCGTGCCAAGAGTTATCTGACGTTTTTGCTTGAAATTCGGTTGAAAAAAATTTCTGGCACAGCGGCTTATGTGACAGATGCCAAAATGCTCTTGTACTAAAAATTCAATAGCTTCAATTTCACATAACTAATCGTTTTCTCAAACTTCAAATATTTCCTTACTACTACCCAATGATATCATGCTTAAGATAGTGACTCGACAACGCGCTTATTCCAAGCTCACTTGGCTTTATGGTTATTTAACACTTGGAACAAATTTTACTCCAATGGTTTAATGTACCAAAAATACGCATGGTTTCGTTGTATTCCTTCAACTTTTAAAGAAATACTGAGTCGTCTCCGACTTTGAATATACGCGTGTTTCATTATTCCAATTTGTTTTCTCCATTCTTGAAGTAAAACTTGTAATGGACGTAAAACCGACTTATATGGCGCGTACATGCCGTCACGTTAGCTTTTTCTGGTGTTAGCATAGATGCTAGATGGCGCAACACTATACCAAGTCATGATTCATCTAAAAGAGGATCGTAGGCCTGTTATTCATTAAAAAAGGAGCTGCACGGCACTTGTTCATATGTTAGACAGCAGAGTACACGGTTACTGTGCATATTATCAAAAAAAAAGAAAGTCTTTGGTGGACAAAAAAGCGTAAATTTACATAAAATGACACAAAATCTCAAAGCCTATTAATATTTTTTCCCAAAACGATGCACAGAGTCTGGCAACGCCTATTAATAGGAAAGGGAAGGCAAACCGGATGGCGAACGGGAAGAGAAATGGCAAGTCGAATATGATTAACCTACAGAAGGGCAAGGTGGTTGCGTCAGCGAAGCGAGAAGGGGACGGAGTGAGACGAAAATCCGGTTGTTTCATCTTATAGCTCTTGTGAGGATGAAGCTAGAGGTAGAAGTAGATGAAGGGAAAAAGGAAGTAGATGAAAAAGAGGGGCATCAGAGTTGGCGAAAAGGAAGAGAAAGAAAGTTAAGAAAAATTTGCAGAGAAACGGGAAGAGGAATATGCTTTAATTCGAAATTTATGGAACACTTTTTGAGAGCAGGCACATTTTGAAACGTTGCTGAACTGGTTTTCTATTTCTGTTGTTTCTTCCAAAAAAAAAAATATATATAAACCGGGTTCCTTGCTTCGATAAAGTGACGTCACATTTACATGGTAAAATCCTGCGATAGATAATGGTTTTTGTTTTTTTTTTGCTAGAGCGATTTGTGACGTCACATTATGGCTGCAAATTTGCGCTTTTTGCTACGGCTAGAGAATGTATAGGGAAGTTAACAAACAAACAGCATACTTCTAAAGACAACAAACAAAACTGACAAAAAAAGACGGACAAAACGGGCTGACCATATTATATTGCCTTTTAGGGTAATCTGATCAAGCCTTTCTATACCATCCATACAAAAGCACTATATTGTAGATTTCGTTGCGAAAAATTTCGCATATCTGCGTAAAATTGAACTAATTAAAAAGACGCATCAAAATTCGGCAGATATTCGGTGTTTGCGCTTTTTGCCATGGCTAGACAATGTTTAGGGAACTTAAGAAACTATCAGCACACTTTTAAAGACAACAAACCATATTATGTTGCTCTTTAATCGTTATCTGATCAAGTATTTTTATACCATCCATACAAAAACACTTATGGTAGATTTCGTCGCGGAAACTTTCGCCTATCTGCGTACTAGGCTTAAAAATCAACTCAGGTGTTCGGCTTGCCCAAGAATGAACCATACATGAATGAACTATATGTCCTAGCAGTCGAGTCCTAAGCGCAACTGTTATTTTTTTTGCTGTATTATACAATATGCACATACATACATATATATGCGATATACATTATATCATTTATAGCATGATACGATTGTTAGAAATTTTAATGCTTTATAGGCTGAATAATTTTATACGTTTAGTTGTTATTATGAGTTACTAGTTTTTATTATTGGGCACGTTACTTTTGGTGGTCTGACAGTTAGTTGATGATAGATCTCTAAAAATACTCACGCATATATAGCTAGAAGGAACTTTCTTTGGTGGGTTCTTACACGGCCGGGATTAACCCGTTTTACTAGTCTTGTATGTTTGTAAATGAGCCAAGTTTCACGAAGAACATTCGCCGCAGCATTTTTCAGCTATATACAAGTTATATAAGAAGAAATGAATACAAAGTTATTAGAATGCATATGTGGCAGTAAATTGCGTACTACTTATAGATGTATATATATATATATAACTACAGCACATATTGGAAAAATAAAACTTATTAAAAAAAATAAACTAAACAAACCCTAAAACAACGTTACGTTACTTTTTGGCTGCCTGCTAGTTTAAAAAAAAACTCTCGTTAACTATATAATAACATAAGTTGTATGTGTTACTTAAGTTAAGGTTTTTTAAGACTTAGTACTATTGCTCTGCTATGATCAAGTGCTCTTTTATAGTATATAGTTTTGTATATATAGTTTGTTTCAGCTATGGAGACGTTCTATACCCTTTTGGTTAACTGCGTGTCCATCATGAAGTTATGCACATGTTTCTCGGCACGAGTCAGCTCCAATTTGCGGGATACAACTGCCACGAGTAACGCCGTGCAACCAGCTCCCTGTAAACGATGTTAAAAAAACAAGTCATGTCAATACAACATAATTGGCAATAATTCTAGAATTAGAATGTTTGCCGCTGCAGCCAACACATCTCTCTCACACAGATACACACACACACACACAGATACACACACACACAGATACATATGCATGTGTGTGTTTGTGTGCGATTTGTAGATGTGTTGCACTTGCAGCTAACTGTAGTTTAGTTGGAAACGTTATAATGCCAGTTAATTGTTGATGTAAATTTATATTAGTTGTTTTTTGTATATAGTCCAGAACTTTTTGCACTCAATTTGTTAGCTTATGTTGTGTTTTTATTTAAGGCCCGTACGCAGCAGTGTAAAACCGCGTGAAAGAAAACAAAACTTCATATAAAAAAAATGCTCTCGAAATTCTTAGCGCCAAGAACTTTGGCTTTGAACTTTTTTTAAGGGTTGACGTGTAGATGGCGCTAGCAAAAACACCGCTATTCTTTTTGCGCGCAAAAACAAATTCATTAATGTGCTGCAACTTATTTTGCTAGCGAAACCCATGGCGCGTAGGGCAAAATAGATGCACTAATTTTACGAAGGAGCAGAAAATTTCATTTCGGAAGATTAGTTTAGTTTAGTTTCATATTTTTAATATATTAAAATGTAGAAAAAAAACTAAGGAAGTAAAAGCAAGCTGATTTTTATATTCACTTTTTGGCGGCATCTATTGCTAGTTGCGCCATCTACCTGTAAATTGCCCATACTATTTGGTCACAAACTCTGCCAATACAATTTGTTTTTGCGCACAAAATAAGTAGCACTTTTTCCTTTCACGCGGTTTTACACTGCAGCGTATGGGCCTTTAGTTGACACCTTAGAGCAAGGCATGTGCATTACCCTGCAGCGTTCATTCGCTTAAATTTGGCCAAAAATTACCCACAGCAAATAATGGGAAATTTTTCGCAAGACACAATTTATTTATTGGGTAATATGTTTGTTGTCGTTGTTGATATTTGTTTATTTATTAGTTGCGTTAAGTGCGTCGTGGTATTTGTAAAATGTTGCTGCTGCAGTGGATCCAACTGACTTCTCATATCATAACTTTTTTATCCAACTTTACTACCGTTTTTTGAAGCTCCCTCTTTTCACAGCATATTTATCGCAGTGTATCGCAGAAGCTTAA
The DNA here is from genome assembly GCA_035041775.1 of Chymomyza caudatula. Taxonomy (NCBI): domain Eukaryota; kingdom Metazoa; phylum Arthropoda; class Insecta; order Diptera; family Drosophilidae; genus Chymomyza; species Chymomyza caudatula. The sequence goes on from JAWNKW010000145.1 coordinate 2,976,972, forward strand.
GGACTTCTCTGTTCTATGCATTTTAAATTTTGAATATATCTTTACTACCTCAAAAGTTCTGATTTTCGCCGAAAAACAATTCAGTTGGATCCACTGTGCGGCGTTTATAGAACAGCATGCACAAAGCGGAGATCAAACATACAAATATTGAAGCGTAGCTTTTAGTTCCTGTTAAGAGACGTCTGTTCCTCGCGCATCTTCGTTTGTCACTATCAAGCTTCATGTTCTCGTTGGTCAGTGCAGCAATACGTTAAGAGAGACTACGTTCATTATTGAACCAAAGCTAGATGTGTTCACTCGTCTTCATTTCAGTTAGCAAATTTTTGTGAGCGAAAGCTCAAAAGCTCTGCTTTGCTTAAACATATGAGTGAAAAAGATTCACCCTCGCAGCTCGAATTTGTTAACAGCTTCTCGTTGATCAGTGCAGCAATACGTTAAGAGAGATAATCTTAATGAACCAAAGCTAGGTCATGATGGAATTAAGCAAGGTGTGCTCACTCTCAGTATGTGTCTCTTTAAATTGTTGCCAATTTAGTCTACGCCACACACATAAATGCAAGCATTGTCAACATATTTGTATGCATGTCAACTTTTACACATAGCTGAGCTTTTAAGCTTTCGCTCACATAAATTTTGGCAACTGAAAATACTGAGAGTGAGCACACCTTTGTTTATTCCATCATGAGCTAGATGTGTTCACTCGTCTTCATTTCAGTTAGCAAATTTTTGTGAGCGAAAGCTCAAAAGCTCTGCTTTGCTTACACTCTCATGTGATTGATTATATTATACTAAACAAACGCACATCCGCTATGCATCATGATGAACACTGGATACCATAGTGCGTGACCACGCGCCATTATTCAAAGAAGTGCGAATTGCGGTCCCGTTCACCGTGTTTCTCTGAGCGTGCAAACAAATGAGGGCGCGCCACGACACACAGTGGATCCAAATGACTTCTTTTTCGGCAAAAATCATAACTTTTGACAGAGCAAAGATTATTTCAAAAATCTTATCCTTGCACCTATAAAATGTGCATATTGTTTAAAAAATCGTTAAAATTTTGTAAATCTGTTTGCAAGATGTTTGGAGTCTATTTTAATCCTAGCGTACACTTGCGCTAGATAGGCAAACTTTCGACAAGGATGTATTGAAAAAAAAGTACAATTTAGAATATAGAATTTCTCAATGACGTTCAAAGATAAGACATTTGTAGTAAATAATATCGAACTTTACTACCGTTTTTTGGAGCTCCCTCTATTCATGGAGTATTTATCGCAACTTAATGAATTCTCTGTTACATGTATTTTAAATTTAAAAAATTTCTTTTCTCCCTCCGACGTTCTGTTTTCTTGCCGAAAAATAAGTTGGCATCCACGCAAGATTTTTTGTTGTTACACATGCATACCGACAATTTTTACAAAAAGCTGAGCTTTTGAGCTGTGGTCCCGTTAACCATGTTTTACTGAGCGCGCGACGACACTGACCCTTTTTGTACAGGCTGGGTACACTTTTTCCTCCTTTTTATATGGCAGCTCGAAATAGTGAACCGATTTTGATCAAATTTGGTGCAAATGTATAGGTCGGGCAAAAACTGAGCTTACATAAATTAGGTAGTGTTAGCTATAAAAACAAAAAACTTTTTCTAGCTAACAAATGCCCGCATTAGTGTGTGTCTTGTTTTTGTATAAGTGCGGACACAAAAGTTAGGAGCTCTTCAAGGTTGAGGTTGTCATACGCAAATAGTATTTGTAGTCTATTAACGATAATAGTTTCAGTTCATTGAACAGATTTTTATGGGTAAATTGCTGCCGCATATAACAACAAGTTTAGCTCTGTCGGGAGCAGAACATAATGATTCCCCAAAGTTGCCCTTCCATTATTTATGATGATGGACTCGTTTTTTGTATGAATTAGTGAAAATAAATTTGTGTGTGAACATCGAAGCTGATGTATGAATATTAACACTAGAACTACCGGGATTTGTTATATACCTATTTGCCAACGGGTCAAAATGACCAGTTTGATGTTTAGTTGACAAAATATGAAAATTTGAAAAATATTTATATATAATACATATAAATATTGAAAAGACATGGTATTATAAAATATATGCAATGTATAGGCATTTCGTCAACACAAGTAGCACCAACGGGGAAACTCGAATAATGAGAGTAAAAACTATTCCTTTGCTTTATATGTATGCTCAAAGTTATGCCACACTGTGTTGCGAATGAGTATTATTATTTTTATTTGCACATCCAATCGTGAACTGCGGTAATTTATATATTGGTCAAAATGACCAGTTGGTATATTTAGGTATACCACATACTTAACTTAGTAAAATAAAAGCGCACGTATCTAAAAATTTAAAACATTCAAGTTAACCTAAATTTAGAAAAATCCATTATATACAAAAAAACAATTTATTTCTGAACAAAATGTTATGAATTTATGAAAAGGATAATTTTGACCACTTGGTAGTTCTAGTGTTAAGCCAGTTTGTTAACATTATACGCAGAACGGAATGGAAACACAAATCATGATGTATAGTGAATGGGCGCTTAAAGTCCAACTGCGGCATAAACATAAGAATTCCCCAAAGTCTAAGTGCAGCATAACCATAATGATTCCATAAGCCACAAGCTGTATGTGCAAATTCTATGCATATAACTGTTGTTGTACAGTTATCGGTTATATGTAAAAGCTTATCTTTGCCGGTAAAGCTCAGCTAAGCTTTCGCTGCAGCTGCTTGCGCTTACCGGCAAATCACTCCAAATCAGATTATTATTTTTTTTTTTATTATGTGCGCGTCGCAACTTCCGCTTTGTGCACGCTGTTCTTCAATGCATATAACTGTTGTTGTTAAAATGCGTTCATTATATGTACAGTTATCGGTTATATGTAAAAGCTTATCTATGCCGGTAAAGCTCAGCTAAGCTTTCGCTGCAGCTGCTTGCGCTTACCGGCAAATCACTCCAAATCAGCTTATCGTCAAATAAAGACGTATTATGTACTTTTTTTTTATTTTGTGCGCGTCGCAACTTCCGCTTTGTGCACGCTGTTCTTCAATGCATATAACTGTTGTTGCTAAAATGCGTTCATTATATGTACAGTTATCGGTTATATGTAAAAGCTTATCTTTGCCGGTAAAGCTCAGCTAAGCTTTCGCTGCAGCTGCTTGCGCTTACCGGCAAATCATTCCAAATCAGATCATCGTCAAATAAAGACGTATTATGTACTTTTTTTTTGTTATTTTGTGCGCGTCGCAACTTCCGCTTTGTGCACGCCGCAGCACATTTTACAAATACCACGCGATTTATAAATAAATAAATAACAGCAGAAAACAACTGTGCTTTAAATTTATAAACACAAAACATATTTCCCAGTAAATTATTTACGTTGTCATTGTCGCACACAGAATTTCCCAACTTCAGCTGTGATCTATTTTTTGGGAAATGTAATAAAGTCAACAGAGAAGAAGCACTCACGGTAACTCTCATAACTGGTAATTCACACGCCTTGCTTAAGGGCTCGCGCACACATGAGCCTGAAAGCTGAACTTATTGCTGAACTGAAAGCTTTGCTGAATACGAAGCTTTGAGATTTTGTTTGAGATGCGGACACAGATTGCTGAGATGAAAACTTACTGGTAGCATTTACTTTTTGTGCTATTGCATTCCATATTTAGTCAGTAACTATTCTATTTGAATAATTTTCATTCTTTTTGGTGGATTAAGCGCGATTTCACTTTACAATGTTTCGCAATCCATGATTTTTCAAAAGCTCATGGCACTAAATATCAGCACTTCAGCAGCCTGAAAATACAAGCATGCTTGATCGAATAAGCAAAGCTGAGCTGAAAGCTTTACTTAAAGTTCAGCAGAGCTTTTGGTGCGCGCACTTGCATACATGCAGCACGAAAAGCTCATTGTCAAATTCAGCAATAAGTTCAGTTTTCAGCTTCATGTGTGCGCAAGCCCTAAGAGTTTTCATTGTAGTATGTAAATTTATGAACTGTGATGTAATGATGCATTGATGCATTGATGCAATGTTTGTTGTTGGCCGTTCGAAATGCTCTTTTCGAAACGTTTTAATGAGTACAGTCAACAAACAGCAATGTGTTATGTTTGGTACGTTAGTTTTAAATGTTTGTTAGTATGTATGTATGTATTGAGTACTTATTTTAGATTAATATATTTTGTTATAAGAGTATCGTTTATATTATAGGAATCATATTAGTAGTAGGTAGTTAGGTAGTTAAGTGGTAGTAGTTGTTGTTGTAGTAGTAATAGTAGTAGTAGTAAGTAGTACATGTCTATGTATTACAACAGTTATAAGTGTCTGGCAGATACATACACACATACGTAACGTTTAACTAGAACGAAGTTTAACTAGAAGAAAACACAATTCATATAGAGTAGTAGTTAGAGTTTAGTTTTGTATGACAAATTCAATTCAGAGAAAGAGATAGAGATAGATAGTCGATTTTACCAGCTGGTAAGTAGTATTTTATAGTTAACACATAATTAAAAAACCGAGCGTAAGAGTTTTGTTTGTTTTTAAGATTGATATGGAAAGCAATATTAAATATTTCAGGCAAGTGCTAAAGACGCGTTTAGTTATTTTCGAAAATAAATTGGTTTTATTTTGTTAACTATTTTAACCTATTGATAAATGTGTAATAGTGCTGCAATAGTCAAGCATAAAGTTATATTTAACATAATAGAAAATATATAAAATATATTGCCTACTTTTTGGGGCAAACTGTTTATAACCTAAATAACACACAAAGAACTTGTCTAATACTTCAAGTAACATTTTGAAATATCATAATTATGCGCACAAATCGTTTGAAAGCAATTTTAATGATTTACAAGCTATAGTTCAAGGCTTCGTTTATTGCATTTGAGTTTGCAATAAAAATCTGACCTTTGACTTGAGTGCTCCAAATTGCAGAGTAATGTTGTGGATTTAAGGCAGCGGCGTCCAAAATGAGAGCGCTCAAAACTGTGACTCTCATGGTTAGAGTGTTCGGCAAGTACTATAAATGTGTGCGTAAACCGAAAAATTGCAGTCAGTAGCATTAATTTGCATAAAAATTACATGTTTCAGTATTCTGAGCAGAAAATCAGTGTTAAGAGTAGGCTAAGGACTTCACATTTAAGATTTAAGAACGTGCCCAGTTCCACTTGTTTCGAATTTGGGAACAAAATTTTTGTACGTTTTTTTGAGAACCATTGCTCATGACCTTAGATCGGTACTTTTTTTTCTCAGTGTAGCTTGCTCTATAGCGTTTCTAGCACTTTATGAATTAAATTAGATGAAACATTTCACTTAAAAATTCGATATTTCGGTTTACTGTTATATACACTGAGACACAAGAAAAAATTAAGAATTGATGTCTTGAAATCTGTGACAAAACTGCGTTAAGTAAATATTTCATAAAAAAGAGAGCGAAAATCTTTGTTCTAAAAACGCTTAGACCGAATATTTTAGTTTTAAGTATGTTCCAATTCCGCTTCGTTCGAATTAAGGAACGAAATGTTAGCACGTTGCCAAGAACCATTGTTCATCAAGTTAGAAAAGAATTTTTTTTTTCTCACTGTACCTTCTTAAGCACTTATTATCTGCTGAAATTACTGTACCATGTTCTAAAGCAGTTCTTAGCTCCTCAAATTGCACGAAATTCCGTAGAACTTGACAAGAACTCGAAAATACTATAAACATTCTTTGCATTTTTAAGATTTCTTCAAGTTTTTGTAAACGAGAATTATATGTAACTAAAAGGAGGTTGCAAGCTAACTATATAGCTATACTCTTCACGCAGAACATAGAAGCATATAAGTAAACTTGATATCATTATAAGTAATGTGCTCCGTAGTTTCCTCAGCTATGTACTTCCTATTGCTGGCCTTCGGCTTCCGGAAACAAAATTTCTTATATATGTGCCACTTTTGCATATGCGAACTTAAGTTATACGAGAATATTGTATGGAAATACTTTGTACCATGCAATAATTTCGTTAAGGCATGATTTCAGTTATACGTTAAAGTACTATGTCAACATAATAACACCGATAAAACCAAATCTCTGCATTATCTCTTAGTGCTGCAATCATTTGGCAACTAATCTCAAGTAGTTCTCCTGAAAAAATGTGATGGGCAATCATCTTTCGTGCGATTTCTTGGTAAATCATCGGAGGCATCAGGAGCCTCTGTTTTAAAATATGTGGAAGAATCGTTCGCGACAACGACCTGGTTGCTATGATAACGCACTCAGCTGCTTGTTTCGTATTTTTTATGAAGTTGGCCCGAAAGTAAATTTTGCGATTAAACGATGCTTGCGAATAACTACGGTATAAACTCAGTGCACTCCGTGGAGTGCACTAATTTCGATTAAAATTTTGTACAGAATTTCCCTAAAAATTTCTTAAGGGAACGCTAGCTTGCAAGCTGGCTACGTTTATGGTTGAAGCAAAAGCAAGCTAGAATAACTATTGAAAATTTGGAGCCGGAAATCATTTCATCCTTAGAAAATATAATTAAAAGAAGCGTGTCGTTAAATATTTTTTTATCATTGAGAAATGTATTGCTTAAAACATTTGCGAATTGAATTCGCGAGTTTACGTTAAATACATGCAATGCGATAGTGCTTGCCGAATGAATGAGCATGGGAACAGTCGTGGGAAATTCACTTTCGCAAAATCCTACCGAAAGTGATAAATGCAATATTATTGGTTAAACACGCCATTTGAGCGATTTACTTGGCTTCTTTACTACATTCACGCCGAATTGGAGTCATTGCGATCATAATTGGCACAGTAACTTATCTATTGGAGTTACAAAAGAATGCAACACCTTGAGCCGGCAAAAAAAAAACATCTTTATAAGAAGAAGATCAGGTTGCTAATTCCATATATTAGTTACAAAAGAACTTTTGTTTTCTATTTTGGCTGAATCTCCCCTTAATGAGGGATGTGCCAGAAATCTCTAGACAGTTTCGCCTAAAGTTTATTGCATTTTCTTAAAAATTCCGTCTATTATTTGCAAAGCTATTTCTGGCACGTTTACGAATTGTTTTTTGATTGAAATTCGGTATGGATACATAGCTCGAAAAATTGCTTTGGGTTGAAATTTGGTTGATTTCAGGCACCCACCCAAATATATGTTAACTATTAGATAGTAACCGGTGACGAATATTTGGTCAAATCGCCCTTTGTTGCAACAGGCATAAACTATTCAAAATCATTCCATTTCAGATCCAGAATGTAGATTTAAGAGTTAGTGTCATGAGTAAACTGTTTTTGAAATTCGGTACACAAATGTTGGTAATTTATTGAACGAAAATCTGTTTTTCGAGTTTTGGATTTTTATTTTGATAAATTTTACATAGAAAACATGGAAAATTTGTTGTGTTTTCGAAATTTCGATTCGATTTAAGCTTTAGCAGTTGCTGTTGGTATTCAATTTGAGCTTTAGAAGTTGCTGTTAAATCGGTTGATCTTTGGCCACCAGAGTAACTGTGCACGTCTGGAGACAACTTTGTGGCTCATTTTCGATTTGATGACATCATCATGTCCACGCCTTACCATCAGTGGTGATGTCAATAATGGAAGGCCCTTTAACATTTTCTTCATTAGATCGGATGTATCGATGGTCAACTGTGCATATTCATGCAAGAGTTGCGCCTACTTATAAAAAGCTCCAGTACTGAAAAGTCTCATCCCTGATGTTCGGCATGAACAGTGAACTGATATGAACTTTCGATATCCTGCGAGAACATGTCCTCTGCTACAAGCTCTTCAACTTTATGATACCAAGAAAGGCCGGAGTGCCCATTGTGTCCAGTTGCTTGCAGATGATATTTACGTCATTGGTCGTACTAAGCGAAATGTTATCGGAGTCTTGGCGGCTGTTGAAAGAGATTTTTGCCAGGATGGATCTGCTAGCGGTTGAGAGCTCGACAAGTTATATGTTTTCTTCAAGTAGAGTGAGGCGGTTGTGGGACTCAGAGATTGTTGTTGATAGCTTCATGAGATTGTTTTTGGGGCTGCCATGGGACCTGATGTAGTGTCAAGCAGATGCCCTTTAGGCGCTTGAGCGTAAAGTACTTCGTAAGATCTTTGGCCCTGTAGGCGTTGGCAACGACTACTGCATTCGATGGAACGACGAACTCTATGAACTTCTATGAGTTCCACGACGAAGTTGACAGTGAAGTGAATTAAGAACCAGTGGCTCCACTGGCTCGGTCTTGTTGTGCTTATGCATGAAGAAGCTTCTGAGAGAAAATCTGAAGCAGAGGTGCCTCGAGGAGTGCCCTATATCAGGCCGCGAACCGGTAATGGGTTGTTCTGACCCTTTCGGCAATGCCAATGACTATTGCATTCGATGGAACGACGAACTCTATGAGCTCTACGTCTCTTCTTCTCTTCATCTCTGCATCTCTCCAGCTCTCCTTTTCTTTTTCTCTTTTTCTCTTCTTCTCTGCAGCGTCTCTACTGTCACGGTCTTGTTGTGTGTATGGACGATGAAGCTTCTGGGAGTTTCTCTAAAGAGTCATTCTCTAAAAAGTCGTGCGTGAAGTAGCGTCTCCACTGTCATGTTCTGGTTGTGCGAATGGACGATGAAGCTTCTGGGAGAAAATCTCTTTAATGCGGCTGTTGAAACATGGCTAGGAAGATGTAGAACGTGTCTTCGCTGGAAGATTTAGGTAGGGGACGCACTAACTAACTTGTATATAAAGGAGTGAAGAAGAGACATCCGGTGAATGCATTGACAAAGGCACCGCAGAAGTTACCAACTGCGAAAATGTTCTTAATACATTGACAACAAATACTCTTGCAGCAACTTAAATGCGGCCGACGTCTCTGTTGCCGTTGCCGATACCTGCTTCAAAATGTGGTAGCACTCATTTTTGTGCCGAATGTCAATTAAAGTTAGCTCATTTCACCAACTGTTTTCTAACTATACAAAAAAAGAACTTCATGCGCTACGTGAAGAGTCATCGAAAGACACAGTTTTGTAGGCTTAATATGCCGTTCTCTGTTTTAGTTTTACAAGCTAAAAGTGCAACTGGGATGCCATTTAAACACTCACATAAAAAAAGCCTCAAAGAGCCTAAACTATCTAGAAGATACAAGTTCTTTGGCGCTCCTAAACTAAAGTAAAGTAACAAAAAACAAGACAGAGCGCACTTTAGGTTATTTAAGTTCGCTAACAAAAAAAAAAAAAAGGTGTACTTATTAGAATAGAACCGTTTTTGTGAGTTCAGCAGAATTAGTTAACATATGCAGCTATGTTTTTATATACATATGATATCGTATATATATATATAGATTTTGGTTTTTTTTTGGATTGGTTTTTTTTTTTTTTTGTCATTCAATTGGACTGAAGTCTATGATATTGTAGAAGCTGAAGAGTTTCATTGAAAATGTTCGAATACAGTTAATTTGATTGATGGGTGTGCATTTCATATATTAAAAAAAGTTAAGGCTGTTTTTTTATGGTTTTTTTGTTTTGTAGTTACTAGAGGGTTTAAAAACTCACCATTATTCCTGTACTGACAGCGATACCACGTCCACAGTACGTATTCGGAACAATATCACCGAAACCAACGCTCAAAAATGTTATCGCTATCAGCCACATTGCATTCAAAAGATTCGCATGTTCTTCATCATGAAATCTGTTGCGCGTTTTTGCGATTTATGTTTAAGATTTGCAATTTGTGTTCATTTAAGGCATGGTTTCGGTTTTTTTATTTTTTATTTAGTGATATAATTGTTGTTTGTTTTTTTTTTTTGTTTCAAGGGTCAAAACGCGTGTTGTTTTTTTTTTTTGAGATAAATGAAAGGGAAAGAGAGATAGAGAAAAATATCGTATGATTGTTTTAATGTACAAAAAATAAAAAAACTAAGTTTATTTATATAAGTTTATATAAGGCAAAAAATAATTTGAAAAAAAAATGTAAAAAAAAAATGAAAAGAAAAAACCAAAAGAAATTAGTAAATTAGTTGAAAAAAACGCAACTTGGCAATGAACAAACATAAAATAGTTTTGCAGTTTTTGAAATTTGTCAAAGAAAGTGAGTGAAAATTAGAAAAATTCGGTTAACTGCAAAAAACTGGTGAAGTAGTAAGACACATAAGTGTTTTTTTTTGGCTTGAGTACTTGTAAAACTGTACTTGAGTATATATATATATAGAGAGAGAGAGAGTAAGTAAAAAGGACAACGACGTAACCGAGCGAAATCGAGATCTGGTACAAAAAAAAAATAAATTACGAAAACAAAACAGCATTATATATTTATGTATATATATTTTGCTGTGTGCAAGCATATAATATTGTTTTATGCTTTTAAGTGAACCTAAAACTCACACACACACACACACACACACACACACCAATATGCATCAACACTTGTACTTTGTTGTTAATTTGCAATAACTTTTTGGTTTTTTGCTTATGAAAGCTGCTCAGCTGCTGCGTTACGTATACGTAATATATGTTACGTATACGTAATATATTACGTATTACATATAAAAAAGGGCTAACACACACACACACACACACACACACGCACTTACAGCTTAAGTAACATATAGAGCGAGCGAGAGTTAGAGCGAGAGCGAGCAAGCGTCGCTTAGTTATAATAAACAGTGATAAACACATACATATATATACGTATATATAGAAGTATGTCTGTGTGTGTGTGTGTGTGTGTAGGCAAGTATTATCATACATATATACATATACTATATAAATTTTGCATATATATGTCTCTTTTATTTATATACATATTTATATATATATATTGTATTTATGCATATTTTTATATTACAGCATCACATAAATAGGCAAGAATTGTAGCGTTAGTTGTTGTTGTTATTGTTGTTGTTGTTGTGGCTGTTTAAGTGTTGCCAACTGTTATGAGCCTTACAACAAATTGGCAATGTTGGCAATGAACTGAACGCGCGCGCAAAATGCTTTCAAATCTAACGGAACAAAAACAAATCTTTTAATGTCGACTGACAATATGGCGGCGGCGGCAGCGGCGGCAGCAACAACAACAATAGGTTTCGTTACGTGACAGCTAACTGTTATCAATAGGGATTTGTCGCTGTTGCTGTTGTTGTTGTTGTTGTTGTAGAACTCAAACCAACCATTTAGCACACTTATGCACACACGCACACATACACACATAAATAAATAACAAATGTTACGCATACGCAGCGTGTGTCTGTGTGTGTGTGTGTGTGTGTGTGTGTGTGTGTGTCCTGCGTGTTTCTCTCTGTGTATGTGTATGTGTGTGTGTATATAAAAGCATTTACATATGTGATAAGTAAGTAAGAAAATATGCACAAGTATTTTGAGTATTACAATCTATGCATTTCTACGTAGAGTTCAGCTATGTTTTTGTTTTTTTTTTTTTTTTTTTGGTTTATTCTTTTTGGAGATTTTACTGGCGCCCCATTTGTTACGCATGTTTTTTTTCCGCCATTTTGGCGTTACGCATTATTTGCTTCAATTTGATTAATGTTTATTGAATTTGGTATAAAGTTCAATGTTTTTAGCGATGTTGTTCTGTTTGTTGTGGTTGCTGTTGTTGTTGTTGTTGTTGTTGTTGTACTGTTAAAGTTCTGTACTGACTGTAGTGTAACGGCACAATACGCACGTTACGCATTTTTCATAAATTTGTGGCAGCTGTTTAGCAAGTAAATTAGTTGTTAGGTACTTAGGTAGGCAGTTTGGTAGCTAGTTGTATGTAGCATGTGGGGTACTTGTGCAGAGAGAGAATACTTACCACCATGCCGCAGGTGAGCGTTATACCGCGTCCACAATACGTGTTTGGCACTATGTCACCATAGCCGACACACAGAAATGTGATGGCTGTTAGCCACATGGAGTTAAGCAAATTCGCGTGCTCCTCATCGTGAAATCTTGATATATCGTATATCGTTTATCGATACATATGCGTTATGTTTGTTTTGCGTGTTTTTTTTTTTTTTGTTTTAGTTTAATTATTATGTGATTTACATAGATCGAGTAGTTTAACGAATGGTATATCAGTTTCAGTAATGGTATCAGTTTCGTTTTTTTATTTAATTTTTTTTTTTTGGTTTCAGATTCGTTTCATTATCATTATCAATATCGTTATCGTTATCGTATGCGTATTCAAGTTGATTTGGTTTTCAGAATTTCATTTTGCAATTTGTGGATACAGAAGTAGGGTGAGAAGTGGAGTAAACAAATAAACAGATGTGAAATTATGTGAACATTTTTCATATTTCAAAAACAAAGAGTACAATTGTTTTGTTTTGGTTTTTTTTTTTTTTTTACTTAACTTTTTGGTTTATTTAGAAATTTTTATGTATAAAAGAATTGTTTTTTTTTTTGCATTAATATATATAGAGAGAGAAAACTGAATATAATCAAATGATAGCAAATCAAAGTTATACATAAAAACGAAAATCAAAAATCAATTAAACACAAAAACTAACTCATAACTATTACGTATAAACGAATTAAAGTCCTGAATAAGAGAGAGTACTATAGACGAATATAGTTTAAAATACAATGACATGAGTATTCAAATATCTTGTCAATTATTATGATACGAAAAACTCTGACTGACCTTTAAGGTAGGAACAATACCGCACAGCTAATTGAGTGCGTGTGTGTGTACTTAAAATTAGCGCCTTGGGTGAATGTATTCTAATATGTGAAACTATCGAGCAGTACGGGCTTTGCCTTGCGTGAATGTATGCTAAATATGCGAAGGTTCATTACTGCACAATGAATCTGACGGAAGTATCGAATCGTACTTGCTTTGCCTTGCGTGAATGTATGCTAAATATGCGAAGGTTCATTACAGCACAATGAATCTGATGCAAGTATCGAATAGTACTTGCTTTGCCTTGCGTGAATGTAATCTAGGTATGCGCAAGTTCATGACAGCACAATGAATCTGATGGAAGTATCGTAGCATATCGTTTTTGTGCACTCAAAGCGTTTCGAATGAATGAATGAATGCATGAACTGAAACTGTGAGTAACGCTGAATCGCATTTGCTCTGGAAGATTGACTCTATTTGAATTCTTGTTTTATTTATTAAGTACAAGTGAACATTACGATTGCTTGGTGAACATGTATTTGGCATTTAGCTTATAACGATTGGTTTGACTTTTCAGTGGAAATGGTGAATTGGTGACTTTTCAGTGGTTTGACACCATTTATTTGAAAATGTTCCATTAAGTGCACTTATTTCTAAACCAGCGGTCGGCAACTTAGTACTATAACAACACATTGACAACTGTTCTCTGCTGACTCACAAATACTTCTGCAAAGACTTAAATTCTGATAAAGTCGCTAAAGGTTCTAAAGTAACAGTTGCAAATGCATTAAAGCTTATCATTAGTTTTTGTGCTTTTGTGCGTCAGCTTTACTCAGTCATTTTTAATTTCCGAATGCATTTTAATTGTAGCAAACATTTGCTTATTTGAAAATGCACAAGTGAGTGCATTCGTGAGTGGTGTGAACGCTGTGTTTGAAAGTCCATTTGGTTCATTTGCAAACGTTCAATTATAAGCAAATTGAACGTTATTAATGCATGAAATGCAGAGTATTCGTTTAAAGACAAAGTACAAATGTATTCATGAATGCGTTCGCTTGCGAATAAAACGCTGCGAGTGCATTCCATTGACCATTTTATATTAGTGCGTATAATTGAACTATTGGAACAAATGTGAGTTTTGTTCTTTCAGCCTAATTTATTTGAAAATTTGCGTTTGATTGATGAAATGCAACTGTTTGGCATTATTTGAAAGAAAGCGAAAAAGTACGAATGGTACGAATAAACTCTTTGAATACATCATTATTATGCTTGTTTAACTTTTTATGCATATGCTCAAGAGTTTTTATGCTGATATTTCAATGTTCATTTAAGGAATAAATGCAAAGCAACGAAAATATTATAGTTAAAGCTCTGTATTCCGAGCGATTTGCAGTTGGACTCTTTTGGAATTGTTTGAAAAAGTGCGCAAAATTACGAATAGTTGAATGAATGCATTCGTTTGCAAACTACACTCTTTGAATACATCATCAAGTATAAGCTATATGGTCATTTAACATGTGTATTCATTTTATGCATGATGTTTCAATGAATGAATGCAATACAGCGAAAACATCATTAAAAGAGTTTTATATTTCGAACGACTTGCTGTTCGGCTCCTTTCGAATTGTATGGAAAAGTCCGATTGGTTGAATGAATGATACTCCGCTTGGAAAATAAACTATTTGAATGCAGCATCAAATACATGCTATATGCTTATTTAATATGTATATTCATTTTATGCATATGCTCACGAGCTTTTATGCTGATGTTTCAATGTTCATTTAAGAAATGAATGCAATGCAGCGAAAGTAACATGTTTGAAAGAGTACGCTTGGTTGAATGAATGCATTCATTTGCAAAATACACTCTTTAAATACATCATCAAGTATACTCATTTAACATGTGTATTCATTTTATGCATGATGTTTCAATGTTCATTTAAGGAATGAATGCTATGCCGCGAAAACATCATTAATAGAGTTTAATATTTTGAACGACTTGCAGCTCGACTCTTTTGAAAGAATTGATTGAATGAATGCATTCGTTTGCAAAATAAACTCTTTGAATGCATCATTCAAAATACGCTATATGCTTATTTAACATGTGCATTCATTTAGTGAATATGCTCGCTGCTTGAGGAGCTTGTATGCTGGTATTCGAGTGTTCATTTACCGAATGAATGCAGCGAAAATATCGTTAGTAATGCGTTTGATGTTCGACTCTTTTGGAATTGTTTGACTGAAAAGTACAAATGAATGCAATTTTTTGCGTTCATTTTGCAACATAGCTTAGTATTTTGTGCTATTGTATCAAATGAATATTTTGAGATATATTCATTATCTTTGTGCATATATAATGAGATCTTTAATTGCAAGGCAAAGCCTGTAATGCATAGACGCGTTCGCACACACACACACATACATAGACAGTGACAAAAAAAAAGTTTTGAAAAGCAGCTGCAACGGAAAAGTTTGTTGTATTTTTTGTTGTAACTACTTGGAAAAGCTGGAAAATGCTTAATGTGTGTGATTTAAGCGCCTTGAGAAGCAAGCGAAACAAAATGTAGCATTAAGCATACTTGGCTGCGCACACAGAGACACACACACACACACACACACACACACACACACACACACACACACACATTAGTTGTATGTGATTTGAGCTTGACAGCTGACTAAGTGACTGTAGCTGCAGCAGCATTTGCTCAAGAAACTAAGTAAGCAAAATGTAAACACTGGCGGCAAAATGTCTACACAACAAAAAAAGATATAGTATATTGTAGCGTATAGTTTGTTGTAAGTATATATACTTATATGGAATTGATGGTGTCGCTCAAGTGCTGCACGAGTCTGGGGATGAGCTGAAGTTTTGTTGCATTACAAGTACGTATATGTCAGTGTATCTATAAGTAAGTACCCCTTAGATAGCATGTCTAAAATGAGATCTATGCTCTTTGTTGTGCTGTTTTTTTTTTCTTCTTTTGTTAACTTTGCACACACTTTTGTCAAGTATTTGTATAAATATATTTTACATATGTCTAAAATTTCAAACAGATTGTTCTAACAGATATGTGCTTGAGTGTGTGTGTGTGTGTGTGTGTGTGTGTGTATCTAGGTGTATCTATGTGTCTTGAGCGCCGCCTTTTACTTGCATCTATTTCTATTATGTCTATGAAGAGTTTTCTTCTAAATTTTTTTGGTTTTGTTTTCGTTGTTTTGTTGTTGTTTCTTGAAAATATCTCTTGAGTATATTTGTAAGTTAAGTTAACAATGAGCATGCGTTTAGATCCCAGAGCAAAATTACACTTGCTTTTATAAATTACTAAAAACGTCACAGATCAAAAATGTTTCGATTTCGCATAGTAATAATAAGTAATACATACATTTACATCGCATTTTATATATAAAAAAGGTATATATAGTATATATACTTATATATGTATATGTTAAGATATGAACACATATAGTTATAGCTGGAGCTAAGTACGTAAGACAAACTAAGAAGCATTTGACAAACGAAACAAGGCCAGAAAATAAATGTATTTTATACTCATTTTTTTAAGTACAATTAATGCTAAACAGACAAATATCATTCGAATGTATTTGAAAAGTACTCGTCAGTGTCAAATTATAAGAGCATCAATCAAAGTGTTCTTTCATTTCAAGTATAACTCTCTTAAGCAGAGAGTATTGAAGATTTTTTACGAAATCTAGCGCTCAAACGAACATCGCCTATAATATATACATATTTATTCTGAGTTCCGACATTCTGAAAATTTTTTTCGAAATATTGTTTCTTAAAGTTTAAAAACTGACAATAATAATATTAATGTATTGCGAAATAAAGCACTGTGACCTATAAGATCTATTGTTCAACCTAATAAGCTTACAGCTCCCCGGTCAGTCCTGTCTCTGTTACAAACTTAATTATAAGGGAACGTTCCAAACGGTTCATATCGGTCATCCAGATGCTGTGGCCTCCAAGGAGAACTGACAATAGTGCTAAGGCTGCTATGATTGTGTCAGTGGATCTGGGTTCTGGTAGGACAGGCTGAAGCTCCCTGATCAACGTCACTACAATATCCTAGTTAACGCACAATTTTCACGTGGTGCCCCCTGGTTAGCTGCTCTAATCACCACTATGTGTTAGGACAGTGAGCTGAGAATGTCCACAGCGAAGTCTTCCCAGGACTGTAACAGGGCTGTAAAAAACTCCGTCCCAATGCCAGATGGTATAAGCCGCCTGGCGAACTGACCTACTACTTATGGCCAGTCGAGAAGAAGAAGCTATGATTGATTCATAGTAACATTCGATTTCGTTTGCTTAGAAGAGTTCGCGCTAAGATGATCGAACTTTTACGTGAAACCTTTGGTATCGTGTGAACATAGTCACCGCCGTCTCTTGCAACTAATTGAACTTTGTGATGGAGAGTGTGTTGCGAAAGGCTGGAGTACATGGGAACCTGATCATTGGCAATAAAAGTTTCTAGTCGCTTATTTAGACAGATGATATAGACATCATTGGGCGTACCTAGAGAGATATTATTGAAGCCTTTACGGCAATTTAAAGGGAAACTGTCATCTGTGAGTCTACTTGTAAATGAGAGAAAAACAAAATACATGTTTTCTTCGTGAGCTGAAACTGTACTTTGATGTTGTCAAGGATTTTGACTTCTTTGGCACGATGGCGGCATGGAGAAAAAGCGCAGGATCACTACTTTGATCTAAGTAGGCAAGTGAGTAGTAGAGACGACTCTGGCCGGAAGAAACTCACATTCTACACTCATCCCTTCAGTTTTCCATTATAGCGCTTGAAGTGTTTGAGCAAGGGTAAGGGATAAGGTCTTTGGTTCTCTGCGAGAGATCATTCAATGAAACAACTAACTCTACGAGATCTACGAGGACTTTGACATAGTCAAGCGAGATAATATCGAGTGGCTGTGGTTCAGTCATGTTGTGCGTATGCATATAGTAGCTTCTGGGAGAAAGCTTTCAACGCGACTGAAGAAAGAAAGCGACGAAGGACTAGGCCGTGTCCCCGTCGAGAAAACCAGGTGCACTAACTGCTCTTGGCATCACCTATTGCAGCAGGCATGCCCTAAATCCTGCCTTACTCCGGTAATAGGTTGCTATAGACAGCCAAGAAAGAAGTAGAAGACTTTAAAGGTAAAGTATTTGAAAGTTGCGCGCATGTTATAAAACAAGCTGGAGAAGTCGGGTCAAATTGATGAGCTTCGAAAGTCGAGTGAATGAAGCCAAGTCAGTCTGCCCGTGAACAACAACCGTGGACAGAAAATGGCTCCAGTGTATACTGCATCAAGCTTACGCCGTGTGTTGACAACTGTTTTTGTTTCCCCGACGGCAGAGGTGTACGGCTTACGCCTCTGCACACTGCTAAAGTACGCGTCATGTTAGGGAGATCGGTTTCCATACAAAAAAGCAAAGTTTGGAAGAAATTAGCATATCTTTAAAAACTTATGTTGAGCGCATCAAACCAAACAAAAGTACAGAGGACCGTTGACAGGTGTGTGCGAGTGTCGGGGGTAGGCCCCCCCGGAACGAATTTTCTGGCGGCCCGAATTACAATCGAAATTCGAAATCTGGGAAAGGTTAATGGGGGGTAGCTGGGACCCACCACGTAAAACCATCATTCCAATGAAAGAATGTATTTACATCAGGCCGGAACTCGATAAAGGGTTGTTATGGCCAGTTAGGAAGAAGAAGAGTGTTTTGAAATCTACTGTCACTGTAGTTGCTGGTCGCCCGTTTTGCATGCATTGGAATGATGGCTAGAGCGAAATTGATGGAAGGCAAGGCGGGCAAGGAACGCCCGGAACGGACTGCCACCGCTGCACACTTTTTGCGATAGTCCGTTGGGCATGAATTGCCAGCAGCGTAGAGGAAAGGCGAATGCAGTTGGGTCAATTGACTACTGCCTAGGACATTGCCACATAAAATGCGTATGCTCGCAGCAGTGGCTGCGATAGTTGTGGCACTGACGAAATGTGCTTCACAGACTACTTCGCAGTACGTAAGTGCAGCAACGAGCCTACTTTTCAAATGTGCTACCAGCGACAGCCTAGAAGCAGCTATGCAGAAGAGTGTTGAATTTTATACGCGATGACATGAACAGTTAATTTGAAACTTTTGCGCAACTTTAGATGTCAAAAGAAAAAATGTTGCAGAATTCGATTTCATTAAGCAAAATGGCAAAGTTTGGCAAATACTTCTGAATTTGTTCAAGAACTGACAACAACTGATGACTAAGTTATGTACTCTGAACAAAAGACATAAAATACTGAAAAACACAAAACTTGTTTGGTATTTTTGCCTAAAAATACCATCTAGTGATGGGTAACAAAAACTAAAACTGTTTAAACTAAACACAATTACATAGTTAAATATGAAATTTAATGTGTATTATAATTAGATTACAAATTTATACAATGAAAAAGAGCAAAAATGAAATGCCTAAAAATGGTTTTATCAAGGAATCGAAGCTGCTTACGTCACGCTTACGTAGTTATAAGTAGACAAACTTTTCGAAAATTCAAGTGTGTAAACAAATAATGCACTTAATTACAAATACATATTATGTAAGTACTAATAAAACTGATAAGTTACAAAAGAAAAACAAACAGGACTAAGGACAATTACACAAAAAAATTTGTAGAAAAACATTTAGTATTTTTTTGTTGTTGTTTTTTTATTATAATCGCTTTAAAAATTGACATCGATATGTGTGTATGGCTTAATTTATAAGTTACTTAAAATTTTCGTTACCAAAAAGTACAATTTGTATTTTGAAATCTTTTCGAACACAAAAACAAAATGTACGCATACAACAAATACAATATATACATATACATATGTTGTAGTGTATATGCACATATGTCAGTTGATAATCAACGTAACATGTTACATATGACAATAAATAGAATCCAAATCAGTAAAAAGTAGAAGAAAACAACGACAACAAAGTATAGAATAGAGTATACACAAAAACGAAACCGACAAACGGTAGAGTGAGAGATAGAGAGGGTATCAAAGTATTCGGACACATACACAAACAGTGCTAGCTGTATGTATGTGCCTGTGTGTGTGTGTGTGTGAATGTCGCTTTAGCGTTAGTTTTTATTATAATACGCATTGTAGGGTATAGCATCCGTTAAAAGTTATTTTTTGACAAGCCTAGACACAAAACGGTGAAAAAAACGAAATCACAAAATGGAAAGGAAAAATGGAAAATGGAAAATAAAGGCAAAACTTGGCGTATCTTTTAACAGATCTTGTTGCTTGAGCATAGACGCATACATATGTAACATCATCTAACATCATCTCATTTCTCAACTTCATCATCATCTCATTTCTCAACTTCATCATCATCATCAACTTCGTTACAAACATTCGATTTTAACGCTTTCTGCTTGGTTGGTTTAAATTCTTTGCATTTGCCAAAACCGTTGCATTGTGTCAACACTTCAAGTCGAAGTTCAAGTGCGCATTACGTATACGACATGTGCCACACACTTATGCAGGCGCAGTTCAATTCACATTTTGTTTGTGCAAAACTTTCTTATACAAAAAGTTACACAAGTTGCAAAGTTATTCAAACTTAAATGCATAGTTCTAGGCATACAATGATTACTAGTAGAATGTTTCATGATATTTAGACTATAGAAAGGCGTAACAACAGCTACACATGAATAAGGTATGAGCAATTTACGTTTAAATAAAAGTGTTTCTAGTTGAATAACTGTATTTAGTGTGATATTTTTCGGTTTTTTTAGCTAGCACAAAAAAGTTTCCTTAAGTGCTCAAACGTGAGTTTCCTTTGGTTGTAGGTCTTCTATGTAGCTTTTCGGCAGCTATTTTTACATATATAGATACATATTTGTAGATAAATCACTTTAGCCAATGGCAAGCGGCAACGGAAGTCATAAAAGCAACAAATAATGGACAATACAACAAGAAGAAGAAGAAGAAGTATAAGAAGAAGAAGACGTAGCAGTAGCAAAAGTTTAGCATAGTAAATAATAGGCAGAAAGTGTTATCAATAAGAGAACTACGCACGTTTTTGACAGATTAGCGCAATAAAATAGATCTACTTTCGTAATATATACATGTATATAATAGTTATGTATTACATATCCCTTGTGCGCAGTTTCGGTGCGTTTTGAGCACAAGAAATCTCAGAATCTCGCACTAGAAGTCTACGAATTTATTCTAATCCTCAAGGCATGCTTCCATTTGCACATTAGTTTAGTTGTTGGCAAGCTAAGGGTCTTTTCCGAATTAATATGCTACATAGAATCCGAATCCGGAATCAGAATTCTGAGCTAATACAGATTGTCAGTCAGATTGATTTGAGATCTTCTTTCTCTTAAGTGGCCATAAAATCCCGTTACCGGGTTACGGCCTGATGTATTTCTTACATTGGAATTGGGGTTTTACATGGTCGGTTTTTGAGATAATAATTATAATATAATGACGAAGGGATATATATAATTGAACTCTTAAATCAAAGGGTAAGAGTGTTACTAAATGATGTAACTGGCGAGACAGACCACAACAATAAGCCTCAAATATCTCAAAATCCTGACGTGATGGGTCAATTCTAAGGTCGGATTCGAATTCTACGCAGCAAATTTCTATGGACATGACGCTCAGCTTTCCAACAACTGACATGGCACCGTTATTTGTAGACCTGTGCTATTGTATTTCAAGCTGCAAACTATTTAGTAAGAGAACGTGCACACTGTGATTGCAGCAACGTTGCAAGTTGCAAGTAGAGTTCACAATGTCAGAGCTGACAAAACAGCAGCTTCTTGGCGTGAAGTCTTCAATGCGGCTGATGAAGCCAAGGCGCTTAGAGGAGCGCCCTAAAACAGGCTGTAAAGCAGCAAAGAATTTGTATGGCCAGTCAAGAAGAAGAAGAAGTCCTTTTTAAAGAAAACTAAAAAACCACAAACTTTTTCGTTGAAGATTATGTGGTCTTTAAAATGTGATATGGATTTGAGCAGTTCCAAAAATCGTGTTGACCTTTTGTATAAAACAAAAAGTTGAAAAAGAAAAAGTTCATTCCGCCGTGCAAAAATTGCATAAAAAATCACGATAGTCATTCTTTTCATGGTGATGCAAAAAGTTTATCACAAAAGTCGCACCTCTGGAATTTTTTTTCATCGGTTTGGCAGCTCTGACTTGCAAATTGTGAACACAAATCAGCTGTGACCGCCAATCGTTTTGAGTGCTTTGAAAAGCAAGATTTTTCATTTTGCTCAGTTTTTCAATTTTCCAACAGCAGAAGGAGCTAGCTAAGAGGAAACAGTACCCTGGGCCCAGATGCTCATTGATGTGTGAAAACTTTGTTTTTTTTTTTCAAATCGTTACTCAGCTTAAGTGAAATTTTGTTGAATAATTCAACTTTTAAGTAATCAAAAAGGGTTGGGGAGCACGTTGCACATCGGCAATATGAAAGGCAATGTAGTTGCAGCTGCGACCTCCAAATCGAACGGTTTTAAAGGTTCAAAGTTTTTGATTTTGATCTTTTAGATGTTTAAAAAAAAAAGAAGCTGTCTTTCAAAAGTATTCTTTAGAACAATTTTTCACTTATCACCTAGCTCAAAAATAACCGCACTATACCGCACATGCCGTGACGGCAAAAGGTTTTTTTGAGCTATTACTTTGGCGGCTCGCCGAATCCCTAAATCACGTGTAACTCGCGTACAGTACTAAAGAGAAGTTTTCCTGAAAGCTTCAAAATGTGCACATGGTTTTTCTTCTGGTAAAATCATTGAAGTCTTAGATGACGTTTGCAACTTTGAGCTTCTTTTTGTGTAGTTGTTCTAACTATTTTAGGTCTAACCCTAGCAGTCATTATTCAAGCGGTTTTAGACTGAAGTAAGTCGGAAATATTAATATATATATTAAAACTATAAAATTAACAACTTTGAAGTACTAACATTTTGGGTTGGATGTTCAGAACAACTATGCATTCGAAAATGAATCTATTCTCACCAAGTTTTTGTGTCCGATGAACTTATATTTTGCACAAATTGTTGATCCTTATTTCTGCTAAATCGGCACAAAAAATGACAAACTTGGTTGACCATCCAATGTGATTGTCGCAAATTTGTGGAAATACATGATTTTTACGAATATTTCAATGTACGGAAACGTCACGGCATATCAGGCAGATATGAAACTTCGAAATTTATGCTCATTGAAATAATTTATTGTTAGGATAATCTGTGTCTTTTCCGATTACTTCCATTCTATTTAGCCAAGTTTGACCGACGCTTTATTTTTGAATAAGTTTCTCATTTTTTGTAACATTTTCAGAGAACTAGTGTTTAATGGTTCCATGTATCTCGATTATAGGTACCACGAATAGTTGAATGTGGCATCAAAATAAATGTTGTTGTGCTACCATCACGGCATATATGCGGTTTCATTCCCAAGGCGCTTCGTTAGATGTTTCATATAAAAAATCAGTTGCCGAATTGATGTGCAACCATCACGACATATATGTCGGTTTAATTTCTAAGACGCTTCATTCAAAAAATCCGCTGCCGGATTCGAATTCAGTGTTACCAGCTCAACTGGTGAGGGTATATTTTGGTCAAGGTCATTGTGTTTTGCTACCCAGATTTATACGAATGTTGTCATTCGCCTTTCACGTGCCTCAAAGCACGTTTGGTGAATGTAAAATTTACAAAATTTCGCAATTGCGAAAATGGGAGCATGCCTGTTATGCCTGGGAAACCACGTTGAGACTCTCTGGTAATGTCTATTTTTGTGCTCTCCTTTGCTTAATGCAATAAATATACAAATTTAGTAGATGACTTAAAACTACATTATGCAAAAAAAAAAAACAAAAAAAAAAAAACACAGATCTTTCAAATTTCAACTCAATCACGCTTTTTGCTTAGGCTTAAAGGTACAAGGAACAACATAATACAAAATGTACGACGAGCGCAAGAGCAAATAGTATGTAAGAATGTAGTAGTTAAAAAGCAATCAATCTATGGCATCCCATAAAGGGAACCCCATGAAAGAAAACCAAATGAAAATGGGAAAAACAAAAGAAAACAAAACAAGCGAATTCGAATTCGAATGCAAATCAATACAAACGCATGCAGCATTATTGTTTGGAACGTGCCAATGTGTATCCGTGAGTTGCATTTGGATTGAGGGATTGTTTTGGATTGTTGGATTTGTTGGGTGTTGGGTGTTGAGGGGCAAGGTGGGTTGGACACATGCTACATGCTACTGTGGCTGCAGCATGTATCCCTAAGCTGATAACTAGTTACGGTTACGTTTACGGTCTTTGATTTTAAGCAAATGTGAGTGGGCTTGTGTGTTGGTATATATATATATACATATGTGCATATATGCATAGCTATAGTACATATATATATATATATACATATAGGAGAGCTAGAAGGTAAGTAGTATCTGTAGAATGGTGGTGTTTGCAAGCTGTGCTAACCCCTTATTCATAGTTATATAAGTATAGTAGAGGTATTCATAAGTTAGGTAAGTACAAGTAAGTATTACTCATTTGCTCATTTAATAGTTACTCTTCACTCTCCTCAACATTATCTTTGGTATTTTGAAGATATATATATATATATATATATATATATAAATTGTATATTGTTTACGAGAAATACATTTGTGAAAAAGATTGAGCGTACACTTTTCAGACATTACGTAATGTTTTAGCACATACATACATTTATGTACATACATAAATAAGTAAATAAGTAATTATACAATATAGAGTTATGTCAAAGTATTAGTGGCATACATTGAATCAGAGTCAAGAAGAAAAACCAAAATATTTAAAAAAAAAAATTATAATAAAAAATAAAATAAAAATCTAACGATTAAATTATATGGCAAATATAACTGAAAATCTTTTAAAACGCAGATAAAGTGGAATTAATTTTAAAATATGTACTTATAATAATCAAAAACCAAATCAAAATTATGTAAGAATCAAGACTTAGTTAATTTCATTATGTAATATTATAGTTAATTGCATTACCTTTCGCATTGGCGTAGTGTCCACGAGGCGATGATCCAGAGTGAGACCATAAAGACCAATAGAACCGTCCCCGGGCATATTGTCATAA
Organism: Chymomyza caudatula; assembly: GCA_035041775.1. Lineage (NCBI taxonomy): Eukaryota > Metazoa > Arthropoda > Insecta > Diptera > Drosophilidae > Chymomyza > Chymomyza caudatula. The sequence goes on from JAWNKW010000145.1 coordinate 3,001,723, forward strand.
GTGTTTTTAAAACAAATCTGCAAATTGACGTTTTGAAATGTTATAACATTGTTGATTTCAAAAAGTCGTAAATTCGAGAAAAAAAATCTCGTAATCGAGCTCTACAAATCTCAAGAGTTATGATAAATGATGTAAACAAAGCGAAATGCCAAAAAAATTTATAAAACCTCAAAAGCAACCAAACAAAAAACACTAATTTTCAAAATCCTTACGTAAAAGGGCTAATTTAGACCAGTCTCAGACTCTACTCTAGGCTTAGCTTTCCAGCAACTGAACCATGTTGATCTTTGCTTTTGACTTTGTAATAATCGCTTATCTCTTTAAAATCTTTAATAATATCGAAAACTACCAACAAGCCCCACTTTAATCCACCTTTTTTTTTAAGTAAATGTCCTTGTCGCTACCCTTTTCGTGGAGTTTGAGTGTCCTTTTATGATCTTTATGCAGTGCCTTAAAACTTTAGCAGCAAAGTTCTTAATTTATGATGAAATTTAAGAAATCACCACTTTAACTTCTAGCTATTCTGAAATTCTTGGAAAATTCGAAATCCACACTTCCAACCCCGCTGTTTCCTAATTACTAGAGCGAAAATATTGGCCTTTTCTTTACCCAATCTACATGAAATAATAAGAAGATAAGTTTGAACTGACACTCGCTCTTCTTTCTGTTGCAATCCTCAATGACAAAGTTTGGTTTTTGTCAAACGAGTCGGCAGATCAATCTTACCTTGTTATTATTATACCATGGACTGACTTTGAGCACAGCTGCTGAAAAATTATAAAGCATACTTTTCGGCTGTTGCCACATTTTGAGTTTTTCAGCAGAGAAACCGTCGGAATTCATAGGGTTCTCCGGCGTATAGTCGTGATCAAGATAAAGTTACGATATCAACGTTTTACAATTTGAATGTTCCAAACACTATGTTTGGATGTAGCTCATTTGGCGTGACAAAAGTGTTTTTGAAAATTGATTCAAGCGGGTGGTTCATGACGTCACAAATCGTGCAAAAAAAAAAAAAAATAACAAATCAGCAACTTGGAATAGAATATCAACAGAATCATTGCAGCTAGGATGCACAGAGTATATGCTGTTGTTATAAAAGCGAAAGAAGAATATTTTGAAGAGTTTTATCGAAATGAAACGAAATATTGCATGAAATTGCATGCGTTTTGAGTGTGACGTCACGTTTTCGGAACATCCCGTTCGCCCATCGTCACAAAAAGTTACAATATGATGAACACCTTCCGCCAACGCTCGGTGGTGACGTCATTTATGAAGTGTAACGTAGTTCATGGAGTATAAATTGAAAATGAAGTACAACGTAGTGAAGCGCTAGAAATCTCTCAATTTGGAAGCTGTGTTCATAGCCAAAAAGCCAAAAAAATCTAAAAAGAAGACATTTTGAGCACACCCCTCAATAATACAACCGGTTTCGATGAAATATCGCAGTTTTTTTAAGTATAAAAGGCAAGCATTGTATGTATAGCGTTCGAGTTTGATAACAAACAGTTGGGACGTTTCCCGACAGTGGAATACCCTGTACCCAATTTTTCCATGAAATGAATCAAATTTCTGTGTACACTTTTGTATCGACGCTTTGAGGGCTATGTGCGTAATAACCGTAACTGTTCTACGGAGGAAGGGGGCATGTTGAGCAAGAAAATCAACATTGTTTGGTTTATAAGCCTAACGTATCACATTTGGTTAACATAAATGTTAACTTTAACATTTTTGTAAAAAATGAAATTCTGTTGCAGTTCATTGGAGAGGAGGCCTAAAATTGGCACATTATTGGCTATATCTTCTAAAGTTCTTATTCGATATGAATCATTTTTACACTACACATGCACAGTGTAATAGTGTGCATAACTGTGGTAAGTTTTAATTGGATAGTTTTTATGGTGTGGGTTAAAAACGCGAAACTCTGTCATGGGGGAAGGGGGTCAGACAATTCGACAAACTTGTATTTTTCCGGGTATATGCGAATGCCTTATAGTCTCCAAGAATGGTGCGACAACACGGACAGAAGGACGTATGGACATGGCTATATCGACTCGACTATTGCTCCTGATCATTTGATCCCATGGACCATATGGTCTGCCTCCGCCTCCTTCTGCCTGATATTATAAATATGTAAGCTTGCAAAGGAAACAAAACCGAAACCGTACCTATACAAATATATCGTTTTCAACTCGTTAGACAGTTTTTCTAAAAAAAAATGTATTCCGTTTAGGGTTGAAAATCCAATCGTTTGTTTTGGCTAAAGGTTGCGCTTACGATTACGGATTGATTACCAAGTGCTTAAAAAAGAGTGTATTACTATTGGATGTGCTTACCTTGTGTTAAAATTAATCCTATTAAGAGCGCCGATGCTCCGTGATGATGCGTCTGTGAATAGCTTTGAATGAAGCAGCATTACGCGGCAGATTAAATATAATCGAAGGAACATAGGTAGTGATAAAGCTACGTCATATGGCACCAATTCGGTGCCAATTGTTTTGTTTTTATTCGCCAATTTCGTCGTCCACTGGAAATAGTATTCACCGGGAATTGGATGTATAGCGCATATAAAAAGTTCTAATCCTATTTGACTAATTCGTTGCCATGTCATTGCGATCCTCCAATCGTCGGCGCAGTTATCTATCATGAATAACTGTTTCATTATATATATATATATATATATATATATATAGTTGTTTTTTTTTTTCGTTCGTGGTTTTATTTATAGTTTGTGGTTTTTTTTTTTGTTGTTGTTTCCGAGTTGTTGGAATTGTATTGATTGCGGCCATTTGGTAATTAATAATAATGGGTTTTTCGACGTTGTTGTTGTAGTTGTCGATTTGTTGTTTGGCCAGGCAATTCGTTGTGTAGTCATGAAGAGCAGAGAGAAATACCAAAAAAAAAAAAAAAAACACAAAAAAACACACGAAAAAAAAAGAGAGAAGCAAAATTATTTATTAAATATAATTGGAAATTTATTGATTTATTATTTGTGACTAACAAAATTAAATACACTCAAATACGAGCATGAATTATTTGACAACGTACAACGTCAATGAGGTGTACACATGTATAGGTGTGTGTATCTGTGTGAGTGTATCTGTGAGTGTGTGAGTGTATCTGTGTGAGTGTATCTGTGTGTGTGTCTAAAAGCGTATAGCAATTGTTAGTTTGAAAGCGAACCCTGCTGCTTGGCGGCCATCTTGATTTAAGTTCTTAACGCAGCCAGAAGCATTTACAGTTCCTCAGGCAAAGGCTTAGGCAGAGCAGAGCAGCGCAGCGCAGCGCAGCGCAGCGGCGCAGCAGAGCAGCGCAGTCGGTAGAAGGCAAGGCAAGGCAAGGCATCCGTTATCAAGAGCGTCAACGTTCCGCATTCATTCATTGATTGCAGCGATTTGAGTGGCTTTGCTGTGTGTATGTGTGTATTGGTGTATCTGTGTGTCTCTGTCTGTATCTGTGTGTGTGTGTGTGTGCGTATCTGTGTGTGTGTGTGTATCTGTGTGTGAGTGCGTATCTGTATCTGTGTGTGTGTGCGTATCTATGTGTGTGTGCGTATCTGTGTGTCTGTATCTGTGTGTGAGTGCGTATCTGTATCTGTGTGTGTGTGCGTATCTGTGTGTCTGTATCTGAGTGTGTGTGCGTATCTGAGCGTCTGTATCTGTGTGTGAGTGCGTATCTGTGTGTCTGTATCTGTGTGTCTGTGTCTGTGTGTGTGTCTGTATCTGTGTGTGAGTGCGTATCTGTGTGTCTGTATCTGTGTGTCTGTGTCTGTGTGTGTGTCTGTATCTGTGTGTGTGTGCGTATCTGTGTGTCTGTGTCTGTGTGTGTGTGCGTATCTGTGTGTCTTTATCTGTCTGTATCTGTGTGTGTGTGTGCGTATCTGTGTGTCTGTATCTGTGAGTGAGTGCGTATCTGTATCTGTGTGTGTGTGCGTATCTGTGTGTGCGTATCTGTGTGTCTGTATCTGTGTGTATCTGTGTGTCTCTGTCTGTATCTGTCTGTATCTGTGTGTGTGTGTGTGTGTGTAACACTGCTGCTAAGTATTTATAGTTGTTGAAACACCTGTGTCCATATGCCAGTGTCTTGTGTATGTGTGTGTGTGTGTATTGATGTATCTGTGTGTGTGTGTTTGTATCTGTGAGTGTGTGTGTGGTAGTATGTGTGATTACTTACTACATAGCTGCGTGCGTGTTTTCATGTTATTAACACATTTCACTTAACTTGGCAATGTTTGTTTACCTTTTTCATTTTTTTTTTTTTTTTACAAGTAACTCGTTTAACTACTTATAATTTTGAGTTTTGCATAGTTTTGAATTACTTAACCGGAACTCACAGCTGAACAAATACAAACAAATTTGTTTTGTGAGCGTAATTCCCATACTTCCTTGAGTTATGAATAATAGGTCGAGCATATCAAATCGAATGCACTTGTTTGCATTTGCATTTTGCATTTGATTCCTTTTTACATTTACGTGATTTTAAACTAACATCCGCTTTATTTAGCATACCCTGTACGGGGCTTGTTAGGCTTTATGCATAAAACAGAAACAGTTATCGGCAGCGTGGATTTTGTCTGACGTATTGCAATTGACATAACCTCTGCTGCCGTTGCCTGATCTAAATGCAACTGTGTTCGCCAATATGATCAATATGAAACTATTGTTCAAACTGCTCAAATTTCTGTCAATTTGAGAATAGCTTGTCTGTTTATCGGTCATGCTAACTGTACCTTTGCCATTCTTTCCATCAGTCAGTCAGTTTATCAGACATTCTATCAGCTTTGGGGTCCATCGATCAGAGAGTCTATCATGTTGGCAATATGTCCATCAGTCTGTCTTTAGTTGGCTCTCTCTGCTGTTCTGCCTGTGTGTCAGTCTTTCTACATGCCGTATTTTTGTCAGTTTGTCCGCTTTTCTGTCAGTCAACCGTCTATTGTCTTGTAGCTGTCTCGCGTTCATACTGTCAGACAGATTGTCGGCCTGGCAATATGTCAGCCAGTTTCTCTGCCTTTGGATAACCTCTGTATATCGTTCTGTTCGTGTGTCAGTCCGTCTATATGTTCGTCATTCGATCGGTCAGTCAGTCAGTCTGTCTGTTGGTAAGCCTTATATTCAGTTTATCAGTAAGTCTATCTTCCATATTATCAATCAGCAAGTGTTAGTATGCCAATCTATCGCTCAATCTGCATACCTATCGTTCACTCTGGCTGCCGTTTTGTCTGTTTGCCACAGTGTCTGCATGTTTACCGTTCTTTCTATCAGTCTATCCGTCTATCAATCTGGCTGCCTCTCATCCTATCTATCAGTTAATTTGTCATACTGACAGGATGTCAGTTTGAATCTTGATAGCTCTGTCTGCCGTACTGTCTGTGTGTACATTTGCCGTTCTTCCTATCAGTCCATCAGGCTATCAATGAGTCTATCAATCCATTATTCTATCATTCTTTCAATCGATCAATCCGTCATTCTATCAGTCTTTCAGACCATCTATCTATCGTATTGGAGTCTGTCCTTTTATCAGTCCATCAGTTTATCCATAATTGAATCTCTTTCTCTATCAGGCCATCAGTCTTGAGGTTATGTCAGTCTATCAAACGATCAGTCTATCAGCCAATCCTTCTATCTGTCTATCAGTTAATCATCCAATCTGTGTAGAGGTCTTTTAGTCGATCAGTTTATCAGTCCATCAGCCCATCAGTCAACCAGTCTATCGTTCTATCCTTTCATCAGTCTTTCAGTCCATAAGTCCATTACTCTATCCAGCCAATCAGTCTATCGTTCTTTTAGCCTTTCAGTCCATCACTCTGTCCGTATCGATCAGTATATCAACATATCATCAATCTACCAGTCTATCATTATATTAGTATATCAGTCTAACAGTCTGACAGTCTGACAGTTTGACAGTCTGACAGTCTGACAGTCTGACAGTCTGACAGTCTGACAGTCTGACAGTCTGACAGTCTGACAGTCTGACAGTCTAACAGTCTAACAATCTAACAGTATAACTGTCCAACAGTCTAACAGTCTATCAGCCTATCAGTCTATTAGTCTATCAGTCAGGCAGTCAATCATTCTATAAGTTTTTTAGTCTATCCAAAGTCTATCGTTCTATCCCTCTACCAGTATATCAGTCCGTCAGTCCATCGGTCTTTCAATCGATCAGTCCTCTCGTTATATCAGTCCATCCGTATTTAAGTCCCTCAGTCTATTAGTGCGTCAGTCTTTCCGGCAGTGAGTCTGAACTTATGCCAGTCCATCAGTCTATCAACCGATCAGTCGATCAGTCCTATCAGTCTTTCATCAGTCCATCATCATCTACCATAACTTGCCTTCTGTCTTTCATTCTATCTAACTTTGCTTTCATTCTCTTCATATGACAGTCTGTCAGAGAGTCAGCTTGTCGGTGACTCTGTGTGAGTATCACAGTCGGTGCTTCTCTCTGCCTGCCTATTGACTCCTCCTTGCAGGTAAATGCAAATTTGCAAATTACATTCACAGTTTTTAAGCCATAACCCCAAAACTTGGCACAGACATGTCAATCTCACTGCAGTACTGCATATTTTAGATGAGTTCCGGAAAATCTTTCTTCGTATCACTACAGCCACAAACTAAAGTATGCAGATTCATGCACATCGGACAAGAAAGCCCCAAAACAGTTTTCCAACTACCTTGTAATGTAGTGAGTTGAAACTAATCAGTTCACAGTCGAACAGCAACAAAGTAATTAACTTTGTCTCATTTGATTGAAGCCTCTCAACCGTACAGGGTATCTTAGAGCCGAAAATGTAGCCGACTTTAGAATCTTGCTTATTAAAAATGCAATTAAATTTTGTTGCTATAGATTTGCAGAGACATCATACACACACACACACACACACACACACACGCACATACACATATATATAAACACACACTTAGAACATACAGCTATACAACATATATTACATAGATACACGTATATTTATAGATTGCACAATATGTCACGTGACGAATACAAGTGCGTTCGGTGAGTCCGAAAAAGAGTATTATTTTAAGCCTTATTTTGTGTGTTGTACAATATGTTATTTTGGGGGGTTTTTTTTATTTGTTGCCTGGTATGCGTATTACATATGAGCCATTCACAAGTTAAGCCGATTGACAACTCCCACTCTATATGCTATAGTAGTACAGTACTGTACAGTACTCACTCAGCTACAATCACGGACTACCTACTGTAAGTCCTTTTATTACTTGTTTGCACACACACAAACACACACACTAAGTCCCACACACACACACACACACACAAACAAGCGCATATTAATGCATATTTCGTATCATATATGGCTGGCTGGCAATCTGTATAAGTAATAAAGAAAGTAATATAGCATCGGTATATAGTAGAGAGATAGATAGAGAGTGTGTGTGATAGAGAGCGCAACTTAGGAGTACAAGAGTCAAGTACAAACCAACTTAGCATAGAAAGAGACGTCCTTGAGCCAATGTTGCACCGCTCGAATCAAAATGTTGAAGATTAATGATTTGTTGATTGATGCGCCGTGTTAAATATATACACATATTCGATATACGATATATTTATATATATATTTTGTGTTTTTTTTCATCAAAATCGATTTAGCAATGAGAATGCTCATATGTTTACATGTGTTTGTGTGTGTGTGTGTGTTCTGTGTAATGAATGCGCTTGTATGTGAGTAGGTATGTAAGTGAGTACTACTACAACATCAAGTACATATGTATGCATGTAAGTATGTATGTACGTTCCGGGCCATAAACGCATACTTTTGGATAAACAGGCAATACACTGACACTTTATATGCCATAATAATATTGGGTGATATATTACGGTGATTTGGTGATGCGGTGAGAGTTTTGGGCTTTGTTTTTGGTTTTTTTTTGGTATTTTCTGGTTTCTTGCCGAGTTCTGTTGATATGTCCGGTGATAACCGTGAAGTGATTGATGTGCAAACTAAGCCACTTTTTTGGTGCAGGGCCTTCAGCAAGCAATTGCCTTTTATTGAGGTACTTAAACAGCAAAAATTGATTCTAGCTAATAAATGCGTGGATTTGTTTTTGTTTTTGTTGCTGTTGCTGTTGTTTTTGTCTTTGATATGTTTTGTATGCTTTTGTTTGTTAACTAACCAAAACAGATGAACTTTGGCTTACTTTATACACGTATTGGTAAGTTGTATATATACATTGTATATGAATACATTATGCGATTTCAACTAAACATCAAATTTAAACGTGTTTTTTTTTAGCAATTCATAAATACTACTCTTTTTGGTTTTAATTGGTTATTCTTTAGTTTTATATAGAGTTATGGTTAAAATGAATACATGTAACATGTTATTATTTTTTTTGGTATTTTTTAGTATTTTTTGGTATTTTTGGTATTTTTGGTATTTTGTTGTTGCTGTTGTTGTTTTGGATAGCAGTTTTTGTTTGGTTTTGTTGTCAAGCTACGCTATGAATGTTTTGGTATTTTTTTTTTATTTTCCATAAATATACACTTATGCATGGCTCACATAACATTATGCACGGTTTTTTTTTTTTTTTGGTTTTACTCACAAATATTTAAGATGTATATTATAAGTATTACTTACTGAATTCTGCAAAGCATAATGAAAGGTAATTACATATTAAAATTTTACTTTAAAACATCAACATTTAAATGGGTATAACATTTAATCGTAGTTATATATATATATATGTGTATATATATATAGAGAGCGATAGAGAGAGAGAGAGAGAGATAACATTGTGTGAAGAGGTACGAGCGAGTATGAGCGACGACTTTATGTTTTCTTATATTGATTGATTGATTGATTGATTGGTTGGTTGGTTGGTTGGTTGGTTGATTGGTTGGTTGATTGATTAATTGGTGGTTCGACTGCTTGACGGTTTGAACGCATCGATGATGTAACATTTAGTAGCGAGCTGAAGCTGAATCTGATTTTGAATCATGGGCGAAATGAATGCATATGAGCGAATTTGAGTTTGAGTAAGATTGAGCGGTGATTATTGCTACACAGGACTCTGGACTCCTCCCTACTGCCCGCAACTAAGCTTACACATAAGAGTTATGCATGTAGTTCATTATAGTTACTTTAGTATTTTTTTTTTGGTATTTTTTTTTAATATTATAGTTACATAGACACATTTGTCGCTTGTGATCCGAAGCTGTTGAACTTCCAATGCCTTTTAAACGCTGCGCTTTTGTTTAAATTTATTACAAGTATTTTAGTGGTATAGTAAGTAGTATGTTATGTTAATTCATGTACTCGTATTTCACATGTAAAATATGCTAAAAAAAAAAACACAAACAAACAAAATACTAAAACAATTTAACAACTTAATCCCATGCTCTAGGCTAAAATTTGGTTTAAGACTCATTACTCATGCGAACACTTGAAGTTTTAATTAGTACTGTAAACACAAAATAAATTAAGTGATTAAGTAGTTAAAAGTAGTAAAGTTCAAAAAATCAAAGTGCTGTACATGCAACTGGTACTGGTACTGGTAAAGCGGTTCAATTTTTGGAATGTATGCATTGGATATTATGGGCACAGTATTTTTTATTTTTTTTTTTTTGGTATGAAACGCGCTGCCATCAATCAAGAATTTTAAAGACTCATTCGTAGAGTATTATCAAATTGATTTTGATTTTTTCTACGCTTGTTGGCATAGAGTACTTAGTACTCAGTTTGCAGTGATGAGTACATTTGGTTTCTATTTGAGTAAGTAATGGGCATGACATTAGACGGCCATTTTGTGAGTTTCAATTTGAATTCGAAGTGATTGAGTGAGTGAGTTAGTGAAGTAAGGATTCAAAATGTTATGATTGCATATGTACAATGTTAACGGTTCGCCTGATAATGAGCGTGTTTTGTAGCAACGCGTCGCCAGTTGAAATCGAAATCGAAATTGAAGTTATTTCTGAGCGAAATGTGTTGATTTTGATAGAGTATGTAGTATTGAAATGCGTGCAATTGGATGCTTATATTACACATAGTAGGTTATACACTAACTCAAGTTTATTGTTCAAGTTCGGATTGCTAGTTTTTGAACTCTAGTTCTAATGCAGCGCAGTTTTTTTTTTTGGTTAACAAGTGAATATGATAATGCACACAATTGGTTATGAGTCATAAACGACTTATAGGCCAACTTTGATTTATATTTTTTGGGTTTTTTTTTTTTTTGGATAATAGAGTGTTACATTATGGCGCTCTCTCTTTGTGGGTGTAGGGAGCTAGACTGCTTTTAAGCACAGCAGCTAGTTACTACTACTACTACTATCATATAGTATATAAGAGGCGGCACATGCATGCAACACTCTAACGGAATAGCTACTCAGTAGAACTCATTCCGGTAATGATCACAAGACATACAGTTACAAAACAACAACGACGACGACGATGTAAGAGAGCGAGGGCGAGACAGAGAGAGAGAGAGAGAGGGTTCGGGTTGGGAAGGAGCATGACAGGATCTTTTCGGGGTCTAATAACTGAGCTCGATTATATAGTATGACAGTGAGCGTGACGACGGCAACGTTAACAATAACGATGACGACCATCAAAAAACATCTGAAAAGAAGGTTAAATTTGCACTCACTCTCACCTGCACTTCCAAAGCATGGTAAGCTACTATAAGTCCTAAAAGAATCACAGTCGAAACAGATATTAAGGTTTTTAACGCTGTCGAGTAAAACGATGCCTGTAATGAAGTTAGAAAATACACATGAAAAAATGTTACATCTGAAATTATCACAGAATATTAGATAGCTAAAATACACATGACTGGTTTTCGTTTTAAACAGCATAGATCTTCTTAGTAGAGTAGGAACATCCTCTATCCTAATATAAACACAATCGGGTGCATCCTACAAATCTCTTTCAATTGAATTTCTACGCAATAGCAGTTTGTGGGTATGCCTCTAACGTCACAAAAATTTTTAAAATATACAGATTTTTTCAGATTCGATTAAAATTTTGATTATGACGTAACGTTTTTGTAACACAAATCGAGTTAAAAATGCGAAAATGTGTAAAATTGTAAAATGTGATCAGCTGTTACATTGTTCGCCCAAGAAATGTTTAACTGCTTTAATAAACATTAACAGACATTTTTAAAAACCGATATTGAGTTCGAAATTGAGAGCAAGCTTGTATGTCTATCTCTTTAAGTAAAATTTGATCAGATGTGTTACATACTGTTTAAATAAACTTTAACATACAATTTGACAACACGAAGTTGAGTTCGAAATTCGAAATTAAGAACAGATATGCTTATAAACATATAATTAATTTCATAAACTTTAACAGATATTTTAAAAAACGCAAATCGAGTTTGAAATTCAAAAATGAATAAAATGTGCTCAGATGTGTTACATAGTTCGCCCAAGAAAATTTATAACTGCCTTAATAAACATTAACAGACATTTTGTAAAAACGAAATCGAGTTCGAAATTCGAAAATGAAAGAAGGCATGTATCTTTATACTTTCATTGCAAAATGTGCTCAGATGTGTTACAAAGTTCGCCCATGAACACTCGAAATTGAGTTCGAAATTTAGTACAGACGCCTATTTTACTATATAAATGATTTAATAAGCTTTAACAGACATTTTGAAAAAACGGAAACCGATTTCAAAATTCGAAAATGAAACAAAACATGGATCTTTATACTTTCATTGCAAAATGTTCTCAGATGTGTTACATAGTTCGCCCAAGAAAACTTATAACTGTTTAAATAAACTGAAAATTTAAAAACACGAAATCGCGTTCGAAATTCGAAATTGAGAACAGACATGTTTATTGGCATATAATTGATTTAATAAACTCTAACAGATATTTTGAAAAACATCGAATCGAGTTCGAAGTTTGAAAATGCGATAAAAGCATGTACGTTTATAATTCCATTGCAAAATGTGCTCAGATGTGTTGTATAGTTCGCCCAAGAATATTAACGGACAATTTGAAAAACCAAAATTGAGTTGGAAATTCCAAATTTAGTACAGGCGCGTATATTACTATATAATTGATTTAATAAACTGTAACAGACATTTTGCAAAACGGAAGTCGAGTTCGAAATTCGAAAATGAAAAAAAGTGTGTATGTTTATACTTTCACTGCAAAATGCTCAGATGTGCTACATAGATCGCCCATGGACTGTACTAAATTTCGAACTCATTTCGAAACCGAGTTCGAAATTAAGACCAAGCGTGTATGTTTAACTGCTCTTATAAATTGTGATCATATATAGTAGATTTGGCTACTTACCTTTGTGTATACGCCGGCACTGCTCAGTTCGTTTTCAATAACCATCACGATGATCCCGAACATACCCATAACAAGCGCATAGTCGCTAATGCGTTTGCGCTTTTCAAATAAAGCTTTTCTTTTACCCAGGCGATAGCCCACATTGGGTTTGTGTTTGGCCGAATTTGTTGAGGGTTTTCTGGACGTATTACCGCCAGTAAGCGCACGTTCTTCCATATACCTGCAATATGGCAGGATATTAGGTGTGTGTGTGTCTGCACAGTTTGACACAAACCCAGCAAGCTAAATCTAAGCTACTATATACAAACCAGTACATACTATATATGTATGTACATATACGTATGTATATATGTATGTGTGGGTCAAATCATGGCGCTCTGAAAACTATGCTATGTTTATTTACATGGGGGCCAGGCCACTAAAAAATGCTGACAAATGAAATTTTCAGCTTTTGAATGCCGACTCAAATACTTTAATGCTCTATACTATATATGTATATAGAAACTGTATAAACTGCTGAATGCTGCCAATTTGTACATTTAAGGCAAAATTGTTTTCTCTCATCAAGATTTATGCGAACTCTGTCAACTTTAGAGCGAAAACTGAAATGTCATCATATTTCAGCAGAACACTGCTCTAACATGCATAAATATGAACTATATATATATATATATGTATATAAGTCCAAGTTGAATTAAGCAGATTCAAGAGGTTGTCATTTCGCATAAAGGTATAAAAACAAGTTACAAGTTAGCTGATATTTATAACAGCAGCTCACGAGACATTGCATTTGACAGCTAATTAACGCCCCAAAACTAATTAGAGCAATTTGGTTAAGGTTATCTAACTATCGATCAAGTTTTTTGAAAGTTCATTTTATTGACAGTAGCATTTGCTTAATTGTCTTTTTTATTGGGTTTTAGGTAACTATTTTGTATATGGTAGCAGAGCAGTTAGCTTGTTGGTTTGGGTTTAACTAAATGCTAGGTACATACGGTATTTGGTGCTTGGGGCTTTTGGAAAGGGTATACATACATTTCATACCTAGGGTAGTCTGAGTGGATACCCACTAGTGCCTCGGCCGCTTCTTCGTTGCATCCAGATGAGATCTGTTCCCGGTTCGCAATGGAAGGTGTTTTCATCGAGCCAGGAATTGAAAGTGTGGATGCTGGTTTGCGTAGCTAAAATTGGAAAATCAAATGCAGCATTAAAAGCTGTCCTTTGTAGTAGCATTAAAGGCTTATCAAAGAATAGAAGACCCAAAACTCTATTAGTCGGTGTGCTCAAGCATAACATGTGTGTGTGTGTATCTTCATTGTTACGTATCAATTGGGGCTACTAGCATACATTACCGGCTCTATTTCGTTAGTTGCTTTAACTTATAACTAAGTCAGTTAGAGCACCTGAACATCTAACTATACATAATACTAACTGACACAATTGAAGGAGCAGCAGCAGCAGGAGCAGCCGCTTCCTGCTAATGCCCGTAGCCTGCCAGCAGCAAGATTGCAGTATAATCCTGCTTATGTGGCAAGGCAGGACAGGACAGGCAAGAGCAGTATGTGCCAGTGACGTCATTGTTTGGCAAACGGGCTCAGTTTCAATTATTCGGCTGCCCAACTTGCTCAAAATAAAAACCGGAATTGAAAGCGGACACACACACACACATACAAGCCTATGTATGCGTTATGTGTATATGTGTGTGTGTGTGTGTGTGTGTGCTTTGGGTACATATGCCTGCTGTCCATTACTGAATCACAAAAATACTAAAATATAAAAGACACAAATGTGCACAGTAAAAGTTTTGCTCGTTGTTGCCTTAGCAGTAAAGAGAATTTACATGAAAGAGACGAGAACAAAAAAAAAAATACCAAAACTAATACTAAACTCCTCTCAACTCTCAACTAAACCAACTAAACCATTCGCTGTAATGGAACACAACGACGACAACAACAACAACAAGTCTTTGCTTTTTATGGAAATAAAAGAGCAAGAGCGTGAGAACGTGTTACACATACATACATAACTATATGCAAGACTGTGCGTGTTTGTGTGTGTGTGTGTGTGTGTGTGTGTGTGTGTGTGTGTGTGTGTGCGTAGATGCTTTGCTCTTTATATTCAAATGAAAAACTAAAGATAAGTAATCTCTTCGTGGGTGCGGTTTGGCATAAGCTCGAGGTTATCCCATACAACTGTAAAGTACACACACACACACACACACACACACATCCATGTACACTAAGCCAAATAAATATACTTATGGCCAAATTAGATATGCTCGGACTTAAAAGCCGCTTAAACATTAAGTCTACAAACTTTCCATAATCCCAAAATCAATAAGTTACCCTATATAAAACATAATTCAACTAAAATAGTTGGCAGCAGTCACGTAGCGAAGCAATATTTGTAAAATACATGCTTCGCCACCCGTGTGGTGAGCGGGTTAGAGTATACCATCTCAGCAGGTCAAATCTTGTCGTGATAAGCAATGACACTGGGTTCTTTCGAGACCAGTAGGCCTTAAAAGGCTTGTGCGTAGTGTTTGGCACCCACCACGTAAAACCATAATTCCAATGAAATATATTTACATCAGGCCGTAACCCGATAACGGCTTGTTATGGCCAGTTAAGAAGAAGACATGCTTCGCCATCAGCTTATGATTCCCAGCGCTTGTTGAAGCGTTTTTGAGCACCTTGTCACTTCTTGTCATATCTCATTCATATCTAGTTTTCCAGCGCAGCTCTCTGCACCAAAGTTTCACTACAACGGTTTCATTCAAGTCACTTAGAGCATAATTTTTGGTTATATTTTAGCCCTTGCTTTCTTTTGCAATCGACTATTCTATAAGAACTTGACATTGAAACAAATTTGACATTTTGTTAAAAAAATTTAAACTTGTATTCAAAAAAATATATTGCAAATATGCGTTTATACCCTGTACACATAGTTTAAAAGGGTATTATAAATTTGTGCAATGTATGTAACAGGCAGAAGGAGGCGTGGCATACCATAAGTTCCATGGGCAAAACGTCTTATCATTGACTCAGGTAGCGATTGGACCGTATCTGTCTGTTCTTCCGTCTGTCCGTATGAGGGGATAGATCTCCGAGACCATAAAGGCATGTAAGATGAAGTTTGTCGAATCTTACCCCCTTCCCCCGTGACGGATTTTCACGGTTTACAACCGCTAAATTGAGTCTATCAATTCAAAACTCCTCAGATATGTGCGTCGTGTATCAATGTGCATTTTTGTTCCAAAAATAATTTAACGACATTGGTCCGAAAATACTGGGGTTTTGGGTATAAAAGTAATTTTTGCCACCATAATAGCCAACTTCCCAATAGGAAAACTTGTCAATTGAAACTTCACAATAGGAAAAATGTTGACAGGCATATCGATCTTATGAAAGGAGATATAAAAGTGGATATTTCCGTTCCCATTTGACTGTATTTAGTATTTCTAAAGAAAAAGTGTTAAGGGGATCCAACTGACCTCTTTTTCGGCGAAAATCATAACTTTTGAGGAAGTAAAGATATTTTCAAAATTTAAAATGCTTATAATAGCTTCTGCGATGCACTTCGATAAATATGCTGTGAAGAGAGGGAGCTTCAAAATACGGTAGTAAAGTTCGATATTATACACACCAAAAGTATTGTCCTGGCACCTATAAAGTGTGCTTATTGTTTAATAAATCGTTAAAATTTTCAAAATCTGTTGGCAAGATGTTTGCAGTCTATTTTGATCTTAGTGTAAACACGTTCGCCATATAGACAAACTTTCGACGAAGACGATTTGTTGAAAATAAGCACAATTTAGAACATGGAATTTTTCCAGGACATGCAAGGATAAGACATTTGCAGTATACAATATTAAACTTTACTACAGTTTTTTGAAGCTCCCTCTATACACAGCTTATTTATCGCAGTGTATCGCAGAAGCTTAAGGAATTCTCTGTTCTATGCCTTTTAAATTGAATTAATTGAAAATATCTTTACTTCCTCAAAAGTTATGATTTTCGCCGAAAAAGAAGTCAGTTGGATCCACTGTGCACCGTCCCGACTGTCTGCATCACATTTTTTTTTTGTTTAAGTTAATTTCGGTTGTTTTGATAAACGTGCGGAAAAGCCTAAGTTGGTTACCAGCTGTTTGTTTCTTTTCGTTTTACACAATTTTCGAAAACTTTAATCTTGTTTCCTAGGTATCTTCTACCGGTCTTTTTACCGAATTTTACTATAAAAGTGTCACATATGGTATTTGTTCGAAACACAGTCGATTTTGCACTAAAACCAAACTGCAAACAAGATTTACTTTCTGGTTTTAAAAGATTTTCGAAAAACTTTTCTTTTATTCGCTAAGTGTCTTGTGTCGGTTTCGTTGCCGATTTTTACTATTCAAATGTCACATACGTAATTTTTGCGGAAAACAGTTCGATATTGATCGATTGCAAACAAGATTTTCCTTCTGATTTCAAAAGATTTTCCAAAAACTTTAATCTTATTCCCCAGGTGTATTTTGTATCGGTTTCATTGCCGAGTTTTACTATAAAAGTGGCATTTTTTGGGAAACCAGTTGACATCATTTGCTTTTGTATTAAAACCAATTTGAAAACCAGGTTTACCTTCTAGTTTCATACAATTACAAGAAAGTTGTCTGATGCCGTTTTTGTTACCAAGTTGTACTAAGTTTTTTTTTACAGTGTATTAGTTTGAAATACACGTTGAAAAGCCGAGTCTTGAGTGTTGTGCTAACTAAATGCATACTTACTTATTTCGTTGCTTGCTTAAAATTTTCTTGAAAATTATATATATTATATGCACACACACTCACACACACTCACTCACACTCACACACACCAACACTCATAAGTAAATTCGTAAAATCTAAATATTTGTTTATCCAAAGCCCCCAAACGTATTACGTGCTTTAGCGCTTCAATTTGAGCTCTATATCTTGGAAAAGGTATTTTCATCACATGTACAGTTCCCATATGAGTGTGTGTGTGTGTGTGTGTGTGTATCTATGTGTGTGTATCTATGTGTGTGTGTCTATGTGTGTGTGTGTGTGCGAATGTGTTTTTGTGTGTCAATTGAAGTCCTAATCAGTTTGGCTTAACTTGCTCTAATGAAAATGCTTGCCAAGCTTTGGCGCTTGAATTTGTTAACTTTAAGTGGATTTGGTTTGAATTTTGTTGCCCTGCAGTTATGTAACTCTATAACCTTGCCACAAATTGAAACAGGCGTGTTGGGTACCAAAAAATCGCAAAACAAGGCAATCAATATAAGAAGAGTTACACTATTTGAACGATCCAATTTTGGGGACAGCTTAATGGAAACTGCAAAAGCTTATGCTCAGGAGTTCAGGGAATAGTATATTTATAGCATTTTGGGAGCTACATTGGTACAGAATTGAAGAGGTAACCACTATATTGAAAGAACGTAAGCGAAAGAACAGCTTAGCTATGAGATTTCGTAGAAATCTTATCTGTGTCTCTAGAGCGACCAAACACTACGAACTACAGTTAAGTCTAATGACAGCTAGCTTAAGACAGGGATCGGCAGTGGTAGCAGTGACGTTGGCAGAATTCAAGTTGCTGCATTAGTAATGGTATATCTGCGTCGGCAGCGACCGAGCAGAACTAACATGTGCATGTTAATAATAATGTTGTTGGGGAATAAAGATCCGCGACCTTTAAGATCTATTGTGCACCCTACTGAGCTTATAGCTCCCCTCTCAGTCCTATCTCTGCTATAAACTTATATAGATGGGATGGTTCCAATTGGATCGACACGGTCCGCGAGATTCTGCATCCGCCGAAAAGCGACAACTTTCTTTTCGCCAGGGCATCACATTCAGCCATGATGTGCTGGGAGAATTCCTCCTCTTGAGACATGCATTGAATTCATCCGCCGCTGTTGATTTCGAAATAACGGGAAGTGTTTTTCGGAAGTTTGACAAATTGAAAATTTTGTCTCAATTGGTGTTGTATCTCTGAATTCCCAATATGCGAAATAGATGTTGCTAGCGTCTGCTGCGATTTTGTACTTTATTTGACTGTTTGAGTGACTGATTGAAGTGAGAAAAGAATCCCTTCTTCCTTCAGTCGACGCTTACAAAACAATTCTATATTTTATATAAGTGCTGTAGTACTTATGGTTACGAGATCTGTCGACAGTCGACTCGACTGATCAATTTTGCCCATGGAAAAATGGCATGCCTTGCCACGCCTCCTTCTGCCTGTTACATATATTGCACAAATCTGATACTACTTAAAAAAGGTATACAAAAAAGGGCTGCCAAACAATCAATGTTCGCAACCAGCGATGTTTTAGAAGCAAAACATCGATGCACTATTGATAACAAATTGCGTCATATTAGATTTAATTTCATATTACACAGGGCGACAGCCATTTTGTTGCGGGAAAGATGGTTGTTCTTCTTATTTTTGTGTTGAAATTGTTTGTTCTATTGCGAAATGAAACCAGTTGCTTCGTAGAATCGTATATTGAGCAGCGATGTCGATTGTTGTTGTGAAGCCTTTGGCGTATTTAGAAGCGCAGTCGTAAGTAAATCATTTGGTAATGAAATGTGTTTCATCATCAGCAACTCATAAGCAAAGACCCTAAAAGAAATAGAGTGGAATCCTGGACCGTTAAAAAATTTCGACCACTTTCGGCACAGCGTACGTGAGAGGCTGCTTGTGTTGCTGTCTCTGTTAGACCGACTCACTCGCAGGCACAATTGAGAAAGAGAAAATGCAAAAAAAACGTGCTGTGCTAAAATTCGACTCAAAGTAACGGCCAAATATTTCACTCTATAAAATTTCATGCTCTTTGCTCTTAAGCAATCGTTTGTTTTTCAGCGCTTATGAAAATCCCTTGGCTGGAACCAAAATTAAGCGAAATAGGCAGTTTTTCTTAGAAGTGTAATAAAAGGGTATCACTGGTGCGGGCTAATGCTAACTATCTAAAAGTGAAATCTACAAGTGTATGCTAATTTGGTTGCGCCTTAAAAAGGTAGTTTTGCCAACGTTGCAACTCGCTCTCTCTCTCTGCATCTCATTTGTAGCTCAGACACATGCTGCTTGTCAATGAGTGGCAACACACACATAGAAGATCCAAGTGATGACCCAATAATGATTCATACTATATCTCATATATATAGCGCACATGACGATTACTGATAATATAAATATAAGCATATAGTATACTCGTATTTGTAGTGGGTCGTGGCTGTTACGCCCAGTTTTGGTGGGTCAAGTCTTTGAAGTTATGGCCGTAACAGCTGCTCGAATTGTTTTACCAAGTTACAGCGAGTACACAGGACACAGGCCATGGGACTCATCTATATACTTCTAGTATACAAATCAAATGGCTTTGGCTACTGTTAGGAAATTTGGCTGTGGTTGTGGTTCTGGTTCTGGTTCTGTTTCTGTTTGTGTTGTTTGTTATTATTGTTGTTGTGTGTTGTGTTGTGTTCAGGCGTCTAATGTTGGTGTTGGCGTTGAGTGGCCTTTGTAGTGAATACACCCATTGAGCCAGAGTTTACACCCATACACACACACACACACATTCAAAAGAAGTAGTATAAACATGTCCACACGCAATGGCGCGCACACGATAGCCACAATGCGACATTGTATCGTGTGTGACGTTGGCACGTTGGAGGCGGCGACCACGAGGACGACCACGACCACGGTTAGAACCATGATGGCGACTACGTTGATGGCGACAGGGCTCCGGTTTGCTTCATCAAAGAGGCGGCACAACATGCGCATAAATTACCAAAAAAGGACAGACAAACGGACATGCGTGTATCTTACGTTGCGTATGTGTGTCGCTCTCCGTCTGCTGTTTGCGTGTGTGTCTGGGTTCAACATAAAACAAAACAAATGGCGTATTTTAGGACATCTAATGTCAATGATGTTAATTGGATTTCTTAATTAAGTTGAAAAGCAAAACAAAACCAGAAACCGAACTAACCAAAAATGCCACACAAATATAAATAAATAAAATAAAGTAGCCCAAAGCTACTAAGCCTCAAAGCTTATAACACGATGCTGTGCTCCTACACACAATTCCTTCTTCGAAACGAAGGAGTCGAACAGCACGGCACGGCACACAGCACGGCACGGCACACAAAGCAGAGCAATCTGGCTAATGTTACCATAGAGCATGGATGTCATCGATTCGCTGTCCATGACAATAAATTGGATTCACCACATGGCACAGATATGCAGCAGTAGTCAAACGTTCGTTATGCAGGCATTATGGCAAAGGCAATCTGATTGTGTCATTGAAAAGTCTAAACGCCAGGCTTGACACCTGCCTTTATCGACTGACCTTTCAATATGACGACAAGCACACCCACACACACCCATACAGGCACACACAGACGCACTGTACGTATTGTATGCACGTATTTAGCTATACAGTCAAACCTCGCTGTGGGTGCTCATTCACTCATATTCGAACTATCTGGGCCTGTTTTTCATTGTTTTTGCAGTTCTTTGAGCTGCGATTCAGTCTAATTGTAGAGCATACTAATATCCTAGCAGTTGCTTCATTGTCATTTGGCTTTGACACCGCTGAAAGCAGCACACATGCATTTCTGGCTCCACCAAACGCACAAAAGTATGCCATACTTTTGGGATCCAGTTTCTTTGTTTTGTTCATTACAATCAGAGCGCACAAAGTGCTTGGCTGAGATCAGGACAGCAATTCCACTGCAAAAGCATATTTGGGTTATTTGCCGACTGCTGAGTTTCAAGATGGCTTGAAGTTTTAACCTTAGCGTGACCCCGCGACTACCGCTTACGATGGGACGACGAACTCTATGAGCTCTACGACGACATTGACATAGTCAAGCGAATTAAGAACCAGCAGCTCCGCTGTGCTAGCTCCTGTGAGTCAGGTCTTCAATGCGAAAGTTGAAGAAAGGCGGCGCAGGGGCCGACAATGCCCCCGCTGGCAGTACCAGGTAGTGCGCACATCAGCTACCTTTGGTATCATCGATTAGAAGGCGCGCGTAAAGCATAGACTCGTGGAAGAGAGATTTACATCAGGCAGTAACCCGGTAACGAGTTGTTATGGCCAGTTAAGAAGAAGAAGAGTGACCCCGCCGTGTGCGCTAACTACTTATAGCACAGTCTACCTTCCAGCGTATTATGTGAAAGACTAAAGCCATTCGCACTGCAGTGAAGAAGAAGAACGCTGCAGTCGGCTGCTACGCGATCTGTGCGAGACCACTTTCGGGAGTTAAGGAAGATGATGATCAGGCGCCTTTTCTGACGCAAAAAACGTGAGCAGGAAAAGCGCAAGCGAGAGCAGGTCGAGATGTGCAGAAGCAGGAATGATGTTAGAAAGTTCTACCAAAAAGTCAAGCGGCTGAAAGATTTAGTACCGGAGCGTCTTTCTGCAGAGATGCAAAGGGACAACTGGTAGTGGATGCACAGTGGGCACTGAGGTTGTGGAGGGAAAACTTATCTGGCTTGTAACCGGGCGATGATGAGGATGACGAAATTAACTTCCCGACGTCGCCAATCATAGACGATGGCGTGGATATAGCGCCGCAGGGTTGCAATCAAGCGGCCCAAGAACAACAAAGTTGCTGGCACAGAAGAGCTGACTGCTGAGTTGTTCAAGACTGGCGACAATGAGTTGGTACGGTGTGTGTACCAGCTCTTTGGCAGAATATAACTAGGTTATAGCATGCCCGATGCTTGGAAGCTTGGTGTTCTCAGGAAGGGTGACCCCACGGAGTGCGCTAACTCCCGTGGTATCAGTCTTCTTTCTATTGCATAGTTATAAGGCCCTATCGAGCGTATTGTGTGAAAGGCTAAAGCCGTTAGCGAAAGCACCGATTGGACCTTATCAGTGTGGTTTTAGGCCTGTGTAAGTCCATCATTGTCCAGATATTCATATTACGCCTAGTAATGGAAAAGACTCGCGAATATCAAATCGACACTGATCATCTCTTTATTGACTATAAAGCAGCATTTGAAAGCCCATTGAGGGCTGATATCGATAACCTTGGTCGTGAGCATTGACTGGAGAGTCAAGTGAACGATTTTGTCTAACTTGGCACCATCGTCACGATGAAGAACGATGTCAGCATGGAGATCAAGCGGAGAATTGAAACTAACACTTATATAAGACGCTCATCACCTCCGTTTAGCTTAATAGCGCTAACAACCGTGGTGTGGGTCTTTTTATATCTGCCAGGGTGGGACCTTTTCATTTTGATTGATGGCGCTGAAGCATGGGTGATGGCGTACTCCGTAAGCGGCTTCGCTGGCTAGGTTCTGTTGTGCGTATGGATGAAGAAGCTTCCGCGCGAAAGCTTTTCAATGCGGTTGTGAAAGGGAGGCGACGAAACGCCAACCATGTCTCCGTTGGAAGGACCAGATAAAGACTAGCTATATTTGGTATCACCGATTGGAGATTGGATTCTCTCTAAGCAGAGAAGCCTAAAGAAGAGCTTTATTAGAAGAGCTTTTAGGCGGTAATGGATTGTTATGGCTAGTCAAGAAGAAGAAGAAGAAGGCTTCGCTGGCCAGGTCATATTGTGCGTATGGATAAAATCACACTGACTACCTTGATATCACCAACCAAAAAGTAGAGTTGGAGTGCTCTACATAAGACCGCAACCCGATAACCGGTTGTTATGGAAGAAGAAGAAGCATGCATTTGAAAATTCTCAAAGATTGAAAGAAGTCTTAAGTCTTTGACTAACTAAAGTACGAGTATTATCAGATGTCAAGTTGAAAACAGAAAACTTGTCTCAAGTTTTTCTATTACATTTATATTTATATTATATTACTATAAGTTTCGTTATGTTCTAAGCGAATCTGCAACAAACCATTTGCATTTAGCTGTTTGTTCTCGAGTTTTTATGACAGAAAGCTTTTTAAGTACATGCAAATTTGAAAGCGTTCAAAAATTAAGAAATCAAGTATTGTAAAAGAGATAAAAAGCAGCTATAAAAAACAGAAATTGCAGCCAAATCGGTTTAATTTACGCTGCGAAACCAACAAGATTTTGCAAATGTTGTACTTTTCTCATTGAATCGTTAAAATTGGATTTTCCAATTAAACTTTTTACTACTTTTTTTTTTTAAATGAAAGTGTCTTTCGTTAGTTGTAATTAAGTTAATTTTATTTAAAATTAAAGGAATTTACTTTGAACTTTTGCGTGGCCTTAAAAGTTTTGGAAATTGATGCGTGGAGCGCGCAGGGCGCGAAGCCTCCTTGAAGGGGCAGAGTGAAAAGTAAATCGGGTTATTTCAACTTATAGCTTTTGGAATGGAGATCAGGAAGCGAATAGAAAAAAAGGAAGACGATGGAAAAGAGAAAGACGATGAAGATGAAGAAGAAAAGAAAGACAAGGGGAAACATTAATAGGCCTATCTCGAGAGGCGCACGGTCATTGGCGAGCGGAGCGCCCTTGTTCATTATAGATTTGCGTTAGCTCTCTGTTCATCATTAATACTGATGTATGCCGACAATCTTGAACCTTAATTGTGTGCATCGGACATCTGTGAGTGATGTAATCTTCAGTGCAATCTTAATAATTTATTTGAATGGTGCAGCTTATCATCTCAAGCTGATGAGTTTTGCACAAAGTCTTATCACTCACTAAAATTATAAACTTGTTGGTTATAAGTGTACCCCCGTGTGGTGAGCGGGTTAGGTAATACCACCTCAGCAGGCCAAAGCTTGTCCTAGGAGGTGACACTGGGTTCTTTTGAGACCGGTAGAGCCACCCCAGGCCTTAAAAGGGTTGTGCATTGGGTTTTGGGACTCCAATTCCAATGAAAGAAACCATTTACATCAGGCCGTAACTCGATAGCGGGTTGTTATGGCTAGTTAAAAAAAAAGATAACCCTTTTCAGCAGCGTAGAAGACTTGTGTAGACTGCTTGTGGTCAGTAAAGTGAAACCTCTTTTCGAACTGATGATTCTGATGTCACCAAAAGGCAGGCTATTCACATCGCTTAGCAGTTTCAATTTGCCGCTGAAATCGAATCGGTTGAAAAACTGTACCGTCCCATTGAGCTAAGAAACCTTAAAACGCCGCAGAGTTTAAACATATGAGCTACGTATTGCATTCCTCGACTCGCTGTTTTTTCTCGAACGTGTACATCTTAGACCCCGCCCGTTATTTTGAGCCTCTTCAACTGGGGTGGTGTGTTCGGCATTATAAGGCCTTTGGAGCTTTTAGAGCTCTATGCTATATTTTAGTCGAAGAGAAGCAGCAGCACTTTCATAATAGTGAAGCCGGTGCTTTGAACTTCATAAATACCCCTCAAACAGCTCGCTAATCGAGGTAAGACTGTAATAGTTTAGTAAATTCGGCACGCCTCCATTTTGTATTGTCAACAGAATTCGCATAAAATTAACATACACATTTAACTTGAATATATTTTTCTAGGCGCACACCAACACACACACACACACACACACACTAACAAATTGTAAGTGTATGCATAGGTCGGCACGCACACTGCAATATACACCTGAACTGCTAGACAGAGAGAGAGAGAGAGATAGAGAGATAGAGCTGTCGGAAAAGCGCGTTAGCGAGACAGAGCAAAGTAGTGTAGAGTGTGAGTGAGTGAGAGCGGCACGCACATAACGTACTCAAAAGGAAATTGGTGGAAATTATCGAGTTTCCTATACAAAACGCGTCTGACACGCAAAACGAGCTGATGCCTATTCTCTAACGACGACGATTAGGCCAACAACGTGGTTCTGCCAGTAGCCACTTCCTATCCCTGGCTATCACGCACATATTAGTTGAACGATTCGGTTTGTTGTAGGAGAGTCGTGGCGACGCAGCCGGAGACGCCGCGGAATAGCGCTTGTCCACGGCAGCTGGCCGGCCGTAGTGACCCGCGGTACGGCGCGCTCTGAACCCGAACCTAAAGCTGAACCTTTGCCCTTGTCTTTGTCTTTAAGTGCGCACATGATTTTGTTTTTGGTTTCCTTTTCGTTTGTTGCCTAATAAATTTAGCGTAATTTACGTTATATATAAGTGTGTTTTTTTTTTGTTTTCCGTAATTTTTTCATTTTCATTTTTTTACTGCTGCAAATTATGGCGTAGCTTGAGCTTGTAAGGGTGAGCAGGAAATAATGAAGTGTGCGCTTTGTTGAAGCCTAATTAGGCGTATAAGTAATATTTCAGTTGTGCCCTTGTTGCCGCCTTTGTCCTTTTTGGCCAGCGTGTGCTATGTGTGTTTGGATACTTCAAAACTTTGAATTAGTAAATTAGTTCACCGCCAGTGCACAATTCGGTCAATTTGTTAACTCACAAGCCAGAATAAATACAGCTAAGATATGCAACGTTCTGATGGCATCTATTTTTAATAAGCAAAATGATACACTGCATCCAATTAGATGTCACTTGAGAGACGCCAGCCCAAGTCCTCAAAACGCGCCTCTCATTAGCATGACACACATTTTAAACTTATCAGCACATATCAGTCACTCGGTTTTGCATGCGATACGGCAGACACTCACTCGCTGCTTGTGTCACGTCACGCTATTTTGTGTGCCACGCCGCCGACGACGACGACGACGTTGATGAAATGCAGCCAAAAATAATGCATGAGCATTCAATAATAATGATAAGCTGTCAATGGCAAGACATATTTTTCATTTTTTTTGTAATTTTCTTTATTTGCTTTTGTTGTTGTTATTGTCAACTACGCTCAGCCCTGTGACAAGTCATATGTATTGCTCAGCTACAACAACAACAACATGCAACTTTTCTATGATCGAAAATCAATAAGCTAACCCCAATGTAAGGTACACTCAATATGCACTAGAAGACCCCCCCAAGACCGACCCCCTATTCCACCAGACACAGTTGGGTCTAATAGACTTTGCCACTTGGACTTGTCATGCCAGCCTCGAGTGCAGCCAAAAGAAAATTGTCTACATTTAGCCATGACAAGCAGCTTGTAGGCATTACATGTGCGGTTTGGGGGTTTTGGGGGTATTACGGCCCAAAGACTAGACAGCCAAGACTCGCGATTTGCAAGTCACAAATAAAAATGGTCTGGCAACGCTACTTCCGCACGGCTCTTTCCACTGGTTTTCATTAATCACATGCCACACAAAAGTACAAGCTGCACACAAGACACACACTCATTCACTCACTCACACACACAGTGCATACACTCATTCATATTTAAAACATTTCATTGCAACTCAGCGGCCTTTGTCTTGTTGGCTTTTGGTTTCATCATAAATAAGTAAATAAATAAATAAGAGTGACGTATTATGTCCACGAGCTGGATTCATTTTTAAGCACTTTTCATTTTTATGTGGTTTCGATATTTGGCATATCCTGCAGGAGAGTCTCCTAACTACGGTTGCAGAGCGAGCCAGCATCTGAGACTTCTGGTTACAGCCTGAAGTAGTATCTCTTAGTGATCGTTGTGTATACTGAGCGTAGCTGGTTCTCGAGTGGACTTCATGTGTCTTAAGAGCTATCGCTCTGAAGAGTCCACCGGCTGGGGCACAGTCTAGAGTTCACCCTATTTGTAGTAGATTGACAAAGCACTTCCTGTGCAGTGATGTCTTAGCAGAAGATCTTGTCTCATCCATTTTTACCTGTACAAGTTTTTAAGTTCTCTAGTTGCGAATAGCATGGAAGTGTCGCTTGAGCCAACACATGCTTCCACTTTCCTTTTTAGTACTTATAGCCCTGCTTTTAGTATTATTAAATTATCTTTATAGCTTATTTCCGATAATCCCTATATGGTTCATACTTTAACCAACGGAATGCAACTTTGATCTATCATCTCCCATTTCTCATATCTCATATCTCACCTCTTTTCTCTGATTTCTCATCTCCTATCCCTTATCACTCATCTCTTATCTTTCATCATTCATCTCTTTACTCTTGTCTTTCATTTATAATCATTTATCTCTCACCTCTTTCATCTGTCATCTCTTATCTCTTGTCTCTTATCTCTTAACTCTTACATTACATTACAAATACACAAATTGCACATTTTCAATTGACGTTGAACCAACGCTGCTCCGTCAAGGTAGGAAACAAGCTCTCCGATCTTTTGATACCGATTGAGGCATCGGACAAGGCGATAACCCTCTTCAACTTTATGATGGAGAAATCTCTAAGTACATCCGAACGAGACAGTATTGAACTATAAGAGTGTCCAGTTGCATACAGATGATATCTTTTCTATAACTTTGATGTTTGATAACACAGCTGTACACAAGCCAGACATTAGTCTATTGCAAGTTTTTGATTATCAGATTTAACGATGTGGTTGAAAGCCGGGAAATTCTGCTGTGATGAACTTTATCTCACATGGGATTCTAGAGCTAGTGACTCATGTGGTCAGATATGGTCCAAGCGCTACCAGAGTCAATGCCTAGAATTAATGCCCATGCAGTGTATAGTCTGCCACGCCTACTTCCGCCCATTACATGCATTGCGCGAATCTATAAAACACTATTTGTAAAGGGGAGGAAAAGTGCAGCTAAGTAGTTTCAGAAGATCATGCAAACTTGCATTGGTTTTCACAGGCTTTGCGTTTTCGTCTTAGTGTTATATATGTATGCCATGTGTGGCTCAGGAGACATGGCAGACTATAAGTTACTTTTGACAAAAAATCGATGCAGCCATATTCGTGCCTCTGTCTGTGCATATGAACAGCTAGAGGAATAACAGAGTTAGGCATACCAAATTATACCAAAATATGCACATCTTAGGTACGCAGCTGAGGATTGATATCTTAAATGCATTACCCTGTCCATTTTCTTTCGCTTCAACTGTAAACAGCAACGAAATCTCATGTGAGCCTAATAAACAAAACAATGTTAGCCGTGTGCCAAAAAAGAATCAAGGCCCAGCCAGCAAAACTTGACAGAGCTGTTTACTCTTATTTGGGCTAACTGGCAACAACATATCCTATTCTCGAACAGCAGCTCAACTGTCAATGCGATATCCTTTTTTGTCATTGTGTGACAGAGTGTCTCTGGGCTTAGCTTCACTTTTGGCCACAATTCCCTTAGAAAGAGCACATATACAAGGATTTCTGTTCTTCATGCTGTTTTAGCTGTTATTGACTTGATTTTCTCTTTGGGTGTGCATTGTGCTAAACTAAAAATGAACTCAATGCATTATATCATATGTTGTATATGATATATATGTATGTACTTTCTAAAAGAAACATTCAATATATGGCCATGTACTATAGTGCTGTTATATACTGCGAATACGAGCTATATATGAATGGTTATGGAATATTATGTGCACAAAATTTACAGATGGGCATTATAAACATTAAACGCACATGTTTTGGCTTTTGTTTGTTTTCATTGTCACTCACACACACACGCACACACATGGCCAGATTTCGAAAATATTTTTAACTTGTGTGAATGTCATTTCATGCCAGAGATAGAGCATTCATATTCAGCCGAAAGGTACTCAGATATTTGTAACCAAAACAAAATATGAACAAAATAAACTATAGCAAAAGGAGGAAAAGCAAACAATAGCAACAACAACAAGAAGAACAACGGTAAAGCAAACAAAGTAATTAATAAACAAAGAGCAATAGACAGAGATGGATAGATAGACAGGCAGACAAATAGCTGGATGCATGTGTGGGTGTGTGTGTGTGTGTAAGCGAGATAGAGCTAGGGCTTGTGTACTGTTAATAACAGTAAATTGGCCTTGACTTCAATGTTGTCACTTTGGTCAACAGCAAATGGCTAGTCATTCAACTCAATGAACTGCTAGCAACGAGTACAACTTGCTATACCCTTTCTCTAAGTCCTTGCGCACACACATACATACAAACATATACCTTATGTATATATATATATATAAGGTGGCTGAATTATAGAATAAGGAACATCAGTTTGATTGAGCTTTGAAAAAGAGTTTGTTTG
This sequence comes from Chymomyza caudatula, assembly GCA_035041775.1. Lineage (NCBI taxonomy): Eukaryota > Metazoa > Arthropoda > Insecta > Diptera > Drosophilidae > Chymomyza > Chymomyza caudatula. The sequence goes on from JAWNKW010000145.1 coordinate 3,030,932, forward strand.
TTTGCACAATTACGACAAATCGTGGCATGCAATTTCTAACCAATTTGCAATGAATTGCTTCCGCCTATGACATACACACACACACATCCGCATGCGAGTGCACGGATAACACTTAAATCAATTGGAAATTGTATGAAATTGGTCATTTGGTCATGGCCATCTAGTAGTGTCTAACCTGCTTGGCGTTTGCATCATGACAGTCAAAGAACGTCACATTGGCCGTAAAATAAACTAAACTGACAAGCCAAAGACACACACACACACACATACGCAAACACTCAATCACTCACACATAGACGATAAAAAATTCGCTTTAATATATGTGCTGTCCATGGCACCCATTTATATTTGATTTTAGCAAAAATCACACACATAAATACAATGAGCAGTGCAAATATGGCCAATAACTAGACAGCAACCAACTATACGGTAAATATAAAGAAATTGATCTAGACAGTTGGGTCGTTGCCCAACACTGGTATACACTATGCGCTGCAAATTGCTGTGCCAAGTGTTTTATTGTTGCATTAGAAAGGCTTATGCAGTGGGATTCGGGAGCGTGCTTGTTTTCTTTATGAGCCTTGCTTAGTTTGATCGCTCTAGCTTATATACGAGAGTAGTTTGATACTGTCATTCTTTCATCTTTGTTTTTCATGTTTCATCACTTATATCTCATCTATCATTTTCCATTTCTCATCTTTTATCACTTATATTTCGCCTTCATCTTTCATCTCTCATCCCTCATCTCTCAACCCTCGTCTCTCAGCCCTCAGGTATCACTCATCGTCTCTTGTCTCTTATCTCTCATATTTTATCTCTCACTTCTTTCATCTTTCCTTTATCATCTTTCCCATCTCCTATCTCTTTTCTCTTATTTCTCATTTGTAGTTTCTTATCTTTCATAGTTATGTTTTATATTCTCCGTCTATTATGTTTCATCATTCATTTCTCATCTCTCGCCTCTTTCATCTCTCATTTTTTATCTCTTATTTGTCATCTCCTATCTCACTTCTTTCATCTTTCATTTTTCATCCTTCATCTCTCATCTCTTATCTCTCATCGCTTATTTCTCCTCTCTCATCTTTCGTCTCTCATCTTTCGCCTCTCATCTTTCATTACTCATTTTTCAGCTCCTGCTTTGAATGCAGCACACCTGCTATGTACTATCTCTTAATAGAGTACTGTCAAATGTTGAGAAAACTTTGCCATTTAGTTTGTGTTTGATAGCCATTAATAGCATACAACTTTGTGAATTTCGACGAAAATGGGCAAAGAAAAGGCTTGATAAACGCTAATGGAATCAATCATTTCAATGTTTTAAAAATAGTTCTGTTGAGTCATTACAGCACAAATGATCCCGAACGTACAGTGATCGTCAAGCCAGAAATCGTTGATAAGATCGAGGGAATGATATTGGACAAAACTGCACGCTAAAAGCTGTAGGCATCTCAACTAAGCGATTACATAGTTTTTAACATGAATATTTCCTTAAGAAAAAGCTAACCGCACGATTTGGGCCACCATTGATTACACTCGACCAAAAGCAAAATCACTTAAGATGAGTGCTTGGTGAGATGCACCAAATGAGGCCAAGATTAGTCCTTCGATAATCATGTAATCCCAACAAATATCACAAGCGCAGAATAGTAGTTTCGATCATTTTTAGTCGATTCATCTTTGAAGTAGAATAATAATGTTTATAAATGTGTGAAGAGCAATCACAGCTCAGATTTGAGTCAGAAACTTGTGCTAAACGAACCTGAATCGAAGAGTAGTGGCACTTCGACAAAGTAAAACATAGTTTTGCTCATTAGACTCACACAATTTTTCATATACTATATACCCCGTGTGGTGAGCGGGTTAGAGAATACCACCTCAGCATGTCAAAGCTTGTCGTATGAGGCGACTAACAATGACACTGGGTTCTTTCGAGACCAGAAGAACGACCCCAGACCTTAAAAGGGTTTTGCGTAGGGTTTGGGACCCACCACGTATAACCACAATTCCAATAAAAGAATGTATTTAAATCAGGCCGTAACCCGATAATGGGTTGTTATGGCCACTTAAGAAGAAGATATACCTGAAATTAGTACATTTTTATATGCACATAATAACGACAAATAGCTTTCTAAAGTTTCAGGATAATAGACACGGCTTTAAGCAGCGAAATTCTGCTGGGATATGAACGCACTTCGACAAACTTCATCTTACTCGTGTATCCCTAGTTTTTATGTTCACTGCGATCTTGATGGGAATCTAGACAGAAATTATAAATGGCAGCTTGGGTTACGTCTAGGACAAAATGATAAGCGTTACTATGCAAATCTCGTTTTATGTCAAAAAGACAAATACAAGGTACATACCAAAGACGTCTTATTCGGAGCCAAATATCTAGACTAGAGCTACCGCAATATTCTAATGCGATCTGTTGATGCACCTAAGACTCTAAGCCCGGTTTCGCCTCACTTGAAGACTAGCGAAATTGGAAGCAGCCGCAACACCGTAAATGGGCAAACCATAGGTCCACGTGTAAGCTACTTATTGCCAAGGCTCTGATGGTTTCTAGGACGTAGTTGCCAGTTAAGCTTTTCAAGCTTTAAATAGCAAGAACCAGTTGCCATTGCCTTACCATACGCAAGCAGTGCTGACTCTTGGAGCTATCGCAATATAACATTGGCAAGACCATCTGCCCCCGGTAGGCTTAGGTACTGAATGAAGCTAACTCTCTGACCTAAGCAAGTTGACGCTGCTCTAAACACCAGCCAGCATTGGGGCAGTGAGCTTGTGTGCGCAGCGAAGGGTCGGTAGAGCTTACATAGGGTTGTGCGTTGGGCTAGGGACCCACTGCGAAAAACTCAACTCCCAATGCAAAAAGTTATGAGGCGCCTAGAGCAGTGCTCTACCGTAATCCGATTATGGACTGTTATGGCCAGTCAAGAAGTAAAAGAAGACCATCTGCCAAAGTGACTGCTGCACTGGCACAAGCCGAGCTGGCGGCAAAAACCGTGTCATCAGCATATGTGTCAAACACCGAGTTTGCTGCAACTGGCAACGGCCAGTCCGTAATGTACAAAACTTTATAGGAGAGATCCAAGGACATTGCCCTGCGACACAGTCGTTAAAATAGATACTCGATGGCACATTTTGCAGCTAAACCATAAAACAAGGCCTCTGAAGCTACATAAGCGAAGGAGCACATGAAAGGCAAGCATTTATGCCAAACGCAGTCAAACTGATAGACAAGCCGATAAACCTGTTCAGAAGTTCCTAGACTGAAATAATTTCTCATATATTTTGGCGAAAGAAGGCTGCAAGCTAATCGAGCAAGTTTTCATCATCTTTATAACTGTATATTTACACTTTAAAGTGAGCACCTGCCGTGTGGGCTCTATCTCACGGTGCCAAGCACAGGATTGAGAACGTGTATCAACGACCCTTCGAAAAATTTCCGCAGGTTCTTTATTGAAATCATTTCTGTTTGGTCATGATCTCTTCTTGGTATGGATCGAGGCCTATCTGAACCTCTGCTGTTCTTTGGGTTGTAAAACCACAGCCACCACGATACTCCCCGAAGGGTCCAACCACAAGGTCAGGACAGAACAAGTTCTGTGAGCTCCTGACCGCCATTGTTACCAGAAATTAAAGCCTCCGGTCAGGCCTTGCACCATCGAAGGGCGCTGCCAGTTTAATCTCCAAACAGTTTCGGACTGGTGAACCAATTTGAACGTAGTTGTACGGAATAGAAAATTGACTAGTGCATAAGCTCTAGCCGACAGAGCTAGCTCTCACTGGAGGGCACGAGGCGTATTCTCCATTTATCATTGCAAAAACCCAAACCGCAAAAGCGGCCAACTATGTGCCCACAATTCAAAAAGGATTTAAGCGCAAGGGCAGAGTGCAAGACTGTCCCCCGTGGTTCCAGAAAAAGCTGTGGTCAGACTAGAACATTCCGAAGAATACTACCATTTAAGCTCAATGAAGCTTCGGTACTGATGACCCAGAACTTTAAGGGCAAGTGAAATGAATAGCTTGGCAGGCTTTTAAGCGTTTCAGTGTTCAGACTACTGATAGCGGCTGCCAGCCATCTCAAGACACAAGCAAACGAATTCGATATCCAAATGTTTAGCAGATTAATTTCTCAATTGAAGACTTTTTTTCATAATTTTAAAGTGAATTTCAAATTCGAAGCCAGCTTTTGCCATAAAATGAAGAAGAAACTTGTTTGACTCTTTACTTTACGCAGAAATATAGCAACAATTTTCGTATTCGAAGATGGTATTGGTAAACGTTTGCTTTCCTCTTTTAAATATATGTTTTGCGCTTCAATGGAAAATTCAGAGAATGTTATATTCTTACATTAAGCGTATTGATTCGTAAATTGTAGTTGTTATAGCGCAATTGTGACTAATGTTGCACAGACGCCTATTATTCCCACAATTTATAATGCAGTTGCAAAAAAAGGCGGAGAAAGCTGCCCTAATAGCTATATATTAGAGTTAACTCTTTATTACTCGTGTGTAATAATTAGAATAATTACGACGTAATGATTGACATTGTAGCTGTCAGTTCTCTCGGCGTTCGAATAAGTGCCATAATTATGACAAATTGTTTCGAACTGAAAACAGTTCGAGCAAAACCAATAAAAGACTGGCAAATGAAAGCGTAGAGCGTGGCTGCTCCTGTTTTCAATTTAATTAATACATCATAACTTAGTGCTAACGGTATATAAAATAAGTTTAAAAACTGTCACAAATACTGCGAAGGCGAAGTCTTGGCAGCTACGAAGAGTTTGGGAACACCATCACTCGTCAGTATCTATGGGCGTCCATAACAGCGTCTTCCAAGCTGAAGTTTTCGCCGATGTGCAGATTTAGGCAGGAACTACCAGAATAGGAAAATAGAGATAGTACCAGATAGTCAGGCCGCCATAAGAGCGGTTGCAGGAACTAGAATAAGCTCCAAACTGGTTCGGGAAAGCCGTGTCAAACAGGAACTTCTGGTAAGACGTAACAAACTTTCACTCAGATGGCTAGTGCCAGAGCCCTTTAGTGGCATTGGAAAGCATACCATTAAGCCGCTACTAAGAGAAGAGGAAAGAGCAAGACGAACCACGTCTCAGACAGACCCAGCTACTGCTCGGCTCCAATAACATACGTAGGTTCAAGAAACTATTACAACTGGGTAAGAATTCTGTCAGGTTTCTGACAGGTCTGCCTACTGGACACTGTGGGATGAAGAGACACTTGCACAAGCTGGGCATCACCAGCTGCAGTACCTGCAGGTGCTGTGCACTTAAAGCGGAGCCCTCGTTGCAAGTACTAGCTAAATGTGATGCCCTGGCGAGTCCCTACTGGGGGGGATATATGTAGCAGCCCGACTAGAATTAGCAGGAGAGCTGTAAGCGGTCGCGATGCACCCAATAACACTATTATCATCACTAGTAACGGATTTTCAAACAAAACGCCAACACGTTCAGCTTAAAATGCGCGCAAAATTAGCTTCAGAAGGCACACAATGTAGTGTACTAAAATGTGCCGAAAATGCCTAATTTGTTAAACCCGAAAGCGATTGCGCAGCAAATGTGCCAATTAATGCTGGTCAATTTGGCATGTAATTATGTTGGCTAACCATTTCGGTCTCAATACGTTATGATTTCATCGAGGCAGAAATAATATTTGCCAACATGGCGTATGAGTTATATTGATATGACAGTTTTGAAAGCTTGTGCAAAAGTTACAAAATCATTGAAATGCAAATACTACAGAACATACGCACACACAAAAACGACAATATATGAGAAAAGCAAAGGCAAAAAAAAAAAAAAAATAAAACAGGAAAACCTCTGTTTCTGTTTAAGACAACATGACGTATGCGCAACGTATGCGATACGTATGAACAACGTGTATACGCACTGTTGTCCGCTCTTTTGTGTTAAATACATATGTATGAGTGCACACTTATTTCATTTTTTCCACGTTTCACTGCTCATTTGGACATGTGGTTTCTTGTGTGTGTGTGTGCGGGAGTGTGTGTGAGTGTGTGTGAGTGTGTGTGTGTGTGTGTGTGCCGCGTGTTGTCAGAGATGTTATCTATTATTTTTATTCGTTGTTTTTATGCTGCACACACACACTCACTCACACACTCACTCACACACTCGCACACTCACTCACACACACACTCTCACAAACTGACTCTAAACTTACATAACAGCACCCCGTATGTGCATGTGTGTGTGTGTGTGTGTGTGTGTGAGTGTGTGTGTGTGAGTGAGTGTGTGTGAGTGAGTGTGTGTGTTCGTTTGTTTGCGTACATACGCCGTTTATCAAAACGTCGCTTTTGTGCATTTGAAGCGCATTGCATAAGTGCGCGCCTCCTACGAACTCCAAACATATCCGTAGCTACAACCACAACAACACCCTAACAAGCCCCCAATACCAAACACTTGGCAACCCTACCACTTTCTGCACTTTGGCATGTACAATTTTGTTGGACAGTTTGAGTGGAAGCTGCCACAGCTGCCGGTTGCTCGGTTTCCTGACCAGTTTTAACTACATTATGTGCAGCTCCATTAGCTGCAAATCATGGGTGTTTGCATATGAGTACCGAGCTCTATTGAATACAGCTTTGGCAAATGGCAAAGGTAATAAGAAAATTAATTAACTAAGCAGCTAAAGGACAGCTTGATTGACTTAAAACTAGCAACGGCCGGGCCGGCATGGTCAAGGTCAGTTTACACCAAGCGTTTTGCTAATTAAATCAATCTAATGGATGCAAGTAGAAATGATCTCTTTAAACAAGTTAGTGCTGTGCATTTAAAAAGCCATTTCAAGTATAGAGAAGTGCTATGTTAGCCATGATTAGCAGTTTAAATCCCTTTAATCTCTAATTCAAGTTCAAGGTTCCATATTGCTAGGGTTATGTACTCAAACGCAACTGCTTTTATATACTGCAACAATATTTGTGCAAATCTAACTTGGACATAGATTTCTTTGTGGTTGGCCATTTGGTCTCGTAATAACACCTTCTGTTGTACTTATCTGTGAAAAATATTTTGGACTTAGTTTTCTTCTTCTTGGCTGTTTAAGATCTAAGATGCCAAGTTCTTTCAAACTTGGCCTAAAACCTGGACTGATGCTTTAACTAGTTGGTGCTCGTATCTTGGAGCTTCTTTAAGATCACTTCACGGACACTTATTTCAAAGATTTGCTTCGAAGTCAGTTTTTTCAGTATCATTGAAGTTTTTGGAAGCAAAAGCCCAAATGTACTTTATAACAAAATACTAGCTAAGCAGCAAAACGGTGCCATAATATAGCAAAGTTAATATCAAGATAATTTTATTGGGAAACATCTCTAGCCGCGCCTTGGGGGGTAGCACGGTCTGATTCGGGTGCTGCGACTCTTGGTTTACCGGCAATACAGTTTTTAACCTTAAGCGTCAATTTTTTTCTTAACCCTGGAATGTCATCCTTTTTCTTTGTTACGTCTTACGGCGCGCGTTGTCATTTTGACGAAGGATGACGTTCTATGGTTAAAAACTCATCGTTAGATGTTCAATTTATAAGAATTAATATTGTAAAGCCAATTTATAGACTACCCTATAAATATATCTACTTGGTACCTACTGATTAGCTGCACTTAAAACTTATCACTGTCGGGATGGTGAAGCCTCTTAAACGTGTCTGATACTCACGACGGTAAAGCCATTCTTAGTAAAAGTTGTAAGCATAACTTCGTATGTGCGTTGACAACCCTGGCGAACGTTTTAATGACTATGATCATGGTCTGATGCAGCATTGCTTAGAGTGTTTGGTACAAAAGTAAAACCCTAAGCTGCTGTCTATTAAAATCTTCAAACTTCGAACACTAAGAAGAGGCTTAGATGCGTTGCTGCGCTCATGTCGTGTGTATGAATGAAGATAGCAGGTAGTCGTGGCAAGATTTCAAAAACCAAGCCTTCGTTGGTAGGACCCAATAGAAAAAACAAAAGTTCCTTTTTCGTATGGCAAGGTTCCCAAACTGTCTGGGTTTGGAATCCCTGCAAAGTTGGTACGACTATGCAGAATGAAGTTGAGCAACACACGCAGCTCCGTCAATATAGGAAAGAGCTTCTCCGAGGAATTTGATACCAAGCGATGCTTCAGACTTGGCGATGCCCTCTCCTGCGACCTCTTCAACCTTGTGATAGCGAATGTGTTGCGAAAGGCCAAGTACATCGGAACGGGACTTTATTCTATAGAGGTATCCCTCCTACCCGTTTTGCTTTATGGCGCTGAAGCATGGGTGATGACGCGGTCTTATGAAAATGGCCTAGTAGTGTTTGGGCGGAAAGTACTCCGTAAGATCTTTGGCCCACTACGTGGTAGCAACGACTACCGCAACCGATGGAACGATGAACTCTATGAGCTCTACGACGACATTTAAATAGTTAAGCGCATTAAAATGCAGCGGCTCCGCTGGCTAACTCGTGTTGTGCGTATGGATAAAAAAGCTTCTGCGAGAAAGGTCCTTAATACGAGTGTCGAAGGGAGGCAACGAAGTGACAGACCATGTCTCCGTTGGAAGGAACAGGTTGTGAGCAGTAAGTGCCCTTCATCAGGACATAACCCGGTAACGGGTTGTTTGGCCAGTTAAGTAAGAAATGAAGAGGTTCAACCAACCGATAAAGGGTTGGTCTAGCCAGTCAAAAAAAGTAAATATACTAATTAATCAAAGGATGCCGTGCGCGTTATGCGAAACTACGAAAGTACAATTTCGATGGAATTATGCAAAATATGATTTTGTAGCAACACTGGCAAATCAGTGAACTTAAAAGAGGCCTTAGTTTGAGAGCAGCATGCATGCATACACTTTTTAACAGTATTTCAAAAGAGCTCATCGAAAAAAAAACTTCTGCAAGACACGCAAATCTAGCCCAGAAGCTCAACTATTTTTAGTTGACTTTAGTAGTTTTATGCCTTCTGTGTAACAAAGAATTTGAAACAATTTTTGGTAACACTCGAACCAACTTTGCGTGAAAAAAACTCACATTTTCAGTTTATAAGTTGCGGCAAAAGGATGCTTGGTAGCTTCTAATATAAATAATAAACATGTCAATACTCATAATAGCTGATTACGCAGAACAGAAAGAAAACACGAAATAACAGCATTTGTGTGCACAATGTATTTTGTTGTTGTTTTTTTTTGCTTGAAATCAGTTTTTACCCCTCTAAAACGGAATGTATCTAGATGAAATTTATATTTTGCAAACCGCAAGCATTTTATCTTTCGAATGGCATAGATTTCAACTGAAAACGTTGCGTAATTGCAAAGTAATCGGTACCACACTGAATTAATGTACAGTTTATAAACATATTCTAATATGATAAACTACAAGTACTTAAGTTATTTCAGTTTATAGACAAGTTTTTGGTGCTGCTTTAATTGACATCAAAAGCTATTAGCTTGTGATATAACAATATAATATGGAAGAAGTCGTCTATGGTAAATATATACAAGCTATAACCTACTTCAATTAATCACACTCTATAGTTTAAAATATGTTTACATTTAATAACTAAGAAGTGCATACGGATATGCATAGCCTTGTGAGCGAAGTTAAGACAAATCTTTGCTTTTCAGATTACACTATTTTTAAGTAATTACAGCGCTTTTAAAAAAAGGACTTCAAAATTACACTTTTAATAACATTTGCTCTTTGTTTTTACTTCTTTTTTTTTTTGTTCTCTTCTCTTAACTACTTAATAGTGTGTAGCGATTAAGTCTTTTTTGTTACCTATTGGATTATAGCTTAAGGCAGATTACCAATAATGAAAAAAAAAAAACATAACAAAAAACTTCTTTAAAAAAGAAATAATAAATAATAATAAAAAGAACAGGATAAGAAGGCAAAATAATGCTTTCTTCTGACATTACGTTAGATTATTAGCTCTATGGAGTACGCCTTCAGGGCATTGTAATACATTTAGTCAGAAATTTCGGGAAATAAAAAAAAAATGTCAAAACAAAAAAATGTAGTTTAACTTCCCGTTTTTGGACTTTGAGCCGGCAAAAAACCAAATTTACTAATTCCTATTAAAAAAAAATGTCACGTAACGTACGTCACCTCATATATTGTACTATTGACGAAAGCTTCTTCAACAACAATATTGTGCATATGAAGTAAAGCTGTTTTTTGCAGACTTTCGTTTTTTAATAAATGTTGCGTCACGTCACGCATCACTCTCTGCTTGCTTATATCTAAAGAACATGGCGTTTTACAGCTTGTACACTAAACATAATGCTACGAAAGTGGTATACAAAAGGTAAAACATTGAAAACTTACGGCTGTCACGTGCGTAGTCATGTAAATGCGCATATGTAGAACTCAGCCATTTAGGCGCATTACTTCTAAGCCATTAGGCAAGTACTAAAAATTTGTTAACTGCTGAGCAGAAACAGCTCTAAAATGGGAGTTGCAACAAAAAACAGTGTTTTCGAAATGCAGGCCTGACTGAAGGCGAGGTAAAGAAGTGCCAAAAATCAGTGCCCAGTGCCTGGTGCCCAGCTTCAAAATAGATGCAGCTGCAGCTGGTATTTGTGCCACATGATGCCGACAGGTACCACTTGCTAAGTGGCGTCTGTCTGGCTGTCCAATTCTCAGCGGCAAATATGCCAAATGACAGTTTATTTCGTAACAGTCACGCTGCAACTGGGCGTTGGGTTGAAAAAAAAAACTAAAAAAAATAGAAAAAATTTATAAAAATATTATAGAATATGATAGGGTTAGTCTTAGGGGCGGAGCTACTCTTGGGCAGGGGACGACGCTTTGCTTTTGCCAAGCGGCATAAAGATACCACGCTGACAATGTCAAATGCAATGATGCCGCTTGCTGTCCTTTTTGTTGTAGTTGTTGCTGTTGTTGTTGTTGTTGTCGGTGCTGCTGGCATTGCTCACATAATGCAATTTGTTTTTATAATCATTTTTTTCAATTTTTTTTTTTTTTTTTTCTTAAGCACATAATTGTTTCTATAGTGTTTACACAAGCAAAAAATATAGCAAAAAAAAAATGTGTATATATAGAGTATCTGTGGTTAGGTGAAGCCGCTGCTACCCTGCAATGGGTTGCCAAGCAGGCAAATTGCCAGCTCGTTGATAACCGCACCGCACACTTTCAATCAATGCTTCAAAACGATTTATTGTTGTTGTTAAGGATGTTGTTGTGCAAGGCAAGGAGACTGTAACTGAGACTGCGGCTACAGCTGGCTTTTGATACTGTAGCTGGGTGTGGGTCTCGGTTTGGGTCTCGGTTTGGGTCTCGGTTTGGGTCTGGGTCTTGGTCTGATTTGGGTTCAGGGTACGGTTTATGAGCTGAAGTTGCACAAATTGAGCACTTAACTTTCTAGTTGGAATGAGTTTATATATGAGTTTTGGATACTACTGATGATGGCCTTACTTCTAGTTATAATTTGTATTTTGTATAAAATGCTTGCGTACTTTTTGTGTATGCCTTGTCGCCCTGCCCTTTCCGTTGTTTACGACATTGGAACGCGTTTTATCCGTCGTATCGTTTCATTACGTTGTTTTGTTGTTGTTGTTGATTTAGGTGTTTTTTTTGGAATTTTTTGGCTTTTTAATTGTTTTGTTGTTGTTTCTCACAATTTCGAGTTGAACTTGTTCGCGAATTTTTGGTACAAGAATGGCAAAAAGCCAACAAAATGCGCACCGAACTCTCTCAACACTTTAAGGAACAAATGATTTCCTTTTTGATGTTTTGGAGAAGAAAAAAAAAAGTAGTATGTAATTCCTGTTCATAGGGACTATGTATATTGGCGCCTTGCGTTTGCTACGTCAGCCATGGGTGTAAACACAATACAGACTGAATCTTAACTGACGATGGCAACGACGACCAAGTTCGAATTAACTCGACCACAATACGAGCAGCGGCGGCGGCGGCGGCAGCGACGCCAGCAGCAGCAACGTCGACGTTACGAACGACAACGAGGACGACGACGACTGGCAGACGAAGCAATTGTGCGACCGACCCAACGACCGAACGACCAAACGACTGACTAAACCAAAGGACTCTGGCCAACTAGCTGAATAGTTGACGAAAGGCGCACGATAAATGAATGTGAGCAGCGCGCGCCCATGTGCTAGCGCCTCGTGCCAGTGTTGGGCGTGGGCGTGGGCATCGGCATGGGCATGGGCGTAGCGGAGCAGGTTACCGAGAGCGAAGGTGCACGGACTTGGGGCATACTTAAGCGAACGCACTTCTGTGGCAGAAGTTTAGGGGCAGTGTCAAGTAAATGACTAAACTTATGTGCTACAAACGTGCTTGCCGCTCTTGACGACAACTGGCTGCCAGAGTGCCAAACCGTTGACACAGTCGACAATTGGCGGCCAAACGCTCAACGACACAACGCGACTAGCTCGCTTGATGGGCGCCAAACAAATGTGTGGAGCAGAGCTTGAATCTCGCGCTGCTGCTGCTGCTGCGGCTTTCAATGCTGCCAAATGCAGCTGCTGCTTCTTCTTCTTATTTTGACAGTAATGAATTGTCATTGTCACGCGTGCGTGTGTGTGTGTGTGTGTGTGTTGGTTCACAATATGAAATGAATTGTGGTCTGTTTGGTTTTGTTCATTTCTGGCTAGCGTGAGAGAGCGTTCATCTAAATTGTTTAACTTCTTCTGCTGCTCCTTTATCTTTTGGGGTTGCTGAACGAACAGCAGTTCGGAAGTTGTCATCGAGTACCGCTGCCGCTGCCGCTGCTGCTGCGTTGGCGTAGGCGCCGACGTTGCGCTCTCCACTCAGCTTCAGCTCCAGCTCCAGCTGCAGCTTCAGCTTCAGCTTCAGTTCGGCAAGAAAATGACTTCGTTAACTTTTGCTCTCGCCAACTAACAAAATGCGCGCTCTCTCGCTCAGCTGTCTTTGTCTGGCTCTCTTTGCGCGGCGTATTCCGTCTCTCAATACGGAATTGTTCATTTTGTTTGTACTCACTCATAGGTACAAATGCCATCACAACACCCACACCAAGGCACACACTAACGGTGTTTGCTTCGTTTGTGACCATCGCTGGCAGCCGCACACTTTCTTTCACTTTTTTTTGTATAGCAAAAAAAAAAGTATCATTTCTGTTTGGCACGCGATTTTAAAATCAAAATTCAGTTGAGTTTTGAGTTTTACAAGTTAATCGCTTTTGCATAAACTGTATTTAAATGTCATAAGTTATATTAGGAAATTCCAAAACTTATGAGCAGCGCGTCGTTGCTACTCGTTTACTCGATTGGTCGGTCCTGCGCGCCTTGCCAAGAGCTACAATTTGGCATTTTGGCATTTTGGCGATTTGGCGATTTGGCGTTTTGCATTAAGCTGCCGGTCGGTTTCTCAATTGTTTGCACACATCCCACGCTTCATTGGGTAATTCACACATGCTCCGGCTAATACCCTTTACCCTCTGTCAAGGTGAGTTTCCCGCCCAACTACACACGCACTTAGCATCTTAAAGCGATCAATTGAGCTCACACTTTTGACACTTGGAACGTGAATGTGTGTGACCCAGAAATGTCAAAGCGGCACAGCCAATGTGTCAAAAATTTTTGTCATCTTAAATATTACATTGCATTCGTTTTGGCAAGAAACACATGTCTCCGAGTTAAAGTGTGTGCTTAAAAATGCCGCGCGACGTTTAAAAACAACTCATCAATTATACAACAAGTAGAAGTTTTTTTCCGGTCTAACTGTATCTATATGCTTAGACGTATATAACTGTCATAAGCCCAAGTGCAAGCCAAAAACAATTATCATGAAATTTTAAAAAGTTCGACGATTATTTTCACCGCATTATGCCAAAGCAATAAGTTATTGGCTTTTGGGGGCTGCCTGCCACCTGATCGGTGGCAACTTTGGCGAGCCACTTAAACTGTCAGGGTCAACGGTTGTAGAGTGTGTAGTGCAAGGCGTTCCAAAATACGGGCATATGTCGGTTGGCCGCTAAGTCTATACTAGTAGTTGTTACTATAGTAAACGCCTTGAATATTTCAAAGCCCATAAGACTTGATGAGTGGTAGCACATTAGCAGCGCTTCACTTGGCTGTTTGGTTGTTTGTTTGCGCTCTTCGTGGGGTTGTCGGTTTTTTGGGTTTTGTTGGTTTTTGTTGGTTTTTTTTTTTTGGTTACAATAGACATCCAAAATTTATCATTGGCTAAATAGTATGGCTGACACGATAGGTGTTTGTGCATGGCATTAAGTATGTATAGTATTGGCAAAACAAGACAAACAATAACTACAATGCCCAGGAGGAGGTAACTGGCAGTACGTGCCATAGTAAGGACTTCAATGTCATACCATGCTGTGGGACCGCACTTGTCCGCAGTTTATTCAAAATATTTACAATGCAGTTCCCATTAATTATGACTATTGTTGAAACTGCTTGACCACAACGTTGTAAATAATATACTTGCTTTGGCATATATACTCCATTATATGGCGCAAATCTGATGCCCTTTCGCGGTGCCCTTTGTTTTGCTATGTGTACAGTACAGTACAACCATTTTTCATTTTATAAAGTCAAACACGCTTTTATATATATATCTTTTCCCGAAAAAACCATGAAGTAATCTATAATAATAAGAATAAATAGCCTTTGGCAATTCGCTTGCCATTTTGAAAATCGCTTTATAGCAAAATATCGAAGTAAAAAAATGATCAAAAGAAAAGCCAGACAAATTATTTGTATTTGACTTTGCCGCAACAATGTTTTTAATGCTTTTGTAGTCAAAAACAGATTGTATCTTAAGCATTTATAACCCGTTTTATGCCAATTTATGGAACGGATATGCTAGTTTTTGAGTTAATTCAATAATAACTTTTCAGCAAGTTGACGCCATAGCTCATTAAAAATATACAGCTTTTTGGTAGAAATAGGACCGGATTTAGAAATTTGGCGCCCAGTTAATCGAACTCAAACGCACATTTGTTTTCGTATTCCAAATTTAATAAGTTTTAAAATTGCAAAAAAATTAAAAATTTATCATAAATTTCATTCCGATTAAAAGATAATGGAAAATAATTGAATTTTTCGGATAGTTGGTGACAGAAATCGCGATTCTAGTATGATGATGCTGTCGCCTGATGTTGATTTCTCTGCCTTTAGCCGTGTTCTTCTTTTTGTAAAGTTTTGATATAGTTTTGTGATATTTTTTAAATTTTATTAGCAATAATCTTTTAGAAACTTATTCTAATTAAAGACACGACTGAAGAAAACCGACTTACAGCTCAAAACCGTCTACAGATTTGCTGCATCCCGTATGGTGAGCGGGTTAGAGATTACTACTTCAGCAGGTCAAAGCTTGGCGTATGAGCCGACTTATAATGCCACTGGCTTCTTTCGAGGCCAGTAGAGCCACCCCAGGCCTTGAAAGGGTTGTGCGTAGGGTTTGGGACCCCCATGTAAAACCCCAATTCCAATGAAAGAAATACATCAGGCTATAACCCGGTAACGGATTGTTACGTCCAGTTAAGAAAAAAGCAAAAAGCACCGATTGGACCTTATCAGTGTAATTTCAGGACTGGTAAGTCCGCCATTAACCAGATATTCGAACTATGCCGAATCCTGGAAAAGACCCACGAATACCAAATCGGCACCCAGCATCGCTTCGTCGATTTTAAAGAAGCATTTTATAGGGAGTGTATTTATCTAACATAGGGAGTGTATTCTATGAGGGTGTCCAGTTGCTTGCATACGCAAATGATATCTATATCGTCGGGCGTACTCTATGACTACGTTCAGTACGCTTGTTTATCTGGTAAACTGAGTATTGCACTATATAGGAACTACGGTGGCCTGTTACTTACTAATAAAAGACAATTACAGGTTTTGCTCGAACCTTGAATGGCACTACATAAGTGTGTCTTGGACAAATTATCTTATAAAAGCTAGCCGGGTATGTGAATCCTAACTCTTCTGATCGCCTTGACCAAAAAGAGATGCCTAAGGCAAACCATTTAGTCATGCCGACGGAGATAAAGTAAGGACATCTATCCGAACGGGACAACAGAATGCCTCCAAAGAATAGCTAACTACTTAAACAGAAATCGGCTATTCCTAAACAGAAAGCTAAAGGACTTTCAGAGCTTGCCATGGATCGACCCCAATTAGTAGCAGCGAAAGGACTAAGCAATATTCTCAAGATTCTTTTTTTTTAACGACGATGTAAATTTTTAATATTTATTGATTCGATTGATTAACGTTTATGATAATAATGAAGCCTGTTACGTTTTTTAAATCAATTGCAATATTTTGTGGCTCACTTTGTGCACGGTTTCAAAGGTTCACATAATGGTTTACATTGCTACTGTATTGTGTAAGGCGAATAGCGGGTATAGAGAATTTTAATAGAATTTTTTTCTTTGAAGGGAAATTAATTTTTTTCGATATTCTCTAATGACTTCTCTATTTTGCTACTGATTTTGGTCAAATTGGTGTTGAAATATTTGCAAAGAATTAATTTATTGGTTTTTGCATTCGAAATCGGCGACCCGAAATTTACCGGAAAAGGTATTTTTTAGTCAGAGGCCATCTGCGATTTTACAAGCTGTCCTTGGAGTCTCAGCCCTTTCTCAAGATAGAACATTATCATAATAAATCGAAACGAAACCGTATGAAGAATACCAACGTTAGTATTGGTAACCAAAATTAGTTTCGCTCTCTTTCACTGGTGATTCCCTGTTCTACTCTGTAAGGAGCACAGTTTGTTGTTGTTGTTGTTTTTTAGGCGGTGTGCTGTCAAGCTTGAATTGTAATCGTTTATGCAATCATTATTAGCTAGGTAGATCGTGCAAAACCCAGTGGTCGGCAAGTAAACGAACGCTGCCTCGCACAAGCATTCAAAGATCTTTCAAAGAAGTAGCAGAACTCAAGAACTCTACAGCTTTGAAAGCAACAAGAGAAGCGTAGCTTCTTATCTTCAAAGATCTTTCATAGAAGTAGCTACCTCCAGAAGTTTGTCTGTCACGATTCGGTTAATAACAAAGTACATACAAATGCTGCAAGAGTATTCTAGCTTTGCCCGATGGTCAACTAATCTCTTGTCAAAGTCAAGGCCCCTAATTGGTTTGAACTTTTAGCGAATTTGTCATAACATATGCGGCGCTATATAGCTTATATAGTACAAATTTGTAGTTACCCAAAGATATTTAAATTGAACTGATTTATTTGAGCCATGTGTGTTTGACTGGCTGACAATGTTTCCAGCATCCAACAAAACACTCACACATCGGGGGCACACATGTAATACCCCTTGAGGCCCAAAAGCCATATAGATACATACATGCTGTATATACCGTATGGGCATCTCTGAGCTACAAATACAAATCTATTTATCTGATGCGGATACGGCTATAACCATAAGACTACATTGATGCGTAGCCCGTGTTTTGCTCTGTGCCCGCTGATGTGTATTTCCTAAATGTTTGTTTTGTATTTCTGCAATTGCTTACGACTAAAATAACTTCGAATAGCCGACATGTTGTTGTTGTTGTTGTTATTTTAAACATATACGTGGTACATGTATCTCGTATAGGTACTAAGTAATTGACTCCTAGGCAGCAATACGTCTAAGTAGCTCGTCAATAAGTCAATTATACATTTAGTTGACTTACCAACACGGGTCGCTCATTAGTATAAGATAATTTGCCGGAACTGCGCAGCGTTTCCTGCCACAAGGAGTTACGCCGTGCTGCGGTAGAGCTTGCACCACTTATGCTGCTGGCACGCATCATGCCCGTAGTCATCAAAGGCGTTGTTGTTGCTGTTGCATATTGCTGATAGAGAGAGTTACTCTTGCAATCGGTTTCCATGCAAGAGGCAGGCGACATGCTGCGCTAAGGCACGCCCACGGAGCAAGTTATCGATTAGCTATTTATTGACTTTGAATTGTCAGGATTGTAAACCTGGACTCATATAGTCGCTGGCGCAAGCTAGCATGGCACGTTCAGTAAATTACACGAAAAGTATCGATCAAGTATCGTTTACGTAGTGTTTCACTTCAGGACCGTAAACCCTGACCTTGTATAGTCTGTAAAAGTATCGATCAAGTATCATTGAATTATGGTCTTGATTTTAAAGGCTTGTTGGCCAATTGTCAGTAATGTGCATGTTGATGCACTTGAAAAGTATCGTTTAAACGTTGTATACCTTTTGTTTGTGGTTTTCTCAGTTAGTTGCTACTAAGTACAACCGCGGCTTTGTTAACATATCGCTCGAATAACTTTCATTTCGTTTCAGACTTGTAAAACCAGAATGTGTATAGTCTGAGAAAGTAGCGATAAAGTATCGTTGACTTATTGGTTTGATTTGACGCACTTGGAAAGTATCGATCAAGTATCGTTTACTGTTTGTCTGTGGTTTTTGCAGCTTGCTAGACAATTTTCAGTTAGTTGCTACTAAGTATGGCCGAGGCTTTGCTAACATATCGGTCGAATTATTTCGTTGCAGACTTGTTAACCCTGAATTTGTATAGTCTGAGAAAGTAGCGATAAAGTATCGTTGTCTTATTGGTTTGATATTTGTAACTTATTGGCCAATAGTCAGTAATGTATATGATGAACCACTTGGAAAGTATCGATCAAGTATCTTTCAATTAGTTGCTACCAAGTATGGCCGATGGTTTGGTAACATATCGCTCAAATAACTTTTATATCGTTTCAGACTTGTAAGCCCTGAATTTGTATAGTCTGAGAAAGTAGCGATACAGTATCGTTGACTTATTCGTTTGATTTTCACAGCTTAAAGGCTAATTGTCAGTTATATGCATGATGAAGATCTTGAAAAGTATCGTTTGGCATCAGCCTTGGCTGATTTAATAAAAGGAAGAGCTTTAAAATATTGACTAGGTATCGTTGAGTTTTAGTTTAGGTACATGTTTGTGTACATGCTTACTCGTTCACGGGAAAAGCATCGAACAGGTATGCTAAGTAAGTAACACAAAGCTACCTATGGTTCATGCAGCTTAATTCTTAAATGTCAGAAACTTACATATTTCATATATTTTACACTGTATATAACAGTAGCGACTAGGTAACGTCGATGTACAGTCGCGGCAATGCAAGCGTATTGTTTATGCTAGAATTGAGCGCTTCTTTTTTGTTTTAGAGTATGTTTATAGTGTTCAATAACACAAAGTATCGTTTGGATTGCAGGCTTATGAAAGGTATCGAAGTCGGCCAATATGCTAGCTTCAACTGTTTATACATAATTCATGCAAAATAGCTGAGTAGCTTAATAAGTTTGAACTTCAGCCTAGCTGCTGGCAAAGTATCGATCAGGCAGTAACGCAAATCGTCGAAATTTGAATGCTTGAAAAGCTTTCAATTTGCAATTTCTGAGTATGGGCCAATTAACAGAAATGTTGGGACATGGTTTTCCACGAATTCGTTACGCAAATTAATCAAACTGTAATTGATTCCATGGAATCCTTTGATTTCCACACAACATGTGTCTGAATTTCAGCTGCGTAATAACTCTGCACGTAATTCAGGATGTGTATGTAAATACTACGAAAAACGGCAACGCATTTAACAATTTTATAAACCGATGTTTTTTCCTTGTATCTCTGGTTTTTTTAGTACATTTTTTTAAACACTTTCACTGTTGTAGCACGTACAACGAACCGGCTGCCACACGACGCCGCAACAATCTGCGATATTTCAGTTAGCATTGTATTGTACATATTTAATTTATATGTATTTCAATAAATTTAACAAACAACAAACCCAAAAAAAAAAAAAAAAAACAAAATAAAGCACACAATTTTCTTAAGGAGAAAATGCTTTTCAGCAGCACGCGTTTGCAGCCGCAACTGATGTGCGTTCGAGCGTTGCCCGGATTTGTGTGTGGAAATCGCGCTACGGGTTTGCTTCTGGCCAATAACGCCGACAATCGCAGCGTAGCGCGCCGCTGAGAGAGACATCCGCCAACACATGGGCGGCAGCAGCAGCCGCTGCCGCAGAGGCAGCAGCCGAGCAGCGGCAGCCCACAATGCCTGGGCCTATGATGACGCAGTTAAGGAAGAAGCAGCTGGCAGAGGGCAGCTAGCTGAGGGCAGAGGGCAAACGGCAGACAACGAGTGCGGCGACGCCGCCAGCGACGCCAGTGGAGAAACAGTTGAATACGGACGACATTTAGACGGAAACTAAATGCTCATGAAAACCACCTGATCGTCGACGTCATAGTCCGCATCATTGCTACTGGTGAGAGCCGCGCTCTCATGCCTAGAGCAATTTGAGCACATTCAATGAGCCTAATCGGCAACCCCGTAGATTTTATGGCGCTCTGCTCTGCTGCTCCCGGGAAAAATTCAAACTGTGCGTCTTTAATGGCCAGCAGGCAACCGTCAATCTTATGGGCTTAAAAGTCAGACAGAGCTGTTGCGGCCATAGCTGAATATTGTATACCCTGCAAAATGCAAAGTTTGTTAAATTTTGTTCTCCACAATTACGGACTGGCAGCAAGAGATGTAGACGTATCGAGCATGCAGTTACTCACTTTAGGCTTACAAAAATGTACTGAGCAGGGATTCAAACCGTTACCCGTATCCAAAACAACCGTTTGAATTTTGAATGCTGCCATAAAAAGTGCAACTCTAGACAACACAATCTGTTTCTCGCTCCCACTTATATTTTTTGCAGGTTTCACTGTTTTTGCGTGGAAGCAACAGAGTGGAAGCCTTTCCCAAGAAAGTGCATATACATATATTTGCGATTTTTTTTTTGCTCTTTCTCTGGCTCAATTTTGGCTACGAGTGAGTCGGTCTAACAGAGACAGCAACACAAGCACCATCACACTGTCTTGGGAACGGTCGCTTTTCAGCAAAAAAATTTTGAGTTTTTTTACGGGCCAGAATTCCATTCTATTACTTTCAAACTCTTGAATCTGGAATCTCTGTCGAATATTATTCAAAGTAAACTACACCCCCGTGTGGTGAGCGGGTTAGAGAATACCACTTCAGTAGGTCAAAGCTCGTCATATGAGGCGACTTACAATGACAGTAGGTTCTTTCGAGACCAGTAGAACTACCCCAGGCCTTAAAAGGGTTATCGTAGGGTTTGGGACCCACCACGTAAAACCACAATTCCAATGAAAGAATTTATTTACATCAGTAAACCGTAACCCGATAACGGGTTGTTATGGCCAGTTAAGAAGAAGAAAGCGAAAAAAACCCGTTTGGCGTATCAATAGTACCGATACTACCGTAATCCTAACCGTATCCGAAATAAGTTTCGGTTTCCTGGTACAGAGTATGCAACAGTCGGGCAGCGCCTTCAAACTTTGCATAACCATTTTAGGCTTTCGAGGAACTACCTCAACATACATACAAAATACGAACAATGCAGTAAAAGCTGTGGTAGCCGGCCGACCTTTGAGCATTACCATCAGCATTAGCTTGACCGTTCCGAAAAGGAACTCTCCAGCCAACTTAAGAAAACTTGAAACCAAATTTCCAAATTTTTAACTATTCCGCAAAATTTTTCATAGCTTCGCTGAACTTTAACAATCTAATTCGGACACGACAGAAATATCTCCATATTGCCGGCAATGTTTTAGCATTTCGAAAACTCATCCAAAAAACACGAACAATTTCGAATAATTGCTAACGAAATTTTACCATATGCTCGTAAATCTCTTGCTAACTTGCACGCTATTCCGAAAAATCGTAAAATGTTAGTACAGTTCTGAAAAACACTACAAATTGCCGTATTTTCGAGAATCGAAAAATTGTGCGTAGGCTTTGGGACCGACCACAGGAAACAACAAATCCAATGAATAATGTGATCACTGCCTCGGGAAAGGATAACTCGAAAGTTGAACCCGCCCTCGCAAACGTATAAAGGGCTATGATTTGACAATACGGGTATGCATTTGGAATATCTTCGACGCTTAACTGGCGGATACTATTGAACTATGTAAAGCAAGGATAACCGCCATCCAGGAGATGCGATTGATAAGGCAGGGCTAGTGTGAGGTAGCAGACTGTGCTTCTATTAGAGTTTTCATGCGGAGAGGCGCGAATTTGGGTGGTATTTGTTTTCAGTTGGAGACTACGCAACCGTGTCTCCCGGTTCACACCAGTGAACAACATCCACATACTTTAACATCAGCCTTATTTGCGCGCATGCCCCGACGGAGGACAAGGACGGTGTGACCAAAGTTGCGTTTTACGATAGACTGGAGTCTGTCTATAACCGCTGTCCAGCCCATGAAAGGCATATTTGGTCCTACTCTCTAACAATTCAGCCTCCATGAGACCACATCGAACGCGGCGCGAAATATAGCTGTCTGTAGTACCAGATTACAGCATCCCGATGTCCACAAGGCTACACGGCTGTCTCCTGATCAATCTACAAGCAACCAGATTAATCATGTTGTGATTGATGGAAGCCATGCAACCAGCGTGCTTGATGTTCGCACGTTCAGAAAGATTTTGTCTACCTTGGCACCACCGTCAGCATGGAGATCAAGCGGATGATCAGTTTTGCTATTAGATGATACTTTAGTTTCGGTAGGCGGTAGAGAACCCTCTCGCCAGATAAAACTAACACTTTAGAAGACGCTAATTCTTCCCGTTTTGCTTTTTGACTAGGTCATGTTGGACATATGGATAAAGAAGCTACTGAGAGAGGGCGACGTTGGATGGACCAGGTAACTAGTTAGACATCACCGATCGGAGAAGGCGCGCGCAAAACAGAAGCGCCAGGCGGAGTGCTTTACATCAAGCCGTAGCCCGGTAACAGGTTGTTATGTCCAGCTAAGTACTTAATGCCTTACTGCTGGGGCTTGGGTTCTAGTGGAACGAGGTAAAAGCTTCTGATCTCCATTCACTGGGGAATGGCCAGGGTGTTACATGTCTTTACCTTAACCAAGTTCAAACTCAACCTCCACGTAAAAACCTCTCCCAATGAAAGGACAGTTAAGTAGAAGTCATTATGTGTGTTGGAGGACAATAATCAACAATCGATAATTTAAAAGTATAAAGATTTAAGTCTTAAAATACCTCATACATTTGGTATTTAGTATTAAGCAAATGACGCGTTTTCGAGATTTTCACATATATAAGCGCGCATTTGACAGATCGCACTCTCCTTCTTTTTCCTGCCTTTCGTCATGGACGACGCAACAATTAACATAAACCAAATAAATTAAACGAATACATATGTACATTAAAACGAAACAAAGCTGTTCTTAATTTACACACAAACAATTAAACAAACAGCAACTCTCAAAACATAAATTGGCGACCACGACAGGACAGTTAAGTTTCGTTCCTACATATAAATCGACTTCGTCCACTTATTTGATTTATTTAGGTTGCTACGTTTCGAGTCCAATCGGAAAGGGAGCTGTTGTTGCGCTTATTGTGCCAGGCAACACCGCTGCAAACGCACAAATACATCTGCAGAGTGTTGTTCGCTGGACAAAGCGCACCTACATATGTGTCTAGAGCACGCGCCTCCTGACACACATAACCTCAACTTCAGTGCAAGCGGCATTGGAGCAACGCATAGGTAGTTTCCAGCTACACATTTCTGGAGCTACATACCACAAAGCAGCTAACGCATCGTTAGACACATTTTAATGGAAAGTGGCTAGAGCAAGCGCCTCATGCCATAGCGACACACATAACCTCAACTCTAGCGAAAGCGTCGTCGGAGTAACACGCAGAAAGCTTCCAGCTACACATTTCTGGAGCTACACACACACACACACACACAACCAAAGCAGCCAGCGCAAGCGTCGTTGAACAAATTATCAACCTTAGTGGCAAGAAGAAGCTACTATTACCACACAACGTAACCTCAAATTGGTTAAAGCACACGTCGTCGGACATAACCTACACACACACAAGCACGTAAGCCTATTGTATGACGTCAGAGTGAGTAACGCAAATACATCAAACATAACTTAACAAGGTTTATCTGACAATTAACTTAAATACAATACAAGTCATTTCTTATACATATATGTTATGCTGTGATTCTTGCTTAGTTGTTCCGCTTTCGTCACTGATACGTAGGTACAAGGTTAGCATCGCTCAGTCATATTAACACGATCATTCGCATAAATTTATTTGTGCAGATTTTGACCTTGATAGGCATTAGTCGTATACTCAGTTCCTTTCGTAAGCAATATGATAAACGCAGACGATTTAATTGAGCCTGTAGGGAATACCCCTGCAACAAGCTCTCCCTCACTCAACGTTATTGATAAACGGTTAGTCCAATTAAAACTACAACGAACAACAACCGAAAAGCACATCTCGAACCTACACTCTAGAATACTAGAGCTCGGCAAACCGGCTGAAATAACAGTGCTTGACTGCAATTTACAAATTTTGGAAATACACTTTCGCCAAATTTGCCAAATTCAAACGCAAATAGAAGATCGTGACAATGCCGATACAGGCAGAATACACATCGAAGAAATATATATCAACACAAAGGCTACAATATTGGAGTTAAGAAATTCACAGCGCACTTCAAGCATAGCTGACAACAGCTTTATAAATAACACTTCTATTGTAGGACACACACATCAACACAGATTGCCAAATATAAAATTACCGAACTTTGATGGAAAATATTCCAGTTACAAACGCTTCATGAGTGCCTTTACAAATCTTATAGAAAATGACCAGACAATAGCTGTTATAGACAAGTTTAATTATCTGCTAAATTGTCTTTCCGGACCAGCTTTAGAAGTTGTCCAAGCATTTCAAATAACTGAAGAGAATTATAGCAAGGCACTAAATCAACTCAAAAATCGCTACGACAATGAAGTTCTCATATTTCTTGATTATATATCAAATTTGTTCAATTTGCCAACGATGCAGAAGCCCGATGCAACGCTCCTGCAGAAGCTTATAGATTCTTCATCCGCTATCAGAGGTTCACTCCTCTCATTGGGCTCTACACAAGATGTGATGGATTCAATTATGATTCACATTCTATTGTCTAAAGTAGACTCAGATACCAAACTAAAGTACGATGAAAAACAAATCTTCGAGAAGCTTCCTTCCTGGGATAGCTGCTGCAAAACACTAACTCATCGATGCCAATTCCTGGAAAGTCGTGCAAAAGACAAATCAAGCGCTGAGCCGCAGTACAACAAACAGAAGGCTAGATCTGGACCACTTTCCAAAACATTTGTAACAACTATCGTACGATGTGAATATTGCAAATCAAGCGAGCACTATATCTCTAGTTGCTCAACATTTCCAAACCTACGTCTTGAACAACGAAAGGAGTGGGTCAAGAAAAACAACATGTGTTTCAACTGTCTACGAAAAGGTCATAGCCAAAGCCAATGCAGATCAAATTCTCGCTGCAAAATATGCCATGCAAAACATCATTCACATTTACACGATTTCACTTCGAATATTGTTGCAGAAACCAATATGCAACAAACAACTCAACTCTCAGCTGTTTCAGCACAAAACAACGTATCACTTTTAGTAGTTGCTGCCAAACGAGGCATGCTACCAACGGCTGTCATTCAAGTCAGGAACGGGTTCGGCGAATATGTTTTAGTTCGTGCCTTGTTGGATTCTTGTTCTGAAGTCAACCTAATAACAGAAGAAACTGCTAAACGCTTGCAGTTACAAAAATGTCGTGTCTCAGAAGCTGTGACAGGCATCTCAGACAATTCTCAAGCAATAAACTACAATGTATCAACAACAATAAAATCTCGAATTTCAGATTTTAAATATTTTTCCACGTTTTCAGTCATCAAATCAATTTGTACTCATCAACCTGATCACAGTATCGACATCAAACAGTGGCACATTCCAAAGGGAGTCGTGCTGGCTGATCCACTATTCTACGAACCACATAAGGTAGACATTCTCATCAATATCAGTGGCTTGTTTGACGCATTGCTCACAGGCAAATATTCTCTAGGCCACAATCAACCAAGTTTAGTCAACACAGAATATGGATGGATTGTCGGTGGAAATGTGCTATCGGAAGTAAAGATTCAAAATCGTCAATGCTATTTAGTAAAATCAACTTCGTCACTCGATCAGATGCTGGAAAGATTTTGGAAAACTGAAGAATTCACTACAAAACCACCTAAATTCAATGAAGAGGAATCACAATGCGAAGACCACTTCATCAAAACTGTATCTATTTGCACTAATGGGCGCATACAAGTGCGACTCCCATTCAGAAGCTCCTTTACAAACTTAGGAGAATCATACAAAACAGCGTACAATCGGTTCATCATGCTCGAGCGGAGATTAGACCGTAACGAGAAGCTTAAGGGAGAATATGCAGATTTTATACGAGAGTATGCATCTCTAGGACATATGTCACTCCTACACACATTTGATCAAAACCAACCACACTTTTTTATTCCACATCACTGTGTAATAAGGCCTCACAGTCTAACAACAAAATTACGTGTTGTATTTGACGGATCAGCCAAAACAACGTCAGGAAAGTCGTTAAATGATATTTTAATGACCGGCCCAACCATACAACAAAACCTAATTACGACTTTATTAGGTTTTCGCCTTCACAAATATGCACTCACCGGCGATATCACCAAAATGTATCGCCAATTCTCAATTGATCCACGAGATAGAGCATTTCAGCAAATTCTCTGGAGAGAACGCTCTACAGATGAAATTCAAATTTATCAGCTAAACACCGTAACCTACGGTCTTTCAGCAGCACCGTTTCTTGCCATTCGTTGCTTGTTTTACATCGCTACACTCTTTGAAAAAGACTTTCCCATTGGTGCGTCTGTACTTCGCACTGACATGTATGTAGACGACCTCTTAACAGGCGCAGACAGTTTAGAAGAACTGCGCAAGAAGAAGGAAGAAATCACTTCTTTATTAAAACAAGCTGGCTTAGATATGACAAAATTCAATAGCAACGCAATTGATATTATTCAACCTTCCAACATGGAAGTCTCAATCAAAACTGAAGATCAAGAAACAAAAACACTCGGGCTCTCGTGGCAGCCCACCCAAGATTATTTTATATATCGATACGATACACAACTAACAGAAACCATTACCAAACGGTCAGTCTTATCAACAATCGCAAGGATTTTTGACCCACTGGGATTAATAAGTCCAATTATCATACGTTTCAAAATCTTTATGCAAGATTTATTTCTTTCAAAAACAGGATGGGACGAACCACTATCTAAAAAACTTACTCTATCATGGGCTGAACTGAACGCAGACCTAAAAGATATCTCGATGGTGAAAATACCGCGCTTTGTACACACGTCACATACATGCAAAGGCGAAATACATGGATTTGCAGACGCTTCTGAGCGCGCCTTCGGCTGTTGTATATATATTTGCATACGTAACAATTGTAATCTTAGCAGCAGCTTATTAATTTCCAAATCCAAAGTCGCTCCCATCAAGGTTCAATCTTTGCCAAAGCTTGAACTGTGTGCAGCCGTTCTACTCAACAGAACATTTCGTAAAATTCAACAAAAATTGGCTCCATACATTGGTAATACCGTGTTTTGGACCGATTCTAAAATCGTACTTCAATGGCTGAATATGCATGCATCAAACCTAAACTGCTTCGTTGCAAATCGCATATCCGAACTACAAGAACACAGCAGCGACGTGCAGTGGCGGCATGTGCCATCAACAAAAAATCCTGCTGACATAATTTCAAGAGGCTGCCGTACTGCCGAATTACAAACTAATATATGGTTCAATGGGCCTGCATTCTTAAAAAATCCAATGGAAGAATGGCCAATACTCAGCGATCCACCGTTGAAACCCATCGAAATACGAAAACGAGCACTCGTATTAGTTAACAAGTCTGAAAAAGCAGAATCAGACTCCATTATCGACAACATTATTCAAACCTCTTCATATCACTTGCGTATTTTAAGAGTCTTATCTTACGTATATAGAGCATTCAATAGAGTCCCAACTAATCGTTCTCTCAAGGTCAGGGATATCGTTCATGTACCATCATCAGAATTAAACGTAACATTCTGGCGATTAGTAGAGCATATACAGCAGTCAGCATATAAAGAAGAAATAAGCTTACTTCTCAAAAAAAAATTGCTTAAACCAAGCATGCAAAGCCTCGCACCATTCATAAATGAAATCCATTTTGATGGAACATCTTTACAACTGCTGAGAGTAGGTGGAAGATTAGCCAGATCAGAGCTACCTTTCGACGCCAAATTCCCAGTCATTATTCCAAGAAATCATCGCTTTACTCGACTATATGTTGAGTTTCTACATCGCAAAAACCTCCACGCAGGTCCAAAAATTCTGATTTCTCTGCTTAGAGAAAAATTATGGGTTATAAATGCAAGAAGTCTAGTTCGACAGGTCGTCCGCACATGTACTCATTGCTTCCATTATCAGCCACGCCTTATGCAACAAGTAATGGGAGATCTTCCTGCAGATCGCTTACGCAGTTGCCAGCCGTTCCTGGTATCTGGCGTAGACTTTTGCGGACCATTCATGACAACTTACAAAATTCGAGGGAAAACGCCCTACAAAACATACGCAGCTATCTTTATATGTTTTGCAACCAAAGCAATACACATAGAATTAGCAACCGAATTATCTAGTAACACGTTCTTACAGTGCTTGCGCAGATTCATAGCACGACGTGGATTACCCAAACGAATCTACTGCGACAACGCAACTAATTTTGTAGGAGCTGCTGCCAAGCTAGCAGAGTTCAAACAAAAATGTCTTAACTCAAATTCAATTGATATTCTCAAATCTTATAGTGCCAACAAGGGATTTCAATTCTGCTTCATTCCGCCTAGAGCACCACACTTTGGAGGGCTTTGGGAGGCAGCAGTGAAATCAACAAAAACGCTGCTAATGAAGAACATCGCTGAAGCAAATCTCACCTATGAAGAATTATCAACCATTTTAAGCGAGATAGAAGCCATTTTAAATTCAAGGCCGCTTGCTCCAGCTTCAGACGACCCAAATGACGGACAAGCCCTAACTCCGGGGCATTTACTCATTGGAGCATCACTTCTATCTGCTCCCGAAGAATCGCTTACCAATACAGATGGTTCAAGCCAACTTCGCTACCTCGATCGCTACCAAAGGGTGGCATACCTCAAACAACAATTCTGGTGCATGTGGCATCGGGATTATATACACACACTGCAACGTCGATCAAAATGGATGTCGAAGCAGCCCAACATTACTGAAGGACAACTGGTCCTTATACACGAAGACAACACGCCACCTCAAACATGGAATCTAGCACGTGTCAGCTCTACAATTGCTGGCAAGGACGGAAACATCAGAGTCGTCGATCTCAAAACCAGCAAGGGCATTCTTCGTCGCCCTATACACAAAATCGCCCCGCTTCCAATCAATTAAATTGAAAGAACATGGTACTTTCAAGAGGCGGAGGATGTTGGAGGACAATAATCAACAATCGATAATTTAAAAGTATAAAGATTTAAGTCTTAAAATACCTCATACATTTGGTATTTAGTATTAAGCAAATGACGCGTTTTCGAGATTTTCACATATATAAGCGCGCATTTGACAGATCGCACTCTCCTTCTTTTTCCTGCCTTTCGTCATGGACGACGCAACAATTAACATAAACCAAATAAATTAAACGAATACATATGTACATTAAAACGAAACAAAGCTGTTCTTAATTTACACACAAACAATTAAACAAACAGCAACTCTCAAAACAATGTGTCTAAGAACAAGAAAAATGTTGGCAGTTTCCTACCAAAAGCTATACACCGCTGTTTACATGAATAGGCGCGTTTGCTGCTAATTCATATATGCACATGTCAATTAACTTCAGACATTTTACGACAATATGAGATTTATTGCAACTTTGAGTCAATGTCAAGATCAAACTGAAATATCCTTAGAGCAAAGGTCGTTTTACTATATTAACAGGTTTAATGGTTTGTGGGGTTTGGCCACTGGGTTCTACACCATAGAAAACAACATCGACACACTTTTAAGGCAATGAAGCAAGTATTGGTAACTCTCGCATCGATTAATCCGGAAGGCAGTCTTCAGTCACAATAGAGAATCAGCTTGTTCTTGCCGCCAATTGCAACTGTCGTACTGTTACGATTTTCCGCGCTTTCAAGTGAGTTCAGGGCTCACAGCTGTAAACACTTTGCCTAGTAACTTCTTGAGCAGATTTTCAGACATTCGCCTTACTCTGCTGATCTTGTACCAAGTGAAGTCACAAACGAAGATAACTTGAAGCAAAAAAGCTAACCACAATGTGGGCAAAATGTAATGATACTGGATTGAAAGAACCTTTACCATAGTGTTGTTCCCTCAATATAAGCAATACTCATTTAATCCCATTACATGTCTTACCTACTTTCTAGGATTTGAAGTTTAATTAGAGGATCCCTTAAGGAAGAAAGTCCAGTTTACAATTTTCTTTCAAAGTTGCAAAAACATACAGTAGCAAAATTGATCAAAATGTACTTAATTGTATGAGAAAATGTAACAAAAAAAGGGTACCTTTCCTGTAAGTCTTCGACTACATCGCTAAGACATGCCAGATTAAACTTGACTTTGCTTTTCAAAGTTGCAAGAATGTATTAAAATGTACAAAAATCTAGCAAAAAAGTGCGAGTTTGTGGCCAAAACCCACAAACCATTAAACGTGTTAATATAGTAAAACGACCTTTGCTCTAAGACTTTGAATCCTTTGCTAGGACATTACAGTTTGAACCTGACACTTACTTTCAATGTTGCAATAAATCGCAAATTGTAGTAAAATGGCTGAAGTCAATCAAGATGTACATCTGCAAACAGAATGCTTGTTGCTAAGTTAAGGCTCAGAGCAGGAACTGAAACAGAAAACGATACAAACACAAACAGAATGAGTATATTTTGTACTCATTAGGCAGCGAAACAGTAATAAGTACATTTGTAAGAGAAGCAGAAACAAGTACTTTTGACTCTTTTGCTGTTTGTGTTCAATGTTTACTGTTATTTGTTATTTGTTTTTCACTGCAATGTGGTTTTTGTTAAAAAAAATGTAAAAAGTTAAATAATAGTATGGAAAATTTTAAAAACTATGTAAAATATGTTGAAAATCTTAAAGTTGTTGTCTGAATTACATTCTATTTCTGTTTTTTTTTGCACACCTGTCTCTGTTTCAGTTCCTGTTCTTTGTCACAACCTGCCGTTAGTGCTAAAAAGAAAAAGCATTAGCATGTGGGTTAAGTTTTGCATTGTGTGCAACTTTCCGGTGAGCATTTTTTAAGTTAAGATGAACTTTTTCATCTCCATAGAACTACTACAAACTGAAAACCTGCTTTGACTTTCACATTGATATTTACCTGCAAAGACTTCTGTTTTTAACACAAACTTACGCTGCACAGTGGGGCAAACTTTTGAAGGACTAACGAAATTGTCAAAGTTGAAAATGCATGTAACAGAGAATTCCATAAGCTTTAAACTGAATCTTCATACAAGGTGCTGCGCGCCGGTTCAAGCATATGGGTTGCTTGGGTTCATATTAAGGTAACGTTTCCATCCAAGGTTTACGTTCGAAACGAGATTTACTTAAGCAATTTATAAAAAAATCGCTGTTATACTAATTTGAGTTATCGAAAACACCTATCGATTTACTGTCTGATCTATCACAACAAACAGTAGTTCGTGCTGTGACGAAACTAAGAAACTCTGGCGAAGTGCTGTCTATGTATTAAAGCGTAGACATAGACAGTTTTTGATTTAGCGATTGGTTTGGAAGTTATAGTGTTTTGAAGAAAATGTGCAATAGCTCTAGCTCTTTTATAGAATCTAGGCATGAATACAAATCTAACAAGACTAAAAGGAAGAAAATCGAAATTCCCCCATTTGGACGCTTTTTGCAAAACAATGGAATTTCATAAAATAATTATAGGTACACAATTTCATATCTTTTGCTTGACCACCTTGATGTATAGTTTTCCAAAAAGTTATGGGTCAAATAACCATGACTCTTGATTTAATTAGTTTCTGATAGTTTTCGTCTACCTTGAGTCGGTGAATGGTTACTAGGCAAAAAACTAAAATATATTTTGTAAATGAATACTTTGTTTTTTTGAGCTCAGACATATCAAAACAATTTGCGGATTTGAAATCAGCGACCCCAAATTTACCGAAAAATGTATGTTTATACCCCGTACACATAGTGTACAAGGGTATCATAGATTTGTGCAATGTATGTAACGGGCAGAAAGGGGCGTGGCAGACCATAAGTTCCATGGGCAAAAAGTCTTATCATTGACTCGGGTAGCGATTGGACCATGTCCGTCCGTCTGTCTGTAGGAGTTGATAGATCTGCGAGACCATAAGAGCTATTGACACCAAATTTTACCAAAAGATTCGCGTTATCCCATGTAAGATGAAGTTTGTCGAATTGAGTTTATATATGCCCCCTCCCCTCAGCAGACTTTCGCGGTTTATAGCCGTAACGTTTACTCTATCGACTTTGCTTATGTGCATCTACATTAAAAAAATGATCAAAATCGGATAAACAGATCAAAAGTTATACTCAAAAGTGTGCTGATTTCACCCCCCTTCGCCAATAAACTGCTCCAAATGGATATATGTCAGATAAAGCTACAAAATTTGGTGTGGAGACACTCATGTGACCCAAATCGTAAAATCGTTGTCAATTGGAACTTCCCAATAGGAAAATGCTAAAAGTCATATCGAACTTGTGAAAAGCGACATAAAAGACAATACTTTCGTTCCCATTTTACCGCATGCTGGATTTCGTGTTTATGGGGGTACAGACTGTCTGCATCAAATGTTTTTATAGTGAATTTTATAATAAAACAGAATTTTTATAAATAAATAAATAAAAGTAGGTTTATCCCGTATTGCTGCAATATCTTTTTCGATTTGTTGTAAATTTTGGCGTAATTGTGATGCACATTTTCATATAGAACAAAACTTTGGCAAATATTTTCAAATAGTGTGTATTTTGACAATATTTCGCTGCGCATAGCATCTATAAATAGTTATGCACTATCTATTTAAGTGCCCATTTAAGTACTTTGTTTTACGCCAAAACTAGACGCCTTTCCATAAACACATTCACTTTCTACGCGTTTTATAAAAGCTCTTGTCAAAACAAAATGCGCGCAAACAAAAATCATGTTAAACAGTGTAATATACGATATAAACAATCGATCTGATATAGCTGCTTGTTCTTGTTGTTGTTGTTGTTGTTATTGCAAGCAGCAACGCTGATGATCTGTTATGAGTATAAATTGCAAAACAAATTGACCTTGACAGAGTTCATCAATAGTACATGATATTGAAAAACAGGCAGGGGCAGCAACGTTTCCGCTTTGATTAGCCCCATTAAAACTTTGCCCATTCGCGAGCATTAGGGTGATTCACAAAGGCCCAAAGCGCTCGCTCTATATACATAAGTGTGACGAGCATGTAAATTAAGTTCAGCTGCTTGCAAATAAGTTGAGCTAAAAATCTGGCTAGTTGATTAAAAGTTTCTTCAGCAAAATATGATGACAATTTTTTTTTTTTTTTAAATTTACTCTTATTAACTAGAAGTTATAGTAAGTACTTAAGTGCATATAAAGTCAAACCTGTGCAAGCTAAAAAAAAAAAGAGAAAAAAAACAAAGTTGAAAAGTAGTAAATTTTAGAGCAATACGGCGAAACCTTACCTTTTGTTTAACATATTATTAAATACTTAAAAGTAGCATATAGAACTATATAGTAAATCTAACAAAGTTCTACAAAACTAATAAGCAGCTAAGACTACAGTGTCTGTGTGTGTGTGTGTGTGTGTGTGTGTTTGAAACTAATTAGCACTACGTTATACTTTGTTGTAGAGCAAGACTACTTTCAAGTGTTACAAAAGTAATTGCAATACTTGCTACAATTGTCTTATAAGTAAGTTTCGAGCGCAATTCTAAAGTGGAATAAACATAACGATGCAACATTTCAACCGTAATTGTAGCGGTAATTGTAACTAGTATAACAGTAACGATTGATTGCAAAGGTACAGTAGTACCATTTAGTATGCGCGTTTTGAATGGCATTCAATTGTTTGGTATGCTACACTGCTGCTCAACTGAATAGGAACGTAGCTAATATGTGCTACAACTGGGAAATGTTCTTATTTATTGTGAACAAACATTTTGTTTCAGTTAAATATATCATTTTTACATGCATATTCTTTCTATGACGTTTAGAGAAGTAGCGAACTGATTGGACCTCATCAATGTGTGGTATTCACACTATGCCCAATCCTGGAAAGGACCCACAAACACCCATCATCGACACCCATCAACTCTTTGTCGATTATAAAGCAGCATTTGATAGCCCGTTGAGGGATCGCGTATATGCCGCAATGTCTGAGTTTGGAATTCCTGGAAAGTTGGTTTGACTCCGTCAAGGTAGGAAAGAGCTTCTCCGACCCTTTTGATACTAAGCGAGGAACCGCTTTCTATAATTAAGAATTAAAACCCAGCGGCTCAGCTGGCTAGGTCATTTTGTGCGTATGGATGAAGAAGCTCCTGCGAGAAAGGTATTCAATGCTAACATAATGTCGAAGGGAGGCGACAAGGGGCAGACCATGTACACCAGCTACCTTTGGTATCACCGATTGGAGTAGGCGCGCGCAAAGTGTGAGAGAGAGACTCCTGGAGGTAACGGGTTGTTATGGCCAGTTATGGCCAGTAATGAGCTTCACTCGACGGTCCTGTTCGTGCCACTAACCCGATATCGAAGCCGCCTGTCAAGGCGACGCGTGAAGAGGACCCTGTCCAGGTGTATGCACTCAACTCAAATACCTGTAGGTTCTGTGAACTTAAGCAGAAAGTGAATGTGAAGCCCTGGCTAGAAGAAGCATATACATATCTTACAGAGACTTGACGCCAGATGCGGCGCGGTAGAAACCTTCCCAGACAGACACCCTATGAGCTCAGTAGAGGCCACAAAAGGTCTGAAGCCGTCGCGGTGCACTAATTCTGATACTATATAATTGGCATGGAGCTTTCTGAATTGACTATATGACTATAAGTCGTACAATGGTGTTTCGCAGGAGTTTAGCTTATAGGACTAACACACGCTTTGCTCGAAATTGATTGAAATTGCTATACAAACCCGAAAGTCGTACGTTTTATAGTAAATACTGGCCTATAATGCATCAAGCACGGAGCTTCTCGTACCCATCACTACGTTCCTTTCCGGAACACGATATGTTTATGAACAGCTTGGGGCACTTGTACTACTAGGGATCCTTTCAAGAAGAATAAACGCCTAAAAGCGTATACTAAGAGATAGGCAAAAATTCAAGGAGTTGCAGATAACAACAACTTGAACTCCATTTGATACAAGATCGGTGTAAAATGGTGCACATAATATAGTCTGAGTCCGAGCGCAGTTTCAACAGCCTAAAGGCTTATGACCGATGTTCCTTATCTTCTGCTTAGAATATCTTGTTATTTCTTTAGTATTTTCTAAAGAATGCTTGGTACTTATCCTAAACTCAAGTGCTTTAGATGAGTTTAGACTTGTGGAGGGTGACCCATTCCTTGCACTCAGGCAGCACGAAGTTAAAAGAGCGGTAGTTAAATGAGTAGAAGAAGAGTACGACAGAGTAGGCTAAAATGTAGGTTCCAAACTCTGTATGGACACATAAAGACTCCTGGAGAGTATATAAACAGCTCCAGTTGAGTGTATTTGTAACTTCCTTGCCGGACAGTAACACAGAAAATGTTCCGTCGAGTCGGCTTCTTCAAGACAGGATGCGCAAGTTGGGACATCAATGATGCCCATATTGGCCAGGTGTTGCCGCAATGTATTGTGACCCGTGATTAATCCATGGAAGGGACCCAGGGATTAATCCATGGAAGGGAGTTTTCGGATTTGTATTTACGCTTATATTTGAAGCTCCTAGTGAACACTTTTCTTGAAGCCCCTTTATCTTGCGAACCAAAGTCCAAAACAAAAACACCGTCTATGAAGACCTAAATTTAGGCTTTTATACCTTTGTAACGGTTAACATATGACTCGACCGGATCAATCGCGCAAGTCAGTAAGTGGCAGATGTATTAATCACTTTGTTCTAAAACAACAAAAGTGAAGAAGTGTGATGAAAGCTTGTCCGATGAAGCGGTAAATAGCGCATTCCTGTAGTTTTAAGTCAAACAGCTGATGCAATATGCTTGCAACAGTTGCACACCCGTGGGGCATTCCTAAGCTCGCAAGAATTCTAAAAATGAACTAACGTTTAATTTATCCTTATCCGCATCAAGTTAAATGAAAAAAGGTTAAGTCAATGAAGGTCTTTATGATAAGAAAACATAAGACAAAAAAAAGGAAAAGTTGTGGGTTTAACCTTCCGTTTACTTTGTCCAAGTAGGTCACACAGCTGTTTTGCTTTGCATTACATTTGATTGCAAAAGATGAGCTTTCGTTGCTTAAAGCAGTTTGCTCGTTGTAAGTGTGACTGTACTTATCTCTCACTGTATTAGTTGTTCTGTTGACTAAGTTCGTTCAAGAGTCCAAGATTTCATAGCTGAAGTTATCAATTTTTTTTCGAAAATCTGGCCATAGCCGTATAAGGGATGACAGGCCGAGATCACGATAACCAACAATAGCCACCACCCGAGAAAGTTTTAAAAAGGCGCTTTGATCACTATGTTATAACTTTACTTACATATATTCCTAAACTCTACGCTTTATACTAAACTTTCATACCTTTTCTCGAACGCCCCGCTTTTAAAGCTAAACTTTACATTCCCCCTACGCTATTCACGACACACCACATCTTTCACTCATCAGCACTTGAAAGCAAATGGTTTTTTTCTGAAAAACTGGACATATAGCTATCATACCTTTAGAGCAACGTAAGACTGCCAATTCGAAAGAGAAGAATTAAGGAAAATAAATCGCCAAAAGCGGATCATACTTCATCACGATTCAGCTCTTAGAGAGCTGAATCATATGTCGCGATTAAGCTCCCCAAGATTTTTTTTGTTTCCCGTGCATCATTCGAGCTCAACGTTTTTTGGCATGTTTGGTGCGTTTTTACCTAATATATACAAAAAGTATCAGAAGTGTATCCATTTTCGCGAAGAATGTTTTGAAAAACAAAAAAACCATTTACGATGAAATATCTGTGCTTTGTTTGACGTTAAATCACCCTTCATCTAGCGTTCTTCTATAAAATGATGTTAATGCCCTCCGAATGTGGTGTTCGCTTAATGCACTTATTCTTAAACCTCTAAATTGCAATTTATGTCTTTTTGTCGTGGTGAACTTCACCTCGAACGCATCCGTACAGTTTCTGACTTAGGTGTACTTTTTGACTCTAAACTATGTTTTAATCTCCATAATTGTAAATGCCCTCTTGTGTTTCTTAAACGCTGAGCTATGGAATTCAATGACCCTTATATAACGAAACTCCTTTTTACGGTTCTTGTTCGACCCTTGCTGGAATACGGCTCTTTTGTGTGGAACCCTTTGTATATAGCACACCAAGCACGCATTGAATCTGTCCAATCCCTTCTTTTTGCGCTTCATAAAATCAACTGGGTTCCTACCTGCTTACCATAGTAAGTGGCTTTTAGTTCACTTGCCTGTCTTGCCTTCTTCTTCTTTCAGGTAACGGCCTGACGTAAATACATTCGTTCATAATTTTGTTTTTACGTGGTGGGTCCCAACAAGGAAGGCCTACGGTGGCTCTACTGGTCTCGAAAGAGCCCAGTGTCATTGTTAGTCGCCTCATATGAGAAGCTTTGACCTGCTGAGATGGTATTCTCTAACCCGCTTACCTACCTTTTCTAATCCTAGAAAAACTCTAGGAGCTATTTTTCTTCACAAGGTAATTTGTGGAGAGTATGACTCTCCGTACTTAGTCAGTCAGCTTAGGTTTGTTGTGCCTCGCCGCACTACTACAAATTTCGTCCCTCAATCCCTAAGTAGATGCAGCAGTAACTTTGACCTTCATGATCCTTTTCATGTTCTATACACATCCTATAATGACCTTCACCATTCCCTTTCTCTTCTAATCTTTCTCTATCTACCCTAAAGGTAGTGTATGTATGGCAGTTTGCCATCCGGCTAATGAAAAATTCCACTTTCTGGTCAGAGGTTAGGGTACTCTTAGGACAGGATGTCTGCTTTTAAACTTTCTCCGATTATAGAAGCGCTGTGAGGAGGGGCATTTTGCCAAATTTTTTATCACAACGATACACCTAAATTAAACGTAAATCAAACAAAGATATTTTAAAAACCCGTAAAATTCAAAGCAAACAAACGGAGCAGAATCACTATTCTGTTGAGCGGCAGTGTGCAAGTAAGTATCGGCTTGTAAGTAGTTTTACAAGTAGTTGGCGCTAAATGAGTATGATGCGGGGGTATCTCAAGGCATTCTCTGTGAATATGTCCTGTGTCGCATTTGGCAGTTGTTAGTAGTTGTGGCTGTTGTTCTTGTTGTTGTTGTTGTTATATTCGTATGCAAATTGCAAATGGATGCTTTTAGGTGCCGTATATATATATATATCTATAGTATATACATAAGTACATAGTACATTTTGTAGTATATGCAGCTATTGAAGTTGTATTGTATTTACATATATCATATAGTATTAATGAAATACGTTTAAGCCAAATGCTAAATGGCAAGGGGAAGGTTCGGGTTGGTTGCCATAAAGTTCATAATACTTTGTTTTTTAAATACCATTTTGGAGCATTGTAGCGTTTCGTTAGTGGCCTCTGTAAAAGCCCTTCTAAGTCGCAATTTTCGGCTGTCGGACAATGTACGAGGCATTAGAAGAACGCCCTAAAGAGAATTTTTTATGCGTGTGATTAGTAGAGAAATTAGTTAAGTTAGACATGTTCAATACATAGGTTTTAGCTACTTAAGGACTGTGTACTGGTATGTGGTATGTATGTGTGAGTGTGTGTGAGAGTGTTCAATATTTACATAGATTTATTATACATATATGGAAATAGGCCAAAAGCTACTTATAGTTAGTATATTTATCAAACTTAGAGCGTTAATTTAGATAGATACATAAAATATATATGAGAAACTACACCAAAGAGATAATTATACTTTAATTATATATCTTAAAATGAGCTTAGTTAAAGTTGTTTACGCTACAAGATGAAAGTCATGCTAGGATGAAAGCTGTTGCACTGCACAGTGGGCGGAGTTGCCTTTTCTATTGGCATAAAGTTAATATATTTTCAAATAAAAATTTTGCACATTTATGAATAGCAATTGTATTAAAAATATATAAAACTATGTGTCAGAAATTGATTTCAATCCATCGTTCGTCTGTTGGCATAATATCCGTCGATGTGACAGAAATGCGTTTGGGAAACCTATTATGTCTAAACTTTTAAGCGACGGATTTTTCGCAAGTTTCCAAATGAAAATTCAGGCAGAAACGGATTTCTTGCACAACCCAAAAAATATATTAAAATAAAGTTCAAACTATGAAGAATACATGTTTTATGATGGTATTTATATGTTTTTGTACGGTGTTGTGATGCCTTTTTAGTAAAAAGCAAGCTACTTAAAGTTCTACTAGAAAATTTACAGCGAAAGGTACTTAATTTCAAGGTGATATTTATGCTTTTAAGATAAGCCCACAGTAAAAGCAATCAGAGCAATTATTTTTTTCGGAACTAAAAGCAGCAATTACTATGCGAAATGAGCGTAATTTGGACTCACTTCTTTGTCATCTTTTAAATCTCGGAAAATTGAAGAATTACAGTGAAAAGGGTCTTAGATTTGAATTGCTAAATTTAATGAGCCTAGGAATCAGGCAAATTGAACAACACAAAAAATGTTCTTTTTAAATAGCTATAAACAGCAATTTGGACTTCATGGAATAATAGAAGCGATCGATCAAAAGTTAGCGTAATTGGTGCAACTTTTTTCAACTTCAAAGAGCCATATATAAATATATGTTAAAATGTAAGAGATGGAAAGCACTTTGAACAATTCATTGTGTACGGTGCATGCAGCCTAAACCACAGCGATGTTATGTGTAAAAATATGAAGGCTGCATTATCGAATCCTAAAATTAATCCAAATCAATGGCGAAATTTACAAGTGAACGAAATTGTTTGCAGTAAACTCGTTGCTCCTTTGTTAAATATCAAAAGAAAAGAAGTCAAAAGTTAGAATTTAAGTTCAATTTTGAATTTAGAAGAATGTACAGTAATCTTGAAACAAACTTTGACTAATTTAAACCTTAAATTATTTATGTACATATTATATGTTTATCTTGTTATTATGTAGATTTAATGGGCATAATACATACATAATAAACAATAAAATACCATAATTTAAAGCTAAAAAAAAATTAACGAAAACAGTTTAAAACTAATATAAAACTGCTTAATTCTCATAAGTTGGCCAAAAATTGTTGAAGTGTGAGTGGCCAACTTAAGCAGTTTGGACTGTATATTAATTTTGATTGGACGTTATAATACAAGGTAATTTGACTTAATACGTAAGATATGCATTTAAGCGACAGCGAATAAAAAAGCACCTTTTCAGATTTTAGAAACTTTATGCCAAAGCTAAACGCAAAACCGGCCACTGTGCAGAGTCAAGTTAAAACGCACAAGTCACCAGCAGCAGCAGCAGCAGCCAAACAGACGCTGCAGCTTTCAAATGCTGCTCTCATCTGTGCAGCTTTTTTGTCAGCATATAGCTGACCATAGATGGCGCCACACAGTTAAATGATCCTGCGCCTAAATGTCTGCAACATATAAATTATATTAAATGCTCTGCAAAAACCTTTTAAAAGTAAAAAGTGGCAAATAACTTAGCTGCTGGATAATTGCTGCTAATATTTCAAACTGCTTGACGACATGTTAAGCTCGAAGCTCAGCGCAGGCATTAAAACTTTTTCAGAAAGTAAAGTAAATTCCATGTACATACATATACATGCATAAGTAAGTACATGTTAATATTATATATATATATATATATATTACTTTTACTTTAATGCTTAAATGAATGAAAAGTTCATGGCGCGTTGCATAATTAAGTGCAAAAGCTTTGAAACATAAAATACTTTCGTATATTTTTTATTTTTTTTATTTTGACTTGACACGCAAAAGCTGCACATGAAAAGCTTTGGCTTTAGCTGTTAAATGCCAAAGCTTTTAGCTTCCTTTAGCAACAGCAGCGCTGCAGTAGCGAACCGTTATGCGACCAACGCACAGTGGATCGAACTGACTTCTTTTTCGGCAAAAATCATAACTTTTGAGGAAGTAAAGATATTTTGAAAATTTAAAAATGCACAGAACAGAGAAGTCCTTAAGCTTCAGCGATACACTGCTATAAACATGCTGTGAAGACAAGGAGCTTCAAAAAATGGTAGTCTTATTCTTGCACCTATAAAATGTGCTTATTGCTTAATAAATCGTTAAAATATTGAAAATCTGTTGGCAAGATGTTTGCAGTCTATTTTGATCTTCGTGTGCACACGTTCGCCAGATAGACAAACTTTCGACGATTACGATTTGTTGAAAAATAAACACAATTTAGAACATGGCATTTTTCCGTGACATTTGCAAGGATAATACTTTTGGTGTATATAATATCGAACTTTACTACCGATTTTTGAAGCCAGTTGGATCCACTGTGCAACGTTCGTTTGTATGTATTGCTGCAGCAGCTTTGCTTGTGTGTGTGTGTGTGTGTGTATCTGTGTGTATGCAAATATTTGACGCAAACGAAACGAAACGAAACGTATAAAAGGCACGATTATACTTTACAATTCAGTTCCCAAAAGAGAAATTAAATTTTTTCAAGCGAATTCATAACGAATGCACTTATAT
Source organism: Chymomyza caudatula (assembly GCA_035041775.1). Lineage (NCBI taxonomy): Eukaryota > Metazoa > Arthropoda > Insecta > Diptera > Drosophilidae > Chymomyza > Chymomyza caudatula. Next base: position 3,072,770 of record JAWNKW010000145.1, read on the forward strand.
GGCTACTGACTCCGACTCTTTGCTTTGCGCTGCTTAGAGTCAACATCTTATGCCCTGCAGTCGCGTCTTAGCCAAGTTAGCAGAGTGTGGCAAGCGCTTTTGCACTTGTTAGTGGCTGCTAAATGTTTTTCTTTCTTCATTTTTTTTTGTTGTAATAAGGCGGGTTTTATATTTTTGTATGTTAAACGATATTGACAGGGTTCATTTATGTAGCAGAGTGTATGCGTGTAGGTGAGCGCGTGTATATTGACCCTTAACTCGTCCCTACTAACGACTGTTAGCCAAAGTGTCTGTTAAGCTTGGCTAGAGTGTCGTGTTGCCCATTAGTCCGAACACAACGGGTTTTTGCGTCAAGACAAAAATACCAAAAAAAAAAAAAAAAAAAAAAAGCATAAATAAATAACACAAAAAAAAAGAATATACGAAACGCGACAGCAAATGTCAAAGAGTGAAAACATTCATCAATCATGTTAAGGTCATTTCCAGTGTGAAGAATATATTCTTTTGGATGGGGGCACTTATTGGTCAAAGAGCGCAGACTTGACAGACGCCTACAAACAATATATACATGACGCTACACATACAGTGATACACATATGTCTATGTATATAGACACTTATGTGGCAAACTTCATGCTGATTGACTTATGAGCAATCAATTCCAGCCGATTGAAGTTTGCGGCTTTCCTTAAAGCTAAGCGACAATATTTTTTTTTTAAATCATATCTAGACGAAACAATAATTGCTTGGCACAAGTGGCGTATGAGTAATATTGATTTCCACTAATTGGATTTCAGTGGGGCCCACAAGTCTTGCTTTTTACACATTAAAGACTATATAAACTATTTAAATACACAACAACGAAACATAACAAGAAAAAATATATTTTATGTTTATTGGCAAATAAACACATTTACGGCCCATTTCAAGACTGATCTGTTTGGCTAAGCATAATATTTACATCTGGGAATCTTTATATGCTGGATGTGATTCTATCGAATGGTATGTTATGTATAGAGTATGAATGGTTTTGATGCTAACATAAGCTTCAAAGTTATTTATAGTTCTTGGATAAAGGCATGTCGTCAGGGTTGGCCAGCCGTCTAGTGCGGTTAATTACGATTTAAACCAAACTTTTTGAAACAGCACGGATTTCCAAGCGTATTACTTGTACTTGGTTGCTTAGTGTAATCATTTCAAAATTCATAAAAAGCAAACAACGCTTGCCAAAGAATTTGGTTATGGCTATAAGCTATGTAAAAACGGCTCTTGCTGTCAGGGTTGGCCCACTGACTGTATTGCGAATGGTATGCCTTTTTATCGCCAATCCTGTCTGTAAGACATAGGCCAACCTTGACAACATGATTTTTAAAAAGTTCTTAGTTGCTTTTGATTAAAAACTGCCTAATATATTAGTTATTAGTTACATACTTACTAGTATATAACCTAAACGAACTGTGAATGCAAAAGATTCTAAGAAGAGCAACGAGTTTCGTAAATGAGAATATATGGTACATAATGCTAATCATGAAATATGTTTAAGGAAAAATGGAACTCGTGAAGGCGAAAATGAAGTACTAAAAAAGTTATGTTTCCGATCGAACTGAGTTTTAATGGAAACGAGTAAAATGAATGACTAACAAAATCTTCGCAAGTCTTTTAAGTTCTAAGTTACTTATGTACCGCATCTAAATACAAGCTATTCGAAATTCTTAGATACTTATGTGCCAGTGTCAAACTAGAAAATATAATAATGACAGCTCTGAATGCAAATGAACTTATTTTATCAGGAACTTTTTAATATACACATAACTATAATTTTAGTGTTGTTAAATACGTAAATACTGAATCTATCTATGAATGCAAATGGTTCGAACAAGAGCTGCGTCCTTTGATGGATGCTTTGCTACATTTTGTGCCCATTCGAATGTGGAATCGTTGAATACTATGACATTTTGAGTTTCTTACATTTAATGTGATAAGTTTTATAAGCCAAAAAGACGTTTGACAGATTTATGAATGAAAAAACGCAGTTGATGTGTTTTGCTACTTTTCCGCATTCAAGCAAATGAGTACACTGAGTACACTGAATGTTCTTTAATGCGTTCGCTCACTCAATCCGTCAGGCACACATAAACACCAACTCACTTAGGGTAGTCACTTTAGGTCTATTGAGTATAAGACTATGAATTTGCATTCCATACCAGCTGCATATCGTTCTCATAGAGTCCGTAGTAAGATTTGTTGAATTAGTACTATGATGCAGTCCATCGTCACGTTCTAAACCAACTGGAACTGCAAATAGAGGCTTGACCAGAGTTCACGAATGGAATTATACCTTCAAGCTATGCACCTCCAGATGGCTTCGTACCTTAGGAGGAGTACAAACATACTCCGTAATAGCAGAGTTTACAAAAACTAACTAGAATTTGGCCAAACACTAATAGCCGGTGAGAAAAAGTCGTCATGACTCTTTTCCGAATTCCGTCGTAAAATTTGTATGGAGGTGGTGTTGCGTAACTTGCCAATGGTTTCCACATGGAAATCTTTGCAATTCTGAAGGCAGCCTGCAAAATCCATGAAGGAAGTTATTATTAAACGGCTATAAAAATCAGCAGTGACAGTCAGTGTAAGCTGAGGGCTCCGGTGAATGCTCACACAATGACGTCAGAAAGCGCAAAGCAAAATTTCAACTTGAATTCATGTCATTATAGAGTCGTTCTTAGACAGCGAGTTATTGATGAAAATAAAGTATCGGAGGTTTAACAGCCAGCACGTCAAACTCTTTTGAAGGAATAACAGGTTATACACGCAAAATCTCAACTTGAATGCATTCGTAGATTTGCTTCGTTTGAAGAGAAGATATCTACGAGCCTTTGTTAGGCAAGTATCTGGTCTAAATGCTTAGTGACCATGATGAACGCTACAAAGGTTTGTCTATTATCAAAAGGAGTTTCATAGACATCTCTGGAAGTAGACAACTCGACGGAACACTTTCTGTGTCACAGTTCGTCCTTGGCAAAGGTCTCTTTTCAAGACTTCTTCTGGAAGTCAGGAGCAATGTCACAAGATAGATCGTATTCCTCTTTCTCTTCATCTTCTCTTTGTTGTGTGGGGGTCGACATGAGTCGACAAATCTGCACTTCTTATGGAAATTCCCAAGGCAATGCTATAAGTTTCACTCATATTTCGTCTCATATGGTTGACGAAAAAGGGTGCACAAATTTGAGATTTGAGTTACAACTCTAGTTTAACGAGATATTTTAATATGAATTACAGATATCTTAAAGTGATAAATAGGTAATCCATAATTGAAATAAACTTATACTCAATAGACCTATTTTAGACAATGTTGTGCAAAATTTTGTGTGTTATTATCGTTTTGACATATTCACTTAATCACAAGAACTCGAGTGCATTCATGAATATATCTAGTAAGAATGCAGTTCAAACGGAATTCCTTAGCTGCTATTTACGCATGACTATTCCACATCGAACTGGACACCAATGATAATATTCCCACGAAATCGAATGTATGCAAATGATTCTATATTCTGTTTGGTTTCATAAATCATTCGAATTCTTAGTGTTATAACTTAACTATGCTATGCATATATGCATCGTTTTTATGGCTTACTTCACATGTATTATGTACAAATGACAGCTGCATATATACACATATACATACATAGTAGATATAGATGAGAGCTTGCTGGCTTCCGGTTGGCACTTACCTGTTTGAATGGCCGCATGCCACCATTGATCCTTAGAGAATCGGCCGCAATACCCGCTATGCCATCTGTTGTGCTTTCGCGTAGCTGCTTGAGCGACACGTTCGGCACGGTATGTGAATGACCGCAAGTGCTGTGGTTGCCACAACAGATGGCCGTGGTACTGGACTCCGGCTGGGAGCTCTGGCGTATGATGCGCGAACCATTTGTGGGCGATGACGTGATGAGCACTGGTGGGACTTGCTGCTGTTGCGATAAATGCGGATGAGATTGTTGGTACTGCTGCTGCTGCTGCTGTTGGTAATGCTGTTGATGTTGCTGCGTATGTTGTAGCTGATGCTGGAGGGCTGAATTTGATATGCATATGGCCATCGAGCTGGTTAGGTTTCCCTGTTGGAAGGCACTTTTCACACTGTCGCGCGATGCTGAACGATCTATTTGACCGCCCGTTGATATGGGCGTGGTGGAGGCACGGCGACTGCAATTTCGACATGCTCGACAGCGGCTGGGCGCGCTTGGCGGTATGCTGGATGATAGGTTTTGATATGATGATGTGCCCAGATTCGGATGGCTACTGGGCATATGAAGGGTCCCATCGTGTTGCTGTTGCAGCTGATGACTGTTGAACGGCTGCTTCAGTTGTAAATTCATAATTGATATGGTCGGTTGCTTTTGCTGATCTTGATTCTTGGTCGTGGCGCCAGCAACAGAGGCCGAAGCCGATATTGTTGTGGTCGTTGATGTGTTTTGTGTAAGTTCTTGGTCCTCTTCGTGTACTTCAATATCAGGCACAATGGATGCACGTAGCCCCTGTTCGATGTCTTCGTCATGGACAGAGCCGGTGCCGCTTAGGCCGCCACGCATGCTCTCCTCGGAGCCCATGCGCGCTTGCTGCGACTGCTGCGGGCTAGTCAAATATGTGGAAGTCCGATCCTGACGTATCAGTGTTGGTTTGCCACCCGACGTGGAAGCCATATTGTTCGCAGTTGGTCCGTTTGCTGAACTATTTTTGACTTGCCGCAGTAATGCGGATCTGCCTTTCGATGGATTTGAAACTAGCAATGAGTCCGTCTCCTCGGAGCTAACATAGCCCGAATTTGAATTATCGTTAAGCTTTTGAATTGACATCTGCAATGGAAAAACATAAAATGCAAAACAATTTAAATCTAATCAAATCTCATCCGGAAAAACAGTTGAAAGCATAGGTTCGAGTTGTATTATTAGTGACTTGTTTGACAAAATTTTAAGTCTAAAATCCTTGAAACAGCTGAAGGAAGCAAGAGTGCGGGAGATACCGCACTGGAAGCAAACGGCTGACGATTTTAAGAGCTAGTAAACAATTTTAAAACTCAGTCTCTGTAAATCGGAAACTATCGGTGAACACAACTTCATTTCCGCAGCTGTACAACCGTTTGGCAAAGTCACTCTCTCTCGTAAGAATAACGAGAAGGTCAACACCCCCCCCGTTTTATGTTTTATGATTTATGATTACGTAATCATAAAAAAGAAATTAGAAGCAATATCTTTTTGTGAAGGTGTTTCCAGCCAATGGTCATGGCGAGGTCTATCCCCATACAGAGATAAAATCTGCAATCCGTTTAAGACCAATTCCGAACAGTTACGAGATACTGTCCTCAAATGACTCCGCCAAGATGTTTAAGACTTCTCACACAGAAAGGCATTCTACCGTTTCCACAGTTCTGCATTTTAAGTTAGCTTTCTGCTTTTGCACTCTCTAAAGTATATATAAAGCAGTAGTGCCATATCTGCAAGCAGTGAACTATTTATGGGAGCTGTTCAGAGAAATAATCCATGATCCATCAACTATTGAAAAACTTAAAAAAAAAACTTGGTTATATACACGAAATTTTAGCCGTATCTCCCTCTATCTTCGCCACTGGTGGGGAGTGTTTGATTCCCTTATTAGCCCCCCTTGTCATCTCATAAAGAGTTTGCTATAGATGTCGGATTTGAACATTGTAAATATTTATATACTAATCTGACTCAATGATAGTCAAGTCTTCTAGGCACGATATCTGGAACACACTACAGTGATCCGTCAGACTAAAAGTTGAGCAATTTTGCAAAGGCACCATCTCAAACGCACAAAGAGAGCAGTAGTAGTAGCAGTAAAATCTATATATATAGAGTATATATATATATAAGAATGAAGCCTCAAAAAGTGATGTGCTCGCTAAACTCGAAAACGCGTGGACCGATTTCAATCAAATTCACATTATAGACAGTATACGGGAGAAGATTTTTGTGAAGTATGCACGAATTCCAATAGATGACGCCAAAGATATCGACAAAAACAATTTTACTTACATATATAGTAGGCAATCATTAAATTTGACTGGGTAAAGAATTCTTTTGAATTAAGGTAGAGGTAGACGATATAAAGATATTGAACCAATATCAGCAGATTGACTTAGTATGAAGAAGGAAGAGAAACGGGAAAGGGTATAGGAAGAATTAATTTATATAATGAATTTACCCACCCCGTGTGGTGAGCGGGTTAGGGAATACCACCACAGCAGGTCAAAGCTTGTCGTATGAGGCGACTAACAATGACACTGGGTTCTTTCGAGACCAGTAGGCCTGAAAAGGGTTGTGCGTAGGGTTTGGGACCCACCACGTAAAACCACAATTCCAATGAAAGAATGTATTTACATCAGGCCGTAACCCGAAATCACGGGTTGTTATGGCCAGCTAAGAATAAGAAGAAATTAATTTATTGACGGTTTTATAAATGCGCAGCGGAGCGCGCGGGTTCAAATAGTCATAATATAAGAAATGACTGGAATATCGTGTTCACCTTCCCATTCAGCTTTTTCTTGAAAATATGAAAAACATACATTTTAAAATGATGACGTCATCACTACTTTAAGCCCCGCTTCCACTGCATGTAATCGTACGTAATCAACTCCCTTCCCCTCCTATCAGTGTTGACGTAATATATGAAGGGCCACTAACTTAACTATCAAGTCGTAGCTTAAACACGCTCACTAAGCGGCACTCAACCAGCTAAAGGTCTCGACATCCAAACCTACTACACAAATAAATCCCTATTTTCTCTCTGTGTAGTTTGTTATACAAAGAGAAACAGTACAATTGAAAATGCAACATAACCAATTAGAAGCAAATTATGTGCTGCTCACGCTGAATGGCATAATACAAAAGAGAATTATAGATGCATGAGAGAGCGCGGAGCATATAGTATTGAGTAGTTGTTAACAGAAACAGAGAAAAGCTTTCACTCAACCAATGAAGAAGAAGTATCTGTGATTAAGCTTTTGCAAATAGATGCTAGGCACAATGGAAAACTACACAGAGAGAAAAACGACATTCTCAAAATGAGTTGCAGCGTACTCAATATGCGAACAAGCATTTTTGAGTACAAGTTTTCAGAAAATACTTCAATTGAGTAAATTTCGTACTCAAAAAAAACACCAAGAACATAATGTACTTAAATCAAGTATAAAAAACTCAAAATGAGTTGCATTTTGAAATTTTAAAAAAGACTTTACCTTTTTTATCTCTTCTTCTTCTTAACCCAACTCAAATGTGTGCATCTATTTGGAAGTGCATTGTGGTATTGCATTAGTTACTGTATCTAAGTTGGCTCAGTGGTTAAGTGTTTAAGCCCAAACACTCGAGGTCGTGAGTTGGATTCCTACTATGACCGCATGTATGTTTGGTTTAATGCTGTTATAGAAATGTTTCTTTCACTAATTTTCTCAACTGTCCCCGAACCATAAGTAAAAAAAGAAATGTTAATTAACTACAACAAGCTAACACAACATGCAAAGAATATAAAATTTTTTAAAAAATTTTCAACCGGGAATCGAACCAAAGAACTCCTGTGTCTTGGGCAAGCTGCTTAACTTCTGATCCACGCAAGAGTACAAAAAATTCTCAAAAACCTAAAAAAAACAACTTGATTTGAGTATTTGCAAACTCTTAAATTTGTACTCAACATGAGAATTTTGTACTTATAATGAGATTTTATGTACTTGCACGGCTTTCGTGCACGAATGTGCTCACTTTGAGTACAAAGTACTTGATTATTTTTCTCTGTGTATGCCTCGCGAACGGTATATATATGTGCGTGTGTGTGTGTGTGTGTGTGTGTAGCATATTAAAGACAGGTAAAAAAGCTTATATACCTACATATATGTAAGTTTTTGTGTGTATGCATGTGTGTGTGTGTGGTATGTATGGGAACACCTGGTCATGTGAGAAAGCTTGATGACCACACACCTGCGGGATACCACAAACATAGAAATACAAACATGGAAACGCCAACTTTGCTCCATAATACCAATACAAGCCTAAATGGACAGGACACACACACTGACAGCACATAAACAACACACATGTTTGTATATAGTTACCTATGTATTATTATGTGTGGCATGTTATGGCCATATGTGCGTGTGTGTGGCACAGTTGATGCCACAAAACTAATTTGAAGAACTTTTTAAATCTATTTAACAATGAAAATCAATAATTCAGTTCTATAAATACAAACAAACAATCTAAATTATGCAAGAAACTTGCCCACTGTGTGCGCCATAATAACCCCCACGTAGGACATAACTCTCTCTTTCTCTCACTCTATATATGGTAAAAAGTAAACTATATTATACTATACGTAAAGTACACATAAAGTAAGTCACATATTTGCGCGGCGTTTCCATTGCTGGTGTTGACACTGTGCCACACGGTCTACTGTCTACGTTCTATGGGGCATGATGTCAGGATAGTTGGAATGTGAAAAATGAAACACCTGCTCGACATTACTGGCTCGTACCGCTGTGCAGCTCCGTTCCTCCGTTTGCATGTCTAGCGTGCCACTAATAATAGACACAATTGCAGTAATGCCAGCCCCAGGGCCCCGAGACAATATTCACCCATATACTGTTATAGACGCCATAACGGATTGGCTTCAAACTGGGCCAAATTGCAATATGTTGTGTTTTTTTTTTATATACATATATTTCTTGTTGTTGTGCTTTTTAAACTACAATCAAATTTAATGGGTTTGGTTATAATGGCGCTTACCTCGTAAACACATATATACAAAAACAATACTTGTATACACTAATAGAGTTAGTAATAATATAATTGAAATGAAGTTTCAGTGTGTCACTTTGGAACATCAATAGCGCAAAGCCATTGAATATTCTACGTCATGAATACACAATCACAGCAGACAACTTTGTCTGCAAGTTTCACAATTTTCAATTTCGAGCACAATTAAAACTATTATCGCAATGACAATGCAGCGTTATAGCCAAAAACGGATAGTTCATCGGAATAGAGTTGTTATCTTGATGAAAAGTCAATCTATTCATGCGCAACTGGAGTCTAGAAATGTTCGGTTTTCTGAATGCAGCGAGCTGCATCTATGGAAGCGAGCTTTGTGGCATAGTCAGCAAGCTCAGCGTGTTCAACTTTACTGGTTGCCTGGGCATCGAGGTATCCAGGGTAATAGTTAAGGTTAGGTTTCAACAACGGCCAGATTTCCACCTGGCACACTAAGGTCGAAATCTTGTTATCTTCTCTTCTTACACCCTAGGAATCTTCTTCTTAACTGGCCACACATGATGGGGTGGCTCTACTGGTCTCGAAAGAATCCAGTGTCATTATAAGTAGCCACATACGACAAGCTTTGACCTGCTGAGGTGGTATACTCTAACCCGCTTATCACACGGTGTAAGGATTAAATGTTTTAAAATTTTACCATTTAGATGCAGTAAGGAAAACCGCTATCCTTTTGGGTCGGAAAGATCCAACAAGCTGCTTAGGAAGTACCTTCCCAAGCTACCTATATCGTCTATTACAAATAGCAGGGCAGAAGCAAAAGAAGTGCTCTACTGTTTCTTCCTCCTGTTCGTGCTCGTTTTAGGAAGCAAGAAGTCCAGCTGCATGGACACCGACTAGCAACAACAGCTGAGCAACTCTCCCTACTAGGAGAGCAGTTTACAGCTGTTCTTCTGTTGTTTAACTCCGGCCGGATTTGTCGAGTAATAGGACAGTTTGGCACATTTTGCCATTTTAGATTGGATTTAAGTCTAAAAACATCATTTATTTGTAGCTTGTAGGTTGCCATTATGACCTCTGTATCAAGAAAGAGGGTAGCAGTAGTAGATATGTTGCTGCCTACTATGTACCGTTGTCCCGGTACCCATATCAGGCTAAGAACGAACTGCTAAGGCATCTCGTGCAGAGATTTGCGGCAGTTTGTTACCAATATCGATAAGGATTCGATAGCTGCTTTGGCTAACGTTACCTAAAACGTTGCTTGAGCGTGCCTCTTTTATGGCTGAAACTTCTGCCTGGAATACGCTGCAGTGCTCCGCTAGACTGTTTTAATATTGAGCTGTTTTGAAAAGTTCCCAACTCCAACTCGGTTGTTCAGCTTTGAGCCATCCGTGAAGAAGGAGCTGGCATTGGTGGGTTCTGGCTGACCGACGAACCATTCATATCTGTCCGGAATAAGTGTATTGAAGGGAGTATTGAGGTACTCTGTCGGTACACAGTAGTCTGTTTTTACTGTGTTTACCCACAATGGATGAGCGACCAAATGTGGTTTCTATCCAGTTTTTTTTAGTCTCTCAAACGTATGGACGGCAGAAGGGCTGTTTTCTTTCCTGCAAGATTCATGGTTACAATGTTTAGTATTGCATCAAGGGCCGTACGCAGGGCCACCGTGATATATAGTTCAGCCCCACGCTGAACTTCATTAAATTTTTTTATTACGAATTTTCTTTTCAGTGCTGGCCACAATACCAATACTCCATATAGAAAGATAAGCCTGATTATAGCAATATAGAGCCACAGTACAATGTTCGGGGACATAACCCATTTAAGGCCTATGGTCTTTCATTGTGCCCTTCTTCATGCGTTCATCCAGAGTAATAAAAAAGCAAACCAAGACTCGGCTTAACCACCAGTAGGATCTAAGCCTATCATAGCTATCAGCGCGGCAGAATTGTTGAATACTCCACTGGTTGTGACATGACAAAGCACTTTGTGAAGCAATGCAACTTTCTCCCTCAGGACTACACAGGCTTTAGAAGATTAATGATTTGCGAGTCATAGTTGGTTACATTTGCGCAGCATCTGGGTTTCATTGACGGCCTAATTGCCGACTTGACGGAAAACATGCTGTGTCACTGTCCGGCCTTTGTGCGGATACGTATGCGCATTTGGAAAGTGCTTCATTTCATGACTTCTACGGGAGTCGCGAGGTTTGTGATGCAGCGAGGTCACCTCATAAGTCTACTCTATTTTTGTACTGTTTTTCTTCTTCTTCGACCAATCAGCCTCATAACATCGTTCGTTGAAAGGCGAATTGTAGGCTTTGGATCCCAAGCCCTACGCACCAGCCTTTAAGGTCCTGCAGAGAGCTAATCTGGTGGTTGCATGCCAACTTGCTTAAGCTATAGACAGGGATCAGGTAGCTACACCCAGAACCTAGGCAGAACTATTCACCACAACTTAACTAAGGAAAGCTCTACACTTGCAAGGAGCCAGTTTCTCTGAACACGTGCTTATTACGTGTAACGTTTCACACTCGATGTGACGTCTCTAACTGCTTGTGTAAACCACCTGGGCAACGGTTAATTACGGACACTTGCGGTAGTTAGTGTCGAACAGAGCTCCAGCAGGCCAACCTTTTGTTGCTGGCCCTAGAAACTTGCCCCGCAAGATATTGAAAACGACTACATCGATTTTCCTTGTCTGCCACCCCAACCTTTTCCCTAGGCTTAAAGAAAAACAAGTGTCCGTAATTTGATGGTATTTTCAACGGTGCATTAAAAGCGTTGCTTAAGTGTGCGCTGCTATGTATTGTACTGTTATTTAACTCCATTTAGATTATATGAGAGTTGTGGTGGATGAGTTGGCTCATTATAGAGTTTGGACGAGTCCATGGCTTTGCCAATTGAGCCATTTCCGATGGCAGAAAGGAGTAGAGAGATAGCACAGTATTGAAACTCAGCAGTCTTCCATGTCGTTTCCCAAAATGCGTGCAAAGATCGGAATTACACTCGAGTCGAACTCTTCCCGACAAGCTACCCTAGCTGGTAGCCCATGCTATTCCTCCTCTGATGAAGTCTATGTCTATAAGCCTATGCGTTTTGTTCCTAAAGTCTTTCGTAAAAGTCCGAGGCATGAATTTTCGAGACACATTCCAAGTCTAGTGGAAAACCGTTTCCAGCAATACTGCATAATATTACTTCTTACTTTTCTTCTATTATTCACTCCTAACATTGATGATATAATAGGGCATAAACCGCTCTACTTTACCACAGAACTCGGTTTTGTTTTCAAGGCTAAGCTAATGTTTTGATAGTTTTAGTCCCATATTCTGGTGATGGAACTGCCATGTTAGGCAGACCCCAAGTATCTTTGTATATCAAGTTTCATTGGGTTCTCCAACCAATCTGGGAACCACAGTAGATATCCATAAAGTCCCTCATAATAGCTGCTTTAGTCTTCTTGACAATGAAACCATTAATGTGTCAGGAACTGACTAGCTCTAACTAAGTATGATTCCGGTAAGTCGTTTTTTTGCAGGACCCTTCAATGCCTTTACTGAGATAGGATTTTGTTCACTTTGTTCCCATCGATGATTAGTCTTACGAGCTTCACATGAGGACATGATTAAGTGGTTCAGACATGCATACGACGCAGCCGCTATAATGACAGGTCATTGGAGTGGAGTTTAGAAGAAAACTAGACAGAAATATGATAGCGCAAGATGATATCTATCTTTACCCCGTGTGGTAAGCGGGTTAAAGAATACCACCTGAGCAGGTCCAAGCTTGTCGTATGAGACGATTAACAATGACACTGGGTTCTTTCGAGACCAGTAGAGCCACCCCAGGCTTTAAAAGGGTTGTGCTTAGGGTTGCCGTAACCCGACAACGGGTTGTTATGGCCAATTAAGAAGAAGAAGATGATATCTGTGTGTGAGTCACGGTTTAAAGCTTGTCAAGCCCTGCAACCAGTCAAGTGACAAATTTATTCCGGAACTCTTCTAATGCAACCAAAACTTAAAAAAATAAACCAACTCAGGCCTTTCCGCAAGTTTATTAAAACAACCGAAATTAGCTAGGAGAAATTTAAACAACAACAATTAAAAAAAAAAATTTCGAAAATTTTTTACTCTTATTATTCCTCTGGCGACCCAAATATAGCGACTAGAAAGCTCAAATTCAATAGGAAACCCTTTGAAGACATGCCCAACACGATACAAAATATTTAGCTTCGTAAAGTGGAAATTACTAAATTTATTAGAAAAACAAACTTTTCTAAATTATTTACTCTTATTATTCCTTTGGCGACCGAACTATAGTGACTAGAGTGGTCAAATTCAATAGGAAACCCTTTGAAGACATGCCCAACACAAAAACATCGCTAAATCGCCGGAAAAGTTGTCAGAGTGCTTAAATCGTCGAAAAACATAAAATTTGAGATTATAGTTTTTTGGCCAATCGCAATACTTTTTTGTGGAAAAGTAACAGATTGTAATGAACTTAGGTGTTTCTGCACGTTTACCAAAACAACCGAAATTAGCTAGGACAAATTTAAAAAAAAATAATTTTGTAAATGATTTATTCTTATTATTTTTCTGGCGACCCAACTATAGCAACTAGAGAGCTCCTCGCTTTTCAGCAAAAATTTTTAAATTTGTACGGTTCAGGATTCCACTCTATTACTTTCCTGCTATTTGGTTTTTGTATATGAACCGGTATAATTGGTAAGCCGAAACAAATATCGGTGAATCGAATCGAAACCGATATTATTGAAAATAAAATAATATAAACCGTTTACCGGATCAGGAGTACCGGTACTACCGTAATCGTAACTGTATCCGAAATAACTTTCAACTGCTTTATTAAGGATTGGCTGATATTAGTAAAGCGGAGTTGCTGTATATGTTACTTTTACTGCTGGTTCGTCTGCACTGGCAGAATGCTCAGAGCGCCCATTTGGTTTTTTTTTTTGTGCTGACTTCGTAACTCTCAAAATCTCGAAAATGGTTTCCGGCTCCGAAATCAGCGAACCAAAAATGACCGGAAACGGTATGTTTCCGCTTTTTTTTTTGTTGCATAGTGAGATTTTCCAAGTTAGGGAAGACTCAGAAATCTAATCATTAGAATAAACCCAAAACTTCGAGCCAAAGCGAAGTTCTGTTCAAAGCTGTTTATGAATGTTAATCGATACAATGTTTCAAGATCGTGAACCCAACCATTGTTGACATTTAAAGCACACATATTTCGAAGTGATAAAGGCTGAGTCTAAGATACTTCGATACACAGAATTTTAGGCATTCAATAAAAAGCAACAAAAACGACAAAAAAACAACCCACTAAAAATGACCCTGACCTTTCGCATAGTGTTGGAAAACATCAACAGCCTTTCATCTCATTATTATGCGCTTTTTTTGGGCACATGCCAATCCCCACGCTAATCTACAGTCCTTTTAGCACCATCAAAGGCTCAAGCGAGTTTCCGGTGACCTCTCTTGAGCGGCAACTCCTGCCACAAAATCTGTTTAGCGCTTTTGTGAAACGTCAGAGAAGACTTATGCAGCATTTTATGAAGTAAATTAATGTACTTTTAATATTTTTTTCCCACCGTCATCGTCGTCCTTTGAAAAATGTGGTTAAGAATGTTTCGCATGAGTGAAGCACACGTCAAATTAAATATTAAAGGTGGAAGAAAACTAATACTGTTAACTTCTAATTAACAGGTATTTAAAGAAGAAGAAGAGAAGTTCTGAGTGTAAGTTGTAAGTTGACAGCAATGTATCTATATGAAAATGTATCTATCAAAAAAATTTTCTTTTAGAAATCGAGCAAGAGAGCCGTAACTATAGTGGGCAAAAAAGTTCTTATTAAGAACTTCTTAATGCACATAAAAAGTAAATTAGGGCCCGGGGGGAAACCAACCCTTCCCCCCAGCCCCCCTCTCGCTCTCTCTCTCTCTCTCAACGGGCCTGTCTAAATCAATATACATATGTCACCTCTGTAGTTCCACAGGGTAGTCGTCGATGAACCAAATCTGTTTGATCTATTTATTAACCCTGGAACGTTATCCTTTTTTCTTGTACACCAACGTAATACGGCGCGCGTAGTCGTTTTGACGCAGGATGACGTTCTACTAATTCTACGCTCATCAAACATCCAAACTTAATTCCAGAAGAGAACGGTTGAAGTAATCTTCACGCAAGACATCTGAACCGCGAAAAGTGTAAATTTATGTGGTTTTCGCGAAGAGCTTCCCATCTCAGCAGGTTTGGCTTCTTCAAGGACCTGGAAATCGCGCTTAATGTAAAACTATCATTTAAGGAGCCTATTGACGTTAATGTCAATCAAGCAAAATGTCTTCTCGGATCTATTAAAAGATGTTCGAAAGAGTTTATGGAACCTTATGTTACCAAGAGGCTATTCATAACTTTTTTCAAACATTTGGACCCTCGCTTAAGGCACTTAAGCTGAACATCGTATATGCGACGTCTGATGAATAAGATATGACAAGGAACGACGAATTACTTGGGAGACTTCATTCATTGACTCGCCGTTTCTGTTGGAGCGTATCTACTGCAATATGCCGAGTCACTACTATCGCTACTTTGAACCTCTTCGCATATGAACCGAAACTACGCAGCGTTTGAGCCATTCAGAGTTCTATGCAATGACTCAACTTGTAATTACCTTGTTTTTTGTTTCATAATCGACTGTTAATATAATTTTTTTGGTCGTCAACTCAGACAATTGCTCCAAAAACTAAGTGCACACAAATATGTTTTCTTAGTGGCTACTTATGTACATAAGATATGATAAGATCGATGGCTTTATGTGTCATACTTCCATACAATCATGCCATAAACAAAAGTGACACTCTGAATTTCAAATTAATGATGAGCTAGCAGCAAACAGCTGCAGCGACCGTTAAAGATATAATGTGTGTGTGTGAGAGAGTGTGTGTGTGTGTGTGTGTGTGTGTGTGGGCGTGTATTGGTATTGGATGTGCCTTAGGAGCCTGAGCTTTAGTTACAATCAAGCAACGAAAAATAAGTTATGTGAGTGCTGTTCAGGTGACCCAGATGTCATTCAGCATTCAACATTAAAACATGGCCCACAGCAGAGCCAATAACAATAAAACCAAAGGCAACCAGAGCTTGTGCCCGAAACCGAACAGAATAGGACACACACAGACGCACACACCGAGCGAGAAACACTCAGACGCATATAAGGCAGGAGGAGCTGAGGCATTGGTCACCTTTACCTCAGGCAAAAGTAGAGGTTGTGTAAGAGCATGACAATGACAAAGAGAGAGAGAGAGGGAGCGAGCGACAGCGGGAGCGAGAGCTACCAAGACCAAGACTCTATTGTGCAATGGCTGCTTCAGTTTTGCCCATTCAAACTTGACAGTCTTATTTAATGGCCACCATACACCCGACCTGCTGACCTCCCTGCCGACATCCCGAACACCCCCGACGTGCGCTTGTACAGATAAAAATTTATTGCACAACTCAAAATCACAGGCCAAGTGAACGTTTGTCGAGCGTTTGCCTTCTTCAGAGCGACATATATAAGGTATATGCAACATTAAGTGAATACTATATACACATACCCATATTTTACGTAAGACTCAATAAGAGTCTGTAATAGAGTGAGCTGTCAAGTGACTATTTTTAGCAAATATAGGTTAGCTTCAGGGTTGCAAGCCATGTTTGAAGTGAACGCGATTACGAACCTTCTCTTCGAAAGTTTAAAAAGTTGTTTTAGACACAAAACTGAAACTGATCGGTTTTAAATGAAGCGATTCGAGCAAGGATTAAAGTTAACAAAGCAGCGTCGGTGTTTTTCTTCATAAACTAAGATTTAGCGTGCTACTTCGCAGCAATAGAAACTTCATAGCACTTTGCTTAAGTAGCTGTTTTAGTTACTAAGCCCTTCATGCAAAGATTCATCAGCTAATCTCTTCTAAACATTCTCTGGCATAAAACTTGATTCTTCTTTTTAATATGCTATTGCTCCGCACCTGTCCGACTGCAACACTGGATGATCTAATGGATCTTACACAACTTCATATAGTTATAGAGCTGCAAATGAAAGCAACGCTATTGAGGATGTCACCTAATCGGGGCCCACCACGCCGAAATACTGGGAAAGACAATTCCAATATTCTCAAACCCAGAGATGAAATGGCTACCGAGTACAACTTCAATCGGAATTTCAACACCTTTAAAAGTAACAAAGTAGCCCAGAAAACATTGGAGTACACGAATGGGTCATTGACGAATGAAGGTCAGGACAGGACTAGGAATCGTGGGACCGCAGAGTCGCCTCTCAGAATCTATGGGTGCTCATACCAGCTCGGTGCACATATAAATCTAGGCAGGAACTATCAGAATAGGGAAATATCAATACTATGGGATAGTCAAGCCGTAATAAGAGCGGTTGCAGGAACTAGAATAAGCTCCAAATCGGTTCGGGAAATCCAAGCCAGAGGAGTGGTCTAAAATAGGAACTTTATTACCTAAATCTCTTAAAGTTTCTATACAATCTTGATAATTTTTCCACAACATATGCGTATTATTAGTGTGCATGACTGTGCCAAGTTTCAATAGGATAGCTTGTATGGTGTGGGTGTAAACCGCGAAAGTCTGTCACGGGGCAAAGGGGTGAGGTATCGACATGAATCCCTAAACTTGCTCTTTTGCGGAAAAAGGTGCATTTTATGGTACAATTTTGTTGCTCTAATTCTTAAACTCCCTTTTACACTTTGTGTACAGGGTATAAAAAAACGAGAAAACTCAGATGCGAGAAATGCAGCGACGGAGAAGTAGGTCTTGTTGGACGGGAAAATAGAATAAATACCTTCAACTTTATTTATGACAGAATTTGAGTACTTTTCTAAAGTGTTCAGCCATTACAGACATTCAAAGTCATCGTTTGAATGACAAATAAATTCTTAGCAGTTCTATTGAATTAATTGTTAATTTCTACGACCAAGATATCGAAGCATCGTTCACGAATGAGATGATTTTATTCAAAAGTGATTGCGTAAAAAAGAATGTAGAAAAAATTTCGCTATTTCGCTATTTGGTAAAACTAGGGGCGCCAAATTTCCAAATCCGGGCCTGCTAATCATGGCTCAAATAAAGCTGTATCCAATGCGTGTCAACAATAAAATCAACGTTGAACTTTGAATACATATATTTGGAAGAGCTTTAAACAAAAGCAAAATTCTGACTCAAATGCAAAATATCGTTCCGTCAAAGTTCGTAGAACTTGTTGCAAAAGAAGCTAAGTCAAACTGTTAATACTTTTTGAGCGGAATGGCCGAATGACATCATGGTCGAAATCAAAATTTGGCAAGGGTAATTTCTCTACATTACGAATTGGAGTTCTAATTTTACCCATTCTACGATTGCTAATGCTGATCCTAATATGCCGATTCATATATTTCTGTCCATAGAAAAGAAAACTCACACTTAGCTGCGCAGATTCCTTCTGAAGTTCACAGAACCTGCAGTTACTGGAGCTGGTGATACCCAGCTTGCTTAAGTCTCCCTTTATCCTACAGTATCCAGTAAGCAGACCTGTCAGAATCCTAACAGTATTCTTCCCTAATTGTGATATTTTCTTGAACCTAAATAAGTTATACGAGCCGAGGAGTAGTTTGGAGTGTCTGAGGCCGGGAGTGCCCTGCCAGTTCGTGGATTGTCTCGCTCTTTCCTATTCTCTTAGCAGCTGCTTAATGGTATGTTTCCCAATGCCACAAAAAGGCTTCGTTTCTTGCCAGTCCATCCGCGAGTTCATTTCCGAGAACGTTGATGTGGCCCGGGACCCGGGAAAGTTTGTTTGTTTCGTCTTTCTAGAAGCTTCAGCTTGTCTCGGGTATCGCGAACAAACTTGTAGTTTATTCTAGTAAGCAGAACTCAGAACACTGCTATTTAGCAATTACCACTACAATGATAACGTTCCAGCTGTAGCTTATAAGCTCAAGACTTAACGATCCATAGATTTAATCAATTACTTGATAATATGCCACACAAACCAAACTCAACACAACTCAGAATTGACACTTTTGATTTGGGTCGCGAAAATCGAAATTTACTTGCTTAAGTAAGTACTCATAGACTCAGCGTGACTGACAGACAGACAGATAGATAGACAGAACGACAGACCACACAAGCGGAAACCCTACTTAATTCAGCCAAAATGGCTATTCAAAACAAAATGCACGCCGTCGTTAAGCTGTCCATTAGGGTAACGCCTGCCTCTACATCTAGGTATGTAATATTATAATATAACTATGGCATACAATTCATACATAATGCATAACTGTCTATGAGTTTTCGCCCGCACATAGTAAGTACAAAGAAAAGCGAATAACGAAAAGGTTCATAAGCACATTTTCCCATTTCCCATAAGAAAGAGAATTCGCTATATCCCATAGAATAGATGACACAAAAATTGTTTTGACAAGACCTGACAAGACGACCCATGTACGCTGTCAGCACCTGTCTGGAACTGTGCCCTGGGCCTCGTACAACTAAATCCAAAAACCATGAGTAAGTAATCAAATTTCCATTGGAAAACAGCTACTTATAATAGTACAGCAAGAGCATGCACTTTGATGTTGAAAAACACTTGCTACTTGATGAGTCATAAATAAATTTTCATTCTCATTTTCATTTTCATTTGCGTTTGCGTTTTCGTTTTCATTTGGATTTGGATTTTATTTCTAATTAAATGAATATACAGTTTTCAAGTACTTTGCAATGCTTATACAAATACCTCTTCGCTTGGATAAACAAAATGAAAACACATTAAAGTACTATTTATACTTGACAAGTCGAAGCTTCTATGCTCTTTCCCAACATTTTGTATTAGCGATAAGAACACAAAAGCCGTTGACAGTCTTGACGCTCTCCCTCTCTCTTTCTATACCTTTGTTTGAAAAGGGTATGGAGGAAAAAGTTCGGAAAGTAATGTACCGTTCTCGAGAGCTGACAATATGAGTTCATTGCTTTGACATTGATGAGGCCTTCTGCTGATGGATTGGCATAAATTGAATACACAAAACGGCACACAGAGCCGTAAAATTTACGGCGTATACTATGTACGTTATATTATGTATAAGCAAATAAATGTATTTTTAAGTAGATTCAACCACAGCGAGAAATCAATCAGCAAAAGCAACACAAAAACTCCCCATCCATATGCTAAATATTTATGTAACTCATCCAAAAATATACACAATTATTGTACATGGCATTATATTTTAATGTGAACTTTACAATAAGGCATGCAAAGTAGCGATATCTCGGAATCAGTGCGAAGCAGCGCTGTTCAGTGTATGAGTTCATCTTATCTCTTAGTTTAGTGCCCTATTTGAGCGTCACGTATCTCTTCGAGCCTTTCGTTAGCGAAAAAGCGGTCTTTGAAGTGGTGGTTTATCGGAACGGAACACTTTTTGGCTTGCTTATGCAGGTGATGATCTCTCCTGCGACCTCTTCAACCTTTTATTGGAGAATGTGTTGCGAAAGGCTCAAGTACATAGGAAAAGGACTGTACTCTATAAGAGTGTCTAATTGCTTGCATACGCAGATGATATCGATACGAAGCGAGTAGTTTCCGGAACCTTTGCGTCTATTGAAAGAGCATCTGCCAGGGTGCGTCTGGTGGCAAATGAGAGCAAGACGAAGCTATATGCTTTCTTCGAGTAGAGATACACAGCGCTTGGACTCTCAGATTGATGTTGAAAACTATACTATTGATGTTGTCATGGATTTCGTCTAATTGATACTTTGATCTCAGTAGGCAAATAAGTAGTATTGATTACTGCCGCCATATGAAACTAAAACTCTATAAGACGCTCATCTTTCCCGTTTTGCTTTATGACACTGAAGCATGGGTGATGTCGCATTCTGATGAAAGACGAAATAGAAAGAAAGATCTTTGGCCCCCTTGGCCTTGGCAACGACTACCGCACACGATGGAACGACAAACTCTATGAGCACTACGATGACATTGACATAGCTAAGCGCATTAGAATCCAGCTGCTCCGCTGGCTAGGTCATGTTGTGCATATGGATGAAGAAGCTCCTGCGAGAAAGGTCTTCAATGCGGTTGTGGAAGGGAGCAGGCCATGTCTCCGTTGAAAGGACCTGGTAGAGAGTACAGGGGTAGCTACTTTGGTATCACCAATTGGAGATGCCGCGCGCAAAGCAGAGACTCCTTTTATGGCCACTTAAGTAAGAAAGTATGCAGATGATACCAAGCGAAAACTTAGTCTTAGGGAGTCTACGAGCGTGGCTTTGGTCTTGCATACAAATAATAATTTACTGACTGTCTCCTAGGGTATTGACTTGGGGATAGTTTGGTGTGCAGCTTATATTTGGTACCTATGAAGTACTCCTCTTTGTGTAGCTCATTTATTTTCCTTTTGCAGCTTAATTTTTCTGATTATTCACAGTTGGTGATTGTGGGAGGTTATTCCACAGCTTTCAGTCGAAGTCCGGAAAAGTTAAACGTGCATTACCTTTATAAAACCGGTCGGGCAGCGCGTAAGTTACTTGACAACGTGCGCCAATTTTCTCTCAACGGCCCTGCCAATCCACAGCATATATCGAAAATGAAGAGACTGCAGATGCTGGAAAATGTTGAATAATAATTCACTCACCTTTTCAGAAAATCAACTATTTTCTAAGAAAAAGGCTTTTTGGAAACATCCGTGTACAAAGAGAACCTAATCGCAATATTTGTTGGAGTATTTTACTGATGATTTTATCGAAAAAGTAGTCGATAGATCAAGCCAAATAGCGCGTCTAAGCACAGGATTATCCAGTTTAAGAAAAAGAAAGATTTTTATAAGCCAACATTGTTATCCGCGATGGGAGATGTATTCGTAAAATTTCAACGTCAGAATATGACAAAAATTCGATACGATGTTGTCATTTTGAGTCTAGAATTAGGAGAATACTTGAATCGCAATTAAGTTTGCTAAGCGCAAAAAGAAGAAATTTGTGTGAAATATACACATCCGAAACGTATTACAGGGACGAACAAGAGCAGTAAAAGAAGTTTGGTTTTATACATATAAAGGTGATTAATGGCATTGAATCTTTAATTGAAGAGATATAACGATAAATGATATGGTAAAAAGTAAAAACAGTTTGCAAAAGACTCGAAAAAAACAATATTTAAACACGAAGTAAACTCAAGAAGTTTGACATTTGAAACAGTTTTGCACTTTTCCAAACAAATTCTACGCAAATTTTAGGAAAACGCTTCGGATTAGTACGCCACGAAACCGCACCACATATATGCGGTTTTTTCTAAAACTGAATATAAACAAAATAATGCACATGTTTGTTTTCTATTTTAATACTTAAATGTTTTTAGTTTCAATCAATCAGCTTATTTTATTGGTCAAAATCATTTATTTTTCTATCAAGTGGATCTTTATGCTTTATTTTTCAAATCCATAGAATGTTCGGCTTATCGTGATAGCAATTGCTCACACTTAATAATCCGTTCGGGAGCGGAATTCGAACCCACAAATGGTCTGTTCCAAAGACTCTAGCTACTACGTGACTGTACCACGTTATTCGCTCAAATCCCTTTAATAAAAAACAAGTATTAATATTTCAGTGTATTACTAGCTTTGCATTTACCATAATATGTCTTTTCTATTTACAGGTGTTCAAGTTAGAAGACTAGTGACTTTGCACTCCACTCACTTGTCTCTTTTACTAAGTACCTGTCCTACAGCAGTACTGTAAACTCCTACAGATCTTACTTCCCTCCATGTTATTATTGAACTCAATTTTAAAAGCCGCATCACTGACAATGCGAGAACTGGAAAAGAAAAGTATTTTATAAGCTGGGAAAGGAACATCTATAGCTACAGCACTGCTGACAGAAACAATTTAGAATAAATCACTGCTAGAGCTGCTAGCTCTGACATCGTTAGATTCCGTTAAACGGGTTCTTAATGAATGTAGACACAAGGAGCTGTAAAACTGAGTTTAGATCTATGAGTTACTATGGGTATACGCTGCAGTATCTCTAAGGCTAAGCCTTGTGACAAAATTGTAGCTACAAAACGTTTGAGTCATTGTAAAGGAGGGATGCTCTGCATCATCTAACAGCGCGCCTTGGTAGTAAAATACACTTTTGTGCTGCGTACATGCCGTGATGCAAGCATATCCATAGCACAGGTCAACATGGTTAAGTTGCTGGAAAGCTGAGGGTCATGTCCGAAGTAATTTGCTGCGTAGAATCCGAATCCGGAGTCAGAATTGGCCTATCACGTCAGCATTTTAAAATATTTGAGGTTATGTACAAGATGCAAAAAATTGTTGTGGTCTGTCTGTTCAGTTACATAATTTAGTACCACTCTTACCCTTTAATTTGAGAGAATCGTATTTTGAAGCACCGCTTTCTTTGCGCCAATGGAAGCCTTCTTCTGGGTGATTATCAAATTATAAGGCATCAAACGTAAATCTATATTTTTGAGGGACAAATGTTCTCACACTCATGTCCTACAAGGCCTCAATCTAACGATATGCAATGTAACATGGCGATCTGCATTCTGGCAAAATAACTGCTCCGGAATGACCTTAACGAAATTCGTTGGTAAGCTTTAGCGCCATGTTGCATATTTGATATATGATTTAGATAGTCTAAAAGGGAGCCCTCGTAGTTATATCACTAATAACGTAGTGAAGCGATTTCGATCTATTATTTGAATTTTTTTGCAATCAATTCATTGGGCATGCATACCTGAGTTCGCGACTAGAGTTTCCCTTTTTTCCGCTACTTGTCGTACATTTGGTTTTGCTGCCAAAATATGATTGTTGTTTATTTCTAGACATTAAATAAATAATTATGTTTAAGCCAAAATGCCAAGTTTCCTCAACGTTTATATACCAACGTTATTTATGAGACCTTGAATTAATGATTATTTACAACGCGACAAAGTAACAAATTCAATAGCAAAAAGTAGAAAAAAAAAACAAATTATGAATATGCCAATTGACAACGTTTCCAAGAAGTTGCTAGAATTTTATTCACTTGCCTTCAACAGTTAGTATAAGTTCAAAGTTCATACGATGCCATTTTGAATGGCAATGCAAGCGCCAGCTGGAAACTAAACAGATTTACGCTGCGTATACGTAATATGGCCAATGTGGCAATACAATTACAGTTTAATGTGCAAAGCACAATTTTCATAACACAATCAAAAACTAATTGCAAGTGTAATCATTCATTCGTTAAATTAATTAATGATCTTTGAAATAAACACCATCGGTCATTATTGTAAGGATATGACGATGTCAAAGGCAAACACACACACTAACACAAACGCAGTTTGAAATTAACAAAGATTGAAGGTTAATTGGAGCGCATGATTAATTACTGTTTGGCCTAATTAAGCGCTCGGCTCGTTAACGATGGAGGCGCATCAACAACATTTTTTATGTAAACTACCATCATAAATTTTGCCATGGATTGGCAAGATAATATCTGGGGCCTGGGCCAACGCATGCCATATTATCAGATGGTAGCATTAAGGCATCACAACTTTGCACAATATTGATTGTGCGTGTAACTGTTGCTATCTCTCTTTCTTTCTGAAATTTAGTACAGTTTGCATGTTTTATGTATGGTTTTTGGCATCTCAAAACTGCAAACAGTAGAAGAATTCAAATAACGCTATCATCTAAAAAAGTAACAAAATAAAACAGCAGCAAAAAGCTTGCCTGGGAGCTGCCAACTGGGAACTGGGAACTGGGAGCACATATGCCACATATACATAGTTCAGTGCTATTTATGGCAAATTCTTTTTCATAGACAGCATATTTCAGATACAGATACAGCTGCAGTTGCAGTTGCAGCACGGCGCACACGAAATGCATTGTGATTAGCATGGATCGGTTTGGGGACCATGTGAATTGTGCATCTAAAACTGTACAAATGGAAGGGGTTTTACTTATAGTCTCGAAGCGAGAGGTTTCTAGCAATTTCTGCGTGCAAATCTCTAAGGCTATTCAACACATAACACATTACATTAGAATACCAAAGGCGACAATATTCCGATGTTGGTACCAAATTTATGGTAGAAGTGGAAAGAAGAATACTTTTTGATGTGAAGACTCACTAGTATGCCATGACGCTCGTATGGAGCAACGTTTGAAAGAAAAAAAAAGGGAAAAGTACGCATATAAAATCGGTACGCGTTAGTAAAACTCGAGAAGAACTGAACCAAATAACTTCATATTTGGACCATATATACGTTTGGTCAGCAGGAAGGTTTCTCTTCAGTTTCTTGTTTCCGGTAGGTGATCAGGATCGGCAATATTCTCAAGTGACGTAATAAATACAAATTATTTATCTATAGTAATATTATAAATTCAAAAGTAACTCTGTCTGTCTGTAGGTCTATTTGTCCCCTTTTCACGCCTAATCCGCTGAACTTAATCAGAAATTCAACAGTTCAATAAAGAAGTTGCTAAGGGCGAGCTAGTTTAGAATGGAGCACGCCATTAGTGATATGAAACAACTAATCGCACGCCTTGGTGCTAAGACCGAGTCGTATGCTGCATACATGCCGTGATTGTCACACGGAAATGAGCTTGAGATGGCGATAGCACGGGCAACTAATTCGTTGCATCATTGAACGTGTTAACAAAATGATGAATGTTACGACAGTAATTCGCATTTTATGCAGAAGGCGCTACATGACAATCGTATAGCCAAACGAGTGCCTCGTAATATTGGCACAACTAGGAGACTAGACTAGGAAAAAACTAGACTAATTGCAATGTTGCGGAAAAAGTTTTTTTTATGAAGCTCTCAAATATGTTTTTTCATCGCATACTTTGCTAATGATAGGATTGTCTTCATCAAAATTCGTTCACAGCATTAAAAGTAACTCTTTTGGCCACCCAGTTATCTTTATCTTGCAGATCATAGATTTGGTTATGCTGCGATGGTTGTACTACCCGCGCCACAAACTAGCAATTCCATATACAATCTCTCTTCATCTCTAGCTTGGATCTCTAATGCATCTCAAATGGAAGCATATAATAATAATTCGTGAGTTTTCAAACTCACAATGCGTGATTCGTGATTCCTGATGGCCTTTTAGCCCCGTTAGATAAAAGTAGCCCCAGTTGCAAATGAGAGACACTCATTCCACAGTATTTGAATTTCAATCAAGCTGCCTCATGACTCCGGGTCTTGTCTAAATGTGTTACATACTAAGTTGAAGTTGCGGGTGTTTCAGCTATAGTCAAACATGGGTTATGTTTGCATTGTAATGGGATATACGTTTACGAATTGGCTCGATCAAAAACCGCCTTTCATTCAACATCATTTTCTAATTGATTTTGTTCAAACTTGAAACGAGCAGCAAATTAAGAAATTGAATTACATTAAATTTAAGATAGAGTTAATTCTATTGGTAGCCGAGTTTCAATTTAGATAAGTTACCGGAAAAGATACTAAGTATTTCAGACAAGAGAGTTGTATTGAGCTGAACATTGTTTCCTAGTATTTTATTTTATTTGTTTCCTAGTATTATTAGAGCTGTTCTGGTAACAAGACTTTGGGATATCATATCAGGTATATTTAATCTAAAAGTCAACTATAAGTATTTTCGCAATATCGGAGATTTTCTAGTTTTAACTGTAGCCAAGCATCGTAAGCAATTTTCGCATATTTTTTTTGACCTGGTAAAAATCAATTGCCGAATTTGTAATCAATAACCTAAAAGTGGTAGAATTTAATTTAGGTAATTTTTGCCCTGTTCTCTGGTAGGGCAATGTGAAGCTCTGTAACCCCTGTCTTCACCTAAACCAAGTTGAAACACAACCTACGGTGGTGCGTAGAGCCTGGGAGCCACCGCATGGGAGTGCCCCATAGCAGGCAGGAAGAAGTGTTGTCAGAACCTTTCTAGTAGCAACAATTCGTGAGATCAGATATATTGCATCTAAAGCGTAGCTTAGCATTGGAAGCAATTCTCGTATACAGGTCGTCTAGGTTGTCCAAAGTATTAGAAAGACTTGATACTAAATGTACCGACGGAGTCAGCAGTTTTCTTCTTCTAAGCTTTACAGCTGCTTTCTCAAATATGAACCTTATATTCTCCCCAAACTACACAAGTGAAATGCACATTGAATCTGCTTTACAAAGTGGTTTTCTTATTCCAGAACCTGAAGGAAATTAGTTCAATGCCTTGAAGTGATTCCAATTCTATATCACCGATCGAGAGGAGAGCAATAATAAAAAGCAAAAGTGTTATTTTGATAACACTTATACCCTTCTCCAAGACAAAAACGATTTCTATGCCATACAAAAGCCGTTGTTATCGGCTAGCAATTGTCATGCAACTTTTAGTGCGAAGTGTGTATTAGGGAATTAAGATTTCAAAAATCAAATTAGGACGCTTTGTATATAGACAGTTTTTAAAGAATCCTTAACTTTTCAAGCTAGTCCTTTGAATGATAGTTCTTCATACTAACTAGTTGGGTATCCGAAAAATTCCTCAGGAGTAAGAGGTAATAAACCTATATTGTTACTCAAAGAATCACTTAAAGTCAAAAGGAGCAATATCGGTACAATAGGCGGAGCACCAGCAAGTCAGCTCGTTCCGATCGTTATAATAGAATTGCAGCTCCTAGTGAAAAACACTCTTTTGATTCCACCAGTTGCAAGGTACTATATAAGCTACGAATCATGCGGCTCGGCTTTGGTTTTGATTTTGAGTTCGAAACTGGCAAGCTCGTACCCAGGAGAATCAGCCGGGGACCTCTTATAAATACATTTACCCTTCCTCGAGTTAATCCATAGAAATATTTTATAGTAACTTCATTGTCAGCTTTGTCGTGTTCCAAATAACTGCTCAGTTTTGACTCTTCCACAATCGATGTTTTTTGAAGAAGAGTCATTTGCTGGCATTTCTGCTGTCAAGTGCACTTTCTCTTCGCCAAGTTCAAGAAATCGCAGTTGGCTTTTTCAGGAAAATTTTCCGTTTCGCATCATAGCGATTTCTGGATAACGAGGATGATTTACCAAGCTATCAACTGTTTCTTCCATGGGGAACAATTTGTTCTTCTCAATTTTGTCCCACTTCTTATATCCAGTCGCCATCCCATGGGCTTCATTAGTAATTTTTTTTTAATTAAACAATTAAGTAAACATAAAATTCGAAATTTTTGCATTGGCAAATGTCTGTCCTCTTTGAAATCACCAAAATCGGAGATCCGATTCGGCCGCCAGACGCAACTAACACTCTATAAGACGCTTATGCTTCCCGTTTTGCTTTATGGCGCTGAATCATGGGTGATGTCGCAATCTGATGAAAATGCCCTCTGTAAAATCTTCGGCCCTCTACGCGTTGGCAACGACTACCGCACCCGATAGAACGACAAACTCTATGAAATTAAGATCCAGCGGCTCCGCTGGCTAGCTCATGTTGTCCGTATGGACGAAGAAGCTCCTACGAGAAAGGTCTTCAATGCGATTGTCGAAGGGAAGCGACAAAAGGGCAGACCATATCTCCGTTGGAAAGATCAGGTAGAGAGTACGCTAGTCACCTTTGGTATCACCAATTGGAAAAGGCTCGCGCAAAGCAGTGGCGCCTGGAGGAGAGCTTTACATCAGGCCGTAACCCGGTAATGGGTTGTTATGGCCAGATAAGTAAGTAAATTCGGATGTCACTTTGAATCATTCATAACAGCCGACTCCAGGTGTTTTTGAACTTCAATCGAACCATTTATGCTTCCAATAGACTAAGCGGTTACTTAATGCCCTATATCCCAGTTTTTTTTGCTTGTAAAGCAGAACAACTGTGTAGCTTCTCATAGTTGCTGCGAAAATGTTCGGTTTTCCAAGAATCCCAAAAGTTTTGAGCTGCCCTAAAAACCACGCAAATCACATGCAAATTAATGCTTAGTTATCTATTTTCTAGATTTGAATGAAAAATGCGCTAAAAAATACCAACTATAAACTTTGGAACTGGAAAAGTAGCATGAAAATTGGAGAGCAGCTGCGGAAACTCTTGCCAGTAACAGTTAGCTGTGTACTAGATTGAAGAGCTGCTCATGATTATGCATTGATGCTCTGTTGGCTGATAAATGGATGGATATGGATGTTGATGATGACGACAGGATGTATTGAAAGCCTCATATATAATTCAAGCATAAAGCCATTGAAATAAGTGCATTGTGAGTGTTTGTTACATATGCAAGGGAGCTGGCAAAGGGTTGTCTTTCCGAAAAGGGTCGGCGCCACGTAACTGAAGAATAGACTGTTGTATGTAATCTTAACTAGATTTATACCCACTTTGATAGCTTGCAGCTTGCACTTGCACTTTTGTGTGTCGTTGTGGTTGTTGCTCCTGCTCCTGCTCCTGCTCCTGCTCCTACTCCTGCTCCAGCTGCTGCTGTTGTTCTTGTTGTTGTCGTTGTTGCTGTTGCTGTTGTTGTTGCTGTTGTTGTTGCTGTTGTCGGTGTGCCGACTTTAGTTGCCACTGTTGCTACTTTTTTTGTTGTTTGATAAAATCGGCAATATTTGGCACGCGCGCGTCACGGTTGTGTGTGTGTGTGTGTTGTTGTGTGTATGCGTTTGGATATATGCACATGCCATATGTACATATGTATGTTTGTGCATACATGCATACGTGTGTGTGTGGGTGTGTGTGTGTGTGTGTGTGACAGCCAGGCAGCGGTACATACATATATCTATGCATATGTTGATATATGCATCAAAATATATCCAGTTATATGCAGTAAATAATAGCGGTACATAAGTATGTATGTGTGTGTGTGTGTGTGTGTGTGTGGGCAGGCAGATTGCGTGTATAACTCGATTTGCGGACAACAGCTGAAATACGGATACACTACACTAGCGTAGCAGGGAATAGAAGTTCCGACTATGCTTGTCTGTGTGTATCGTATGGAGTTACGTTTAAGCGCCAGTGCCGGAGATGCATGCACTTTTCCATTTCCATTGGCGGCGGCATCCACAACGACGACGACGACGACGACAGAGCGCCGAAGCTGCTACTACATAGTAGCGTGTATTAGTGACTAGTGACTAGTTAGTACAGCTTAATAGAGTCGTTAAATGATTTTGGCTTGATATTTTTTTGTAATTGGCGCTTTTTCACTTGGTATTCTTATATATGTACTATGTACATATATATATATATATATATTTGTTTGCCTGATTTACGCGATTTACAGAAACAAAAACAAAAAAAAAAGACATTAAACATGAATGCATTTTGGAATCTATACATATGCATACATATATAATGAAATGCACTTTTATGTATATAGCTTATATATGCATGTATGGTATATATAGATCTATATGCACATATGTATGTCGCGCGACACCCACGACGACGACGACAGACGACAGACTTCTTTGACTTTTTCAACTCCGTTGCAAGCTGTGACTATCGGCTATCCGATATTTCTATTTTTACAATTGCAATAAAGTTTTCTTCTATATTCATTTTGATATGGCTTCATTTTATTTTCTATTTAATTTTGTTTGTTGTTTTTTTGCAATCTTTTTCGTCGCTATCCCTATTTTAACGGTGCTTCTACTTCTACTCTACGGCACGGACTTCGCCTCGCTTCGCTTCGCTTCGGTATGGCAACAAGGCAAGCAAGCAAACAAACGCGTCGTCCGTCTTGATTTCACGTTGATGTTTCCGTTAGTGTTGTTTGTGCGATACTGACTCAATTTGTTGCTCAGCAAAACGTACATTCCCTTGCTGGCTGCTTGTTCGTTGCTTGTTCGGCCAACAACAGCAGCAGCAGCGGCAGCAGCAGCGGCAGCATTGTCAGTGCCCATGCACGTCGCGTCGCGTCGCACAGTGGGTCCAACTGACTTCTTTTGAGGAAGAAAGATATTTTCAAAATTTCAAATGCATAAAACAGAGAACTACTTAAGCTTGTTCGCGTTTCGTAGCTTATATTGGGATCCAAACATCCGCTTGCCTTCTTATACTGATAGACTTCGCCTTATAAAATTGCCTTCCCTATTTAATCGTAGAATCTGTCATGGTGTTTTATTTCTACATAAACTAATTCTTGGCCTCATAGATTCCTCTTATCTTCTTGGCCAGTTTATGTTTTCTATTCCTCAAAGACCTTCTCGCCATTTTCGTCTTTTACACCTGCAAGTTTGTAGGTCTAATTTTGCCTTGCATGATCCTTTCCGTGTTCTTTGTACTAACTTTAAAGAATTATATCATCTTCTTTCTTTTAGTAATTCGCTCTATTCTATGTCTTTTTCTATCTTATCTTTCCTTGACTCTCCCAGTCGTGCATCTTCAGCTCCGTCCTTGTTGTGAGTCGGTGCACATCGTTAAAAAATTCAGCCCACTTGCCTTTGATGCTGATTTGGTTTTTTTTTGTTTTATTTTAATTTCTTTTATATTGTAAATCTTAAGTCTCTGATCACTTTTTGATGTAAGTTGGTGCTCTTTAAAAAATTCACCGTACGGATTGGAGACTCGTGATTAGATATATCTATCTACTTTTCCCTTTCTCATTTTAATGCAACAGGGTTTTTGTTGCTGTCTTTTTTTATAAATAATTAAATACACTGCGATAAATAAGCTGTGTAAAGAGGGAGCTTCAAAAAACGTTAGTAAAGTTCGATATTATAAACTGCAAATGTCTTATCCTTGCATGTCATGGACAAATTCCATGTTCTAAATTGTGCTTATTTTTCAACTAATCGTCCTCGTCGATAGTTTGTCTATCTGGCGAACGTGTGTACACTAAGATCAAAATAGACTGAGAGAGATTTTCAAAATTTTAACGATTTATTAAGTGATAAGCACATTTTATAGGTGCAAGAATAAGACTTTTGGTGTGTATAATAGCGAACTTTTTTGAAGCTCCTTCTTTTCACAGTATGTTTATAGCAATGTATCGCAGTAGCTTAAGGACTTCTCTGTTCTGTGTATTATAAATTTTTAAAATATCTTTACTTCCTCAAAAGTTATGATTTTCGCCGAAAAGAAGTCAGCTGGATCCACTGTGCGTCGCGTTGCGTCGCAGCAGAGTGAAAGCGCCAGTGGCGTTGACTATGACAGTGGCAATCGGTCGAGAGGGCGAGAGTAAGCGCACGCATGAGAGTGAGAGTGAGAGTGAGAGTGGGGCCGCGGGGAGAGGTTAGTTTAAGCTCGCTCTGCATTAACTTGCGCGCGCTCCCGTCGGCATTTATGCTCCTTTACTTTTGGCATTCCTTTTTGCCCTTACCACCAACGTAACTGTCCACTTGTAAGCCAAACAAAAAGAAATATTGTAGTCGAGAAAGTGGAGTCTGGTTTTAGGCGCCGAACTTCAAATGCACTTCTTTGCGCTACCTACTTTGGGTTAAGCGCTGAGTGCGTTTCGCTGCGTTTTTTGATGTTCCGATTCTCAACGAAATGCCCAGTTTAGCACCAGAAAACTCCATTTTTTAAATGTTCGGATTTTATTTTTGTTTTTATTACCAATGCTGCATAGAGGTCATCAGACCTATTAAGTTGAAGGTGTGTATTTCTTAAAAAATAAGATGTTTTTAACCTAAGTCTTGTAATGAAAGATTATGTGTGTGATAGTGACTCACTTTATTCTTTGTTGAGCGTAACTCTACAATAGCTACCGCGTTCTGTCTAATTTTTTCTTGTTTGTTTACATAATTAAATGTGCATGTGAAAACCCTAAAATTAACTGTTTGCAAGCTTTTTGTTTTAAGAAATTTTAGGAACTGTAAGATTGCATAAGTCTGCTTTCATAGAATAATAACTCACACCAGTTCATCTTCATAAGAAGCTGACAAAACATCTTTATAAAAAGAAGATCAGCTCGCTAACTTAAACTTAAACTGTTCCCATATTAATCTACTTTAAGTTACTTCACTGGAAGTTCCACGTAGTGAGCACACTAGCTACATTTGGTATTGGAGAAGGTGCGCGCAAAGCAGAGACGCCTGTAGTAGAGATTTACATCAGGCCGTAACCCGGTAACGGGTTGTTATAGCCAGTTAAGAAGAAGTTAAAAAACAAATTTTCAAAAAATGGTCGTTTAATTTCTAAGTTATTCATTTTCTTACACTAAATAAGGCGATTGGACCACTGGAATGCCGCTTTCGATACTGACTTTCGCTTAAAAAACAGCGTTTTAGTTCATGTTGATTTAACTCGTGAATTCGATTTGATGACACTGCCTTATGTTTCTATGTGCATTGGTAATGGTATTCATTTCTGACTGAAAAAACAATTTTATAAGTGTTATAACTCGTAATCCTTATCCAAAACAACCGATTAAATCTATAAACCGTAAACTTCTTTCGAGAAACGAACATCTAAAACTTGGGAACCGCTGGATCGAATGACACCTAACTATTTAGTTAAGTCTGCAGGAAGTTTTTTCGAAGCTTAAATCCTGAAATGTGGCGTTCTATTCGTGCTAATTCAATTTTTTGTATTGCTCTAGTTCCCAAACACAATTTCTTAAATAAATAAAGCTAAAAAGTTTTGTCAAAAGTTTTTGTTAAAAACACACCTAAAGAAAATGTATGTCAACAATTTTTAATCGATTTCACTTATATTTTCAGTTACATATTTAACCCATTTACAAATATGTGTATAATGTATTTTGTTGTATTGTTGTATTTGTATTTGTTTTTACTTAAAATCAATGTTTACCTGACTAAAACGCAACGTATCTAACTAAAACTTATAGTCTGCAAACCGCAAGCATTTCATCTTTCGAATGGTATGGGTTTTACCTGTAATCATTGCGCTTAGCGTTCTTATATATAGATTGGTGGGTCTTACGTGGGGCTTTTTCTTTCTTTCTCGAAGGTGACGGAAATCTATTCCAACTAAATTACTTGGAAATTATAATTTAATATTTTTCGTTTATAATTTTATATGAAAATCGAATTTACAAATTACCTAACATGCAGTAGTGTACCAGAAATCCGTAGATGGTTTTGCCCAAACTTTCATTTAAAGTTTCTTAAAAACTCTGTCGGTCAGATATGCTTTCTTGTTAGATTTCAGCAAATTTACGAATTGCTTTTTGTTTGAAATTCGTTATAAAAAGATACCGAAAAATTGATTTGGCTTGAAATTCAGTTGAAAGATATTTCAGGAACACCCCCAATTATCTTTTGATGCCTATGTACTTAAGTATATACACCTTAATTTCTACATAAGTAAAGGTAGGAAACTCAATAAAACAAAAAAAAGGTCACCAATTTGGAATTTTGCAAAAACGTTTACACTATTACCACGGTTTTATTTCAAAAGTTCGTTTCATTTTAGTAAGGAGAAAACGACATTCTTCATATTTTTGAGGTTGGAAGTTGGACTACAGACGAGTAATAACTATCAATAT
Source organism: Chymomyza caudatula (assembly GCA_035041775.1). Taxonomy (NCBI): domain Eukaryota; kingdom Metazoa; phylum Arthropoda; class Insecta; order Diptera; family Drosophilidae; genus Chymomyza; species Chymomyza caudatula. The sequence goes on from JAWNKW010000145.1 coordinate 3,106,963, forward strand.
GTTAATTCTTCACAAGTCTAAAATTAACTGCTTATATAATCTTATTATAACGCTTTTGGTACAAACTATTCATATAGCAGTATTTCCGAATTTGTATTTTTTGTTGCATACTTTTCGGCGTTCATAACATTTTTCATTGGAAAGGCTGGGTTTAGCGGATAATAATAATAAAAAAGGACTAACTAAATATTCATTAATCGATAAATAATGGAAATTTTGAAAAAAAAAAAATGTTTTCTTTTATTTATTTATTGGCAATTAGCTTGAAAAAACTATATACATATGTGGTATATGGTAATATTTTAATTAAAAATAATAGTTAAATTGATAATTCTAATAGAATTTACAATATTTTGGAAGAATAATAGAAAATGCAAATGTGGCAACCTTCCTCCCGCTTTATCAATTCGAATTCCGCAAAAGTCACGGCACGTCCAAGTAAGTGCAAAGAGTTGTACAGCGGATTCACGACTCTTACACAGTTACTGGCACGAGAGTTCGCTGCGGAAACTTAAAGCTACCCTTCTGCCTCTCAATACAGGGTACTCAAGGCATTCCTTGAAAAACGCTCTTTTAAGTTCTCTATAAAGGGAGAGTTCTCTAATGAAAGGTGGAGTCCCTCAAGCAGATGATGCACGATTCTATACTTCGAATATAGTATAGAATTAGTTAGCTCTGCCTTCTGCTAGCTTTTACTCGTTCCTATTCCCGTTCACCTTCCTGATCCTCTACCTCCTCTTCTTCATACTAAGTCCAGCTGCGGATGTTGGTACCAATATCTTCCTATCCTCTTCCTCATCCTCTATTAGTACACATTGCCAGACTTTATGCACATTTAAAAAAAAAATTATCGCAGGTTTTGGAATTTTTTGTAGTTTTACGCTTTTCCATTTTGGTTTCCAGCCGAATTCATCCAAACTTCACATAAACCATCTACAGACCATGCACTACTTTCCCTAAATTTTTTGGTTGAAATCGGTCGACACGTATTCGCAGTTAGTGGTGACATCAAAATGTATACTTATTTATATTTATATATATATATATGTATTTAGATATAACAATGAATTAAGTGAAAAAACGTGAAATCAAGAAAATAAGTTAGCATCCATCGGTCAGATTATAGTGCCTCGAGAAGATTGATTGACACTGTGAGCATAAACTCCGAATTTCGTGTGAAAGAACTAAATGTAATACTGTGGGCAAAAACCGGGAAATTTGAATTACAATTTTTTTGAGATTTCGATGGGGTCAAATGTTTTTATTTTTAAGTTGGCAATACTTTCACTCTAGTGTTCGAGATACGCGTCCTTTTGAAAACAGCTAAAAGTAAATTTTTCGTTTTTTACAAAGTCTGAAATTATTCAACAAAGCAGTTCCATTAAATTTTGTGTGCAGAATGAAATTTCTACTGTCGCAGGCATTTGGTGAGCAAGCTCTATCGAAAACAAGAGTTTGTGAGTGGTACAAAATGTTCAAAGAGGGTCAAGAAAGCGTTGAAGACGAGGCACGGCCAGGACCACCATCAACATCAACTGATGAGCTACACGTTAACAAAATCAAAGAATTGGTGCTCGAAAGTCGTCGATTGACAGCCCGAGACCTTACTAGCCTTGTTAAAATTTCGGAAGGATCAGTGAAAACCATTTTGAGTGACCATTTTGGCCTCAGAAAAGGGAAATCTCGATTGGTGCTAAAAATGCTGAATTTCATGGAAAAACAGCACAGCGTTGAAGTGTGTGAAACAATGCTTTCCGATTATCAAAACAAGCAAAAATGCATGATTACGGGAGATGAAACATGGATCTACGCCTACGACCCGGAAATAGTCGATCAATCGGGTGAATATCGAGGCAGATGTGAGGCAAGACCGAAAAAACCACGTCAAAGTCGCTCAAAAATCAAGGTCTTGTTGACAGTTTTCTTCGAATATCGTGTTGTGGTGCATTATGAATTCCTTCCAATCGGCCAAACTGTCAACAAAGAATACTATTTGGGTGTTATGCGTCGTTTGCGTAATGCTGTGCGTCAAAAAAGACCGGATTTGTGGAGAGACAATTCTTGGTTTCTGCATCACGATAATGCACCATCTCACACTGAGCTCGTAATTCGTGATCATTTCGCCAAAAATCTGACCCATATTGTTCTAACTCAGAATCGATTGTATTTCAAAACATAGTTTAATAAGAAGGATTTGTAAATGGAACGTATCTTCAACGCTTCTTACATGCGTTAGCAAAATCATATCAAAATTAATAAGCCCTTTTTTGAAAGAGTCTCAAATGGTTTTTTTTTTGCTTTTTCCTAATATTTTTGGCTGTTTTTGGCTCTTTTTGTCAATCTAGCTTTTTTTACTGGTGAAAAGTTGGCAACAATGCCCTCAAAGAAGCTTTCTCGCCCCATTCCTGTATACAGTATTCATAATGGATTCGCACAAGTAAACCTAATGGCTACCTATGATGACGGCGCTGCCATACTATCCTCATCATACTCCGTACAAGAAGCCGCGGATTACTTTCAGCAGCAACTGGAAGAAATAGGAAAATGAGCCAATCGCTGTAACATTGAGCTACACGTTGAAAAATCGATCATTAATCTGTTCACGTTGAGGAGAGAAACATGCCCAACATTATCACTAAATGGGAATATTATCCCAATCAGGGATTCAAACCGAAACTTATTTCTGATACGGTTACGTTTACGGTAGTATCGGTACTATTGATCCGGATAAATTTTTATTTTTAGAGATAGGCGCAAATCAAGCAATACACACATATGCACACACAAATATGACGAGTCAATAACTTACGCGGCACAACCTAGCTCTTTGACATTCGCAGGATAATAAAAATTTGACAATCTGAAAGCAGCAGAATAGTCTTACCTTGTAATTATTATTCCATGGCCCACGCACACAGCAATCGCATTGTATAGCAAAAGCTTAAGGAGTTCTCTGCTACATGCGTTTTTGAAGATAAGAAGCCAGGTGGCCCCATCGTAACGGTATAAATATGTATATCGGTTTGAATTTATTTATCTATTTATTTTGGTTACGGCCCGGTTACGGTTTCAAAATTCAATCGTTTGTTTTGGATATCCCTGATCCCAATAAAACCGCTTATTCCTACCTTGGCATTCAGGTCGACGACAATCGATGACCACGAGCTGCAGGGCAAAACTGGCAAAAATGGAATGGTTGCTATGCAGAGTCTCCAAACTTTAAAAAAAATTACGAAAACTAGCAGATGGTATATGGGTAATTCTTTTTCAAATCGAACACCTATTTCGGTATCATATTTTTAAATCGCCTGAAATTCTTGTCAAAAATCTTGGTGAAAAATTAGTTTACACGTGTACCGGGATTTTTCATAAAAAAATTTGTTTTTGGAGTTATATCAGTTTGAAATTGTAAAAATAAATTCTTTTTTACTTACAATCGGATTTTTTTTTAAGAGAAGCATTATTTTTAGATCGGAAGATATAAATTTTTGATTAGCTCACATCATGGTTTTAATCTAATCTTAACTAATTTTTCACAAAGAATTTTTGATAAAAATTTTAAAAATCTGAATTGTTTTTTGTCCGAATCCATTTGACTTGAAAAAGAATTACCCATATGAAGAACAAAAATCTCCACAAAGAGTAAAGTTTAAAAAAAAAAATTTTATTTTTTTTGTTATCTGCAATTGAATCAAGTCAGAGCAAAACCTCCCGGGGCACATTGATTCGAAATTAAATTATCTTCAATTCGAGTTACAAATCATCTCGATCGGAAGTAAGGTTCAATATAAGATTTGCTGACTTCGCAACTTTCCAGATCCAATTTTTTTAAAACGGCCATAACTCAAAAAAGCTGCAAGAATTTCCAAAACGGTTTCAGGATTCGAAATTTGCGACTTCAAATTAACCGCAAAAGTTATGTTTTGTCAAATTTTTTTGCCATATTAGATACATACACTAGTATCTAATATGGCAACCAACTATTTTGTTATGCTATATTTTTTTGTCATAGGCTTTTTTTTTTGTTGCATAGTGTAAGAGTCGGCATTATTGATACGAGGCAGTATTTATCATAGAGCAGTGTTGTATGAGAACACAATATCCTTTCAAGATTTAACTATGCTATCATCCTGAAATGGAATCTTGCCGCCCCAATCCCGGGTGTTGCACATTGAAATCCAATGTAGACGGTTTTAGCAGGCACACTTGATGTCGACCACCTTGTCATCCGCTATATGCTACTATATTCTTGGTGTATGTTTGCAAGTGATTTCCATTAATTTCACGATTACCTAAAAGTACTTACTTACTTAACTGGCCATAACAACCAGTTACCGGGTTACGGCCTGATGCAAAGCTCTCCTTAAAGCGTCTCTTTGGTGCTACCAAAGGTATCTAATGTACCCTCTACCTGTTCCTTCCAACGGAGACATGGTCTGCCCTTTCGTCGCTTCCCTTCGACAACCGCATTAAAGACCTTTCTCGCAGGAGCTTCTTCGCCCTTACGCACAACACGACTTAGCCAGCGGAGCCGCTGGATTTTAATGCGCTTAGCTTTGTCAATGTCATCGCAGAGCTCATAGTGTTCGTCGTTTCATCGGGTGCGGCAGTCGTTGCCAACGCGTAGAGCGCCAAAGATCTTACGGAGTACTTTCCGCTCAAATACTCCTGGAGCATTTTCATCAGACTACGCCATCAGCCATGCTTCAGCGCCATAAAGCAAAACGGGATGGATGAGCGTCGTATAGAGTAGAGTAGTAGTAGAACATAGTGCCGTTCCGATGTACTTTGGCCTTTCGCAACACATTCTCCAACAAAAGGTTGAAGAGGTAGCGGAGAGGGCATCGCCATGTCTGAAGCCTCGCTTGGTATCAAATGGCTCGGAGAGCTCTTTCCTACCTTGACGGAGCTGCGTGTGCATAGTCTTACCAACTTTGCAGGGACAGTGCGGCATATACGCGATCCCTCAATGGGCTATCAAATGCTGCTTTACAATCGACAAACAGATGGTGGGTGTCGATTTGGTATACGTGGGTCTTTTCCAGGATTTGGTGTAGGTCTGAAACCACACTGGGCCTTATATGCAATAGAAAGAAGACTGATACCACGGTAGTTAGCGTGGTAGGGGACACCAAGGCTCCAATCATCGGGCATGCTCTCATCTAAACTTAACTAAAGCTAAGATTTCCGCTGTTTTCAATATATAGGCGTTTTAAGCTTAAGTGCGGAATTGCCAGAGGTCAAATGCAAACTAACAAAACTTAAGTCGAGGTATGACTGTACTTAACAGTTTAATAAACTCACAAAAGCAGCTCCACTGGCTGAGCAAGTGTATTTGACAACAAATTGAATATACTCTCGCTGCTGCTAAGGGCATGCAGAGGCGAAGCGAAGCCAGCGTTGAATGCATGCCGCAACAGAGAGTCAGTGGGGCAGCATAGTGCGTCCGTCAGTCGCTCCAGTACGTCAGAGCCATGGCGTTTGCCATCGTCACCTTCCCGGCGTGACGGTAGCACCGCTCGCGCCGGGACTGTCAGTCAAACTGTTGTTGCCGCTCTTTGTTGTCGTTGTCGTCTCTGTATGTGTTCGTCATATGTTTCCGCAGTTCCGTTGCGTCACCGGCTTCGCTGTTGCTGTCGCCTGCCTACCTTGCGGGCGGGTACTACGGGTCTAAGGGGCAGAGCTGTTAGCTTCTTGGGGCACATACCATAGGTTTGGGGCCTGCAGTGTTGAGGTAGCCTGGAATGGTGGATTTATGGTTTTTTTGGGGCGGTCTCTGCACAAGCACAAGTGGGTTGTTATGTTGCCTTTTGGGGGCGGGGGTGCTTAAGTGGGCGTGCGTCTGTGTGTGTGTGTGTGTGTGTGTGTGTGTTTGTCTGTTGCAAAGTGCGGTGCTTACGGTGGTTGTTGATTGTTGTAACTGTTTTTGTTGTAATTTACATTGTTTCATATGCGTTTTCGGTTACTACTCCAAAAATGTGGCACGAGCACGAGTTCACTCGTGCACACTCACATATTAAAAGCACTTGTGTGCACACACACACACACACACACACACACACACACACACACACACATATATATATATATATATATATGTATGCCAGATATGCATACACATTGATTTAGTATATTTTGGTTTGGCTTTGAAAATTGTATTTTAAGCGAAGCGAAAAAGTTTCAGCTTTATTTTTGGTTGTTTTTCATACCAAAGTAACTCCCATTGGCACTCAAACAAATTGCTGCCGTTATCTTTATCTTTCAGTTTTTGTATTTTGTCGTTTAAATGCACAATTTGTATTAATAAGTTGAGTTTACTGCTGTATATGCAATATTGCGTATACGCCTAGTGTGTATGCTTTAAATTTTGAACTAAAGCAGCTTTAAGCTTGGCCTTAAGTAAATGCCAGCAGCAGCAGCGATTTCATTTTAAATGCCAAGAGCAAAAACAACAAGAACAACACCCAATGCCAAAGTCTATAGAAAATTTCATTTATTAAAGGTTAAATTAATATTTGGCCTTACCTCTTAACTTCATTTATAACCGCTGATACAAAACTGTATTATATACACAGAGACAGGCACACACACATACACTATAGTACATAAGTTGTATATAGTATTGATTTGTGTGAGGACACTAAAAATGAGCAGACACTGCTTTAATTACGAACACCCTTATGACCTTTAAATACTCTGCTTAGTTGTGTTTCTAACACTATACAACAAAAAAACAAACCTATGTCTAAAACATAGCTTTTCCGCTTAAATTAAATTAGATTAGCTTTGTAGTGGGTACAATGACTCATTAGAGAGGGTTGCAGCCACCCTAGCACTCAGACAACCTTGCCCATTGTACCATGCCCGAGAGAGCAAGAAAAAAGAAAGAAAGTACAGCTGAAATAGCAGAAAGAGTGCGAAAACAGAGTAGGATTGCAATAAAGGCTCCCTATTGACACAATCTTCCCGACTCCCGTAGAAAGTCGTGAAGACTAAGGGAAGAGTATACACATCGCTCATGTTGAGTGTATCACTTCCCTAAGTGCGCATCCGTGTCCTTGCAAAGGCCGTACAGTAAGACAGAAAGTGCTCCGTGGAGTCGGCTTCTTCAAGACAGGCAGCGCTAGTTGGATCGTCAACGATGCCCATAATGGCCAAGTGTTGGCCAAATGTATTGTGACCCGTGATTAATCTAACCAGACCTAGCAGATCTTTCGTCTTTTGACGAAGAAGATATCTGGAGGCCTTTGGATTAGGTTCTTTCACGAAGTGTTTCGTTACGCGGCATTCAGTGACAGTGACTGACAGGAAGACAGGGTTCAAGCCCTTTTGGCTGTCACGCCGAACCTATGTTTGCCAGTTCATCCGCCATTTTATTGCCCTATATCGGTGTCCAGGAACTCAGTTTAGACTGACTTTGATATGACGTGAGATCATGTCACATTGTGCGAGGATTCTCCAGGGACTGCCACTACAGATCCCTACAGTTACACCATTCAACTTCTCTCATGGATCCAGCTTGCGGCATTTAGATTTGCGTAGATTTCCGTTTGGAAAACCGATGGTAATCTACCTGTCGCGCATGAGTAGTTGAGTTTTCATCAAGTTACCAACCAGCAACAGTCCGTCGCTTTGAAACCGTCTGTGTAGAAGACAGGAGTGTTTCCCCTTAGTAAGAGTCCTGGATTACTCCAGGACTTTCCTTAGCTTGCAGGCTATGAAGAATTCTAAACTTGACTGGTTAATTCTATATTTTAATCTCGCGTTCTACAATCGGACATTGCAATTTTTCCGGCGAGGTCCAAGTATGAATAACTCCGGGAATCCCTTGCGAAATAGATTGCAACATGTTTCCAGACATGAATTTCCAACTTGGTCGAAAGAGTCTTCTATGGACTTTGTCGTCGATGGATTGGAAGAAGTTTCATCGACAGGAGTTATTGGAATAAATATAGTTCATTCATTTATTGCGGAGTGTGTGCAAATAAGGCTGATCTTGAAGAATTTCGCTTTGATGCCTATTTTTCGAAGCCTTTTATTTACTATTGTGAACCTGGAGTCACGGTTGCGTAGTCATCGGCCACAACATATCTACACCCCAATTCGCGCCTCTCAACATGGCAGCTGTAGTAAATGTCTGTGGCTCACAGCAACCTTATCTTGTCCATGGCATCTTCTGGATGGGGGTTATGTCTGCTTTACAACAAGAGCATCTGCATCATCCTTAATTGGGTTGGTCTGGAAGTGCTTTGCTGCGCACATTAGCCGTTGATATGTAGGGCGCTAAACACCTCGCGAAGGTTGACGCACGACTTGGTTAAGGTAAAGTCAGGTATCACCATGGCCATTGCCACTTGAATAGCTATCAGAAGCTTTCGCTCTGTTTTACCACAACACAGGCCCACCTGGCCTGGAATACAGATACGATTTACAATTCGCCTGGATCTCTCTGTGTCTCTGGCAAATACTGCTGGGATTAGATTCAGCCAGACGCTTTTTTTCACGCAGACGCTTTTGTCCCACATAAGAGAATTGACCTTAGTACCAAAGTTCTAACCATAGACGATCTTATGAGATGTTCTCCATGATTTACCAGCTTTTTATGGGTGCAATGCTCTGAAGAATTTCTTGGTCACGTGACAGGGAGGCTTCACGTGTCATTTCGTCTCCTCCCTTCAACAGCCGCATTGAAGACACTCTTCGCTGTAGCTTCGTCATCTATACGCACAACATGACCTAGCCAACGGAGCCATTGGATGTTAATTTACTTGATAATGTCAATGTCGTCGTAGGGCTCATAGTGTTCGTCGTTCCATCGGGTGCGGTAGTTGTTGCCAACGCGTAGAGGGCCAAAGATCTTACGATCGTAATCAAGACACTTTATCATATTTTAATCAATTGGCTTTTATGGTGCCTCGAGGTTCTCTCACGGAAGAAGGGGGGAAGACATCAACATAATTCGATAAACTTCATCTGCATACGGATAATACGCAAAGTTGGTCAAGATTTAGTCTGTAACTCTTATGCTCCCCGAAATAAAGGTGTTCATACGGACGGTATCTTATTGAGTTGACTATTACAATAGATTACTTTTATTAAAGGAACTTATGGTCTGTCAGGCCTCTTTCTCTTTGTGGCATACTTTGCAAACGGACAATATGCATTATTCAATTCTCGAAAGCTTTTAACCCGTTAAGATTACAAGAAGTTTTGAAGGACTAAGACTTCAAATTATATTAAACATGAAAACTTAGAAAACTTTTAAAGAGATTAACGATTTTAAGCTAACATTTTGAAAGACATTTGATTTCTTTCCTTGTAGCTCCTGCTGCTAAACCATTTTGGCTTTTTAGAGAAACTAACTTCAAACACACACAGGGCGAGTGAGAGAGAGAAAGGATGAGCGAGTGAGATACACACATACACACTTTGTTAAATGATAACATACATAAGTAAATGTGACGTTTGACTTTTTGGTGCTTGGCCAAAGGTCCGAAAGGAATACATTCAAGGAGCAACATTTGGCGTTACGCACAGAACCCAAAATTGGAGCACATTAATCAAACCAATTAATACCAAAAATATAGACAACCCGCACAAAAAAAAAAAAAAAAGGTCAACAAAAGCCACAAGCTTTGAATGGGAGCAGCAAAAATGAAAATTAATGTAATCAAAAATATTAACCCTACTCAGTTTTTTGGTTTTTTTTGGGTTGAGGTCTATAATAATACTGCCTATGGAAACTAGGTGAAAATTATTGACTGGCTTGCCACATTTTCGGTACTTGTGTGACAGGCGCTAGATAATAATTTATTGATATACTATATACATATATAGTACTATAAGTATGTCCAGAGGTGTATGCGAGTGTGTGTGCGCGAAGGCTAGGTACATAAACGCTTAAGATACATTAGAAATCGGTAAGCTAGAAAGCATTTAATCATTTTGACGTGATTTAGGTGATTTACATGTACGGCAAAGTGTCAATTTACTTGGCATATTAAGTATACGTAAGTGCTCGAAATAACTACTACTAAGTTGTTGTTATTTAAAAGTTTTATTTTAATGATAATAATGCAATTTTCTTAGACATTTACATAGTTAGTTAGTTCAATGGTTGCAAGTACTTTAGAGTTTTGTTTTTCCTTTTTTAAATTAGCTAAATTTGAAATAAGTACATACAAATACAATACTGGCTTGTAAAATTTTTATAGGCACCCTTGCAGAAAAAGATACAGACAAAACTTATGACACAATTAGACACACATACATACATAGTTTATTTTACAGACAATCATAACACTTTGAATTTGAACAAACTTAGTTAGTACTTAAGGTGCACACACATAAGGGTTTCATAGTAATTGTTTTAATATTATATATAGTAATAAGTATAAGTAAGTAATATTTTAGTTAGTATATGCTAGGCATACACAGACACGCACACATACGTTTTTACACATCAACAACCATTTTCTTGTGTATATCAGTGTTGCCAACGACTGAACAAAACTCATCAAAGGATATCTTGCCATCCTCATCCTTATCGGCAAAACATATAGTTTTATCGACAATCTGTTGCAGCTGTGTATCTTTCAGATTATTGCCAACCATCATTTTGAGCACCTGAAAGAGTTCACCATTGGATATATAACCATCGTTATCCATATCATATATGCGAAAGGCAAAACGCAGCTTGGATAGCTTATCGCCGCGCACGCTAAACTGCGAAACACCCTGTATGAACTCCTTAAAGTCCACTTCGCCATTGCCATCCGCATCGAAAATATCGATTACGCGCTGCACCAAAGGATTCTGCTGCAATTCGGGCAGCGACATAAACTCATCTATGCTCAAGGCGCCCGAATTGTCCAAATCGAGTTTGCGAAAACGTTTGCCCAGACGACGTATCTCATCTGCATCGAAATTGGAGCACATGTCCATAGGCAGCGATGTCTCGTTTCCCATGTTGTAGTGCTGCTTTTTTGCGCTTGTAGTGTTTCCTTTTTAGCTCTCTATATGTGTGTATGTATCTGAAAGTTAATTGGTTTATTGACTTGATAGATATACAATTTTTACTTAGTTTTAATGCTTACAAATGCAGCTGCTCTAGGTTGGCTCTATACTGATAAGGCTTAAGCGCTCATTCTGCAAGTAAATACAAAATACACAAAAACCAAAGTCACACAACACAGTCAACAGCAATGCTTCTTCTTCTTCTGCTTCTGCTGCTGCTTCTTCTTCTTCTTTTTACATATATTAACGCTCAATTTTATCGATTTTTCAAAATCATATGGCTAAAATGAATGCCACCCTGCACAGTTTTACTTTCTGAAAACAATAGATTTTTAACTCATAAATAGAGAGAGTGAAAACAAACGTAGTTCGAAATACTTAAACAGCTTGTCTAAATTTTTTTAAATTAAACATAATTATATAGCCAACAAGCAAGTAAGTAAAATAAGTCTAGTACATAAATCGCCAAACACGCACTCTACTCGCTCGACAGTGTATACACGACTGAGCCTGAGCTTTTCTCAGTTACGGCAAGCAAAAGCACAGGCGCCAGAGAGAGACACACATACATACATTTACCGTTGCGTGCGCCTCTATGCCAGAGATAAAGAGAGCGAGAGAGAGAGCGAGCGAGCGCGCACACACAGCTGTTGCATGCATACCAACTCTGCACTTTTTAGAGCGTTTCGCATTCTGTGCACCTGTTATAATACGCCATGTAGTGTGTGTCTTCTTGCCATGCAAATCGTTTGAAATTCAATTTTATAACAGCTGAAAAATGGGAAGGAACTCTTTGTTCAATGTCATTATTGGGCATGGGAACGAGAGTTCCCGTACTTAAGCTACGGTCAGACAGGACGATAACACTGTGCGACAAGTTACATAGTGTAGGTTGTACATCTAGTCGAGTAGAACTCAAAACCATTTATTTCTGGGGAACCCTACAAATAACGGGTTTTTTTCGACTTTACTCACTAATACATTGATATCTGGGTCATTTTTGGAGCAATTTTCAAAATTTAACACGTTCTGAAAAAAGAATCTTTAAGATGATATAAACACATCGATTATTCGTTTTCCCATATTATGAGTTTTAAACGGGTAAAAATGGAAAAAGTGTTTTGTTTGACGGCTGTTAAATGCAAAAACTTAACATACACGAAAAGTATCAAATGAGTATTAATTTTCTAAAAATGCATTCAATTTCAAAGATATTGATTGCTCGATCAATAAAATCGCACAAAAATTTACATAGTTATGCCGTTTTTTCTGAAGTAAGAATTATGGCCGCCGATGTATATCGTTTGCGGGAACATTGAATTAAGTATGTAATAGCTCTGTTTTGAAGATTTTAAAGAACATGCAATTGTCAAACGATTAAAATCAATTACGTTTGGGAAATTTTTTCATCATTCGTGCTAACTTTTGCATAGCAACAAATCTCTTAAGTTATAAGTTACTATATTAACTGTACCTTGTGCAAATCCAAAACAAAATACCGTTATATCTTGGTTTCTGCAAATGAGCAAAATACTGCGTGATGCAAATTTCACTGAGAAATTTTGCATTCACGTTTGGACTTTTTTCCAAAGAACCTTCGAAAGTTAAGTGATGAGCAGGACGAAAGATTTCATCAAGAGATGTCATCAATTGAAAAGCTCTTCGAAAAAGAAAACACAAATGTTAACAGATAACTGCTGGTCACTCAAACGTGAAACGAGCGATTCTTGCTTAAAACGACGAAGGTCTAGCAAACACTTTTGAATAAACAAAACTCAATATTGATGACATAAGTTTTATTTACCTTAAATATTAGCTCAATTTATTATGAATAGTAACGATATCTATGGAATTCAATAATTTTACTGCGTAAAAGGTCCAGTAATTCGATACAGTTACATGGACGGCCATAATTCTTACTTCCGATCGACTTACTTATTGATCGAGCAATCAATATCTTTGAAATTGAATGCACTTTTTTACTTATTTGATACTTTTCATGTAAGTTTTTGCATTTGACAGCCGTCAAAGTTGGAAAAATTAGGGAAAAAACACTTCTTCCATTTTTACCCGTTTAAAACTCATAATATGGGAAATCACGTTTTAAATTTTGAAAATTGCTTGAAAAATGACCCAGATATCAATGTATTAGTAAATAAAGTCAAAAAAAAACGTTATTGGTCAATAATAAAAAAATGGAGGGTTCCCAAGAAAAAAAAATGGTTTTGAGTTCTGCTCGACCAGATGTACAACCTATACTATGTAACTTGTCGGGTGTATCTCATTATTTTTTTTGTCTCACAATGTTATTTTTTACGCCTTTCTGCACTTTTTAACAACAAACAGTCGGCCGTGTCGGTTCTTACAACTTGTTTGCAAGAACCGACTGACAAACTCGATAAATGTTTGCAGTGTGGTGTTCACACACACTTTTTTTGGACGCCAATAATTGGCATACCGACACAGCTGCCTCGATTGGGCGGTCAGACATGTTGCAAACCAATTTGCGCGATTTTTATGTGTTTGGCTGCAAATTATCTTCCAGTCTGACCGTAGCTTTAGCCAACAATTCAGCTATGTATAACTGTTTATTATAGTTTACTTCATTTATTTATCATTGTTGCCAGATCAGGCAAAAATTTTAGCGAAACTTTTTTTGGGGGGAACGTTAGCTTTATGGTTTTGGCGCTAACAAAGAGCATGAAACTAATGGAACAGAATCCTTGACCGTTATATGGCTATTAGCCTTCTCGAGCTTCTATTTAAAAGAAGAAATTATTGTAGTTGGTTTTGCTTGCTGCGATTCTTATGCACCTCCAAACATAAGCAAAGCCTTGCAAGACATGTGAGAGGTGCAGTGTTGCCACAAACCAAATAAAAGCTAGATTAATAAAAACATGTGATGCAGGCAGTCATGTTGTAAAAAAAACATCGATGCATCGAAAACATCGATGGTTGGCCTGTAATTTTCCGATGTTCTCGTACATACTTTAAAACCATCGAACATTTCACCATTTCTTAGTCGAATTATTTAAAAATTATGCCAAAGTAAGTCCTATTCTCAGTTTTACAAATAACGTTAAGGGTTATCTTCAAAAGCCGGCAAACTCTTTAGGTTTACACAATTTAGGGGTAGATCTATTAGGTCTTAAGTATATAGTATGTAGAAGTCTTCTTTTGTTCACATAGCTATAGTTTCACATATTTTGTATTATATAACGAAGTTTCCTTCTATAATAACAAGTAAACTTTTCAAATATCAAACATCGAAAAACCATGGATGGATCGATGTTTTTAGTCCAATGCATCGACTTACATCGATGTCCACTGCTGATGGACTCTGCGATGGTAAACAGCGATGTTTTGGTCTGGATTTGCATCACTAGCAGGCAGTCGGTACGGCGCCCGACACTGCCATTTTTCCAAATTTCTGTATCGATCCGTTGAGGGGTATGGGCATAATAAAGGTAGCTGTTCTACGCTGCTAGGGGGGCTGGTTCAGCAAAAGGTCCACATTGTTTAGTTTATAAGCCTAAAATGAGTGTACGTAACAAATTTGGTAACATAACATAACATAAATATTAACCTCAACATTGCAGGAAAAGTAAAATTTTGTGCCAGTTTATAAGAGAAATTGCACATTTCCTTTTCTACCCTTATAGCTTCTTCATTCTTGATCCAATTTGCTCGAAACATTGCTCATTTTGCTCTTCGCAAATGGGACAACTGATTCCAGAAATCTTATTAAAAAATATTTTGGCAACCGGTCAACGTGCTCAGGTAAAAACATAAAATTTGCACTTTTTGGCCAAATTTCAGGCACGAGTTCCGTGGCCACAAACTTATGGGTCAAATCGAAAAGAGGTCTATGAAAGGATTTTAGTGGCATTTATTTGCTTTAAAGAATTAAGTTGATATTTAAATTGACAATAGAGATATTGGGTTTAAGTGGAACCTCCTCAAAAATACCGATATTCGCGAAATTCTCGAAACCTGAGGGTGACCGGAAAAACTTAGTACGGCGCGATATTGAGGGAAGGTTGTTTAAACAAAATCCACCAGCAGAGTTCTTGAATAATAAAAAAATTAATTAATTAATTTTGTAGAGTAGTGTTATTAGCCATATCTTTTGAAGTTTCTAACTAACACGGTAACAGTGTGCATAACTGTGCCAAGTTTTTATTGGATAGATGGTGTGGGTGTAATTCGCGAAATTCTGTCTAGGGGGAACGCGGATATATATCGACATGAATGGAAAAATTCGCAACTTTTGGACATTTTTTTGTGGCTCTAACTCGTAGTCTCTGAGACACAGAGACCAACACGAACGGACAGTCAGACGGGCTTGGCTTCATCCACTCGACTACTGCTCCTGATCATTTTTGCAAATGGAGCATACCGTCTGACACGCCTTTTTCTGCCTGTTACATACACAACACAAATTAATACTACTCTTTTATACCTTGTGTACAGGGTATAAAAAGCCAAAAATAAACTCATCATTTCAAACGCCTTATACCCCAATTTTTTTTCTTAACTGACCACAATAACCTGTTACCTCGGTATGGCCTGATTTAGTGAACTCCTTCAGGCACCACTGGTCTCCTGGTCCTTCCAACGTGGACATGGCCTGCCTCTTCGTCGCCTTCCTTCAACAGCCGCATTGAAGACCATTCTAGCGCATGAGTTGCAAGCGGGCCACATTTTCCGAAGCAAACGATTATTTGCATTGAACCAATATTTGTTGGGATTTGTTTGTTTTGAAACACCCATACTGTCGATTAGTACTTTGTTTCGGACTCTTATGCCTTTATCCAGGATTCGTAACCTGCTACGATGTCATATGTTAGGTGCTACCGTGGCTTTATTTCTTGAACATTTCCATTTTACACGTTCCTTTTTGTGACAATAGTGAAATTATGGAGATCCAACGATAACATATCTTTGCTGATTCCACTTATGTTAGTCCCAAGACGATATTTCTTTATCAATTCATGCCCAGCATCAATTGGGACCTTTTTGGACGATCATCACAGATTTTGTTACGATGCGATCGGCGGCCCAGTTTTTCACAGCTTGGTGCGTCAACGCCAAGAGTCAAAGTAATCGGATCGAAGCATTCCTGCCATGATTACACGTGGTTAAACATCTTTGAAAAATTGGGCCACTTACTGAGTTCCACTGCCAGACTTTGAGATTAACCCTAACAGTCACGTAACCGGATTGCTTGCAACAATTGTAACAATAATTTTAGCCACTTATGAGATTTTCTTGATTTTCTTCTGTTTACGCTAGGAATGTCGATGTACTCCAAGTAAGCTCTTATCTCCTTCTTGAAGTGGATTGCAGGCTCCACCATATTTCTATTTTGCATTTTCCGTTTGACGTATTTCCACTTGTTTTCAGTATTTTTTTTACAATGTCATTCAAATGGTTGGTGTATTTTGGCCTATTCTTTTAAAATATGTAGAATGCATGTTCCATGTATCCAAATAAAGTGCGCCTTTCATTTTCTCTCGCTTTTGATATTTATTGCACAAAACACACTATAGCCGATATTTGATATTAGACAACAACAAAAATATCGATATTTGATTTTACCGTCCGCGCAAAAGTAAAAATTATCGGGCATATCGATATAATATCAACAATCCTAATTTAAGCTATTGTTTGGATTGGAACACAGATCCAGTTCGTCTCAATATATGCTTTTCTCTTAATAGTTACCTAAAAGTGTTTCTTCCAATGTCAGAGTTAAGAGTTTATTCTAGTCGCTGCAACCGCCTTTATTTATGGAAACTGTTTATGAAACATAATCGAAGTAAACAGTGTGCAAAACCATCATATTTGACCGAGCTTGGCGTGCTTTTTTCGGTCTTTTGCGACGATTTGGCTTTGGTTTCGATGTCATAACTCTTTTGATCATCATTCCTGGAATAAAGCCATAAATAAACTCGTTAAGTATACCGATGAGTATAGCATCGGGTTTGCATTTGTTTAAACTCTAAACTTCTATATATACACGCCTACTAACTTAATTTAATGTATTTCCATTGGTATTCAAAAAACTTGTTACCTCTATCCTTGAGACACATTTCAAACCAAAGTCGTGTATTTATTCAGTGTAGCGAAAACAAAACTACACAAAGCGGTTCTTTATTTACAACTAAATATTCTAAAATATTTGAATAAAAATTTACACAAACAATTCTAAAGAACCGTAAAACTTTTACAGCATGGCATTTGTTGGTCGACGAAACCGTGACGGCAAAATTGTTGACCGTCAGCTTCTTTTAGGAAGCCCTCATCCGAATGGACCGTCAACTCTGCTCTCTGATGATGAGATGGACACTGATACCGATACTTTGAGAGCTGTTTACACGGAACGCACCTACGGTGCATCCGCAGATCATTTGGAGAATGAAAAAAGTGACACATTTATGGGATCGTACAATAAAAAATATGAAGCCAACGGCGCCGGTGAGCAACGTATTGAATATGCCATTAATCGTAGAAATTGCATTATAAAAAAACATTTACAGGAAATGGCAACATTGACGAACCTGAAATGACAGTATTGACAAATCGTTCGGATGCTACTTTGCAAGCTAAAGTCAATAAGAAAACTTCAGATGAAGAACTCAAAAAAGTAGTCTCCAATATATCATTGCTTGCACTAGATGACAATAACAACGACAATTGCAAGATATATGAAGATGAACGCAAAGATCAAGACTGGGGCGACATGTCTAGCATTAGTGGTGGTTCCTTGAGTAGCCTTAGCTCAAGGACCTACTATAAAAGTGAAGCGTCAGACGAGGACTTGGATGGATCTATAGATGAAAACAAACTCAATGAACTGAAGCTCTACGATGATTCTTCAAAGTCCGTATGCAGCTGGACTGAAATGTACGAATCAGTACTGAAACCAACAGAGAGTTGCAGCAATATAGTGCCTTTACTTAATCTAGACACGCCACGTTCAACAATGTCTGGCTGTTCTACCTTTAACCGAATTGTCGATGATGAGAGTGTACAGCGTGAAAGGGATGCAGCTCACCAAAGCTGGCTGGAACGTAAGAAGCGTCAGCAAAATCTCAAAAGACAGGCAGAAAAAATGGACCAAAAACGTAAAGAAGAAGAGGCGGCATCACGTAAGCGCCTGGCTGAAGAGAGCTTTTATGCATGGTGTAAAAAGAAGGAAATGCAAGGGACGCAGATTAACCTAAGTGCTGCATCCTCCAAGCTGACTGTATTTTCCAAGAACAGTAGCAGCAGTAGCACTGGAAAAGCCCGCAACAAGGAATCTCCAGAGCAGGCTGAAAAACGACGTGCAGAATTGGAGCGTGCCAAAAACGCTAGAGAAAAACTTGAGCGCGAGCGTCTACAAAAGCAAAAGGAAGAAAAGGAGAAGAAAGACCGTATTTTTGAACAGCGCCAGCAAATGTCAAAGACCGCTTATGAGAACTGGATGAAAGATGTCGGAAGTCGACCGAAGCCGGTGCCTCTTAACCAGGGAATGGCCTCGCTTCGTGGCACTGCTTCGAAAATATACATCAATCCAAACGAATGGGTTTCAAATATTGAAGAAAACGAAACTCAAGCCACCAAATAACGTTTAATGATGTATAACAAATGCATTCCAAAGAAAGAACACATAAATTATCAATGTTTAATTAACTGTTTCCTTTTGACCTCATTTTAAATTACAATAAACAAGTTTTGGAATGCAAAATACTATTATATTGAATTTCCATTCATGGTTTGCTCTACTTCAAGTAAAGGTTCTTTTGACTCGAACCTATCGACCACTGTAGTCCGAAGCATTCTTCAACTTCTTTGCGGTCGTTCTACTAATTTCACAAACTTTTGGCTTTTATCCAACTTTTCCAACTTCATCATGACTGGCCACAAGAACTCGTAACAACCAGATTCTTTTTCAATAGCTCCAAAGGCTCTGGCAACATCTCGCTGTGCAGGACCACTAATGATATTGATATCATCTGCGTAGGCAAGCAACTTGACACTTTTATAGAAAAGGTTCCCGTTCTCACGCACACAAGTTGGAGAAGTCGCAGGAAATGAAATCGCTTTATCTGAAACCAGACACGGTATCAAAAGGTTCTTAGATCTCCCGTCAATGTGGTTGCTGCGGATGGCGTGGCTCAAATCTTCATAAGCTGATATCTACACCTGCGTATGATTAATGCGCGTCTTTTAGTGTAAATGTCTCCTCGTAACTTTTATCAACAGATCAGATCTTTTATTTAACAGATCTAGGTGCAGACGGACAGTTAGGGCTTTATCGACTTTTCTTGTACACAAGAACTTATGGCATTACATAAATCTTGAATAACTTTGACCACACTACACGGTATTAAAAACTAGTATTTTACAAAAACCAAATGCATCTTAACAGTTGAATTTCTTGCGTGCTGACTGTCTACTTTAATGTTGCAGCGATTCACTGACAAATTAACAAACATGGCAAACTAACAAAACATTTAGTAAAACTTTTAATAATTCTGCTGCTTCTTTTTCTCTTTGAGATAATCCTCTTCGTCTGTGCTGACTTCATATACGTCTTTGTCCTTTTCAATAACTTTTTTAGCAGGTTTCTTGTCATTTGCAGCTTTTGCCTTGTTCTCTATTGAAAAAGTTTACGTTAAGATCGTAAAAACCCAAAATTATTAATACGAACCTTTAGCAACACGTTCCAGTTCATCGTCGGTATCAGAGCCGGAAGGAAGCTGATAACTTTCATAGTCAACCCTTGTATTTTGGGAGTCTTTGCTTGCTCTATCACGTTTTGTTTTCGCATCTGTTTTATTGGACGACAGCTGCACATCATTTTCACCATCACTATATACTACTTTAGCAGCAGGCTTTAAGGACACATCAAGTATTTCTACGTCGCTTTCTGGTTCCCCCAAATCTGCTGTGTCCAGAGCATAACGACGCCATGGCAAATACTTCTTTAGTGCATAACACTTTTCAATCCAGCTGCGTGTGACGATTTTTGCCTTACCTTTTACTTGATTATACTTGGGTGTATTTTTAAAGGCGCAACTAGAAAGTACAAAAAATTGGAAAAATAATCAAAAGAAATGTGAATATGTGCTTACATAAGATGTGTACAGCCAGGTGCCCAATCAGTTTTGTATTTTGCGCCCAATGCCAAAGCTTTGGAACGCAAATCGGAGCGATCGGGATTCTGAAAACAAGCACAAAGTTTAATTTGAATATTTTTGAGCTTGTACAGTGAGAATTTTACCTGTATGCCACTAATAACAAGTACGACGCCGCACAACAACTCATTGAGAGGACGATACTCTACATTAGGTTGAGCAGTCTTTAGTTTTTTAGCTGGGGTATTTTTAATAGGCGAGGATAAACGTTTTTGTGAATGGTCCTTTGGCTTTGCTACTTCTGTGCTAGTTGAACTGGTACTGGTCTTGGGTTTCTCAGCTTTTGGCGTCTGCGCTGCCTGTGGCTCAAGTGAATGACGTTTGGACTTTGATTTATCTTTTTCCTTCTCCTTTTCCAGCCTTTTTTTGTCTGCCTCAATGTGTTTGCTCAAACGCTGCTGCTTTTTATCCATTGATTGTTCACTTTCATTATCTGAATCTTCGCCAAAAAGCAACGCTTGGCGATTGCGATCAAGCTGCTTAGTCTCCGGCTTGGGTCCAGTGCTCGGTGTTGACTGAGCGCTTAATAATGGAGACCTAGTTTGGCTGAGCCTGCGCAAGGTTCCAGATTGAGCCGCATCTCTTATGGCAGCTGCTGTTGTAGCGTTTGGCTGTGTTTGAGCACTTGCTTCAGTGCGAGTTGCCTTCCAGCGTTGAAACAATGAATTCTGAGCATCAGAATCGGAGTCCGTAGATTCTGCGCGCATTTTGAAATTGCCCAGTGCAGTTATTTTCGACTGTACTGGCTCAGTCTTAGAGTGCGTGATGGGCACTAAAGGTTTTTGTTTTGCAGCACTAGGCGCCGCTACAGCAATCACATGAATTTTAATAAAGGACAAGCCATACTGTACGTGTTTGTTAAACGGCTGTGTGCATATGATCTTGACGAGCTTCCATTTCTCGGACAGCGATTGGGCACACAAAGAATCTTTACTAAAGCAGCGCACGCGATTTGGGTTGCCAGAGTTCTTACTCTCTATGGGATTCATAAACGAACTAGACAGTAGCAATTCCTAGAAAAACACAGATATGTCACGAGTCAGCATAAACATGTATGCGAAATAATATACCTTGAAGTCTTGGGTGCCGCAGCCTGTACGGCTAACCTGCACTTCAATAAATGCCGAGTGCTCATTGCCAATATCAACGCCAGTAATTTGCTGAGGTTGGTCAAATTCCAAAATGACATAGGCCGACTTTTCGCCGGTCAACTGAGTCTTCCACTTTTTACCGGCATTTTCTTTTAACAAATTCTCAGCGACATGAAACTGGAAAGCAGCAAATTATGATGTTACGATATTAATTATTTAAAGTTACGACTTACGGCATCTTCGCTGCTGAATTCTCGAACGCTTTTAAATGCTGCGAACGGCATTATTGGCACAATTTATAATAAATTGCAAAATGCGCCTTCAAGTAAATAATAAAATGAAATGCTTATCGATATATCGCCTGCAGTCGATCGACATTTGGCACAAATAAACAAGTTGGCAGCACCTATCGGTAGCTCTTGGCTCCATTGAAATGCCGGCAAATTCGCAAATTTATTAAGTGCGCAAAACAAGTGTTGCTGCTTGGAAATAGCTCTAATATCGCCGCGAATACTTTGTTTGCTATAGGTTTAAGTGCATGTTCATTCCATCAAGATGAGTTCGCTTTTAAATGAGTTGAGCAACATTGTCTCGGAGCTGCGTTCCAATAAAGCGCCAACGCGCCACAAAGCAATGGAGAATTTGGATCAAAAATTAAGCAGCTCCAAAGAAAATTGCATTACAGTGCTCCAACAAAAAAGCAGCAGCATAGCCTGGCAAGATGTTTTTCAAGCAGCCACAGATGCTGCAGTCACGGTAAGGACACACATATATATATACATACATTGTGTACTTTGTTCTAACGTAGTTTTAATGTTATCCGCAGCACGCCGTATGCCTAAGCGAGTCCGAAGAGAAGAAAGCGTATCAAGTGCTGGCCAATAAAACTTACCTATACAGCAATGTTGTGGACAAGATCATTAACTATAATTTAGAAGGTAGCTTTGGGTAAACTTGCCTTTTTGTTGCTTTAAATATGTTAATGCTTTGGTTTAGGCGGCAGCAACTTTCTGGCCAAGTCCTCGGTTTTAAGAGCCTTTGAGGAAGGCATCAAAATGCGTTGCGTGGTCAAGCACTTTGGTGTTACATTCCTTAACATGCTAGACAGGGGCATTTATTTAGCACCCAACTATGTGTGCGAACTGAAGGTCAGCGAATATAGCCGTAAGTGTGCAACAGTATATATATTTTTATAAAACTAATTAATCATATTTTTGCGCTTGCAGGTATTTTGTCCTACTTATTTGAGCTAAATATTGATAACGATGAATTTCTGAGTTCGAGGATTTTGAAATCCATAACCAAAACTGTGCAATTAGCCAAAGAACGAGTGCAGTTACACATGGATCTGGTGGCTTACATGCCAGAATTAACTAGCTTTATTATGACCGCAAATAACACTGACAGAAAAATCGAAACTGTGCGGCTTTACTTTTTATTTGTTTCCGAGGTACATAGACAGCGTGTGTTGTTTCGGCATCATACTTATTATTTCTATTTCTTTCTAGATTTCTCTTAACTATCATCAAATCTTGTGCTCTCACATACAAAACATTGTGCCCAAACTATGCGAATTCTATAATGAAGATTGCTTTCGTGACGACACAAAAACTTTGTTTTTCCAAAGTGTTGTCAGATCTTTGAATGCATTTTATCCAAAAATACACGCTGGAGATTTCAATACCTTCAATGTGTCCGTTAATGAAAATTGGGCACATACCATGCTTAAGCTTAAAACAATTATTGATATGGAGATAAGAAATAATTCAATGCCACGTTATAAAACATCACAACTATGTAATGGCAAGTTTTCTGAGCAATTTGTAAGAATGTCTGCTTTGGTCTTTTATATAGTAAGTAGCTAAATAATAATTATGGCTGTGTGCATAAAAGACTAAGCTATTAAAATTTTAGGTGCTCTGGCATGTAGAGCCAAACAAAAGCTGCCCAGAAGTTGACACACGCAGCAAAATTCAGCGTACATCTGATAAACTTGAGACCTTATTCAGTCTCATAGATAAACAACAGTCCACATTTAATGATATATGGTAAGTATTTAACAATGCCAATAATAAAGCATACTAAAAATCCCGCTTCATTGCAGGTTTGCCATATTCGCAGAGCTACTGCAGTTAAGTGACTCCATTATAAATATGGCCAATTATCAGCAGAGTCTGGATATAACTTATGCTGTTCTTCGCATGTTCGGCAATGCCAAGAACTTGAAAAATGTGCGCTTGTGTCTTGTCGTACTTTTGAAAAAAGAAAAACAATTACTGAAAGCAAAAGATATCAGTGCAAACTTTCTTAACAACTTATGGCTAGAACTTGGAGACTATATTATATCAGAAACCACTTCAACCGCTGAGATTATAATTGAAAAGCATATAATCATACAAGCGCTTATAGCACACGGCAAATTAACTGCCACACAATGTGCCACATTATTACAGTACATAAGAAGCAATGAAATGCTAAAAAGAAATGAATGCATTGCCACAATACGCGAGCTCTTTATACACGCCGAGCAATGTGGCATTGATAAGGCAGCTGGAGAAATTGAGCCTATTATTAACTGGGCATACAGCAACTGGGAGAAGGGCACTGCAACTAAGCTAATACACAATATTGCAGCAATTGATGCCAAACTGCTCGCTGATACATTTGGCATTGGAATTATTAACTTTTTGGACGAGCAGCAGTTGCAACAATTAACCATCACTAGCTGTGGCCTAAAATCAAAAGAAATGGATAGCGATCTGCAACCTTTGATCTACAAGTATAATAGAAAATTGATATGCCTGGAGCAGGATTATCAAAATAGTCTTAAAGTGGCACCCAAAGTCATGGGTGAAACAGACGTGCCAGCCAAAAACTGTCTCTTTCAAAATAACTACGAGCTGCTCATGCGTGTGGTTAACTATCAGACTTCCAAAGATTGCCAAGTTCTTGATATACTAAATGACTTGAAGGCATTGTACAAATTGAGCTGCACTATGGAACGTCTGTTGCACTATAAAGTCTTTGATATGGGAAATTTCATGCAGTGTCCCATTATAAAACGCGTGGGCTTATTTCTTAGTCATTTAGAGGTAAGTAATGTGCAGGCAGTTTCAAGATAGTTTTATAAACTAACCAAATGTATAGTTTCAGCTAAAAAGCAGCAAGGCCTGTGATATAGATGATGGCGATTTGCGGGAGTTGTTGCTGCGTTTGAATAAGGTGCTTACAATTTATACATCAAACGATACACTGCTGCAATATTTGGAGAATCAACCTTTGGAGGAGCTGATTACGTTTATTTCAGCAGCTCTGAAATATTACAGTGAGTCTTAGCTTACGGCTTATAGAGCTTATGTCTAACAGTTTTGTTTTATATGCGAGGTACTCGAAAAAAAGACTCGGAAGTTGGTGACTTTATCAGCATATTATCTTTATGTTTAAATATACTTGGAAATTTGTGTGCCAGCAGTTCACACGGCGTCGATGCATTTTCACACATTTACAGTAGCAAATTTAAATGGCAAGCGAAAGATATCTTAATAGTAGCCAAGGTGAGTTACTAAATTACATAGCCAAAATTGAAACTAAAAATCTTAACATTTTTGTATTTAGATGCTCTGCAATTGTAAGCAAGTGTCGGATGTATCCATTAACTGGCTTGTGGATAAACTGAAAACCGTTTTTCAATATCATTATCTGAATGTAGAGATTGTTAATGAAGTTATTGAATATTTGCCAAGTGAGTGAGTATTTGTTAAAAACTTAAAACTAATAATAATTGTTTATTTTAATGCAATTTACAGCCGTATTTTACTTCGTTTACAACAAAGAAGACTTGTTGGAAAATATGCTCATTGCCATGAATTCGCTTTTAAAAGTGGCCTGGAATAAGTCATATTCAGCGCTTATAACAGCCAAAATATTGCGCTGCATTTCACTTATAGCACAACGTTGCCCCAAAATATTTGCAGTAGATAATTTTGCAGTCATATGCAAATCTGCGACAAGGTTTCTAACATTGCCATCGTTGGAAATTCAATTTGCAACACTAACAACACTGACCGTACTCATGAATACCAATTGTGTTTCGCTAGATCCAGTTGCAGATTGTGAGTTACATTTGCAGTTTTGTGAAGAGCTCTATGAGTGCATAGATTGGAAGAAATTAGCGGCAAGTATTGTATTTAGTTTATAAAAAAAATTTGACATGTTAATTAAAGTCTTGTTTAAATGCACAGTTCGATAATGAGGATCTGAAGCAGAATAGCATTTCGGTAACCATACAAACACTGACGGCCTTCTTTGTATTCAGTTCGTTTCATCAGGAAATTGCATTGCAAAACTTGTTGCATTTTTGTGCATTGTATAAACTTAACGAAGGTATGCATAGTGTAAGCAGCGTGCTTCATGATTTGAGCATAACTCAAGCACTCAAGATATTATAATACTGCTGCATTTAAACTAATTTTATGCCATTTTTGTTAAAGCTGACTTTCATGCATTCCAAAATTATGTTAATTCCTACAAGCTAACAATACAGGAACTCGCATTGCCCTATGTAGAGGCATTGATACACAAATGGATTTCAAAGCATTATCCAATTTCAAAGTAAGCTTTATATCATTAATGTTTATTCATCATGTTGTTATAAGTTTTACACTTTTAGGTTTCCCTATTTTATATGTTATGCCTCAAAGGATGCATTCTTTAAACAAAATGCCAAAACAATTGTGACATATACGTTCATATACGGCAAACTCGATGAACTGAAACGCCTAAAGAAATCCCTTAATGCATATGATGTTGTCGTTAAGGTAAGTTTGCTAAAAATCTATTAAGTTGCCTTCAATTTGATTTCATATGCAGTTCATTATTACAGGAAAGCATTCCAACTATTATGGCCTTTGTGCTGCCACAACTCAGCAGCTGCTCTGAATCCGAATTCAATGATTTTAAGCAAAATTACTTGACATTAAGTCAAAATCTGGCACATTATAAGCTTGATGTTAAGAAGTTAACGGAGCCAAATGATACTACACTCTATTGCACCATCAAATTGCTGTTCGATAAGACACAAATGAAGAATCTCTTTGAGTTTGTGAATTGCAATAAGCAGCAGCAGTGGTATAATCTTAGCAGTGAATCTTTATTTAAGTGCCTATGCTATTACATTGTAAGTAACCCAAGGCAAAGAATATTGCACCAAAATGTGGAGCTTGTCGTTGTATAGTTTTACTTCGATTTCAATCAACATTTGTAACGATAAAAGTGTTGCAAAAACTTATGTAATATTTTGATACTATGCACATGCTTAGCATATGATTCAGATCGGTAAAATCTCGAAGTTTTGACCTATTTCTCTTCAAGTACGTATATCATGAAAAACTTTACTTCATAATCTTCGATATCGTGTAATTCCGCCACAGTAATTTGCACGACAACGGAATAGAGCTAAGAACTAGATAACTAGTTCTAAGTTGAACTCGATTCGCTTTTTCTATGTCTTTTATTGATCAACCGATAACGTAATGGTTTGTTACCTAAAACTACTCTAATATCAGAATTATTTTTACCAATTCTAGTGTGATATAAACGAGAATAGTCAAGATGCGCTGGAAGTGCGAGCTGTACGTAAACTCGTTATCAAGCATCCCATAACTTTGGTGCAATTATTGGGAACCTTGAAAACAAACTGCTTTAACTCTACATTTCCAATGCACGCAACGCGATGTTTTTTCCTGTATTGTGCCATAGCGGAGCCAATTTTCGATTGTTTTACAACAATGGATAACCAAAGTCAACAAACAACAAATTTCTTTTTGCATGATATTTGGTACTTTGTGCCAAACCTGATTCTACACAGTAAATACATATGTTTATTTAAAAGATCTGCCATATTGAGCATAACAATGTATAATTTCAGCGCATTCCTGTCAGTTACAAAAGGCCGCACTACAATTTTTGCAGCTCATTTGGCATAAAACAAACTGGCCTATGGAAAAATTTGAAACCTATTTTGATGGCTTGGCAAAGTTGCTGCTCTCCTGCATAATGCACATGGAAATGCCCAAATTGAAAACACAAGCTGTAGCCTTACTCTTAGAAATGATGAAATGCTGTAAAAATAAATTGGACATGCTTTCATTGCTAAATGAGTATCCAAAACACGAAATGCTGGAGCCTTTGCAGCAACTATGCAACGAAAACATGAGCAGCACAATTAAGGAAAACGTTGAGGACTTTATAAGCTCTTTTCTGAAAAACCGCCGTGTGCAGCGTTTGCGCACCTTGCGTCAATATGTATGTATCACATTGCTACTTGTCTATCAAGTATTAACAACATTTTTGTTTGTTTTCTAGATTGCTAAACATAAGAGTTATCTGCAAAAACATGCCAACTTACTATTTGAGCTTATTAAACAGCTTATACAAATTGTGCGCTGCTCTCATAATAAGGACAGCAGCCTGGATGCTTTGAAATGTTTAGCAGAAATTGGACCGCTAAGAATCAGTCATATATCGTATTATTTTCAATCTGATTTTGATAACTTTGAAGCGGTAACTCATATAGCCTTAGCATAAACTGCTGATTTTACTAAATCTAAACTATTTTAACAGCAGCTCAATGACGACAATCCTATGCAACAGTTTCTAACAATTGTTTACGATATTTTGGAAAAACAACTGTTTCATTTTAATCCAAAAACGCAGGAGGCTTTAGTAACTGTTGCGGCTCACGTGGTAAACAGCGCAGAAGGCAGCAAACTATTGGGTAAACAATTGACTCACATTTACGACATACTTAATACAAGCGTCATATTTACAGATCAGCATCCAAATCTACACATATTTCGCTCAAAGTTCAATAAAGCAAGCTACCTGAATGATTATGCAAACATAAGCAGCCTTGATTGGCTAGCTGTGCTGCAATCTACAGAGAACCTGAAATACGAACAATGGATCTGCGCCTTCATGTCGCAGGTGTTCCAAAACGCTGAATGGCAAGGTTTTCAGGAGTTTGCAGCAAATGATTGTGCATTTGCGGAAGCATGTCTGCAACCGCTTATAAAACTATTGCTCTCTAACAAGGAAGTGCATTTAAATAGTTTGTGCTCCATGCTGGACTACTTTTTTAACAAGTGTTGTCAACTGCGAAGTACTAATGAAACTGCCAACAGCGGCATATTCAATGAGAAGCGTGCTATCACAAAGTTCCTCAGCATATGCGAGTGCATAAGAGTTGTCAACAATTGGTATGTCTTAGTTAGGACTTAAATTTTTGATTAAACGTTCACATAACCATTTCGAATTCAAGCAGAGCTCTCATAAAACTAACGCCATCTCTGTCTCTTTGATGTCATGCCTCATATCTTGTCTTGCTCTTATTTCCCCAGGTCTATACCAAAAGACCTAATCAATCTGAGCAATGTTATTGTGGCCAGCAATCATTGTCAGGCATATTTCTTAAGCATCATGTATCTGGAGCTAAATAAATTAATGGATATTGATATTTTTGATGACGAGAACTTGCAAATGTCTGCCAAAATAGTAAGTGCAATTGTGAAGCAGTTTTAAAGATTTGTACTTACTTTGCAACACTTTCTACACAGGCCTATGAATCGATTGGCTGCAATGACGCTGTTGCCTGTTTTCTGAATCCCTTACGTTCCCGCATCGATTATCTGAACTTGAACAATAACTGGTCGGATATTTTACTTGAAGCGGATAATACTGATAATGCACATACGCAGCTTTATCTGGATATTTTAAAACGCAATGGCATGATGGCCTTTGCTAATCTGCAACAACGTCACAATAAAGCCGTTGATTATGAAATTTGCTGGCGTCTTGGTCAATGGACAGAGCAAACTGAAGGACATATGCGTGTCAATACTGCTTACAATTTGGAGCAGGAGTACAAAAAACATCACTATGTTGCCTTGAAGAGTATCAACAATCGCGAGGAAGAGAACAGTTTGTCGTCCATTTCGAATGCCTATCAATGTGTCGAAGCCATTTTGCGTGATATAAGTGTGGAGTGTCTGCAAAGTGTTTACAAATATCTAACCTGGTTGGGAACCTTGTTGCAGGCTGAAGACTTTTGTGAGGCAAGTATTGTTAAAATATTGTTTGCATGTATAAAATTTATAATTGAAAACGCATTTGCAGATACAATTCACGCCCAAAATAGACATAAATCAGATTTTCGGCAAGTGGCAGACCGAATTGAACCTGGAATATGGCAACTTTAATTACAAGGAGTATATGCTGGCACATCAAATAGCGCTTTTTAAAATGGCTGGCACACGAGCCACTCGCAGAATTGAACAGTTCTATAAGGCAAGGAACTTTATCAAAATTCAAAAGTTTGTTACTAATATTATCTTGTTACAGGAAAGTCCTGTGGACGAATATTTGCTGAAGTGTATAGGCGAGTGTAAGAGCGCTGGAAAGTTAAATCTAGCTAGAAAATACATAGTTAGTCTGCGCAAGTTGCCAGACATTAAGCCGCAAACACAGGTTAGAAGCTGGCAATGTACCATTATACCAAAAGATGCTGCTTGTTTTAGTTGATTTGCAATGCGACTTCCTTCGGTATAAGAAATGTCAAGTTTTACGAAAAGTCGGTAATTAACTTATTTTGAACTTGCGTTTTGTATAATTTGCTTTCGTAGTGCATATTGTAGGTTAGTTTAGGTTAAAACGCACCTGCTGCGATGAATTCCGATCTGTTTGAGGCTAATTTTCGACAGCTCAGCTAAACTGTTTAGGAACTTTGTACCGAAGTATTTGAGCCTTCTTACGCAGAAGTCTGAACTTGAGCAGAAAAAGTGCTCAGTGCCTCCTCTTATTTGTACACGCAGCAGCTGCATATGTCGTTGTTAGGCGCATAGAGCCTAGCTTCATTCCTAGTCGCTAAGGCTAGGAATTACGCCTGGAACACGCTATAGTTATGCGGGAGACTAAAAGCTCTTTTTGTATAAAGCTGTTCTGAAAAGACTCCAACTCGATTGTGCAGATTGGAGCCGTCCGTAAAGAGGGAGATAGCGTCAGTAGGTGCTGGGCGGCCAAGGATCCATTTAATCCTGTCCGGAAATAGGGCTTTAAGAAGACTGCTTGGATTCTTAACTGGCCTATAAATGAGCTAGTTGCTCATTTGGTAGATACAGGGAAGGCATATTATGTAGGGCAACGGGGGCTCTGCTTGAAGTAGTACGAAGCATAGTTTTATCCATGTAAAAGTGCCATATCCAATATAGTATGTAATATGAAAACGTTTACATACAATACTGTACTTTTCCAGATCTGCCATATTTCAAACGGCATTTTCATTCTCGAACGGATTGGGAAGTTGCATAACGTCTTAGTTGCTTAATGTCTTAAATGCTTTAGACCTTAGCTTTTCTATTATGTAAACTAAAGTGCTTAAACTTTCTTATAGATCAGCGTTTTGCTAGAAGATGCCGATGTCTGCTGTCAAACTGGAAACCATCAAATAACCAACGCCATACTTCAACATGTTGTAACAAATAGCGATTTTACGTTTTGTCTTCAACGCACCACAGCAATGCGTATGGAGGGAGAGTTTCTAATGGACACCAATGCCGAGAGTTTTAATACCGTATTACGCGATAAATTTAATAGCTCACTCAAAATGTTAGATAACTTTGAATCAAATAAGAGCAGACTTATGGAAAAATATCCGCACTTGTTCAAATGGGAGACATTTGATACATTTATAAACGACAATCGCAAGAGCGCGCATGCTGCTATAGCAAAGTATGCGGATAACGAGTACCAACAATTGAACAACTATAAGAAATCGGAAGAATATAAAATGCTGCGTAATATAATAGATGAGAATCGCGAAATGGCTAAAAAAGTGGGTCAACGTGATGACAGGGATAAAAGATTGGGTGCCATGCAAATGACACGTTTTGCCAATCTTGATGAAATGGGTTTGCAAACTATCGATGAAAATCTAACCGCGCATTTGTGTACTGCCATTAGCCATTACATTAAGTACTGCATACTGGATGAGACCTTCTCAAGCGCTACTATATACCGCATCTTAGCGTTATGGTTTAGCAATAAGCAAAACAACAACTTGCATGCCAAGATTAAGGAAATGCTGCCTTCGGTTCCAAGCTATAAGTTTATTTGTGCTCTAAATCAGCTAACGGCACGTCTTAGCTCTAAGAACGAAGAGTTTATGAATGTGCTAGCCAAACTTTTGCTACGCTGTGTCCAAGATCATCCACAACACACCTTATACCAGCTGTATCCGCTGGTCTATGCCTCACTCGATGGTGGCACAACTAGCAACAGTACACGCACGGCTATTGTTAAGAAGCTTATAAGTGAAGCCACCGGCGTAAGCAAGATCAGCAATCAGCTAAACCTAATGTTTCCGGGTAAATATTTCACAGGATAACTAAACTATAAATCGTATAGCTAAAATGCATTTATTTTTTATCTAGCTCTTATTGAGTTTGCCAACACGGTAAACGAAGACGGCAAAGCCATAACGCTAAATTTAAGCGATAAATTGAAGCGCATCAAGAATCTTGATGCTGTCCAATGTCCCACCATAGAATTAGCTGTATCACCTGATAAGCAGTATAATATTACAAGTAAGTTTAGAGGAGTTACGCCCTCGGTCAACTGGCGTGCTAAGCAAAGAATATCGAGTTAAAGTGGTGCTGTCCAGGCAGCAAGAAATTTTGAGATAATAACTAAAAAACTAGAAGTAGTCTTCTGTTCTTTAAACTTCAAAACTAGTCGTCCTCTCCGCTGTGTGTTTTTGTTGTCAAAGTCAACAGTTGCAGCAATGTTGAATGTTCTTTAACTGGAATCCCCCTGTGTTCTTTATATAATTCTGTGGCGATATCCATAGCTTGGACTAAATCTTGGAAATCGGCAGGTCAAAAACGCAGTTTAACCAGATTCGTAACACTAGTTCACAAGACACAACATTTTGTTCTTAAAATTTATATCACGAAGGGATTCTCTATATGTATTTTTTAATGAGTTTAAATTTAATTCCCATTTTACTCAGTACAGAGTAGCCTGATATGGGTACCAGGACACCGAGGTATCGAGGGCAATTGCAAAGCTGACGAGCTAGCCAGACAAGGTACTACCGCTCACTCCTCGAAGGAGACAGCAAAAGTATACCTATGACCACTTGTAAGCTTCATATTAAAAATCGCTTCGATCCACAGAAAAATGTGGCAAATTGCCGTATAGCTAAACAAACTTGTCCTAAAATAAACAAAAAACGTACAGTGGAACTCTGCTCTCTGAACAGGGAGAGATTGTCTGTAGTTATAAGTGCCATCACACGACATTGGCTGATTGGCCCTCATGGCTCCGGGTCCCTTTCAAAGACTTTTGCAAGAGCTAATGGGACGAGGAAGAGGATGAAACGGTAGAACATCTCTTTTGCTCATATCTGGCTCTCTGTAAGCGAAGACATAAACATCTAAGCAGATACTTCCTAAATAACTTTGCAAACCTGTCCGAAATAATTCTCAAAAATATCGAAGACTTTATCGCTGCATCGGGATGGTCTCCGTTTTGATTTTGTGATTTGATTTTTGAGATCCTACACATAATTAAAATAGGAAGCAAAATCCCTTAACGAAAAGGACGTTTTATAACTCGACATTTTTAGAAGAACTGTTAATCTTTAAGAACAGTCTACTTTGTTGGCAATCTATTCATATTCCGTTTATTATATTTTCAAAGGCATTGTGAAGTGGTCGAGTAATTGGAGTCTTGTGGGTGGCATTAATGTACCAAAGAAATTAACGTGTCTATGCTCGGATGGCAAATCCAGACCTCAACTTCTAAAGGGAAAAGATGACTTACGCCAAGATGCCGTGATGCAACAAGTTTTTGGTTTAATCAATCAGCTGCTTAACAATGAATCGGAGTTTAAAGAGCGCAAGCTTAAGCTACGCACCTATAAGATAACGCCTTTATCTATGCGCAGCGGTATTTTGGAGTGGTGTAAAGATACCATTCCCGTTGGATCCTACCTGGTTGGCGAAGGCACGGCGGGTGCACACAAGAAGTACAGACCAAACGATTGGCACAACAAAAAATGTCGTCAGCTGGCAATGGTAAGTGTAATATAGCATATATATTTGGCGTAGATAAGTTTCTGGGATGGATGGATAGCCTTTTAGAAGTTAGTTACATTAGAGAAGAATTTGTTTTCTTGTTCTTTCGATATTTCATCAACTATAATTCCAATGATCTGATGAATTTCCAAAGCAGAAAACTGGTTACCTTCGAAATACTTTCTTCTACACAATTATTCTGCGTTGATTTGAAACCTTTATATTGCTCCTACACATAATATATGATACACTTAACTCGAAGACAATAGCAGAAAGTCATCCAGAAAGAAATTGTTTATAAAATTCAAAAGTTTTCATAAATTTATAAATCGCCGGTAGGGATTCTCACACATTTTCGTGCCTTACCCCCGTGTGGTGAGCGGGTTAGAGAATACCACCTCAGCAGGTCAAAGCTTGTCGTATGAGGCGACTAACAATGACACTGTGTTCTTTCTAGACCAGTAGGCCTTAAAAGAGTTGTGCGGAGGGTTTGGAACCCACCATGTAAAACCACGATTCCAATGAAAGAATGTATTTACATCAGGCCGTAACCTGATAACGGGTTGTTATGGCCAACCCCGTCTTACGAAAAGAGTTTTTTACTTTTCCTCAAAAAAGTATTGGGACTGCATTGGTCTGAGTTGCCTGAGTTGGTTACCAACAGTTTATTTTTTTAAATTTAGATTAAGGCAACATTGATATTTAGGATTTTCAGTTATTTGGTAGCAACTTTTGTATGAATCTCTTTTTTATTGACAGACTCACTTAAAATCGCCGAGGGAAAAACGTCTTGAGATTTATCGAATTCTATGCGAAAAAATCAAGCCGGTTTTTCAATACTTTTTGTTTGAAAAATTCTTGACTCCTGGTGTTTGGTTCGAGAAACGTTTGGCCTATACCAACAGCGTAGCCACAACATCTATGGTGGGCTTTGTTTTGGGTCTAGGCGATCGTCATACAGAAAATATTTTGATTGACGAGAAAACCGCCGAAGTTGTGCATATTGACTTTGGTGTGACATTTGAGCAAGGAAAAATACTGCAAACTCCAGAAACAGTGCCTTTTCGTTTGACGCGTGATTTTGTCGCTCCGATGGGCGTATGTGGCACCCATGGAGTTTTTACAAAATCCTGTGAGGCAACATTACATATTCTAAGACGTTACAAATCAGTTATAACCACCATACTCGAAGTTCTACTGTACGATCCTTTATATCATTGGAACACTGTACAATCCAGCAGCGGGCATTCAAGTAAGCAAATGTCTAGCATTACCTTTTGAAAATTTCCTAAAACTACTTATATTTTTTAATGTCACTTTACAGATGAGTCGAAAAACTTGATTGCACAGCGTGCACTTTTGGTAGTACAAAATAAGTTAGAAGGCAAAGAAGGTGGGCTTCTTGGTACCTCTAATGTGGAAGTTCAGGTACAAAGTTTGATAAATGAAGCCATGCTACCCAGTAATTTATGTATGTTATATCCTGGCTGGAATTCACATCTTTAAGTAAGCTTTAATACCTGTAACTTATTACGACGTCACATATTTAATACTTAGCACATCACATATTTCCCAGTAATAAACGCAAAATGAATGCGATATGTTTTTATTAATTTATTCTTTAAGTAAAGTTTTTGCTGTTATAAATTATAAATTTGATTAAAAAATTGTATATGAAATGAATGTCTTATAGGCGTATTGATTAAGTTGTCATGAAAAAGTCCAAAAACTTCGTTGTGGCCACAAAATATGTTATGTCGCAGATACTTTTGGAAAGTTTGTGTTAAAATTACACCTTAAGATCAGATCGTTGGCCTAAGAACAACAATGGATAATCACTGCGATACATATTTGAAAAGCGCGCTTAATTTATGTTCATTTATTAGCAACCAGCTCTTCAGCTTGTGCAACATTTGAGGACTTGCTGCAAATAAAGCTATAAAAAATAAATTTTGATTAACATTAAAAATAAACACACACTGTTATTAGCAGTAACTCACAACTTGTGTATATTTATTAAATTATAATACACTGCGCACTTTTCGATTTCAATTGGTAATTGGAGCTGCCAATCGGCTGCACTAGCTCAAGTTGGCAGCGCTGAATGAGTGCGAGAAACAGCTGTTGGCGCGCCGGCAGGCAACAAACTTTTAGCGTAATTACTTGTTTTTATATTTTAGTTACGTTTATTATTTAATTAAAGCATAACTACACATACATTGTGCTCATTTTGTAATAACAACAAATACGCTCGCACATACATTCACACTGCAATATATGCCTAATACATTTAGTTGTGGTACAACAAATCGTGGGCGGACCAAGCGAAGTACGTGGCAATGATACCGTGAGGGAACGCTGCCGCGTCTTCATACAAAGTGATTATTATTTTTGTTATATTCGTGCACTTCGCTGTACCATAAACAATTAGCACAAGGAAACTATAAAACGCACACGCGAGATGACAGCCACGTTGCGTTATCGTGGCGATAAGAGCAATTTGCTCGAGTTAGCCAAGAATCTCGATGCATTTAAAAAAGTGCCGGAAAAGTACACAGAGACTACAGAAATTGGCGGCACATGTAAGAGCAATCAATTAAATTTACTATTATGTTTGCCTATAATACTTTTTTTTGCATGTGTAGTGTCGCTGCTGAGCCGTATACTGATCGTCTATTTGGTGTACACCGAACTGCGTTATTACTGGCACGAAACCGATGTTATTTACCAGTTCGAGCCAGATTTGTCTTTGGACGAGCAAGTACAAATGCATGTGGACATTACCGTTGCGATGCCATGCGCCTCACTATCCGGCATTGATCTCATGGATGAAACACAGCAAGATGTCTTTGCTTATGGCTCACTACAGCGCGAGGGTGTCTGGTGGGAAATGTCCGATGAAGATCGCGCTCATTTCCAAGGCATGCAGCTAACCAATCACTATCTGCGTGAGCAATACCACTCCGTGGCCGATGTGCTGTTCAAGGACATACTACGCGAGCGTCACGAAACACACAACGTACAAAAGCCTACAGCTACACACGAGGCAGCACCAGCAGGCGCCATGCCTGCTGCCCTACAGCTGCATCATAACCAATTAGCAGAAACCAAATACGACGCCTGCCGCCTACATGGCACGCTCGGCATAAACAAAGTGGCTGGTGTTTTGCACTTGGTAGGTGGCGCACAGCCTGTTGTGGGTCTTTTTGAGGATCATTGGATGATTGAGTTTCGTCGCGTGCCTGCCAATTTTACACATCGCATTAATCGCCTAAGCTTTGGGCAATATTCGCGACGTATTGTGCAGCCGCTAGAGGGTGACGAGCGCATCATTACCGAGGAAGCAACAACGGTGCAGTATTTTTTGAAGGTGGTTCCTACCGAGATACAACAAACCTTTACGACGCTCAATACATTCCAGTACGCGGTCACCGAAAATGTGCGCAGATTAGGTATGTGCAGACGATATACTATATGGCTTTTTATTGATATAATATGCTTATGTTCGCTTTTAGACTCTGAACGCAATTCGTATGGCTCGCCAGGTATTTACTTCAAATACGACTGGTCTGCTTTAAAAATTGTGGTGCGCAACGATCGTGATCACTTACTGACCTTTGTCATACGCCTCTGCTCCATTATATCCGGCATTATAGTAATTTCGGGCGCCGTGAACAGCTTGTTGTTGTCACTGCTGCGCATCTTTGCACCGCGCGCTTATCAGCTAGTTAGCAACACGCAGGCCGCACCATCTGCGCTCGCACATCGTCCAGCTCCAGCTGCAGCTGCCGCTGCTGCTCCCAGTCCAATGCCCATGCCTGGTGGCATTGGTATAGGCGGCAATCAATTGCTCAATACAGCAAATCTCATGGCCAAAGTGGATATATCGGCATATTTGCCAACTGCGCCGCCAAAATCAGTTACTTAGCATTGGCCGCGCCAGCAGTAATTGTAATAAAAACAACAACTATAACAAAAAGTTCAAATGGTAATCTCAAACTTCATAAAGTCTTCAAATTTAACTTCAAAGTTTACCGGTTAAAGTTTATTCCTCGACTTGATGTTTCTTTTCTGTATTTAGTATTAAGCATTAAAAAAGACAAAAATTGTAAATACATATAAATATATACATATAAGTAGTCCAGCCCATGTTTTTGCCTTTTTAGTTGCCGCTTAGTATATTGGTGTCTATGTTGCTCCAATAGCCGCAACGCTTATAGCCAAACATAGTTTTGAGTATTTCCATACCCGCATCAATGGTTGTGCGTACATCCTTCTCAGTGCCGAGCTTTGGATTAATCTCCACCAGATCGACACCTTGTATACGCTTGGTATCATGCAGTGCCTCCACAATGCTTAAACCCTCGCGTAGAGTTAGTCCACCGCGAACTGCAGTACCTGTGCTGGGCGCCACATTGCTGTCCAATGCATCGATATCGAAGCTAACGTGTATTTTGTTTTGCGGATTCAATGCATCTAAACACATTTCGATAACCTTGGGTAAGCCCACGCGATCAATGGACTGTGGAGACAGAATACAATTACAAAACAATAAGTTCAATGGCTGTAGACAAAAATCGACCAAGAGTCAAAATATAAAGTGCTTGAAATTTTGTGATTTGTGGCAATGCAGTGACTTATAAATCTGACTTAAATATTCTCAGCGATTCGGCAAAGCCGATGTAGTTACTTGATTCAATCCAAAAGAAAAAACAAGTATTTATGGGTTTTATGACCGGTAATACCAAAGTTATTGATCTTATCAGGCATACACGATTATCATATATATATATGTCGAAAATATCAACATAATTCGACAAACTTGATCTACCTAAAGAAAATGCGCATCGTTTGGTGACAAAATAGTTGCTCTAACTCGTATAGTCTCCGAGAACGGTGCGACAACACGGACAGACGGACATGTCTATATCGACTCGATTATTGCTCCTGACCATTTTTGCCTGTTACATACATTGCACAAATCTGTAATACCCTTTTACACTTTGTGTGCAGGGTACAACAATCTCGCACGAAATTGGCTGATCCAAAATCTAGACGCAAATTTGTCGCATGCCAATTGTCGTCTCTGTCTAATGACGTCGAAGCCCGGAACAGCAAAACAAATTGATTTAGGCTGATGAAATTGATACATGCTTCGTTCCAGAACTAGAACAGTTCTGTATGCTTCTTGATCTTAGACTTTAAACACCCATATCTTTTGAATCAAAAGAATGCAAGGAAATCTTTAAAAAAAGTTGATAAATTTGAGCACTGCTGCACTTTTGAGATCTTCCTATACCAACGTACAGTGGCACAAACACCAAAAATGGCTGACAAAAGCTCTGAATTTACCGTTACTCTCAGTTCTTACTAAATTGTAATCATTGGCATTACGCTTACAGTGCTCGAAATAATTACGCGCATTGTTAAACCAAGTGCACTTGGCAAATGCTAACTTCGACTGCTTGAAAATGAGTTGACCAAGCACTTGAATGGTTGCTAAAACTTCAAGTATGAAGTGTTAAGCAAACAAGCGAGTGGCCATTTTGCATGAAGCAAAAAAAAAAAAAAAGGATCAGCAACTAACTGTACTATGCTTGCCAGAGAGGCCGTAACCCCTCAGAACACTGAAAGTGAGTTTCGCATATTCGGATCGAACTAATGAGCTATAATAAATTTGCAGCTTAAAACCATTAAACCATTTTTCAACAAATGCCGATTTTGCACGAACCATAAATAATGGCAGGCAACGAGCCAGCGAGGACGGAAGTGCCAGAGCACGTAACAACCACCGTGCGAGATCGGAAGCGAGCACTACAAACTAGGCACTATGTAATGAACTAACGAACTGTGCCAGGGGGTGGGGAGCTGGCTGACGGCCAAACAGCCAGACAAAGCAAGGACATGAGTAGGGAGAGGGAGTGTCAGTGCCGGTTCCTGTGCCTATGCCCGAGGGTGTCCACTAGAATCCGGCAACCCCTATTAATGCACAGGCGCAACGAAGCTTACAACGTTGCTTTCCGGCTTACAACGCAGTCACACACACACACACACACACACACACACACACACACACACACACACACGCACTAGCATGAATGGTGTGTAATTTTCAGCAGACAGTCACGCACGATCGTCATTTGATCCTTAGGCCAAGAAACCGGAATTTTTACAATTTTTACAACTGTCACGAAAAATGTAACTCAGCTCAGTTGCCTTTACGTTTATGTCTGAGTGTGTGTGTGTGTGTGTAACTTCATACTTACATCCATAGCATAGGCGCGTATACCAAATTTATTCAATATAAATGCCTC
This sequence comes from Chymomyza caudatula, assembly GCA_035041775.1. Lineage (NCBI taxonomy): Eukaryota > Metazoa > Arthropoda > Insecta > Diptera > Drosophilidae > Chymomyza > Chymomyza caudatula. The sequence continues at coordinate 3,146,703 of JAWNKW010000145.1, forward strand.
ATAGGGGTCAATGTCCCTCAGTCCTATGTAAACCAATTGATCCTTAGGCAAACTGAAATGAGTCATAGAGAAAACAATATGTATTTGTTTTTCAGTAAATAGGCAACGAATAGCTTAGTAGTAGTGATAAAAGAAACCAGTCAAGTGTTATGCTGTTGCCAGACATAATGCCAAAGATCTTTTCAGATTGTTATAATATAGTACTTATTACCGATAATCTCGAAAGGAAGCTTTAAGTGCACTTATAAAGTTGCTCGCGAGCTTCTTATTTTCGCTTGCTTGTAACCCTCTATTCAGAGATTTTATCTGTATCTTTCTGACCTTCGCCTATTGGAGAGTTCGGCCAGCAAGCATTGGCACATTGGCCTTTAAACGAAGTCCAAGAATCCATGCCTGAAGCAGGATTTGAGCACTTAATATATAAATATTTTCTTTGTTTTTTTTTTGAAACTACATTAAAACAAAAGAAAATCATTCAAAGCAGGCATTGCTTGACCTTCCAAGAGACGTGCCAACATCCACATCCGTCAAATGGAACACGGTTTGCATACTGTTAGGTACTCTATTCGTCGATGTCAGAAATGAAAAGGAGTTGCAAGATCGGTTGAGAAGAACTAGTGTTAGAAAACTTACTGTTCAGAGAATAGAAGGCAGAAAGAGTGTTTAATCCTAGAAGTGCATTAGGATTCAAAACTATTGACCCAATATTGGCAATAGGATAATAATAATAGTAGAACGCGTTGAATTACAGAAGACCTGAAGAGAAAATACTGAAAAGAGAATGGGAATAGCGAGCCATTTTATAGCCAAATCGCCAATTTATGCGTATTCCAATTTGTAGGTCGATTTAAAGATAGAAGAATATTGAAAAATACCTAAAAATACCTAACGCTTACTTTTTATTCATTGTACTATTACAATATATACATATAGTGAACCCAGAACCGTATAGACTCGTACGGACTCAGGGTGAATATTATATGACCGCTCCTATCCTCTCTTTTGGTTATTTCATTGTGTCATTTATTGGTACTGCCAATGTCAGAAAAGTATCCTTATTTGGTAATAGTCATTTTGACGAAGGATGACTTTCTAGGGTTAACTAGGATACTGATCATAAGCAATCGACTTATGCAATTGCAAAAAGCGTGTTCCGCCGCAAACTTTATATAGACAAATAACACTATGCAACAAATTTGTCGTCAATGAAAGGCCTATTTCTAAAATATACCTGTTTCGGTCAATTTTGGGTCGCTACCTTGAATTCGAGTCACAATGCATCTCGATCGGCAGTAAGGCTCCCAAGATATATGAGATTTGCTGACTTCGCACATTCTAGATTTCGTAGAATTGATAAACGATAACCTCTAGAAGGACAATCTTTGCAATTTTACGTAAAATGTGTGGAGGTGTCACCTTAAAAATATGTCTTGAAAGCGAGCACGTTCCATGCGCAAGTCCTGCAGTGAGCAGCCGTCAGTCTAAACAACTGGTGATACATATTGATGCTACCTACTGGATCTTGAGCACCAATCTCCCTACATTATAAGCTTGAATATTGATGTAGTTTTCTAATTTCTGGTTAGGTAAATAAAAATAATAGTAATTCTAAAGATGAAGATGAATAAAAATAACTGAGGGGCTCGGCAAGCCGCTACTTCTTCTTCTTTCATGCCTTCGCCATCAGCTTCCTCCTCGCTTCAGTCATATTACCCTTGCTATTCGTCTACTTAGTCCTCTTATCCTTCGTCTTTTTCTAGATTTCACTTCATCGTCGTTATCATCGCCATCTCATTGTCATCGGAATTGCATCCTCAGCGTAACGAGCAGAGTGGTGGAGGTCTTCCTTCTCTTGCTCGTAGCAAGCAGGGGTCAGAGCTCTTCAAAATCTTCCTTTTTGACGTCTTCGCCATCTCCAGCACAGCGATCATGTTAATTTTCCTCTACCTATTACGCTACTCATCCTCTTCTACTTTGTCGTCATCCTCAGCGATGGGGCGGCAGAGCTCCTCGTCCACAGCATATCGATCAACGGCGGAACTCCTCATCCCATTCCCACTCACTCTCCTTTGCCTCCTCTTCCTCTTCGTCCTTTTCTTTGTCTTTCTTCGGTCATATACATTGTCATCCTCAGGATAGTAAGCAGAGGCGCAGCTCCTCTTCCTCTTCTTCGTCAACGTCATACTTAGCGCGGCGAACAGGGCCATTCTCTTTCACCATATCGCCATATTCGTCTTCCTCTTCGTCATTCTTTTCGTCTTGCGGAATGCGAAACAGTAACCGCAACCGTTGAATGGTTTTTCATATGGCTCTGAACACACATAGAGATTTTCTGGACTTCCAGAAACCAACTTCTTTTAAAGTGGGCTTTGTTTCGGTTTGTCGTGAAAGCAAACACGTCGCACATGTGAACACATATGGAGCATTCTTGGGGATATGCAACCGAAACGCCTATCTTTTGGGTACGGATCTGTGCAAACTATGCTTACAGATTCTACACACTTTATAACGGTTACCATTTCTGGAACCTAACCGGTTTGTTGCCAAACATATGCAGTCCTTGCTATAGAGTACTACTACTACATGCATATGCTCTATCAAGCTAATGGATTCGAAAAACACATGCCATGATTAAAGTGCCAAATTTTCCCCTGCTGCCCAGAGTGCGCTCCGGCTGCAGTTACATTCTAGCGCCGCTCTCACCCTTGGCTCGGCTTGGTCGATCGTACGTTTCGAGTTTTCGGTGTCTTATGGTAATTTTTATTATTAGTTTCGGGAAAAAGTGCATCTGTCGGGCAAGACTCAGCTGCGCCTGCGCACACGTCGCGTCCTAAGAGAGGGAGAATGAGCAAGAGCATGGAGGGAGCATTGTGCAGCGAGACGTGCAAAGTTAAAAGCAACCAAAAGGACCACAGCGCAAGGACTACTATTATGTAAATGTACTTTATTCAGTTTCCACTCCGGGGAACGCCGCCGCCACCGCCTTAAGGCCCAACCAGTATGAGGGGTTGATGAATCATGCAACTGACCAGAAGCCAACGACCCAACTAACGCTTTGCGGTCCTTGCCATTCCTGCTCCTAGACAGCATCGTTTTTGTTTTTTATCTAATTTTTGTTTATTCCAAATACAAATATGTACAAAAAAAAAAAAAAGTTAAGGGTGGCAAATGCTTTGTTGCTCTTCCTGTAATCTTGTTTTATGCTGCTGTAAGGGATCAACTTTTGTCGCTGCTCCTGTTTGTTGTAATGCCGTGAAAGGTGTTAGCTGCTTTTGGCATAAAGGTTTTGTTTTCGCTAGAGCCAAAGGATTAATCCTCAATACTCCTTTATTATTTTTTTTAAATTGAAATTACCAAAAACCCGTGTAAAAGGGTTGGCCGCATCTACAGCATTCCTCTCTTTGGCTTAGCTACATAAAGGCGCCAAGGAACCAAACTTATAATTAAAATCAATGGCACATGAGTCAGCGAAATTTCTGTACAAACTGACGTAATTAACGCTGTCAAAGATGCTTATCATAAAAATTGCAATTTATGTAGCTCAAAGATGCTAGATAAGGGTGGTTCGGCGACGGCTTTGCCATACATCATGCATATAGCCATCCTTGATCATAACTTTGTTGCAGTTTTAGTTCATTCCGCTAAGAACTTTGGGATTGCCATCAGATTTAGGTAAAATGTCCACTTTTGTGGCATACGAGCGGACTGAACGATCGGCCCTTAAACAACAACAAGATTCGAGAACTCTTTCGAGAAATTCTGTTTAAAACGAAGCGCCTTTTAACTTCTGTGCAGAAAAACTGGATTCATCGATTTGTGACATTTTTTGACGATGGGGGATGGGGTGTGTTCCGAAACGTGACGTTACAATCAAAATGTTAATGAAATCTGAAAAAATCTTTATATTTTCATGCAATGTTTACTTTTCTTTCCAATTTAAACATATCCATCAAAGATCTTGCATTAAATTTTTAATTATTGACTCTTCAAATATCTTCCTTTCGCTTTTATAACAACAGCGTTTGCTCTGTGCATCCTAGCAATAATTCAGTTCATATTCTATTCCAAGTTTCTAGATATGCTCACAGTTGTTTTTTTGTTGCACGGTTTGTGACGTCACATTTGGAGGTGGGCGGTTGCCTAAATCTTCAATATTTTGGTGACATCATTTATGAAAAGCTCCTTATTCAGTTTCATACTACTGATCGAAATAAAATTGTGACTTGAATTTAAGGTAATTTAATATGAAATCAGACGGTTTCAGACAGTTTTGGTCTAATTTTATTCGATTGCAAGTTACAGGACAATGAATCAAATTTTTTTTTTAGAAAATTGAATATTCTCATTTTTTTGCCTTATTTCAAATGAATTAAATCAAAAACTAAAAAAAAATGTTAATGATTGATTTTTGGATTAAATAAATTGATTTGCTGTGAACATTTCAACACCAATTTGTGCAAAATCGGTAGCGAAATGAAGGGAATTGGAAATATCGAAAAACTGTCACGATCGAACTTTTTTTTTTAATTTCCGTACAAAAAAAACACTATGAAAAAATCTGTATGCCACAGTCAGTGATGCCACATTATTAGTTTTATATGTTAAATCATTCAAAAAACTGAAAACAAAACAAAATAAAATTTTTGTCCAATTTCTAACGATGTTCAAAAGAATAAGTCGCGCTTATGGGTATTTACATGGCGTCGAACGTGACCATCGTATATAAGTTTTCTTCCGTTGCTTTAAATAAGCACTATGCAAAGTGATAAAGTGTGTAGCATTAATTCGAACGTGGCCAAAGAATAAAAGCTTTTAAAAACACGTTATTAATTCTAACAAATTATACATGAATTGATTTAGAGAGAATTCGATCTGAGATTTTTTTCACCTTCGTCCCATTGGTATGGATTTCGGCAATTCAGAGCTAACTTTATTTTCGCTGAATGCCGAGTTATGGCCTGGACAGTCCAATCAACGCTTGTTTTCGCTGTACGCTACCATATGCTCCAAGTCACACGACCTCTGGGTCGTGAATAGTGCCTGTTTTTTATATAAAAACCAATATCCAAAGCAACTTCTGATGTTACGTACAGAAGGAAGGTGGTATGTAGTCTTAGCCTGCGTTTCCAGACATTTTTTCAGTTCCAGAAATCCCCGAAAGAGTTCTAAAAACTATTAACTTCGCGATATAGACAAAAAAAAATACAGGCGTACAAAATTTGAATGCCATACTTTTCTGGGGGTTTTACTGGCCTCTATATAAGCCATATAAAGGGTATATAAATAAGCATACCAGCACGCATTACTTATTTCTTATCAAACGTACACATACGCACGTGGTGGGATTTGTGGCGTACACTTGCGACGCCGATCTGTCTGAAGCTGCTTCGTAAGCCGAACGAACCACCCGGACATTATAGTCATCCTTGTCGACAAAGCCAAAAGCACACCAGACAATACGCCAACGCCAGGGCAAAAAACAAGAAATAGTATAATGGAAACCACCCTAGCAATATGGCATTGGAAGCTTGAAAGCAATTTGAGTTACATTTTTGTATTTTGCAAGCGGCAGCAACAATAATGTCCTTTGGCTCAGCCTGTAAATTGGAACAGACAGGCAGGCCGACGGCATCAGGCATCATCACACATTTGTAATGCCGCACAAACATAAAAATCAGCACATGAAAACCCATGGCAGCAAATAACAGGAAGTGAGCACACGCACGCTAATACAAGCGCAATTAAGCACACGCATGAGAAAAACCATGTCCTGTGCCAAGTATCGGGTGGGTAGGGGGTGGTACGGCTCTATATATTCGTACATTAACGCCGCACAAAAACAACCCTCCATAAATAATGGCGTGTTCGCGTTGGTGTCGCCGGTCGGTGGTTGATGGTTGACTGGTTGGCTAGACGGTAGTGCAAAAAGCAAGAAAGAACAAGTAGGGTTCGTCGTAGACGGGGAGTGCCAACTATACGTTACACTGTATATGGCCTAGACTCAGTATACACTTCGTAAGGCACGATAACTCAACCGACGTTAGTTCCCTAAGTATCGAACGCCGCTCAATAACACAAAAACATACATTTCTTACAATTCTAACTAGATACATAAACCCACCCATGAATTCGCCTTAAGGCAAAAAATCATACATGAACACAACCTTCTTCGCCTACGTTCGTCTTAAAGTGAAATATAGGTAACCCAATATGCATTTCCAGCAGATTTATCATACGTACCTTACTTAGTCGAACGCGGCTCAATAACACAAAAACATACATTTCTTACAATTCTAACTAGATACATAAACCCACCCTTAAATTCGCCTTAAGGCCAAAAATCATACATGAACACAACCTTCTGCGCCTACGTTCGTCTTAAAGTGAAATATAGGGAACCCAATTTGCATTTCCAGCACATTTATCATACACACCTTACTTAGTGCACCCTGTCTAGAGTTGAGAATTTCTTAGATTCAACATCCGATTAACGCTTTGGACCCCCCACTTCGGGCGGCACTGATCGCAATAGAAAGTTAAAATTGGAAAATGCGTGTTTTTAATCGTTGCCTTTTGGACGTTGCTCTTTTGCAGTGTATAAAAACACAAAAAACCACATGCTAAACAGCCCTCGTCTTCTGCAGCAAACGGTAGTTTGGCAAGGATACATGTAGAAAGACATATACACATAAACACTCGTGCATCATAAAACGGTTGACGACCTTATATTTCCAGCACTGGAACGACCAACCGGTCACAGCTGTTTGTAAATGTGTACGTGAAATGCATGCCTTTAATTTGTATGCTAGATTTTAATTAGTTTAAATTCGACAAGAAAATGGTTATGCGCCAGTTCGATAGGCAGCACACGATAAATAGCCAAAATCGCAACTAGCTGGCAACGCTGACTAGCTACTAAAGCAAGGGAAAACAATTGACTGCTTTTGATTTCTGGAAGCAAATCCCAAATCAACAACACACCCCTGAAACGGTTATCGGGCGCGGGCGCTATTTCAAACGCTTCCAGGCTATATCGCTGACGCCTTTGGAATGGTAACTTTGCCTAGTGTCAGCCATTTTGATTTTGTGCCAAAACATTAAATGCGCGACGCTGTTACAATGTTATGTGCATATGCCCCCGCTCGTTCGCACACACTTTTGTTTACCATATGGCTAACATTTCTGTTAATATGGCGTTACTGCTTGCACTCATCGCCGCTACGCTAACAGTTTGACACAGAGAGACTGCTTGAAGCTGTTAATTAACATGGGCGCGAAAGGCATACCAAACTGAGCGCAAGTGGAAGTAGCTAAGCACTATAATGCTGTTAATTGTCTGTTATATCATATTAGCAGCAAAATATCTTACAAATTTTTCAATACACTCTCTCTGCAAACGTCTCTCGTGTGTCGTGCTAGGCGGATTATTTTTTTTTAAGTCCAAGTTAAGAATAACAAATGTTTGAAATTGTTTTAACAAAACATACACAGTATAGGGAGTCTGCAGAAAGTGTATAAATCATAATAGCCGAAAAGTAAGCAAGTTTTTAACATAAATTGAACAAAGCAAAAATTTGACGAAAATTGCCAAACGATTCGCGCGCGGTATGGCGCTGCATAATTGTGCAATTAATTTTTTTTTTTATTTTTTTTTTTTGTTTGTTCGTTCGTTCGTTTTCGCTACTATGTGAGTGTGTGCGTGGAACGATCTAAAACGCAAAATAATATGCAATTCGGCGCAAAATGGACATGAAAAATTAAACGCCAAACGGAACGTAAAAAAAGTTCAACAAACTCAAACACTACGCTACCAAATACAAATACAAATAGCAAATACAGCATAGTAGTAGTATCTACTAGGGCTAATGCGCTGCCGTTGCTGCTGCGTCTCTTGTTGTGTTGTGCAGTGTGCTGTGTATCTGTGAACTCTCGATGTGTGCATGTGTGCGTGTGTGTGTGAGTGGCAAAAAGGGCGCAGCTTGAGTCGATCGATTTTATGGTGCACAGGAGCATTGTACGCAACACTAACAAATGTATAGCCAATTATTGCTATTTTATAAATCCATCAAAACGTAGTAGTAGTTATCGAAAAGTGCATTAAGAACTTCAGTGGGAGGTAAACAAAATGCCGGTTAATAAAACTAATCGTAATCTGTGTGTGTGTGTGTGTGTGTGTGTGTGTGTGTGTGTGTGTAGGCAACTTTTCATAAAACAAACAGTTATGGGCTTTAACAACAAATTCAAATGGAAAATAACGCGCGGAAATATAAATTAGAACAATTCAGCGTGTACACATAAAAAGTTGTTAAAATTAAGACAAGAGCAAAAAAATACACAAAATAAAAGCAGCGCGTGTTTTAATTTAATAAGCGCGTCCGTCTAACAACAATAACAACTTATAATAGATACTAAGAGCGCTTGCATGTATGGCATGGCTGTATGTGTGTGTGTGTGTGTGTGTGTGTGTGTGTGCGTTATGCTCGGTTTACACTATGTTACAGGATTGCGCCACTTAAAGTCACAGCGGCTGCGATTATTTTTTTCAAATATCTCAATGCTTTTTACCACTATCGAGGTATCTAACATGTGAAACATTTTATACCATCACCACTACGCACTCAACTAAGGCTCTGGATTTGTGGTTGCCCAAACGTATGTTAGATACCATACGAAAAATATAATAATACGAGAAGTTCCAAAACGCTGCAACTGTGCATATCAAATGCTGCAAGAATTTTTGAACAAAATAATCTGTATCTTCTGTTTTGCTAAGTATATTAAAAACCTTTGGCATTTGATAAGGCATCTCTCTGTTAGGGTTTAATTAGCAATTTCTTCGTATATTGGCACCCTCCAAATATGGAAGCCAAAAACGGAGCATTGATTGAAGATTTGGCTAAAAAAATCAATGGCTTGCAGAAAAAGGCTATTTAACTAGATTTTGTTCACAAAATTTCTTACTTTTTGTTAACATTTCTCAGTGTTTACGTATTTATTTGCGCTTTCAAGAGCGAGTGTTACATTTTTTGATTACAAAACTCTAATACGAGCTTTGCACCAGGTGTTTTGCGATAAAAATGTGTGGGCAACAAAAAGAGATGAGATTGCAAATGAGAGCCTTTCAGAGATAGTCCAGTTGTGGCTTTATCCCTCTCCAGCGACAAAATCACTTGTTGTAACGTCCAAAAAGTAAAAAACTATGATAAAGATCATAAATAATAATCAAAAAATCATTTTAAAAAAAAGGAGCATTTAAAACGTTAATCTAGCACTGACTTAATTGGGATTTCAACTAGCAACTAGAAGTTGCCAATGACAACAGTTACAACACTTCTCTGCTGAAACACAAATACTATGGCAGCCGTAGCTGATCCCTGTTCTAAACAGTTTTTGTGTCAACCATTGGCACTGATTGGCACAAGGCACAGCGTGAGCCAGTGTAAACATACCATAAGTAGTGTATAGCAACGGGCTAAGTGTCTCGGAAGTATGTCGAAATATATGCAGATGTATGAACCACAGAGTTTAGTTTATAACAAAATATATATAAAAAACAATAAGAACAACAGTGCATTGGAGTGAGAGCAACACACACATGCACATACTCGCTCAGACAAAATATATAAAAAAAAAACATCAAATGAGCGCGCAGCAGCAGCAACCACAACAACGCGCAGAGATATTATTAAAATCATTATTGAAAAAACAACAACGAGCGCAGCTAAAAAAAAAATATGAAAATTGTGTAACAATAAAAATGCTGCCGCTGAGTGTATTTTTTTATTATTATTTTTTTGGTTCAGTTTGAATTAGATTGAATTGCGAGATAAAATTTGTTGTTTGTTTTTGAATTGCGTTTGGAAAAATCGATAATATCGATTCACGATAACACACATCGCCAAAGAGAGCAACCAAACTAATTGCCGCTTTTGTTTGGTTTTGGTTTTGCTTTTTGTTTTTTTGTTTATTTATTTATTTAATTATTTTGTTTTTTATCTACTTCCATTCAAAAAACAAAAACACAGACGCTCACGACGCCGACGTTAAAGATTAGCAACAATTAATAAACGGCAGCAATTCGCAATTACGACTAAAACTAGTAACAGCAACAAGGAGAGCCGTGGCGCAAAAGAGAGAGAGATAGCTAGAGCTGTTAATAAACTAGCTAGGCAGGAAGGAAGAGAGAGAAAGGAAGGAAGGAAGGAAGGAGTGCGCTGCGCTGCTTAGTTGTCAACCAAATCTCAGTTTGTTATTGGCAACAAAATAATTAAAAAATAAAAGCAACGGAAAACCACCACAAATACAAACAACAAATACACGAAATTATTTACAACTGAAACAAGTGAGTATTTCATAAATTTATTTTCCTTTGCAACTTGCATATATGTATGTATGTATGGGCGCGGCTAGGCAAAGCAAAACGTTCAAAGGACATTTAATACATGTGTTGAAAAAGAAAATGGCGCAAGCTAACCAACCGTATTAAAGTTGGCAAAGTTTGTATACTCTACAAATATAGCTATCACTACACATAGTTAATTGTCGATAATATAGGAAAATGCTTTCACACGTTTAATGCAATTCCGCCCGGTAATCAGAGTATAGATAACTTTTCTTCTCATCACTTCAAATCTTTAGAATACACAATATTTCGTTGGATTTTTGTACTGTTAAACAGAAAGAAAAAAAAAATTTGTATGTACATATATTTTTCAAAGCACGTGTAGTATACGAACCGGCTGATGCTTCCGAGAAGCGCGACACATAGAGAGAGTGTTTGAGGGTGCGCGCAATGCGTCTTTCGCTCTTTCCCGGCAAGTGTGCGTGTGTCATTTGACCTTTTGACTTGTGTTCGTTCGACACTATTGAATTGTCACTTTCATGCCAAAACCAACTATTTTGTTTCGCTTCTTTTTTTTCAAATTCAACTTACTGAATTGGTATTGATGTACATACATAAATGAATATGAAAACACGTGTAGCTAGCAAACTGAGCGCTTTTGCCACAATTCGAGTTTGTTAAAATACATGTGAGAAAAACGTAATTAGTGCAAATATATTTGAAAATTTCGAATTTGATTACATTTTTATGCCCTGTACACAAAGTGTAATAGTATTATAATTTTGTGCAATGCATGTAACAGGCAGAAGGAGGCGTGGCAGACTACATGTTCCATGGGCAAAAATGGTCAGCCATGTTGTCGCACCGTTCTCGGAGACTATAAGAGCTAGAGCAAAATATGTGCATTTTACCTATTCAGTGCAAGTTTGTCGATTTTTCGCGGTTTTAACCCACACCATAAAAGCTATCAAATTGGAACTTGGCACAGTTATGCCCACGATTTCTCAGCATGTGTAGTGTAAAAATTATTTATATCGGATAAGAACTTTAGATGATATAGCTAATAATGTGCCAATTTCAGGCACCCTCTCCTATGAACTGTAACAGAATTTCAAATATTCAAGTTAACATTTATTTTAACCAAATGTGATACGTTAGGCAACAATGTTGATCTTTTTCCTAACCATCCCCCCCGCCCCCCGTACAACAGTGTATCAACGCGTCGATACAAAAATTTACACAGAAATTTGATTTTCATGGAAAAAGTGGATACAGGGTGTTTCACTGTCTGCATCAAATTTTTATTCTGCGTAACAGTAGTTGATGTGGCTAGACTTAACATTATGTTAAATTTAACAGAGTTTTTAAAAATAACACAAAATAGCCATATCCTCAAGTGCTGAAAGTTCATTATGTGGTAAATGCACCTTTTTAAATAATAATTACCAAACAATTATCAAAATTCATGAGCTAGATAAAAACGTTTCTGTAGCTAAACAGAAAACAAAACAATCGCAATTTCAAATACTACACTTTTACACATCGATATATTTGCGCCGATATCGATATATTTCATGGCAGCAGCAGTGCTGCCATACTATTTGCATTAGCTATTGCTTGCGTCGAGAGGGTGGCATATCCTGCTAGCACACATTTAACCCTTAAGTAAAACAAGCCCACTTTTACATTGTACTGTATATAGTATACTTTTTTGCAAAAAGAAATATTACAACTTGTTTTTGCTTTTAAGGGTTGGTTTTTCGTTGCAACTTTTGCTATGAAACGCATGGCAGGGGGCCGCCGGTTGCGATTGCTCATTTTTGTTTTAAAACATTTTTCGGCTTTTTCGGCTCAGGGGTGCGCGAGAGAGTAGTGTACTAGCTATATATGTACGCGCACGCATTTATGTACATATACATGTATGTGCATAATATTTCTTGCTACACTACAAGTTTCACTTGAGTAGCATACTTATTTGCTCTTGTTTGAACGTCTATATATTTTTTTGTACTACTTATCTAGAAACTTGTGCTGGCGCTTTTAAAAATTACATACCAGTTATACATAAAGTTTAAAAATGTTTTGTGGATTCAGAAACCGATTTGTATTCCTTTTAGTTTGTTTACTTTTTTAGGTACCACCTACCTACAGCTTCTGTATAACAACAAATAGCCGGTTAGGCTCGAACATAATTAATGCTTTTCTTTTTTGTGTCTTAAATTGCATATTTGCCAGAAATTGGATTGTGTTGACCAATTGGAATAGCCCAAAAATTCTGTTTTAATTTTCTTTGAACAAACGCACTTATATACATGCGTGCGTGCGTGCTTATGTATTACATAACAGGGTTTGGCTGGTCTGGCGTTAAGTGCTTTGTTACAATTTCCAGCAACAACAAGCAAAACAACAGCAGCCGCCACCAAACACAATTTTATAAGGGCGAGTAGCAAGCAAACAAGCTCAGCATAGAGCCCACAATCCTTGTAAGTTCCTGTAACTGTGCTCAGAAGCATCGCGTGCTTGCTACGTAGTGGGTCTCGTAGCGGTAAACATCATACTATCAAAAAAAAAAAGAATATAAAAAGCTCGGAGCTCGGTTTTTTTTATTTTTGTTTACGTGTGTGTGTGTATATATATATATAAGTGGGCGTAGTGGGCCGCGCTCGCTTTTCAAGTTATATACAATACTACGACTACATAGCATATCATAGTATCACATTTAGTTTGAACTTTAGGCATTTTGGTGCTTCTAATAAATAAAATATTTTTTGCTGTAGCGTAAAAAGTGTAAATGTGGTGTTTGGTTTTAGCCAAAGAGCATAAAATTAAAAAAAAAACTTTTTAAGTTTGCTATAAGCAAAAGTAAGTCTAGTTGAAAGTAGCAAGTAAGAGTTTTGACTTAGGTACTATATAATTATAAAGTGGGCTGGTGCAAGGGGGCTACAAAAGCAGCTAAGCGTGGGACAGGTTCAAAAAGATCAGCATGAGAACAGAACTCATAGCGTATACACGTTTTCGCATGTTATTGTGAGTTTGTTTTAGTTCTATGTTTCGGTTCGGGAATTGGCAGTTTTGTAAACGTTTTAAGGCTGTTGACAAGGTCTTTGAACCAGTTATGTACAGTCTTGATGTTAGTTGTTACCTACGTATAAATGACCAAATTTAGTTTCTTCCTTTAGTATGGCACATGCTGAAGTTAGCTTAGCAGCAAACTAATGCAAATATGTTTTCGATTTGTGCCTTTTGTTTTCTTTTATGTACTGTCTAAGGGTTAATGTTTGATGCATAGTTCAAACGAATGTTTTGTGTTGCAAGATGTGCAAATATGTCATTTTCACACGTTGACTTTAACGATTTCTCGTAAATATTTAAATAGTTAATACTCGTAAATAATTTAAAATTGTATTAACTAGCCTTTTGCTGCATATAATTGAAAGCATAATGAAACCGCCACTCGTTCAGTGAAATAGTTTTGCCTAAGTGGCAGCGCCAATAATACATTTACAGGATCGGCCACAGAGTTGCCAGACGGTTTTAACTAACAGCTGTGCCTTAACAAACTGAAGGCGTAATATTGGGATTTATAAGGCATTTTTATATGCACAAAATGAAAATACACTCTATAAACGATATGAGTGTATTCTCACGATCCTTGAATCCAGAAGAGGTGATCAACTGTTTCCTTCTCTTCTTCGTTTCGTCTTGAAAGTGCATAGCAACTCTCCCGGTTTGGAAAAAGAGCTCCACTGTGCGGTTTACGTATCTTTAAGGACTAGTTTGTCTGGCTGTAGGTCAGTTTGTAACGTTTTGCTATTTCTGATTGACTCTTTGATCGAAAAATGACTTGTTATGAAGCTGCTCCTTCAAAGAAAAGGGTAGAACGGTAGCCATCTCATCTCTCAACATATAGATTAAATAATATTATGTTTCAACTATTAGTAGTAGTACTTTTAAACTAACACAATTGCGAAACTAACAAACACTGCAAATTGTTTAATCTTGACATTTAACTCTTTTTTTCATGCGCTGCATCTGCGTTGGTCTCTCCAACCAAACCATCACCCACCTAACGCATCAATCAACAACCACAACATCAACAAAAACAACAACAACATCAACAACTACTAAATACAACAATTAACTCAACAGTGGACTTTATGATGGCCAACACTGGAGCCGGTGGCGTAGAAACACAAGCCCAATTAATGCAAACTGCTGCCGCTGCAGCCGCCGTTGCAGCTACAAATGTTGCTGCTGCACCCGTACAAAATGCAGCGGCTGCAGCTGCGTTGCAGCAACAGCAACAGGTGCAGCAAGCCATACTGCAGGTGCAACAACAGCAAACACAACAGGCCGTTGCTGCCGCCGCAGCGGCTGTTACACAACAGCTACAGCAACAACAACAAGCCGCCCAGCAGCAACAGCAGCAGCAGCAAGTCGTTGCAGCAGCGCAACAGCAGCAGGCTGTTGTGGCACAGCAGCAGCAGCAAAACAATACCAATGGAAATGTTGGAGCTGCACAAAATGGCAGCAATGGCAGCACAGAGACGCGCACAAATTTGATTGTAAACTATTTGCCGCAGACCATGACCGAGGAAGAGATACGCTCGCTCTTCTCTAGCGTTGGTGAGATTGAGTCGGTGAAGCTGATACGCGACAAGGCGCAGATCTATATAGATCCATTGAATCCACAAGGGCCCTCCAAGGGACAAAGTTTGGGCTATGGCTTTGTCAACTATGCGCGGCCACAGGATGCTGAGCAAGCGGTCAATGTATTAAATGGTTTGCGTTTGCAAAACAAAACCATTAAGGTATCATTTGCACGCCCCTCATCGGATGCGATCAAAGGCGCCAATTTGTATGTGTCAGGTTTGCCAAAAACGATGACACAACAGGAGCTCGAGGCCATATTTGCGCCGTTTGGAGCCATCATAACATCGCGCATTTTACAAAATGCCGGCAATGATTCGCAGACCAAGGGTGTGGGTTTTATACGTTTCGATAAGCGTGAAGAGGCCACACGTGCAATTATAGCGCTAAATGGCACTACGCCATCCAGCTGCACGGATGCAATTGTGGTCAAATTCTCGAATACACCGGGCAGTACTAGCAAGATAATACAGCCACAGCTGCCCGCTTTTCTCAATCCACAGTTGGTGCGACGCATTGGTGGTGCCATGCATACGCCCGTTAATAAGGGTTTGGCGCGCTTTTCGCCCATGGCCGGCGATATGCTTGATGTTATGCTGCCCAATGGCTTGGGTGCAGCCGCAGCGGCAGCTACAACGCTAGCCAGCGGTCCTGGTGGTGCTTATCCCATATTTATATACAATTTGGCGCCCGAAACAGAGGAGGCTGCGTTGTGGCAATTATTTGGGCCATTTGGCGCTGTGCAATCCGTGAAGATCGTTAAGGATCCCACAACGAATCAGTGCAAAGGCTATGGTTTTGTCTCCATGACAAATTATGATGAGGCGACAATGGCCATACGTGCGCTCAATGGTTATACCATGGGCAATCGTGTGCTCCAGGTCAGCTTTAAGACCAACAAGGCCAAGTAAAGGGGAGCAGCGTTGAAGCTGGAGCTGGAGCAGCGGCAAAGTAAATACACTCACACATACAAAACAAAAACATTTAATTAGTCTGTACACACACACACACACACACATATACACAAAGGTTAGCATATACATATATAAATATGCATGGTCTAAAGGCAATTAAGCGCAACAAAGTGTACAACACACACACACATACAAATACACTTAGAGAAAGTGTAAAGTTGGCTACAAGTCTCGTCTAAACAACGAAACCTCTTAATCCTTAACCCCTGCCAGCCCCCAAAAGCCCTTAACATTTACATGGCGGCCGTTGCAATAGCAAAATTCTTATTTAGCAATTAAGTATAAAGTAAAAAAAAAAAACACTACAAAAAATATTTAACAAAAATGCAATAAACTGTGTGTCTAGGCAACAGTTGCTGCCGCAGTCAAATTAGTAGCAAAAAGCAAAACAAAGAAATCAATAAAACAAAAAACAAAAAAATTAAACTTAAATTTAACAACTAGCAAAAGCAAATTTTAAATTTAAAACTAAGTAAGCAGCAAAGAAATCTTCCAGTAACATAAAAAAAAAAAAACGTAAAACCAAAAACCAAAAAACGCTCTTAGTTACACACTCAAGAACAATTTTCTACTTAATAATATTAATATAAAAAAAAAATCCAACAACAAGAAGACGTTAGCTGCCGCTGCGCGGGCTGCAAAAAGTATTTAACTAAAAAATAAAACATATATATTAAAAAATATTTATATAAAGTGAAACACATATGCGCTGCATATACATGGAGGCTGCTACAGTATTAAAAAAAAAAAAACAAAAAAAGGAAAACTACTTAAAAAGGCAACAAGAAATTTAATAATTATTATATACTATACACTTATATATATATAAATATGAATTTTTAATGTTTTGTGTTTGTTTTTTATGCATATTTATGTATAAAAAAAAAAGCGCAGCAAAGTCGGCAAGCTAACGTCTCACACACACACACACACACATGCATACACTGGAAAAAATTGGGTGTAGCAACAAGAAGAACAACAACAAAAGTAATACAATAATTTATGCGCAAATTTGAAAAGTTTTACTAAAGCAAATAATTGTTAGTGAATATTATACTACAATATTTATACACAAAACGTATATGCATATGTATGTATATATATACATATATACCTAACTATATATATACATATATACATAACTATATATATATATATATATATATATATATGTAATACATAAACGATTTACATACTTATATACTTTATATAATGTGTATAGTTCAAGCAGCGAGTAAGTTTAAAGTTATAAAACAAATTTGCTAACATTTTTTAGCGTTCAAAGCGTAGCACAAAATAGGAACAACAACAAAAACAAAAGCAACAACCACAACAAATAAACGTTGAAAAGATTTACTTTTTGTTTTTCGAAATTAGAACGACAAAAAAAGAACCCACTTAGCGCTACACAAAACCCAATTTTTTGTATAATTATTTATTTAAATTATGAGTTAAGTACTAAAAACTAAAAACATTTGTTTGCTTCTTCTTTTCGATGTTAACTTTATGTATTACTTTGCCGATTACGCAGATACAATTTTGTAATTTGTAAATCAGATTTTTGATTTCTTTGTTTTGTTTCGCTGTGTAATTTGCAACCGATTCGAAGCCATGCATATTTATTTGTGTAAGAAAATTGTACAATTTATATCAATATTTTATTTATTTTGATTTCTTTATCGGAAAATTTACTTCCTATTCATTTACACTTACGATTATAATTAATTTATTTAAAAAAAAAAACAAAAAAAAAAACACATACAGGCGACTAAAAAAAACCAGAACAGAGTCTCGCTGAGTAATATATACATATATACATATTTATATTTAATTTTTTTTCTGTAATGGAACAAAATTTGCAACAACAAAAAAAGAATCTAGTCAGAGAGTTGAAAGTAGCAGCAGAACGAACGAGTTGTAGGCGAAAGGCAAAAATATTTTCAACGTTTAACAAAAAAATAATAATAAAAAATAAAACAATTATTATATAATAGTGCAAGAAATTACTAAAAAAAATAATATATATATATATATATTAGGCAAGCAGTTGTTAAGCCCTAAAAATGTAGTTCATAAAACAAAACTAAAAATTATATAGCTAAAATGTAAGCTTAGCAAAATTTGAGCGTCAGCGTGTTTATTTCTTTTTTCCCCATATTAACTTTAAAAAATGCGACACACACACTCACACACACACACACACACGACACCTTGTATGATTTTTTGTCTAAATATCCAAAGATTTTTTTTTTTAAGATAATTAATAACTTATGTTTAAAACTTGTATGCAAAAGTTGGAACATAATATTTAGGCGAAAAGTTTAAATTTATGTACTTGATTTTTGTTTAATATTAATTTTATTTATTTTTTCCATCATATTATTCATAAATTTAATTTTAATATTGTGCAATAGTTTTAAAATGCAAAAAAAAGCGAAACAACAACAATTCAAGCATCTCAGCTAAATTAAAATTATTTTTTTTCAATTTAAGCAAAAAAAAAAAAGAAGCATATTTTTGCGTGTAATTTGTATGTTTAAGTCAATACATATACAATTATTTTTCTTTGTATTTAAGTAAACAAAAAAAAAAAAAAACAAAAAAAAATTAAGCAAGCAGCAGCAACAAATTATTTATTGTATTTTATAATTATATTTAATTTAAAGCAAAGCAAAAGCTAAAATCAAGCAAAATAGAACAAGTAATAGAGCTAAAAGAGACAGACACACACACGCAGCAGAGAGCGTGCGAGCAATATTTTTATTTTTAATTTATTTTTATGTGTTTGGTTTTTATGATTTTTCCCCACTTATTTTATGCTAAATTGTATTTTTAATTTTATTTTTTGTACACACACACACACAGCTACATGCATATCTATTGTAAAAAAGCAGCAGCAAATTTGTTACAAAAAAAAAAAAAAAATGCAACGATTTTCTTAACATTTTTTGTTTTTCACTTATTTCACGTGTTTAGTTTTTTAATTTATTTTTTCTCTGTAACTTTATGTGTTATGCCCAAAATGCTGACAACAATTTTTTTTTTATTTTATATTTTACAATTATGTTTATTATAATTATGTTTACTTTTATAATTTCCGATTTGATGCAAACCATTTTTTAGTCCACAAAAAACTACAAAATTTTCAATAAAAAAACACTTGATTTGCATAAGTTTTTTGTTTTTGTTTTAATTATAATTTCTTCTTCTTTTTTTTTCTTTGTTGTTTTTGTTTTACTATTTTTCTCCAAGTGTAACTGGCCATGTGTGCTTATAACGGTAAACTTGTCGTTGCGAGCGAAAGAGAGAGAGAGCGGCGCAAGTTACTCTCGCATGAAGAGCGCTAAGCAGCTGCGCTGCTGACGTCGCAGCGTTGCAAGTACCGTTATAGGTATACATTGTTAACTACTATGTGTGTGTAACACGACAGAAAGAGACAGACATAACACACAGTCTGTGCGCGCACACGCTCTCTGCCGCGGCACAGTGGATGCAGTTGACTTATTTTGCGGCAAAAATCATAACTTTTAAGCGAGTAAAGATAATTTCAAAATTTAAAATGCATATAACAGAGAATTTTTTAAGATTCAAACAAAACGTTAGTAAAGTTCGTTACTATAACTGTGGTCATATGAAAGAGTAGCTTAAGTCGACTTAAGGAAATTTTGACAAGACATTTGCAGCATAAAATATCGAAATTTAATATTTAACGCAAAAGCTTAAGGCGCGAGAAATGAAAAAAATCTTTCATAAAACCCCGCTGGGTATTAGAATGCATTAACTTACGGGTGATATTAAGGAATACTCTGCAAATATCTTCTACTCGCTCAAAATTTATGATTTATGCCGAAAAAGTAGTGCAATGGATCCACTGTGCACTCAACTTAGGTTCTAGGCCTTGAAGCTAGTCAAAACGAAACAATAAGAAAAAAAAAATATAACCCTTTGATCTCAAAGTTTATATATAGCATTCCAGGAGACACAGTTTTCCTACTAGTCAGTCTGGACAGCTGCGTCCACTTGCATATAGCCAGTAAACTTACATTACTTAGCCACTAGATACTCTACATTTATTTTTGTACTTAATGCTTTTGTAAACTGTTAAATACTCAGTGTGCCCAGACATTCCAGCAGCCGATATTTATAGAAGAAGTGCATACTTTTAATTCTAATTAAATTAATTATTTATTGTTTAATGAAAGAAACGCAAAACTTATATAAAATGTGCGCAAATGTAATGCAAAAAAGCGAAACACACACACGCATATTTCCATATATGTAGTTGTATTGTATATATATAAACTATATATATATTCAGTTTTTTTTTGTTTTTTTGACTCGATTTCTATGTGTAACAATATTACTCTTCAGTTATGTTCAAAGAAACTGCTTAATTATGTGTAATTTTTTTTAAACAAAAACTTATGCGTTCTTAATTCTATAGATTAGTGTTTATAATTTTAATCACTACAAAGCATAGACGCAGAAAAAACAAAAATATATCAACAAAAAAAAAGTATAAAAAAAGTAAAATTTGCAAGTCAGCTAAAAACAAATGCAATTAAATGAAAAATTAACTATATGATATATGCTTATATATATATATATATACATATATACATGCATAAAAATGAGTAAACAAACAACTATTTACTTTATTTTTATTAACATATTTATTATTATTATTAATTAATTAATAATATTTATCACACATTTCAATGATATTTCAAAATGCAAATTTATTATATTAACAAAACGAAACAAAAAACCAAAAAGTGAAAGCGATAAAAAAGCAAAAAATAATGAAACCAACAACAAATTAATATTATAAATGTATTTAAAAATATATAATTATGAGTTTTTCTTGCTTTGCGTATATATCTATAAAAAACCCACACACATAAAAAAAAACTTGGTTCATTTATGAGTTCAGTTTTATTCTTTCAGTTTTTCACATTTTTTCACTTGTTTTTATTTTAATTTTTTTTTTATTTTTTAACTTAACTCTTACTAGTTTTTTCTAGTGTAACGGACTAGCTAAAACCCGCTTGGTGTACTTTGGGGCCTTTTTTTCTTTCAATGAGTTTGATTTCTTTCATTTACTTTGAGTTGTTTCTACTCTGTTGTACGCTACCATGCTTAAACTCACGCCCTCTCTCTCTCTCTCTCTCTCTCTCTGTCTCTCTCTCAAAGCTATAACTCTATTTTGTACACTCGTTGTGCTAATTTGCTCTGCGTCGAAATTGCCGAGTCATTTTCAGTTTGAACTTCTTTTACAGCACACCAAATGCCAGCGCATTTGCAGCCAACGTTTTCGTTTTTTACAGTGTACACGTTTCATTTCACACTCACACACACACACACACACACACACATTCTACAGTCGAAATTGTTTCAGTTTCAGTTGTTGTGCTAAAGTTAAACCAACCAAAAATCAAAAGTGTGTTAAGTGTTTTCAGTTCTTTTTTTGCGCCGTGTACCCAGTTTGATTTTTTATAGTGTAAGTAAACAAAAGCCAAACAAACTAACAACAGTAAAACCAACCAAAACCAAACCATCAAAACCAAAATCAAATCCTATTCCGCAACAAATTGCTTATGATTTGCCTTACGTTTTATCGCTCAGTGTAACATCATCTATAGAGTATTCTATACGGTCTCTGCTTAGATATATGGTTATATCTTATTATATCAATCATCTGATTAACCATGTACCTTCGCATAACTGTATCTATCTAACTGTAGTTTTGTTGCATACGTTTTGCCTTACGTTTGTTGTTGTACTCACGTTTATTGTTTAAAGCGTTTTTTTGGGTAAGTAACAAAAGCGAAGTTTCCAAAACAGGCTAATTTCATTTTCATTTCTATACACAGTAACAAAAAGCCGACCAAAAAGCTAAAGCTATCTTTGGCCAGCCAAAGTTTTCATGCCCTTGTAGTTGCTATGAGAAGCTTAAGTCATGGTAGCCTAATATAAGGTATGTATGCATACGATGTGTACCAGTACCTTTCGCTCACAAAACTTGTGTTGCCTAAAAGAAGCAGTGCATTCATGCCTTATATTATTCTACCATGACTTGAGTGGTGCGCTATTCAGCAGTTTTTCTAGCGGAACCTCAAAATTGATTATCCAAAAATTTGTCCCTTAGTATAAATTTAGTTTGCTCTAGAGTTTTTGTAGTAAAACTTCTTTAGCAGTGTAGTGTAACGGAAATCAAAGTGAAACATTTGCTGCTTTTAGATGGGTTTTTCCCGCTTTAGTCAGAGTTTTAAAAATCTTTTTTTTTAAGTAAAACTTCTTTGGCCATCTATTGAAACAAAAACCAAAGTAAAACACTGGAATTGGGTTTGTCCAGCAGAGTTTTCAAACATTTTTCTTTTTAAAACTTCATCCGACAAACTACTTTTCTTCTCTTTCTTTTGAAAGTTGGTGAAACGGAAATCAAAGTGAAACATTTGCAGCAGCGAAGAATCGATTATTGCTTCGATTTATGTATGACAATAAAGTTTTTGTATACATTTTTAAGAAAAACTTTGAGCGACAATCTAGTTTTCTTCTTTCTCTTTCGAAATTTGATGAAACGCCTATCAACGTGAAACACTTGCTGGGGTTAGCGAATGCAGCGTTGAAATTAGTTCGGGTTCCGCAAAAGCTTTCGAATAGCAAGTTCACCACGCTCCCGTGGCCCTTCCACCTTTTTGAAAGGCAGAACTTGCAACTTGTTTTTGAAAAATGGCACTTCTAGTTACAAATATCTATTTAAGATTTAAAGATTTTGTATGTAGTTTTTCACATAATTATAAGGCAAAGCTGAGTAAAAACTCTGTTAGCTGCGGGGCCCGTGTAACGAATGATATTTTGGCTAAATGCCGAATATTCGGCAATAGTTTTCGTGCGAATGCTGAATTTAGAAAATCTGTCGAATATACCAAAAGCCGACTAATGTAAGCGTTTAGTCGTTTGCCGAATATTCGGCAGCGCAACCAACCGAATAGCACATATACAGTAAACGGCCGATTACACGTTGCTACAAAAAAGAATTCGAAAGAACTTTCAAAGTGTTCTTTGCTAGAACTTTCAAAAAAACTAAACTAGACTTTTCAAGTGAGCTAGTTTAGTGTTTTTTGGTAAGTTCAGCACTCGAAAATAGCAGAATCAGTGTAGCAGCGTGTTAGCGAATACCAAAAAGTTGCCGAATATTCGTCGCAGCTCTGTTATAGGCTTATTAAAGAAGCAACGCAAAGGCATGAAAACAAATTTGAAAAGAACCACAAAGTTTGGCTAACACTGAAAATACTAATAATGAGTTGACTTTTTTCAACATATTGCTAAAATTTCCAAAAAAGAAAAATAAAGGCACAAAAAAAAAGAAGAAAGCATTTCTAATTTTTTAACTTTTCTTGATTTATTTTCAGGCGTGTGTTGTTGTTCGATTTCGATTTTCAATTGAATTTGACATTTACATTTACAAACTTTAATTAGTTAATTAATTAATTTTAATAATAATTGTAATAATTATTTATGCATTACATGAACAGTTATCAGGCACGTTCCGTTTCCATTGTTTCATGCTATGTGCAATATACATATATACTATACACAGTGCGTATGTGTGAGTTGGCGTGTGCGTGTGTGTGTGTGTGTGTGTGTGTGTGTGTCTGTTGACTGTCCATGTACATATATGCATATAACATATGGCTATATTATATATAACTATATATATATATATAGTATATTATTGTATTGTAATTTTCCTCATTTAATTACAGCCAAAAACGTTATAAGTTGAAAAAACAACAGCAAAAACCATAAACAAAAAAAAAAGTACTAAAAAAAACCCAGCCAAAAGAAAATAGGAAACAAAATTTTAGTAACGTATTTTTGTTTGAAACGCTTTTGACATTAATGATTATTGATTTTTATGCATAAGTTCCTTATTAATTTAGCGCTCGCACAATATCAACGTACTAATGACTGCAACTCTCTATAGAGTACACAAAACCCAGCTCAAAAGTAGCACCAAACTCGCTACGCTACAACAAGTGTCGAACGTTTTTTTTTTTTGTTTGTTTTGTAGTGCAGTGTAGCAGAACAAGCTGAGCGAAGAGCAAGACCAACCAACCAATAATAGAACCAGTACCAGAACCAGTACCAATCAAGCAACAAAACCATCCAACGATTTCTCATTTGCGCTAAAACTCTGCTTTAGTTATATTTATATCTTATATCGTATGTACTTATAATTATATTATATATTCTGTGCCGTAATGTATATATATATATATTATTGTATATGTACATGTTTTTTTCTTTCAGTGTAACTCTTAAACAAATGTACGCTCGTTTACGTTTTACTTTATATTCCTCTCTATTACTAGACTTGTATTATCATCTATCAATTACTGTGATCTAAGTTTTAAGTTAAACAAAAGCAAACAAAAAACAAAAGCAATAACAAAAACAAAAACAAAGTTCAAATCAACTAAAATTCAATTGCAGCGTTTTTTAATATTTAAGCTAGTGAATTTTCTTTATATGAATTTTGGCTTATGGTTTCGATTTCGATTTTGATTTCGATTTCGGTTTGATTTGTTTGTAGCACCACCAGCACCAAGCCGATAAACGATAACAAAGTAGTAGTTACAGTTAGGCGTGAGAGCGCCAGAGAGCAGCTGACCCGCTATTGGCTAGTAGCATACGAAATTGTTACTGTCTCTCTCTCTCTTTGTTACACTTTTTGGGCTCATGTCCATCTCTAGCTTTAGTCCTTACTGAGCGCACAACCTACTTACTGACCATCATTTGTAGTTTTCTCTATGGTTTTTAATAGGCTTTTTTCAAAATTTTAACCAAAAGCTACATATCAAATAGAAAATATGCATAAGTTTATAAATGAATTTGTGTTCATTTTGTACGCTTAAGTTGGTTCAATTTTTGTTCATTTCATTTAAACAGCAGACGCTCAAAAGTTACTAAAACTTGTCTACAAAGCAGTTGCAAAATGTCCTTAGAACGCTAAAACAAAAAGAGTTTTAAAAACTAGCCGAACTCAAAAACTGCCAAAAAAAAAAAAAAATGAGCTAAAGTAGCTGAGCAGTGAACGCATGCAGCAGTTTTTAGAAGATCTTTTGCTTTTCTCAGTTCAAAATGAACTGTTTAAAGATTTCACTGCAGATCTCTTGGGGCGGTTAGGGTGGGTTACCCCCCGGGCCAATCAAATTTTCAGTATTTTTTTTTTTTAATTTCGATCATTTTAAGCAGTGAAAATATGCAGCAATTTTTAGAACTTGTGTTTTGCCCAGCAAAAAATTAACTGTTTAAAGTTTTCACTGCAGATCTTTTGTCGCTCCGCGGAACCAGTTCTTAAGTATACAAATATACAAGGGTTACCCCTAGAGGCCCGGTTTAATGACTGTAGTAATCAAATTTACAGAGATTTTTTTTTTTAGTTGGATCATTTTTTCACTCTATTTCCTGGACTGTAGAAAAGATTTGTTTCTATTGAAATATATAAACGAACTAACAATTTCAGAAAATATTGAAAAATATGCTACCGACAATCAAGCGATAAAGAAAAATTACACTATGCAACAAATTTTACCTCAATGGAACGCCTATGACTAAAACAATACCTTTTGCGGTAAATTTTGGGTCACTGATTTCGAATCCGAAAAACATTTTGGATTTTCTAGCACCATGTCATGATTACACTATGCAACAAATTTGATCTCAAATTTGGGTCACTCATTTCGAATCCGAAAAGCATTTTGGATTTTCTAGCACCGTTTTCAAAATGTAGTAATTTCTTTTTTTTTTTTTTTGAGGGCTTTACAAAAAGCAGAATAGTATCCGAAGGTCTACAGTGAGTGTTACGAATGACTCTGGAAAACGAGTTGTGGGATTCTTTAGCCAAGAATTAACAATAATAGGTTTTTTTCTATTAAGGCAATCTTGTTTTTGAAAAGAAAAAAAGAACTCTTGAACTATTATTACGAAAGTTTAGCACAAATTTAATATAACTTTTTACTTAGTTTATACAATCATTCAGTGATGAAAAATGAGAAATGAAATGCGATTTTGAAAGATCTACCATTTATTTGTAAAAACTTTAGCCAATTAGAAGAGAATTGATGATGAAATGGCGAGATGAGATAAAGTACAGTAAAATGTCTTAAAGAAACTGAGAAATGAATATAATTCACTGGTTTGAGAGAGATTAATAGAGAAACGTATTGGAATGAGTTAATTTTTGAAATGGCTCATTTGTGTTTGTAAGAACTTTAGACAATTTGGTTGTGAGTTATGAACAGAAACGAAATGTTTTAAGGAATAAGTCTAGTTAAATAATTCCAATTTGGAGTTTTTGTAAATATTTGCTAATGGATTTTGTAGAAATTAGTCAAGAATTGAGAGCTAAAATGAAATTGTTGAGTGTAACAAAATTCGGTTGAGAATTGCAATAAAAAATGATACATTTATAAGAAACAGCGCAGAACGCATGTATTGGAACCACTGAAATAGTTACTGAAATAGTTATGTTTTTGCGAAGTTGTTATGTGCTTAGCACAATTTCAAGAAGAAATTTGGTGTTTTAAAGAGAGAAATAAATATGTTTTGGAAACGAAATGAATGAAATAAAACAATAAAAAAAACGCTCTTAGTTAGAACAGTTTTGATTTTAAGTTATTATCTTCTTCTGCTACATACGATATATGAGACCAAGGCCGTGCGTTGGTTCTGTAAAAATCCGGGATATGAGTGATTCGGTTTTATTTCGTTCGCGTCAATAGTGTACTGGTAGAGGAAGGCTAAGAGTCAGATGTGACGATTTAGAGGAAAACAAAGAGAAAAATAAAGATGAAGTAGACGCTGAAGATAAAGTAGAGGGGGAAGAAGAACTGAAAGGCAAAGAAAATGAGAAGGCAAAAGATGACGAAAATGAAAAACAAAGCCCTTCGTTAGTTCTGTAAAAATCCTGGATATAAGTGATTCGGTTTTGTTTCGTTCGTGCCCGTGAGATGGCAGGGGGAGGTGAAGAGTCAGATGAAGAGGCTGGAGAAAACATAAAGAAAGAGCAGGAGTAGGCGAAATAAGAAGGTGAGAGGGAAACAAAGAGAAAGAAAAAGACAGACGCTGAAGATAAAGTAAGAGTAACTGGAAGGGAAAGAGTAGGGCAAAGAACAAGAAAGAAATTAAGTATGTGAAGGGGAAGGCGAAGAGGAAGGTAAAGAGGAAGGTGAAGAGTAAAACGGAAAAGATGACAAAGATGAAAGCGAGGGGAAGGTGAAGTTAAAGCCTAAGTGACGGTTGAAGGGGAAGACGAAGAGGAAGGTGAAAGTGGCGAAGCAAAAGAAGACGAAGAGTGAGACAAAGACGAAGATGAAGTGGACGCTAAAAAGAATGATGTAGCAATGCAAAACGTAAAGAAAGACATAAAGATGTGGAAATAGAAAAGCAAGCGGAAGGATAATATGAAAGTGGAACAGGTGTCGGAACGAAAAAGTTCTAAACGTTTTCTATCTTGTTTCCGCAATTTGTACAAAAAGTTGCCATTTATAGAAGGAAAATTCTATCAAAATACGTGAAACTGAAAATAAAAGTACAACCAAAATAGGCTTTAGAAGGTTGTGAGGGCAGTTTTAAAAGAGTTCTAAAAGTTTCTAGAAACTGCTCAGTATGACTTCGATTGTAGTATCCCGCACAGAATAACGAAATAACTCGTTAACTAAACACAAAAGGTTCTGGAATAAAAAGTTCTAAAATTAACGTGTAAAAACCGATTATATTTGCTAAAAAAAACCAAGAAGTTACAATTGAAGAGCCTTAATTTTGCATATTTATTTGCTTATGCTAAGTTCTGATATTTTTGAAGTTGGACGTAAATGTACAAAATGAAATCTTTGGAGTTATAACTTCTTAGAATTAGAACAACAATATAAAAAGCAGCTCAAAGAACTTGAAAATTAAAAAGAAATAAGTATGTAATAAAAAAGTGACGACTTTTGCCATAAAAAGTAGTAGGTTTTAGCCACTGAGCGTCTACTGTACCAATACACTAAAAAAAAAAAGAATGTTTTATTTTGTGTTTAGTCTATTTTACTTGCGATGAATGTAAATGTGTTTAGTTGAATTTACATGTTTTAGTTACACACAAAACATTTAAAGCTTTTCTTTGCGTTTTCAACTATTTGTAAGTTTTACAACACTGAAACAAGAAACTGCCAAAAATAAAAACCTCAAAAAATTATAACAAAAAGCAAAATAGGTTGCTAAAGCAAACAAAACAAACCAAAGACTGACTGAAAAAACCAAAAGAAAAACGAAAAATGAAAAACAAACGCTGCTCAAAAAAACAAAACGAATCAAAATCAAATCAAAATCAACAAAAAAAACAAAAACGAAAAGAATTATAAGAAATATTATAAACTTAGCTCGTTAAGTGTCAACTATTTGAGTAAAACTTACTGCCAATTGTGATAAGCGGTACGGCGCACCCTTAGCCGGGAGGCCCCGACCCTAGCCCTAGATCTAAGCGACAAGCGACTAATTTGTCTATATATATATACAAATACATATATATATATATATATATATATATATATATATAGTATAGCTATTAAGCGCACGAGAGTTTAATTGATTGCATATAAAACATCAACAATATAGTAATAAATGAAAGCAAAATCGTAAGGAAGTAAACACTCGCTCACTCACCAGTTTGGCGCTATCTGCTCCAGATCCGCGTGTTGCCAGATGCTGCGCAGCTGCTGCAGTAAAAAGGATACGGGCATGCCGTGAATGTTGCCAGACTGCGAGGTTGTATGCAGATTAATATCGGCGTGCGCATCGATCCAGACCAGCGATAAATTCGGCGTATGCTGCAGATGCCCCGCCACGGAACCTGTTTGTTATGGTTATGGTGTATAATTATGGTTATATGTCAGGATGCCCTACGATAACAAACTCACCAAAGCCAATGGCATGATCGCCGCCAAGTGTCAGGAATTGCGTGTGCTCCTGCAGCATCAGCTTGACCTGGCTTATAAGCGCCCGATTACAGGCCATAAACTCGGCATAGTTACGTATGTGACTGAAATGTTGCTTCTGCTGCTGCAACAGTTGCTCATCCAGCTGGTATTGCAGGTTCCCATAGTCCTTGATCACCAGGCGCTCTATTGATGAATAAAGTTACAAATCGCATTTACAAATAAAGAATCAAAATAACAAGTTGCGTATTTTTTGGTTGTGGCAAAAAATTGAGCTGGCGCCGATGTTTGTATACACTTTAGGCAACATTTTTGCATAACTTGCGGATCAATGATACTCGAGTATTACTAGTGACCATTGCTTTCTTTAGAACCCTTTGTAACCCCAATTGGTTTCTAAAACATACAAAAGCACAATGACATCAGGATTGGCCAACATTTTGCTCTTTGGTTTTTGTTGTGCTCCAAACCCTACGCGCAATCCTGTTAAAGTCATGGGCAGACTTCTCTGCGCACATTAGCTCACAGCTCTTACCCCTAGTGGTATTTAGAGCAACTAACCAGGGAGCACCACGTGAAAGTTGTATGTCAACTTGGTAAAGATGTAGACAGGGATCAAGGAGCTGCACCCTCTTCTACCAGAACCCAGGCCCACCCTAGCCCCTCCTGCCAGCTGATATTTGCAGCTATAATTCATCGAGGTCACCGGCTTACGTCAATGCATTGCTGGCTGCTAAGTTTTCCCATCTCTAAGGAATCGGGTTCTGAAGCGTTAGACGTAAACCGGTGACTGCTCAAATTGATAGATAGTTAGATATATAGATAGATAGACAGATAGATGACCGCCTAGCTATGACGAAGTCAGGGTCGCAATCATGCGGCTCAAGATCAACGAAGCTGCTGGTGCAGATGACCTGCCTGTAGAGTTGTTCAAAACTGGCGGCGAAAAATTGGTAAGGTGCATGCACCAGCTCTTTTGCAGAATATGGCTAGATGAGAGCATTCCCGATGATTGGAACCTTTGTGTCCTCTGCCCTGTACTCAAGACGGGTAACCCCACGGTATGCGCCAACTTCCGCGGTATCACCATTATTTCTATTGCATATAAGGCCCTAGAGCCTACTGTGTGAAAGGCTAGAGCCGTTTGCGAATGAACCGATCGGACCTTATCAGTGTGGCCTTAGGCCTGGTAAGTCCACCATTGACCAGATATTCAAACTACGCCAAATCCTGAAAAAGACCCTCGAAATATCTTTGTTGATTATAAAGCAGCATTTGATAGCCCGTTGAGGGATCGCGTATGTGCCGCACTATCTGAGTTTGGAATCCCTGCAAAGTTGGTGCGAATGTGCAGAATGACGTTGAGCCTTTTGAGGCTTTTGAGCCTTGCGAGGCTTCAGACAAGGCGATGCCCTCTCTTGCAACTTCTTCCATCATTTGATAGAGAATGTTTTGCGAATGGCTGAAGTACATCGGGCTGTATTCTATACAGGCGTACAAAGCAATTGCTCGCTTTGAGGAGCCCTTGCGGCTATTGAAAGAGAATCTGCCAGGGTGAATCTGGTGATAAATGAGAGCAAGACGAAGTATATGCTTTCTACGAGTAGAGATACACAGCGGTTAGATTCTCAGATAGATGTTGAAAACTATACTTTTGATGTTGTCAGATATTTCGTCTACCTTGGCACCACCGTCATGATGAAAAGCGATGTCAGCATGGAGATCAAGTGGAGAATCACTCTTGCCAATATATGTTACTTTGGTCTCAGCAGGCAAATGAGTAGTAAAGACCACTCTCGCCAGAGGTAGGCGTCTACATGACGCTCATCCTTCCCGTTTTGCTTTATGGCGCTGAAGCAAGGGTGATGTCGCAGTCTGATGAAAAGGCTCTAGGAGTGTTGGAGCGGAAAGTACTCCGTAAGATCTTTGGCCCTCTACGCGTTGGCAACGACTACCGCACCCGATGGAACGACGAACTCTATGAGCTCTACGACGTCATTGACATAGTCAAGCGAAAATCCATCGGCTCCGCTGGCTAGGTCATGTTGTGCGTATGGATGAAGAAGCTCCTGCGAGAAAGGTATTCAATGCGAGAGTCGATGGGAAGCGACGAAAGGGCAGACCATGTCTCCGTTGGAAGGACCAGGTAGAGGGTCCATTAGCTAACTTTGTTATCACCAATTGGAGAAGGCACGCGCAAAGCAGAGACGCCTGGAGGAGAGCTTTACATCAGGCCGTAACCCGGTAACGGGTTGTTAAGGCCAGTTAAGTAACTACTGTAGGTTGAATAGTAGATCTTAAAAGTAAAAAATCAAAGTTTTTTGCAACACTTTCAAAATCTGCAGTTACCGTTAAAAGTTGTTATTTAACTTAGCCAAATATCATGCGATTTTCGAGTTATTTGGAAAAATGTAAGACATATCTTTCCAAATATCTATAAAATTAGTATGGTTTTGTTAAACTACGTAGAGATTTTATTAATTTAATGTGAATTGTTGTCCAAAAAACAATCACATTTTTCTAACTTTGGCGGATATTTGTCGCATATTTTCACCACATAAAAGATTTCAGTGGAGAAAGTATTTGTTTTTCACATTGTACTCACCATCTACGCTTTGCAGCACCTCCAACAGCTTGCTTTGACGCATTGCATCCGGCGCCAGCTCCACGCCCTGTTTGCGCTGGCCCTTGGCAAAGGGCACACCAATGATGCCCAGACTGTGTTCGCCCACCGAACTGTGCCGCAGTCGACATAATTTCGGTCCAAGATCCTTGGACAACACTCTACAAGTCCACCACATGGTTGAGCTACTTGCTTCGTTTGCGTTGTTTTATGGGCAATAGTTCTGCTGCTACTATCACGCTCACTTTCGCTGCTCCAGCTGATGCGCGCTGGATTTGTCAATTAATCTCGGCGAGAGAGCGTTTGTCTTTTATGCGTTCCGCTGATAAGGCTTTGCGAAAGCAACGCGTAGTTGTTGACATATGTGTGTGTATGTAGCTTTCTGATCCAGCTCCAGCTCCCCTCGACAAGTTTGTTGTCAGCTGCTGCTCCACGTTGGGATTGACATTATGGTTTTGTTTTTGTTTATGTATAGCTCTAGCTGATAAGAACCGGCTCGCTTAAGTTCTGCGATAACCTTGATCCTGGCATTCACTGTGAATTAATGCTATGTTTGTACATACAATTTTATGTTTGTAGTGTTTTTTCTTTGATTGACGCTCATGAGTGTTATTTATATGCGTGCAAGCGTTTCAGGATGTCTACTTAGAGATTGGAAATCCAACTTTAACTAACTGGCTTTTTAAGCTGGGTAGTTAAGGAAGTGCGTGAAATTTGCAAAGTTCCGCTCACTACCACAAAAAAAGTTGTGTGAGATCCATTAAAAATAAGGCTCTATCTGTGTTTTAAAATAAGTAAATCCGTTCCTTTTTTATTCGATTTCCAATATTTTTATAAATACGCGATAGAGAAGAGCATCAATTTCCATTTCAATATTTATTTTTCATTAAACAATGGAATAGTATATTATTTTTGTATTTAATTAAGTACTGTTTGAACCCAACGCTCCTCCATTGTATTGGCAACTCCTTTAGGTCGTTGCGCTGAACATCGATAGGCATGTATCGATAAGTGGCTACTCGATGGCGTGGTGAAAAATGGTGGAGTTGAGTTAGGAGAAGAGAAGGAGATTGTGAAATTGGATAAATGGCTGCCGTTCATTTGTTTTAAATATTCGTATATGCATTACAAAATATTGTAAAAGAAAGCGTTGGTTACATTTCACACTCTGATTATTAATCGAGCTATAAACACGAGCCTCACTCTTATTGCCTTTGGATTTTTACGAATTTGAAGGCTGCCTTTTTGTTTCCACAGAGCCTATAAACTTTTGTTATTTAAATAACGTTTTAAGATTGTAAAATGGGCAAGAAGTTTAACTAGATGCAATAGCGATATTTTCTTACTTCTCGAAACATCCATGTTAAGCGCTATGTCAATAAAACAAACCCACAGTGGATAATTTCAATTCGAAACTTATGTTTGATCACAATCGTTACATTCGGAGCATTCTTCTACAAGACGACTAGACACTATCGACCCTTCAATTGCTATATCCGAACGACAGATAACACGCATCTGAAAAGTAGGAAGTCGACATTCTTAATAACCGCTCTCAAGCTCTCTCAACAGCTGATTACGCAGAAGAGAAAAGCAAACACGAAATAACAACGCTTGTGTGTACAATGTATTTTGTTGTTTTTTTTTTCTTCAAATCAATCTTTACGCGACTAAAACGCAAAGTATTCAGGTGAAACTTATATTCTGCAGACCACAAACATTTTATTTTTCGAATGGTATTGGTTTTACCTATAAACGTTGCGTTATTGCGAAGTAATCGGTACCACACTAAATTTTCGGCTAGCGCATTGATATATAGATATGTATAAAGCAGGGATCGGCTCATAGGGTACTGACACGGATACTGTGAGAGCAGTTTACATCGGCAGATCATTTGGAGAATGAGAAAAGCGAGACATTTATGGGATCGATCGACAAAGAAAAATATGAAGCCGTCGAGCAACGTATTGAATATGCCCTTAATTGTAGAAATTGCGTCAGTAAGAACATTTACAGGAAATGGAATTATTGACGAACCTGAATAACAGTATTGAGAAATCGTGCAAGCTAAAGTCAATAAGAAAACTTCAGATGACTCAAAAAAGGACTCTCCAATAAATCATTGTTTTCACTAGACGAAGATCACAACGACAATTGCAAGATATGTAAAGATGAGCCCAAAGATGAAGACTGGGCCGCATTAGTGGTCTTAGCTCAAGGGCCTACTATAAAAGTGAGGCGTCAGATATACAAACTCAATGAACTGAAGCTCCCGTTCCTGTTTACTTTGGCCTTTCGCAACACACGCCCCATCACAAAGTAGAAGAGGTTGCAGGATAGGGTATCGTCTTGTCTGCTCGGAGAAGCTCTTTCCTACCTTGATGGAGCTGCGTGTGTTGCTCAACGTAATTCTGCACAGTCGTACCAACTTTGCTGAGATTCCAAACTCAGACAGTGCGGCATAAACGCGATCCCTTAACAGTCTATAAAATGCTGCTATATAATCGACAAAGAGATGTTGTTCCAGGATTTGGCATAGTGTGTATGTTGGACTTACCAGGCCTAAAACCACAATGATAATGTTAAACGCTCGATATGGCCTAATATGCAATAGGAAGGAGACTGATACCAAGGTAGTTAGCGCACACCGTGGGTTCACCCTTCTTGAGAATAGTGCAGAGGACACCAATGCCCTAATCATCAGGCACGCAAAATACTTCTATAATTTTTCATTCATTGAATCTACAGACCAACAGAATCTAAACCTGCTTTTAACTTATATGCGGTTGTACTCCTAATTTCAAAAAACTTTTGGCTTTTGCTTTTTGACTGCTGTAATTGCTATTTGTGGTTGCTGAATAATACTACACTGTGCTCCTCTTTACTGGCTACCACGCTACCCATCACTTGCGGCTTGCTTCAGCAGTCATTCAAATTCCTCTTGGAATGGATCCTGTAGTCAAGCATATTAATATTCAGCGGATCTGCTGGCTTGGTCATGTGGTGCGTATGCGAAGATGGAGTAAGCCGTGTCTGTTGGAAGTACTATGTACGCACTTACTAATAAGGCGAATAGACGATCTACATGTAAGAAAAAGCAAATACTTCTGAAATATTTCGAATTACAATAAGGTAGTTAGCGATAAATATGAAAAAGATACTGAAAATACCGGAGTTGTATATGAAGAATGCTGACTTTTCGGCGACTCCGCTCGAGAGCTTAAGGTCAGTTTTACTTTAGTCGGGTAATCAACTTTGGCTTATTTTAAAGGTATTGTACGCATCCCTTCGAATATACGTTCCTTTTCGCTTTAATTCTTGGGCCTAATCTAAATCTCCATTTGGTCCCTTAAGTTATGCATATTAAAAACAGCATTTGAAACTCTTACTTATACAATACTTTCATTTAGTAAATAAGAACAAAACACATTATAGATCCGTTTCATGTAAACGATTTACAAAGATATACAAGTTTATTTACATTTTAACTAATGAAACTAACTAAATATAGTAATTTGCACGCATCAACAAAAACAATTGCAAACTCGCACTAATGAGAGAGCGAGCTAGCAGGCCAGCGAGCGAGCGAGCCAGCAGGATTCTTAAATTTTGGGCCCATCATCGGTTAGATTTTTAAGGGACTGTTCAAATTCCACGGCATCGATTTGCCGCTTGGCGGGATCAAAGGGCGGTGGTCCTATTAAAGTTACCACTTCATCATAGTTAAGGGTTTCCCTTTCTAGTAAGGCCTCAGCAAGCTGACAAAGAATTACCAAATGAAATTTTTTCATGTACTATATAGTATTTTTATGGCTCACCTTTTCCAGCTTGTCGCGATTCTTGGTTAGTATTTCCTCCGTGGCCTTGTACGCCTTAGACACTATAATACGCGCCTCATGATCAATCATGCTACCCATAGCACGCGAAAATGGTTTATCGCCACCGCCAGACTCATCTTCATCGCGCACATATATTGGACCTAAAACCTTATTCATACCAAACTTTTTAATTTGCGAGTACGCAATCTTTGTGACCTTTTCCAAATCATTCTGTGCACCAGTCGTAATACGATTAAACACCAAATTCTCAGCCGCGCGACCGCCTAGAGCCATGCACATCTTATCAAAGAGCTCCTCCTCGCTATAAAGATGTTGCTCACTGGGCGTATATTGCGCAAATCCTAACGCCAGGCTAGTACGTGGTACAATAGTCACCTTGAGCAGTATATCTGAGTTGGGCAACATCCAGCCAACAAGCGCATGTCCGGACTCATGATAAGCAATCACCTTGCGCTCGGTCAACGACAGTGCATGTGAGCGCTTCTCCGTGCCGCCTTTTAAAGACATTAGAATTATTAACTTTATAAATGTCAAGTGCCATGTTTTAGTATACCGACGCACCCACAAGACGCTCAACGGCATATTCCAAATTCTTGCTGGTTACTTCCGTTTGCACATTGCGTGCCGCATGCAGCGCCGCCTCGTTACACACGTTGGCTATGTCTGCGCCCGAGAAACCGGGCGTCAGGCGTGCCAGACGCTGTGTATACGTTTCGGCAGCTGCCTCTAGTTTGACGGAAGATAAATGCTTTTCGAATATATCCTTGCGCTCCTGCAGCGTAGGCAAATCTATCAAAATATGTCGATCGAAACGTCCGGGACGCAGCAATGCCTGCAAGGGAAAAAAGCAAGTTAAACGTTGTCAAAGTCTTAGTCGCAGTATAAGACCTTATCCAAAATGTCAGCGCGATTTGTGCTGGCCAACATGAGCACGCCCTCCTTGGTAGCCATGCCGTCCATTTCTACTAAAAGCTGATTAAGCGTTTGTTCAGATTCACCGGAGCTGCCTTGACCCATGGTCTCAGTGCCGGAACGCTGGCGACCAATAGCATCAATCTCATCTATATAAATGATGCAGGGTGCGCGCTTTTTGCCCTCTTGGAACAAATCGCGAACACGCGCAGCACCCAAGCCACCAATCATCTCAATAAACTCAGAGCCATTCATGCTAAGAAAAGGCACTTGGGCCTCGGTAGCCACTGCCTTGGCTAGCATGGTTTTGCCACAGCCGGGCGGCCCTAGCAGTAAAGCGCCACGTGGTACTTTGGCGCCCAGGGTTTGATACTTTTGCGGTGATTTTAAATAGTCCACAAACTCCTTGATCTCTTGTTTGGCTTCGGTGAGCCCGGCCACATCGCGAAATAGCACACCGCGGCCACCAGCGAAGGGATCAACAAGCGTAAACTTGGCCCGGCTCATTTGATTCTACAAGTGCAAAGCAAATAGTTACAAAAAATTTGTCTAACTTACGAACTGAACGTGACGCACAAATGAATCCATAGTGAGTGGGCTTTTCATGCCCTTCATGCGTGACGCAATGGACATGAGCAAAGCACAGAATAGCAGCAGCATAAGTATGCGGCCAGTTGTGTCGGTTTGGCGATCATAAGTTACGGGCACGCCATCTGTAATGCCCAAACGTTTCTCCACTTCGCGCAACTTTTCTTCAAACTTATCGGCATCGGCAATGGCCATATGGAAAATCGTTGATGTAACCTTGCGTCCCTTAATTATAGCGCCTTCATGCAGTATGATGGTCACCATTTCCATGTCTGGACGTATAATAAGCTCCTTAACCTCGCCAACGGCTAGAATGTGATGAACAAACTCGTTCCAGGATACGTAGCGCGTAGATCCCTGAAAAAAAAAAACGTCTTGTACTAGCGGCTAATAAAATTATGCTTGGAGCACTCACCTCGGGGCCCTCTTGCCGCGGCGTAATAAGTAGCGATATAAAGGCCACAAACATATAGACGGTAAAGAGCCAGAGTACAGCTTTGGTGAGAACAGAACGCATTTTTTCACCGTTATCACCGTTGTTATTATTGGGCTGCTCACCGGAACTAGGCGTATACTCATTAGGGCCTTTCGGCGGACCATCCATTTCCGAAGAGCTCTCATCTTTTATTTCGCTGGGACGAGTCTTTTTGCTGCGGTCACTGTTCTCATCCTGCTTCGTTGTCTTGTCCGTCTTGCCCGTGCACATACTACGCAGATGCATTTTCTGTACCTCACGCGGCGTCAACTGTAGTGAGCGAGCTATAACACCAATAATAGCCTTGTACTCAGCCTGTAGCTGCTGAGCCTGTCAGTTTTGAAAAATATTGTGATTAAATATGCATACATATGTAACAAGAAAGTAGCTGCGACTTACCTGTCGTCGGCTCAGCGACAATGTTGCCAGCTGCCGCTGCAAGTTGCCGGGCAAGCTGGTGGTGGCCTCATTTGCTGGAAAACTGTGTGCCGCATTTTTATAGGAGTGCGCTAGATGGTAGGGTCCACGTTGTAGTGCATTTCTCACATAACGCAGACTTTTAAACATAATTTATAGGCACTTTGCCTTTTGTGGCTGCTTCGAATACGTAACTTTGTATTGTTTAGTTGAAATAACATGCGAAATGTTAAATAAGCGTTGCCACCTAGTCGTAATCAACTAAAATGACAATGCACTGTCAGCTGTTCAACTTCTTCCGATAGTTGAGTGCGTGCAGTTGTGTTTCGAAAAGCGACGTTAATAGTTTTATTACGAAATAGCTATTTTGTGTTTTTTTTAATAACTTATTTGGCATATGAGAAAATATATAATATTATGTATAAGATAAACAGATATAGCAATATGAACCTGGATTATGTTGTTGTAACTGTTAAGCCTTAACCCTTCGGTGACACTGTGTCTTTTAGCTGTTCCAATAAAAAATTTTTCACTTGTATAAATTCCAAATTATTCTACAAAAATATTTTTGTTTATTCAAATTTCCAAAAATGATCTTGGCTTGTTCACAATGTAAAACAGTTAAAAGTTCCTATGTTTTAAATAAAAAAAATAATAATAATAATGCTATACAAATATTACTTCGTACTACACAATAATAATGTCACTGTATTGAGTAACTAATTTGTTAATTCATTTGTTATTCTTTTAGTTTATTTTAAATGGCTTTTGTTCTCTGCTTTCAATAATTGCTATTTACTGAACCATCAAACGGACCCATATTGTCGCCAAAATCCTGCATCTCCTCATCCATATTATCGTCAAAATCATCTAAGTCTTTCGATTCGGGGCAATGCCGGCAGCGACTTTCGTTGACGCCGTAATTAATGCATGTGGAACCTACACACTCGCAGCAACCATCATGAAACCATCTTTGAAAAAGCGTTGGAAAAATACAGATATAAATTAACAAGATATTTGATAGTTTATAATCAAACACACCTATAACTGCTTGCGCCAGTAGCTTGA
Source organism: Chymomyza caudatula (assembly GCA_035041775.1). NCBI lineage: Eukaryota > Metazoa > Arthropoda > Insecta > Diptera > Drosophilidae > Chymomyza > Chymomyza caudatula. The sequence goes on from JAWNKW010000145.1 coordinate 3,185,577, forward strand.
CAGCTTTGGCGGCACTTATTCCAGGATACACATTGGTTCAAATATATAACCGTACAATTGACAGTTACAATGTTATCCCGTTCCTTAAGTGCTTCATCTAAATTTTTATCGTTTGATTCTGTTATAGGCAAAATAAATAATTTAGCTTAGTTAATTCATAGCAATTCCCTTGAAGTACAAATTCTACTCACTTAGATAATATTTAACATCTTTTTCGAGTTTGGGACCCGCCAGAACGGTGTCAAAATCTACTTGAAATGTGAAAACATCCCAATTGTAATCGAAGTCATTATCCTCGGGTGAATTGGAAGCAAGCACATTAAAGAGCTCGGGCACACCATCGAACTCCTCGATATGTGATTTTTTGGAAAGTGAATTTCGTGTGTCGTTGGGCTTGGGACAAAGCTCTGAAATGTGTAGAATTTTCAATTTAATTATTAGGCAATCAATCCAATTATTATTATCTTTAAACATTCAAAAGAGAGTTTTGAATAAAAATTATATTTTGGTATGAAGCATATTTATGCAGATGCTGAGTTACTTTTTAGTAGAGATGCAACTCTTAAAAAAGAAAAAAGTGTATGTTTTGTGGGCTTATTGTGCTTTTTTTTCGTGCAAAAATGCATACATTTCTATCTTTTACATGAAAAATCATATAAATGTGTCATAAACTATGTAACTCACACATTTCCGTCAAAAATTAGCTTACATAGTTCTACCTGCCTGTTATATTTAAATTATATCCGCTTAAATTAAAAAAAAATATCATGCACGTGCCAAATTGCTTGCTAAAAATATAATCGTTTAAAAACCATTTGTTGCAAGTATTTTAATACTTAAGAGCAATATTTTCAATAAAAACCAATAAAAGCGACTTAATGAGAAGCACACACACTAGAACAAGAACATCAACTTTATGGCGTTACGTTAAAGGGATCATAAAAGTTTCATTCGAAAATAAATAGTTTTCTGGCGAATTAAAAAACTCAAATGTCACAAAATATGTATCAATATTGACCGATACTGAATTTTGTTGATATATGTAAATTCGTTAATCTAAGGTCATAATACCCGGAAAATTGCAAATACAATGCCATGACAATAAAGTTACAAGCAAAAGTATTGCAATTTACTTGTAAAATGAATTATTGATAAGCAAAGTTAAGGGTTAAGATCTGTTTTGCAAGCTTATTTCAAACGGCGGCTTAGCTATCGATACGACTGTTATCGAAAGTCATGCATAGACATTCTTCTATATGTGCATATATATTATAAGTAAAAACAAAGCAATTTCGAAATGGAAATTAAATATATTAAATGTGTATATCACTGACCATATAAAAACACACTCGAAACGTATTACTATAACCGCACTTACCTACACAACTGCAACATTCCTCATAGTAGTTCTTGCCCAGACATTTGAGACACTCTTTGCAGCAGGAGCAATTCTTGAGCTCACATTTACAGCTCTGGGTTAGCATACACTTTGAAACAATTGATGCACAGATGACTTCATTGCAGGATTCCACTGTACCATAGAAAAATACAAATCCCAATAGTAGAAATGCGCCAACTGTTAGCGAACGCCAAACTTCCATTATGTTTATGAAGTAATAACTCTTAATGTTTGATGTTCGTTCGATCGTTCGTTTGTTTGTTTGTTCGTTTGTTTGCTTTATGTTTGTTTGTTGTTTGGCAGGGAATATTTTGATTACACACGAGTTTAACAAAAAAAAAAGAAGTATTTTGTACACAAACAGCGAGTGAGCGAGCGCAACAACAGCGCAATGAGCAAAACTTACAAATATTTTGATTGATAAGTGTTGTCGTTTTTGTATGCGTGTGTGTGTGTGTGTGTGTGTGTGTGTACAACTGCAACAAAAACAATTCAAGTCAAACACAACACAAACAATTTATTATTAAATACTATTGGCGCACATCATATAAAGCATTTGTTATATGTAACTTTAGTTGTGTATGTGTTTGTTGTAGTAGCATCCATGGAAAGATAGAAAAATGTTATCGTCGCGCGTTATAAGTGTATATTTGCAAGGCACAAGAACAAGTTTTGGAATGAGCTATGAATATTTACTAAATCATTGAACAAGTCAGTCACAGCGCGTAACAACAACAGCAACATCAGCAGCAGCAACAGCAGCAGCAACAACAACACCACAAGCACGACGACAAGCGACAACGACGAGATCAAGAAGAACTAGCGCGAGCGACAGATACGGATACAAGAGAGCGAGATCGTCGCAGCTGCAACAACAAAAACAACAGCAACAGAAATAACAAGACGGCGACGGCGACGGCAGCGACAGCGACAGCGACAGTAAAGACGGCGACGCGTCAGCTAGCTTGTTTTTGTTTTTGTTATTGGCGCGGTCGACGACGACGACGACGACGCAGCGCATAACTGTCTTTTTTTTTTTTTCGTTCAAGCCAGGCTTGGCCCAGACTGTGGCTAGCCAGCCAGTGAGCTATCCGCTAGATACAATACGCGAAATAAGCGCACACGCACACATGCACATAACGCACACGCGCTTAGAGGGACGTAAACACGTTACGAATTTGTGCACGGTTGCGGGTGTCGTGTGCCGAGCGGGGATGTGCATTAGAGCTGGCATAACACAACATTTTGATATTTTCGATTTAAGCGCAACGATAGTTAGCTATCGCCATATATCGATACAATATTTTTAACATAGTGGCAACTTGTTGTGCATGTAGCTATCGCCATATATCGATACAATATTTTCAACACAGTGGCAACTTTGTGCTGCTGTTCAACAAAAACAAATCAAACGCTGAGCGTGTGTGTGGGGGGGCGCAGGCATAAAACTTGCTTCCATTATTTATAGCACATACGCATTTGTTGCAATGTTTCAGAAGCTTGCCTTGTTTTTGGTAATTGGTTCGTCTATATGTTTTATATATGGCATCTTTAAGCTGCATGTGGAAGTGGAGCCAAACACCTGTCGGATGACTTATATGTTTGATCAACCCAATTTTGCTGTAAGTTTTGTTGTGCATTTACATTGTATGCACTTTATGTGTATCTGTTATACTAGATGGTTGGCAAATATCAAAGAACGACTCGAACGTCGTGTCGTTTAAACCGATTGGTTTCTATCTATGCTTCTATTTATCTGCTATTTACTCTTATGCATTAACTTGCAGCCCGTAAATGTTATTGCCAACAAGGACTTTCCCAATTACAAGCTGTTTTGGTATTATGAAGGTAGACGTCCGACACCCGATCCGCTTAAGATGCGCATGACCGGTGCACCAGTACTATTTGTGCCCGGCAATGCCGGTTCCTATAAACAAGTGCGTTCCTTGGCTTCGGTCGCACTGCGCAAGGCCATGGAGACTCCCAGTGGCCTGCATTTGGACTATTACACCATAGACTATAATGAGGAATATTCGGGTCTTTACGGTGGCTATTTGTTTCATCAGCAGGCTTATCTGAAGCACTGCATACGCGCAGTCTTATCGCTGTATAAAAACAATACGACGATTGTGCTCATAGGTCACTCGATGGGCGGCAAACTAGCTCAGTCTATGCTTACAGATACAGAAATTGCTCAGCATATAAATACTATTATAAGCATTTCAACGCCACTGGATCAGCCTGTGCTGAATTTGGACAGCCAAATAGGACTATTCTATCAAGAGACCAATGACGTTCTAGAGCTTACTCGTAGCGCAACTGAAGCAACAGCCACAACTAATATGTGCTGTGGTTTGCATCAAAAACTGCTAAGTGAGCAGCAAGTGGAGCATCATGATCATTCAGCGCGCTTGGACAATGTGCTGCTTATATCTACGGGTGGCGGCAATCGTGATTTGCTCGTGCATGCGGGCTTGACTTCTTCAAAGTTCAATGACATACACGCCATGGTAGGTGCAATTTTTATGACACCCGTTTTTCAATATTTATAACCGACGCTTTTGTATAGACATCCGCCATACCCAGGGTGACACTTAGTTGCGATCATCTGTCCGCCGTTTGGTGTTTGCAATTCATGCAGGTCATCAATCGTTTTCTGTTCAACATTGCCCAGGTGCTTGAAGATAAGAGCACGGTGTTTAGAGTTAATAAAGCAGCCAATCTTCAGTCTGCTATGGGTCATTTTGTGGTAAGCGTTGCAACTTATCAATTGGTATGATTTTATTATAAGCTTTGTATTGTTTTTCCAGCGATCACGTTACCAAAAACATAACGGCTTTGTACATTTTAAGCCGCATGGTAATTGGAACGAGGAGCGACGTCTAGTGGTCAACAAATTTTTCTCGAATGGCCTAAAGACGCCCTATTATGAGCTGGTTAGCATACAGCAAAAGGAGAACTATGAGGTGCGTAGGAATGCACGGCAAGGTTTTGCTGTAGTTCTTTGGCATAAGAATAGCTCGCCAACAGTTCAGTAAGCAACGAATTGGAATTGATTAGAAGAGCGGAAGTTGAAACAAAAACAGCGAACTAATTTGTTCTGTAAAAATACCAAAAGGTATAATTTGCATTATTTTTGGACAAACCCTATTAAAAAACCTATAGTTGACATCGCAATTCAAGCCAAAAAGTCTTCAAATCAATCCAAAAATTAGATGTGCCTTTTCGCGAAATGTTCTTAAATATAAGATAATTATGTTTCGTTACCAAACTAAATCATAAGCGTACAGCCTTAAGCCTTCTAAGCATAACAGTCATATACGTTTTTAAAACTTTTGCTCAATTTCTACAGAAACTTGTCATTGAGGTATTTAATGTGGACGATGACGAATGGCTCTTTGGGTGCCGCGCCCAAGAACATAACGAAACCAAAAAACTTTACTGGTAAGAACATTGTTGATAGCATAAACCTGTTATAGTTATTTTAACTGTGCATATACTATTTATACTATAGCGAGAAGGGCAGGCCACTACATCATCTTATACAGAAACTGCCCAATGGTGATCGTGACTCACGCAACCTGGCCGTATTGGACTTGCATAAGCTACATAAGACGTACAGTGATTGGACACATCTGTTGATACGTTTGCCGGTTGCAAATAAACGAATTGGTTTTAACCTGGATATTTATAATGCAAAGGAACGCACGCTGAACATGCGCATGCCGCGCTGGTATAGCCTGGATCACAAGCCCATCCTTAATACAACGCTGCAAGGCAGTCTGTTCTATAAGCTGCGCATATCGGGTAAATAATGCATATAAACTACTACTTTTAGCTTTTATACTATAACTTAAGTTTTTTTTATTGTTAGATCTCAACGATCCCTATCAGAGCCTGCGTGTGCGTATTGAGGCCAAGGACTGTCTGCAGCCCAACTATCGTATAACAACTAAGTTGTGCGTACCCTGGGCAGCAGGTTACGAGCGTTATAACGTAATCACGTAAGCTTGCGTATAGTTATGCCTTAATTTGAAATTTTGAAACATTCTCATTATAATCCTTGGCAGTTCGCCTGACCAGCAGCCCGGCTTGTATGTCAACGTACCTACTTTGATACCTAAGCAGTACAATACAATAGATAATCCAGTTACTTTGGATATATATTTGGATCCCATTTGTCGTTACACTATTGCGTAAGTTTAGCTATTCCTGCTCGCTTTCTGTCTCTGTTTAATCGATGCTCTCTTTCAGCTATAAGTACGGCTATGATAATGCTTTGTCACGTGTGGTGCAGCAGTTTTCTGGCTGGCTGCCCGCTCATCTCTGCTGCGTGCTGTTCATAGTGCTCAAGAATCAAGTCGATAATTTTCAATTACGCGGCAGTTTCAAGAGTCTAAAGCCTTATATAGGCTTTTTTCAGTTCTCTTCGCTTTACATAGTTACAGGTACAAATTTTGTTTCTTTAAGTCTTTAAATTTATTAATTGCGCCTCATAAAATTTGCAGGCTGTCGTCTTTTGAAGAAGCTGCTACTCAAGGTGCGCCTGCTACCTAGGCCAGAAATGCTGGACTATAGCATAAACATATCGTTTGTTACACATTCCGCGGCTATTGCGCTTTCCATAATAGGCGCCTTTGCCGTTTGGCTGGCTCTAATGCTCTATGGCAATGCCATATATCGCATAGCGCTACGCTTGACGCGTCTATCCGACGCCACAGGCAATATTTTGGTTTCGATAATGACCAGCTTACCCATTACTTTTGGCATACTGACCATGTCCGTAGCTATTGGTTCCTTTAGCGGTGTGGCGCTGCTCGTGGCCTTTAGCTTTTACTTTTTAATGGTGCGTATATTTTGTAACTACAAATTGATAAAGTCTAACTCAATGATTTACAGCTATCAAATGCGTACAAGGATTATCTGGAAGATTACTTGCTACAAAAGGCGGCAAGTTTGTTAAATTTGGGTGGCAATAAGTCTGCGGCAGAGGCCACAGCTGCCACAGCTGCCAATGCTGCGACCGAGGAAGCGGAAATTGACGAACAAACCCAGTTGTCGGAGTCATTGGATATTTCTGAGGCAAACAGCGATACTGAAAACAGTCTAAGCGACGAAAATGACAGCGAGCACGAGGAACCACAAACCGATGAAAAGAAAGAGCTCTGCGTGGGATTGCAAAACTTTCCCTTTCACATAACGCTACTCATGTTGCTATTTATGCTGGTCCTGCTTAATGGACCGGCCACTTTTGCCTGGCTGCGTAGTCGCAGTAGCATGTACATGCCCGATCCCGGCTTGATACCCAATCTGATTGTGCTGGCCTCTTTAAGTTTACTTTTGCAGCTCAAAGCGCCACAAAAGTGGTAAGCAACTAGCAACTCTTATTATAAAGCAACTATATGTGTTTTCTCTCTCCAAACTCAGCCCAGGTTATTGGACCATGTCCGTTATGCTGTATCTATGCTCTGGCATATGTTTGCTATATTGTCAAGAGAGCATTTATCGTTTGAATTATGTGATTGCGTTCGGATTTACGCTGCTGGCTGCCCATCAGAGCCTCTGTCTATTATGGCATAAACTGAAGGTGCGATATTTTTAAGAAAAGTATAGAACTTTATACCAAAGGCATAAGTTACTGAGAGGCTAACTTCGGTATATCGAAATTAACATATCCTTGCGGATGGTCTTTTTAGCTGCAGCTGCAGCAACTATATGACATAGTTTTTTGACTGCATTTGGACTATAACTACTATGAGCTTTTTTGAATGAGATTTTTGAGTTTAAGCAGAATAGCATTCATTATTTTGGAATATTGTTTAAACATGTGCGTCATAGCTATAAAAACAAAGAAGTTTTTGTAATTTTTAACACAATTTAGCTTAAGCTGTGCAATTTTTCTAGATCAATTAGTACTTTATTGTTCAGTTAGTAAATTATTAATGTATACCAATGATTTTTGTGCTCTCTCCGGGTCAGTTGTGGTAATCCTAATGGTATTATCCATGGCAGCTATATAGACACAGAAACCGCCCAAGAATAATAACAGGCTGTCTGTTCTGTCTCCTTCACGTAACCCTATGGCCACAGGGTGTAAATAGCCTAATACAAATTTTAGATGTTCCGTCCTTTGAAGAAGATAGCAGCAGAGTTTGAGAGAAAGAGAGGGAGAGAGTAATGTCCGCAAAGCACAAAATTAACAATTTTTGTTTGAACGAAGTTTATACTAAGTTGGTTTATTATGCAAAATGAGCAGTAAATAACTTTGAAAGATATTTGACTTGACTTAACTTTCGAAAATGTGCAAACACACAAGTTGCCAAACTAAAGCATATCTGTCAATTATAAGAAACGTTAAGTCCCTAAATGGTTTGTTCAATAAAAGTTTGAAAGACATACGCACAAAAGCAAAGACTATGATCTGCAAGGATATATAGAAGATACCTGGAGATATACCAAATACAGACAAAACGAAAAGACACCAACGACTTGGTCAATAAAAGAGTTTATTAAGATATACTAGTTATTGATGTCTACTGAACATATATGTATATATAAGTTGATCGATCGCTCAGCTTCCTTTTGGGTTGTATTTTACTACATATAATATTAATGTGAATTACCTGTAGAGTATTATGATGCTAGTCACATAAATCTTGTTTCTTGTTTAGTGTTTTTAATTTGTGTGGACAATACCGAGCTCTATGTACTATAAAATATATCTTTTAGCTAAACACAATTGTCAAAAAGAGATTTAAATAGAGACTTTTACCTAGACTTACATAATCTTAAAACTACATTGCATTACCAATTGTATGTATGTGTACTAACGATGATAATTATATGTGTGCAACGAGTTATTGGTTTCTTATGTTTTTACTCTGGTGGGAAGTCCATAAATGGCAAGATGGTTCCCAAATGGGCGTAGCAATAAAAATAATTTAGCGCCTTTTACAACACTGACACCAAAACGAGTCTTAAATGGCTCGTGTCAAGAAATAAAAGCAAATGTGTGAAAAAAATGTGGTTATTATGCATTTGATACATAATTTTCAATTACACTATGCAACAGGATATTTGAAAAGGCGTTTTATTGGTAGAGTCTTAGTTGGCACAGTTACATAAATTTAGAATAAGTAGTAAGTTCCCAATAGTAATTACATGCATTCATAAACTTCTTATGCACATATCTTTGGAGGAGCTTCAACTTCAACATTGGTCAGATCAACTAGTGACGTCAGTTGTTCCTGAATCAGCCTATCGTGATGCCGTTGACACCGTCTGTTGACCTAAAGTTAGTCAGTCTTTGGATGATTAATATTAAGTTAGATTAATTACCTAGAGAGCTGTTGTGAATGTGCGGGCATCAATGAGTCTTATGGCTTCTGCGATGAGTTCAAAGCACGTTACTCTATCATCTTTTTTAGACTGCTACAACTGCATAGAGAAGCTTTTTGCTGCCACAGCACAAATCTTGCGTTTATCGTGCCTCCAAGTGTTCTGCTCTGTTGTGTTACGGATCCCAAGATCAGAGGCTGTCGCAACAATGATCTTGACGCTGCTATCGTGTTTAAGTTTGTGCATCGTCCAAATTCGTTCGATTCGATTTGGCGTGCCCTTCAAGTGGGCGAGGATGGTTATGAGTTCTTTGCTAAGCTTCAGGTGATTACCATGCCAACCAACAACTGGTATGAGTGTGTCAATGCGGGCGGCATGATGTCCTTATATGAGTGTTTGGATATGTAAGTTTGATGGAAAAAACCGGTCTGCGCAAGGTGATTTATTATGTGAACTTGTTCGTTATGTGAAGTGTAGAAAATTCTATCCGAACTGGCCCAATCCGCACGGCCTACTGAGCTCATGTAGCCAATCCTGGCACACAATGTTTCCATTGAAACGAAAAGTTTCGAAATTTTTATCGATTTCGATTATAATCGTTTGGCATATTCGATAAGGATTATTGCACTGTTGAATAGGTATGTTCATGCTTCGGTTACGGCGTTTTTACAGTACTGGCAAGTCGGTTCGGTATTGACTTGAAAACCCTTTCAACAGCGGGATGTCCAGGCCTCGGTGCAGCTGAGCATCTTGGGGTGACCTTTGATTTTAAGTTGAACTGGCTGGTGCTCATTAAACGATAGGGATCTTGATTGAATATACAAGGGAAAACATGACTCATACTGATCGGGAAGACTCCTGGCTTCTAGAAAAAGAGTTCCAAAATGGAGAATGGAACACTGATGAGTATTCAAGGGGAAACATGACTCATACTGAGTCAGGAAACACTCCTGTCTTCTAGAAAAACGGTTCCAAAACAGAGAATGGGACCTTGATGAATATTCAAGCTATTCATGCGCGACTGAAAGTTTGCCGACTAGGAGAGTTAGTCTGTACTAAGATCCTGGATACCGAGGTATTCCGAGTAAGGGAATTGCCGAAGATCTAACAAAGAAAGAAAGGCTCCACTTCACAACCAATGGATCCTGAACCGATCACTCCTAAAATCGTGCTAGAGAGCCAAACTCAAAGGCCTGTCCCTTTGACCTTTGCAAGGAAACGAATACGCATTGCACATGTTGACAAACCACGGGGCAGGGTGATATACAGGTAGATTGCTGTTGACAGACTTTGTTGCTAGTCTCCTGTACCGTGGTGATAACCAGCTCCTTGTGTAATATGGTGCACCGGTTAAACTGCGAAGCAGCTTTATTTGCAAGCGCTGCAGCATCTCACGTCCAGACAGGTGTTAAAATGGCTTTATATAGCTGCATCTTGTTTAACAGGCTCAACTTGGCGCGACCGCCCGGCAGCGTCTGCGGACCGACTGTCTCATCTTTCTGTTTGAATTAGCTTTTTGGCATTGATATGCGGCCGTCAAGTTAGTCGCTTATTTAGGATGATGCCCCGATATTTGACAGTCGTGCAGTACGGAGTAGCCTCTCCGCGGAGAGACCGAGCGTGTGAGCAGCCACCTTTTCGTAACGCAAACGTCATATTGTAACAACGCTGTTTCAGCCTGCTATTAAGTCAGAATTGGTGGTCTCGAATCTTGTAGTTGTCCTCAATTATTGGTAGCGTAGTCTCTCCCTCTAGTCTGGTAGATACCGCTGGCAATAGGCTGAGAGCTGCTGCCCATGCTTTCCCAACTTCGTCACCCACAAACAGGAGCTTTCAAGTAAAGACTCGATGGCAGCACCGTCAGTACGGTCATATTTTGCAGCAAATGAATCCTTAAGAGCTCTAACCTTCTTTAGTAGTTCAGCTACGCCCACAGTTTGCATTGGTAAGTCCATGAAAATACGGGGGCTGGCCAGTGTATGTATGAGAGGGGCAATGAGAACCTGTCCCACAGCGGCATTGGAAGTTCTAATGGATTTAACACCGCACCATATAGTCATTGAACTCCAAATGAAAGCAACCATACTACTGATGTCGGCGGAGGGCATTGGAAGGGACCACCTAATCAGGGCCCGTGACGCTGACGAGTTAGGGAAGACAATTTCGTTGCTCCCACAACCTAGAGACGAAATGGACACTCAATACCACTTCAACCGAAATTTTAACATTTCTATAAGTTACAAACAGGAGTGGACCACCCTAGAGGATATAACATAAATAGAAACTATAGGAATAGGATAATAGCGATACTATCCGACAATTCAGCCGCCCAATGTGCACTTATAAAGGTAACGTCGTCGTTGAGCGACCATTATTGAAATTTTGTGAGAGTCTCACAACCTCCTTCATTGAAATTTGCAAGAGAATGCAAAGAAGCTGCGCTGCTGACGTCGCAGCGATGAGGTTACGTTTATAAGTATGGTGAGTTTTTCATAGACCCATCGATGTCATAGGGATCCGCACTCCATCTGCGAGGATTGTTATGGTTGAATATTGTTGCTCTTTCTGAGATGTCTTATTGGGCCGCTCAGCATGTATGCATGTAAATTAGTATAATCTCGCTATGAGTCTTTTCTGTAAGTACCTGTTCGATTTCCAAGCACAATGGTTAGAAATTGAGCTCTACAAAACTGAGTTTCATAAAACTCTACGATTTGTTTTGATATTCAGTTATACAATTATTCAAAACTTGTAGCACAGTGCAAAAATAAAAAATCACACAAAACCAGCTGGGATATCCAGATTGCAAATTTATTGCGTATTGGTCCACTGTTCCACTTTGTCTTTTGGTTGAGACATTAACCAACTTGTCCCATCGGGGTGTGACCGGCTCTCCCCATGAAAAAAAAGAGATGTCATATCTCAATTATGGATATGTACATTTAAAACGTTTTGCCATACATGATTGTGTTATCTTTATGGCAAGTGTTAAATATGCGCGTATTACGTATAAGGGAATTCGGTGTAGTTTAGTTTTCATCGTCGTTTAAATGATACCAATGCGGGTTGATGCAAATATGGGCGTTTTCTGCAACATGTTAAGGTGGTTAGCCATATGAGTCCTTAGGGAGTTGCATTCAAAACTTGAAGTTTTAAACTCGTCACATGTTAACTTTCACCATGTGTTCTCTCTTTAAGCAAATTGTCCAAAAAACACTATCGGATGTTAGCCTTTTGATTTCGCTTTGAACTTTAAAGCAATTTACCAAAATATAAACATCTTTTTGCTAACATTTTCATATTTAGCGTGTTTTACGAATTGGAACAATCAATGTAAACTTTCTAGTTTTGTTGTACTTTTGAAAGAGTTTTTCCATAGTAAAAATATTACTTTGAGAGCTTTATAGGCAAACAGTTTGCTAATTGTGGAGAACTCAAGTAAAATGTGGGACTTTTGTCACGTGCGTAGCCATAAAAATAAACATATACAGACTGTTTTTTTTTTTTTTGTCGCTGTTTAGACTTTTCTCGAGAAATGTAAAGCAAGAGATCGATAGATTTTCAACTGCAGTGAAATTTGTAGGCCAAAATCTAAGTAGAATTAAGGACTTATAATGAACACCATGTAAAAGAAGATGCACTGGAAAAAATGCACATATTCAAAAGTATTCCTGTTTTGGAGAAACTTCTATAGAAGAAGTTGAAAGCCGAATCTGTAAAATAAAGCCCAAAACTAATCAAAGACTAAAAAAAAAGACTAAATCGTTACGTCGTGAAAAAATCTTTATGTTTTCATGCAATGCTTACTTTTCTTTCGAATTCAAACATATCTATCAAAGATCTTGCATCAAACTTTAAATTATTGGCACTTCAAATATCTTTCTTTTGATTTTATAACAGCAGCGTATACTCTGTGCATCCTATCTGTAATGGTTCAGCTGATATTCTATCCCAAGTTTCTAGGAATGCTCACAGTTGTTTTTTGGTTGCATGGTTTGTGACGTCATTAGGGGGATTGCCTATTTGTGACAAGGGGGAATGGGGAATTAATAATCTTCAAATTTTTTGTGACGTCATTTATGAAAACTGTATTGTCTGATATTATCTTAAAAAAATTATTCAAATTGTAAATATTGTAATTTTTAATAACATTTTCTCTTTAATGTTTTCTTCTATAAGAGAGAAGATACATGATGACAGTTACTTCGCAAAATGAATAACAAAATTATTGATAAATAGTACTTTTTTCAGTCACTTCGTTATTGATACACGCAGCAAGTATTACAAAGTTTTTCTCTAAATAGATTTTCGTGCATAAAATAAAAAAACAAATCGACACAAAAAATAGAATCATAAATGTTAAAAAAGTAGGTGTAAATCATTGTGATACAATACTTTAAATAGCTCACAAAATATGCTTTTTAAAAAAGGTCACAATTTGGTGACGTCATTTCCTCCAACAAAATTTGAACTAAATTCCTTATAGAACTCATGCCCCAATGGTCGAAATGGCTCAAAGGTGCTTGTTGGGGCAAAGAAGTACATTAAATATTCGGATTATTCAAAAAGAGTTCAATTAACTTAAAAATAAAAAGCAATAATGAATAATTCGCTAGAATTGAAATAATTCAAATCTAGTTTTTCAAATATTACTGAAGCATCTTCACTTTAAACGTCCAACAGAAATTTTCCTAGAAAGAGAGGAGAAGGAAAGGCTATGCCAATATATGCTTACGGTACTGCCATCGCTGCGACGTCAGCAGCGCAGCTACTTAATTTTTCATTCTCTTATACATATGTGTATTACAACCGCATGGCTTCTTTTTTCAGCAACGATAGTAACTCGCGCCCAAGTTACATACATGTATCCGGGTCGTAGGCGTAGATCCATGTCTCATCTCCCGTAATCATGCATTTTTGCTTGTTTTGAAAGTCGAAAAGCATTGTTTCACACACTTCAATCGAGATTTCACTTTTCTGAGGCCCAAATGGTCACTCAAAATGGTTCTCACTGATCCTTCCGAAATTCCAACAAGGCTAGTAAGGTCTCGTACTGTCAATCGACGACCTTCGAGCACCAATTCTTTGATTTTGTTAACGTGTAGCTCATCAGTTGATGTTGATGGTGGTCCTGGCCGTGCCTCGTCTTCAACGCTAATGTCAACTACTCAATCTGTAATTTTTTCGTTTATTATATTGGTACACGTGCGCCTACCATTACGAACATAAAATCCCCATATTGAAAAAAAGTCGACTTTCACAATCGTAGAGTTGAATGAAAACGACATGTCATGATATAGGATTCGATATTCGACAACAACTTGAAACATAGGGACAGTATTTCTGCAATAACTGTCAAGATTTTTGTTAGATTCCCTTAATTCTGTATGTTAAACATAACAAACTGGTAAAACAACTATTGTTGAGGTAATTGAACTTTTTAAGAAGCTTAACAAAATGGGTAATGATATGATGATGATAAATTGTTGGACGGGAAAATATCAGAATAAATACCTTCAAAGTCATTATAACAATATTTTATCTGAATTACTAAAAAGCTCAAAAACATACCAAGTACTTTACAAAAGTTCTCAGTCATTATAGACATGCATTGTTTGAATGTAAATGAACTTCGTAGCAGATCTATGGAATTACTTATTAATTTTTACGATTAAGATATCGAAGCATCTTTCACGAATGAGATGATTTTATTCGAAAGTTGTTGCGTAAAAAATAATGTAGAAAAAAGTTTCCCTATGGAATTGCTCAAACTTCTGATAAGCAATGTGGTCTACTACGAATGCTCGTTTGTACACCCGTATCAAATTGAAGTGCTGAACAACCATTTTCCATTTTACGGACAGTGAAAAACTACTTGAGATTCAATTTGGCTGCTTTGTTAGCTATAGAGTCAGATTTACTCAAGTCTCTTGATTGTGTTGGCATTATCAATAACTTAAAAATTTTCAGTAGACAGTAAGTTTTCGACAAAAACCAATCGTTATTATTGTGACAATTTTCAAATCAATATGTTGGGGGTTTGGCAAAGGTAAATCGATTGCGGTGGAAGGGGGAGTTCCATTGAAAAAAGATGGATGCACTTTTAACGATTAGGGTCACACGAGTCTCCATGCCAAATTTTGTAACTCTAGCTCTCATGGATCCATATCTTCATGCAGTGCAATTTTGAAGCAGGGCATGGGCGAGGGGGGGGGGGGGTGAAATTAGCATATTTTTGACTATAACTTTTGATGTAATTATCCGATTTTGCCCATGGAACATATAGTCTGCCACGCCTTCTTGTGCCTGTTACATACATTGCACAAATCTATAATACCCTTTTACACTTTGTGTACAGGGTATAAAAAAAGCCAAAAACAGCTAAAACTTTAAGGAAAAAGCTAACCATCTAAGACTCTTTCAATTTTGATATGATTTTGCTTACGCATGTAAGAAGCGTTTAGGATACGTTCCTCTAACAAAATTTATCATTAACCAATGTGTCCATCTGATTAAACTATGTTTTGAGTTAACTCCTTATAATGATAATATCTTTGTGTATAATACAGATAATCGGTTCTGACGTCATTTATAAGCAACCCATATAAAATTATACACCAAACATAAAAGAAAATTTTTTTAAAGGTTAGAAAAATGTTGCCTTTATTGGATCTTCTTGTTTTTCTCAAAAGTAGATATATTTTTAGCCATTGTGAATTATAGTTAGAAATGAGCCATTATCACTCGATCAGCCATCTTATCCACCAAAAATATAATCCAATTTAATTAGCCATTGAAGGTGACTAACATTTCAAATAATATTCACAAAAATCGTTTCTGGATGAAATCTACAGATATTCGTACAAAGTTGTAAGAATGCGTGTTTTACCTTAACTTTTAGTTCTTTGACATAAAATTCGGAGTTTATGCTTAAGAACCACCTTTATTTAAATTTGTTTTTATTAAGGCTAAATCAGTCGACGCATGAGAACTTAAAAAAATTAATTAAATTAAAATTGAAAAACTTAATAAAAGCACTTAATTTTGTGGGGAAACCACCATCGCGTCGTTCATTTTCATGGAAATTTTCATTCACTTAGAGCTCTTTAGCTGGTGTAGTCGGCAGAACTCAAGGCACTACAAATTTACCAATTGATGGTACCTTTTTTCCCCCCTTAATTTCCCGATTTTAGCCTTAATTCATTGTTATATGTTTACATAAAATAATGCTAAACATACTTTCAAAAACAAGCTAGAATTCCCGCTGCCGCTGTTTTCAATTTTTTCCCAGAATTAGGCTTAAAAAAGCTAGATCTAGCGGGAAGAAAGCTAAATTGGCAACACTGATGCTAAACTACATGATTGTTATTATTATACAATAAAATATTTGCATTGATTAAAATATTATTGTACCCAAATTATTTCATCATTTAAGGAGAGAAGCTAAAGGTGCTGTGGAAGGAGGGCAGCAATTTTTGAATCTGCTTAGTGGCGCCAAATTTCTAAATCCGGGCGGGTTCGCGGCAGAATCAAAATTTGCAAGCGAACAGTGTGAGAGCAGCAGCTTAGTCTTTCTCTGTTATTATTATGTTATGTTAACTTTCAATTGTAACTGATGAAAAATGTTAACTAAACAGCAAAGTAACATAGGCTATGCTATGTTAAGCTTAATGTAAAACAACATACTATGGTAAATGTATAGAGTTCTCTCTTATTTTAACTGCCTTACACACAGCAATCGAAAATCAAATCATTTTGATTTTCTTGCGCTCGAAGGCGGTTGGGCAGCCGGTTGCTGTGTGTGTATGCCAAATATGCCAACTTTCATTTGTTAACTTAACAGCAAAGTAACACAAACATCAAATGTTCACTAAGCCAATGTTAAACACCATAGCAATGTAAAGTTAAGCTTTATGTAAAATAACATAGTCAATGCACAGAGTTCTGTCTGAAATTTAACAGAGTGGAATCCTTGGCCGTTATATTGAGTCGACTTGCTGAAAGTGCATACATGTGCATTGTTTTTGCCCTTTCTCTTTCTCAATTTTGCCAACGAGTGAGTCGGTCTAACAGAGACAGCAACACAATTACTTTCAGGCTCTTTGATATTAAGTATTAATGTAACTAATAAAAAATGTTAACATAACAGCAAAGGTAACACACAGACAAATGTTAAGTTAAGCTTAATGTTAAACAACAGTAGAGTACAGAATTCTCAATAACATCGTTAACTAAGTTTGAGATGCTCTTTGAGGAAATTTGCTAGCTTTTCAAAGTGCATACATTTTGCTTATAAAAAGAATTCAGTGTTTTTAGTTAACAAATAACAAAATAAGTTTTATTTTCGCAAAAAAAAAAACAAAAAATAATATCATAGCAACTCGATGTTGGTAATAGAATAATAGTACATGGCATTATATACAGTTAATAAGCTAATATACACACATATATAGAGTTTAGTTGCTTAAGTTGTGCCGCTACTACTGCCAATTGCTGAAGAGCTGCGCTGAGGGCACTAACTGCACCGGACCCGGTGCATTGGCCAGAAAAGCGGGTGCCGGCAAAGCCTCAATGTTGCTATAAGTTTAGTTAAGGAGGAGAGAGGGTTAAACGTGCTTGGCTTACAGTTAATAGGCTACCTACCGCACTGAAGCTGCTGTGTCTGGTCCCAGCATGCGATAATAACGCGGCTTGGAGGCTACATAGTTGGCCGAGGCAAAGCTGCGCGGATTGGCAATGGGAAAGCGTATGGGGCCAGAGGTTCTGGCGCCAATGCGTGCTGCTGGTCTGGCTGTGCGTGCACGCGCCTGTGCAGTGGCAACTGCACCAGCTGCAGCGAAGTCACCGCCACCACCTGCACCACTAGCAGCAACACCGCCACCGAAGCCCAGTCCAATGCCGCCTGCAGCAGCTATGCCACCGCCAATAGGCACTGGTGCGGTGTACATAGCCGATAGCTGTATGGGCACAAAGGCAGGCAGCGAAACGGTTAGTGGCACGCCGGCTGGTGGGCGTGCTGGTGCCTCGGGCGCCGCTGGCTCAGGATCTGCTTGATCCTCCGGCTCAGGTGCTTCAGGTTCCGGCTCTGGCTCCTTTTCTGGTTCAGGCTCCGGCGCCGGCGTTGGCTTAGCAGGCTCCGGCTTGGCTTCCACCTCCTTCCAGGCATGCAATAGGGCCAACAACTCCTCTCTGGTAATATGATCCATACTAGGCGGTGCTAGGCTATAGCTGGGTCCACTCCAGCCGCCATACAGCGAGCGTTGTGCACGAGCCGGCGCCTCTGTGGGATATGCGTAAAAGTACTGAGCGCTGGCCAGGCTCAGGCTCAGGCTGCAGCCAACCACTAGCAGCAGGCAGTGCGTATGTGAGAGCATGTTTACTGTAACTTGGATGCGCGTCAATTGTGTACGCGTCGCCAAATGTCTGCTGCTTTATATTAGCGGCAGCCTATCAAGAGTTGGCTTAGTTTTGGGAAACGGAAATAACCTGGTCAATTGGCATTGGCATTTGATTAACTGGTTCAAATAGTTTTCAATACATTTTGGAATGCGTATGACCAGGCTGCTTTTTGCCACGTTTTGACTGCTAGGAAACTGAGCTAATGCGCCATTTAAGGTCATTAAATCAAAGAGAGCCTGTTGCATCATCAAAACCAGTTGCACAGTTGTTGGCTGACAATTGAGTTGCACATTGTAGCTGTGCCCGGCTGCTGTGTAGCATAGTGTTCAAGTTGCATTAAGAAAAAACAAACCAAAAAATTAAAAGAAAGAAGCGAGCAATGGTTTTAGTCCGTGCCGCAGTTCCAAAGCTTTTGATCCTCGTGAAACTGTATGAGCACCAGCTCATAGGTAACAATAGTGCCGGCCACCTGTCAAAAATCCAATTAAATTTTAAGCTCTAACAATCATATCAATCATTGGCAACAGCTTACCGTCAAGACCAGCTTCCTGGTCACATTGAAAAACCTTAGACCACTCAGTGCCACCTCATCGCTGGCCAGCTCGTGGGCAAAGCGCGTCAGCTCAGCGTGATAGTCAGTAGCTGGCACTTGGCGTAAAAGCAGCAGCGGCTCCCGAGCGCAATCATTGATAGCTGAGACGAAAAGCAGCACGGCCAGCGAGCGACTCAGCAGAAAGAGTAATGAAAAGTAAAAGTACACAACATGCGCAGCTGAGGGCATTTTGCTGCAGAGCACAAAAGAGTACAAGAAGTTAGAGATGAACCGAGAAAGAGTACAAGCTAAGTAGTGGCAAGGTATAATTAACCAGGTACGCTCATGTTAGACGCACGCCTCTGTTGAGTAGACGCTTTTCAGTTTCGTTGCGAATGTCAGTCATTAACATAATAGAGTACCTGGTTTTGGCAAGCCTTTAGTAGCCTCGATCAGACGGATCAGCTATCAAAGAGCATAAAGGTAATTGAGTGGAATCCTTGGCCGTTACATTGAGTCGACTTGCTGAAATGCGACCATTTCAAAGACAGTGTATACATGCGCGTTTTTTTTGCTCTTTCTCAAGTTTGACTACGAGTAAGTCGGTCTAACATAGACAGCAACACAAGCAGCCTCTTACACTATCTTTGAAATGGTCGCATTTCAGCAAAAGATTTCAATTTTTTAACAGTCCTGGACTCCACCCTGTTACTTTCATACTCTTAGATCAGACATGTTCAGCAAGAGAACACAAAAACAGCGCGGCAGTGTGGGTTTAGCCTTTGGTTAGCACTTCAGCCTTGCCTGCACATTAGGGTGGGTCGAAAAAAAAGTATCTAAAAATCGCCGCTTTTTTTATGAGATTAATTGAGATGATTTGATGTCGCTTATATTGAGAGTCTCATTTAATTTTGGCGGTTCTTAGAGTGATACATTTTTTTTGCTTGGTTTGACCGAAGTCTTATACTTGAAACAATGCAAAAACTTGCAAAGTTTCCGTATTTACAATGGCTTAAAATGTAGTCCGTCGAAGAAACTGTTTCTCATTTAGTCACCACAAAATGTGATCACTTTTTTCAATCGTATCTTAATTTTAACTTACTTAATGCTCTTGAGCAGTTGTATGCAGGCAAAGTACAGATTATTCGCAAACGATATTATCATAATGGTTGAGAGCGCATCGTCCACCTCGGTTATAAGCTCCACAATCAGACGATATTGAGTACGCGTGCGCGTCCAATAGCTCTCCGGCATGGACTGCAAGAGCATAGTAGAGAGACTACGTACCTGACGCATTCATTTGTTACTCACCGTGTCCACCTTGTCACGCATGCTGCGCGTGAGCCGTGACAAAAGATCACTGAGACCCATGCCCATTATCATAACAAAGATATCCATATAACTCCAGCCAAATGTAAGCAACACATTCTGCGTCTTGGCCAGCCAGGCCAGCCAATTGGAGTAGGGAAAGACGTAGAATATTTGAAAAGCAGATGAAAAGAAGTAGGACTCAATGGGATCCTTTCGTGCCGGGCAATAGTTGGCGAAATGTATGTCCGAGATAATGCTGAGCAGGTGTTCAGCTAAAGCGAATAGAAACACAGTCAGAGATTAGTATGGGCCGCTGAAATTTGGCAACTGTTGTACATAATCTCTGTGGTCAAAGATCCGTTTAGTCACATTTTCTCACAACAACGATAGTTAGTCATTTGGCGGTTTCGATTACGAAATCCAATTTAAATCCGGTTAACATTACTTGAAAAGTCACAAGGAGTGGTCCTTGATTTCTAGAAAAATTGAAGCGTGAAAATACATCGCAAATGGGATTTGGATCTTGAACTTCAGATTTCAAAGATATATTAAAACTATGCTTATATTGAGTTTTGGGGCTAAACCCTGTTATATGTATGGTCGTTATGCTGAACAAGTAACATTGAAGGACTCTAACTGGAGAGTTTATTTCTGTGTTTTCTAAAAAGAAGTACATTTCCTACAACTTTTGATGTTGAAGCTCCGTATCCGTAGAAATACGCAGTGTTAGTTTTGAATATAAATTCTAACGCAGGAAAACATCCCTAAGGCATTTTCCAAAAAATCGTTAGTCTCTTGGCCTTGACGACGGCCGAGCATTTATGTCACGTAGGAAACTAAATCTTATCATATTCAATTAAATTTTCACGAGCGTCACAGCTCCTACGTTTTCATCTATTTCCTTTTACTTTAATAGACGTTAATAGTAAAACCTTTGAGCCGTTGGATGTCTGAACCCCACTGTCGATTGATTTACAAATCCCTGCGAGACATCCGAGTTGAGTAAAGAAATCGCATCTTATTAAATGAAGCCAATGGAGACAGCTTTCTCTTTCGATTTTTCACATTTGTCACGTCTTTTCACGTGATGGCTGACTTACAAAAGCAGAATATACAAATGTCTAGGAGGTACTCTGGTTGTATGTTGGCAAGCGATATAGATATCTTTCGGAATTATCAGAACAATGGGAGACATCGTTCATCCAGGTCTTCTGTCAGAACAATGGAAAACAGCTTTCATTCCAGGTCTTCTGTCCTTGTTCAAATTAAGGAACTAGAACCAATAAGATGAACTTGAAGATTGAGTCTATAAATCATTTCTAAAAATTCTCAATCATGTAAATCATCGTATCCTCTTAAATTTTCTAATTCAACTATATCATCATCAATCATTTAAATTGCACAAATCAGCAAAATCGTTGCAACTATCTAAATAGTCCTTAATCCAGGTCCCAATAATTTAAGCCACCTAAATCATCTTAACCAGACCAAATCGTCTAAGTCATCTAATTCATATAAATCATCGAAATCGTCTAAATCATCTGATTCATATAAATCGTCTAAAACATCTGATTAATATAATTCTAATGATTTAAGCCATCTAAATCATCTTAACCCCACCTAATCATCTAAATCGTTTAAATCATCTAAAGCAACTAAATCATATAAATAATCTAATTCGCTTAAATCATCTAAATCTTTCAAATCATCTAAATTATTTAAATCTTCTAAATCATTAAGGCATTTAAATCATCTAAATCGTCTAAATTTTCTAAATCTTCTAAGTCATCCAAATCATGTAAATCGCCTAATTCATCTAATTCACATAAATAAATCTCAATATTCCAAATCATTTAATTTATATAAATCGCCCGAACCATATAAATTATCCAAATCAGCGAAATCATCTAAATCAACTGAATCATCTAATCCATATCAAACATTTAAATCGTCTAAATCATCTAAAACAACTAAATCATCTAAATGATCTAAATCATCAAATCTTTTGTATTTTCTACATTTACTCAACAAATACTGTTAGCTGTTGGGTGACTGCCTTATCGTTATCGATTCCCCTAACAAGTTTTTAATTGCCTGCCCAGTCTGTAGTTGGTGGTGGAAAATTTCTTGATTAACGGTTGTGATAATTCAGATGGAACTTTAACTATATGCGAACTTATGCATTTTATATTAAATAAACACAAATTGAAAATATGAGACACTTGTACACAAAGAACTATACCAAGATAATTGGTTAGAATTCTAGTTGGTAAACTTTCGGCTGGTATGTAACACAATTGAAAGTTTCCCCTCATATAAATCGCCTAAATCATATAAATCATCTAAATCATCCAAATCAGCGAAATCAACTAAATCATCTAATCCATATAAATCATCTAAATTATCTAAAACAACTAAATGATCTAAATCATAAAATCTTCTAAATCATCTAATTCACATAAATCACAAAATCTTCCAAATCATCTAAATCATCTAAATTGTCTAAATCATCTTCATAATCTTAATCATTTAAAATTATCTAATCATCTAAATAAACCAATTCAACCAAATCATCTAAATCACACAAAATCATCGAAATCTTCTAAATCATTTAAATCATCTAAATCATCTAATTCATCTAAATCATCTAAATCATTTAAATCATCTAAATCATCTAAATCATCTAAATGATCTAAATCATAAAATCTTCTAAATCATCTAATTCACATAAATCATAAAATCTTCCAAATCATCTAAATCGTCTAAATTGTCTAAATCATCTTCATAATCTTGATCATTTAAAATTATCTAATCATCTAAATAAACCAATTCAACCAAATCATCTAAATCACACAAAATCATCGAAATCTTCTAAATCATTTAAATCATCTAAATCATATAATTCATCTAAATCATCTAAATCATCTAAATCATTTAAATCATCTAAATCATCTAAATCCTCTAAATCATCAAAATCATCTAAATCATCAAAATCATCTAAATAATCAAATATCATCTAATTCACATAAATCATCTAAATATTCCAAATCATCTTAATCATTAAAAACATCTAAATCGCCCAATTCATCTCAATCGTCTAAGTCATGCTTATATCATCTGAATCATAATAATCGTCTTTATCATCTGAAAATCTTAGCAAACTAAATCATCTAAATCATCGAAATATAAATCCTTTATTCTAACCTATCATAAGAGGCACAATCTTGAAAGCCATAATCTAACGATTTACGAGCTGGGAGCAGAGTGACGTAGGCAATTTGCATATCTACCAAAACTCACGTTACCATTCGAGATTGAAGCTAGTCTTAGGTCTCAAATACTCAACTGAGTGATACAGTGATAAGCACAATGGTGACACGGTGTATGCGACGAGGTAGATACTCTCGCTGTTGCCAGGACTCAAAGCCGGGAAGCTGCTCCTCCACTAGCGCCCATTGGCGCATCAGAGTTGGCCACTTGCGCGCCAAGCGCATAAAGCTCACCGAAGCCATAAAAATGCTGACACGAAAGATGACGGGCTCTAGAAGAACAAAAAAAATAACAGCCAGGTATGTCATTCAAACCTTTAAAAGTAGCTTACCCATATTGCGCACATCCAGATTGCCATGAGCCACCATGTTGATAGTCAGTATTGTGTCCACAACAGTTGTGCACATATAGAGCACACAATACCAGGTGCGCCAGCTTTGCCAGCTGAAGTGCAGTCCATGGACTGTGTCAGCACGCACGCCGCGTACAGGCATCAAGCAGAAACACTGAGCCAGCACCAAAACTGAAACAATACCTGCGGCTTACATCCGACCATGATTAGCTTAGGTGTTATGGACTCACCTGGTGCTACCGCCTCGTGAAAGCTGCCATTGTGCAGGAAATCCCGACGTGTGCCGCGTCGTTGAGTGGCTGCAAAAGTAGCTAGCTAGAGTAGGCACACTTGCAGCTGCTCTACTTACCTCTCCAGCGTTCATTGCACTGCGAGAGTTGGTCCAACCAGCGTGAAGTCTTAAGATCACGTAAAAGACGTCTATAAACACCCGTAGAGATGCCTGCAGTACGGCGCCGCCGCGACATTGCAACGGTTAGTGCATTTTCACACTGCTTTTGAATGCAGATTCAACATATACCGTTAGCTGTTGGGTTACTGCGTTATCGTTATCGATTCTCCTAACGAGTTTTTAATTGCCTGCCCAGTCTGTAGTGGGTGGTGGAAAATTGCTTGATTAACGGTTGTGATAATTCAGATGGAACTGCAACTACATGCGAACTTATGCATTTTCTAGTAAATAAACACAAATTGAAAATATGAGACACGTGTACACAAAGAACTATACCAAGATAATTGGTTAGTATTCTATTTGGTAAACTTTCGGCTGGTATGTAACACAATTGAAAGTTGTTTCTCTGAGCGATGTCATCCGAAGCTTATCCTTTAAGTGACACAAAATTTAGAAGGCAAGTTGTAGAAGTATCCTATAAACCCCTTGTCGTCATAACGCTTCACCAAGATTTCAAACCATTTTGTCAAGAAAAGCACGAATTTCTTAAGCAAATATTTTAAAGCACGCATTTTTGGGCTCCTAGGATGCCGTTCTCATATTACAGAACAGTTTGCAGCGCTGTTAAAAAAGCTAATAAGAATTGTTATAGCGTCGCGACGTAGCATTACTACTACATAATACTGACAGAAGCGCGACTATTTGAAATACATTTGAAAAGTTAATAAGAACTATTATAGCGTCGTGACGGAGCACTGACAAAAGCGCGACTAAGCTGTGCCTGCATTGCTACTTACTATTCATTTGAAAATGCTAACTGCCACAAATTTTACCCCATAACATTGTGTACACACTGTTCTGTTAACTAGCATGTGGAGCTAACATACAGTTTCCGATGCAAGCGCAAGTGCAAAGAGCTACACATTAGATGTCTGTTAGACGTACAGATCACACTTATGCACACGATACACTAAAGAGAGATAAATTTAAAATGAAAATTGTACATACCATATTAGGTGCGCAACTACGTTCTCGCTGTTTTTTGTTATAAAATACAACGTTATTGTAAAAAAAATGGTCACAAATGAATCAGTCGAAGTATTGCCCATTGCTAGATTCCACTTTTCCCAATCTTTCTGGCAGAGCTCGAAATCCTTGTTGATAAAAGTGCTTGTCTCTTGAGGCTATCCACGAATCAAGCCATTTTGTTATTGGTTCTAATGAGTGGAACTGCTGATCAGACACACCTTGTGCCATCGAACGGAACAAGTAATAATCAGACGGCGCAATATCTGGGGAACACGGCGGGTGAGGTAGGATCTCCAAGTAGGTTTTCACGGGTTTTGGAGCTATTCTCTCGGCTTTAAATCATAAGAAACCTAAGCTTCTTACTTTTGAATCATCACCAACGCATGTAATCGTTTGGAAATGCCTTGGCGGATAAGCTCCTCTTGCATTTGGGCTGAATCCTCATCGAGCAATGCCTCCACTTCAGTGTCTTCGAATGTTTTTGGCTTTCCTACACGAGGTCGGTCTTCAACATCAAAATCACCATTTTTAAAGCGACGGAACCAATCACGGCACACTGTTTCGCTCAGAGCAGCATCTTCGTAAAATTTTCGAATTTGCGCTTTTGCCGCTGTTTTCTTTGAATGATAAAGGTAATTCAACACTTACCGCAAATGACGTTTATTTGGCACATAATCATACATTTTCAAATAACCATAAGTGTACGACGAAAAAACGAAATCACTAATGTGTCAAATCGGTTTGTTTACCATATGATTAAACTTGATTCATAACGTTTTGCTTATGTCAAAATCGACCAGCTATGACTGCTAGCGCCATCTGTTGACAAACACCGAGAATTTAGCTGCGCACCGAATAAAACTTGTAAGCAATACAACAAATAACAACAAAGTAGCATTTTCGTTAATCTTTGTTAATTCAACAGATTTCGAACTGCAATTTTGCACCAAATTTTTTTCTATTTAAAACATATATTGAAGTTTCTTGGAGGTAAGACCGTCTCGTATGCCTTTATGCTTGGGTGGTGTTACGCTTGTGTGTGCTGTGTTAGCAGCGTCTACAGGAGAGCGAGAAGACGAGCCGCATGTTTATGTTAGGTTGTTGTTTTTGCACTCTTATATCGACCCCTTTGCTTAAAATAATCGTATGTAACATTTTTAACGAAGTTGACTTTTTGATGCAAAATTGTTCTAAAGCCACTTACTTATCAACTGGTAGAATATTCAAACGATGGTTTTGTTTGTTTTGGCAAAAGGTAAACAAATTTTAAAATATTAAGATATCTACAATATATAATAATAATTTTGTTGTAGGGTCTAAATTATGAAATTTTCATCCGATCGTTACGATTTTTATACCACACATGCCCGATGCGTAACTATGCCAAGTTAAACTGACTTGCTTTTATAATGCAGGTATCAACCACAAAATTCCTGAACGGTGGAAAAAGGTGAAATATCAATATTGTTCGAAAAACTTCGTCTGCGTTGGCAAAATTCGCTTCTTTTGGTACGATTTTTGTGCCTATAGTGTCATGGTCAAATCCCTTGCCACGTTAATGTGCATAATTTCCGCCAAAGGAACTTGTGGGTTTTCTTATTTATTTATAAAAAGATACAAAATATAAAATGTAATATATAAAAAAAAGATATAAAAAGGAGGAGAAAAGGAAAAGTAGATTGATATCTAATCACGAGTCTCCAATCCGTTGGGTGAACTTTTTAAAGATGTGCACCAACTCACAGCAGAAAGTGATCAGAGACTCAAGATTTACAATATAAAAGAAAAAGAAATTAAAGTAAAATAAAACAAAAAAAAAACCAAATCAGCATCAAAGGCAAGTTGGGTGAATTTACGCCTTCTCTTAAATCCTACTGCTCTTACACATACAGAGTCTATATATATTAAATGTATTGAAAACCATGTATTTGTTAGAATTTTATGTTGGAATATGCATCTAACGTAGCATCGCTGAACATTGTAATGGAGCTTTACTGTACTAAGATTTAGATCTGTTAAGTTTATTAAAAGCCAGACCGCTGCATATTAAAAGCTCGAAGCTGTGTGTATACACTGTTCTGTTAATTAGCAGCCGCAACTAACTGACAACAGAGGCTGGTGAGTGGCACCAAAGCACAAGTGCGAGAAGCTGCGCAATAAAATAGAAGAAAAAAACAATTTAACATGCACGCGATGTGTACACACTGATTTTAACAGCAATGTAAATGCACACAAGTAGAAACGAAACGCGAAAAACGTACAAGTTTAAAAGCAAAAGCGAAAAGCTAAACGAAAAATTGAAGCTCGCGCACACAAGAAGATTTTTTTTCCAACCAACAACCTCTCACACGGTCGTGTTAATTAAATATTTAATTACAATTTCAAACTGTAACTGCATTGGGCTGTGCTGTGTGTATGTTCTATACGTGTCGCGTGCGTTTAGTGCGTTAAGCAGCATTTGTGCAAGAAAGTGTTCAAAAAAAAAATATTGAAAAAGGTAAAGTTGCAAGCAGATTTTTTTAATTTATTTTTTTTTTCTTGTTGCTTAAAACACAAAAAACAACGCGTTGATACCACAAAACCCCCCCCCCTTCTGGCCCCCGCTCTTCCCCATACAACTCACGCTCAAGAAAATTCTTAGCAGCTTCAAAGCTGAGCTGAACGGACGACTAGCAACAAATACCAATTGGAATACGCATACATATACGCATGTGTATGCATACATACGCACACATACACACATGCTGAACTGGGCCGTATGCGTATGCGTGTGTGTGTGTGTGTGTGATGTTATTTTTTTTTTTTTGTCGCTGCTTCTAATGATATGCAAAATGACGTACACTTTGTGTATTGTTTTTTAAGCTTTAAAAAGAAACATAATAGTAACTGGGCCCAAAAGAACAGCCTCAAAATATTCTAGTCGATTTTCCAATTCTAAAAGGCAACACACAAAAATAAAAGACACGCGCGTACGCCAAAAAGTGCAACGAGTGAAAAACCAAAAAAACAAAAAAAAAAAAAAAAAAAACATTGTGCCTGACATACATACTATGCATATATATGTACGTAGAGAGCTGCATACGTATTTATGTAATTTTCCGAATGTAATCTTAGTAATTTTCATTCCTTTGAAGCTGTTTTTTTTTGTTTTTTGTGTGTGTGTGTATATAAGTGAGATAATTTGTATTTGTTAGCTGTTTTTTTTTGCGCTTCAAATATGGCTAAATGAAGTGAAAGAAAGTGCACGTTTAAAAGAAAGCAAATTGTACTTTTCCAACAACAAAAAAGAAAAGTTGCCAAAAAAAAAGTAAAGAAACGAAAATATATAGCAGTAAAATTCAACAAGAAAAGTTTGTATGCCTGTGTGTGTGTGTGTGTGTGTGTGTGTGCGTGTGCACGGCAAGAGATTTGTCAGTGAGAGAGAGAGAGAGAGAGAGCAACCGCACGTAAATTACGGTATTTCTGTGTATATTCCGTTAGTGTGTATGTGTGAGAGAGCGACAGGACACAAAAATTTCATGCACAACTTTTTCTCAGTTCGTGTTGCCAAAACGTGCTACGAGCAACGCTGCTGCTGCTGCCTATGTCGACGTCGACGTCGAAGTCAACGTCGAAGTCAACGTCGACATCGCGTTAAGCTTTGCACCGTGCGCCAAGTATATTTGCTTGTGAAATTTTTAAGTTGTCCTTACTAGAAACCTTTACAAATCATTTTGCTTATCATATCTTTGGTCATATGGAAGAGTAGCTGAAGTCGACCTAAGCAAATGTTGAGTTACTGCGCTCTATAACTTTTTACAAGTCACCGTTCCTTTTTTAAGTTTATCAGTGAAGAAATGTACAAGTTTTTCAAATTTCAAATGAGTTCTGAACAGCTTCAGTACGCAATAACACAACCTTTTCTTAAGACGACTTAAGCTGCTCTTCCATATGACCACCAATATATAGAAATTGTGTGTGTGTTGTGTGTCTGTTGGCCATTTGGCCTTGTTTGGCCTGATATCGAGCACCGGAGTTGCGCGATTTCACGGACATCCTCATCAAGGTTTTCTCTGTTGCAGCAACTTTCAAGGTTCAAATACATACGCACTAACATAGGTATAAATTTATTGAACAATGTTCAAACATTCTATGCATACTGTCACAGGATACAACTTATAATATCCCATACAATTGCACAGGCCACCACCAGAGAAGGCCACTCAAGTTAGTCAACATCTGCCCTCTATACAGCTAAATCTTCAATGTCAAGCCAATAATGTTAGTGATGCATATGTATGTGTATATATTTACCTTTTACTATAATATGGAATTCCAATTATCTTTGCTTATAAGAAATGCAAAACTACGCTTGCAGTTTCTATGCATACATATGTATGTATACCCGTTAGCAAGTCATGCGCTTACATAGTGGACTCTAATCAGTTGTCTATTGACCGATTTAGTTTTATAGCATGCATACATACATATTTCATCCGTAATCGCGTGTTTGTTCACCAACCATAATTTCTATAAGTACCACAGTTCGTATGGTCGCAAATTTAAATATCCATTCCATTGTCATATTAAGCGAATATATTAGACGTTCAGAAATTGTAGCTGTTGTTGAGTTCGAAACGTTCAAAAGGTATTTACAAAATTTAAATTTTTGTAAGCTATACAAATTTTATGTATTTTGTTGAGTTGTGACACCTTTTGTTAAAAAAGCCATTACGAAAAAGACTTAGAAAAGCGACTTTGAAATATAAGACAATTTAATACATATTTGTTTTTCCGTTGAGTGTAGTTAAGAAATGGTTCTCTAAAAGAGACCGGTACCAATTTGCCAATGAAACCTAGGGAACGTCACATACCTAGCAATACGATAATACGTTTTCTTTCCTACGATGTGTCTTCGAACGGCATTTTATTAACACAGGAACTTACATAACGTTCTTTTTCTAGAAGACTGTCATAAGTAGAAAAATTGAGTTAATGATGCAGAATTCTTTATTATATCTTGCGAATGTTGTGTCAAAATTTCATATAAAACTCTTGTGTACTCTAAGGAAATAATATGTCTACTAGATGGTAGTAAATTATAAATTTTAAACACGTTTTCTGCAAAATTGCATTTTTGAGTTATGCCAGTTAATAATCAATAAATTAAGTTCCAAAACGACAGAGGTTCAAAATCAAAATTATATTAATTTCACCTTTTTGCGTTTGAAGTATGCTGAAATTTATAGTATGTTAGTATAGGTACAAGATAGATATTTAAAGTGCTAGAATTCGCTGCTGAAACATGTTACCAAACAGTTGAAAACAGTAAATCTGAATGCTTACATAAGCTAAATTTGCAGCTAATTAAAGTATTAAAATCAGGAATCCAAGATACAATTGTAATGTCGAGGTCAATTACGATTTAAGGATGGCAAGTTGTTAAAAGTTCGTAACGCGTTCAGGTGACGTCGAAATGTAGTCTTATTTCTGGCAATCGGTTTATATCAATAAAAATGCCCTAATCAAAACAGCCGTTCAACTCTATATGCAACGAGTCTGAAATTAAATCTAGAATCTTGGACCATTACAAAATTAAAAATTTTTGTTGAAAAGCGAATGTAACTACCAAGGATTCCACTCTTTTAAATTTAATGATGATTGTAGGTAGTATATGCTACAAAATACGATTTTCATTAATCCAATTTGCATAAGAGTTTTTGAGGTCTAATCAGAATAATATTATTTATAAAATGAAAGTTGAACCGGCATCAAAGAAAAGGGTATCGAAATACAGTTTCAGTCATGGTTCAAAGTTAATAAACGTCGAAAGTGTTAGAAACAGACAGTTAGAAAAACACAGCTTGCCGTATTATGAACTTATGTCTGGCAAGCGTTTTAAATTAGCAAATCGTGCCGTAACGATTTTGGCGCTTCTTCTTCTAAACTTATTAGAATTTTGCCTTCTAACAAACAGACAAAAATAAAGACGCTTGTTTTCTAGACGGGCTAGCCTTCAAAAATTAATTGAAATCTGTTAAAAAACACGTCGGTCAAAAGGTTTTATGATAGATTTCTAATGCTTTTAAAGATATTTTTGGCTTCGGAACGACATATTAGAAATATCATAGAAACCAGTTGAAGGAGCAATCTAAGAAACCGTTGGCTAGCTGTTGGTCTAAAATTTCGTTACAAGCGATTTCATGCATAAATAACACTGACCAACATTTAATCACTAGCAGCTGTGCTTGTTCAAGCTTCCCAACACAATTATAACACGATATAGAAACAGTTGGAAAATCCAATTTTAAACTGTTAGTTCTCACTATTTCGTGTCTTGGCGCACTAAATATTTAACTGCAACGTCAAACAATGTATAATTATTTTATAAAATATTAATAACTGCAAATTGACAGGGCATAAACATGTTTAAAAAAAATACAATGCAAATTCACGAAAACACATTTGCATCAACAGTATGTCAAACGCTGGCGCCGACTGCGACTGCGACGTTGCCGTTGCTGTTGCGTCGACGCTGGCAGAAGCAGTTTGCCGCGGTCTGCGGACATATGTGTGTGTGTGTGTGTGTGTGGGAGAGCAATGTGTGGGGCAGAGTGAAAGAAAGGTGGTGAGCGACGCAGCGCGCAGCCAAAATGCCGTGCGAAATATGTGTAATTGAAAAACAAAAGAAATTAAAAGTAAAGCACAACAACAACAGCAGCAGCGGCGGCAGCGTCGGCAGCAGCAGCAGCAGAGGCAGCAGCGTCGGCAGCGGCAGCGCAGCAACAAGAACGATTTGCCATGGCACAAAAATAAGAGCACACTGTGCGGTGTTTGTTGTTGTTGTTCTTGTTGCTTTTGCTGTTGCTTATGTTGTTATTTTCGTTGTTGCTGTTGCTGTTGTTGTTGTTGTAGAATGAATGTACACGCCGCGCACACACATTGCGCTAATAATAGCGTGGGGCAGGCAACAACTACAAAATAAGTACCGTTAAAATTGCTCGAAATATCGCAACTAAACCGAAAGCAAAGCGCATGTCCCTGTATCTGTATGCGTGAGTGAGTGAGTGAGTGTGTGTGTGTGTATATGTGTTTATGATTTGTATAAATCTAATACAAAATAGGTGAATTTTCGAGTCAAATCAAATCCCGTTGCAGCAATCTCTATGGATAGAGACACACACACACACTCACACAGACCGGAGTGGAGTTTCGGGTCAATTGACTTTTAGTCTAATGCACACACACACACACACACACACACACACACACACACACACAAAACTCGCACACTTGCACACGCAGTCCCAAGGAAAAAGCTCGAAAAAAGCAGCAAGTCAGCCAGCCAGCCAGCAGTCAAAGGAGCCTAAGCTTACCACACGCACACACACACACACACACACACACACACACACACACACACTGGGGTCTTCTGGAGGCTAAACTGTGTGTTTTTCACCACCCCAAAAGCATCACAGTGCACAGTGGTTTGAAGCATAACCTTCAGTATATGTACCATGTACATACATACAGTGCAGTCGCGTTACAGTGAACTAAGTAAAACCAAGGGTGTTCACAATACCAAAATTTTGCAATCTATCGATTCGAACATTTTGTAATGTGTATAAATAACATTATGCACAAATCTAGTCGGGATATCCTTTTATTTATTTAAAAAACAAAAAAAAAACAATTAATTTTTAATTTTAACATAAAACAGCCTGCATGGGTCATATTTCATCACATTACATCGCATAAGTTAATCAATTGATTAAAAATCACAACATCAAATTCAATAAATGAAAAAGATAAGGCATTACGCTTAAAATTTATTAAAGAATTCTGAGATTTTGGTCTGTTTTTGATTAAAAACTAGTTTTTTTAGGCTCTTTAGGGTAGTCAATGTACTCTTACGAGTGTTCACATAACCGAGTGTTCATTCTATCGCGACTCCACTGTATGTACATACATAGGTATGTATTGTATGTATGCCTTTGGTTAAAAAACATTTGGCAAATTGTTAATATCCTTGCGTTTTGTTTTATTTCTTTGATAAATAGGAAAGCTCAATAGCTTATTTCATCTACCGTTAGATTCAACTCTTTTGTTGTTGTGTGTTTCGAAAGAGCTTTTGTTTAATTTACTCATTTACATGCTGGCTGCGATAACGATAAACAGCTCGCGCTGAAAGTATCGATCACAAGCTTTAAAACGCTGCTAGACATTGGAAGAAAGCTGCGTTTCTAAGTTCTACTCGTTAGGGGCAAGTTATTTGATCGACTTTTGTGCAGTTATCAAAATAGCTTACAAAATCAAAAACTATATGGAATAGCAATAAAGTAAAAGTAAATTTTGTTTGCTATATAAGTACAAAGCTGTAGATGGATAACCCGCTCACGGGGTGTCTATTATGCGTTATTTGAATAGAGACTGTGAAAGCCTCTATTTTGCGCTCTCTTGTGAACTGTGTGCCAGGTTTTGCAGCACTACTCACAGACAGGGAGTGGCACATTGAGGGGCTCTTCCACACTTATAGTATATACAAAGAATTGGCCGATATTATATGATGATATTAAAAAGCGGTAACTTGACCAAAAAGTGAGATAAATGGTCGTTTACAATTGTATCATGGGCATGCAGCAGTTGAACTCACAGATGGCCCATCAGTAGAACAGCAAATTTTCATCAGTCGATAAGTTTGATAAATAATAATCTAAAAGGCAATAGAACTATGACATCTTAGCAGGATTCGTTTAATATTTTGCATACCTTATTATATTATAAACTTACAATCCATACTTATTGCGCTAAGAAGCCAAGTGTGCAAAAGGCAACGGCGATTTGTTAGTCCACTTGGTTAACTGGCCACCGCGGAATGTCCTGTATAGTCGCTGAATCAGAACAGCGCCAGCGGAGGTTTTCTGAGTCCTTTTGCCAAAAGTAGCCTTATCGAGTCCATCAAATATATCTGTGGTCATATGGAAATGTAGCTTCTGCGCTCTAGAGCTTAATAGAAATCATTACAAGCCACCATTGCTTTTTTAGGTTTATGGGAGAAGAATTTTACCAGTTTTACAAAAAGAAATGCTGACTTGTAATGACTTCTATAAAGTCGACCTAAGCTATTCTTCCATATGACCACAGATATATAGTTTATTAAAAACCAGTTTGAAGCAAAAACTTCATTATGAATTACTTACAAAACGCATAAAACGCTTCGGTTTTCTTGTTATCTTCATCTAACGATAGTTCCATAGCAATTACACTAGTCAACATTAGTTCTGATTGAAGAACTCTTGTAAATGAGCATGTTTTGACTACCTTTCTGTAAAAGAAAGTCAAGTCAAGCGACTGTAAGTCCGTAGCAAAAGTAGATCACGACAAGACCATGTAAAGCTATATACCATTCTGTGGTATAACAACATAACTCAAGTTATGTCGCAATCGACATAAGTGTAATAATGGAACTTTACACATCCGATGCCAGCTAGTGTCAAACTTGTATGTGGGAAGAACAAATATGAAATAGATAGATATGTAGATTAGATGGATTTGTGTTGGGTGCGATGGCTCATCAGAGAAATTTGAAACCATCCCTAGCACTCATGCAGCCTTGCCCATTGTACCACGCCCGAAGTTAAGAGAGAGAAAGGACAGTTGAAATAAAAGAAAGGGTAGGCTTGTAAAATCAAAATATCAGATGAATTAATCTATTATATAAAGTTTTCTTCTTCTTAACAGGCCATAACAATCCGTTATCGGGTAACGGCCTGATGTTAATACATCCATTCAATGGAATTGTGGTTTTACGTGGTGGGTCCCATACCCTACGCACAACCATTTTGAGGCCTAGGGTGGCTCTACTGGTCTCGAAAGAACCCAGTGTCATTGTTAGTCGCCTTATACGACAAGCTTTGACCTGCTGAGGTGGTATTCTCTAACCTTGGCTAAGGAAAACCCTTTGGACCCCTTTTTCACCAACTATATGGAAACAAATATGGGTAAAACTTATATTATTGTGTAGAGAATATTCATAAGAACTGCAGAATATAAGTTTTATTCATATATTTTGCCAAATCTTTGGTAAAATTAATAAAAACAAAATTCCTCCTTGTCGAACGTTTTCTCAGTTGCTATTCGTATAACTCTCCTGAGCTGGCACTTCGGCCGTGTTTGTGTAAATAGCCGACAAAAAGAACATGACTGTTTCATATGCATTTGTGACTCACAGCTCAGTAGCTACATGTTCGAGCGTCCGACAATTCACGCGCCGATAAGCTGTTTGGCCCTGTCACTATCGTAATGCAATTTGTTGTGTCCTGTTGGCGCTTAACTAAAATGAATTTTGGTTGCTCACACACAGTGATGCACTTTTTTGGTTGCTGCCGTTGTTCTCTGCTCTCTCTGTCACGATCCCAAATGCTTTGGGGCGAATGGTGCCCCGTATTGTTATTTGCTTTCGTTGCTGTGCCCCAAAATGTGTGCGTTGGGTGTTTTTTGCTGTTGCTCATGCTGCTGTTGTTGGTGTCAGCAACAGGACACCCAGCCCGCAGACATACACACTCGCACAGACAAAGAGTGACACACACGCACTGCGCTACGGCCCTGGCCAAACAAAATCATCAGAGCCAGCGCCAGCGCCAGCGCCATAATGACCGACTAACTGGCTGCTTGACTGACTAAAAATGTGTGTCTGTGTGTGTGTGTGTAGGTCCATCGTCATCGGCGGTCATGGTTGACTTTTGCGCCCGTGTCTGTGCCTTGCCTTGGCTTGGCCCCATGCAAAAGCAAGAAATACACACACAAACACAAACACAAAAATATACATACAAAAGAAGCAGAAGAAGAGGAAAGAAATGTAAGTGCGCTGTGTTTGTGTTGAGCGCGTACCGTTACTTCGTTTTTATCCTTATTGGATTTTTGTGTACTGTATGTGAAGAGCAGAAGCCCTGGCGCGGCCAGGGCCGTTCCTCACTGTGCGTGTGTGCGTGTGTGTGTGTGTGTGTGTGTGTTAAGAATCGATAAAGCATACTTATTTGGATTTTTGGTGCAACATGCTTTAAAACATACAGCACAAACTGTGTATCTATGTGTATGTGCGTGCGTATAAGTGTGTCATATTTTTGCGTTATGTATGTATGTGCCTGCTGCTCCCTTTTTTTTTTTCGTGTTTTTTTGCCTTCCTTACGTTACGCTATTCGTACCTAACCTTACTCAGCCGCTGCTGCTGCTGCTACTGTTGCTTCTGGCTGCCTGAAAAGCTCTGCTTTAGTATGTATGCATGTGTTTGTGTTTGTGTGTTTCTGTCAGTTAATCCAACTCGAGATTAGCTTCCGCTGGGATACAAATCATCTTTCGGTTCGTTGCTCAAGTTATAAATATTAAATATTCAAAAGCGAGTTTTTTTTTTTGTTTTTTTTTGTTTTTTTTGTTTTTTTTGCATCCCCCGCTTTGTGCTCTTAATTCCAGCGACGTCGTGTCTTTTTTGTGTGTGTCTTTTAACTCGCCTTCGTAGCGCGGTTTAAACAGGTGCTCGTTGCCTTGAGTAACTGTTACTTTAAGCGTACTCTCTCTCGCTCACATACACACACAGTGGTGGCCATAAAAACCGCAACACTTTTGCAATCTGACTGACGTGCCAATGGAAGTGGATCTGTGGCGGCTTGGTATACACGCTGGTCTAGCTTTTGCTCGGGATTTACAACAAAAACCTTATGGCACTTCTTTTTTAAAAAAAGTTTTGCCTTTTCCTCCAACTTGTTGTTGTGGCGGTTTTTGCGCTTGTGTGCTACTTAACCTTTTTTGTCGTTGTTGTTGTTTATGGTAAAGTTTTTCAAAAGTATTTCTTGTATAGAGCGTTATGCAAAAAGAATGTTTGATGAAGAACACAAAAACAAAAGGCAAAGTGGATAGGGGAAATGGAAGGGATAGCATTATATGCAAAAAGTTTTATTATGCTACTTGATTTTACTGCATTGTTTTATGCAGTTATCAAGTGGCGCCTGCCTTCTTTTTATGCCTTTTTTATGCCTAGATTTAAAGTATCGATGCCACAAACATTTTAAGCACTTGATTGGTTTAGCATAGAAGTTTTGCAGTTTTGATGTTACAATTTCTGAAGTATATCGGTTGTGTTTATGTGCAAATTTTTTAGCCTTCTTTACTGGCCGATTCATTGTTGAGCGCAAAAACCTTTTTCTACATTTCAACTTAGAATAACTTCTTGCTAAAGAAATAGAAGTCGTGAGCAATGTAGTCAGAAAAATTCAAATGATACAGATAAAACTTAAAACATTCTATGAAGACGATTCAGTACGTTTCATGTATTTCTCAGGTTTATCGCTGACACAATAATATATACAGTTGCTCGATTGTTGAACATTTTTTCTATAAAATGTAACCATCAAACTACATTTTTGGAAATTATTAGAAATTATTAAATTCTATCAAAATTGTATGTCGGATATGTGCATTACCTTGGCTATGCACGTGACAGGCGTGCGTACATCTTCAATATGAATGAAATTAAACTATTTTCCCTTAGTTTGATTTTTGGATAACACTAGTAGCATTGTATTTAGTGTAAAACACATAGTGATACGTAACGTGACGAAATAAAGACTTGCCTTTTTTCATTTACATAATATATTTTGAAAATTTCTTTAATAATATCAGCTGAACACCTTTTTTTTTGGTTTTGTTGGCTTTATCAAAACTAGTGTGAAATAACAACGTTTGTGTGTATTCAGTTGTGGTTTTTATTTCTAAAGTATAAATCAATATTTTGCTCACTAAAATGCAACTTATTCATATGAAACATATTTATTTATAACAACTAAATATAAAAACAGTCGAATATCACTTAAAGAATGAAAATTTACAAGAAAGACAGATCCTATTACTAGAATTGTATAGATTGTGAAGCGGCTTTATATTCCTGACGTAGGACTCTAAAGCGTTCAAAAGCGAAGGGGCTCAAAATATCAAGAGCGACGACTCGGAATATTGAAATTTATCCGCTCGAGAAGAAATGGCGATTGCCACCAGCAATAAGCTTAGCAAGAAATTATATTCCTAAAGTGGTTCGACTTTCTTGGAGAGTCGGCAGATCAATTAACATCAGACGGCTTTCATATGAAGGAAGGTTAAAACCGTGCGCCCAATTTACGCTTCTATTAACTTCTGATTAACTGCACACCTTTCAAAGAAATTATTAAGATTCATACATAAGGATTTTCTATGAGCGGAGTACGAGCAGAAGTTACATTAATCACATTAGATATGAACAATTGCAAGAAACCTGTTGAGTTCTACCCTCCAATTAAGACTTGATACAGTGTACTAAGGGGTTCGTAAATCCAATCATATCTAGATTTAGCAGTAGCAAATTATGCTTTAAACAATCGAATGCTTTACTAAAATCCGTAAATATGGCGCCAATTTGACGGCCAGAATATTCAGAATATTCGTGTTCATTGATCTCTTTTTAATGAATTTTGAACATTTCAATTGGTCGGCGATAAAGTTTGGGAATAAAACTAAGTTTCGCAATGCCACGGTAGTTAGCGACATCATTCGTCCGACCTTATGTTCCGAAACTATAACTAACTTATATTCTGCAAACCGCAAGCATTTTATCTTTCGAATGGTATAGGTTTCATTTGAAAACGTTGCATTGTTGCGAAATAATTGGTACCACACTGAATTTTTGCATAGCGTTTTTATATATAGACTAGTGTTTGCCTTGTCGTCGACGACTTGATACCCGCTCTCATAGCAGCTGATTACGAAGAAGAGAAAATAAAACACGAAATAACAACGTTTGTGTGTACAATGTAGTTATTGTCGTTTTTTATTTAACTTTATTACTTTAAATCAATTTTTAGCTATCTAAAACATAACGCATCAAGGTGTAACGTATATTCTGCAAACTGCTAGCATTTTATCTTTCGAATGGTAAAGGTTTCAACTGAAAGCGTAACGTTATTGCAAAGTAATCGGTACCACACTGAATTTTCGCTTAGCGTTTTTATATATACATAGATACATAAACTTTCTACAAGGAGCAAATACCATGGCAAAAAAACGTAATGAATCCCATATATTTTGGAGCAAATTCTATTTTTTTTTTGCATAATATTTAAGGCCGCGACTGTAAAGAAACCCAGAAGACAAAGCAATGCGGCCCATTTAGTGTGTGTGTGTGTGTGTGTGTGTGTGTGTGTGTGTGTGTGTGTGTGTGTGTGTGTGTGTCTGTGTGTGTGTGAGTGTGTGCTTCTGAGCGGCGACTTTCATGCTTGTTTGGCTTGTACTCCCTACAAAAACAACAAAAGCGTGTACATGATTTGCCTTGGACGCTGTAAAGCCATGGACGACTTCTTCTCACACGCTCTCTCTCTCGCTCTCTTTCGCGCTCTCTCTCTCTCTCTCTTTCGTAGTCACAATCCATGTTACCTAACTCTGTCATGACAAGTGTACAGAGAGGGCTGATTAACTTACTCTGTGGGTGCGTATGTGTGTGTATTAGTGCAGCTTCACACACACACACACAGACACACACACGCACACACGCACACACACACACACACACACACACACACAGACACACACACACGCGCACACACACACACACACAATTTTACAGCTATGTGAAAGCTAATGCTTTTAAATAGTTTATAAGTAAACCTCATGCTGTTGCTTTTGTTGTTGTTGTTGTTGTTGTTGGGGTTGTTGTGGGCTGTTAACGCCCACAAGCTACAATTTTTACAAGATTTTCTTTTAACATATTTCTTTAACGCGTCTCTTTTTGCCAATTACCGCCATGACACGTACATCAGCTGTTCTGTTCTGTTCTGTTCTGTTGTTGTTGTTGCTGCAGCGGTTATGTTGTGTCTAGCGTCTATGCAAGTACCGTATGTAGTACATGTGTCTTGTCAGGGCCGCATTAAAGCCGACGGGACACGAGCAAAATTGGCGCTCTTTAATCAGCTCTTTGTGCATCGCATTCTGGCGTAAAATACTCAAAGGATACAATTCGATTAGCAAAGTGAAACGCTAACCCGGAGCGTCGCTGTTGATGGTTTGAAATCCTAACAAGCTTATGTAAAACACAGATACAGTCAAGCCTGCAAAGTTGACCAACCTCCTTAAGTTGGACACTTTCCAGCGGAAACAAAATATATTAGTACAAAAAATCAAATTTTTAACTGCATATCTTGTAAGTTGGCCACATTTTGAGCGATTTTTGAATTTTGTCAATGCAATTGAACCTGCAATAGTTGGCCACCTTAAAACCATAAGGTTTAGTAAGATTCTGCATAATCCAAATCAATGGCAAAATTTACAACTGAACGAAATTGATTTCAGTAAACTAGTTGCGTTGAAATTTGAATGAAATTTGATGGAACATTTCATTTGTTGAAAAAAAAATCAAAACAAAAGCTTATAAATAAGCCAATTTAAAAGATTTTTTTTAAGTTACATTAGATTTTAAGTGCAATTTTGAATTAAAAAAAAATGTACAGCACTCTTGAAAAAAACTTCGACTGCTTTGCAACTTTGATTTTAAACTTTAATTTATGTATGTACATATTATTATATATGGAGTTTATGGTCAAAGTACTTAATCATACACGATTAAACAAATTTTTATGTTAAAAACAATCATAATCCATAATATAAAGTTTAAAACGTTAAAAAAAACAACATAAAATCACTATAAAACTTACACCCTCATAAGTTGGCCACCTGCATAATTCTTGAACCGTGATTGGCCAACTTAAGCATGTTTGACTGTATAGTGAAAACACTCAAAACTCTCGACTATGCAGCTGTCCGTGTGTTATTAGCAAATATACGTTTGCCAGGCTAAGTTTTCGTACACACTCATTCATTGCGTTCATTAACAGATTGAGCAGCAGCAGCACACATTGACATACAGACTTACTACAAAATTCATGCGATCGACGGTATTCGGTTTTTTCTAAACGATTGTTCTAGTGTGCAATATTCAACAAATTTTGGCAAACAAATGAGGTTTTTTCTTTTTGAATTATGTAGCTTGAAGTATGTGCGAAAATACAAAGTACATTGTTTGTTAACTATAAATTAAGCACCTTTTGCAAAATAATAATAAATGTGCGACTGAAATTTACGTTTTGAAAACCGAAGCGATTTGTTTAGTTAACTTTTAAGCGAAGGCAGTACAATGATTTTTAGCGCACATACATGCAACACAGAAGCAATAATTTTCGCAATATATATATATATATAAATATATCGGTTTGAATTTCTCACATGCATAGAGCTGCTCATCAAAGTGTGCTATTGCTTCCAGAGTTTTAGAAATTCATGAACCTTTTAGTAAAAAAGGCATTAAGTATGGCATGATGTGCTCCACAGCTACATGTTTCAGCTTTGAAAGTCACAGCCGCTTTTTTTCTCTACTGGGTTGTCTTTTAAGCTTTGCAGCAGTTTTCATTTCTATTGATTAAAAAATTTGCTGCAATTTCCATGCTATTCAACATTTTTTCACATATTTGGTAGTTGTAGCTGATAGAAATGGTTTTCAATAACAAGACCAATGTTCGACAAAGAAAAAAATGTTCTAGTAATCGTCAGAACTATCTCTTTGCTATTCAGAACTCTTTTCAGAACTCATATTCCATTATTTTTAAGGTTAATTTAAAAAATTGAGGTTTCAAAGCAAAAGTATTGCGATTGGGCAAAAAATGTAAATCTCAAATTTTATGTTTTTCTACGATTTAAGCACATCTGACAACTTTTCCAGCGATTTGGTGATGTTTATGTTTTCGTTAGTGTGTTATTCCAATAAATTTAGTAATTTTCACTATATCAAGCTAAATGTTTTTCTATCGTGTTGGGTATGTCTTCAATGAGTTTCCTTTAGAAATTGAGCACTCTAGTCGCTATAGTTGGGTCGCCAGAGGAATTGAAGTAAATAAATTAAAATTATTATTATTTTTTTTTTTTTGTCTTCTAATTGCTATTAATGCTAATTTCGGTTGTTTTGATAAACATGCGGAAAATCCTGAATTGGTTACCAACTGTTTATTTTTTTTATGGATATTAATTTTGCTATTACTATTTTAACAAAGTATCAGGAACTCTAGAACTCTTTGTTTGCTACTCAGAACTGTATTGTTTTCTTACATTCTTCTTCTTAATTGGCCATAAAAACCCGTGTTATCGGGTTACGGCCTGATGTAAATACATTCTTTCATTGGAATTGTGGTTTTACGTGGTGGGTCCCAAACCCCACGCACAACCCTTTTAAGGCCTGGGGTGGGTCTACTGGTCTCGAAAAAACCCAGTGTCATTGATAGTCGCCTCATACGACCTTTGACCTGCTGAGGTGGTATTCTCTAACCCGCTCACCACACGAGTTTTCTTACTTTAGCAAAATTTTTTTTTGCCATCACCACAAACCTCGACTTAATGAAAAAACGCAGTGCTTTGTTTTTTTTTTCATATTAGTCACAAAATCTGCCAGAACTATTTCAATTGAGTATCAGAAACTCTAAAAACCCTCCGTCTGCTACTCAGAACTTCAAAATTTGTGTACTTTTTAGCACATTCTTCCGCTAACTTCACAGGACTGCAGTGTCGTATTAAATGATTTCCATTTCAATTGTCGAATCGCTTAAAGCAGTTCACAAAAGCTTGCAACGCAATAAACTCGAGTTAAAAAAGATTAAAAATTACTTAATCTATTTGAAACATTTGTAAATGAAGCTGCAGAAATGTGTTTATAGAGACGCGTTAATTTGCAGCTAACAATAATACTAACGAATTGAACAAGCGTGATTGATTGTCTTCGTACTATACATCTTAGTTTAAAAAGAGATTTACTTCGCGGAATCAATTGCAACAATAATATTGCAACACTTTTGCAAGTTGTTAAACGCGACCAAAACATTTGCGCAGTATCAACATATAATAATGCTAAGCACTTTTT
This sequence comes from Chymomyza caudatula, assembly GCA_035041775.1. Taxonomy (NCBI): domain Eukaryota; kingdom Metazoa; phylum Arthropoda; class Insecta; order Diptera; family Drosophilidae; genus Chymomyza; species Chymomyza caudatula. The sequence continues at coordinate 3,228,554 of JAWNKW010000145.1, forward strand.
GAGATAATAATTATAAAAACGGTTTTATGACGTAATTTGGAAGTGGGTATGAAGTTCTATGTAAATTTAATTTCATGATAGAGCCCCCCGCCCCACCATGCGGCCCTCGGGCCATCGCATTTATAATCCAGCACTGTGTGCATGTGTGTGTATGCACAGTTACTCCAATTGGATTAAAAGCTCGCTCGCACACATGCATAAAAAACAGCATTAAAAAGAACCGTTACAGTATCGCCGCTTAACATGAATATATGCATCTCATACATACATAAATACATACATATATATGTATGTGTGTATGTATATATGTGCCACATGTGTATGTGTATGTGTGTGTGTGTGTGTGTGTGTGTGCGTATATCTGTTTCTATGTGCATTTATTTATAGACCATTGCATGCTCTCTTGCTCTTGCCACCTGCTTGCAATCGTCTAACATTTCATGCAAGCTCACAAAACTGTACAGCAGCGCAGTGCTTTTCAAACTGTACGAATAATGATGAATCGTTTTGTAAGAATTTCAAGTTACTTTTTTTTTTTTTTATTTACTTCTAATGGACCCCCGTGTGGTGAGCGGGTTCGAGAATACCACCACAGCAGGTCAAAACTTGTCGTATGAGGCGACTAACAATGACACTGGGTTCTCTCGAGACCAGTAGGCCTTAAAAGGGTTGTGCGTAGGGTTTGCGACCCACCACGTAAAACCATAATTCCAATGAAAGAATGTATTTACATCAGGCCGTAACCCGATAACACGGGTTGTTATGGCCAGTTAAGAAAAAGAAGACTTCTAATGGACGATTTAACATTGCAGTTTAATGTAATATGTAGTCAAACTCATTTTCACAGCCTATTTTGTTTTGTATTGTGAACAAATTCGTTATGTCGTTAACGGAGTAACAGGTTTCATTAACTTCTTATAGAACTGCGCGAAACTGTCTTAAAAATCGTTATCGGATAGAACTATTAGTTAACATGTCGTGCAATACGCTCGAAGCTTCGCCCATATCCGTCAACTGCAAATGCCTTGACAGTTGCCGTCGATCATATTCTTGTCGTTGCCATAAATCAGTATATCAGTAACATAGAAAGCAACGTAAAGCATACTTCCTCCACTGGCATTGTAGTACAAGCTTTACATATCTGGCCATAACAAGCCGTTACCGGGTTACGGCTGTCTTTCATTGGGGGGAGATTTTTACGCTTCGGGTCCCAAATCCTACGCAAAACCCATTTAGAGCCCAGGAAGGGCTTCGCTGCGCACATTAGCTCACTACTCTAACACCGGGTGGCTAGTGGAGCTTGTGCGTCAACTTGGTTAAGGTAGAGACAGGTATTCCCCAGTGTATGGCGATCAAAACACTTTCACCCTGTTCCAAAAGAAGCACTAATCCAAATTACCATTCGTACATAAACAGTGTTTTCTACTTCATCACAGCTACCATATTGGCAAAACTATTGGAGTTGTTTGGACCACTTAACCTATGTTTAATGTACTCTAAAAAGTCTTCGAATATTGCTAATGTATGAAAGACAATGCCATTGGCTATAAACCTATATATTGTATTTCTTAATCTGAAAATCTAACCCCTTCCTCTGGTCAGCCACAGGGTTTTGACTATTCCACTCGAATAGCATCATATAAACGGAATCGCCTTCAAAGTGTTTGATGTGTAGCGTTTGAGCGAAACGATTTTCAGCTGATAGTTCTAAAGAACATTGGATGGTTAGAATTGGTCTTCCCAGTTTACAGAGGGTTCATATGAACGAGGTAACTTAACTGAAGTAAGCACAATCAAGTCACTTATTCATTATTTGACGATTTTTCAGTCCTTTATGGTTTGCTACGGACAAAACTTAAACCTTTCATCTACAATAACATGAAAAGTTGTGTTGTTGTTCCTTTTCTCCAGTGAGATTATGCAATTTGGTGCTACTTTTGTCACTGAGCTAATCCTATCTCTGCGATAAATTTAATTATATGGGTTGGTTTCAGTCGGTCATCGAGATTCTATATCCCCCAGAAGGGACATCCGTACCCCTTCACATTCAGCTAGTATGTGCGGCGAGCATTCCTCCTTAAGTTCACAAAACCTGCAGTTACTGGAGCTGGTGATACCCAGCTTGTTCAAGTTCCCTTCATCCTACAGTGTGCAGTAAGCAGACCTGTCAGAATCCTAATAGAATTCTTCCCTATATAGTATATGTATAGGAGCCGAGCAGTAACTTAGCTTGTCTGATGCCTGGGGTATCCATCCAGCTCGTGGTTCCTCTTGCTCTTTGCTCTTCTCTTAATAGTTGCTTGGTAAGGTATGTTTTCCAATGACCTCTGGTGTTCGCAGAGCCGTTTCTCGCTAGTTCGTTCGCAAGTTCATTTCCGGCAATGCCGGTGTGATCCGGCATCCACCTGAGTGCAAGTTTGTTACGTCTTCCTAGAAACAGGTTTTTACTGGGCTTTCTCGAACTACCTTTATTCTAGTTCCTGCAACCGCTCTTAAGGTGGCCTGAATATACGATAGTATCGCTATTTCCCTATTCAGGTAGTCTTTAGTTTTGTATTTCTCGTTTAAGTGGCCTTTCACTCTACTAACTTCGTGTATTGTTTACGCTTTCACTTTCTTCGATGAATCATCTTCGCCAAAAATTCTAATCTCTAATGCAGGGTTCGCCAGCTGTAGCAGTGAAGTTACCAATGGCAACTGAGAAAAGTTCGCATGCATGAACATGTTTGTTGACACATGCACAATTCTGCCAACGTCTCTGCTGCCGCTGCCGAACCCTAATCTAATCAAATGTGCACAGTGCTGTGCTCTACATACATATAGTATGTTGAAGTTAAAACTGTGGTAAAACATCGGCACACTGGTGCGCAATGCATTTAAAACTACAATTAATTTAAGCTCATTCTCACGCATATATGAAGAGCAAAGAAAGGGGGGGAACTTTTAAATAATGTGTGAATCTGATTCGGAAAATGTGTAATTGTGTGCATGAGCACTCAGGAATTGGGTCGTTCAGTTTGCCAAAAATAATTTACTCTGCGACAAGTTTCGTTTTGCCTTAAAACAAAAACAAAACCAAAAAAAAAAACAACAACAAAACACAAAGAAAATATAACATGAAAAATAGCTTCAAGTGAAAAAAACAATTTTTCTTATTGGAACAGACACAGTTCCGAGTCCAACTGTCAGAGACAAAGCCCCCATACCAAAAATATCGGTGTGGGTTAATGATTTTTTTACGTTATTTTTAAATGTACGAAAAAAATGGACCGACAATAAAAAATTTAGTTAAAATTTAAATTAAAAGAGCCGTAAATTTGTCGCCGTGTTGCAGTACTACACTGTACATTATACACAAAGAGAAAAGGGCAAGAAGAAGGCAAAAATAAACGTATTCCAAAAAGAAAATTGGCCAAAATGCCAACAAAGCAAGCCGCAGCACACAATTTTGCCCACAAAAATTTCGCTTCAAATTTCGAAAGAATTTCGTTGGTTTTGGTGTTTTTTTTTTTTTTCGGTGACAAAGTTTCTCCACCATTAAGCCGTCTATGTGTTGTACGCGTGTGACAAGATTTCATCATCATTAGTAGTAGACCCCGCCTACCGCCCTTCCTGCTCACCTGCTACAGGGTTTAACGCCCACGGGTAACAAAATGAGCAAATATCAAAGGATTGTCTGGAAAACTTGGGGTGCTGGTGTTTTTTGTTTGTTTTTGTTATTGTAATTGTTGTTTTTGTGCTTATTGCCATCATAATAGTGGTAGTAGTTTTTGTAGCGGCCATTGTTACTTAGTCGCAACGCATTTAGAACTTAATTTGTATACTAATTAATTGGCAAAAAAAAAAACGACACCAAAGTGCTCAAAGCGAGAGCAAAGTCACGCAATGGCTACAACAACAACGACAACGCGAATGTACTACGTGCATGCACTTCTTGGCATTACACCTGCACAGTGGGTTACAATTCATTCGTAGCTGAACGAAAATTTTTCCAAAATATTTTGTGTGCCTAAGATTTGGATTAAGTAAGGCTAAGAAGGCCACTGAGGCCATAAATGGGATAAATCTAGAGCAAACTACTCCACGTGCGACCAGATATCCTCTTGGTTCTAATTTCAGACAGCAGGGAGGGGTTCCCAAATTATGACTTTTTGTGACGCTGTGGAAGGGCATGTTCCGTAAACGTGACGTCATAATCAAAATTTTAATGAAATCTAAAAGAAACCTTTATATTTTCATGCAATGATGGGGGGGGGGGGGGGTTCAATCTTATTTTGGTGACGTCACTTGTGAACAGCCCCTTAACCTGAGCCTCCGTCTACAGAGATCTCTGGACATGAACACAAGAGGTGCTCTAACGTTTTCTCCTCTTTCTTGTTCACACAAAAGTCAATAAAATAAGTAAAAATCGTAGCGGCAAGTACACCCACCAAGCAGTGTGCTTCTGCAGAATCTGTTTCAAAGAACAGAGCTCTACTGTGTAGTTTTGGTGACTTTCCGCCCAAGTATGTTTGGCCATGCGAAAATTTACCATGTTTTGGAGCTTACAAGTAGCCATACGTGTGTGTCTGCTCTCTCAGTAAGCAGAGGAGCGGTATTAACTTGTCTGGCGGTATTAACTTGTCGCCTGCTTTGTCCCGGTACGATTTTACCGTGGTTGCGAGTAGTGCGAGCTGCAAATCAGACGGCCTCGCTTGAAATCTCGCTTCGTTTAACATGAATTTTAAATCTATAAATATCTTTACTCCTTCAAAAGTTATAATTTTTGACGCTAACGAAGTCAGTTGGCTACACTGTCTGCTGCCTTGAAGCAGTCATTAAGGCCACAAACTTGAAGCTTTAAGAGTATCCGAATAATTTTTATGCCAACTGCTAATCTATATATGTATATATAAAAAAAAGTGGAAAGGGGAATGTGAACGGGAAGAAGAATTTGATCTACCTCGAGATGGTTCCTCCGGTTGGCGTGCGGAGCGAGCAAAAGGCATTCCTTTGAATGATAAAATGAATGATTAGAAGACGATATTTGTGGATTTGTTGATTACATTGTGCTTGATTCAATATAAACAAAGCATTTATTGACGGCTTTAGCTAGTACATCTATAAAAATCTACCAATAGATAAATATAACAGCCCGAGTGGTTAAGTTATAACAAAACTTTGTATGAGATCTACAAAATCAGTGACTTTGGCTGATTTAAACCTGCAAATCTGGTTTTTAGCATAGTAGCCAGGTATTTTAAACAAATAACGCATAATTATGTAGACCTCAACGAAACTTATTTGTATCTAAAAACCCAAATAGTTGTTCTCACCTAAAACTAGTATTCAACTTATCACTTGCATTCCAGTTTTATTGTACAACTTCGAAACCTTCAATAATTATGTGAAAACAAAACGTAAAAAAAAATTGCATCCTGAACAAATAATTTTTGTCACAATGTGCGTCAAAGTATCAGCGGGATTTCAATAACCTGCGCAGGACACGAATAACACGTATGCATATCTATGTATACGTGAGAGCCCGTTTTAATGGCAGAGCGACAGTAAGTGTTGCAGTAACTAATTTGCAATTTAAAACTGTTATTAAACTGTGCCCTTCACGCACATGCCGTCACGCTTTGTGCCGTTGCAAGTGCATTCATATACATACATAGTAGTATGTGTGTGTGTGTGAAATAGTTTTTAGATACAAACAGATAGAATTGCAATGTGTCCAAAAAACAATGAACTATTATGTGCCAGTTTGGGTAACAGTGCCGGATGAAGTCGTATGTGGGGGCTCAAGGGCCGAGTGATGGCATATATTTGATACGATTGCTTCAATTACACTTTTAAACATATATGAACTTGTCTTTTCTACACTATTTCACAAAACTTATTTTTCTTAACTGGCCGTAAAAGCCCGTTATCGGGTTACGGCCTGATGTAAATACATTGTTTCATTGGAATTGTGGCTTTAAGTGGTGGATCCCAAACCCTACGCACAACCCTTTTAAGGCCTGGGGTTGGCTCTACTGGTCTCGAAAGAACCCATTGTCATTGTTAGTCGCTTTAACCTGCTGAGATGGTATTCTCTAACCCGCTCACCACACGGGTGAGATTTTTCACAAAACTGGTTTTATAAATATTATAAGAAAAACCAAAACTATAGAAATCCTTCATAGTAAAACATGTCAACATTGAAACCGTGTTGCGACCGTTTAAGGATGCTTATACAGTAAAAACTGTCTACTTTTTAAAGATTTTCAGTGTTCTGTGTTTTTTAGTTGATTTCCGATCATTTGTTTGTTAAAGACTTTATAATATTTATAATGTCATTTGTGTACATTGTCTGGGAGTTTCCTGTTCCAATCATTAGTCACTTAGTAATCGGCACTGTCTGCTTCTTCAACTATTTGGTGACGCTTAAGGAATGTAGACGGTGTCCAGTTTAAACACTTTTCACTGCATATTCAGTGGTATAACAGAAATCTCTAGACCCGTCGATTAGATGTTTACTTGTTAGGTTTCCTATATTCTCATAGATAGTTTTGATACATTGACGATATCTGGCATGCCAAAACACTACTTCGAGTTGAAAGAGCTTTCAGGCACACCCCCGATTATACCCAATATTTTCGTGATTTTCAACTTGCAAAGATCGTCGATATAGAGTAAATATCCATCCACTTCAGAAGAATCACTGAAGTTTGTCATCTGTTTGGCAGAACGAAGTCGTTTTCGATCAAACGATCTTTTTGTTGTTTTCTTTGAGCTGCACTTTTTCAAATTATTATAATTCTGTGTTATAGCTGCATTTGCACAAAGTAACACTGTAATTGTTTCTCTTCTTGAACTTTTTGTATCTTTCAATAGAATTTATCATAATAGAAAAGCAATCACGATAAAAAGAGTTAAATCGTGCATTAAGAGAGACAGGTATAACCGAGGCTCTACGGCCCATGCTTAAATCTGGACCTGGTAACAAGCCAACCTAAAAAAAAGCTAGAAAAGGGATCAAATTTAGGCACACACATATGCATGTATATAAGTGTGTGTGTGTGTTTGCTAAAATATACCTTTGGCGGTATATTTGGAATCGCTTAAACTGGCAATTGCCGATTGCGAATTATAGGAATATAATAACTTTTTTCGAAATTCAAAAATTCTTTGTTATTCTAAACTTTTGACTAAAATGTACCTTTGGCGGTAAATTTAGGAACGCTTAAATTGGTAATGGTTCAGGATCTACTAGCAGGGCTTTTAAAGTTTCGCTATTTAAAAAAATGCAATATTTCGCGAGTTTTGAAGTCAGCGAGTCGCATATTTTTTTTTAAAACATACTTCTACTTACTTATTAAAGGTTATTAAATATCAGTTCAATGTACCCAAGACGGTTTTGGTCTAACTTGATTCGATTGCGTATCACAAGAATATAATAACTTTTTTGCGAAATTCGAAAATTCTTTTTTTTTTATTCTTTATTGATACTTTGCCAACGTTTCAACATCGATTTGTGCAAAATCTGTCAAAAAATGGCGAAGTTATTAAGGGTTGATTTTCCATTTTAAGCTTTTTCGATAAATTGAAATTCGCTGATTACGAGCCCGCCAATCGTTTTAGATTTTCCAGCACGCTTTTCGAATTATTGCTATTCCAAATTCCAAAAAATGTTTCGAAGTCCGCAAGTTGCATATTGCTTACAAAACTTACTTCCGATCACTATGATTCGTAACTCACATTCAAGCCTATAAAATAAACTGTTGACTGCAAAATTCGCTAATTTAGCGAAAAATGTGTTCGAATTTTTGGAATTAAAAGAAAATCGATATTTCGCGAGTTCCGAAGTCTTGCTGACTTGCATTGAACTTAAAAAACTTAATTACGAAATAAACAGTTGACTTCAAAATTGATAGTTTCGAAACCAGCGACCAATAATTTAACGGAAAAGGTATGTTTTAGCCAAAGGCTTTTATTTGTTTTTCGGCATTCGAACTATTGTAATTTGAAAATCGATATTTCGCGAGTTTTTAAGTCAGCAAGTTGCATATTACTTACAAAACATAATTCCGATCACGATGATTTGTAACACACAAATATATATACATATAACAATATATATATATATATATATGTATATAAAAGTAACTACTGACTTCGAAATTCGCTAAACAGTTGCCAGCTTCGAAATGAGCCAAAGGTTTTTGTTTGTATGGTGTTCGAATTTCTGTAATTTGAAAAAAAATCGATATTTTGCGAGCTTCGAAGTTAACAAATTGCATTGCACTTCAAAAACTTCATTGACTTCGAAATTCCCTTAACGTTTGCCAGTTTCGAAATCAGCGAGCAATAATTTACCGGAAAAGGTATGTTTTAGCCAATGGCCTTTCATTGAGGTCAAATTTGTTGCCTAGTGTTGTTGTTCTTTTATCTAGACTTTATGTATTTACCTATTTTGTTGTCTTCTATACATAAATATGTGCATATGTATGTACACATGTGTGTATGTACATATGTATGTATGTACATATGTATGTATGTACATATGTATGTATGTACATATGTATGTCTGTATGTACATAAACACATACTTAGTGCAAACAACAAGTGTTTAGTTGGCTTGGCTGACTTTGCGTGTTGCTTGGTGTAGTTGTTGTTGTTATTCTTAAACATTTGCAGCTGCCATGACACACACACACACACACACACACACACACATAGCAAAGCAAACAAGTTGTTGTTGTTGTTGTTTTACGCGACGTTGCCAGTTCTTATTGTTCTGTTTCCTATTGGCATTAGACAAACTTTTAATTAGTTTTGTCACATTGCTTCACACACACACACACACACACACACACACACACACACACACACACACACACACACACACACACACACACACACACACACATAGACGGAGTCGCGCATGTGTATAAAAATAAATACATTTTGCAGTTTAATTAAACGCACATTGACTGTGTTTTTTTTTTGGTTTTTTTCTTTTGTTTTACATTTAAATATTTGCACAGTTTTCTTTTTCTATTATTCATTATTATTCATTAACGGTGCTCAATAATGCGCACACACACACACACACACACACACACACACACACACAGAGCTGCGCATCAGGTGGCAACGTCGACATTGCCACCTACATAAATACCATTCCGTTTTGTTATTGTTGTTGCCATGCCCGATGAATCCGATGAATGATGAATGAGCGATTGAATGCATACCCAGCAGACCAAATTGCGAGACTTAAACGCTCGTTTTTAGATACGAATAAGATTCATATGTCGTTCAGTTTGTGGCAGCAAAAGCTATTGTCTACATGTGTCGCAAGATATATTGTTAACTTGCATTTGGCGATATCTCTTTTGACTCGTTAGAAATATCAGCGAGCCTTTTAGGCTATCTTTTGCCATACGTTTTTAAATAAAAACATAATTTTTTACGAGCCGGTAGCATTATCAAAAAAGGCTGGCAAAAGACACGCAACAAATAGTTTGCGGGACCTTAGTTTTATTCGCACTTTGTTCCCAACAAAAAACTGTTTGCTTTTTTTTTTTTTATTAATATTGCTTTTTAATATTAACTGGGGAGGTTACAATTTTATGGTGCAACACTTGTTGCTGGGATTGGGGAAACCACGGAAACTGCACTTCTTCATGTCTGTGCCACACCACGAGCATTATATGGAACCTTTATCGGCAGCCGCTAGGAGCTTCTTATAAACTTGTCGTACGCCTTCTTGGTGTTAGCGAGTGATTTCATCATCTTGAGAAATATATGATCAAATAATTAAAATTTGAAATTGTAACTTTTAAATTTCTTACCAAATTTTACAGAGATTTTTCAACTTTGAGGCTTTCTACGCTCCTTAGCGATAGCAATTCGACACCTTGCTGGTCCACTTTCGTTATTAATTTGTCCATGTCGGTCTTTACTTCACGCAAAGTGATTAATATCTCTGTAGATATATAAAATAAACCTATTAAACATGCACTTGTTGAAAATCAAGTTAGATATGTCTGAAAAAAGTTTAAACAAAAAGTAATAAAATGTGTATTGAACAAGAAGTGGGAATCCAAAATTTTAAGTCAACAACAAGTCTGCTATGCAAAATTTTATTTTTGATTTCTATAAAAGTATATGCGAGCACTTTGCGCGACTCTCGCTAATATTTTGTTTGACGGTCGCATTTTTATCGCAAAACACTCGTTTCAAAGCGCGTATGCGAGCGTTTTGCGTGGCAACGATGTAACACTCGGTTTTTCACTCGCTTGCGAGCATTTTGCGAGATTTTCGCTAAAGTTGGTCTGCTGGGTATACATATAGCTGTAATCGGTGTGTGTCTGCTGTGTGCATATCCAAAGTGTGTAAAGGTTAAAGACTCAAATTTTTGCACATTTTGTTGCGGTTTTTGCGCTCGCTCGCTGTTCCTAGTCTTCGCCGCCTTCTAGTACATTGCTGTTGTTTTTGTGGTTGTTCTTGTTCTTATTGGCATTTTGCTCTTTTCACGGCGGCATTAAATAAAAAATTTAATGGTATAGTACAAAATTAAGCTAATAATATGGTTTATGAGTAAATACATCTGGCTGAGTTTTACGATGCTCAACACATGTAGTATTAAAAATTTTCCCAGCTTGTAACGCCTTTAAAGCGTATCGCGAAAATTATTTCCAAATTTTCATTGAAAACACCTAAATATTGCGATTTCGCTTTTCCATTGTTTTAGTCAGCTGCAAAGATGCGTGCATTCGGTTGCATTTTGACTAAAACTTTGGACCATATTTGCTTTTTTTAGATTAATGAATTCAAAGGTATTGAAGCTTAACATTTCCGCTTAATACAAATGAAATAGTCGACCGATTTTCTTTTTTATTTATTAAGCATTAGAGTTTAACAATGAACAACTTTATTGACGATTACTAAACATTATATCGTAAATACTAAACACCATTCGTATTGGGATTAAAATAACTGTATTATATATTATATAAATAGGCTAAGGAAAAGGTTTTACTAAAAAGTTCTTGTTGTTAACTGTCAATCTTCGCCTGCTGATATTTTGCATACTATTCATAAGAAGACGAAGATTTCACCAAAAAAAACACGGTTCATCGAAGATGGTTCTTGCTGAAACTCAGCCATTTCACTAAGATTATATTGTTGAACTTCTTTTATAGCATTTTATAGTACTATTAGATTTCAGGCAAAAGATATGTACATATATTGCATAGATTTTCTGTAGGCTTAACCTTTATACAACAACTTTAAACAACTTGTTTTATAAACTATTCTACCGTAGAGCAACGGGCGGCGCCTGAAAAGTGGGTATAACTGGCCGATCCTCTCTACGCAATTCAAACGCATTGATTACGCACATACAATCGCAGGTATTGCGAGGTTACTTGAACTCCAAAACCTAGCTGCATTCGCGCCTGCCTCATATACTCAAAAGTTACAGGGTATCCCATAGTCGTGCATAGCTTCGACTTCGTCTGTATCATATCTTTGCTTGTTGTTGTTGTTGTCATTGCTCTAATTGGAAAACGAACATGCACTGCGGTCAACACACACACAATCACTCATGTGCATGGTAATGACTGCCATGCTCGCCCACGCAATCAAATGCACTCCCATCAAGTAACCGCAGTATTGTCAATGCCTCCAAAACTATGACATAGCCTGACGCTGGGTTCAGGGTTGCGTTCCTAACTTGGCGCACCTGCACTACGTGCAATCCTAAACAGTCATCTAATTCGTTGCCAAATTAATAGGTTGGCTTAGTAAATTGCAGACCGCATCGAATACGATTATTGGTCTACAATTTCCCTGCACACACACACACACACACTCACACAAATGGTGTCTAAAAGCCGATAAATGTCAAGTGAATGCCTGCATATGTGCCTAGATAGAAATCAAATCTTATTGTGACTGGCCAGGGTAGCGCGAGTGCCATTAGCCATATCGTTCAAAATCAAATTTCTAACATTTCGTTTCGATAATTTGCAAATCTTATCAGTTCAGGACGAGTGCATTGACCATATCGATAATTGATGTGATTCGTTCATACAGATGCATCAAGTATGTATGATATTTTAGCGCCACCCATAAGTTTGTTTAACAGAACTTTGCTTCAAGCATTTGCTTGATGATTTGTGATTTTCTTCTCAAAGTGTGACAACTCTAAGCTGTTTAAAGTTCTAACATCTTTATTTTGTCAAAGTGTGGCAACTTTAAGTTAACATCTTCATAGCACCCAAAGAGCATGTGAGTTATAGAGTGGAATCCAAGGCCGTGATATTGAGTCGGCTTGCTGAAAAGCGACCATTCCCCAGACAGTGCATAAATGTGCCTTTTTTTTGGCTCTTTGTATCCTGTACACAAAGTGTAAATGGGTATTATAGATTTGTGCAATATATGTAAAAGGCAGAAGAAGGCGTGGCGGACCATATGTTTCATGGGCAAAAATGATCAGGAGCAATAGTCGGGTTGATATAACCATGTCCGTCCGTCCGTGCTGGTCTCAAAGACTATAAGATTTAGAGCCATAAGAATTTTACCAAAATATGCGTATTTTCCCAAGGCAGTCGAACCATGTCGATATCTTAACTTAATTACACTTTTTATAGAAATGTTAAGGTTAACATTTGGATTCATGTTATGTTTATAAACCAAACAATGTTGACCTTCTTCCGAATCATTCCGTAACCCCAGTAGCATAGTTACCGCTATTACGCTCATACCCCTCAACGCTTCGATACAAAAATTTGCACAGTAATTTGGATTTCATTAAAAAAAAGGGGTAGAGGGAATGCAGGGCACCGTCCTGACCGTCTGCATACAAATTTTTTCTTTCTTAATTTTGCCTACGAGTGAGTCGGTCTAATAGAGACATCAACACAAACAGCCTCACACTTACACTTTTTTTTTTACTTTACAAATGAATCTATTTGTTACTACGCATTTTTTCGACCGATTTTCCTTATTAAGTATGTTTTAGAATGGGGAAAGACGTACCTTTCTAAATCTATATAGAGCACGTTTTTTTTGAAACTAAGTAGGCATTGTTCAGTCTAAATTACAATTTCCCAAAAAGAACTACTTTTTCGAATTTTGAACGACATTTACAAGTACATTTAAGTCAGTCAAATAAATTTTAAATTTATTTATGAAAATCGATCAAGAATTAAACGAGTTATGAATTAAAATACTAAGTTCCCTGTCGGACACATAACAGGTGTCCGAAACTCAAAACGAAAATTATTTTGTAGATTTTACCAACATCCAAATGATAACTGTTAACATTTCATTATAATCCGATCATTAGTTTTGAAGTTACAGTTGTTTTAGTTTCAGCTGCTTTTGTTATGTTAGCTTTTTCAGATTGAAAAAATCCCTACTTAGTTGCAAAAAACCAGCCTTATTCTATATGGATTTCGAAAGAGACGTTTTTTCACTTTCTAAAACATGTTAAATTAAGAATCAATAGAAAAATGGCGGAGTAAAAAAATAGATGTATGGTTAAAGTAAATTGGAGGCCTCCCCAGAAAAAAAATAAAAAGCGCTGATATGTTCAGCTTAGTTCAGCCAAGTTCCGCTCTTTGTGTGCTCGTAGCTTAAGTGGTTAATTTCGCTAAAAATGCGAAACCGCGAAAATTTCTCACGGGCAAAGGTGGTGAGATAATGACACGAATCGATAAACCTGCTCTTTGCCGGGAAAATGCGCAGCTTATAGTAGAATTATTTTTGCTCTAACTCGCATAGTCTCTAAGAAACACGTTACAACACGGACGGACAGACGGCTGGACAGACATAGACAGGATATAGCTATATAGACTCGATTCGGTCCTGCTCTGTTGTGCCCACGAAACGTATGGAAATGTTGCACAAATCTATAATACACTTTTACACTTTGTGTACAGGGTATAAAAATCGGCAGGTAATATTGCATGCTCTATTAAACAGCTTTCGTAGCAATATTATGGTTTTATTCATATAAAAAATTCATGCAGTTCAAACACTTCTTTTAAGTCGCAAATTGCCTTTATTGCATTTACGAAGTCATTAAGCGAAGAACTCGTGTATTTCTACAAAATTGGCTGAGTAAATCAAATAATAAGCAATTTTTCAACTGTTAAAGCAAAATACTTGAAATAACAAATAAAATCTATACAATCAATAAAGATTAACAACCAACACGTAAATATTTATTTACAAATATAAATGTATATATGTAAATTACTATTAGTTTTTTTTTGTTTTCATTATGATTTATTTCGTTTGAAAAAAAATCAAGCTTTTTATATACATGCAAAATTGACTTAGCGACACTTTCAATAGTATAAAAATTGAATTTTCATATTTTATGGCCTTCAATTAATTTGATTTGTTTATTGGTTTACCATTCATTTTAAAGTTTTTTTTGTGCATTTTTCTTGCAAAAGTTTCGCCCTATTTGGCGTTGTTTTTTGTGGTTCGGTTTAAAGAGTGCTTTTTTTAACAGTTTTATGATTGGAGTTATGCTGTAACGTTGATCAGCTATTTCTTAAGATTACCAAATGTAAGGTTGTGACTTTTTATCGGAATAATCCTCAAATAGTTAGTTACTCGTAAGTTTCCTTCATTCTTGTACGTATTTCCACTGTTTTTGATCTTGGTGTTATCTTTGATTATAGGCTTATCTCGGATAAACACATTGGTTACATTGTAAACCAAGCAAGAGGGGTCCTCGCGGGTTTGTTAAACGTTGTTCCAAAAAGTTTAATGATCCCTATGCGACCAAACTTCTTTATACTGCTTTCGTCCGTCCTAATCGTCAATATTGCGCCTGTGTTTGGTGTCCCAGTATCAGTACCCAGAGTCAGTTCAAAAACAATACCTTTTGTTCGCGCTTCATAGACTAGATGACGGATAGACTTCGTCTTATAAGTTTGCCTTTTCTAATTGAGCGTAGATGTCACGGTGTTTTGTTTTGATTTTACGATTTCAAAGTTTCTGATGATATTTTCTCTATATAATCCTTGTAACGGATACACGGCCTAGCCCTTTTTCGGCTTCCTTCAAAAGCCGCATTGAACACCCTTTCACCCGTGAGCATATTGGCTTGAACATGTCAGTGTCAGCGTAGAGCTCGTAAAGTTCGTTGTTCCATCGAATGTGTTAGTCTTTACCAAAGGCCCAAAGATCTGTATCAGACTGCATCATCATCATCTTCTTCTTCTTCTTCTTGACTGGCCATAACAACCCGTTGCCGGACTACGGTAGGGTACTTCTCCAGGCGACACATATGTACCATCTTCCATTGGGAAATATTTTACGCGGTAACGGCCAAACCCTGTTAAAGTGCTGGACAGCCTTCGCTGTGCACATTAGCTGGACTGCCCTAACACCTATTGACAACCAGTGGGCACCACGTGAAGGTTATGTCAACTTGGTAAAGGTAATCAGGTAGCCTTACCCGCCGCTACCAGATCCCAGGCTCAGCTAACACTCCATCAGCACTCACATGCTTAAGCGCCATAAACCTAAACGGGAAGACGCTTAGTCTTTTGTGCTGCGAGTTTTGTCTGTCGAGCGATGGGTCTTTACAACTCAGTTTCCTACTGAAACGAAAGTAGCAGCTCCTCTTGATCTCTATGCTGCGTTGTTGCCAAGGTAAACAAAATCCTCGAGAACACCAAAAATATAGTTTTCAACAGCAATCTGAGAGTCTAAACATCGCTTCGCACACTCTATTTGCACTCTTTTGCCACCAGACACAACCTAGCAGATTCTCTTTGAAAGACATCTCGCTGGGTAGCAACAATAAATGGTCCCATTTCAATGCGGCCAATACACTACACGAACGTTACCAAAAGGTTCGATGAGGTCGGTGCCTATCTCGACGAAGCTCCGTGTATTGCTCAAGGTTATTCAATATAGACTTTTATTTTCAAAAATACCCATCGAACGACGTCTTCTTCTTCTTAGCTCTTCTCCAGGCGTCTCTGTTTTCTACCAATCGGTGATACGAAAGGTAGCTAGTGTGCTTAGTAATTTGTGCTTCCAGCGGAGGCATGGTCTGCTCTTTCGTTGCCTCACTTCGACCCTCGCATTGAAGGCCTTTCCCGCAGTAACTTCTTCTAGCCAGCTGATGCGCTGGATCTTAATTCGCCTGACTATGTAAATGTCATCGTAGAGCTCATAGAGTTCGTCGTTCCATCGTTACGATAGTCATTGCCAATGCGTCTTGGGGCAGAAATCTTAGGGAGTCTTTCCGATCAAACACTCCAAGGGCAAAAGATGTTTAATGGCGTTAAATCGTATAATCTTGGAAGCCAATTCACACTTCCGCAACGCGGAATTCAGCAATTTTCGAAGAACTCTTGCCATAAGCCAATATTCTCAAGCGGAAATCAACTTTATTCAAGTCAACTTTATTGGAAGCAAAAAATAAATCGTTAACCGCAGTAACCAACTTGCCCTTTGCCCTTTGACCACCTAGACACGCCAAGCAATCACGTTTGGAGGATGCAACGGCTACACTTGATATTCATGTGGATTCTCGATGGCAGTTTGGCTTTAACGCGAAATGCTCTTCAACGCTGAAGATGATTTGGGCTGAAAATTGGTCATAAATTGCTCCAAGAGCTGTGTAAATTCAAATCTTTAGGTGTAACTAGCAAACAAACTGGTACTTGAATTGTCGAATTCGAAGCCTTAACGACTTGTTTTGGATTGTTTCGGAATCAGCTAAGTTTTTCTGCGAGCAAACAGTTTTTTGTCAGCCTAATTTGCTGCATCTACTGGGTACTGTACAATCGACCGAAGCTAACAAAATATGTCACGAAGGGCGCGAAATATGCAAAAGTCAGTGTGAAAGTTGTAAAAGAACCCAATTCTTTGTCAAATGATGAAAGATCTGCGAGCCCTGGTTCCATTAATCACGGGTCACAACACCTGGTCAATATGGGCCTCATTGATGGTCCAACTTGGGAAAGTTGACTGACGAACTGTCTTGAAGTAACCAACTCCACGGAGCACTTTATGTGTTACTGTGCGGCTTTTGCAAGGACACGAGTGCGCAAGTGATACACTCAACAGGGGCGAGTTGTATACTCTGCCCTTACGCCTTCTTCACGATTTCCTATGGGAGTCGGAAAGATTGTGTCCATAGGCAACCTCTATGCAAGCCTAGTCTGTTTTCTTTCTCAATTTCTCTCATTTTAACTGTGCTTGTACTCTCTTAACTTCCTCTATCGGGTATGACACAATGGGCAAGGCTGCCTGAGTGCTTTTTACTGCATCCCCAACATTCTCCCCTTTCTTTCAAAGGTAAAAGAGGGAATGCACGTTTGTACTTAAAGGCAATGAATACTCAATAAGGTACTGTCATCGTTGAGCGAACCTTCTTAAAATTTTGTGAGGGTCGAAAGAGAGCGGAGCAAGTTACTCTCATTGCTGAAAAAAGAACGCACACACACGTTTGTTAATATAAAGCAATGCATACACATAACATAAAAGAATACAAAATTAAGAAGCTGCGCTGCTAACGTCGCAGCCATGAGAGTACCTTTAAAGGTATACATTGCTTATAGGTATTCATGCAGCAATACCTCTGTAGGAGCTGTAAGGCTTTAGAACTAAAAACTTCCTATTAGAATCGCAATTACGGCTTTTCTTAGTAAGCAAAATATAGCAAATTTCAAATCTGTATCTGCATAGAGTTCCCTCTTATCGCATGTATCCAGAAAGTTAAGGCTTCTTAGATACTAAGTTTAAAGAACGGAAGAAAGCTAATAGCCTTTTTAAACTTATCCTAGCGCCTTGGATGTTTTCAGTCTGCCGTGTCCATCCGAAAGAAAGTGTCTTCCCTAGTAGATCTCTGTTTAAGATTGCCCAAAAGAGCTGCTCAAACGAACACTGCTCCAGCTTACCTTCTGGTTAAATGCACAACTTCAGCTCAAACGTCCTTAACTTTTGAGCAGAAAAGACCATAACATATTGATGGAATTCACGAACCGGTTATAACATTTAAAAACACTTAACACAAATCAATTGCATTTTCGCGTTCAACCATTTTTATTTATTTATATCTAAACACATAAATACATACGTTTGCATCCAAATCGAGGTTAATAACTATAGTTCAATAATTTATTGCAACTGTCATGCATAATTATTAACCGCTAACCGCTTGCGTTCAGTTTGGCACGTCAAACGCGCGATTAGAGTGTAACCGCAGTCATTCAGCCATTACTAGACACCGGTTACCGGTTATATTGGTCACCCACAGCTGTCCGGGTGCCCAGCACACACAAACCCCACGCTTCAGTTTTGTTCAGCTTCCTCCGTGAGGGCCAATGGTTTATGCTAATACCACCTTATTTTGCTTGTGGATATTCGAAACTGGAGCACAGCACGCCCATACAGTTTTCCTGTGGTACAGTAGGTGCTCGATATGAGCAATAAGCATTGTTGAATTTCTAGTTTACAGTGCTTCTGAACTGCTATAAAACAACTAACAACTATCGCCGTGATGCTCGTATGCCGTGACGGTCTGGCATACACGTATGTTAGTTGACGCTCGTTGACGCACATTGCACAGAGAGTTTAAAAGCTTGGTTTGCGATTTGTCACATTTGGCGGGCATGCCATTAACTAAGTTTAAATTAAAGCTCCGCAGCTAAATGTTGTCTTACAAGTAAGAAATATCGGGGAATAAAAAGTTGAAAACAAAGGAGCCTTGAAGCTTAACATAATAACATAATATTTATTGACAACAACTATTTTCGCATACACGTATGCTAGTTGACGCTACCATAGGCGCCAAATTGCACAGAGAGTTTAAAAGCTTGGTTTGCGATTTGTCACATTTGGCTGACATTCCGTGACGGCAGTAATTTTAAGATATACTAGTAACTTGCTAATGCGTAGAAGAACAAAGGACCATCATCGGTAACTTAAAAAAAAATCATCTTTGCCGTGCGGGTTTGCTTTTGCGCACACTAAAATGTGCACACTGAAAAGGATTTTTTTTTCTGCTTTTTGATTTTGGGACTTTTAATAAATGACGTCACATGGACTTTAAAGATTTTGAGCACACGCCTTATTTGTCACAAATAGTGACATTTAGTCAACCTTGATCCACCTAATTTGACGCCACAAATCGTTGGCGCCTATATTGAATTGCAGTATTTGACTTTGTAACAGAGACTTCACTTTACCTAAAACCCCACTCCCACATCGTTCAAATTTGATAAGAAACTTTGCGCTCACTAAAAATGCGCTTTTCATATATGACGTCACATGGACTTTAAAGATTTTCTGATCCACCTAATGTGACGACACAAATCATTATACAGTGACTTCACGTTTTTGAAAACCCCACTTCCACATAGTTAAAAGTTAAGGAAAATTAATGAAAGAAGAATTTTGCTTTTTTGAATTCTTACGGGCGCTGTTTATAAATGCCGTCACACGTACTTTAAAGATTTTAAACCCTTGCCGCTCTCCTTTTCACAAATAGAAACAGTCTCCCCCCAATGTGACGTCATTTATAGCAGTCAACAGTGACGTCACGTTTTTGGAACACAACACTCTGATCATTAAAATTTGACGCCAATCAAATTGTATTGAGTTTTCGGTCTGAACGTTTTCTTTATCACACAACTCGATTGATTTTCGCTAAAACTGATTGGGTATAGTTTGCCAGCGTCTACTGTACTTGTAGTTTTTTTTATATTTTTATTTTTTAACTGACTCTTGGCACAACACAATTAAATTAGTGCGCGTTTGGTTTAATTTATTTTTATTTTTTTGCTGGTGTGCAAATTATACACATGAGATTTTATGTTCGTGTTGCCATATAAGGAAAGCCATGTGCGTTGATGTAATTACATTGCCCGTAAAAATTGCACATCGGGGAGCTTTAAATTTCAGCTTTGAGAGTGACGACAACTCCTACAGCTAGAGTTAAACGCAATATTGGACTCCGGGGTTCAGTTAAGAGTAACACGTTTCACAGAATTCGGTTGAAGCGCGACACCTCAAAAAAGCTGTCTAAATTAGCAAGTAATCTGTTAATTCGTGACGCAAAAAGTTCGTTGATAATTTGGTTGACATCATGTTTGATTTATTTGTACACTTTTTGGCATCCATTACTCCACTATGCGCAGTTTAGCGACAAGCTGCTGGAATCAATGACCTTGCTAATCTTGTGTGGCGTGTTGGTTGGTCTTGTGGCTCCGGCTCTAGAACCTCGGTCGGCAAGTCTAGATTATTGCGTGCCAAAGCCTATGTGCTCCTTGCAAGTGCAAGTGCTCTCGAATTTCCACGATTTGTAAACATTCGGATGCAAGTTTTTGCACTGTTTTTCACCAAAGCGCACTGAGCATGAAAGTAAGTTTTTAGTTTGTTAGTTATTTCCACCGGAAATAGCAATAGCTCTGTGAAGCAGCATAACACTTCTGACGCAGAATCCTGAAGTTCTGCTACCAACGCCACGAAATACCATCATCGTGAGTTTGGGATGTCGAAATTTTTGCATTTTAGAAGAAACAGCAAGTCAACGTCTGCCGCAATAAGCCTTTTGTGCAATGGAATTGCTAAGAAGAATCAATTCTGCGATGCATTCCAGTATCTGTTCTAGCCTCTGTACTTGAGTCACTTGTTTGAAATCGGCAACACCATTTGATCTTCTTTTTAACTGGCCATAACAACCCGTTATCGGGTTAAGGCCCGATGTAAATACATTGATTCATTGGAATTGTGGTTTTACGTGGTGGGTCCAAAACCCTAGGCAAAACCTGGGGTTGATCTACTGGCCTCGAAAGAACCCAGTGTCATTATTAGTTTCCTGATACGAAAAGCTTTGACCTGCTAAGGTGGTATTCTATAACCCCTTCACCACACGGGGGAATGATATTCTATAGCATAATCTAATCTTAAACAGATCTGATCTCTTATACTTAAGGTTAACGCTGATTTGCATGTGTAAAGATACAGTTAGGATAGCCGTACTTTACTGAACTTTAGTTTATGCATTGTAATTCAACATGATAGTAATAATGTTCTTGGCGATTATTTCACCGCGACCTAGGCATCTATTGTGCCCCCTACTTAGCTTTTAGCTCTCCTGCTCGTACTATCTCCGCGATAAACTTAATCATCTGGGATGGTTCTAGTCGGACTAATTCTCGGTCATCGAGATTCTATATCGCCCTAGAAGGCACATCCTTCCCCTCGCCAGGGCAGAAGGCAGTATGTGCAATGAGGATTCCTCTTCAAGTTTACAGAACCTGCAGTTGGTGGAGCTCTTTCAGAATGCTTACAGAATTCTTCCCTAGTTGTATTATTTTCTTGAACCTATGTAAGTTACAGGAGCCGAGGTGTAATTTGGCCTGTCTGAGGCCTGTATTTGGCCTGTATTCGTCCAATTCGTGGTCCGTCTTGCTCTTGCCTCTTCTTTTAGTAAGTAGTAGTAGTAGTAGTAGTAATGGTTTGCTTTTCTATACCACAAAAACGCCTTCTCTTACTAGTTTATCCGCAAGCTCACATGCCAGTGTGACCCGGGACCCATCTCAGTGTAGGTTTGTTACATCTTCCCAGAAGCTCCAATTTGGCTCGGATTTCCCGAACCAATTTGAAGCTTATTCTAGTTCCTGCAACCGCTCTTATGGCGGCTTGACTATCCGATACTCAACATAGCAATAGCTTTCAGCATCTTCAATTCTGCAAAAGAATCACATTAAAAGCATGCTTGGCAATGGCGATGCCGTTTGATTGAAAGTTTCTCTAAAATACCAATATTCGCCAAATTCCCAAAACCTCGCATATAGATAAAAGCTCATTCAAAACATATTCACCCATCAGATTACTTGATGTGGATGAAGATGCGTCAGATGATCAAATCTATCAACTTTTAAGCTTTAACAAAATCAATTTAAGTTTTGAAAATTAGCTTTTGTTATCTTCATCGATAGACATATTGTTTTCCTGCAATTTTCTCTTTTAAATTGAAGCAGCTAGTTTGGTATTGTAGCCCTTGGATGTGGACCAAGTGGACCCAGTTTTCAAAGCGAACCTTTATTTGTAACATAGCTCTACAAATACCTGGGTCATGTCAGTTGGTGGAAAGCTAAGGGTCATTTCCAAAGCAATTTGCTGCGTAAAATCCGAATTCGGGCTCAGAATTGGCCTATCACGTCAGGATTTTGATATAATTAGCACAGGCCGCTTTTCGGGTAACTATCTCAAAATCCTGACGTGTTCGGATTTTACGCAGCAAAAACTACTTCGGAAATTAGCTTTCCAACAACTAAACCATGTTGACCTGTGCTATTAGCGCCTTTCCACTAACCCACTAACTCTATCATCTAATCATGCGATTTATTTTGTACCTATTAATTTCAATTTATTGTATTTTTATTTTTATTTAAATTTTTTGGTCTGGCTTTCACAAAGAGAATTCTCATGCATAATTGCTTTTTAATTACCAGCAAAATATCTGCCAGACACACACAAGCGCTTAGATACAGATATATATATATATATATATATATATATGGGTCGTTATAGATAGATAAAGATAGATGTATGGGGGAAAAAAATTAAAGCGAAATAACACAAACAAAAAATTTGCAGAAGTAAACAACAATTCATTTAGTTTTTCATGCTCTCTCTCTCTCTCGCTCTCTCTCTCTCTTTCACTCTTTCACTCTTTCGTTCTCATTCGCTCTATTGGGTTGCGCTCTTTGAATTGTAGTTTCGTGTGCGCTTTAAATATATAAAAGGAATTTTGAAAATTCACTTGGATTTTTGGAGCGCGTCAGTGGGATACCCTTTAAAATTGAAGGCCCAAGTCTTTATTCGAACGTGACCATATTCTGCTGCACTACAACAGCGTATAGTTTGGTAAAATTTTGGTGTTCCTAACTCTTTTGGGGTCTAAAATCTATAGTTTATCGTACGTACAGAGAGAGTCATGGCCTTATCGATACCTAAATCGATGCGTATGCAGCCCATATACACAGCAATTGGTTGCCCAACCCGCTGTGGCAAATCGCTATGTTATCCACTCGCTGCTACATATACCCTTTACACTATATACGATATACAGGGAGTTGTTGACGTCACCAAGTTTCATACACCCCTCAGTGGTGAGGTCATGCATGAAACTTTTTAATAATTAATTTTTAAGAAATCAAAATCATGCAAATCGGTGCATGCCTTTTCTTCAGCTTTCAGTCAGCTTATTGAGATTTCGTTATAGACACAGTGAAAGGAAGGCGTAAAAAAGAGTTCTAGAGTTTTTGATACTTAATCTATCTATTATATAAATAGGCTTAGGAAAACCCTTTGGACCCCTTTTTCGCCAACTTTATGGAAACAAATATGGCTGAAGCTTTTATCATTGTGTAGGGAATTGTCATAAGAAGTGCAGAAATAGAATCAAGGCTAGAAGCAGTTAAAATTCGTACAAGTAAAAAAACCAAAAAGCTTCTGAATAGAAAGCAAAGTGGAGTTTATTATGCTTCCAAGAGCACATCGTTTTGTTTGTATCCAACTTGTCCTTGAGATCCTTTAGGCTGCGAGCAGCATTCACAAAGTTGATGGCCTTGTCGCAATACAACTTCTGCACAAGTGTTCGCCGGAACATGGCGCTAGTCAAGCATAGAATAAAGAATCCAGTCTTTAACCATTTGTAATGAACTTGTTTACAAACAAGTTCACTCCGGCCGATTGTTCTTAATTCGGTCAGCGCGTAAGTTTGCTACGATTTGACACCAGGGACCGTAAATAATTATTATTTATCAATTTTAAAACTAAAAAAATCATAGTGATAGAGAAATGGTACATGTAAAAGGAGCATACCTATGTGACCGTTGTCACGTAAGCTATGCAAAACTACCTTAATTTGTATTTTTTAAGTTATACACAAAAAAATCATAAATAAAACTTATTGTTCAGTTTTATTTTTTGCCCAGAAAATAAAACTTATTTTTTCAGTTTTATTTTTTGCTCAGAAAATAAAACTTATTTTTGAACTTTAAATTTTGCTCAGAAAATAAAAGTTATTTCTTGAGTGTAATTTTAAATAAGTTTTATTTTCTGAGTAAAAAGTAAAACTTAAGAAATAATTTTTAAAATGCAATTTTTAAAATATAACAACAGTTACGATCCCCCGTTGACACTATAGGGACGGACATGCGCAGGGCAACTTTTCCGGATCCACCCGAGGACCAATGATGTTTACAAGTATTCGCCTTGTCGTCGACATTCGACATAAGAGCTCATTACAAAGAGGAGAGAAGAAAAGACGAATTAACAGAGTTTTTGTGTACAATGTAGTTTTTGTTGTTTTTTATCTAATGCATATAGAACATTAATTACTTCAAATCCATTTTTACCTTTCTGAAACGCAACGTGTCGAGGTAAAACGCATATTCGGCAAAGCGCAATCATTTTATCTTCCGAATAGTATAGGTTTCTGCTAAAAATGTTGCGTTATTGAGAAGCACGGAATTTTCGCATAGCGTATTTATATATAGAGATATCATCTGTGTGATATTCAAAATCCAGTGCCCCTTCTTTTCTAATGTAATAAATTAGACAAAAGTGCAAAAGAACAGTTCGTATATTCGTTCATTCGTATTCTTATATAGCAGTTGAACAACTTCACATATTTCTTTCAATTCAGTCACTTTTTTTACACTTTCAATACGAATGATCCGTGCATTTCACGAGAAATCTATTCGAAATACGTACATTTACAAAAAAAATCAAATAACCTTATTAAGACATAATGAGATTTGCTACGTGACAGTACAGGCTGATATAGCAGTTGAACGAATTCTCATAAATCTTTCAATTCGGCCACTTTTCTACACTTTCAATACGAATGATCTGTGCATTTCACGAGAAATCTATCAGTAATCAGTAATTTTATAAATAAATCAAATAACCTTATTTAAAGGGTATAAAAATTTAATTGCCAGACTTCGTAACAAATAAAAAATATGCGAAAAGTAATAAAAATTTAACAATAAGCAAACAAATATATTATATATATACAAGAAAATCAGCAGCAGGTGATGGCAAAAGTTGGAAGAAGAAGAAAAAGAAGAAGAAGAAGAAGAGGCA
Organism: Chymomyza caudatula; assembly: GCA_035041775.1. NCBI lineage: Eukaryota > Metazoa > Arthropoda > Insecta > Diptera > Drosophilidae > Chymomyza > Chymomyza caudatula. Next base: position 3,253,673 of record JAWNKW010000145.1, read on the forward strand.
GCAATAGTTGAATAAGAAAAGGGGGCATAACGCTAATAAAAAATGTTCTTCGTTTTGTTTTTTTTTTTGACTTTACTCTTGTTGAAACTTGTTTAATAATTAAAAGCAAAACAAAAGTCGCAACAAAAAACAAAGTCAGCTCACGCACACGCACACACACACACACACACACACACACACACACACACATATATGTTAGTGTATTAAGACCTATTTGCATATACACGACAACTTTTCGGTCGCAAGATGACAGCACAAACAAAATCACAGAATAAAAAGTAACTGCCATTAAAGTTGGGTCTTATTAGAAACGACATGAAAGGAAACATTCTCGCTCTCGCTCTCGCTCTCTCCATGTCTCACTCTGACTCACACTTGCTTCACATACATATTTGCGTGATAGAATTTTGTTTTCGCAAGTGCAATAGGGACAGCTTATATGTATAAAATATTCAACAGTTTTTGCTTTACACTTTAGTGGAAGAGTATAGCAGACTTGCCCTTAAGTTTGTGACGCAAGCACGCAGTATGGCTACCATCGGCTACATTCTTTTAAAGCAGGGATCGGCAGTTTGCAGTTTGTAGGAAAACTGAAATTGTGACGTCAAAATGACAATAAAACTATCTGACTCGTTCAGTATGTGTGACGACATGCGAGTTTATTTTTGTTTTGTCATAATTTGCCAACTACGTCAGAAGAATGCTAACCCATTTCCTGGCCACCAACTTGCCAACACACGTACAGTCACCAAAACTGTCGGACTTAAATCTTGACAACTCGAAAGAGGCAAGCTGTGCAAGAAATCTCTTTCAACCGAATATCAATTTGTCGGTGTTGACAAAAAAGTGTTTCCATTGAATTTGAGCTTAAAATCAATGTATCACAAATATCTTTGAGATCGTGGAAAAACCTTAAGGCTCCGCCAACACGGAGAGCGGAACTGAGTTGAGCAGATCCGTAAATATGCGTGATAACAAAGTTAACACTGAGAAAACTTGTTTCCTCTGCGCTTTTGGTTTGCGCACTTGTCTAATTTAAAGCTATCTTTTCTGTGTTAGAAAGTTTCTCTACATGCTCGCTGACTATCATGAGTTCAGTCTCCACACCCTGTTTTAAAGGCATTTTTATGGAAATTTTCACAAAAAACGTTTTCCAACAAAAAAACAGCATTATTGCGTGTTGTTGTTTTTTTTTAAGGCGGTGTGTCGAATCGTGTATCTGCATGTATTTCTTGTTGCTTTGCTCAATAACTCTGCAAACTGCTGATAAATTCTTGTCATATAAACTTTTCACAAAAGATAATGTCATTAACAAATTTATAAAGTTTATGTTGCAATTATCAATCAATAAATCAATCATTTATATGACAGTTTTATTGATAAATATATATATTCAAAAACATGCTAATTAAAAACTGAAGTCAATCGAAAACGTGTGCACATAATTAGCTATTGAAATTTCGTAAAGCCCGAAAGGTATTATCAGCTGATGGGTGCTTCTTATATAGATAGCTAGCTGAACCCGCGCGCTCCGCTGCGCATTCAAAAGCCGTCATTATATGTTTTGTATCAGGAACAATGTAATCACAAAGTCACTATATCTTCCTCATCCTGCTACCTCTAACTCTACTCTAAATACTGCCGATGTGCTATCGATGTTGGTGGCAAAACAGCTACATCTCCCGACGGTTTTAGCTTAATTTTACTTTGATATCTCTAGAATGATGCAATGTTCAATAAGTTTCATGATAGACCTACAAGGTTGTTTCTGGTAAAACAACGCATACATTTTGTACTGAAATCAAGTTAAAAGCGATAACTTCGACACTGACGTATTGCATATGGGTTGAAATTTGGTTGAAAGAGATTTCTAACCATTGATTGTTTCTGTTGCATGTGGGTGTGACTACTATCGGCAACTAATTAGTTGCGCCGATATTTATGCCCTGTGTAACTAGGGCCTTGAATATTCGCTTATATATCGATAATTTTAGTCTTGTTCGATCAAAATTGATACATAAATTTAGGGAAAATGTGAATGTCGTCATGTTTGCTGATTTTTTAACAGCGCATTGTGTCCTCTCTTATAGTTGGATCATGACTTGGCATAATCTGGCGCTATCTAGCGCGTGCTATCTCAAGCTTATAGATGTGCTAAGATCAAGGCATGAACGTTTCGATTTTGCACACCTATTTACAATAGATTAAGGTTTCGATAAGATATACAAATTTTCAAGTGATCTGACGAAGCGTGTCAATGAAATTAGTTACACTTTGCTGATGATGAGACGAGAGTCTTAATTAGCGACTCATATCTACGAATTTTTCGTATACACGTAAAATAAAGATTATTCCATATGCTTAATGAGCTAAATCACGAACAACCGGCAAATGTAAAATATTCAGCTGTGACTTCTCTCTGACTTGGCATAATGTGGCGCCATCTAGCGTGAAAACAGCAATATCAGCCTAATACAAGCAGGCCTGTTCTCCTTTGCGCTAAAAAATAATAAAGCTGAAAAAGAGGCTGTCTAAATAACGCCTATTTAAGTTCTAGGTCTGGGTTCTGATGAAACAGGGTGAAAGCTTCTGATCGGTAGTCATTGGGGAATGGCCAGGATGATACCTGTCTCTATCTTAACCTAGTTGAAGCGCCCTGGATAGCTGCTCTAATCGCCACACGGTGTTAGAGTAGTGAGCTAATGTGCGCAGCGAAGCTCTCCCTGGGCTCTAAATGCCTTGTGCGTAGAATTTGGAACCCGCCGCGTAAAAACCGCCCCCCAATGAAAAACCGAAAAGACTCGGATAGGAACACCGCCAAAGTTCACGACTCACACAAACGTTTAACAAGTTCTAGGTTTATAGGTTTTCGAGTAATTACTGTTTAAATTGGCGCAAACTCAGATTGCTTGCACCAGGTCACAGCTTATAACTATTTGCAGTGAGTCCAAAATACGTTTATTTTCTATATATATTTTTTTTTGGGTTATTCGTTTCGAAAAATAATTGTCTCAGATTGCCTTTGCCTTGGGCTTGTTTTGAAGGTACTGATTTCATTCAGCAAACGTGCAAGTTTCTTGCGCTCCTGTCAAGCACACATGCGTAACACCATCCGAGCGTAATAATACGAGTGAGTCGGACTGACAGAGACAGCAACACAAGCAGTCTCACACGTACGCTGTGCTGACATGTTCTTCAAGAAAAATTTGGAATATTTTAACGGTTCAGGATTCCACTCTATTACTTTCAGGCTCTTAGAACTATCGACTTTTTATGCTAAAACTCGAAAGAGCATGAAATGCTTGGAATCCTTGGCCGTTACATTAAGTCGACTTGCTGAAAAGCAACACAAACATAGATATGGACGCTAAAAGTCCAGGATTCCACTCTACTTTCATGCTCTTTGCGTCACTATCGATCGTTTTGCAGTGTATTCAAAATTTGCGACTCAAGCAATCATTTTCCCTTCTTGTTTTTCTTTTTACAAATATTTACTATAACAATTATGCACGATGTTAAAAGTTCTACCTACAGTAATTGGATTTTCAACAGCTAATACGTGCAGATACACATACATGCATGTGTATATGTTCATGCATTAATTAATATTGCTGTTGTTTCTATTGTTGTGGCCGTTGCTGTTGCTGTGCTTTGCTTTGCGACCCAGTTATCAAGAATTAAGTGGGAGCTTTGTCAAAGCATACAAGAAGGCAACAAAAAGTAACACTTTACAACGCTGACTTGAGGTTGTTGTTGTTGTTGTTGGTGGGTTTGCATGTTGGAAATCTGTGTGAGACGCAATGCAGCTGACTTTTTAATTGCTGCAACCAACTGTTCTTGCCGCTTCTTGACTTAATCGGCGGTATAACAGAAATCTCTTTCAACTGATTTTTAATCCAAAAGCCATTCTGTCCAATTGACGGAAAACACACATCCAGCAGAGAGTTGAAAATGCATCAGGAAAGCATTTGAACGACAAATCTTTCAAGGGATTTCCAATTTTAGTCTAAAAATGTCTCTTTCTAGAGACTACAGGCATATAATAGCCCATAACCAGGTTACGGTCTGATGTAGAGTACTCCTCTGGGCATCTCTGATTTGCGACAAAAATCTTACGGAGTACTTTCCGTTCAAACACTCCAAGGGCACTCCAGACTGCACAGCACCCTTGCTTCAGCGCCATAAAGCAAAACGGGAAGGATGAACCTCTTATAGAGTCTTACGACTCATTTGCCTGCAGAGACCCAAGTAACATCTATTGGCAAGAGTGACTCTCCGCTTGACCTCCATGCTGACAAGTTAGACGAAATCCTTGACAACATCAAAAGTATAGTCTTCAACATCAATTTAATAATCCAACCGCTTTGTCTCTCTATTCGAAGAAAACGTATACTTTGTCTTGCTCTCATTAACAATAAAACTCCCTGGCCCTGGCAGATTTTCTTTCAATAGCCACAAAGTCTCCGGTAATTGCTCGCTTTCTACGACCAATATTATCATATGCGCATGTAAACAACTGGACACTCTTATAGAACATAGTCCCGTTCCTAGTTACTTCAGCCTTTCGCAATACACCCTCTATCACAAAGTTGATGAGATTGCAGACGAGGGTTTGTCTGAAACCTTGCTTGGTATCAAAAGGCTCGGAGAAGCTCTTTTCTACCTTGATGGAGCTGCGTGTGTTCCTCATCATTCTGCACATTCGCACCAACTTTGCCGGGATTCCACATTTAGACAGAGCGGCATATACGCGATCCCTCAACGTGCTATCAAATGCTGCTTTATAATCGACATAGAGATGGCGTTCGTGAGTCTTTACCAGGATTTGTCGTAGTGTGAGTATCTGGTCTTACCAGGCCTAAAACCACACTGACTAGCCTTTTACACAGTACGCTCTATAGGGCCTTATATGCAATAGAAAAAAGGCTGACTACCACTGTAGTTAGCGCACACCGTGGGGTCACCCTTCTTGAAAACAGGGCAGAGGGGACGCCAAGGTCCCAATCATCGGGCATGCTCTCATCTAGCTATATTCTGCAAAAGATCTGGTGCATGCACCTTACCAACTCATTGCCGCCAGGCTTGAACAACTCTGTATGCAGGTCATCTGCGTCAGCAGCTTGATTGAACCCTGACTTCCCTGTGCATTCACGACTAGGAAGACGCTCCGGTACTTCGCCCAGACGCTTGGCTTTTTGGAAGAACTTCCTGACGTCATTCCTGCTCCTGCCATCTCGAGCTCCTCTTGCTCACGCTTTTCCTGCATGCATTTTTTGCGTCTGAAATGGCGCCTCTCCATCTTCCTCATTTCCCGATAGTGATCTCGCACAGATCGTGTAGCATCCGACTGCAGGGTCTTTCTTTGGGCGTCGTTCTTCACTGCAATGGCTACGCGACACTCCTGATCGTACCATTGGTTCCTCAGTTCCCAGTGGGCCTTGAAAACTAAATACGTTCTCCGCGGTAGTACGCAAGGAATTTTAAAATAACACTAGACTACAAAATTCAATTTTCCAAAATATGTCATGGTCGAAAAGGCAAATAAAATTGATTTAATTGAAATTACTAAAAATTAAAGTAAATTAACATATTTTTGCAATGGAATTTAGCTTATATAATAACTGTCAACACTCAAAACAGCTATAAAATAATCGCATCGAACATATCAATAGATTTGTTAGAATACTTATTTGAACAGCTCCCATTTTTACTTTTTTCAAGCAAATTCGGGCCGAAATTAAATCAAAATCAAAATCGATAGCGAAATGACTAAGGGGATTTTCGAAAATGTTATTAAATATTGAATTGAAAGACTTTTTAGTTTCAAGCGATTAGCAAATAGAAATTTAATACAATTTTCGAATATGAGGTTTTCCTGCCATCTCTAATAACTACGTAATCCTAGGAATCACTTTTTTCCAGAGTCCCCGAATAACATTCAACACTTATATTCAATGCGGTCAGCTCGCTGAAAACCCAAACAAAAGAGATTCAATGCGGTTTCGTTGTGAGCTGTGTCCTCGGTCTTGTGTTAATGGATGAGCAAATATCTTGAGCGATAAGAAACGGCAAAAAAATGTATTGACGTTTTTCGCAGCAAACCGGGCTGCTTGTTCTTTACCAACACTCTATTCATTGTGTGTGGCAATAACAGTTTTTTGCAGACCCGCTGAAAAGGTTGACGGTTATTTGGGAACTCTGCTTTTTATGAAATAAGACAAAGGGCAGAATTTACTTAGTTGCTTATTTCATTCAAAATGAACTCTTCGCGAGTTACACGCGTTTCCAGCATTCTGTGAGCAGCAAAAACTCGTATGTTTAACAGCAATATCACGCAAGCTGTGTTAGGATTCAGATTCAGATTCAGATTGAGCGATCCAAAACTGAACGTAAATTGCACTTTTTTTTATTGCCTAATGTATTTTGTATAGCGAATTTATGCTCTGTAGGACGAGAAAAAACGTTAAAAACTTTTTTGTAATCTGTAAATTTATTAAAAAATGCAGAACTAAATGCACCCCCTATCTACGCTGTCGTGAGAACTGCGCTACAGCGCTGTATAAGGTTTACATTTTCTAAATGATTTATGTGCCTAGCAATTTTACTTTTTCCGAAAAATTCACTGACATTCACATTTATGCATGAACACCTAATGCCGTTTTAATTTCATTTAAATAACTCTTTATCTTTGATTAAATGATGTAGATTTGTTGCCAATTCAATTAGGGCCATCAAAGCCGCTCAACAAAGAGCTCTAACTCTTATGGGTTACTCTATACGCGATAGCGCACGTGACCACTAATGTTACATGCTATGCTCAAATCTAAATTTACACATTCTGCTGAGATGTTTTCTTTTCATCTCAAATGTTTGCTGGGTATTAAATGCCCGCATTTAATTGCTGTGTCTAAAATGTATACTGTAAAAATGACTGTGTATGTGTGTGTGTGTGTGTGTGTCTGCGACGGCGAGGCCTTATTTATTTACCGTGTTGATTTTGTGCACTTTGCACATATTTGCATGCGCAACGTTGCCCAACGACAGAACCACTACATTGTTTAAATATTTATTGCAAAATTGTATAATTAATTAAATTGCAAATAGTGCTGGTAGGAGAAGTGCAAGCGGCAATAGTAACAGCGAGATGCTTATTAACGTTGCAGTGCTGCCCATTCGCAGCTTGGCCTTAATAAGTGCTGCCCATGCACAAGCCAGGCCTAAGCGATAACACCAACGACGGCAAATGGCAGATTTATCGATATGTGCAAAAGCTTGTTGTTACTTTGAAAATAATATCGTATTGTTATTGCGCATTTGAAAATGCGCATATGCAAAACTAACAAAATTGCTTGATTGGTTTATGTTTGAACAAAAGCACATAGTATGTGTAGCTATTTATATTAATAAAATAATCACATACCGTAATGTGCGCTCATGCAAACACATGACACAGGATGTTGAAAGATGATTATAATGATGTTAATGATGTTGCTGACGATGATTATATAAATGCTATAATGCTAATGTTATTTGCTTGCCTCTTTTTTTCTATTACATTGCAGGCCGACACAGACTGCTTTTAGACATAATCACGACGTATACCACACAGTGAGGACGACGTCGTCGAAGCCAAGGATTATTTGCTTGAACAAAACCGGAAGTCCTTTGACGTCGTCGTCGTCGTCAACTTCAGCGTCAACGTCAACGTTGCTCCCCCGCCTGTGTTTGTGTGCCTCTGTTGTGCGCCTCTGCGTGTGTTTGTTTGTGTCTGTGGCGTGGAGCAGCGGCTGCGTGTTCCTGTGAGGAGGCATTGACTACTTTCTCGCTCAACCAGTCGAATAAAATGTCTTCGCCAATTGCACAGAACAACAATAGCCAGCAGTCGCAGTCGTCAACAGCAGCGGCACAGCAGCAGCATAATCAAAAGGCAAATGCCAGTGGTGGTTCCTCCAGTGGTATTAACAACACACACGACAAGAATGCATCATCCGGCACGACGGGTACAGCAGCGGGCACAGCAGCCACAACAGCAGCGGCAGCAGCAGCAGCAGGTTCAGCAACATCAGCTGGCAGTGCTGGCACGCCACAGAGTCCCACAAAGCGTATCACGATATCCACAAAGGAGCGTGTGATCGACAGCGTGCCATTTCCACCAAGTCGCAAGCTTACCTGCGCCGATGTATTCGATGCACGCACCGGTAAGCCACACCACGACGTACTTAAGCAGCACTTTATACTCGAAGGTCGAATTGAGGAGGCGGCCGCCTTGAGGATCATACAGGAGGGCGCCACGCTGTTGCGACAGGAGAAGACAATGATTGACATTGAGGCACCAGTTACCGTATGTGGCGATATACATGGGCAGTTCTATGATCTTATGAAACTGTTTGAGATTGGCGGTTCGCCGGCCACCACCAAATATCTCTTCCTTGGCGATTATGTGGATCGAGGCTATTTCAGCATTGAGTGTGTGCTGTATCTGTGGTCGCTGAAAATCACGTATCCGCAGACGCTGTTCCTGCTGCGCGGCAACCACGAGTGCCGGCACTTAACCGAGTACTTTACGTTTAAGCAGGAGTGCAAAATCAAGTACTCCGAGCGTGTGTATGATGCGTGCATGGACGCGTTCGACTGCCTGCCTCTGGCGGCTTTAATGAACCAGCAGTTCCTGTGCGTGCACGGCGGCTTGTCGCCGGAGATACACGAGCTGGAGGATATTAGGCGGCTCGATCGATTCAAGGAGCCGCCCGCCTTGGCCCAATGTGCGATCTGCTGTGGTCGGATCCGCTAGAGGATTTTGGCAACGAGAAGAACTCGGACTTTTACACGCACAATTCGGTGCGCGGCTGTTCGTACTTCTATAGCTATGCCGCGTGCTGCGATTTCCTGCAGAACAATAATCTGTTATCGATTATAAGGGCGCACGAGGCTCAAGATGCCGGCTACCGCATGTATCGCAAGAGCCAGACCACCGGTTTCCCCTCGCTGATCACCATATTTTCGGCACCCAACTATCTCGATGTGTACAACAACAAGGCGGCGGTGCTGAAATACGAGAACAATGTGATGAACATTAGGCAGTTCAATTGCTCACCGCATCCGTACTGGCTTCCCAACTTCATGGACGTGTTCACCTGGTCGCTGCCCTTCGTGGGCGAAAAGGTGACCGAGATGCTAGTGAACGTGCTAAACATTTGCTCCGACGACGAGCTAATGACCGAGGAGAGCGAAGAGCCCTGCTCCGACGACGAGGCGGCGCTGCGCAAGGAGGTCATACGCAACAAGATACGTGCCATTGGCAAAATGGCGCGTGTGTTCTCCGTACTGCGCGAGGAGTCGGAGTCAGTGCTGCAGCTGAAGGGGCTGACGCCGACAGGTGCGTTACCACTCGGTGCACTCTCCGGGGGCAAGCAGTCACTCAAGAATGCCATGCAGGGCTTTTCGCCCAATCACAAGATTACCTCGTTTGCGGAGGCTAAGGGTCTCGATGCGGTCAACGAGCGGATGCCACCGCGTCGGGATGCAACGCCATCACCGGCGGAGGAGGGCCAGAAAACACTGTCAGCGGCGGCAGCAGCAGCGGCCAATGCAAATGCGAATTCAATCAATGGATAATTCTAAGTCAGCGTGGATTAGTAATTAGTGGAGTCACTGGAGTCAGCAGCAAAGTCAGTTAAGAATTAAACAAAACAAAAATTAAAACAAAAATGTTAAGTAATTGGTGTGAGGAGGGAGAAAGCGAAAACATAAGTAGAAATTTAGTTTCAAACGGCACAGCAAATATACTCACAAACACACACACACACACACAAAAACACTCAGAAGAGCAAGAAGAAGAAAGAGCACGCAACGCCGTCGCCATCGCCGAAGAAAACAAAAGTAAGAAAGAGAAAGAAGAAGAAGAAGAAGAAGAAGAAAATGTAGCCGCGTTTCAAAATCGCGAGCAGATTTATAAAACTTAATAACAACTACAACATGATTAACAACAAAACGCAAGCGTCGTTTACTTATTGGTATTAAAGATGAAATTTAAAACTATCTATATATAAAAAAAAAGTGAAAAAAAAAAAATGCAGTTAAACAAATATAGAAATTATATACATATAAATATATATATATATATATATATCAAAATTTTGTGCAACGTTATATCAAAAGCAACAAAAGAAGAAGAAGAAAAGAAGAAGCAGAGTAAAAGTGCAAGGATAAAGAGCGAGCCTAAAGAACTAAAGAAAAAGCTGGCAGTGTAACCAAATTAAAGAAAGAATGTTAAAGGAAAAGAAAACAAAAAAAAAACAAGAATTAAAAGCATAAGAAAAGGCAAATTAAACAGAAAGCTCCACTCTCTCTCTCTCTCTCTTTCTCTTTAAATCATTCTCTCTCTCTAATATATAACTAATTAAAGGAAAAGGATAACAAGTTCTACAACTACTTTCGTTGTGTGGCGTCTGGGCGACTTTTAAAAACAACAACAATAAGAACAACAACAGCAAACACCAATAAACAATAACAAAAACTACAACAACAATTGTTGCTAATGCTTAACAAAACGCTTAACTATACAAGAATATTTTATTACTTACAACAACAAGAACAACAAGCAAAACGACTGAATCTCTCTCTCTCTCTCTCTGTCAAACTTTCTCTCACACACACAGACACACACACACACACACAGACATACACATACACATAACGGATAAACTTAAAGTTTATGCTAACTCTAGTATGTATCGTCGTCGCCATTGTCGCCTCACTCACACTCTCTCAACTGGTGATTGTGTATGTGGTCTTTATATACGTGCCATCTTTGTCGTAGTCATTAGCTGAATACTGAATAACATATATTGTATATGCTGCAGCTGCAGCGGCAGCAGCGACGCAGGCGCCAACGTGTTGCAGCAAATGCTTAAGCGCCATTACTATAGCTGTCTCTCTTGCTCGCTCTCAACTCGCGTTACTTAACAAAAACACAACAAACAAACAAACAAAACTCGAAACACAATATCTTGCTCTCGCTTGCGCACACACGCCGCGCCGCAGCCGTGTTGAAAGAATCTCAAACTCGGAAGAAGATGCAGCATTGCCGATGTATGTACGAGAATCATGCTATGTTCACATCGCTCATCGTTTTGCCGCTAATTCAAGTGCCGCAGCAACATTTGCGCCTGCGTCGTTGTGTGTAACTTTTTATACTTAATCGAATTTTAGTTATTTGTTAAACAAAATAAAAAAGCAACAAAAAAAAGAAAAGAGGAAAAGAAAAGTAAAACAATTTAATTATAAAAAACAAAAAAAATATATATATAATAAACAACAGTGAAGTGAAACTGAACGAGTGCAAGAAGCATTTGAGGTTTTAGCTTTTTCTTTAACTCTGTTTTCTCTAAATGTTTTTTTATTTTTATTTTTTATTTATTGTAAACAATTTATACACACAAATGTTTCAACATTATGGTATAACATAACAAACAAATAAAAAATGGAAAACAAAATGGGAAAACATATTTATATAAATTAAATTGTTGTTGTTTCTACTTCATTATGCTTATGTTTTTATATACTGTATATTTATATTGTTTATTACACTTTTTCTATGAGCATTAAGTAATTAAATTAAATGAATTTATTAATAAAGCGAAAAAACAAACAAAACAAAAAGAACTTTTAAAAATAACGAGTGCAAGTTTTCTTAACAAAAACAAAACCAAAAAAAAGAAACAAAAAAAATTATTTAAATATGAATATATTATTATAATGATGACGTTGATGATGATGATGATGATGATAACAACAAGTAAGAATATAAAATCGTAAAAAAACAACTATGTGAATTTACTATTAAGTTTAAATTAATTAAACAACAAAAACTAAAAATAAAGAAGCAACAAATATTAAGGGAATAAAGTGCAATAAGCGCAGATACAAGAAAACTTTTCAAAATTGGACTGTAAGAAGAAGAAAAAGATTTAAATAACATTACAAAATGCAAACTTATAGCAATTGGAAATACTTTATAAACAAAATATACATACATGATATATACATACATGAATATATATATATACATACATATATATATATATATATATGGGAAATAATTGCGGGTCGATATTTGAGAGCATAAGATAGAAAAGCAGAACAGTAAAACAAAAAAAAAGAGAAACTTAACAAATTATGCATGCAAGCAGAAATATCTGCCTCTAAAATACAAATCTATTTTAGTTAATAGGCCCAAACATACACACACACAAGCGCTTCGTGGTATATGTGCGACAACTGCACCAAAAAGTAGGCAACAGTTCTTTTCAGGCTGTCGAAAAGAAGTACCATTTCCCGCTGCGCAGCTCCGAACCACAACAGTTACACTTGAAATTATACACACACACACACACACACATGCATATTATATCAATGTAAATTTAAGCGTTTGATACCATTTATTCAATTTGCGACCTCTCCGAAAAATAGTTAAAGTATCAAATACACTACAAAATAAGCGTGAAACAAACCAAAGCAAATAATTTATAACAATGTTACGCATTTCAAATCCAAAACGAAACAAAAAAAACAACAAAACTTAAAGGAAATTAAAAAAAAAACATAAATAAATACCAGATCGAACATTGTAATTAACAATATTATTTTGAAATAAAATCCATATGCATATAAAGTATAAATACAAATAACAAACAAAAACGAGCATGTAACTTATACTTTTTCCTCTTCTAACGTTCCCACATATGATAAAGAAAAATTAGCGCGCTCTCCTTAATGAAAAAAAAAAAAAAATTAATAAATTTATATATATACCATAAAGCCCTAACATAAATTAAGCAAAACAAATATTTAACAAAACCAATACTTTTTATACTATATACACGAATAAAAACAAAAGAAACAAAACCAATAAGAAAATTACTTACAACTTCTGCTATGTTCCCTTCCGCTCGCTCTCGCTCTAAACTCTAACTCGCTCTGTCAAAGCTCATCACTCACTCACTCACACTCGCTCCGCCTATCCTTGTCTAACACACACACACACACACACACACACACACACACACACTTTTAAGCGGTACATTTTCTACTACAATCGTATATTATATACCATAGTTAAAATAACATTTTTTTAAATAATAAAATTACAATTTTATTACATGCAGCAAACAAAATTAACTTATCTATGAAAAATAAAACGCAAATACGACTTAATAATTCCATTTTTAAACGTTTAACGTGCCGATAGGCGCTTTAATTTTTTAATTTTTTCTTTATAATTTAATAATTTTTTTTTTAACTAGCCGAATTGAATTGTTTTTAGATTTATGAACTATAAATGCAATTTTTATTGTTTCATTCTTACATACATAGTGCCTACACATACAAAGGCTTGTGTATGTGTGTGTGTGCATATGTATGCATAAGTTTTTTACTTCATTTTTTGATACATGTATTTTTCAACATCTACTTCCTGCCCTCGAATGCTTTAAAACTATACACAAAAAAAAAAAAGGAATGATATAAAAAAAAAAAATGAAAAAAAAGTAAATATATATTATGAAAAAATTAAAACTTTACCTTTTGGATAAATCAATTTAAATGCATATTTTATATATATTTAAACATTTATTTATATATACATATATATATATATATATAATTAATATAAGTTGGGAAAACTTTGTCAAAGCAAAAAAGTTTATATACTTATATTTAACAAAACAAAACAACAAAAAATAATATTAAAATAAAAAACAAAAATGCAGCATTAATGAAATTAATATTAAAACCAATTATAAATAACAAAAAACATCACATCTAGATAAATCTTGAAAATTTTCAATTTTATTATTAAAAAAAAAAATAAATAAATAAATAAATTAACAAATTTAACAGTCAAAGCATTATTATATATATATGACAATTTATAAATAAAATTATGCATTGCAAGCAAAATAACAACAACAGCAACAAAACAAATTGTGCAACAAAAACGACAAGAGCATGCATGTTGTTGTCGTTGAAATTGTATGCTATCCCAGAGAACAACAAATTCATTTACAGAGAGGCAAACGCAAATGCAAGAAAGTTTTAATATTAAGCGAAAAAAAAAAAAAATAAAATGATTATCAATGTTATTAACATAATTAATATTAAAATAAAAAATCAATACAAAAACATTAACAAAAACAAACAATACAAAACATTAAAAAAAAATATACAAGTACCTATCCTGAGAATAAAATGCGCGCACGTTTATTATTTCCTCTAAAATTTCGTTTGTATATTTGCGATAAAGTATAATTAGCGGGAATTGTTTGATGGGTTATTGCTTATTGGCGGTTATCGAAATGCGCTAAATCGCTGCGCATAATCGCTGCCTATCGATGCGTTGCGTCGTTGCCTATCGGCATCGAATTTACATTGCTGCTGCTCAATGTATATCGATGTGAGCCATTGCTGCCGATTGCACATCGCTAGCAGCTTTGACATTTGCAAAGAATTTTTTCATCGTTTCGTTGCCAATTTAACACAATTTGACGCTTGAAAAACGCATCAAAAAGGCCTTAAACTGTGCTTAAGTTGGCCAAAATTGTGAAAAAATGTGGCATACATTGAAAAGGATATGATTAAAACCCACACATGTACATATTAATACAAAACGCATTACGTTTTACACGCCAGTTTCGTACGTAAATAATGAAAACTTGATTTTTTTTTTTAGATGCGTACCGTCGTCGTCGTCGTTGTCGTTGTGGAGAGCAGCAGCAGCAACATTTTCTGATACAAAGAGAAAACGTTTGAGAGCAATTCGTACGTGCCAGTCGAGAGCTAGAGAGCGCAGTTCGTGTAAGCGAGCCAGCAAGCAAGCAGGCAAACGAGCAAGCGTGTGCGTGCGAAAGAGCAAAACAAACGACGGAGAAAGTGCGAGTGTGCAACTTAATATCAATAGAAACACGGTCGTCGCAGCAGCAGCAGCAGCAGCGCCAGCAGAATATCAATAAAGGAAGGGAGGTGAAAATTCCATTGAAAAGGAGCGAAAGAAAAAAGCACCGTTAGCAGCAGCAGCAGCAGCAGCACAAGAGAGAAATTACGACGTCTGCAGCCCAAAAGCAACTAACGAAAATACAAAAAATTGTGCCATTTTGGTATTGTTGCAACAACTAAAAGGACTTTAATAAGCAGAAACAATAAAAGTTCTGAAAAAAGCATCATCAGTTCTTGGTCGACGTGTGACTGTCTCCTCTGTGTGTGTGTGCGCGTGTGTGTGTGTGTGTGTGTGCGTGTGCTGCGCCACGCCAGGACGCAAAGCAACTACCAGGAGCTAAATTCCACTCCGCTTTAACCCACTCCAGTCAGCATGTCTTCGAATAATCAATCGAGCGCCAGCCAAGTGGCAACAAGTGCAAGCCATCGCGGTGGCGCCACCAATGCCGGCGCAACCGATGCCACAGACGCACACGGTGGCGGCGGTAGCACCACCAACACCACCACTACTGCCAGCTCCAACAACAACAATGCCGCCAACACGGGCAACACTACGAGCAGCAGCAGCAATTCAAACACCGCCGCTAGCCATGATAGTCCCACGGATAATATCGCCGTACGCAAGGGCAGTCATGGTATACCGGCTGTAAATACCAAGGAGCGCGTTGTGGACAGCGTACCCTTTCCACCCAGTCACAAACTAACCCTGGCCGAGGTGTTTGATGCGCGCACAGGCAAGCCAAATCATGACCTGTTGAAGCAGCACTTTGTGCTCGAAGGTCGCATAGAGGAGGCGCCCGCTTTGCGCATTATACAGGAGGGCGCAGCGCTGTTGCGCCAGGAGAAGACCATGATCGATATTGAGGCGCCGGTCACCGTATGCGGTGACATACACGGCCAGTTTTACGATCTCATGAAGCTATTCGAAGTGGGCGGCTCGCCGGCCACCACCAAATATCTCTTCCTTGGCGATTATGTGGATCGAGGCTATTTCAGCATTGAGTGTGTGCTGTATCTGTGGTCGCTGAAAATCACGTATCCGCAGACGCTGTTCCTGCTGCGCGGCAACCACGAGTGCCGGCACTTAACCGAGTACTTTACATTTAAGCAGGAGTGCAAAATTAAGTACTCCGAGCGTGTATATGATGCGTGCATGGATGCGTTCGACTGTTTACCGCTGGCGGCTTTAATGAACCAGCAGTTCTTGTGCGTGCACGGCGGTTTGTCGCCAGAGATACACGAGCTGGAGGATATTAGGCGGCTCGATCGTTTCAAGGAGCCGCCCGCCTTTGGCCCCATGTGCGATCTGCTGTGGTCCGATCCGCTAGAGGACTTTGGCAACGAGAAGAACTCTGACTTTTATACGCACAACTCGGTGCGCGGCTGTTCGTACTTCTATAGCTATGCCGCGTGCTGCGACTTCCTGCAAAACAATAATCTATTATCGATTATAAGGGCGCACGAGGCTCAAGATGCCGGCTACCGCATGTATCGCAAGAGCCAGACAACCGGTTTCCCATCGCTGATCACCATATTTTCGGCACCCAACTATCTCGATGTGTACAACAACAAGGCGGCGGTGCTTAAATACGAGAACAATGTGATGAACATTAGGCAGTTCAATTGTTCGCCGCATCCATACTGGCTGCCCAACTTCATGGATGTGTTTACCTGGTCATTGCCCTTCGTGGGCGAGAAGGTGACCGAGATGCTAGTGAACGTGCTAAACATTTGCTCCGACGACGAGCTGATGACCGAGGAGAGCGAGGAACCGTTGTCCGACGATGAGGCAGCACTGCGCAAGGAGGTCATACGCAACAAGATACGTGCCATTGGCAAAATGGCGCGTGTGTTCTCCGTACTGCGCGAGGAGTCCGAGTCCGTGCTGCAGTTGAAGGGACTGACGCCGACAGGTGCGTTACCACTCGGTGCACTCTCTGGCGGCAAGCAGTCACTCAAGAATGCCATGCAGGGCTTTTCGCCCAATCACAAGATTACCTCGTTTGCGGAGGCTAAGGGTCTCGATGCGGTCAACGAGCGGATGCCACCGCGTCGGGATCAGCCAACTACGCCCAGCGATGAGCATCATAGTCAGCAGCAAGGCAACAATGGATCGGCGCATGCATAAATGCTTATATATTGTGGTTTATTTCAGCAGATCTGTCGTCGATCGTTATTGTCGTTGTTGTTATGGGCCAGTGTTGACCATGCTCCATTTAATCTCCAACCGAGTTGAATACACACAAACACGAGTACATATAAATCTACATGAAGGCATACATATGTATATATATATATATATATATATGTGTATCTATATATATATATATATATATATTATAAAGTTGCAAAGATATGTTCGTCGTTTTAACTAAAGATCCATTGGAAAACTAATTATAAAGTAGGTCAAGCTAAAGCCGTAAATTTCAAGGCCACACCCACTTAAACAGAAAGAAAAAAAAAAAAACAACACCAAGAAGCAACAAACTTAAATTATGATTAAGCAGAGTTAACCAACTAAAAATTAACTAATTAATTGCATGCATAGAACATGTATAAATTTTAATTCTTTAAATTACAACAAACACAAAGCTTGTTGCGTTGTCGTCACAAAAAATAATCGAGCAAAACCCGTCGTTAATGCATTTCTTTCCTCACTTTCCAATCTCTTGAAGTACTCATTCCTTAAGTTCAAACACAAGCTATATGTATGTTCTGTAAACACAAGGAAAAAAACTAAAAACAAAACAAATACCAAGCTAATTTTAAGTAAAAAGTTGTACGCTAAGTCGTGTTTGCAAAACATTTAGCCAAACAAACCGAAAAAAGTGCAATCTTGAACACTAAATAACTAAATAATTATTGTTAATTTGCTTAAAAAAAAACAAAAACATATGAAACAATTTGCAATAGTCCAAAAACGTTCCTTAAAGTTAAAATATTTGTTGCTTAATAGAAAACTATTTAATAGCGTTTTTTTTTTTAAATGTGTGTTGAGTTAAATTATTATCGTTTATTATATACATATATATTTATTATTATTAATTTACGTTTATAACTTGTTTTTCTATAATTCCACTTAAATCGGGCATGTACATTAGCTATAAATAATAACTTAAAAAAAAAAAAGAAATACTAAAAATTATATAAGCGAAAATTAAGAACTAGACGTTAAGCTGTGTTCACACTTGTCAAATGTAAGCCAGTGTGAACATAGCTTAAGCACTAAATTTAAATCAAAATGGCATTTTAAATATGTACTAAAACACACACAGAAGAAACTTTAAATTTAAATAGCAAATCAAATAATAATTGTTAAAAACTAAAGCCAGCTAATTAAAAATTGTTTATAAAATGTTTGTGCATTTTTTTTTTGTTTTTTTTTCGTTAAACTTAAATCTAAACAATAATGTGTGTAATATTATGTTGAAGTTTTGGCAAAAGCGTTGAAAACAAATTTGAACAAAGCTAGCAATAAGGAAGAGCACAAATAAAGGAGCGAGCGGAACTAAGTGAAAAGCGCGCACATTGAATGTTTTTAATATATATATATATATATTTTTTATTCTAAGTCAGCAAAAATAAGCCATAAACTGCTATAGAAACAGTTAAGTTTAAATTATGTATATGTGTGTATAGTAAATAAACAAAAAAAAAAAAAAACATTCAAATCACATAATCAAATGTTGCACATTAAATGCACACACACACTTATATAGATCTATATATGCATATAGTTATATAAACAACAATTTAAACTTGCAACAAATTGAAGAAAAACTTAAAATTAACTGAATAACAAAGTATTCCATATGAATTGTAACAGTAGATCGATCTGAATTGTCTTCGGATCTACGGATCTTCAGTTGTGCTTGTTGAACTTGCAATCTTCCACACACACTAACTCCATATGTGTCTGATACGTACTATTTTCCGATTTCGACTTTCCTTGAATGTCTACTTTTTAAAAACGCATAAGTGTAAAGTTCGTAGCAAACAGATTATATAAAGAAAATATGAAAAAAGCGCTCGAAAAACGCAGCAATTAGTACTTGAACTTGTAATTAGCAAGTTATGCACGTATCGTACTTACATATATATAACACATATATGCATATACAAACAAAAAATATTAGCTTTTAAAATCAAAAAAACCAAAAAAAAAAAATCAAAAAAATACTACAAAATATTCCAAGTTTTTCATCATGCGAAATCATCATAAAATACTTATAAATGATTTTTGTTAGACTTCTAAATAAAAAAAAAAACAACTGCATAGACATAGATATTGTTTTTGTTTCAAGCTCTAGATAAATTGTTGAAAACTGTTATACGAAAAGCCAACAACAACAAGAACAAAACATTAGCTAGCAAATAATATAATTATGAAAATTGAAAATTGAAAATCAAATTGTTGGCAAATGAACATATTATGTGTGCGAAAACACCGAAAAAAACCAAAAAGCTATGCAAACTGTTATACGGGCTAAATCGAAAGGCATGCAGTTATAACAGTATGGCCTTATAACTGTTATAAAATGCAATTACAGCTACAACCAGTATCATGCGCAGACACAATATGACGAAACTGTTATACTCCCGTGTGCTTCTCAAGTCTAACTTAAGTCTGTTCTACGCGCATCGTAATCTACTAATTATCTAATATCGTATGTCAACAATGTCATACTTATGTATTTTGTCCACCGCTTTAACTATTATTAATCGGTAACTAAAAACTAAGCAGTAAGTTCATGGCATTCTTAATAACTACTAAATAATATAGATTTTGATAAGTTCACACACGCATACATATATGTACTTTTAAGAACAACTACAGAAGAAAATCAAAAGGTTTATAGGAATTTAGTAGTTATGCCGATAACAAGATCTCAAATATAATCTTACGATAAATCAAACAAAAATCGAAAAAGTAACGATGCTTAATGTCTGCATGTATTTGAGAGCACAGGCTTGTTTTTTTTTTGATCATATAACACATACATACAAGCAATTCTTATATATACTTAACAAGGTAGCGTCGTCGTTGTGCGAACATTCTTAAAACTTTGTGAGAGTGGCTGAAATAGCGAAAAAGACAAACACACAAGCGAATGAAAAATTAAGAAACTGCGCTGCTGACGTCGCAACGACGACGTTACCTTGTTAAGTATACATTGTAACCATGCAATGTATGTTTGTGAAATACGTATAACTTAAGACATTTCGCCTCTTAAAGCAATTCTAAATATAACAAACTAAAAAACAAATGAGTAAAACTTTATTTAATCAATTTTATTGTATTCAAAACCAAAACAACAGCCCATAAAGTAAACGAACAAAAAATCAAATCATTTACATGCAAACACATATACTTATTGTATTTACAATTAAAATATAAAGTAATTCCGCAAACAATTGCATTGTTTAAATATATACAATAACTGCATATTTAGCATAATATCGTTAAGCATTTTAACATTTTTATTGAGTACTGAAACTCAGTACTCACAATTGATCAATATAGCAAAATGTTAAAGCGAAAGCGAAGGAACTTCAAGAGCGCGAACTCCTCATCATTAACAAATCAACATTAAATATTTAAGCTATTCCAAAGTAAATATACACATATATATGTATGTATGTGTGCATATACAATATTTACATATGCTAAATTATATTATAGTTAATAACTTAAAGCAAAGTAGATCAAACCGAACCTTGTTAGTTACTAAACTATTAAAGTTGAAAGTCGAGTAAATGCAATATTTTTCCAATTTGCAATTGAACAAATGCAAAAACCAGAAGCCTAACAACAACTTTTAACAAATAATTTGCATTTTTTTTTTTAAATTTTTTTTTGTTTAATTTACTGTTACATATATACACTAAACTGTACTATCTACATACAAGTGAGCGAGAAACTAAAAAAGAAACTTTTGCTATTGTCGCGTTAAATGCATAATGAATATAGATATAATACGCGTATTTCTGAACCAAACTATATACTATAATGGCAAGCGTTAGACACAACAAATGAAAAAAAAAAAAACCAAAGTCTAGCTACATTTCTACTATAAAGGAACTAAAACAAAAAAAAAAAAAAAAAAAAACAAAAAGAGGGAAAGCCCACTCTACCAACTTTAAAACTAAACTAAAGAAAAATGCTATGTGGAACACATTTTTTACTTATACATCTCTATATTTTAAAACATAATATTCAATTTTATGAATTTAACTATAATTATATACAGAATAATAATAATAATAATGAACAAACAAAAAATAATTTAAAAAGCACAAGCGTTTCTTTTATGACGGGCTTCCACTGGGGCACACAGCGTCACATTCTGCTGTCACACGCGCATACCACAGTGTGAACAGCCAACTTGTTGGCACAGCTACCAAATGTCACACGAACGAATGCATTCTCAGTGTGAACACAATTAATCGTTTGGCGGTTTTGGAGAACAAAATGTGTCACAGCAGTGTCATAAAAATGGTTCAAATAAACAATTTTTCGGTGTGCCTGCATATCAAACATGCTAGTTCTTTTTTACACTGTGACAATAAAAACAACGTTTGTATGTTGAATTTAAAACAAACAGTTGGTAACCAACTCAGGCACGTTTATCAAAACAACCGAAATTAGCTGGCAGAAATTTAAACAGCAAAAATATGAAAAACAAAAAATTTTGAAAATTATTTACTCTTATTATTCGTATGGCGACCCAACTATAGCGACTAGAGTGGTCAAATTCAACAGAAAACCCTCTGAAGACATGCCCAATACAAAAACATCGCTAAATCGCCGGAAAAGTTGTCAGAGTGCTTAAATCGTCGAAAAACATAAAATTAGAGATTTTAGTTTTTTGGCCAATCCCAATACTTTTTTGCGGAAAAGTTAAAAAATACAGCTTATTTAAATACAAATTTGAAAAAAATGGTTTCAAAGAATATTCATATTCGTATGCGCCGTGTGGTAATTGATTGGAATGTTGAATGTTTGAAAACGCTTATTGAACCCGTGGAGCAGTACGAATGCGTCTGGAATGTAGTCGCGGTGGGCTACAAAAATCGTGACCCCAAGGAGAGCAGCTGGGGAATAGTGGTTTTTTTTATTAATGCGAGCTGGTTCTTGTTCACGAACTTGTTCATTGTTTACCTTATGCGAACTTCTGGCCACAGCGTCATACTGTCATAATGTAAAAAGGTGTTTACACCTAAACATATACATTTGCTCTGTCGCAGTCGTGCAACACATAATTTGTGTGCCGCCAATGTAAACACTTATATTATAATTATATTATAATTGTACAAGTAGTTTCGTTGCCGCCCATGGCAGCTGTTATCGCTATCGATAACAACCGCCGCGCACAAGTGGACAGCTCCGGTGTGTCTGCAAACAGTATGGCAGCCACAGCAATAAGCTGTTTGCACATCTCTAATACAAAAAAAATTGTCTGCTTGCTGCGCACAGCCAAAACCATGGTTTTATTCAATTGTTAATACGAAAAGTAACGCATTGTCTTACGTTGAGTTTTAATTAAATTTATGTGTGTTTAATGCTAACAATTTTGTGCATTTACTTCGAAAGCGGCACGGAACAAACACATTATAAGGCTACATAAATACGGCAAGCGGTATAGTGTAGGAGTTAGAGGAGTGCAACGTATGTAAGTTGTCCAGCGACGAGCGCTGCCGCCCTCGTGTCGCTACATGTGTGTGTGCGTGTGTGTGTGTGTGTGTGTGTGTGTGTGTATATGAATGGAACTACTTTATGAGTTTTGTGCGGTTGGAAAGTGTGTGACATAGTATAATAACACTATGCAACAAAAAAAAGCCTATGTCTAAAACTTACCTTTTCCGGTCAATTTTGAATCGCTGATTTCGAATCCGGAAACCATTTTTGATTTTGTGGCACCCTTTTCGAATCATCGCTATTTCAAAAAGTTCGAGATTTCGAAAGTTGCGATGTCAACAAATCGCATATTACTCGGGAACCTTACTATTGAAGATGAATTGAAGATAATTTAATATCAAATCCATGTTTTCCAAATGGTTTTGGCCTAACTTGATTCAATTGCAAGTTACAGGGCAATTAATTCACTTCTTTTTTTTTTCGAAAATGTAAAATTCTTATTTTGTTTATTATTTCAAATAAGTTAAATCAAAAAATAAAAAAAATTTTGAATGGGTTATTTTTGAATTCGATAAATTGATTCTTTGCGAACATTCTAACACCGATTTGAGCAAAATTGGTAGCGAAATGGAGAAGTTATAATATCGAAAAAGTGACACGATCGACCATTTTATTGAAATGCCGTACAAAAAAAAAAAACAATAGAAAAACAGTGGATTAAAACATACCTGTCCCGGTAAATTTGGGGTCGCTGAATTTAAATCCGGAAAACGTTTTGAGGTATCCCAAACGGTTTTTGAATTATCGCTGTTTAAAAAATTCAACTTTTCGTTGCAAAGTCAGCTAATCTCACATATCTCAGGAACTTCACTACCGATTGAGATGAACTATAAATTGAATTGAAGGTAATTGACTATTGATTAGATCCGTTTCAGATAGTTTTGATGTACCTGGATTCGATTACGAGTTACAAGGCAATAAATTCTACAAATATTTTTTTTTTTTTTAGTTCAGTGAACTGTAATTCACAATTCACAAACGATAAAACTGTCAGAGAATGATTGAAGCGACACTTAAGTACATTTAATTCAAGTTACTGTTCATCTTGATCGGCAGTAAGGCTCTCGAATAATATGGGATTTGCTGACATTGCCACTTTCGAAACCTGTAATTTGAATTTTAAAATAGCGATAATTCGAAAACCGTTCTAGATAGCGACCCCAAATTTACCGGAAAAGGTATGTTTTAGTCATAGGCCTTTCATTGAGATCAAATTTATTGCATAGTGTAATTAATTGCAAGGTAAGATAACTCGCTCGACATCTCTTGATGTGTCTCGCTTAATTTTCATTCTGCTGCGAACGCCAATGAGTAAGAGCTTCCTAGTAGCACTTGGCTGCATAAAGTTTGTATTTTCTGCTGATTTCTTGACCACCTGGAGGCCACGAAAATCAACAGCGAACTTTAAACTTCTGTAGAGGTGATTACTCAGCAGCAGCTGTCGTTGTAGCTGCATCTACGGCAATCGTGCGTCTTTCGCTTTTCTCATTTGTTTACAAAATTACTGCATCTAAGTGATTGAGTGATTTTGAAAGTTAAACTGACGTAGCTATTTCGCTTATATAAAAGCTTAAACTTTTACACTTGTTAAAAACAGCGTCACTTGCACTTTCCTTTAAAAAACATTATGCAAATGAGACGCAATTTGTTTATTCCCCACTGAGAAATCACCTAAATTTGTTGCATACATACTTTATGACTACTTTCCTGCTGAAAAAAAATGCACGATTTCGAAATGAAATCTTTTCCAAAAAGTTCAATTGACTTGTGTCCACGCCTATGAGAGTCAGTGCTAGATGTTTGCATCTGAATGTGAGTGTGTATAAACACAAAATACCAAAATACTTGCGCTTAAATGTTTGTCATTACAGCCATAGTATAAGAATGCCGAAAATCTCTCTTGCTCGCTCTCTTAGGCGGTCAAAAAAACTTTTAGTTATGACTTTCAATGCATTACCTTACCTAGTATTTTTATACCATGATTTCACTTATGAGATTTATTTGCGACTGTCTCAATCGCTCTCTTACGCTCTGAATGAAAAATTAAGATATGACGTCGGCAGAGTTACCTTAAGCTACGGTCAGACAGGCAGATAATTACCACGCCAACACACAAAAATCGCGCAAACCGGTTTGCGACATGTCTGAGCGACCAATAATTTGCAGGCTGACAGGTGAATACCACATTGCAGACATTCAGCGAGCTTGTCCGTCGTTTCAGGCAACCAAATTTTGAATAGTTGCGCTATAAAACTGCCAACTTCCTGTGGAAGAAGGTCCTTCTCCCACTAGAAGTTGCACGATAATTGCTAGCCGAAATAACGCTTTTTGTATGGCATAGTAATCGATTGTTGTGGGAGAAAGGTAATATCGAAAAATTGCCACGATCGACAATTTTATGGAATTTACGTTGAAGAAAAAAACCAAAAACATCATGCCTTTTCCTGTAAATTTGGTTTCGCTGATTTCGAACTCGAAAAAAAAATGTAGTTCACTGCACTGTAACTCGCAATTGAACTTAAACAGTCTGAGAGACATTGAAACGATATTTAATTACCTTTAATTTGAATTATAGTTCATCTTGGTCGATAGTACATTGCCCGAGTAACATGAGATTTGCTGACCCTGCAACTCTTAAAATCTCGATTTTTCTTTTTAATAGTCATAATTCGAAATCTTTGCCAGCAAATCCAAAACGATTTCCTGATGCGTATCAGCGATACCAAATGTATCGTATAAGGTATGCTTTAGCTAATTTTGTTGCATAGTGTTATCGGCCTGTCTGACCGTAGCTTTAACTTGTAGCTCTTATACCATGGTGTGTGATTAACTGGAAGCAGCTGCGGAATTTATTCAGTTAACAGTAGTATTTAAACAACGGCGCTGCCAGCAGTAAAACCAAAGCGATACGACTTCAAATAAAAAACAAAAACAATAATAAAGTTATCATCTAGTTCCAGTTAAAGAAAAAACCCACAACAACAACGTCATCATACAGTTCCAGTTGCATTTGGATACACAAAAATGGATAGCAAGGGTCGCAACGTAATCGTTTGTGATAACGGCACAGGGGTAAGTACTGTACCTGTTAAATTTGCAACATTACCTCCGCGTACCAATTGGTGACACATATTTGCCGCTTGCTGGCGCCATCTAGCGGTCGTTGCAGCGCATTGGGGCGTTGACGCCAGCGTCGATATCGTTGGGGGGGTCGCTCAGTGCGCTGTTAGTGTTGCAAGTTGCCGGTGCTATGTGGCTGCCACTGCTGATGCTATATCTTGTTTCGTTTCTTAAGCGTCCCATCCGTTATGCATCATGAATGACTCATATTTTGGGTGGAAATAAATTTGTGTTTGAGTGTTAGAAACTGTTTCGATGTTTGGAATGAAAACACATTTGCAGCGTTGTATTCAATTATCATGCATAACGAATGTGCCGCTTTATATACGCTGCCCGGTCAGCTTGAGTCATGCTTCATCGACAATCGTACGTATGAGTGTACGTTTATGTGTATTACTCATAACAGTGGTAGCACCAGCAGCAGCAGTTATTTGCAAACTTATTTCTTATCGCATTCACACAAATTGTTGGTGATTACCTTTTCTATACCCTGTCTAAGGGCATTATAGATATTGGAAACGGCATACATAGGCTTGGCAGACTATAAGTAGCGATTAGATCTCAATTTTGTAGATCATAAGAGTTATGGACAACAAGTCCAGGCGCAAGATGCGCAATATTCATGAAGTTAGTCGATTTATACATGTTGCTATGCACCAAAATCGTTTGATAGGCAATATTCAGCCAACTTTGAAGCTCTTCCATAAAGTACAAGAGAGTACCACTGCCGCCACTGCTTTATCTGCTTCTTCAAACACTACTTTACATAATTGAGACTATTTCGGCAATGGCTTTAGAGCTTTAGAGTTCGCTTTTTGACTTGAAATTGTTTACGGATGCTTGGCATAGACCTAACAGTAACTCGTTGTGGGTTTATAGGCATCTCTTAAAACCCTTGCGTGCTTTTGAAGACCCAAATGTAGATATTTTGCTTATTCCAGTGGCCCATAATGTGTACATGAGCTTTGTCAAAAAACATGAGTTTTCTTTGTGGGAAAATCATGAATCAAAACATTCAACGATTTTTCTTTTACCATGCAGCGTTCCATGGTGTAGTTCCCAAGTTCCCGGCTGTCAAAAAGTAGGCCATTTTAGGTCAACAGCTCTTGTTGGAACACTTGTTATAAGCTACAGTCAATATGTATGATACTAGCTGAAGGTACATTAGTACTAGTTTATTGCAAGAACTTCCGGAAGACCCCACCTCCAACCCGATCATTTAATTTAGATCCGTCGGTGAAGAAGCTGGAGGAATTGGTGGGCCCCGGAGTACCAAGGGACCATTCTTCCCTACATGGGATGTTAAAAGGTCTGCGAGAAAATTCAACCGTTACACAGTAGTCAGTTTTAAGTGGGACGAAATTGGTTTCGTTAGCACAGAAAAGTGACCAAAGCTACAATTGTGCCAGCATTTTGAGTCTATGTGAGCCTAATAAAACAAGCATTCTTAAAACCCGACGCTATACATTTTCCTTGTTTGCGCCCAAACACAGGTAAAGATGTGTAGAAGTGTATCTCACTGTCGCTCAACGCCTTTGTACTGTCCCTATCATATCTTATATTCTTCGATATAGAACAAACAACAAAAGTTCTGAATTTTTCATGGGGTTTGCCCAGCATGTCTATAATAGAAACTGATTATAACTAGCCGATATATGATAACTAAAACATAATGCTTTCTTTTTTTGCAGTTCGTGAAATGTGGCTATGCTGGCAGTAATTTTCCCGCGCACATTTTCCCTTCGATGGTCGGACGTCCAATAATACGAGCGGTCAATAAAATTGGTGACATCGAAGTCAAGGTATAATCAGCGCTGTTTCCAATTGCATTACACTAGCATACAGCATACATAAATACATATACATACCTTATAAAATATGCATAGGTTGCACACTATATACAAAATATACCTATGTCTATAAGTACTCTATATACTACATGATTAGCATACGGCAAGAACTTAGCGCATAACTAGCTCACGATTATCTATCATCCGATTGTTTTTTTAGTTTCATAGTACCTTTATGCAACTTTAGTATCTCACATACATACTTACACATACATATCTATTGTATCTTTGTTTTCTCGCTTATTCATCCACGAACTTCTAGTTCGCATTTTGTTATGAGTTGCTTCCAAAAAACAAACATTTTCATTCTTAGAGCTTTATAACAGATTTATCTCAACTGCAACTGATATACAGTTGTAAAGTCAATGGATAAAACCGTATTTATGAATGTGAACAGTCTAAGAAACACGCTCCCAAATCTTCAGATCAACTGAACAGCAGTGCTTGCAGATCGTAGTCATTGTGGGTCAATGCATGTTTAAAAGATTTAATCGAATGAGACAGCATTGCGAGCTTCTCTTCTAAGGTTTTTAAGCTATACTTTCATTTATATGTCAATGTTTAACTAAGACCCTTTATCGTATTGCAGAAGAAGAGTGCTCGACAGTTGCAACGTTATGCTTCAAATGGGCTGACCTACTAAAAAGATAGTGCAGGAATATGGAGCTCATAAAATGTATACTAATTGATGGACATTTCACGACATTTCGCATACCTATTGATTAGCTCATTCTGGACCTGTTTCTCATCATATATCAATGTCATAGCTTGAAAACGCAGATCTGCCAACAAACAACTTCAGATGTGATTTTTAGAACAGGAACTACTACTTCTTGTAGAAGCGCGCACTAAGCTAGATAAAGCGCCTTCTAGGGTGGCGGATTGGCAACTTTTTCTAGGGCACCCTTAATAGAGTCGTTGATAGTGTCAGTGCCAATTGAACACAATGAAGTAACCTAATGTCACGGTAGGGAAGTGTCTGTGCAGCTCGTGTATTTTTCCCGTCACCTCCCGCACTTCTTAAGGCGGCTCGTTTTAGAGAGATTGACAGTAACTGTGTAGTACAGTGCTTGGATAACCGAGAAATCCACTGCTAGACTGTACCTTAGTCTTCGTACAAGTGTGGTCGATCCATGTTTCGTTCAAGTTACAGTTTTTACCCCAAGCCCGTATTTTCACTCTACGGGATTGCTTTTTTAAAGAAGAATTATGTTATTTGAAAGATAGTCCACAAGCTATCATCGAACATGGTTCTATTGGCTTTCGAAATGTTCACCACGAAAATCGATACACCTTTGCATGTAGTTGCAGTTACCAGACCTAAAACCACACTGATAAGATCCAAACAGCTCTTTCGCAAGTGGCTTTTGTCTTTCATACAGAACGCCCTTATGTGCAATAGAAAGATATCTTCGTTGCCTTTTACGATCTTATAAACGTCTTTTGAAGCACACTGGCTGTTTTTTAACATTTGTTTGTACAAATGGACACGAGTCTTCTGTAGGGCGTTCCATAACCAAATGTCTATGCAATATTGAATGTAAAGTGCTGAAACTTATGCCCGGGGATGTCTCAATATCACGGTATGTCACATGACGATCTTGTACAATCAGTGAGTGGCAAAATAAATTGGTTAGCGAGCAGCAGCCACGATTCAGAGAACCATCTATACATTGTGACCAGAAAGTTTCCGGAAATTGTAAATAAACTGCCAAATTTTCAATCTACATCGATATTCATTTTGTCTGCTACAAAATATGCCACTTTCCCAGCTATACACATATGCCACCTCTTTTTCCAATCATTAAAACATGCCTTCTAGGCGTCGGCCGGAATGTCTATGGACTCAATTGTTTCGAATTGGGTTCCACGGACGGGCAACTTTAGTCTTGGAAACAAAAGAAAGTCACTTGGGGCCAAATCCGACGAATACATTGGTTGATCGATGATATTGAATGAGTTTTTGGCCTTACAGCTCGGTGTGTTTTGAACCGAGCAGCGATGCGTCTCATGCCCAAATTATTCACCAAAATTAAACGAACTATTTATCGTAGAGGATGTTTAGCTCTCTCGAACATTCATATGACGATTTTCGAACACGATTTCTTTCACTGCGTCTGCACAGAGCTGCACATGAGCAGAAGAGGTGCTCAACTTTCTTATCATCGTCCAAGCAGCTTCTGCTGAAACCTACAGTGTCCGGCGTCCATCGGAGCATCCTTCATGCCGTTCAAGGCAACATAGTTATATTTTTGCGTTTATGATCGTTTGCTTGGGTCTATAAATCAGAAGAATGCTTTATAGCTCATTTCTAACACAAGTCTGTATTGGGTTGAAATCCATTTGTCTCTTAGAGTTGATACGTCTCATAATATTTGGCGGGGCTTTATGGGATACAAGTTTAACACAACTGCAGCAACTTTTGTAAGAAGAGTCACCCAACAGAATGTGCTAATTATGCTTACTAGTCTAGACCAGGGATCGGCGGTGGTAGCAGAGACGTCGGCAGAGCTTAAGTAGCCGTTGAGCACATACACATGCATTTATACGTGCATTTTTTGTAGCTTACTGCTGCCGCTGCCGATGCCTGGTTTACTATATATTCAACGCCCATATTATTTTCACATCGTTACAATTTTTAAGTTTAGCTGATTTTTTTTTTACTAAAAGCTATAGTACTATGCGTTTTTTATGAACAAGCAAAGTCAAACACAAAAAAAATATTATATCTATATTTAACATATAAAAAAATTAATGGCAAATTCTTTCTTTTTTACATTCTTATTCTTATACATTTTTCTGTTCTTTTTTTACATTGTTTTTTTTACACAAAATATTTTACAGGATTTACATGTCGATGTAAGTCAAGTTTTTATAGTTTTTACAAAAAAACAAATATGTTGAACATTTTTTAAACTAAACTTATTGAGTACATTTGTATCGAAACGTTTTATAAATACTTAATAACTGGTACACAAAATGCACCCGCTATACTCTAAAACTTGATTGCTGTCAGCTTGAGCGTACAAACTACTACTATGTAGACTATAAATTGTTTAATGCACTCGGCAAGACTTTCTACATGTATATTACAACTTTTGGCCCACTGTTGCTTTTGGCCAACTTCTAACTTTTGTCAAGTGCAAAAAAGCGTTCTCTGTGTTTTCTTAAACCCAAAACCAATGAAAATAACGTTTATTACCTAACAAGCAATGAAAGTATTATATAACTACTTAACATAAATGACATCAAATTTAACAAAAATTACCCATAAATGAAGATTCAGCGGAGCTTGCGTCACCGCAGGCATGTGCAGTTGCCTGCAGGCTGTTCCACAGTATGCATCGAGGCTACAAGAAGACCAAAATGTGAAGAAAGTGCGCCACACGTTGAACTCTAAACTACGCCGGAGTTCTAGCAGAACTGCAGTTGTATAGAAATGGGTTAAAAGCAGCGATTCAAACCGACACCTATTTCGGATACGATTACGATTACGCTAGTACCGGTACTCCTGATCCGCTAAACGGTTTTATTTCGGTTTTCTTTTCTCTATAATATCGGTTACGATTCGTTTCACCGGTTATAACGGTTCCTATACAAAAACCAAAGAGCCTCAAAGTAATAATGTGCAATCCTGAATCGTAAAAATACACAAAGTTCGTGCTGAAAAGCAACCATTTCAAAGACAGTTTACGTGTAATGCTGCTTTTGTTGCTGTGTCTGTTAAACCGACTCACTCGTAGGCAAAATGGAACAAGAGAAAGAGCAAAAACTAGGCGCATCTTGGAAATGGTCGCTTTTTAGCAAGAACTTTGTGTATTTTTACGATTCGGGACTGCACTCTATTACTTTCAGGCTCTTTGGTTTTTGTATACTGAAAATTGCTGTGCGAATGCTCCTAACTATCTTTTGAATAATGTGCTTACGGTTGAAGAAACATGCGTTTTACGGCGAACTAGTTGTGCGCACTGTGGAACCATCGTGCATGCAATTGACTCGTGTATCGTGCTGGGTTTTCCCCAAACCTGCTGCTTCGGCGATGCAAGCTCACTCAAACTTAACCTTTTCTTACCATTTATGTTTAAACTTTAGTTGAGTTTCATTTTGTCTTAATCCACTTTGTAGTTACATATATATATTTGTTTTATTTTTTTAGTATTAGGCATTTCCTATTGTTTACATTGCCGTAGCTTTAGAGTTGTGATTCTTTTAGGACTTAAAAGAAGCACAGTTAAGTATTTGCCTGTTGTATTGCATGTATCGATACTATGTAGTCTTATGTAGTATATTGGCTTATGTATTACTAGAAAACTATGTTTTATTGCATGTTCTTCTTAACTTGTCATAACAAACCGTTACCGGTTCACGGCTCGATGTAGAGCACTCCCGGTGCTTCTGCTGCTGCGCGCGCATTTTCCAAACGGTTTTACCAACACGACGAAGGTGCAGATCTTATCCCCGTTGGAAGGTCCGGGTAGTGAGCACACTAGCTACCTTAAGTATCACCAATTGGAGAAGACGCGCGCAAAGCAGAGACGCCTGGAGCAGAGCTTTACATCAGGCCGTAACCCGGTAACGGGTTTTTATGGTCAAGTAAGTAAGTAAGTTACCACCAAAGGTAGTTAACGCGCGTTCTCTAACTGTCCCTTCCAACGGAGACATGGCCTGCCCCTGCGTCGCGGCTTTACAACAGCTTGAATTTAAGACCTCTCGTTTCTGCGAATCCGACTTCGTCATCAACCCTGGCTCAGCAACCGAAAGCAAAACGGAAAGCATGAGCGTTGTCGTATCGGGTGTTAGTCTCCGATTAGGTCTTTACTAGCTAAGTTTATTGATAGCACAACATAAAGGTCCTTCCAGGCTCTACGTAGAGCGTTGATCTCATTCAGCAGCCCAAACAAACTAAAATCGATGTTAAAAAAGGGAGGTCTACATAAGTTGCACAACATAATTATACAGTTTTTTTTATGTTTATTGAGACTAGATTAGAGGAAGTTAGTAGAGAGAGAGAGAGAGAACATTTGAAAGGAGAAAAAGCAAAAGCTGGTCCGCCTTCGTATGAAATCGTGTAACACTACTAGGTTTTAGACCCCTGCCGAGCGGCACCTTTCCAGACACACGAGGTCCACCCTGGCCCAGTTACGTTAAGGTTTTTTCAAAAATCCTGAACACTTATCTGGCCAGGGTGATTACCGATCTCTTGGATGTCTTTCCGCTCTGTGGCCTAGGTCCACATTCAACGGCTCACCTCTTTGAGTGCAGTTCGAAGCCCACTGAGTGCTCGCAACGTCCTGCAACTTTTCCCCAAACAACATTCTCTTATAACTTCCTGTCTTATCTTTCCATGTGTTTGTGTTTGTCTACATACATACATGTCCCGTATTATTTCTGTCTCTTTAGACGTTCGACCTTGTACGAGGACTATCCAGAGCTTTAAGCGTAGCTTGACTGTCACTACAGATCCGTACAGTTAAAGCACACAGCTTACTCTCATTATTATAGCTTCTGTTTGTTTTTCTCATAGAGCTTATCAAGTTTTCTCAATTTCTATGCAACTCATAACTTGCAGCACAAACACACCTGACAGATGTTTTCCCGATGTTTTCAATGGGATTTAGGCCAGATCGGAATGGCCCATAACATCTAAAGAGTGGTTTCACACACTATACAAATGTATGTCTTTTTCGAATACTTCCGGATGATGTACTGACTGGTGACTCGGTCGTAAGGTTGTATCCTAACTCAACTAGTAGTCCATGTGTGCACCACACCATCATAGGGGAATCTTTCGTACAGCTAAGAGTTTGCTGAGAATTTTGGCCATAACAACCCGTTATCGGGTGATGTATTTCTTTCATTGGAATTGGGGTTTTACATGTTGGGTCCTAACCCCTATGCACAACCCTTTTAAGGTCTGGGGTGGCTCTACTGGTCTCGAAAGAACCCATTGTTAGTCGCCTCATACGACAAGCTTTGGACCTGTTGAGGTGGTAGCGAATCGCTCAACATTCGATACACTTCTGTTTTAAAGTTCGAACAGAGACAGTGCGACAAGTAAAAAAAAGCACCCCTCACGCTTCTGCCACTGGAAGTTGCACGACAATTGCTAGACCAAAAGTGTTACCGGCTAGCATTTGAAGTGCGTCCTTTAGTGGAAGAAGCGTATAGTTTTAGACATTGTTGAAGCATAGTGTTGGGTTGTTCATGAGTGAGTGAACAAAAAGGAGTTGTTCACTCAAGTGAACAAGTGAGTTTGTTCTTTTTAAGTTGTTCTTTTTTGTTCACTTGTTCTTTTTTACTCACTTGTTCTTGTTGACTCGCATGTTCTAGTTCACTCACTTAAATGTAAAAATGTAACATAATTTATATTTCATTATCTAGCTGTGTGATACCAAAAAAAACCGTTGAAGAATCATCAGTGAATAATAACTATAAATGAATGTTTGTTTTTTAATTTTATTTTCTATATATTTGAATATTTTGTTGAATTTATGTTGAATTATTTTTAATTAATTTTTATTAACGTTTTATATTAATTGGTTTAAGTTTCTAATATAAAAAACCCAGTTACTCATGTTAAATTATTTTGCACTTCTGTGTACTGGGGGTAAATGAACAAAAGAACAATTAGAGCGAGTTGACTCACTTAGAAAAAAAGAACAAGTGAGTCAGTTCATTGAAGAGAACAACATTTACACAACACTATTGAAGCATAATGTACTCCTTATTTGTTATATGTTAAGTGTTACTCGTTACTTGTGGTTTTGTTTGTTATGTGTTTGTGTTTCGATTTTGTGTGTGCGTCAAATCTGTTGTCTACGCCTAACCCCAACGATGCAATTCGCCTAAAATAGAACTATTTAAGACGTTAACGCTTAAAAATATCACTTAAACATCTTATTTGATTGAGTTCTATACACATTTGCAGGATCTTATGGTTGGCGATGAGGCATCACAGCTGCGCTCATTACTGGAAGTCTCCTATCCCATGGAAAATGGCGTTGTACGAAATTGGGATGATATGTGTCATGTATGGGATTATACTTTTGGACCCAAGAAAATGGATATTGATCCAACGAACACAAAGATATTGCTAACAGAGCCGCCAATGAATCCTACAAAGAATCGTGAAAAGATGATTGAGGTAAGTTTTGGCAAGCTTATATGAAAACCATAACTAAAGCTAACTCTTTGCAGGTTATGTTTGAGAAATATGGCTTCGATTCGGCGTACATAGCCATACAGGCGGTGCTAACGCTGTACGCTCAAGGTCTCATCTCCGGCGTGGTCATCGATTCGGGTGATGGCGTTACGCACATATGCCCGGTCTATGAGGAATACGCACTGCCACATTTAACGCGACGCTTGGACATAGCGGGTCGTGATATAACGCGTTATTTAATTAAGGTATTGTTGTTATTGCTGTAGTAGCTCCTTGTGTACACTATAAGATCTTGTTGCCTGCTACTTTTAGTTACTTTTACTGCACGGCTATGCCTTCAATCATTCCGCTGACTTTGAAACGGTGCGCATTATGAAAGAGAAACTCTGCTATATTGGCTATGATATTGAAATGGAACAGCGTTTGGCCTTGGAAACGACAGTCTTGGTGGAGTCCTATACGGTAAGTCTGGCAATTGTTGCGCTTTAGCCTTTTTTTCATATAAAGCAACTACTTGCAGTTACCCGATGGTCGTCAAATCAAAGTTGGTGGCGAACGTTTTGAAGCACCCGAGGCGCTATTCCAACCGCATTTAATCAATGTTGAGGGTGCAGGCATTGCGGAACTTGCTTTTAATACCATACAAGCGGCAGATATTGATATACGTCCGGAACTGTATAAGCATATAGTGCTGTCTGGCGGCTCTACCATGTATCCCGGTCTGCCTAGTCGACTGGAGCGCGAAATCAAGCAACTGTACTTGGAGCGTGTGCTTAAGAATGATACCGAAAAGTTGGCGGTAAGCTTTTGAGCAATATGTGATATAAAAACATAAATTATAATGTGAAATTTGCAGAAATTCAAAATACGCATTGAAGATCCGCCGCGTCGCAAAGATATGGTATTCATTGGTGGTGCTGTGCTTGCCGAGGTCACCAAAGATCGCGATGGATTTTGGATGTCCAAGCAGGAGTATCAGGAGCAGGGCCTGAAAGTATTGCAAAAGCTGCAAAAGATCAGTCACTAAGTTCGAAAACAACACAACACACACATTATACTAGGAACAAAAGCATGTTGCCGTTAGGCGTTTCTCTCTGAGCGCGTAAACAAAAGATAGCATGGATATGGCAGCTATATGCTATAGTCGACCGATTTTGAAACACAAAAAATGAAACAGTGTCGTCGCGCGGTCTCTCATTTGTTTGAGCGCTCAGAGAGACACGAACAACGCGCCTGCAAATCCAATTTTTATGCGTCACATGTATGACGTTTGAATGATTTACATATGTAAGGCCTCTGTCACTACTGCTCTACTACTATATATTCTAGCTACGATTGTGTAAATTGCAAATTTGAGTCGTTAGTTATGTCACAAAATGGACATCCTCTAACTATACGTTGTTTGTACATTCATTTAATGCATTTTTTAAAACTTAGCTTTTTTTTGTTTAATTTTTATTTTGAGCAGGCCAATTGTTCACATTTAGCAAGTATGTATAGAAACTATATGTAAGCTGGTACATCCGAAACTGCTAGATGTGCTGTGTAATCGAAAAGGTTCTGAGCGCCACGAGCACACAGCGTAACTTCACTGAACATGTCAGCGCTGAAAATATGCGTGAAAAAAGGTTGTACAGTTCAGTTTAGTTTCGCTCAATCGTCAGGCCTTGAACTGTGAACCAAATATTTTGTAATGTTTGCACTAAGCATACCATATAATTGCTTTTTTTTTTTTGTTTTTGTTTTCTACTAAATATATGCCTAGTTTGTAAGATTATTTTTGAAATTCTCTTTGTTTTATTCCGCTAAAAAACGAAAAGAGAGCAAGTTAGAAAGTGTAAGCCGTCTCGCCCTGGCCAAAAAGAAAAAGTATTAAAATTGTTTTGTAAAAATATTTAAACGATTACAAATCGTCACAAATACAACTGCTGTATAATGGGAGCGAAACTTTGGCCCGGGCAAGAGCAAAAGTGCTGCCAAAAAATAATATGTGTTATTTATAAGCTTGTAACTTTGATTTTCATTTCTCTGAATGACAGATTCGGAATTAAGTACAGGCAGCATTATGTTAATACACACACACACACACTCACACACACACACACCCACACACCCACTGCCAAGTAGCTTGATGACTGATACAGCTTATAGTCTGCATCATAGGCGTAGCATAATAAAGGTCCTTTGAAGGACATTTCCAAACTAACTGTCCAAATTAACAACTTTTTATGAAATTATGGCATAGCTAGACTTTTATTTTACGTTTTTGCCTTTAGTAGTTATTTTCAATTGCTTTAAAGGTAAAAACTTGAAGCATTATATATATATATAGTATGTATACATAAAAGTAAAAGTATATGATAAAACTGTATGCCAATTATACCTAGTTAAATTCAATGTGCGTAAGCTAACACAAAAAGCAAAGTATATACACATATATATATATATATATATATATATATATATATATATATATATATATATATATATATATATATATATACCTATGTATGTAACTACTTACGTTGCATATAATAAAGTATAACAGTTTGTTTTTTTTTTTAAATAAAACTCCAAAATAAACGGAAATCTTAAGCTATATACAAAGTTTCTTTACTTTTAACATTTTGTCATCACTGCGAGCGGTAGCTCCTAGGTGTGACGTAAAGTACGCGATACAGTAAACTAAAACAAGGGTGTTCACAATACCGAATTTGTTCACTCTATCGATTCGAACATTTTATCATGCATTTAAATAATACTATGCATAATTATAGTCAGGATGTGCCTTTATTTATTTATTGTTGCCTTATAATTTGAATGCTTCAAAGATTGTTTATAAAGTGAAAACTGTGTACATTGGACACACTTGGTATAGACAGATTGTCCAATGTTTAGAAATTTTAAGATTGTTTGTTATATTTCATACATTGTCTTCAAGTTTCTTGTTTAAATCATTAGTTACTTTGTAATCGGTACTAACTCTTTCTCTACAAAGCTTTTTAAAATTCATTTGGTGACGCTAAAAAATGACTTAAGGAGCCCATTACATGCTGAAAGAGTTTTAATTTGTAATTTCCTTTGCACTTTGTAAGGCTTTTGTCACCTTTTTTTGTAAAAACAGTGCAGCGAAATCCAGTGTCCAATGTACACCGACATTTTACCTACATGTGGAATGGACTTAAAAATACCAGAAAAGTGTCCAATTTATAAAGTAGACAGGAACCAATTTACACAGTAATATAAATGCAATATTGTATGAAATTTATTTGGTTTCATGTAAAATGTACAATTCAGACGGGTTGTCCAATGTAGACAGTGTCCAGATTAGACACTTTTCACTGTATTTCATCACACATGTAAACTTTCATCGCACAACTTAACTAACTGTAACACATAAAACAAATTTCGATTAATGTTACTATGTATTTAGTTTTAAGTTTTTTGAAAAATTGTGAGACATTTGGCTACAAAAAAGGATTCTAATTTTTGCCTGGTTTTCGGATTGACTTCTAAACGTATGTGTTTTTTATGCACTTATAATTTATTTGTGCCAATATTGATTGAAGGTGGGACAAATAGCTACATAATGCTGTATTATCAATTTCTTCTTCATTCTTAACCCTTTCTTCAGTCACAAAAATCATGGGTTAATGCTAAAAATCTGAAACTTGCTGAATTCAAATATGCAATCAGATTTTAGGTAGCTTTACCCTCTTGGCCGTCAGGTGATGTCCCTTAAAAATGACAAAGGTACACAGTGTAGTGTTTTATTAATTCTCACCTGTGTCTTTTAAATATAAATATAAAATTCATTTTTACAAAAAGTTTTAGGCACTGAATTTATATTTTACTTATTATTTACATGATATAGTGCAAAACATGTGTTTTCTCTCTTTATGCAGAGGTAAACATTGCAAATGATAATTTTTTTTTGTGCATTCCGGGATTTTGCAGCTTCCATTGCTTTTTGATTGGACCAAATCCGGAATGTGCATTATGTTGTGCATGCGTACCTCTTTTGGATTATGAATTTGACTTCTTTTTTGCTTTAAGTATTAGTATCTGCTCTAAAGATAAGAGAATCCAATATAGGATATATTCTATAGGTTGTAGATCTGGTCGAGTAGAACTCCAAACAATTTACTTTTTTTCTGAGGAACTCTTTATACTTTATGTGGATTTTTTCAATCTAATCTAAAATTAAAAAAAAAACTAATTTAACGAACTTTGACCGACATTTACCACATTTACCGAGGTCACATATGAAAATCGATTAAGAATTACCAGAGTAATGAGTTAAAATAGGAAATAATAAAAATATCACATCCCTGTCCGACACATAACAGGTGTCACAAACTCAAAACTCATATTATTTTTATAGATTTTACCAATCTCCAAATGATAACTCCAAAAATTTCATGACAATCCACTCATTAGTTTTCAAGTTACAGTCGTTTAAGTTTTAGCTGCTTTTGTTAGCTTTAAAATATGCATTACCCATTATTTTTTCATTTTTTTTGCTTTTAATAGGCGAAGAGTTGCTCTGGTACTTTATATTTTAATTCATAAGTTGGTCGATTTGTAACCAATTTACATAAAAAAGTCTGGTTTGACTCGGAATTTAATTTACTTTCGAAATGAAATACAAAAACATAACCCTTTGATTTCAAAATCTGCTGCAAATAGCTGCCAAATTTAGAAAAATAATGTAATAATGTGTAATACTTATCAAATTTTTAGACTAAATTGATAAAATCCCTACTTAGTTTCTAAAAACCAGCCTTACTTTATATAGATTTGGAAGTTTACATTTTAACCCTTTCTGAAACATATTAAATTAAGAGAGTCAATAGAAAAAAGGGGGAGTTATAAATAGATCATGTATAATGCCAAATAAAACCGTTATTTGTGTATAAAAAAAAAATGGAGGGTTCCGCAGAAAAAAAGTAAATTGTTTTGAGTTCTACACGAGCACGGTTGCACAGTGTAATGTACGAATTTTTTTTAGAAACTTGATTTTTGATCTTTTCGGTATTTGACTAGAAATTTGTTTATAAATAATTAAAAATTCATAGTTTAAAGGTCATGCATAGCATGATTTTTATCCCAGAACATATGTTCGTTTACCGTAATTAAGGGAATATAATTTTTTTCATTTAAAAAATAAAATTATTAAAAAACTGTTCATTTTTTCAAATTTTAACACTTGTACGGTTTTAGAGTAGTCAATATAAAAAAATTTGTTCACTCTTTCGAGCCTGCACTGTATATAATTACGCCAACTTTGGCACTTTTAGCTGGAGCGTCGAATCTTGTCGAGCCATATACCGTTGTACAGGTATTAATGCGTAGAATAACCTTTCCATAGACGGTTTTTCGATTTGGCTATTGATTTGGAAGATATACGATTTTAAAGAACTTAGCTCTAGCGGGTGGCCGGGCAACATAGAGCTCCAATAAATGATATATAGTAGATATATAATCTAGGCGAAATCTGAAAACAAGTCCAACAAGACTTAAATGAAGTAAATCGCATACGTTGATCAGAAGTTATAGTTTTTTAAAACTTTTTGGCGAAATCTGAAATGCCAAAAAATGTTTATCTGTTTATCGTGATTTTTTTTATCGTAGCATTCCGAAATTTTGTACATTGATAACTGACACACGTTTTTTCTATAGCGGGTTAGAGAATACCACCTCAGCAGGTCAAAGCTTGTCGTATGAGGCGACTAACAATGATACTGGGTTCTTTCGAAACCAGTAGGCCTTAAAAGGGTTGTGCGTAGGGTTTGGGACCCACCACGTAAAACCACAATTCCAATGAAAGAATGTATTTACATCAGGCCGTAGCCCGATATGGGGTTGTTATGGCCAGTTAAGAAGAAGAAAATATTACATTAAACGATTTTTCAGCATTTAAATTTAAGTCGCTATCGGTGTTATTTTGTCTTTTATAGTGTGTGTGAGCCTGCAAAAACTGAGATACATTCATCTAATACCATTTTTGATTTTTTTTTTTAATTTACAAGAACTTATACAAATTTATGATTTGCATACAAGTACCAACGCTTTCGTCGCAAGTTTTTTACCTCGAAGAGGTTTTTTTCTTTATAATAACAGAAATTGACAAATTCAGTTGCTGTTTTTCCAAACCGAGTCATAAAAGTTATATATGCAAGTTAAAGTCAAACAATGAGCCATAAATGCCAAGACAACAACAACAGTGGCAACAACATTATCAATAATCAGTCGAAAGCGTCGCAGTTTAATCAGTAGCGGAATTTCAAATTGTACGATTAGAGAACTGAGTGCAATATTTTCAAATAAAATCAAACAAAACAATTGTAAGTTGGTAAAAAAAAAGCAGTCAACTGGCGATAACGACTGTTTGGAGTGGACCCAATGAGCACATTGCTCGATTTGGAGGTTGCTGCGAGACGTAGTACTTTAGTTTGGAAATTACGAATAGAAACGCATTAAAGTAAAACAAAAAGCGAGACATCTATTGGCGATAAGAAAGACCGCATTGTATGACATCACGAACAGTTCCGCTTATTGGCCTCCACCTCAGAACTACTTTAAGATCGAACTCTTTTGAGAATCTCAATATACGTACCGCAAAGGCATAATCCCATTCGCTATTCTGGTTAATTTAAAAATCGCTACAAATTAAGGAATACACCCTGGCAGACTTCCTAGATATCGAAAGCGCTAACAGACCTGGGAGCCGATGACCAACCGGTGAAGCTGATCGATCAAATGCTCAAAAGCAGGATAGTTCCGTCTTCTCTGGGTATGCCGCCTCAAGTCAGGTATGTTATTAGAGGTACTCCTCAAGGAGAGGTACTATCCCCACTTCTATGGAATATAGCAGTAAATAAGCTGCTATGCGACATAGAAGAACGTGGCTGCCGTGTTATAGCCTATGTAGATGATTTCGTTATAAGCTTCTCTGGCAAGTTCCCCCAAACACTCTGTGACCTTATGAAGGTACAATGGCGCTCTATTCTTTCAAAAAAAATAGGCCTCAAATGCTGCATGTCGCCCAATATTGTAGTATGGCTCTATATGGTCATAATCAGACCCATCCTTCTATACGGAGCTCTAGTTTAGTGGCCAGCTCTGAGGAGATAGACCTCACTTAAGAAACTTAATAAAGAGCAGCGAGCAGCTGAGCTATGCATCACAGGAGCCCTGCGTACTACTCCAAGCACTGCCCTTGATGCCATGCTCAACATTCCCGCCTTGAATCTTACAGGAGAGAAACAGTTCCTTTTATTGGCAATACGACTCAACGATTCAAATAGTTTGACAGAATCCGAATTTGGTCACTATTCTATTGCAGCAAAACACGCTTTTGTTTTCCCCAAAATAGATTACTATATACCAGTAGAGAACCCAAGCACTCCTTACAACACCATCATCCCTGACAGAAATGAATGGTATAATGATCAGCCAGGCTCTACCAACAGCAGAAGTGTTCTTCTGCGCATGTCCCGCCCTCTGCAAACGACGTCATAAGCACCTGGGTAGGCACTTTTTCGACAGCCTGTCGGAGCTGGCCAAAGTTAGCCCCGAACGAATAGCGGACTATATATCAACATCCGAATGGTGCTTCCTAGAAGCATGTACCCAAAACGGGCGAAAGAAAAAGTTAAATAGATGCTACGGTATCAGAACGGGCCGACTTTCGGCCTAAGTCTGCTAAGTATAAATCTAGCCACGGGTGCCTGGGATCACAGAGACGGTCTCGCCCTCTGCCCTGGTGCTTAAATCCTTTTTGGATTATGGAAACCTAGTTGGCCGCTTTTGCGCTTTGGGTTTTTCCAATGATTTCCCCCCCCATTGAGAAAGCCATGCCCATAATCGTGGTGTATATACTGTTCCATCTGTCGGCTAGAGCTTATGCACAAGTCAACATTCTATTCCGTACAACTATATTCAAATCAATGGTAACCAGTCCGAAACTGTTTGGAGTTTCAATCGGCAGTGCCCTTCGATGGTACGACGCCTGAAAGGAGCCTTTAATTCTCGTACCACGGGCGGTCAGGTGTGCACAGAACTTGTTTTTATCCTGACTTTGCGATTGGGCCCTTCGGGGAGTATTGTGGTGGCTGTGGTTTGACAACCAAATGCTGCGACCCAAAGACCAGCAGGGTTTTAGATAGGCCTCGATTCATACCATGGAAGAAGACTCGACTAAAGAGAAATCATTTCAGTATGGCACCTGCGGACGTATTTTTCGTAGGATCGTTGATTGACGTTTTGAATCCTGTGCTTGGCACCGTGAGATAGAGCCTACACGGCAGGTGCTCACGTTAAACACCAGTAACTTAATGTCTGTCCGTCCGTGTTGGTGGCGGCCAGCCATAACACTTGAGCGTTCAGCGCCCTTGACATATAGGTGTAGCGGGCCCCACTTAAACAACCGCAACTGCGTCAATTTGCTGACGAATCAGGTCCAGCCTAATGCCATTGTCACGTTGCAACCTCAGCCACTGCGTCGTCTACCTGGCTAATAAGACGAAAAGCATGAGGCTAGCCAGCGCAGTTATCAAACGGGCCAGCATGAGGAAGGTCGTGAACAATAAGGTACTATTCCAATGGCTACTCTACGCCATCTGCTGTACGCTGAGCGTGCACGCCGAGTACGGTCAATTGGCGGGCAACTGGCTGGTGGATTATGGTCAGACAGAGTTGCGCCTGCAAAGCGATGAGCAAGTGCAGCTTATGGTGCGTATATACGATGTGATGTGGCCACAGCTGACAGCTGCTTCCACGGAGCAGCTCTACTTTGTGTTGCGCACACCAGATGAGCAGCATGCAAAGGCGCTGCACAAGCTGCCGCGTGAAGAGTTCGATGAGTCTGGCAGCTGGCAGGGTGCGGTGTCTGTGGCGGGCAAACGCTTCGGTTACACCAGCTTGTTGGTGGAGCTGCACGAGAGCAGCAGCGCAGCCGCAGCAGTGGAGCATTATCCGCAAGTGCTGCCCATTGCAGTGCTGCGTGCACATGCGCTGGATGAGCGCATAACCACTTATGTGACCGCGGCGGTAATGTTGCTTATGTTCCTAAATCTGGGCACTGTGCTGGACTTGCAGCGTTTGAAGGGCATTATATGCCGACCCATTGGACCGCTGGTGGGCTTTTGTAGTCGCTATTTGTTGATGCCCGCTTTGGGTCTGGGTCTGGGACGCGGTCTCTGGCCGCAACAGCAGGCGCTGCAGCTGGCTTTATTTTATGCAGCGCTGGCGCCCAGCGGCGGTTTGGCCAATGTCTGTACGGTGTTCCTCAAGGGCAACATTAATCTGTCCATTGCTACAACAACGATAAACAGTTTATTGGCGCTGGGCATGCTGCCCTTGTGGATTATGCTGCTAGGCCGTGTTCTCTATCAGGATGAGCAGCTGGGCGTTCCTTACCTACAGCTGGGCATTGCGCTGATAGCGTTGGTGCTCTGTCTGGCGCTCGGCGTGTTGCTACGCTCGTGCTTGCCCAGAACAACACGCTTTATCTTTCGGTTTCTCAAGCCGCTTTCCGTGCTGCTCAGCTTGTGCTTAGTGGGTCTAACGGTGGGTCTGAATGCTTTTGTTTTCCGGCAGTTTACTTGGCAGGTAAGTCTAAGCGACTGTGTGCACAGACTTTGAGAGTGCTCTTCAAAGCTGCTACCTTGCAGGTCTTGGTGGCTGCCTTAACGCTGCCCTTGGCGGGTTATCTGCTTGCCTATTTGCTGTCCAAGTTGCTCTGCCGCAGCGCTACCGATGCACTGACGCTATCGAT
Source organism: Chymomyza caudatula (assembly GCA_035041775.1). Classification (NCBI taxonomy): domain Eukaryota; kingdom Metazoa; phylum Arthropoda; class Insecta; order Diptera; family Drosophilidae; genus Chymomyza; species Chymomyza caudatula. Next base: position 3,298,276 of record JAWNKW010000145.1, read on the forward strand.
TGAGACCAGCGTGCTGAACATGACGCTGCCCATTGTGCTGCTGCAATCAAGTCGCTTGGATCAGCCTCAGCTGGATCTGGTATTGGTGGTGCCTATCACTGCGGCGCTGATATCGTTGCTGCTTGTGCTGCTGCTCTATGTAGTGCGACGCTGCTGTGGCTGGAATGTGCGCCAAGATATGGACGCATTCGATGAGAAGCAGTTTTTGGTAGAGGATAATGACATAAGCTATGGGCGTGGCTAAGTCATAATCTCAATCCAAAGTGGCTTCAGTGCGTTAATCGATCTGTTACAAGCTTTATTGCGGGTTTTTCTGCTTAAACCGCGCATAAGCTTAAAGCCTAGTTAACTGTAAGTATTATGCCAAATGTAGTGTATGTAGCTGTAGACTGTAGCTTAAGTTTTCGCAATAGCTAAAAATAACTAGTGTAAAATCGTGATTGTTGAATAAATTCTTAAATATATGTATATCAGCCGCTTCGTCAGGTCTGAGTTGTCGTCTTGCTTAATGCTCGGGACTGGATAAGCTTTGAAAAACTGTGAGCAAACACCCTATCCCTAGTAGTTCTCAAAAAACTGTCGATTCGGTAAGGTCATGTCCGTATGGACACCAAAATTTCGGATATCGTAAGAGTTTGAGACAAAAATTTTCCAGAAAGAAAGTTTGAGCGGAAAGTACTCCCTAAGATCTTTGGCCCTTTACGCGTTGGCAACGACTAACGCATCCGATGGAACGATGAACTCTATGAGCTCTACGACGATAACATTGACATAGTCAAGCGAATTAAGATCCAGCGGCATCGCTGGCTAGGTCGTGTTGTGCATATGGATGAAGAAACTGCTGCGAGAAAGATCTTCAATGCGGTTTTAGAAGAGAGCACACTAGCAACCTTTGGTGTTGGAGAAGGTGTACGCAAAGCAGGGGCTGTAACCCCGTAACGGGAAGAGAGTAAGTTTGCTTATGTGCCGCCGCTTTTCCAACCAACCCTTTTATAGTCAAATTGTTTGATCGCTTGATCCTAAACTTGATAGAGATATGCAAAATCGAACAATTACTGATCTTATTGCACTCCTGGTATTCCTCTAGCTGAGATAAACCTAATAATCTTTGGATTCCATCTGTTGGCATCGATCATCGAGATTCTATGACCCCCTAAATGGGACATATTTCATCTCGCTAGCTCAGCACACTCAATTAACATGTGCTGCAAGGCCTACTCCTCTAGTTCACAAAATCTACTGGTTTTCGAGCTGGCCATGCTCAGCTGCTGTGTCCTTTCTCGCTACAGGGTAAGCAGAACAGACAGAATTTTAACGTTTTTGGTTTTTATCCATTTGCCAGACTTTCTTGAATATATTTAAGTTAAAGGAATCCAGGAACTGTTTGATCTGTCTGGCCTGGAGTACAGATCTACTCTGTTCGGCTCGTCTTTGCTCTTCTCCTTGTAGCTGTCTAACAGCTGTTTTCCAGCGCTCCAGAATGGATCTGACACTACGAAGCTGTTTGGAGCACCGTTTCTTGCTAGTTTGATGGCAACTTCATTCCCGGCAATGTAGGTATGACCAGGTACTCATCGGCAGAGTTTGTTTCGTCGTCCCACAGAGTGTAGTTTGATTCGGGTTTCCCCAACCAGCTTAAAGTTTATTCTAGCTCTCTGATTGTGATAAAAACTCAATTTGAACATGATTTTCGAAGTGTATGGAAACCGATATAACCGGTAAACCGAATCAAATAGCGGTGACTCAAATCGTAACCGATATTATTGAAAAAAGAAAACCGAAGTAAAACCGTTTTCCGGATTGATAGTACCGTAATCGTGACCGTATCCGAAATAAGTTTCGGTTTGAATCACTAGTTTAAAGCATAGTATAAGAAGACAAGATAAGCTTACTCTGCCGACGCCCCTCGCAATAGTATCTTATTTTTCATTCTGCTGCGAACGTCAATGGGGAAGGTTGTGCTGCATGTGTGTGTGTGTGTATAAACACTAAATACCAATACTGGCGCATGAATGTTGTTGTCATTTCAGCTAGGAGAGTGCTTTGCGCCTCACACTCTCGCTCTCTTAGGCTCTCAAAAAAATGTAAGATATGACATCGGCAGAGTAAGCTTACCTTTTAGTCTTATATCATGAGTGCTTAAACTAGAGTGACCATACTGCGTTTATGGTGTGACCAGACTGTAGAAACAGCAACCAGCATATTTTGTTTGCCCTACACAACACGCAACGCGCGCGTAGCTTTAGATTCAAAAGAGCTCGTTATGGAAATGCAGCAAGAGCTTCAGCCAGTCATATGGGTCACACACACGCACACACATACACACACACACACACACGCATGCACACTAATATTTGAACAGCGGAAAGTTAAATATGTATGAAAAAACAAAATGGAGGATATTTTGTTTATGCGTTTGGGCACTTTGTGGCTAGTTGAGGGCTGTGACAGGGCAATTGGAGCGTTGGCCGCACGCACGTCACACACACACACACACACAGACACACACACACACACACACACACACACACACACACACACACATACACACGTTGGTGCCGTTTGTTGGCAACTTCAAAATGGAGTTTTGTTTGCCGCTGCCGTTGCATGATGTCATCAGCGCAACGCCGCCTGGCAATTACGACACACACACACACACACACATGCACAGATATACTGTATACGCGCACATACATATATAAATATATATACACAGAGAAAAATAATCAAGTACATTGTACGAAAGCCGTGCAAGCACATAAAATCTCATTTTAAGTCAAAAAATCTCAATTTGAAGTACAAATTTAAGAGTTTGCAATTACTCATATTAAGTTGTTTTTTTCCTTAGTCCAAAAAAGAATTCAATGCTTTCCCCAAATCTCCGCAAAATCCGCCTTATCAAACCCACAATATTATAGCAATTGTTAAATTTTTAAAACAATGTAATATTTACCATCAGATCTAGCATAAAAAAACATCATCTAGTTCTAATACATTAGCATTCCAATTTCTAAAATTAAGCTAACACTAGCCAATATCTATCATTATAAGATATAATAAGATAAAATCAAAAAAAAAAATTGTTAATTATAATTACATATATAAGACAGCCGAAGGCTGCCATGGCTTCGCCTTTTTGCTTAAGTTTTGTAAACTTGAGCCAACTCTATCAAATAAATAAATAAATACGTTGTTTTTTTACGTTTTTGAGAATTTTTTGTACTCTTGCGTGGATCAGAGGTTAAGCAGCTTGCCTTAGACACAGGAGTTTTGAAATTTTTTTAAAAATTTTCATTTTGATTGTATGTTATGTTGCTATTGTAATTATTTTATAAATTTTTTTTTTCTTATGATACTTTTATTATCTGTATATTTTATTTTTTATATTTTTTTATAAATAGGTTCGGGGACAATTGAGAAAATTAGTGAATGCAACATTTCTATACCAGCATTAACCACTGAGCCACGCTAGTCAACTTAGGTACAGTAACTAATGCAACACCACAATGTACTTCCCAATAGATGCACATACAGTGCAGTCGCGATACAGTGAACTAAATAAAACCAAGAGTGTTCACAATACCAAATATGTTCACTCTATCGAACCGAACATTTTATGATGTATTTAAAGAACATTATGCACAAACATCCTTTTATTTATTTAAAAAACAAAAACAGTTAAACAGCCTTCATGGGTCATATTTCATCAAATATCATCGCATAAGTTAACTAATTTAGTACATAAAATTCATTTTGATTGAAAAGCATAATATAAAATTCAATAAATGAAAAAGATAATGCATTACGTTTAAAGTTTTTTAAAGAATGCTAAGATTTTGGTCTGTTTTTGGTTAAAAACTAGGTTTTTTGACTCTTTTGAGTAGTCAATGTAAGAAATAATTTGTTCACTCTTACGAGTGTTCACATAACCGAATGTTCACTCTATCGCGACTCCACTGTATTTCAGTTGGGTTAAGAAGAAGAAGAGATAAAAAAAGTAAATTCGAGAGGTCACGCTCACACTGTCAATTTATTACGCAGTTCTGTTTTAAAATTTAAAAATGTTACACATTTTGAGTTTTTTGTACTTCATTTAAGTACATTATGTTGTTGGTTTTTATTTGAGTACGAAATTTACTCAATTGAAGTATTTTCTGAAAATGTGTACTCAAAAATGCTTGTTCGCATATTGAGTACGCGGCAACACATTTTGAGTATGTCGTTTTTCTCTCTGTGTACTTACGTTGTGCCTTTTGGCTGTGTCTTTTTCATGGGTTTCCTTTTATTCCTATATTTGACGTTGTTGTAAATAAAGTGTTCAACACTTGTTGTTGTTGTTGTTGTTTTTGTCGTGTGCTACATTTACCGTTATGTGCGTAATGACGCCATTAAAACCGACGAAAAATTAAAGCCACAGTCAACAAAAAAAAAGAAGAAAAACAATGAGAAAAGCAAGCACTGCAATGGCTCTGTGTGTGTGTGTGTGTGTGTGTGTGTGTGTGTGTGTGTGTGTGTGTGTGTGTGTGTTAATTAGTGTGTAATTTGTATTTAACCTTCGGCGTTTAATCAAAATCAATGCTTAAAGCGCTGCTTACGGTATCTGAGAAGCCCAATGCCTTTCAATTTAAAACGAAAATCGAATCAAACGATAAGTCTATATGTTAATCCATACTTATCGTTCAGTCTTAATGGCTTTCGAATTGAAAAACTTTTGAAACCGAAACCCGGCGTCTATTTCTCTGATAACAATAAATAACAAATGTGGCCTCAATTAAAGGCCTATGTCTAAATTTTGAGTCGCTGATTTCGAATCTGGAAACCATTTTGGATTTTGTAGCACCGTTTTCGAACTATCGCTATATGGAAAAGTTCGAGATTTCGAGAGTGCGAAGTCAGCAAACCTCATGTAACTCTGTAAGCTTACTAATTTAACTGAAAAGGTGTGTTTTTCTTTTTTGTTTTGTACGCAAATTCAAAAAAGACGGTCGACTGTGTCATTTTTTCGATACTTCCTAATAATATCGCCTTTTTGCTACCGATTTTGCTCCAATTAGTGTTAAAATATTCGTAAAGGTTCAATATATTTGTTAATTTTTGATATAATTTATTTGGAATAAAAAAAAAATTAATTTTCTGTTTCCCCGTAACTTGCACTAACACTTTTAACACTGTGCATAACTGTGCCAAGTTTTAATTGGATAACTTTTATGGTGTGTGGTAAACTGCGAAAAAAGCTCACGGGCAAGATATCGACATGATTCAACAAACTTCATCTGCTTTGATGAAATACGTATCTTTTGGTAAAATTTTTGTGCCTCTACCTTTTAGGGTGGCTGAGATCTCGACGCAAGGAGGGATGGACGGACATTGCTATATCGACTCGACTATTGCTCCTGACCATTATTGCCCATGGAACATGGCTTCGCCTCCTTCTGCCTGTTACATACATTGCACAAACATATAATACCCTTTTACACTTAGTGTCTAGGGTATAAGAACAACAACAAACTACATTGTACAGATAAACGGTTTTATTTCGTGTTTTCTTCTCTCCTCTTGGTAAGGATCTATTAGGAGAGCGTGTATTAAGTCATCGAATATCGACGACAAGGTGAATACTAGTGTCTATATATCAACACGCAAAGCAAAAATTCATAGTGGTACCGATTACTTTGCAGTAGCGCACCGTTTTCTGGTGAAACCTATACCATTCGAAAGATAAAATACTTGCGGTTTGCAGAATATAAGTTTCAACCGGATATGCTGCAATTTAGTTGGGTAAAAATTGATTTGAAGTAAAAAAAACAACAACAATTATACACACAAACGTTGTTGTTCAAGGCAAAGACTAGTGATTTTAAAAGCAGACTGTATCTTGTAGAAGGATACTATGTGTTTCATGGTTGCCAAACTCATTAGTAACAATTATAAGCTATCAAATTTTGGACACTTGGATTTAGCCTTGTCGTTTACCGTTAGACGAGTATTGGCTCTACAAAGTTCTCGCGAGTTGGGTTCTATTTTGTGCAGACTGGTTTCACGAACCGTTACCATTCAATGCCCTCCAGTCGTTTTGTCATTGATTGAATTTGTTGTCGGTTAGTTTTGTCTCTCCCGCTCTCTCTCTCTCTCTTTCCCACAGTAGCTGCTCAGTCATTTGCTTGTCATTGATTGGCATAGCAATATACTACTACAACAAACGCATGCATTCCGCGAAACCCCTCCGAAACCCTCTAGAAATGTGCCACCCGCTCACTCCATAGTTTGTTTACAAGTAGCGTTGGTGGAATTGGAATTGGAATTGGTTTGGTTTGGTTTGGTCTTGGTTTTGGTTTTTAGGTTAGGGTTGGGGTTCGGTGTGGACATTTCAAAATGGCAAACATCGATGTTGCCTTTGTGGTTTCAGTTGCACCGCTTCCACTTTACGCCCCCGTTGCCTTCTACAGCTTTCTGTTGTTCATTGAGAAAAATTTTTCAATAGCATATCATCTAGTATTCGATATCGATATGTAGTGTCTATAGGGCATATGCACTATATAATATCTGTGTGTATAATATGCAGTTACTTGAGCACTTAGACATGCTTGGTTTTGTAGTAGCTCATATGTGTATTTGTGTGTATGTGGAATTTGAATGAATCTTTGACTAGTGTGCACGTGTGCTTTGTTGTTTTTGTACGAAAGACGTTTTCAAGGTTTTTCGATGCCTTGTTGCAAGTATCTTTCCGGCTGCTGTTGTTTAAATTTTTCATGCGATTCTGCCTAAATCGAACAAACATATGGCAAATACCGTTATAACTGACGTTACTCATACATACTATATATACAGTTGTAATTTTGTTCTAGAGTTCTGTTAGCATGCCACGACATAAGACGCTGCACGTGGAACCAAAGTACTAAACTAACACACCAAGTAAATCCCTACTGTGTAGCGTGTGTGTGTGTGAGTGTGTGTGAGTGAGTGAGTATCTGCAGCCCATAGTTGTCCCATTTGAATACACTGCGCATTGCAGTTAACCCCGAAAAACAATGGAGAAATGGGAGCTGCAGTGCCACCAGCCATAAACTTCGACTCACACACACACACACGTCTGTGTATGTGTACAAGAAGTGAGCATGTCTTAGCCTGTTTATGCGTGTAAAACTTGCGAATTTCTGCGAAAACCACGAACCTTACCGAATTAGCTGTTTGTCTGTCATTTGCCAGCAAATTGTAGCTCGTTTTAAGTTCGCTCATTTTGCAAAGTTTTCACTATTAGTACAACTTCGACATTTAAAGCAACTCTTACAGTTTGCTAAGTTACTAATGGGTAGGCAAAGTTTTGATGGTTTTAGAGAAAAATCACTTCCTTTTGTTGTTAAACTCAATGACAAATGACAATGTTATTAGCGAGCATTGCACCACTTCCACGCCCACTGACCAGTCTCTGAGATAAACCTAACTTCTTCTTCTTAACTGGCCATAACAACCCGTTATCGGGTTACGGCTTGATGTCAATACATTCTTTTATTGGAATTGCGGTTTTACGTGGTGGGTCCCAGACCTTTCGCACAACCCTTTTAAGGCCTGGGGTAGCTCTACTGGTCTCGAAAGAACCCAGTGTCATAGTTAGTCGCCTCATACGACAAGCTTTGACCTGCTGAGGTGGTATTCTCTAGCCCGCTTACCACATGGGGGTTCGATAAACCTAACTATCTGCTGTAAATGGGACACCCTTCTTCTCGCCTGCTCATCACACTTAATAAGTACGTACTGCGAGGATTCCACAAGTTTATATAAACCTACAGAACTTGTAACTGTTTCTGCTCAGTGCATAGTAAGGATATGAGTCCGAATTTTAACGGAGTTCAACGAGATTTTCTAGAACCCGTTTAAGTTAAAGGAGTAGTTTGTATCGTTGCTCTTCTCTGAGTAGTTGGAAAAACGTGGCACCGTTTCTTGCTAGTCTGACGGCAAGTTTATTCCCGGCATTGAAGGTGTGATCAGGGACTAATCGGGAGAGTTTGTAACATCGTCCCAGAGTGTGTAGTTAGTTTAAGGTTTCCCGAGCCAGCTTAGAGTTTATTCTAGTTCATGTATATCTGATAGTATTGCTATTCCTGACCGGCCGGGTCGCTGGAAAGAAAAAGAAAGTACAACACTTTTGACTTGAAGCTGTAGTGCCATTCGCACAAAACAATAAAAAATGAACAAATTATAATGGTTTAAATGGAAAAGTCAAAAAAATCAAGTACCTAATCGATAACTTTTATCGAAATAGTTTTTTAATCTTAAGTGCGTTTCTTTTTGATTTCCGTTTCAAACTCAACTAGCTAATAGCAATTATTGGCAACGCATAAACATTATAGTATGATACATTTCCAGTTTGTGAGTTTGTTCCATTTTGATGCCAATGGGCTAACTGCACTGCCAAAAAAAAAGAACTCTACAATATCGCGTGCACCCTACGAGTATTTGTTGTTGTTTCATCGGGTGCAATTGCACTCGCAAATGCACATGCAAATGATGGGCTCCAAATATGGCTGCGGCTGTAGTTATTGGCAGTCTTACAAGTCAGTCAGCCGTTTTCATGGCATTTGCGTGGCATTTTGATGATTTCTGCCTATTTCCTGGCCTCAAACCGCCAAAGCAGCTAACCCCACCAGCTGCCACACGTGGCAATACAACAATCCAGTAATTCCTCACTGTGTTGACTTTAATCGCGTGTTTGGTGCACATTTTAACGTTGTGCCGTTTCATTGGCGTCGCACGAACTAGGCGCAGACCCGGGCACGGGCACTTTGTGTGGTTCAGACGGTTGCCAGAGCTACTGAACGAAACGAAACAAAAAGTTGAGCAAATACTTGTCAGAGCACGGAGTTGAGCTTGGAGACGGGCTGGGTAGTCTGCTGGGTAATAATGGGTGAGATTGGTTTTGATCGCTGGGTTTGGCTAAGGGCTAGCAAGTAAATCGTTTGGGTCATGTTAGGTGTTCGACTACATTGCGCTCCATTATGGTGATTCGCGTGGCATACTTTTTGGCGCCACAATACAAGTTTATGTGAAAATTGATTATTATAATGCATATACGTACATACTACATACATAATTCCTGAGCCAAGTGCATGAAGACGGCATAATTAGAGTCCTTGTTGTCGCACGAGTCCTTCAGATGTCGTTAGCTAAGGTAAGGCAGCAAAGCACGCGCTTCTTATAAACCAAATTTATGTAAATGCCAAAACCCCCCTTCGGGGTGCACGCTTCCTCCGCCAAAGGAAACGCACAGCTCCGGTTAAATAATGTAACGTTATGTTAATATGTGAGAACTGTGCGATGTGTGTGTGTGTGTGTGTGCACAGGTGTATATTACATTACATTTAATCTAGATACAGAGCACGCCTCGTGCCTCTCTTGGAAATGGAAAGTGCACTTGCAGCTAGTTTGAGTTAATTTCAATGCGAAACTTTGGAAATGGAACGGAAACAAGTTTCACAAAGTTTCGTTTCGTTTCCTAAAGCACTCATGAAGTAGCACATTTGTGTCTTCTCGGCAGATACTCACTTGTCTTTCAACCTTCATTTCTTATCAGTTTAGTTTCGCCTTGAATACCTTTTCATTTTAAAGCATTCAATAAAGATACTTACGATAAAAATGCATTTGAGATTATCCGCGTCTATTTCTGCGACGACTTTGAGGCGTGTTTTTCAAAAGATTTGTTTTTCATGTATGCCGTGACGCTCGAAAGCTGTGCAGTGCTAGCAGCATCCATAGCAGAGCGATAAGCTTGCACGTTTGATTTTGTGCACTGTTTTAGCCAAAGAGTATCGAAAGGAGAGGTTGATTGCGCTGCATGTCACTAAAATTATGTTGAAGAATATTACCCTTTTTGACCAACAAGTGGACATAAAGCTGTGGAGGATCGTTAAACAATCAATGCTTTGTTTTGTGAACGTCAGGCTGGTATTTGAGCGTGTTCAGTACTCAGATCTACTCGCCGCTGTTAAGGAGTCTCAGGTCCTACCTCGAGGACCGCTTTATCCAAGTGAATACCAGGGATACCCCGTTCCATAACCAAGCTAGTGTGCTTGTTCTAATCCTTTGCAACCTTTTCTGGGATTAACATCGATGGTAAGTGCATGCTTTTAGCTTTATCTGGCTGCAATATCCGATTATTATCGCAACACGAACATTCATTCAGCAGTTTTTGAGCATCGCAGCTAAGTCCAAAATCCCCGATTCAAATCAAGTTATTGACGCATTGCCGCCATAAGGTAAAGTATGATCTTTAGACAGTTTCTTCTATGCGCGTTCTCAAGTCAGATTTCAGTTTCGGCTTGGTGATTCAACTGAACTGTAGAAGTCACTTCTAGCAAATCGAAGTGATTTGCGATATGAGTGATTTGTCCATATCGGAAACATTTATTTATTCTAAGTTAAGCATTTTCTATCTCAAAAATTAGAACATAGTCATTTAGTAATCAAGTTGATTTCATCAGCAAACTGTGTGTCAGTGTGTGATTAACCTTTGTTTGTCCATGGAAACTTAATGACAAAGTTGTAATGCCTTTGTTGTAAAAGAAGCAAACGTGTTTAGGAGAAAGAGAGCGAGAAGGTGGCCATAATAAATACTATACATGTGTACTTTACGTGGAAACCCTCCACAACGAGAAATGACAATGAGCACCGTAACGCAAAGCAAAGGTTTCCTTCGTTCCCACGAAGCCTGCACACACTTGAAAAATAAAAAAATACACTTACAATCGATTGTTTCTATTGTGAAAGGCTATAAATAAAGTTTGACTGTAACATATGTGTAAAAATTGCTGCGCAGACAATGAAAATTAAAGGGTCTAGTAATTTTTTAAAACCTATGATGACTATACCTGATATTATGATCTAAATTCGATTGAAATATATCGATGATGCTTTAACTGCCGAATTGTTAGCCGAAGCATTGATTCACAGCCTGTAAGAGCGAAAAAATACCAGGTTCAATGGCATCGCTCAGAAGCTGTCCCATGGCGTCAACGACAAACAGCATTTGCTCATAAGGCTCACAACTGATGACGCAACATGGTTATATGGTTATGACGTCGACACCAAAAATGATTGGGTTATCCCAAAGGAAATGACCAGCAGAGCTAAGACAGAAAACCGTTCGGTAAATGTGAAGGCGATTTCTGCTCTAGCAGCGTTGCTGGTTCCTGTTTCCTAGACCAAAAAGCCACACCGTAATCATGCATCAGGCATCTAGGCGTTCTTTGCTCCTTTTTTCTGTTGCCACAAAACTGCAAAGATCGAAAGAAGTACGGTGTTACGTCGCAATTAAGGCGATAAAGATCGCAACGCTGGAAGAGCTCAAGGGCATAAGAGAATGATTGAACAAGCGTTGGCACAAGTGTATACACTATCTGCAGAGAATTACTTTAAAGCAGGGATTCAAACCGAAACTTAATTCGCATACGCTTAGGATTACGGTAGTACCGGCAACCCTGAACCGGTAAACGGTTTTATTTCGGTTTTCTTTTTCCAATAATATCGGTTTTGATTCGATTCACGGATATTTGTTTCGGCTTCCTATAAAAATACCAAAGAGCTTGAAAGTAATAGCGTGGAATTCTGAACCGTCAAAACAGGGTACGTGTGATGCTGCTTGTGTTGGTGTGTCTGTTAAACCGACTCATTCGTAGGCAAAATGGAGAAAGAGAAAGAGCAAAAACAGAATGACAGAATGTAAAGCACAACATGGAAAATAAATAAATGTGATCTTGAGAAGAAAAATTTAAACCGTATCGCACGATAAGCCAGATAGCCCCATTGTGCGACGTAGTTTAAAATGCTGCACAGAATGACGGAATGTAAAGCACAACAAGAGCAGTCAATTTAACTTCTTACTTCTCGCTTGCACAGTAGCAACCTTGCCAGAAATGTGCTGCCTAAATGTAAGATTCTCCTCCAGAAAGAACGTTTAACTTTTTTGAAAGAATGGCATGGTATAGTTTTTCACTTAGTGACTCAATTGAATTCCATCCCAATCTTTTAAAGCGTCAGATACCATACTTCAAGGCAAAAGCAACGTATCCGATGTGTCATGGCATATTTGAGAGCATTGTACATTGAACAAGTCAAAACTGTCTAGATATTTACCCAAAAGTTTTGTTCTAAGAAATTATTGTTTGGGTCAAATAGCAGAAGGTGCTCCTTTCGCTAGGAAACGGACGTCAAACCATCTACAGTGTTCTTGCCGTCATGCTGCTGCCTCCCATAGTTTATGTGGCGTCACGGATGCTAATTTGGCTCTAATTCATAAACCAATTGTATCTTATTAGCCTGCACATCAAAATCTTGCGCGTACTGGACCGGCGACAGTCCAAAAATCGACTGCCTTGACTTTTCGCCAAGAGTCGATCCGTACTGCTGGCGGGTGCTAACAACACGTGCAGAAGGCGTATCCCTTTAGAAGTCATAACCATATGAATTGTATTAAGTTGAGCCATTTCTAGGACAACCTTGACAAGAAGTAAGCAGAGTATGGGTGCCGTTTAATAGGGGAAAATGAAATAGACTGTTATGGCATGTCCACTTCAACGCAATCTGCCTGAAGAGAGTATAGATCTCAATCATTCGTGTGCTTTTAAAGGGAGGACAGTGAAGCAGATAAGATTCTGTGGCGTTGTCCGCTTCAAGACACGCCAAGCAACCCAAGATACAGAAGGTATCTGTAGGTCTTTGGCTGGGTTTTACAACGTGTTGATGGAGTGCGCGGATTCTACAGAGCCCTAAGCGCAGTATGGCTGTTTCCAAAGGCATCTCATCGATGCTCTGCCCTGCCTGATATGCACCGCAGCAGAGTATTAAAAAGAAAAGTGTCTCTATGTGTGTTTGTATGTAAATTTCTAAACAAAGCTCGGGAAATTTAGTTTGCACTTGACAAAATGATGGACGAGTGACAGTTGAGAAGCAGCTGAGTGGCGGAGCAGCAGTAGCGGCACAGCGGGTGCAACGTCTAAACAGGATACAGTAGTCAATACGCAGTAACCAGCAGGCGGATAACTTCTGCCACTGTCAATGCCACACATTCATATCCTCATCATGATGGTAACCACAGTGGTTGACAGTCTTTGTTTCCTCTAGCAGCTTCTACACTTGCTACATGTCCATTGCCAACGAACACCGAGCACCGAGCACCGAGCACCGTGCACCGTGCTCCGAGCACACGCACATGTTTCACTGTCTAAATGTCGTCATTGTCCATTCATGAAATGTGCGACGTTTTCTTTGGCACAACAACAACAGCAACCGCAACAGCAGCGGTATAATAAAAAAGCAGAGAGAGAGAGAGAGAGAGAGTGAGAGAGAGAGTGAGAGAGAGTGAGTGTGTGAGCAAGCAGGCGAGAGTGCACAGAGTGGCAAAGGCGTGTTGTGTGTGTTGGTGTGTGCACGAGGACACTGCGAGGACGTACGTGCGACTTTGTTGCTGGCGTTGTTGTTATTGTTGCTTTGTTGCATGCCATACACTTCGTCATACACACACACACACATACATGCATACATATGTATGTATACCCAGCGGACCAACATACGTGCCTTTAGCGAAAATCACGCAAAATGCCCGCGAAACATTCGCCTACGAGCTTTGAAACGAGTGTTACAGTGTGGCCTCGCAAAACACTCGCTTACGAGCTTTGAAACGAGTGTTTTGCGATAAAAATGCGACCAGCAGACCGTCACACAAAATATTAGCGTGAGTCGCGCAAAATGCTCGCATAAGGAGCACATATTGCTACCGGCGCGTTTAAAAATACAATTTCTATTCAAAAACGTATTGCAAAAAATACGGTTTGCGAGCCTTTTGCGAGACTTTTCTGTTATTTCAAACGAGTCAAAAGAGATATCGCAGGGTAACATTATCTCTTGCGACACACGTTGCTGCCACAGACTGCACGACATGTGAATCTTATTCGTATCTTTTTCGAGCGTTTTGTCGGCTTAAGTCTCGCAATTCACTTGTATGCGATATCATATACGAGCGTTTGGTCCGCTGGGTATGCATGTATGTATTTCCGTTGTTGTTGTTTTTTTTTTTATACATTTTTCGCTAAGCAAATTACATATGTATGCACAAACACTCACACACACACACACACACGCTGCTCGTTCGCTGACATCATCCAGCCTTTTATCCATGAAGCAGTCAGTTATTGCTACTTACACACACACACACACACACACACACACACACACTCACACACACACACACACACACGCACACACACACACACACACACAAGGCAAGTCGCTGCTCGCATTGTTCATACGCCGCGTTGGCCACGCCAAGCAGCAGCAGCAGCAGCTAATATTGTGGGCGTTGCTGTTGTTTTCTGCTGTTTTTTGCTGTATAAACAGTGTCATTTAAAGTGACATTGAAGTTGCGTTTTTTTTTTTTTGTAGCATACTTTTGGGCTGCTGCAGAAAATTGCAACGCTTTCTACGAACTTTAACTAATTGTGCGCTTTTGTACTAATACATGTGAATGCAGTATCGTATGACACGTTGAGTCAATATCACGCAATCGGTATATAGCGACACATGCACATACATAGGGTGTTCCTGACCAGCGTTTTAATCAAGCTAGTAGTTGCGGGCACACCCCAAGCCTTGGCACTTTAATTTTACAAAGAGCCAAGCAAATGCGTTGGCAGCCACAGCTCCAGCTCCCTTGGCAACACTTTGCGGCAGCCCGTGTGCGGCACCTTTCAGTATTTGCTTTTGTGACTTTTTCTTCTTCTTCTGCTTGCAAGCCAATTTTCCATTTTCCTCGACTCTGTTGCAGTTAGTTTTAGCCGCTTTTTGCAGCAACTCTTGCCTGTTGATATTATTACAGTGCATAGCTACGCTTGGCTAGCTATAAGGTCACATTGTGTTAGAATTCGATAGTTCAGGCTGAGAGAGTGAGGTACAACACATTATGTTGCCTGATAAAACCGATTAAGAGGCAGCTTTTATTCCTTCTAGCACTATACTAGACTTCGAAGGACGCAGCAGCTGAGTTAAGATCAAAACAAAGCTCATTGACTGTTCACGGCTAATGACAAATAAGCTGCTCTCAAGTCATTTCTATGTCTTTTCAAATTAGCCAATGAGTAAATTGCACTATTTCAGTATTAGGCTTTGAGAGATCAAGCGGAGAATTAGATTAGATTAGATTTGTGATGGTGCGATGGCTCATCAGAGAGAGTTGAAACCATCCCTAGCACTCAGGCAGCCTTGCCCGACAGAGGAAGTTAGGATACAGAAAGACAGTTGAAATAAGAGAAAGGGTGCAAAAACAGAGTAGGCTTGCTAAGCAGGCTCCCGATTGTCACAATCTTCCCGACTCCCGTAGCTAGTCGTGAAGACTATGTAAGGGGAGAGTAAACACCTCGCTTATATTAAAAATTTGATGCAGACAGTCGGGACGGTGCAAGACAGTGGAATACCCTGTAACCTTTTTCTTTATAAACACTAAATACGGTAAAATGGGCACGGAAGTATCCACTTTTATATCTCCTTTCATAAGATCGATAAGCCTGTAAACATTTTCCTATTGGGATGTTCCAATTGACAGGTTTTCCTATTGGGAAGTTGGTTTTGACGTATTTATCCGATCTCAATAATTTTTGGAACATAGATGCATATTAACACGACGCACATCTCTGAGAAGTTTCGAGTCGAGAGACTCAATGAAGCGGCTGTAAACCGCGAAAATCTCTCACGGGGGAAGGGGGTAAGATATCGACTTGATTCGACAAACTTCATCTTTCCTTAGATTACGCGCATCTTTTTTTGTAAAATTTTGTGTCTCTAGCTCCTATGGTCTCGTAGATCTATCCCCTCATACAGACAGACGGACGGACAGACGGACATGGTCCAATCGCTACCCGAGTCAATCATAGGACTTTTTGCCCTTGGAACTTATGGTGTGCCACGCCTCCTTCTGCCTGTTACATATATTGCACAATTCTATAATACACTTATACACTGTGTGTACAGGGTATAAAAAGCGGAGAATCACTCTTGCCTTTGGTCTCAGTAAGAAAATGAGTAGCAGAGAACACTCCCGGCCAAACGAAACTAGAACTCTATAAGACGCTTATGCTTCCCTTGTTGCTTTGTGGCTTTGAGGCTTTTGC